>OY293309.1:31767193-33100688 GCA_958502075.1 Orchestes rusci
ACTGATATTGCGACAAAGGCTGTCACGACCTTGACGCTTTGAGTCACTTAGTGAAGGTCACCGATATTTATGAAATTTTAAAAGGTATACATACTCTGTTGATTTGAAGGTTTCTATGACAAAGGCTGTTTTGGATTTCACAAGACCATGACCTTGAAACTAAAGTCAAAGTCGCCATTTTTTTGCTCTGTCCAATACTATTATTACTTTGAAAATGTCAAGGTCACTAGTTTTCTTTATTTCCATGATGAGATTTCAAGGTCACGAATTTGAAAATTTCAAGGTCACCGCTTTTTCCAAGGCTTTGATGTTAATGGGCATTCATTTATTAGTTTTCACAGCAAAAGCTGTTTGAGACTTTTCAAGGTCATAACCTCGAATCTTAAAGGCCACTTCATTCAGTGAAGGTCACCTTTCTCCTCTTTAAAGACGATACCTCCTTCATCATTTGACTGATATTGCGACAAAGGCTGTCACGACCTTGACGCTTTGAGTCACTTAGTGAAGGTCACCGATATCTATGAAATTTTAAAAGGTATACATACTCTGTTGATTTGAAGGTTTCTATGACAAAGGCTGTTTTGGATTTCACAAGACCATGACCTTGAAACTAAAGTCAAAGTCGCCATTTTTTTGCTGTGTCCAATACTATAATTACTTTGAACATTTCAAGGTCACTAGTTTTCTTTATTTCCATGATGAGATTTCAAGGTCACGAATTTGAAAATTTCAAGGTCACCGCTTTTTCCAAGGCTTTGATGTTAATGGGCATTTATTTATTAGTTTTCACAGCAAAAGCTGTTTGAGACTTTTCAAGGTCATAACCTCGAATCTTAAAGGCCACTTCATTCAGTGAAGGTCACCTTTCTCCTCTTTGAAGCCGATACCTCCTTCATTTGACTGATATTGCGACAAAGGCTGTCACGACCTTGACACTTTGAGTCACTTAGTGAAGGTCACCGATATTTATTGAATTTTAAAAGATATACTCTGTTGATATGACGGTTGCTATGACAAAGACTGTTTTGGATTTCACAAGACCATGACCTTGAAACTAAAGTCAAAGTCGCCATTTTTTTGCTCTGTCCAATACTATTATTACTTTGAAAATGTCAAGGTCACTAGTTTTCTTTATTTTCATGTTGAGATTTCAAGGTCACGGATTTGAAAATTTCAAAGTCACCGCTTTTTCCAAGGCTTTGATGTTTATGGTCATTCATTTATTAGTTTTCACAGCAAAAGCTGTTTGAGACTTTTCAAGGTCATAACCTCGATTCTTTAAAGGTCGCTTTGTGGAGGTCATCACATGTTGATCAGAGATCAAAGTCAAAGTATGCCTTATTTGACCTTAACAATGACAACTGTTTGGGATTTTTAAGGTCATGCCTTAGAGACTTTGAAGGTCATCAGGTGAAGGTTACCAATCAAGGTTTTTTTATCTGAATTTTTAACTGCTTGAAGGTCATGGTGAAAGTAATAGATTTCATTTTTTTTCAACTTCAAAGTCAAGTCTAAGGTCATGACCTTGAGACATGAACGCTACAATTTCAAGCTTATTCTCTTGATTTTTAGAGTTTTTACGATTATTTTGGAGATTTTAGAAGTGATGACCTTGAAAAACTGAAGGTCACTTAGCGATAATCATAGTTTTTTATATCAATTTGATGTTCTTGCTTTGTATATTTTCAATTTGAAACTTTCAAGCTCATGACCTTGAGACATTGAAGGCCATTGGTTAAAGGTCACCAATCAATGTTTCTAGATTTTGAAACTAATGCCCTCTTCATCTGAAAATTGTTACTACAGACTGCTTCGAAAGCTTCATGACCTTGAAACATTGAAGGTCATTTTATAGAGGTGAAACGAGTTTGAGTTAGTTCAAGGTCATGAATCGAAGGATACCTATTTTTTGTTTTTCGATTGTGATGCTCCCTTTAACTGTTTTTATGACAAGGGCTGATCAAATTTGCAAGGTCATAACTTTGAAGGTCATGAGAAGAAAATAACTTAACACGAACGTTTCATTATTCGATGTCATTACGATGAAATACTATTCAAGGTCATGACCTTGAAACATTGAAGGTCACTGGTTATTTTGAGAAGTATTATTAGTTAAATAACACACTAACCTTGATGGCAGCAGTCAACTCCTTCTTGGCGCCCACCGGAAACCCCCGACAATACTCGACGATATGACTCAAAGCCGGCAACACCGCCTCGACCGTCGCGCGCACCTTCCCCTCCAAACTATTCGGCGTCAAATCCCGAAAATCCCTCGTCAATTCGTTAAAAAACCCACCAATCAACAACTTGTATCGCTGCAACGTTTCCTGATCGAAACACTTCAAATGCTTCAGTAAAATCTCACAGATGGCAGCGTTGATTGTATTGGAAATATCCACATTGCCATATTTAATCCGCGGCACCTCTTGAATAAACTCGGCAACACTTGATTGCCTGAACGGACTGACAGATGGCGTGCGACTGAGCTCGAGCAGCAACAGCGCGGAAGCCGAGCCGATTTGCTGCGGAGTTTTTTCGCCATCTTGCAACGAGGGCAGAATGAGTTTCAGGATTATGTCGATGTTGCCACATTGTTGGCTGCGCGCGTCCATCCAACCCAGCCAGGTTTTGAGTGACGATAGTAGCTCGCTCTGGACATCGATAAAACACTTCATCAACTGCTGGTGGCAGTGTATAAAGTACGGTTTAATTTTTCTATAAATTGAGGCACTTTTGAGGGTGTTCTCCATAAGATTGAAGATTATTGGCGTGGCAGTTGTGTCGTTTTCTAGGAGGAGGGAGTTAGAGGCTGAAATGGACAGAGGCGACCTACCGCTATGGTAAAAATGATGCGCCAAACTGGCCAGGGTAAAAGTAAGCGTCGAAAAGTCTCTAAGAATATATGGTAGTTTTTCAGTCTCAGTCCACATTTCCGAGTACTTTTCCAGTTCCTTATATTGGGTGTTGTGCAAGTTCCACGAGTTTAGCTGGAATAAAAAAAAGACAAAAACATCAATTTATTCACTTTTCAACCTCTATAATCCGCTGCTAATTGATAGATTGTCAATTTCCTCGATTAACTTACCAGATGACCTTGATCGAAGTGTTCAAGGTCATCTAGTGAACCTTTGAATGATTTTTTGAAGCAAAACAAAATTTCTGATTCACTGTCCCGTTGACCTTTATTGATTTTATCAAGGTCATTTGACTGATTCAAGGTCATCCGGTGAAGGTCATCAATGAACTTTGATGGATAAACGTTAATGTCATCATCCAGAACATTTGAATGATTTTTTTAAAACGAAACCAAATTTTTGATTAACCGTTGACCTTCAACAAGTGTTTCAAGGTCATTTGGTGATGATGACCTTCATCGGCATTTTCAAGGTTACGAATTTAAAGTGAAGGTGACCTTGGAAAACAAATGACAATCTCATTGAACTCGGTCTAGTTGACGAAACAAAAATGACCTTGAAAGGTTTGATGTTATTGAAAGTAAGTTCGGAAAAAATTATTTCAAGGTCATGACTTTGAAACTTTCAAGGTTATCAATTGATAATGACTTTTTCTTGAAGATTTAGATGTTTATGATTTTGTACGCTGTTCATTGAAAGTCATTAGGTGAAAATCAAAGTTTTTTTGATGATGATGAAAGTAACTTTGGAGGTGACCTTTGATAAGGTAACAGGCAGTTAAGGAATTTTCAAGGTTATGATTTCAAAAAATTGAAGGTCATTCACTGAAGGTCACCGATTCTGTTGTAAATGAATGACTTTTGATGGCAATCTTTGGGAAAAAAATGTTTCATTGAGGCAATAAAACACAAAAAAAATCACCAAAATCGCAATTTTTGAGATAGGGGAGTGATTTTTGCACTAAACGGAAGAGAAATAGTTGGTCCAACTCAAAATAGAACAACATCCACAATAACACCAGAATTTTTTTATTTAAAAGCCTTCAAAGTGGAAAAATTTTCAAATATTTGGCAAAAAAACACAAAAAAAATCACCAAAATCGCAATTTTTGAGATAGAGGAGAGATTTTTGCACTAAACGGCAGGAAAATAGTTAGTCTAACTTGAACTGGAACAACATTCACAATTAAATCAGGAAATTTTTATTTATAAGCCTTCAAAGTGGAAAAATGTTCAAATATTTGACAACAAAACATAAAATATCACAAAAAATGCAATTTTTGAGATAGAGGAGTGATTTTTGCACTAAACGACAAAGAAATAGTTCATCTAACTCAAAATAGAGCAACATCCACAGTTAAATCAGAAATTTTTTATTTATAAGCCTTCAAAGTGGAAAATTTTCCAAATATTTGGCAACAAAACACAAAAAAAATCACAAAAAACGCAATTTTTGAGATAGAGGAGTGATTTTTGCACTAAACGGTAGAGAAATAGTTCGTCTAGCTCAAACTGGAAAAACATTCACAATTAAACCGGGAAATTTTTATTTATAAGCCTTCACAGTGGAAAAATTAAGTTTCAAATATTTGGCAACCAAACACAAAAAAAATCACCAAAATCGCAATTTTTGAGATAGAGGAGTGATTTTTGCACTAAACGACAGAGAAATAGTTCGTCTAACTCAAAATAGAACAACATCCACAATTACACCAGAAAATTTTTATTTATAAGCCTTCAAAGTGGAAAAACTTTCAAATATTTGGCAACAAAACACAAAAAAAATCACCAAAATCGCAATTTTTGAGATAGAGGAGTGATTTTTGCACTAAACGACAGAGAAATAGTTCGTCTAACTCAAAATAGAACAACATCCACAATTACACCAGAAAATTTTTATTTATAAGCCTTCAAAGTGGAAAAAATTTCAAATATTTGGCAAAAAAACACAAAAAAAATCACCAAAATCGCAATTTTTGAGATAGAGGAGTGATTTTTGCACTAAACGGTAGAGAAATAGTTCGTCTAGCTTAAACTGGAAAAACATTCACAATTAAACCGGGAAATTTTTATTTATGAGCCTTCAAAGTGGAAAAATTAATTTTCAAATATTTGGCAACAAAACACAAAAAAAATCACCAAAATCGCAATTTTTGAGATAGAGGAGTGATTTTTGCACTAAACGGTAGAGAAATAGTTCGTCTAGCTTAAACTGGAAAAACATTCACAATTAAACCGGGAAATTTTTATTTATGAGCCTTCAAAGTGGAAAAACTTTCAAATATTTGGCAACAAAACACAAAAAAAATCACAAAAAACGCAATTTTTGAGATAGAGGAGTGATTTTTGCACTAAACAACAGAGAAATAGTTCGTCTAACTTAAACTGGAAAAATATTCACAATTAAACCGGGAAATATTTATTTATAAGCCTTCAAAGTGGAAAAATTTTCAAATATTTGGCAACAAAAATACAAAAAAAATCACAAAAAACTCAATTTTTGAGATAGAGGAGAGATTTTTGCACTAAACGACAGGAAAATAGTTAGTCTAACTTGAACTGGAACAACATTCACAATTAAATCAGGAAATTTTTATTTATAAGCCTTCAAAGTGGAAAAATGTTCAAATATTTGACAACAAAACATAAAATATCACAAAAAATGCAATTTTTGAGATAGAGGAGTGATTTTTGCACTAAACGACAAAGAAATAGTTCATCTAACTCAAAATAGAGCAACATCCACAGTTAAATCAGAAATTTTTTATTTATAAGCCTTCAAAGTGGAAATTTTTTCAAATATTTGGCAACAAAACACAAAAAAAATCACAAAAAACGCAATTTTTGAGATAGAGGAGTGATTTTTGCACTAAACGGTAGAGAAATAGTTCGTCTAGCTTAAACTGGAAAAACATTCACAATTAAACCGGGAAATTTTTATTTATGAGCCTTCGAAGTGGAAAAATTAATTTTCAAATATTTGGCAACAAAACACAAAAAAAATCACCAAAATCGCAATTTTTGAGATAGAGGAGTGATTTTTGCACTAAACGGTAGAGAAATAGTTCGTCTAGCTTAAACTGGAAAAACATTCACAATTAAACCGGGAAATTTTTATTTATGAGCCTTCAAAGTGGAAAAATTAATTTTCAAATATTTGGCAACAAAACACAAAAAAAATCACCAAAATCGCAATTTTTGAGATAGAGGAGTGATTTTTGCACTAAACGACAAAGAAATAGTTCATCTAACTCAAAATAGAGCAACATCCACAGTTAAATCAGAAATTTTTTATTTATAAGCCTTCAAAGTGGAAAATTTTTCAAATATTTGGCAACAAAACACAAAAAAAATCACAAAAAACGCAATTTTTGAGATAGAGGAGTGATTTTTGCACTAAACAACAGAGAAATAGTTCGTCTAACTTAAACTGGAAAAATATTCACAATTAAACCGGGAAATATTTATTTATAAGCCTTCAAAGTGGAAAAATTTTCAAATATTTGGCAACAAAAATACAAAAAAAATCACAAAAAACTCAATTTTTGAGATAGAGGAGAGATTTTTGCACTAAACGACAGGAAAATAGTTAGTCTAACTTGAACTGGAACAACATTCACAATTAAATCAGGAAATTTTTATTTATAAGCCTTCAAAGTGGAAAAATGTTCAAATATTTGACAACAAAACATAAAATATCACAAAAAATGCAATTTTTGAGATAGAGGAGTGATTTTTGCACTAAACGACAAAGAAATAGTTCATCTAACTCAAAATAGAGCAACATCCACAGTTAAATCAGAAATTTTTTATTTATAAGCCTTCAAAGTGGAAAAATTTTCAAATATTTGACATCAAAACACAAAAAAAATCACAAAAAACGCAATTTTTGAGATAGATGAGTGATTTTTACACTAAACGGTAGAGAAATAGTTCGTCTAGCTTAAACTGGAAAAACATTCACAATTAAACCGGGAAATTTTTATTTATGAGCCTTCGAAGTGGAAAAATTAATTTTCAAATATTTGGCAACAAAACACAAAAAAAATCACCAAAATCGCAATTTTTGAGATAGAGGAGTGATTTTTGCACTAAACGACAAAGAAATAGTTCATCTAACTCAAAATAGAGCAACATCCACAGTTAAATCAGAAATTTTTTATTTATAAGCCTTCAAAGTGGAAAATTTTTCAAATATTTGGCAACAAAACACAAAAAAAATCACAAAAAACGCAATTTTTGAGATAGAGGAGTGATTTTTGCACTAAACGGTAGAGAAATAGTTCGTCTAGCTTAAACTGGAAAAACATTCACAATTAAACCGGGAAATTTTTATTTATGAGCCTTCGAAGTGGAAAAATTAATTTTCAAATATTTGGCAACAAAACACAAAAAAAATCACCAAAATCGCAATTTTTGAGATAGAGGAGTGATTTTTGCACTAAACGGTAGAGAAATAGTTCGTCTAGCTTAAACTGGAAAAACATTCACAATTAAACCGGGAAATTTTTATTTATGAGCCTTCAAAGTGGAAAAATTAATTTTCAAATATTTGGCAACAAAACACAAAAAAAATCACCAAAATCGCAATTTTTGAGATAGAGGAGTGATTTTTGCACTAAACGACAAAGAAATAGTTCATCTAACTCAAAATAGAGCAACATCCACAGTTAAATCAGAAATTTTTTATTTATAAGCCTTCAAAGTGGAAAATTTTTCAAATATTTGGCAACAAAACACAAAAAAAATCACAAAAAACGCAATTTTTGAGATAGAGGAGTGATTTTTGCACTAAACGGTAGAGAAATAGTTCGTCTAGCTTAAACTGGAAAAACATTCACAATTAAACCGGGAAATTTTATTCGATTCGGGTCGAGATGTCAGCGAGCGAGGTTGTTGACGACGCGAGCGGTCCTGATATTCGCTGTTTTGTGTGTAAATTACAGTTCGAAGATATTAAATCTGTTATACAATGCGTGAAATGTAGTCTATGCTATCACGGAAAGTGTGAAAACATCGATCCCCGAGGGTTCCATCTGCGAAAATCCATATGGAAGTGCAAGGCGTGCTGTGATGTAAAAAATGAGGTTAGAAGCAGTGAGATCAATAAACCGGATCGATCGAGAAAACGGAGCCGAACCGACGACATACCAATTGATCTAAGTACAATTGAAATGATCAATTCAACGTTGGAGATTCTGGTTCAAAATACGAATGAATTAAATAAAAAGGTAGATTTTTTAGTGTCCGAAAATCAAAATTTGAAAGATGAACTTATACGCCTAAGGGAAGAGAAACAAAATGAAACCGTTCAACCGCCTAAAACATACTCTTCTGCTGTAAAAAAACACGATGAAATCCTAGTTGTGACACAAAAATCGACAAATAAAGACGTTACACAGGTGAAAAGTGATTTAAAGAAAAAAGTGAATCCAACTGATATGGGAATTGGCTTATCAATGGGTCGTCAAACAAAAACCGGAGGCCTTGTTTTGAACTGCAGCAGCGACAAAAAAATTGTTGACATTCAGCACCAGATTCAGAATAAACTTGGAAATGATTATTGTGTTGATCGGCCAAAAATCAAGGAACATCGAATTAAAATAGTGGGGCTTGATGAAAATGATTATACTAGCGACGAACTCATTGTGGAAAAAATTATCAAGCAAAATGATATCGATGATAAGGATAAAGACTTTAAATTAAAAATTCTCCGTAAAACTAGAATCTTTAATACAAGATTTAATATTGTATTTGAAGTCGATTCGAAAACTTACAGTGTGATTATAGTCAAAGAAAAGCTGAATGTAGGATGGAACCGATGTCCAATTTATAACGACTATGGGATACTGAGATGTTTTAATTGCTGCAAGTACGGACATTTGAAGAACGATTGCAAAGAAAATCTCGCTTGTCCTAAATGTAGTGGTGATCATGAATTGAAAAACTGTACGAGCAATGTAACTAAGTGTATTAATTGTCTGGTGTCAAATAATAAGTACGGATTGAAACTAAATGTGGATCATGTAGTTTGGGACGTACAACACTGTGATGTTTATAAACGTTTCGAGCAGATCCAAAAAAATAAATATAATAAATAGCAATTAGAGGAAGGCGCTGTTTTGGATTCCGGTCTTGTGTATTTAAACTGTCAGGGTTTCAAAAATAACAAAGACAATATCATCGTTTTTGTAAATGATTGGAAGCCAAAAATTGTTTTCCTGTCGGAGACTCACGTATCAGCGGAGATTGACATGTGCGAGTTGAAAATTGACGGCTACAACATCGAGCAATGTACGACCTCAAACCCGCGAACTGGAGGAGTGATGGCATTAGTGAGGAAGGACTTAAAATATAAACTTATAACGGTGGAATGTGTTCAAAATTATGTGTGGTTATTGTCGATACAGACTATCTGGACTGGACTAAAGGTGTTGTGTAGTGTCCTGTATCATCCGCCGCAACAGGAGAATGCAAAATTTTTGGAATACTTCGATGGCTACTTGGATAAGGTTAGTGATTTTAATGGCACCAACATTATTATGGGTGATTTTAACTTCGATATTTCGAGAAGCTCTTTTTATGGGGACAAAATACTGAAAAACATCTATTCAAATGGTTTTACACAAATTGTGAAATCTCCAACTAGGATAACAGACAGAAGTCAAACATTAATTGATTACATTGTTACCAATAATAAATTGCTGAAGGCTTCCGTCCACTTAACCCCTAAAATTAGTGATCATTCCATTTTGTCACTGAATATTGAAGGAGCCAACAACCAAAATATTGGAATTGCCGTGAAGAGAAGATGCATGCGTGGGTATAACACAGAACTATTACAAAATTCAATATTGAACACCTCTTGGAATAACAATATCGTAGATGTAAATATTTTGGCAAATGCACTCGTGAATAATGTTCGTACTTTTCTAGATGAAATGTGTCCTGTACAAACAATACATGTTGATATCAAATATTCCCAAAAAAAGTGGATTACTTATGAAATAGTCCAGATGATGAAAGAACGAGATATAATGTATCAGAGAGCAGTGTATGAAAAAAGTGAGCATAGTTGGAATGATTACAAACAAATTCGAAATTTAATAGTTGATAAAATTAGAATCGAAAAAGAGAATTACTATAGAGGGGTAATTGATGAAAATAAAAATAACTCGAAGGAAATGTGGAAGCATTTAAAAACTTTACTTCCGGAAAAAAACCCATCTACGGTGAATGAAATCCTATTTGGCGACGACCTAATCACTGACAAAGGGAACATAGCAAACAAATTCAATGATTATTTTATTGACAGTGTCGATAAAATTGTGTCCAGTATACCTCAACCGACATACATACAGAATAATGGTTTAGAAAGCCCTGTGTATCCAGAATTTTTCTCTTTTGAAGCCGTAACAATGTCAAAACTTAAGGAACATGTTAAAAATATGAAAAATGTTGGAGGTGGAGAAGATGGCATATCAACACGTGTTTTAAAGGATATATTTGGTGTAGTCGGAAATCGTCTATTGGACATCATAAATGCATCCCTCTCAACAGGAACATTCCCGGAGAATTGGAAAACCTCAACTGTGATTCCTGTGCCAAAGATTACAAATACGAAACGACATGAGGAGTTTAGGCCGATAAATACTGTACCTACATATGAAAAACTCTTGGAACTTGTGGTTAAAGAACAAATACAGCAGCACTGTGATAGGAACAGCATCCTGGTGTCAAATCAGTCTGGTTTCCGAGAGCGCCATTCATGTGAAACTGTGATTGTTGGTTTATGTAGTGATTTCCTCAAACATGTGGATTGTGATAAATATGTACTGGCTGTATTCTTAGACTTTAGGAGAGCCTTTGAAACTATTGATAGGAGTATACTGTTACAGAAATTAGAGGGGTTTGGTATAGTAGGCTCTGTTCTCGATTGGTTCAGGTCATATTTGTCAAACAGAACCCAAGCTGTTAAATTTGGAGGCAGTATTTCTAACCTGAAGTTTACTCGTCACGGCGTACCACAGGGAACTGTCCTGGGTCCATTGTTGTTCTTATTATACATTAATGACATTGTCACTATCACGGAGAACAGTAAAATCGAACTATTCGCAGACGATACTATGTTGTATGTGGTGGGGGATGATTTGAACCAGGTACAGCTTGAAATGAACAATGACTTGAAGAAACTGTATAATTGGCTTTGTACCAATAGATTAAGCATAAATACGGCCAAATCAAAATATTGTATTTTTGCCAAAAAGCATAAACTAAGATCTATTGACGTTTCAAATTTGAGAGTTGAAATTAACAATGAATGTTTAGTGTATGAACAACAAATTAAGTATTTAGGAGTTATACTAGACTCCGAATTGAGTTTCCGTCCTCATGCTGATTATACAATGAGGAAATTTTCCCAAAAGATCGGATTTATCTCCAGAGTAGCTAAAAACCTGTCAATGTATTCAAAATTATTGTTGTATAATAGTATAGCAGCTCCCCATCTCGAATTCTGTTCCTCTTTATTGTACAGCCTACCAAGTTATAAAATTAGAGAATTTCAAGTGATTCAAAACAGAGCGATGAGAACAGTTTTAAAATGTAATAGGTACACTCCAATTAATCTTATGTTAGACGTTAGTGGTATGTTGTCTATCAGACAAAAAATAATGTTTAATGTTAACACCTTTATTTATAAAATTAGAAATAAATTGTTACCGAACTACATCTGTGATAGAGTAAAATGTTTTAAGAACATCCATAATTACCAAACTAGAAACTGTGATGATTTTATGTTAGTCAATAGAGGAAATTCTAGTCAGATGATGAGTAATTCAATCTTAAACAGAGGTCTCTCCGGTTACAATAAAATGCCGAGCCATATTAAGAACTGTGATAACTTAACAACTTTTAAAAAACTGTTGAGGGAATATGTGTTGCATGAATTTTAATTGTTTAAAATATGTTTGTACTTATTTATTGATTGTTATTATACACTTTTTATCTTTTTATAATCATTATGCCATTATTATTATTTATATTGTTTTTGTATGTAGCTATATAAGCTAAATAAAGACATTATTATTATTATTTGGCAACAAAATACAAAAAAAATCACAAAAAATGCAATTTTTGAGATAGAGGAGTGATTTTTGCACTATATGGTAGAGAAATAGTTGGTCTAACTCAAAATAGAACAACATCCACAATTAAACCAGAAATTTTTTATTTATAAGCCTTCAAAGTGGAAAAATTTTCAAATATTTGACATCAAAACACAAAAAAAATCACAAAAAACGCAATTTTTGAGATAGATGAGTGATTTTTGCACTAAACGGTAGAGAAATAGTTCGTCTAGCTTAAACTGGAAAAACATTCACAATTAAACCGGGAAATTTTTATTTATGAGCCTTCAAAGTGGAAAAATTAATTTCCAAATATTTGGCAAAAAAACACAAAAAAAATCACAAAAAACGCAATTTTTGAGATAGAGGAGTGATTTTTGCACTAAACGGTAGAGAAATAGTTCGTCTAGCTTAAACTGGAAAAACATTCACAATTAAACCGGGAAATTTTTATTTATGAGCCTTCAAAGTGGAAAAATTAATTTTCAAATATTTGGCAACAAAACACAAAAAAAAACACCAAAATCGCAATTTTTGAGATAGAGGAGTGATTTTTGCACTAAACGGTAGAGAAATAGTTTGTCTAACTTAAACTGGAAAAATATTCACAATTAAACCGGGAAATATTTATTTATAAGCCTTCAAAGTGGAAAAATTAATTTTCAAATATTTGGCAAAAAAACACAAAAAAAATCACCAAAATCGCAATTTTTGAGATAGAGGAGTGATTTTTGCACTATATGGTAGAGAAATAGTTGGTCTAACTCAAAATAGAACAACATCCACAATAACACCAGAAATTTTTTATTTAAAAGCCTTCAAAGTGGAAAAATTTTCAAATATTTGGCAAAAAAACACAAAAAAAATCACCAAAATCGCAATTTTTGAGATAGAGGAGAGATTTTTGCACTAAACGGCAGGAAAATAGTTAGTCTAACTTGAACTGGAACAACATTCACAATTAAATCAGGAAATTTTTATTTATAAGCCTTCAAAGTGGAAAAAATTTCAAATATTTGGCAACAAAACACAAAAAAAATCACAAAAAACGCAATTTTTGAGATAGAGGAGTGATTTTTGCACTAAACGGTAGAGAAATAGTTCGTCTAGCTTAAACTGGAAAAACATTCACAATTAAACCGGGAAATTTTTATTTATGAGCCTTCAAAGTGGAAAAATTAATTTTCAAATATTTGGCAACAAAACACAAAAAAAATCACCAAAATCGCAATTTTTGAGATAGAGGAGTGATTTTTGCACTAAACGGTAGAGAAATAGTTCGTCTAGCTTAAACTGGAAAAACATTCACAATTAAACCGGGAAATTTTTATTTATAAGCCTTCAAAGTGGAAAAAATTTCAAATATTTGGCAACAAAACACAAAAAAAATCACCAAAATCGCAATTTTTGAGATAGAGGAGTGATTTTTGCACTAAACGGTAGAGAAATAGTTTGTCTAACTTAAACTGGAAAAATATTCACAATTAAACCGGGAAATATTTATTTATAAGCCTTCAAAGTGGAAAAATTAATTTTCAAATATTTGGCAAAAAAACACAAAAAAAATCACCAAAATCGCAATTTTTGAGATAGAGGAGTGATTTTTGCACTATATGGTAGAGAAATAGTTGGTCTAACTCAAAATAGAACAACATCCACAATAACACCAGAAATTTTTTATTTAAAAGCCTTCAAAGTGGAAAAATTTTCAAATATTTGGCAAAAAAACACAAAAAAAATCACCAAAATCGCAATTTTTGAGATAGAGGAGAGATTTTTGCACTAAACGGCAGGAAAATAGTTAGTCTAACTTGAACTGGAACAACATTCACAATTAAATCAGGAAATTTTTATTTATAAGCCTTCAAAGTGGAAAAAATTTCAAATATTTGGCAACAAAACACAAAAAAAATCACAAAAAACGCAATTTTTGAGATAGAGGAGTGATTTTTGCACTAAACGGTAGAGAAATAGTTCGTCTAGCTTAAACTGGAAAAACATTCACAATTAAACCGGGAAATTTTTATTTATGAGCCTTCAAAGTGGAAAAATTAATTTTCAAATATTTGGCAACAAAACACAAAAAAAATCACCAAAATCGCAATTTTTGAGATAGAGGAGTGATTTTTGCACTAAACGGTAGAGAAATAGTTTGTCTAACTTAAACTGGAAAAATATTCACAATTAAACCGGGAAATATTTATTTATAAGCCTTCAAAGTGGAAAAATTAATTTTCAAATATTTGGCAAAAAAACACAAAAAAAATCACCAAAATCGCAATTTTTGAGATAGAGGAGTGATTTTTGCACTAAACGGTAGAGAAATAGTTTGTCTAACTTAAACTGGAAAAATATTCACAATTAAACCGGGAAATATTTATTTATAAGCCTTCAAAGTGGAAAAATTAATTTTCAAATATTTGGCAAAAAAACACAAAAAAAATCACCAAAATCGCAATTTTTGAGATAGAGGAGTGATTTTTGCACTAAACGGTAGAGAAATAGTTGGTCCAACTCAAATTAGAACAACATCCACGATAACACCAGAAAATTTTTATTTATAAGCCTTCAAAGTGGAAAAATTTTCAAATATTTGGCAACAAAACACAAAAAAAATCACAAAAAAACGCAATTTTTGAGATAGAGGAGTGATTTTTGCACTAAACGGTAGAGAAATAGTTGGTCCAACTCAAAATAGAACAACATCCACAATAACACCAGAATTTTTTTATTTAAAAGCCTTCAAAGTGGAAAAATTTTCAAATATTTGGCAAAAAAACACAAAAAAAATCACCAAAATCGCAATTTTTGAGATAGAGGAGTGATTTTTGCACTAAACGGTAGAGAAATAGTTGGTTCAACTCAAAATAGAACAACATCCACAATAACACCAGAAAATTTTTATTTATAAGCCTTCAAAGTGGAAAAATTTTCAAATATTTGACATCAAAACACAAAAAAAATCACAAAAAACGCAATTTTTGAGATAGAGGAGTGATTTTTGCACTGAACAGTAGATAAATAATTTAACTAACTAACCAAGGTCAATTACTCACAATTTGATTAAAAATCTCCAACGGCGCAAACTGGGCAGCCTGCGAAACAATCTCCACCGACCTATGCAGAAAATACTGCCATTCCGTTTTATTCTGCAAAAACCCCCATTAAAACCCATTAAATCCCAAATATCACTCACATCCTCGTCCACTTCGTTCGTATTGATTTCCACCAATTGACTATAATTGTAGCTAAATTGAATTTTCCTAATTAAGGCACTGCCTAAGCCTAGAAATACTTCCGAATACCTGCAACAACCTGTTAAAAACCAGAAATTCCTGCAAAACACCTACTTTTGCGCATTATGCGGTTTGACCTGTTTGAAAAACACCGTCCACACACGCAAACATTGCATAAAACACAAAATACTCGGCAAATGCATGGTGTATTGGAAAAACATGGATAGAAATTCCAGGGAACTGAAGGAGGCGTCCGTTTCGAAACGCCACAAATGTTGCTCGATAATAAGTATGAGAAGTTCGCATAGTTTTTTCACAAAGCTGCAAAATGGGGGTTTAAGTGGGGGGGGTGAGTGAGTGTTGCGCATGCGTACAGTTCGTCGGTATTTTCTATACGATACAGGGTGGATGTGGTGATGTTTCTTAGTAGTTCCACAACGTGGTTGTAGATTTCGCGAAATAGCGATTCGGTGCCTGGGGGGCTGCATTTTCGGTAAAAAATCTCGTTTATTGTCGATATGGCACTTACGCAAAGGTCATCGTCATCCTAAAAATTCCGAAAAAAATCAAAAGTATTTATCCCACATTTTTGGAAAAAAAAAATATTATAAAAGTTGCCAAGAGAAACTGCTGGAAATTGTTTCCAAGTTCGTGCGATGTCCGCTAGGGGGCGTAATACAATAGTGAAATAGACAATATAGGTTTTATTAAGAATATTGAACGGTGACCTAGCAGATAAATAATTTTATATTAAAGAAGGACAAATTATTAACATTTTTTATATTAAACTTTTTTTTGTAATCTGTCAAATAAAGGGTGGGGGAAGGGTCGAATGTTAATTTTTAAAATTGTTGATAACTTTTGATTGGCTTATCCGATTCCATCATTTTAAAGGTTCATTGTTATGCTTTTTTATGGTGTAATATCACTTGACGAATTATTTTATTGCTGAACGATAGAGGGCGCTTTCTGTTAAAATGAATTATTTCATCGATTTTCTCAAAAATAATAAATACAAAGGTGTTATTCTCTCACGTTAGTTTGAAAGAGCGTAAAAAAAATATAAAAAATGGCGCAAACGGCAAGTAAATGACTTTTTTTTTGTTTTGATTTTTTATTACGTAAAATAAATAATATTTATTTCACCATAGCGACGATTTTTTCATTAGGTATTCGTTTTCTAAGCCTACTCTACACAGATCACAATTTAATTACGTTTTCATTGCTAATTTCGGTTAAAAATAAGTTATTAACTTGCGCCATTTTTTATATTTTTTTTACGCTCTTTCAAACCAATGTAAAAGAAGAACACCTTTGTATTTAATATTTTTGAAAAAAGTGGTGGTGAAAAATTATTTTATTAAAAAACAGATGATTTCTCCCGTTTCGCAAGACCGATTTTAACAAACTTGGGCTCATATGAAAGAGCATAATCTGCGCTACAAAATGCTTATTTGGTTTTGCTTTTGTTACCTTTGCCGTCGCCGCTAGATGGCGTTAACTGAAACTGTAGCATATTTTTGAGTTTTTTCCAAAAAAATCAAATGTAATGGTATATTTATTTCAAGAGGGTATACATTTTTCTATTAAAAAAAAAAACAAAACAAAAAAAAACATGAATTTTTTTGTTTTTTTTCAATTTTTCAATAGAAAAATGTATCCCCTTTTACAATATACAGGGTGTCTCACGGTCTATGGTACGTTAGACGTTTACGGAAAACTAGACATAGGATCGACCTGAAAATTTGGCTGAGCCCATAATCGAGTATGATCTATATTTTAAAAATATTTTTAGTTTTGCAGTGTTGCCGCTTCTACCCAAAAGTCGTGGCAACTTTCTTATTTTAATTGAATACCCTGTATATTATTATTTTTTTGGATTCCTTGACTGATTCTAATCACTTTTGCTTGATATACTCTTATACCTATCGGCAGCGGTTTTCGAGATATAAATTAATTTATAATATTTTTGTCGTAAAACACATCAGTGGATTGAGTTCAATAATTTCGTACTTGAAAACGGTGGTGGAGAAATGAAAAGGCCAATAAATTTCCTTTCAAATGGTATCCCATGTTCCTATACCTAAACCTTCGGGATCTACAAGAAAAATGCATTTTACTAAAAAATAAATTATATTGGTATACATGATATGAAACATAATGTAGTTTCTAGGGCAACCTATAGTTGCCAGGTCACACAGCAATAACAATTTATTTTCCTACGAGCGTGCGGAAAAGTAACTTTTCCGCACGATTTTTCGTTTTGAAAGTTGTACTTTTCCGCACTGGTGCTGAAAAGTTACTTTTCCGCACGATTTTTGTATTGTTAAAAATGAGTCCATACAAAAATCGTGCGGGAAAGTAACTTTTCCGCACTAGTGCTGGAAAGTTACTTTTCCGCACGATTTTTGTATTGTCAAAAATAAACATGTTCAGGACTAATTAAGTGATTTATGTTATATTCTACCTTATGTGGCATTTTGAGGTATTATTAGAAAATCTTTGCGTATCAAAAACATCTTTTTTTTTATAAATAAGATGGACAAAACCACTCGTAGGAAAAACATTGTACCTAACTCTTGCGGAAAATGTCTTTTCCGCCCTTAACGGCTTGCCCGAACTCCGCTCCGCGTCGTTCGTGCAACTGCCGACGCGTGCGGAAAAGTACCACTTTCCGCACTTGTTAGGTAAATAACAATTTTAGTAGCAAACTGCAACTACATTATGTTCCATATCAATAATACCAATATAATTTATTTTTTAGACAAATGCATTTTTCTTGTAGAACCTGAAGGTTTAGGTATAGGAACATGGGATACCATTTGAAAGGAAATTTATTGGCCTTTTCATTTCTCCACCACCGTTTTCAAGTACGAAATTATTGAACTCAATCCACTGATGTGTTTTACGACAAAAATATTATAAATTAATTTATATCTCGAAAACCGCTGCCGATAGGTATAGGAGTATATCAAGCAAAAGTGATTAGAATCAGTCAAGGAATGCAAAAAAATAATAATATACAGGGTGGTCCATTTAAAATAAGAAAGTTGTTACGACTTTTGAAAAGAAGCGGCAACACTGCAAAATTGAAAATATTTTAAAAATATAGATCTCGATTATGTGCGGAGCCTATGTCTAGTTTTCCGTAAACGTCTAAGGTACCATAGACCGTGAGACACCCTGTATAAATATGAATACACCATTACATTTGACTTTTTTGGGTTAGTTTGCGTTAGCTACCATTTCAGTTAACGCCATCTAGCGGCGACGGCGGAGGTAACAAATTTAAAAAAAAAAACATCATTCTGGTGTCAAAACATTTCATTAAAAAAAGTTGTTTCGGAGCAAGTCAGATAAAAAAAAATTAAACACATATTTTTCCTTTTCCATTACAATCAAAATCGAAAATGATGATTTTATTCTAAAAAAATCCTTCAACTGTGTCAGTTGTCAAAAAAAATGTACCAACGCAATCAAAGAAGCTTCGATTTTGGTCAGAAAAATCAAATCGGAAAATAAAAAACGACGAAAGAAGAAGTTCCTTTCGCTATTGGGATAGTTGGCAGGCATACCATAAGAAAAAAGAATTAGGAAAAAAGCAAAAACAGCAAGAAAAAGAAAAAAGAGCTGAGGAAAAAAAACTTAAGCAAGAGATGAAAAAGACGACAGTAAAACCAGTTAAAAGAAAAAAAAAGACAACATACTCTGACAGTTCATCTAATAATGGTCATTGACCTCCCAAATAATCAACAAGATTTCATATTAATTTACTTAAATAATATTTTTTTTAATTGATACATCTCATAATGCGCGCACGTTATGATATTATTTGGTTCAAAATTTAGCTTTGACGAAAAATCGCCTGCAATTTAAATGCAATATCATCACGCATAAGCGGCTGGAGGCACAGAGAGAGAGAGACAAAAGTGATCAGCGTAAAATCAGGTGTTGGAATGAGAAAAAATATGTCAACTTAGGCATTGACCAAGACAACTCCCACATCGGCACGGAGTTAATTTGCGACCTACGCTCCCGCTTTTGAACGACTTCCTTCTTCGTCACACATTTTGAGGGGTTGTCGAGTATTGTCAAGTCAGCTGATGCTGATGGATTTCTTTAGATTTTATTTTACGGGCGGATTGTTTTTTTCAGTGCATTCGGAAACTTCAATAATTTTCATTTTTGAAAAAAGGGTTGAAAACATTTTTTTCCTGCATGACACTTTTTGACATTTTGAACCTGGCAAAAATGACCTATTTTTGAAAAAATCATTAAAAATGGATTATTTTTGAGTACAGCAAGAGTCATCAAATTAAACAAAACATACGTGATCGAACATGACCTTACGATTAAATAGATCACATGTGTTGGTTTATTTCGGTCGTTAGCTGTTGTCTGATCACATGTAGTTTGTTTACAACAGGGTGTTGTTTAAATTCTACAGGGTGGTCCAACTTTTACCTGCTTAAATTTCAAAATCGACAGATAATCGAAAAATAATGTGCGCAAAATGCTTTGTAAGTTACAGGGTGTTGAAATTTTAAAAAAAAAAACGAATTTTATCAATATCTTTATTACCAATTCATTTAATAATATTATTTTTAATTCTACCAGTGGCGTGCGTACGATTACCGATTGCGATATTTTTAATGAAAAAACAGATACGCCACTGGTTTATCTCAAAATAAAAATCATACCTACAATCCTTATTTGATTTAAAAGAAAAATATACAGGGTGTTTCCTAACCTCTGTGACAAAATGAAAGGGGTGATTCTTCGCTTAATTTTAAAACGAAAATGTGGTTTAACTTTTTTTCGAATTTCGCTTTGTTTCCAAAATACAAGGTGTTTAATTTTTTTTTTTATCAGTTTTTTATTTTTAATTAATTTATCTTTTACTCGATTTTGTTGAAGTTTGGTAACGGTATTTATAGTGATAACGGGCTCATTTTGCCATGAACAAATAAAAATTATCGAATACAGTGGCGTCCCGAGCGGCACTTCAACTAATATTATTGGGAAAAAAATGTACGCCACTGACTTTTTGTGTCATTTTCATTTTTTTCTCAGGTTATTCAACTAAAAACGCAACTTTTTGATCTCTTGAATTTTTATCGTATCTTGCCTAATTTTTGAGATAAAAAATTAAATCTAGTTGAGTGAGTTTTGACGCAAAAAGTAATTTTATCGCTGATGTTGAATTTTCTAACAAATACAGCAATCAATTATAATCATTTTAATGGAGAATTCAAAAACACTAAATAAATAAAAAAAAATAAATATAAAAATAAATAATAATAATAAAAAAAATTAAACACCCTGTATTTTGGAAACAAAGCGAAATTCGAAAAAAAGTTATACCACATTTTCGTCTTAAAATTAAGCGAAGAATCACCCCTTTCATTTTGTCACAGAGGTTAGGAAACACCCTGTATATACGACCAAAGCAATCATAACGCCCCCTGGCGGTGAATATATGAATTTAAAACATATTTCCAGCAATTTATCTTGGCCGATTTCCTACGAAGGATTTTTTTCTCAAATACGCTACCTTGTCACCCTTAAATCACATATCTTAAAAACTATAGTTTTTACGAAAAAAAATATACAGAAACATAATTAAAGACCATTATAAAAAATACAAACCACTCACCTGAGAATAAGTCGAAAAATTCGTAAAACTAAAAACAGCTCTGACCAACTTCCTATTCACCTGCTCCACATTGACCCACGTGAACATAAACTGAATCGTACTCAGCGCCTCCTGCGCCAATACCTTGACATCGGGCCGAAACTCGGCTGCAACAATCTGATTGGCCAACGGGGGCGGAGCTTGCGAATGATGAGTTGGCGAAGGCGGAGGCGTGGCTGTGGCAGTGTGCTTCGATTTGGTACCAACACGCTCCAATATGCCGGTCAACAAATCGAACACCAAAGGAATGTAGCTGTGCAGCAGTCTTGTAACCTCATTTTTCCTAGCTAAGCTTTCGAATGAACTGTTTAAAGCCATAAACTCCTCGCAGGTGGTTTTAAGCAGAATTAATCCGATGTATTGGTTGGAGTCTGGCGATTTTAGCAGCTACAATTACGTGATTAGTTTTTAATTGACATTGAAAATACAGTACCTCGAGGATGCTGTCGAAAAAACTGGGATATTTTGCGGGCCAGTCGATTTTTGCGATATCAACGAGAAGTTTGGCGTATTTGGTGCGTAAAAAGTGCGGCGAGTTGTGACTTTTGAAAATGAGGTTTGATTGGAGCACGGATTTGATTTCCTCCTGTTGCGACCAATCGGTTTTGGACCATTGTTGTGTTATCACAGACTGAAATGTACGAACATTGGGTTGATGGTGGTTGTCAAGTGACGAAACGCTGGGTTATTTGTCATTTATAGATAAATTTATATATGTATATTTTTCAATCACCTGTTCAAAAATCAAGTTAATTTCTTTAAATTTGAGATTTTTTTCTGAAAAAATGAATGTTTACGTAAAATTATGGAATGGCAACTTTCCCTCGTTTTCTACAAATTTTCCTACACCACCCTGTATATTTTTTCATTGACGATTATGTGTAGAATTCACCTGTTTGAAAATCCAGTTGATATCTTCTACGGTTTTTGCGTTACACATTTTTTTCTACAACAGTAAATTTGTATGAAAAATTGTGGAATGGCAACTTTGTTCCTGGTTTTCTCAAAATGTTTCCCCATCACCCTGTATATTTTGTTAATGGTATTTATGGAGAATTCTATGTGGAGTTCACCTGTTCAAACATCAAATTGATAACTTTAACGGTTTTTGTGTTATGAATTTTTCAATATGGAGCTGATTATTTACGTTAAATTTTATAATAACTTTGATCCTCGTTTTCTCGAATTTTTTCCCCAACATCCTGTATATTTTTTTAAATTGATATTTAATTTAAACCCCTACATCGAATGGAGAAACTTTGACAAATTTTTGAAAGTTGACGAACATTGAAAAGTTCGAAATTTACGTTAAATTTTAACCAGCTGTCATTTTCGAACCGTTTGAAATTTTCTTTTGAAATTTTAGTTGCGGAGTCTTCAATGATTCCCCTATGGATAAATATTTAATTCAAACCCCTACATCGAATGGAAAAACTCTCACAAATTTTTGAAAGTTGACGAACATTGAAAAATTCGAAATTTACGTTAAATTTCAACCAGCTGTCATTTCCAAACCATTTGAAATTTTCTCTTGAAATTTTGGTTGCGGAGTCTTCAATGATCCCTCTATAGATAAATATTTAATTCAAACCCCTACATCGATTGGAAAAATTTTGACAAATTTTTGAATATTGACGAACATTGAAAAATTCGAAATTTAACGTTCATTTTCAACCAGCTGTCATTTTCAAACCGTTTGAAATTTTCTCCTGAAATTTTAGTGACGGAGTCTTCAATGATTCATCTATGGATATATATTTGATTCAAACCCCTACATCGATTGAAAAAATGTTGACAAATTTTTGAATATTGACGAACATTGAAAAATTCGAAATTTACGTTAAATTTTAACCAGCTGTCATTTTCGAACCGTTTGAAATTTTCTCTTGAAATTTAAGTGACGGAGTCTTCAATGATTCCTCTATTGATAAATTATTAATTCGAACCCCTACATCGAATGGAAAAACTTTGACACATTTTTGAAAGTTGACGAACATTGAAAAGTTCGAAATTTACGTTAAATTTTAACCTGCTGTCATTTTCGAACCGTTTGAAATTTTCTCTTGGAATTTTAGTGACGGAGTCTTCAATGATTCCTCTTTAGATAAATATTTAATTCAAATCCCTACATCGATTGGGAAAATTTTGAAAAATTTTTGTAAGTTGACGAACATTGAAAAATTCGAAATTTACGTTAAATTTTAATCAGCTGTCATTTTCAAACCGTTTGAAATATTCTTTTGAAATTTTGGTTACAGAGTCTTCAATGATTCCTCTATAGATAAATATTTAATTCAAACCCCTACATCGAATGGAAAAACTTTGACAAATTTTTGAAAGTTGACGAACATTGAAAAGTTCGAAATTTACGTTAAATTTTAACCAGCTGTCATTTTCGAACCGTTTGAAATTTTCTCTTGGAATTTTAGTGACGGAGTCTTCAATGATTCCTCTATAGATAAATATTTAATTCGAACCCCTACATCGAATGGAAAAACTTTGACAAATTTTTGAAAGTTGACGAACATTGAAAAGTTCGAAATTTACGTTAAATTTTAACCTGCTGTCATTTTCGAACCGTTTGAAATTTTCTCTTAGAATTTTAGTGACGGAGTCTTCAATGATTCCTCTTTAGATAAATATTTAATTCAAATCCCTACATCGATTGGGAAAATTTTGAAAAATTTTTGTAAGTTGACGAACATTGAAAAATTCGAAATTTACGTTAAATTTTAATCAGCTGTCATTTTCAAACCGTTTGAAATATTCTTTTGAAATTTTGGTTACAGAGTCTTCAATGATTCCTCTATAGATAAATATTTAATTCAAACCCCTACATCGAATGGAAAAACTTTGACAAATTTTTGAAAGTTGACGAACATTGAAAAGTTCGAAATTTACGTTAAATTTTAACCAGCTGTCATTTTCGAACCGTTTGAAATTTTCTCTTGGAATTTTAGTGACGGAGTCTTCAATGATTCCTCTATAGATAAATATTTAATTCGAACCCCTACATCGAATGGAAAAACTTTGACAAATTTTTGAAAGTTGACGAACATTGAAAAGTTCGAAATTTACGTTAAATTTTAACCTGCTGTCATTTTCGAACCGTTTGAAATTTTCTCTTAGAATTTTAGTGACGGAGTCTTCAATGATTCCTCTTTAGATAAATATTTAATTCAAATCCCTACATCGATTGGGAAAATTTTGAAAAATTTTTGTAAGTTGACGAACATTGAAAAATTCGAAATTTACGTTAAATTTTAATCAGCTGTCATTTTCAAACCGTTTGAAATATTCTTTTGAAATTTTGGTTACAGAGTCTTCAATGATTCCTCTATAGATAAATATTTAATTCAAACCCCTACATCGAATGGAAAAACTTTGACAAATTTTTGAAAGTTGACGAACATTGAAAAGTTCGAAATTTACGTTAAATTTTAACCAGCTGTCATTTTCGAACCGTTTGAAATTTTCTCTTGGAATTTTAGTGACGGAGTCTTCAATGATTCCTCTATAGATAAATATTTAATTCGAACCCCTACATCGAATGGAAAAACTTTGACAAATTTTTGAAAGTTGACGAACATTGAAAAGTTCGAAATTTACGTTAAATTTTAACCTGCTGTCATTTTCGAACCGTTTGAAATTTTCTCTTAGAATTTTAGTGACGGAGTCTTCAATGATTCCTCTTTAGATAAATATTTAATTCAAATCCCTACATCGATTGGGAAAATTTTGAAAAATTTTTGTAAGTTGACGAACATTGAAAAATTCGAAATTTACGTTAAATTTTAATCAGCTGTCATTTTCAAACCGTTTGAAATATTCTTTTGAAATTTTGGTTACAGAGTCTTCAATGATTCCTCTATAGATAAATATTTAATTCGAACCCCTACATCGAATGGAAAAACTTTGACAAATTTTTGAAAGTTGACGAACATTGAAAAGTTCGAAATTTACGTTAAATTTTAACCAGCTGTCATTTTCGAACCGTTTGAAATTTTCTCTTGGAATTTTAGTGACGGAGTCTTCAATGATTTCTCTATAGATAAATATTTAATTCGAACCCCTACATCGAATGGAAAAACTTTGACAAATTTTTGAAAGTTGACGAACATTGAAAAGTTCGAAATTTACGTTAAATTTTAACCAGCTGTCATTTTCGAACCGTTTGAAATTTTCTTTTGAAATTTTAGTTGCGGAGTCTTCAATGATTCCCCTATGGATAAATATTTAATTCAAACCCCTACATCGAATGGAAAAACTCTCACACATTTTTGAAAGTTGACGAACATTGAAAAATTCGAAATTTACGTTAAATTTCAACCAGCTGTCATTTCCAAACCATTTGAAATTTTCTCTTGAAATTTTGGTTGCGGAGTCTTCAATGATCCCTCTATAGATAAATATTTAATTCAAACCCCTACATCGATTGGAAAAATTTTGACAAATTTTTGAATATTGACGAACATTGAAAAATTCGAAATTTAACGTTCATTTTCAACCAGCTGTCATTTTCAAACCGTTTGAAATTTTCTCCTGAAATTTTAGTGACGGAGTCTTCAATGATTCATCTATGGATATATATTTGATTCAAACCCCTACATCGATTGAAAAAATGTTGACAAATTTTTGAATATTGACGAACATTGAAAAATTCGAAATTCAACGTTCATTTTCAACCAGCTGTCAATTTCAAACCGTTTGAAATTTTCTCCTGAAATTTTAGTGACGGAGTCTTCAATGATTCATCTATGGATATATATTTGATTCAAACCCCTACATCGATTGAAAAAATGTTGACAAATTTTTGAATATTGACGAACATTGAAAAATTCGAAATTTACGTTAAATTTTAACCAGCTGTCATTTTCGAACCGTTTGAAATTTTCTCTTGAAATTTAAGTGACGGAGTCTTCAATGATTCCTCTATTGATAAATTATTAATTCGAACCCCTACATCGAATGGAAAAACTTTGACACATTTTTGAAAGTTGACGAACATTGAAAAGTTCGAAATTTACGTTAAATTTTAACCTGCTGTCATTTTCGAACCGTTTGAAATTTTCTCTTGGAATTTTAGTGACGGAGTCTTCAATGATTCCTCTTTAGATAAATATTTAATTCAAACCCCTACATCGAATGGAAAAACTTTGACAAATTTTTGAAAGTTGACGAACATTGAAAAGTTCGAAATTTACGTTAAATTTTAACCAGCTGTCATTTTCGAACCGTTTGAAATTTTCTCTTGGAATTTTAGTGACGGAGTCTTCAATGATTCCTCTATAGATAAATATTTAATTCGAACCCCTACATCGAATGGAAAAACTTTGACAAATTTTTGAAAGTTGACGAACATTGAAAAGTTCGAAATTTACGTTAAATTTTAACCTGCTGTCATTTTCGAACCGTTTGAAATTTTCTCTTAGAATTTTAGTGACGGAGTCTTCAATGATTCCTCTTTAGATAAATATTTAATTCAAATCCCTACATCGATTGGGAAAATTTTGAAAAATTTTTGTAAGTTGACGAACATTGAAAAATTCGAAATTTACGTTAAATTTTAATCAGCTGTCATTTTCAAACCGTTTGAAATATTCTTTTGAAATTTTGGTTACAGAGTCTTCAATGATTCCTCTATAGATAAATATTTAATTCAAACCCCTACATCGAATGGAAAAACTTTGACAAATTTTTGAAAGTTGACGAACATTGAAAAGTTCGAAATTTACGTTAAATTTTAACCAGCTGTCATTTTCGAACCGTTTGAAATTTTCTCTTGGAATTTTAGTGACGGAGTCTTCAATGATTTCTCTATAGATAAATATTTAATTCGAACCCCTACATCGAATGGAAAAACTTTGACAAATTTTTGAAAGTTGACGAACATTGAAAAGTTCGAAATTTACGTTAAATTTTAACCAGCTGTCATTTTCGAACCGTTTGAAATTTTCTCTTGGAATTTTAGTGACGGAGTCTTCAATGATTCCTCTATAGATAAATATTTAATTCGAACCCCTACATCGAATGGAAAAACTTTGACAAATTTTTGAAAGTTGACGAACATTGAAAAGTTCGAAATTTACGTTAAATTTTAACCTGCTGTCATTTTCGAACCGTTTGAAATTTTCTCTTAGAATTTTAGTGACGGAGTCTTCAATGATTCCTCTTTAGATAAATATTTAATTCAAATCCCTACATCGATTGGGAAAATTTTGAAAAATTTTTGTAAGTTGACGAACATTGAAAAATTCGAAATTTACGTTAAATTTTAATCAGCTGTCATTTTCAAACCGTTTGAAATATTCTTTTGAAATTTTGGTTACAGAGTCTTCAATGATTCCTCTATAGATAAATATTTAATTCGAACCCCTACATCGAATGGAAAAACTTTGACAAATTTTTGAAAGTTGACGAACATTGAAAAGTTCGAAATTTACGTTAAATTTTAACCAGCTGTCATTTTCGAACCGTTTGAAATTTTCTCTTGAAATTTTAGTGACGGAGTCTTCAATGATTCCTCTATAGATAAATATTTAATTCGAACCCCTTCATCGAATGGAAAAACTTTGAAAAATTTTTGAAAGTTGACGAACATTGAAAATTTCGAAATTTTAACCAGCTGTCATTTTTAAACCGTTCAGAATTTTCTTTTGAAATTTTAATAATAAAGGCATAATATCACCAAAAACTCAACAAAATTGGCTAATAAAGAGGAAATTTATCCTAAATTAAATATTGCAAAAATCAGACAATTTTTTTCATGTGACAAAAATCCTCACCACTTCAATAGACAAAAGCATCCTAAGCTGACCTAAATAATATTTTTGAGGACTAAGTCCATTGTTCTATTTTATACTAAATTAAACTGATTAAAATTCGCTGATAAAACAATGTATGATTAATCAGTTTATAGAGAAAATAAACCCCTAGAATCACCAAAAAACCACTTGAAAGCCCCACAATTAAACAAAATACAAAACCTACAAGCAATAAAGATAAAACACCAATTACGCAACTCACCTCCAAGGTTTGCAGAGCAAACATGCTCACATAATGACTAGACGTGTGCGTAACAAAATAAAGACACAATTTCGCCAAATGGGGCGCCGATTTAATCGCAGACAGCTGCCCCTCTATTTCCTGTTTTCGCGCATTGCTCGTGTACGGATTGAAAAATTCCTCAAACAAATTCTCCACGGCCACCAAAGAACCATTCTCGTTGAAGTCCTGCAACGAAATGGGCCCGTTTTTAGCAACATTTGGGGTGCAAAGTGAGGTTAGGTTTTAGTAATAAGGACGAATGCTTACCATTATGAGTTGTTTAGTGAGCAGGAATGAGCATTGATGTCTATAAATGGGGAGATTTGGAGTTTTGGGTTGGAAAATTAGTGAGTTAGAGGTTTGTTGACATTTCATTAAGGGTGGTCGGTGGCGTTTGACTTTTGTAGACTGGATCCTGACAGTTGATGGTAGGATTGACAAGTGTCATGGTTTTAATACAAGGCGATGTTGCCAAGTCTATTGTTGTTTTCTAAGGCCGATTGCACCAACCAATTTTGAGGATACTAATAGCCGATTGCACCAACCGATTTTGAGGATACTTAACGCTAAGGAACCCTCAACTTGACAATTTTGCATGCAGAACGGTCAAGTTAAGGGTTCCTTATCGTCAAGTATCCTCAAAATTGGTTGGTGCAATCGGCCATTAACGCTGAGGAACCCTCAACTTCACATTTTTGCATGCAAAATTGAGGGGGGTGAGTCTTCTGGAGGAATGGGGTGCGTAGGAAAGTGGGGCTCCGTTATCAACTCATCCCAGAGGCTGGTACTGGAACCCCATGGAACTCATGCACAACCTCCTCTGGAAGGCTATACTCGATAATAAAGGGACAAACAGCAAGACGAAGGGGCAGGTGATACCAACCCCAAACGCTACCGGAGACACCGGTAAAACGTCGAACTACAAGGGGTAGGCCACCTAAAGATACAGTGGGGAGTAAATCTGAAACGTGTTCTTTAGGTGTTTCCCCATTACACAAAGATCCGCAGGACAACAAGAAGAGGATACGGTCGGAAGGATCAGATGGCTGTGGTGAACCGCAACGACTCCATGGGAAGGATATCTGCGAATCGTTGGAGAGACTCTTGTGAGAGAGCGGGATGCACTATAAGCCTCCCCTGGCACCTGCGACACGGTCCCTCCTACATTTAATGGAGGGTTCAACCCCAGAGGAGAGATCCTAAGAATCCTCTGCAATGACCAGAGATCCGTAGATTGGCTGCTGGTCTGTTCTCTAGGGAGGAAGCTAGATTGGAAGAAATCCCAGCGGTCATACTCCCGCAACTAGTTTAAGGGACCATCTGACATTGACTGCGTCAAACGATGTGTTGACAGAGACGTCAAGGAGGAGCCCATAAATCTTTTTGAGGTTGGAGGTTGGTGTCCCAAAAGAGGACGCAAAATCCATAAAAAAAAACGGGAAGCTGCCGAGCTTGCAAGAACTGTGAGCCAATGTGAGGACAAGTCGGACATCATCATTGGCGGCGATGTTGATGCACACCATACAGTGTGGGGAAGGATCTCTTTCTGGTGGAAACAACCCGCAAATGGCATAAATGGAGCAGCTGAAAATCTTTGAGTGCCCTTAGTTCCACTGTCCTCGAAAGCCATCAATTGCAGAGTTGATGAATAAACAGTAGATGTTCTGAGGGAGAGATGGGAGACACGACGGTTCGGGCACTCGAGTGCCGCTATACACGGCCCCGAGGATCTCGCAGAGCAACCTTGGAAAAATGACAGGAATGCTTACGGGACATTGTAAGCTGAATAAGCACCTTAACACCTTGGGAGTGGTAACAGATCCGACTTGTAGAGGGTGCCACAAGGACAAGAGTGCTGAGCAAGCATTTTTTTTTATCGTAATGCTTTGTTCTTCTAAGGCATTTTTTTCGGGTGTAGCTATAATAATTTTGCCCTTTCTTCGAGTATTTTCGGTTTTGCGTTCTCCTGCTTTTGGAAAGCCCTCAAATTAGTCTGGGCTTTTAAAAACATCTTTGACAGTCTTGCCAGTTTTATCGTTCTGTTGATTGCTGTGATTTTGCAAAAAAAACAATTTTTCTAAGCACGCTGTATAAATTCCAGCAAAGATTTTGGAAAAACTTTTTGTCATGGTTGTAGGTATCACGCGAACTGTTTACTCGATAAGTGTTGCTTTTCTATCTTATACAGTCATTGCCGTCATTCCATAAGTCTAGATTACACCGACAACTTGGTCCGCGGACCAAACACTAAATTCGAACTATATCAGAACCAAATATTTGTTTCGAATGGTGTAAACAGTTGCGAACTAAGCTCGTCCGCTCTTGGTTCGGTACTTGCCCACAGGTGTACCGAACTAAATTTGGTTCGATCTGGATCAAAATTTTAGGGTTATGTTGATTGTTATTATTGTGAATTGTGTTGGTTCTGAGTTTCTCAAGGCAATCTGAGCGTACTCACTTATGTTTTTGTTTTATTACGAATTGTGTTGATAAATAATTTCGACTTGTTTTTGACGTTTGACGAATTGCGCGCGTACTCATTTAGTTCACGCGTTGCAAGACGGTGTAAACGGACGAGAAGCAAGCATTGGTTCTACCGTACTATCCCCACCCACTTGGTCCTATCGGACCGAACTAAACGAGTTATCGGTGTATACTAGGCTATAGATACAATGGTCTAAAAAGAAATTTAAAGGAATTCGTTTATTTTTTTTTAGGTTTTTTTTATAAAATATTCTATAGTATATCCAAAAAATAACCGTGATTTGTTTTAAACCTTACTGTTGATTGTACGTACCTTCATTAACATTATCCATTGCAGAAAAAAAGTATCGTTTCACTCGATTGTTTAAACCACCATCACGTTCGAAGTCTCACTGAAGAATAACTTTCACGACACTACCTAACCCAACGATGATCCTTAGCCGATTCCAAGAAGTAGGCGTCGTGGAAAATTTTAATCTTTGGTCAAATTGTTTTTCGAACTAAAGGGTATCTTTCTGCATTAAAGATAATCTGATTTGAGGAGCTCGATTTTGATTTTTTTTGCTGAATTTTGTCTAGCTAGAATCACGATATCTGACACTGTGCAGCGTGTTACAAATTCGAGTGTAATGCATGGGGATCTCGTAAACCGTAAAAGATACAAGGTCGGTTAAATTGAGCCAAGAAATTCCGACTACGTCCGAAATTATCCGGAAAAAACCGAAATTTTTCAAAATCGTTTTTATTTTTTTCTAACTACATTTGAAGATATATTTCAAAATGAATGGAGCTTTTTCCTTTTTGATTGCCACTTTTTGCCCTTTACAAAATAGCGTTATTAAATTGAAGAACCGACGTTTCGTCTATGAGCAGCCATCATCAACTTTGTTTTTTTTAATACGGTCCTGGATTTTTTTAATACGGATTTCAAGAGCCTTTTATGTTCATAAACCAACGATGTATCGCACTTATCAAAAAAGAGGTGTTTGTTTTTAATCCTATTAAAAATGTATTTTTTGTCTCTCTCTAACACATCAGTTGTTATGGAAAAATCCATCAATATAATTTTTTTTAATAATTGCGATACATTGTTGGTTTGGGAACATGACAGGCTCTTAAAATCCATCATAAAAATGCAGGACCCGAGGACCGCATTTAAAAAAACAAAGTTGATGATGGTTTCTCCCAGACGAAACGTCGTACGGAAAATCTCTCAACGCTGCTTGATAGAGCTTGAAAAGTGGCCATGAGAAAGTGTCTTTTGTTTTTCCATATCTCTCTTAATAACGTCAGAAAAAAATAAAAACGAATCGGCAAATTTCGTTTTTTTAGGCATATCTCCGAAACTACATAAAACTTTCTAAACGGTATATTATTGGGCTTGAAAATACGCAACTTTTCTCTGATTCAACCATCTTCGTATCTCTCACGGTTCTCAAAATCCCCATGATAGACATATCTTGGACACACTGTATATTTGGAATCAGATAATTTTGGCTAAAATATCAAAATAGACAAACAACATTCACTCACCTTGACAATTCTAACCCAACAGACAGAGAAACGGCAACATTGTGGCGACTTGAATTCGTCCCTGCCTTGAACACACATCAAGGAACCACTCGAAAATCAGTCTCCAACTCCTATGAACTTGAATTTGCCACCATTTGAGTAAATAAAAGACGTAAATATTTATCGTAATAGTTATAATAATGTATACTCACAATACACAGTATTTTTTGTATATGTACAAAATTTACACAGTAGTATAGACATCACAATTTTCCCTATTAATAGTAATTTAACACTTGCTATTATACTTACAGTCTAAATACACTGTACAGAAAACTCTTAACAAGTTAACTCAAAATGTAAACCTTAAATATAAATAAACGAAACTAACCCTACCTATTCACATGTATGTTACAGCGCGTTGAAAATAAAAAAAAAATCATCCAACTCTATCGTTATTGTTAATTCCACATAATCTATGTCTTTTCGCAACCATAAGGGTAACATTCATCATCCGGGTTAAGCTGCATGTTACACCAAATTAAATCCGACTATAATAAATAAATTAACAACAAGAAGCATATATAAAAATAAACTTTCAAACAACCTAACCCCACAAAACCACCACGTGTTCCTTCTTTGCAAATGTTGCAACGAAAGCGCACCCAAATGGAATAGAAAAAAAATACAAAAGACGCGAAATATGAAAATAAAGATTCATTAATTAAAAAAAAAAAAAAAAACTAAGTTCAAATATGAGATCTCTTATGTAGTTAAATTATTTTTGTAGTTTTTTGCAACATTTTTATAATATAGTAACGCATCTTTAGAAATCACAGTGAAACTTTTTTTTATAGTTTAAGTATAGTGTGTGTTATGCACAAGTTCAAAGTCGGATAGGACACAATAAACGTGCCAATGACGTAATCGGGATTGCGCATGACTAGCTTGACCACATTGTTAAACTGTGGTTATCACAATGAGAAGGTGAGCGATGTCCGCCACTCGTTCCAGTAAACTCGGAGCGATTCGGCGCAGATTTTCGTTGACAAAGTCGCAAGACGGGAAAATGTGCACAACGTAAGCCGGCTGCAAGAAAATTCAATCAGCCTACTGTTATATGAACATACGGAGTAATAAATTGCGACATACATGTTATAATAATGAATCTAAACCAGGTTGAAATATTTTTTGCCTGTAGATTTGAAACGACTTTTATTCACATTTTCATACGAGTTGGCAACATTGTCATCTGTCAATTATGTCAATTTATAACCAACTAACGTCACGTATACTGTTGATTAATGATTTTTTCATCAAAATACAAGGTCGACGTTTTATTTAAACAAATCCAAATATTTCAATTGATTTTTTGATTTAAATACAAATTGTCAATATGGCAACGTTGTCATCCGCCAATGTCAGGATTGAAGCTGGATTAGTCAACGTTTATTATTTTTTAACTAATCATGATTAATTTTTTTTCAATCAAAATACAAGGTTGACGTTTTATTTAAACAAATCCAAATATTTCAATTGGATTTTCTACAAATTGTCAACTTGACAACGTTGTCATCTGTCAATTATTTCAGGATTTGAGGTACATTCATCCACGTTGTTGATTTGTGACAATCTAACGTCACATGCAATGGTTTTTTGATTAAAATACAAATTGTCAACTTGACAACGTTGTCATCTGTCAATAATTTCAGGATTTGAGGTACATTAATTCACGTTGTTGATTTGTGACAAACTAACGTCACATGCAATGATTTTTTGATTAAAATACAAATTATCAATATGGCAACGTTGTCATCAGCCAATGTCAGGATTGAAGCTGGATTAGTCAACTTTTATTATTTTTTAACTAATCATGATTAATTTTTTTTCAATCAAAATACAAGGTTGACGTTTTATTTAAACAAATCCAAATATTTCAATTGGATTTTCTACAAATTGACAACTTGACAACGTTGTCATCTGTCAATAATTTCAGGATTTGAGGTACATTAATCCACGTTGTTGATTTGTGACAATCTAACGTCACATGCAATGGTTTTTTGATTAAAATACAAATTGTCAACTTGACAACGTTGTCATCTGTCAATAATTTCAGGATTTGAGGTACATTAATTCACGTTGTTGATTTGTGACAAACTAACGTCACATGCAATGATTTTTTGATTAAAATACAAATTATCAATATGGCAACGTTGTCATCAGCCAATGTCAGGATTGAAGCTGGATTAGTCAACTTTTATTATTTTTTAACTAATCATGATTAATTTTTTTTCAATCAAAATACAAGGTTGACGTTTTATTTAAACAAATCCAAATATTTCAATTGGATTTTCTACAAATTGACAACTTGACAACGTTGTCATCTGTCAATAATTTCAGGATTTGAGGTACATTAATCCACGTTGTTGATTTGTGACAATCTAACGTCACATGCAATGGTTTTTTGATTAAAATACAAATTGTCAACTTGACAACGTTGTCATCTGTCAATAATGTCAGGATTTGAGGTACATTAATCCACGTTGTTGATTTGTGACAAACTAACATCACGTGCAATGATTTTTTTATTAAAATACAAATTGTCAACTTGACAACGTTGTCATCTGTCAATAATGTCAGGATTTGAGGTACATTAATCCACGTTGTTGATTTGTGACAAACTAACATCACGTGCAATGATTTTTTTATTAAAATACAAATTGTCAACTTGACAACGTTGTCATCTGTCAATAATGTCAGGATTTGAGGTACATTAATCAACGTTGTTGATTTGTGACAAACTGACGTCACGTGCAATGATTTTTTTATTAAAATACAAATTGTCAACTTGACAACGTTGTCATCTGTCAATAATGTCAGGATTTGAGGTACATTAATCCACGTTGTTGATTTGTGACAAACTAACATCACGTGCAATGATTTTTTTATTAAAATACAAATTGTCAACTTGACAACGTTGTCATCTGTCAATAATGTCAGGATTTGAGGTACATTAATCAACGTTGTTGATTTGTGACAAACTGACGTCACGTGCAATGATTTTTTTATTAAAATACAAATTGTCAACTTGACAACGTTGTCATCTGTCAATAATGTCAGGATTTGAGGTACATTAATCCACGTTGTTGATTTGTGACAAACTAACGTCACGTGCAATGATTTTTTTATTAAAATACAAATTGTCAACTTGACAACGTTGTCATCTGTCAATAATGTCAGGATTTGAGGTACATTAATCCACGTTGTTGATTTGTGACAAACTAACGTCACGTGCAATGATTTTTTTATTAAAATACAAATTGTCAACTTGACAACGTTGTCATCTGTCAATAATGTCAGGATTTGAGGTACATTAATCCACGTTGTTGATTTGTGACAAACTAACGTCACGTGCAATGATTTTTTTATTAAAATACAAATTGTCAACTTGACAACGTTGTCATCTGTCAATAATGTCAGGATTTGAGGTACATTAATCAACGTTGTTGATTTGTGACAAACTGACATCACGTGCAATGATTTTTTTATTAAAATACAAATTGTCAACTTGACAACGTTGTCATCTGTCAATAATGTCAGGATTTGAGGTACATTAATCCACGTTGTTGATTTGTGACAAACTAACATCACGTGCAATGATTTTTTTATTAAAATACAAATTGTCAACTTGACAACGTTGTCATCTGTCAATAATTTCAGGATTTGAGGTACACTTATCCACGTTGTTGATTTGTGACAAACTAACGTCACGTGCAATGATTTTTTTATTAAAATACAAATTGTCAACTTGGCAACGTTGTCATTTGTCGATGATGTCAGGACATTAATGGATTTAAATTCAAAGTTGACGCTTTTACCAAACAGATCCACAAATTTCAATTAGATTTTGTTCAAAATAACCACAAATGGTCAACTTGGCAACATTGTCATATGTCAAAAATGTCAGGATTTGAGGTACATTAATCCACGTTGTTGATTTGTGACAAACTAACGTCACGTGCAATGATTTTTTTATTAAAATACAAATTGTCAACTTGACAACGTTGTCATCTGTCAATAATGTCAGGATTTGAGGTACATTAATCCAAGTTGTTGATTTGTGACAAACTAACATCACGTGCAATGATTTTTTTATTAAAATACAAATTGTCAACTTGACAACGTTGTCATCTGTCAATAATTTCAGGATTTGAGGTACACTAATCCACGTTGTTGATTTGTGACAAACTAACGTCACGTGCAATGATTTTTTTATTAAAATACAAATTGTCAACTTGGCAACGTTGTCATTTGTCGATGATGTCAGGACATTAATGGATTTAAATTCAAAGTTGACGCTTTTACCAAACAGATCCACAAATTTCAATTAGATTTTGTTCAAAATAACCACAAATGGTCAACTTGGCAACATTGTCATATGTCAAAAATGTCAGGATTTGAGGTACATTAATCCACGTTGTTGATTTGTGACAAACTAACGTCACGTGCAATGATTTTTTTATTAAAATACAAATTGTCAACTTGACAACGTTGTCATCTGTCAATAATTTCAGGATTTGAGGTACATTAATCCACGTTGTTGATTTGTGACAAACTAACGTCACGTGCAATGATTTTTGTATTAAAATACAAATTGTCAACTTGGCAACGTTGTCATTTGTCAGTAATGTCAGGATTTAAGCTACATTGATCCACATTTGTGAGGTGTAACCAAATAACGCCATGTACAATGTTAATTATTGATTTTTGGATTAAAATATAAATTGTCAACTTGACAACGTTATCATCTGGCAATAATGCAGGCTGTTGTTTGATGATTTTTTTAATAAAAAGTTGCCGTTTGTTCAAAAGTCCACAAAAATGTCATGTAAATTTTGTGCAAAATAACCGAAAATTGTCAACTAGGCAACGTTGTCATATGACAATAATGTCAGAATTGAAGCTGAAATTATAATTTGTAGCGAATTAACTTCATGAACACAGTTTATTGATGATTTTGGAATTAAAATACAAATTGACAACTTGGCAACGTTGCTTGATCATTGAATTAAAAAACAAAGTTGACGCTCTTATCAAACGGATCCAAAATTGTCAACTTGGCAATGTTGTCATCTGTCAATAATGTCAGGATTCAAGCTAGATTAATCCACATTTGTAACGAATTGACGTTACGTGAACTGTTTGATGATTTTTTGATAACAATACAAAGTTGCCGTTTGTTTAAGAAATCCACAAAAATATCATGTGAATTTTGTGCAAAATAACCAAAAATTGTCAACTTCGCAACGTTGTCATATGTCAATAATGTCAGGATTGAAGCTACATTTGTAAACCAAATAATTGAAAATTGACCACTTGGCAACGTTGCCTTCTATCAATAATGTCAGGAATGAAGCTACATTTGAAATTTGTAATGAACCTACGTCATGTGCAGTTGAAATAAAAAGTAAACGGTTTTTCAAACAAATCCACAATTCCGTGTAAATGTTGTACTAAATAATTGGAAAATTGGCAACGTTGTCATCTGTCAGGATTGAAGCTATATTTATCCACATTTGAAATTTGTAACGAACTAACGTCACGTGCACTGTTTATTGATGATTTTTGAATTAAAATACTAAGTTGACATTTTTTTTTCAAACAAATCCACAACTTTCTTGTAAATTTTGTACAAAATAACCTGAAACTATCAACTTGGCAACATTGTCATCTGTCAATAATGTCAGGGTTCAATTGTAATTTGCAACTAACGTACCATCATTGTAGTGTCAAAATTTTCAAATCTACAGACAAAAAAAAATCGAAATATTTCACCCTGTATAAATACTTACCGGATGTGTAGTACCAGGAGCGGCAACATTAACAATACCGGCAGCCTGCTTTTGTTGCAAATACGTAATAAAACCAAACGTCAAATTAGTCGATTGTTTCAACACATCCATATGGTCATGGCCGCAAGGTAGCGCCAGCAGCATGCAATGCTCCTTTTCCATCTGTATCTTCCTGGCCACGCCCTCCACCTGCATCGGCTCCAATCGCATCCTCTGGAATATCCTCAAAGGCGGCGTGGATCCGTCGGTATTTTTCGGCAGAGAGCATCGAGCAACTTCGTCATTGCCCGACACGTAGTACATTTGCACGGCCGCCTGGTCCATCTTCAGCGCCAATAAACCTTGCCACATCAGCGGGTATTGCTGCAACCACTTTATTACCCCAGATAACTCAAATTTAATACCAACCTTTAAAAGCATAAACAAACTTTCCGCCTGCGGCGGCACCTGACTGGCCAGTGGTGGAGTGGCCGCCTGTATCCCGCGCTGAGTGGCCGGCGCCTCTACGCCTATATGTTTGGCAACAGCGCCCATCAAATTACCCGCAGCGCCCAACGGTACGTAAGTACGCTCCGACACCCTCTCGTGTACAAGATGCGCACTAAGCGGCCGGTCCGGTATCACCCCCGTAGGCCGGTCCGGTATTAAATGTGCCCCCAACGGCCGGTCCGGAGCCAAGGGTGGAATGTGCGGTAGTACGGCTCTGTCGTGCGATGTTAAGGGCCGATGCGCTGGTGGCGGCTCTGCTGGTTGTTGGTCGAAGAATCGCGTGCTCGGGTGGTAAGGGGGAGGCAGGCGTGCTGTTAACGTACTATACACCTGCCCAATTGCTGGCGACTCTGTATAGATGGTGTTAGTAGAGGGGTTAGGAGGTGGGAGGGGCTTACCAGTGGCGCGGTCATGTGGCGAGTGATGGGGCACCGCAGCGCCTCTGCCGGACAAAGCCAAACCCACAGGAGCTTCCTCGCCCTCTTCGCCTGTCTTCTCTAACCTAGAATTAATGGTTAGTTTATTGCGTATTGTAGTGCGCATGTTCATTTCAATATCGTTCAAAAATTCGATTTCCGGCCACGTGGTTGCGTGCATAGACGTCGCGAACGCGGTTGTGGTCAGTTAAGGTTAGGTTTGAAGAGTTGGGGTCAGTTTTGGTTAGTTTTGATCAGCAATATGGTTTGGTTTTGGTCAGCATGGGTCAGTTTTAGTTGGTTTGGGTTAGTTTTGATCAGCATATGGGTTAGTTATGATCAGTTAGGGTAAGGTTTGATGTGTTAGAGTCAGTTTTGGTTAGTTTTGATCAGCAATATGGGTTGAATTTGGTCAGCATGGGTTGGTTTTGATCAGCAATATGGGTTGGTTTTGGTCAGCATGGGTTGGTTTTGGTTTAGTTTTGATCAGCATATGGGTTGGTTATGGTCAGTTAGGGATAGGTTTGATGAGTTGGAGTCAGTTTTAATCAGCAATATGGGTTGGTTTTGGTCAGCATGGGTCAGTTTTAGTTGGTTTGGGTTAGTTTTGATCAGCATATGGGTTAGTTATGATCAGTTAGGGTAAGGTTTGATGTGTTAGAGTCAGTTTTGGTTAGTTTTGATCAGCAATATGGGTTGAATTTGGTCAGCATGGGTTGGTTTTGATCAGCAATATGGGTTGGTTTTGGTCAGCATGGGTTGGTTTTGGTTTAGTTTTGATCAGCATATGGGTTGGTTATGGTCAGTTAGGGTAAAGTTTGATGAGTTGGAGTCAGTTTTGGTTAGTTTTGATCAGCATATGGGTTAGTTATGGTCAGTTAGGGATAGGTTTGATGAGTTGGAGTCAGTTTTAATCAGCAATATGGGTTATTTTTGGTTAGCATGGGTTAGTTATGGTCAGTTAGAGTTGGGTTTGATGAGTTGGAGTCAGTTTTGGTTAGTTTTGATCAGCAATATGGTTTGGTTTTGGTCAGCATGAGTCAGTTTTGGTTGGTTTGGGTTAGTTTTAATCAGCATATGGGTTAGTTATGGTCAGTTAGGGTAAGGTTTGATGTGTTAGAGTCAGTTTTGGTTAGTTTCGATCAGCAATATGGGTTGAATTTGGTCAGCATGGGTTGATTTTGGTTAGTTTTGATCAGCAATATGGGTTGGTTTTGGTTTAGTTTTGATCAGCATATGGGTTGGTTATGGTCAGTTAGGGTAAAGTTTGATGAGTTGGAGTCAGTTTTGGTTAGTTTTGATCAGCATATGGGTTAGTTATGGTCAGTTAGGGATAGGTTTGATGAGTTGGAGTCAGTTTTAATCAGCAATATGGGTTGGTTTTGGTTAGCATGGGTTAGTTATGGTCAGTTAGAGTTGGGTTTGATGAGTTGGAGTCAGTTTTGGTCAGTTTTGATCAGCAATATGAGTTGGTTTTGGTCAGCATAGGTTAGTTTTGGTTGGTTTTGGTTAGTTTTGAACAGCATGGATTCTTTTTGGTCAGTTTGGGTTAGTTCAGGTCAGTTTGGGTTGGGTTTAGTCATGTGAAAAATGTGTTTTTTTCAAACAATAAAAAACCAATTAAAAAACATTTGAAAAAAGGTATTTTTTGTTTTTAACTGAATTTTATTGCTTCGTGAAAACAAAATGCAAACATCATACAGGGTGATTCATGAGGAGATGTCAACATTTCAGGTACGTAATCAGGGTTTAAAAATAAGCATCAAAGTTCATGTAAATGTGTAGAGGGCCCCATTCAAAGGTCTTTCTTCTTTTCTACGTCAAAAAAATGATACGACCGACGCAAAATGTAAAAAAAATAAAATCTGAATAAATTGTAAAAATGTAATACAAGGTCGTACCAAAAAATTTATGATTGTTGGAAAGAGTAAAAAGACATATGGGTGGCGCCCTCTATAAGTAAGAGCTATATCAAGTATATATTCAAATTTGTCATATCAAAAAATAACCGGATATCAATTTTTATTTTTTTATTTTTTTATTTAAAAAATAGAAAAGTTAAGGCATTTTTTATTCTTCCAAACAATAGTCGGACTTGATCAGTTTTGGTTAGTTCTGGTGAGTTTGGTTAAGTTTTGGATGGTTTCGGTATTTCGCATGTCAAACATTCCTCAATTTACCAAATTTCATCCAACTAAATTAATTCATTCAATATAGTTATTGAAAAAAAAATAAAAAAAACTTTCGACACATTGAACCTCATTCAATACAATACTAACTTTCGGACTATGTAGACAAATTATTGAAACTCCAAATAAAAACTGAATTACACAAAATAAGGATGGCGTACCTCTGGAAATGTTGCTGACGCAGGTACTGCTGATACATCATATGCTGCGGATGCATGTAGTGGGCGGAGCCCAAATCCGGTCGCAACGCCCCTGGTGGAAAGTGCGTCATTGGTTCGCCCTAAAAACAAACCAGACATTATCAACCCGCAATGACATCTATCAACAAAAACAACTAAACACGAACAGTCACCTTGGGAGAATGCGGCGCATTTTGATGAGCCGGAGGCGGACTAGTCCTGTTATAGAAAGCTCTCGCTTCTGCCATCTGGTGTGCGTTAGTAAAACCTTTTAGTTAGTACCACCCACATCTATCAAACAGTACTCACCAAACTAGCCTCGAAAGCGGGCACCGGCAACCCGGGCAGCCGCGCTTGTGGTCCTGACGGGCTCAAACTCGGCCGGCCCAACATCAAGTTCGGCAAATTAACGTCGATCTTTGGCGGCTCCATCACCCCTTTGCGCACTTTGATGGGCGGACTGGCAACACTGGGCAGGTGCAATGGCTTGGGCAACGTTGCCTTGGGCCCCATGATCACTTGCTGCTGCTTCATATGAGCAACCCAATTGGCTATTTGCACGTCTTTGGGCGTCATGTGGTTGTTCATTATCACCTGACTAGGCGACAATATCGGCTTGACTTGTTTGATGTCGATGACAGGGGGCGCCCCGGGCCGCGGCGACAGCGGCCCCACCGCGTGTATTGTAGCAACAGGGCTGCTGCTTTTGATTTGAGTAGATGGCGCTGGTGGGTCACTAACAACAGCCTTGGCCGCCTGACTACTTAGAACGTGCGCCTTCAACGGGTGTACTTTAGGGACTGGTTGTTGTACCACTGTGATTGCCTGGGGCTGGGGAATTTTAACCACGCCCTCTTCCGGTTTTTTATCTGCAGGCGACGTGCCCGGCAGGGGGATGTATTTACCCTCCTCACTCTCCCTCATTGGAATCAGCACCCCTGTAACAGGATCTATCAAGTTGGTAGGCTCAGGTTTATTGGCCATTTCACCCTTGAATCGTTTCAACATGGCCGTCTTGACGCTTTCAACCTTCTTCACCTCAACAGGCTCTGGTTTTGGCTTGACAGGTGAAGGGGGCGCCACCGGTGGTTCTGGCTTGGGACTCTCATCCTTCACGTCCTCACTGGACGAGCCGGCCGCTTCGGAGGCACGCCGAGAGGGCTTGCGCCCTCGTGGGCTCTTGCGCGGCGTTGCATCCAAATTCTTAGGTTGCCGCCCCGATCGGCGCTGATTGGCTGCTGCCCGCGTAACTGGCGTTTTCTTATCCTCGGATTCGCCGCACTTTTGCGCCAATCGACGGGACTTGCGCGTGTTTGCTGCCGTTTGTGGCGATGTAAACTCCTCCTTAACTTCCAATGGCGGCGTAGGTTCGTCTTTTTTGCCAATTTCCTTTGTCCCGTCCTTGGTGATTTCCTTGACAATGGCCGTTGCCTGTGCATTGCTAGTGCTAGACGTGGTAGACTTAATGGTGAGCACCAGTCGTGGACGTTGTTCTTTGCTGTCGTCCGAGTCTTCGCGGAACTCGTACACGTCATTGGTGTCCGAGTCGGACTTGCGCTCGCCGCGTATTTTACCTCCACGACCACGCTTGCTATTGGTCACAACTTGAGTTTGCGCCTCTTTGAGTTTACCCCGTCTAGTCTGGATGCCAACACGGTCAACGGGTTTGACTTGTTTGCAAGTGCCTCGCGGACGCCCCCCGCGCCCTCTACGTCCGCCAGGTTTGGGCTTTGCTTCCTCGTCATTCTCCACAGCCACGTCCTCCTCCTCAATTTTACTCTCAACAGGAATTTCGTCTGGTTTCTTTTCCGGCGACTTAGGCTCTTGGGGTTCTTTATTTTCCGTGTCCGACATTTCATCAGCAGACCCAAGGGTTTTAATAACGGAGTCAATGTTAACTGCATCTTTGGCCGACCAAAAGTCATTATCCTCTTTAACCTCCATGGATTCCTCCTCTTTCACTTCAACTTTAACTTTCTCTTCTTGCTTAATCACAGGCTCAATTTTGACTTCATCCTCTTTCTTTTCCAAGCTCAAATTCAGCTCCTCCGTGACCGTTTCAATGGCCAGCTTCAGCGGACTGGGACTTCTAGGCTTCACTTCAGGGTTCGCCACTATTACCGGACTGGGCGTTGATGTTTGCTCCGGTTCCGGTGCAGGCTCCACTTTAGGCTCTTCCACCACAACCTCTTTAGGCGGAGATTGCTCTACCACCTCCGATTTGGGTGGCCCATAAGGCTGTATAAAGGGAAAGGCAGGTCGGACATTGGCCTGCAACACCACACGGGGCGTGGCAATCGCAAAGGCAGGACTCTGAAACACCATTCTGGGCCGTTCCTGTCTCAACTCTGCTGTGCTAATTAGCTTTGGAGGCTCAAGTTGGGCCACTTTGGCTTGCGGCAGAAACACCGTGGTTGCCTGTATGGGCTTGGTAACCAAAACCGGCGTTATGGGCAGCCTATTTAGTGGTTTGGGTGGTAAAATAGGTTCTTGCTTGATTGGTACTGGAGACTGTGGTGGTAGATTGTGCCGCGGCACCGTGGGCGGTGACAGTTTGGCCAGAGGCGGATAATTTGGCTCCGCCTTAGTTATAATAACCGGAGCGCTGATGATGACAGGGACAGGGGGCGTGGTTATAACCTCTTCTTTGGGCCACGTCTGCGGCTCACTTTTACTGTCAATCTGATCTAAATTTTTCTTAACCTCAGCCACCCCGGGTTTAATGGGCGTTAATGAAGGCGGACTGCTAAGGGTCTTATAGGTGACAGGCGACGGTGTTGCCTTTTCGCTAGAAGAGTAAAACCGCACGTCTGGAGTTTTGGGCAACGCTGGAAACGACGGAGTTGGAGGTGTTTTGGGCCTGGGCTCATCAGTCTCCTCGTCGGTGTCGATTTGCAATTCGTGCTCACTCTGTGGAGTATCGGGTTTACTTATATCCCCGTCCACTTCTAGGCTTTGTACTGCTTTGCGCATCTCCTCGTCGTACTGTGGTATTTCGTCTTCGACCAACTCAGGTACTGGTTCGTCAGGTGTTGTGTTGATTTCCTCAAATTGACTGCCAAAGCTCTCACCCAGCAGGGCTGCAACTGCATCTTCGGTTTCCTCTTGGGATATAACAGCGCGTTTGTCCTTGTGAGTATCTGGCTCAGACTTGACTTCAGTGTCCGTAATTTCGTCCATTTCCTGCGATATTTTGTCGCGTGTACTTGTGGTGGGGGTGCTAGGAATGGGGCTGATCAATGGCACCATGTCGCGCGTGGTCGGTGAGACTTCGTCGTTGCCACATTGAATTTCCATCAGATTGGGCAGACTTTGCTGAGTGGGCGTTTCGGGTGGTTCCACCTTGATTTCCGGCACTGGCTTGGTTTTATCGTGATGATGGTGGTGGTGGTGATGATGCTTTTTCTCATCCTTGCTCTTTTTGCGCTTTTTCTTCTTTTCCTTTTTGTCATCTTTTTTCACATCGTCAGCAATAAGGAACATATCAGGTGTTTCCACGTTGTCCACTTCAGACGTGTCGTCTTTAATGGCCGCTTCCAGTTGTTTCCCCATATCGGCAAAGTCCATGCTGTTGTCGGCACTGTTGGGCGGTTGTTCTGCCGCAGCAGCTGCCGCCTCTTGCAGCCGCCGTTCCTTATCCCTGCGACGTTTTTCTTTTTTGCGCTTGTGCTCGCGTTCCTTCTCACTATCGGTGTTGTACGACGGAGCTTGCGCGTTTTCATCCATAAATTTCCCCGGCTCTGAGTCCTCAGATAGCGAGCCAAATATATTCTCCATTTTGCCCTCCCGCTTGTCGCTTTTGTCCCTTTTGGACTTTTTAGGCTTGTCCCTCTGGCGTTTTTTATCCTTTTTGGAATGGGGTTTCTTGTCCTGGTCTAGTTTGCACGACTCCTCGCTGCTAGAGTGTTTTTTCTTTTGCTTCTTCTTGTGTTTCTTTTCACGCTTTTCTTTTTCCTTCTTCATCTCGTCTTCGTCAGATGTATTATCGAACACCGAGCGGTTGTTGAAGTTTTCAGTTTTAACCTCGCAGGGTTCCGTATGCAGATCGAAGGTTTCACTTGGAGAGTCGTGGAACTTGCTGTTCCTCCTCTCCTTCTTGACTAGTCGCTCTAATTCCGACTTGACCGAGGTGATCTTTTCCGGTTTTATATCCATATTGTCATCAGTGTCATCGTCAAATATATCCTTGTTGTGCTCTTTGCGAAACTCCTCGTCCGAGCTATCGCTTTGTATGCGCGTTTTAGACTTAAATATTTGGTTGCGCATCTTAACATCCTCATCCGTCTCGGACTTGGGCCTCAAGTGCAGCGAGTTGTCCGAATCACTGTACAGTTTGGCTTTCCCATCCTGACTCTCGTCACTGCTGTCAATGACTTTACGCGGCTTGCGCAGCTTATTTTCAGGATCCTTGTCAGAGTCCGAGTCCTCGTCCCACGACGTGGAGCGTTTCTTCTCCTCCCGCCGCGCCCTGCTCAACTTGAGCTGACTAAACTTGGCCTTGATCTTCTCCTGCCGCTTCTCCTCCTCCTGCTTTTGCATGTTCTTACAACTCCTTGCCTTGACCTTGTCATACATGGATATATACGGCGGACCGTCATCCACTATGTCAAAGATCGAGTGTTTCTTGGGCTCGTCCGAGTCCGAGTCGGATGAATTCAACTTTCTGATGCGCGGTTTTTTCATTTTATCATCAGGCGACTTTAATACGTCAAACTTTTTCTTATCCTCGCTGCGTTTTTCGCTGTCACAAGACACGCTGCGCTTCATTTTAACCTTTGGATCATCGTTGCAGTGCAGATTCAGCTTGGCAAGAAAATCCTTGTCTGAGCTGGGCAGTTCACTTGACTCACAAGGCTTGGGTTTTGGCTTGTGCTTGTGCTTATGCCGCTCCTTGTCCTTGTCCTTGTCCTTGTCCTTGTCCTTGTCCCTGCGCCGCTCCTCGTCCCTTGTATTGTTATGCACGTTGTTTTTATGCTTGTCTTTCTTCGAACTATCCTTGGAGTCGCGTCGTTCCGGCTTACGCTCCAACTTGGCCTTTTTGGCCTCATCATTTTGGTCTAGGTCGTGACTGCTCATGCGCCGCTTCAACCCATCACCGGGCAAACTATTATTGCGCTCCTTCCGCCTATTGGGGTCTACGACTTGTTTGTCTAGATCCAAGGACATATGACGCGTTTCCACAATGGCCCGGTCCTGCGCAAATTTGTGTTTATCGTAGATGTTATTATCGCGGTTTTCTTTAATGCTCTCCTTGCGCCTCTCAGCCTCGCGATCCATTTGCGCCTTAATCTCGTAAATTACATCGCGCCGCTCCTCTTTTATCTCGTCTTTGGTCAGTTGATGGTTATTTTCTCTATGATGATTGTCTGAAGTTCTAGTCTCATCACGCTCCCGCTCTTTATCCAACTCCTCCTTTTTCAATCGTTCCTTATCCTCCTCCTCCTCCACCTCCTCTTTGGCCTTATCCTCACTCTTGCACTTGTCACTGTCGTCTATTCGCCGCGCACTCGTATCACTGTTGCGGCGCGTTTTCACATCGGCTCGCGGACTCGTGCAACTCGAATTCCGTCTCACTTTCTCACTGATGGGTTTCGGTTTAGATACGTCACTAACTACAGGTACTACACTACGATTTTTAACGCTAGGTGTTCGTGAGTCACCGGGTACCGCCGCGACCGTCGGTTTCAGTCTATTTTCACCGAGGCTAAGCGTCCGCACGGTGGCGCTGCTTGTACTTGTCGAGGTGGTTGCTGGGGGTGTTGTTGGCGCTGGTGGAGGTGGAGGTGGAGCTACTGGTGTTGCTGGTGGTGCAGGCGGCGCTGGCGGCGCAGGCGACATCTGCATCGGCGGATGACTGGGGAATGGATATTGCAGCCCTCTGCTGGCGGGAATGGGAAGTGTTGTTGCTGCTAAAATAAGACCCACTTTGATACAGCAATATTTGCAATATTATTTATATTTGTGACCTTCCAAATATCACCAAGAGATGGAGTCATCATTTTATTTAATCATTCATAGCGCCGATATGATCAATATTATCAAAATTTTTGTAAGAATAAAAATATTTAAGAATAAGATCATTAATCCATTGCACACTGAAACATAGTTGATTTCCAAAATTAAGCATATTTTGACCTTCAACTGTCATAATGACAGTTCCAAAAATATCACCAATCGATGGAGCATCCTAAAAAACCCCCACATGACAAATTTCATTGTTAAATTATCAACCGTTCAATAAATATGGAGTTTCAAATTTGAAAATGGTGCCACGTTATCATTTTTTTCAATTGTTCATAGCGCCGATATGATCGATATTATCAAAATTTTCGTAAGAATAAAGATATTTTGGAATTAGATATTCTATCCATTGCACAATGAAACATTGTTGATTTCCAAAATTAAGCATATTTTGACCTTGAACTGTCATAATGACAGTTCCAAAAATATCACCAATCGATGGAGCATCCTCAAAAACCCTCACACGCCAAATTTCAATATTAAATTATCAACCGTTCAATTAATATGGGGTTTTAAATTTGAAAATGGTGCCACGTCATCATTTTTTTCAATTGTTCATAGCGCCGGTATGATCAATATTAGCAAAATTTTTGTAAGATTAAAAATATCTTGGAATAAGATCATTTATCCATTGTACACTGAAACATTGTTAATTTCCAAAATTAAGCATATTTTGACCTTGAACTGTCATAATGACAGTTCCAAAAATATCACCAATCGATGGAGCATCCTCAAAAACCCTCACACGCCAAATTTCATCGTTACATTGTCAACCGTTCAATTATTATGGGGTTTTAAATTTGAAGTGGTGCCACGTCATCAATTTTTGCAATTGTTCATTACGCCGATATGATCAATATTATCAAAATTTTTGTAAAAATAAAAATATCTTGGAATTAGATCATCTTTCGATTGCACACTAAAACATTGTTAATTTCCAAAAATTAAGCATATTTTGACCTTGAACTGTCATGATGACAGTTCCAAAAATATTACCAATCGATGGAGCATCCTCAAAAACCCTCACACGCCAAATTTCATCATTAAATTGTCAACCGTTCAAAAAATATGAGGTTTTAAATTTGATAATGATGCCACGTCATCAATTTTTTCAATTGTTCATTACGCCGATATGATCAATATTATCAAAATTTCTGTAAGAATAAAAATATTTTGGAATCAAATCATCTATCCATTGCACTCTAAAACATAAATAATTTCCAAAATTAGGCATATTTCGACCTTGACCTGTCATAATGACATCTCTAAAAATATCACCAATCGATGGAGCATCCTCAAAAACCCCCCCATGGCAAATTACATCGTTAAATTGTCAACTTCGAACTCACCTGTGGATCTTGGTGACAACAAGATGGGCGCAGTCGTCGAGGTGGTCAGTTTCAAACTGGGCGCCATCACTGTTAAAGGTGTAACAACGCATGCGTTAACAGGCGTCGATGTGCCGCTAGATGGCGCAGAAAACGTCGGCAAACGACTAAACAGTCCAAACTCTTTGGGTTCGTATTTTTCGCCCACACTTTCCAGCCGCTTGAGGTCCTCGTCGAAAACGCTACGTTTGGCCATGACAGATTTGACAATTTCCGACGGTTGTACTTCTTTGAGATCGTGGATTTCCAGCAATTTATGCCGCTGTCGGTACTTCTCGCGATTGGCGTCCAACATGGCGAGGGCGTCGTTGCCGGCCGCACTCAACGCTCGACTGCCCGACCATTTTTCGTATTTTTCCTCCAGTTGTCTGTGAATAATTACATTATAGAGGGCGTTTCAAAACTGAGTAAGGCACAGATAGAGAAAGAAAAGTGATTGGCTTAAATTAGAATGAGAAAAAACATGTTACGTTAGGCATTGACCAAGACAACTCCCACATTGGCACGGGCTCAATTTTCCTGTTTTTGAACGTCTTCCTTTTTCGTCATACATTTTGAGGGGTTGTCGAGTAACTGATGCTGATAGATTTCTATTGATTTTATTTACATAAAATCGGTAATCGCTTGCGAATGTTTTTAAAATGTCGGATCCGTAAATGTAGTCTAGGAGCATTTCTCGAGTCATTTCTCACTATAGAAAGTTAAAACAGTCATTAAATTTAGTTGAAATCAAGGCGTTTCTCAAAAATCAAACCACAAACCGCTCGCCAAATAAAATCAATAGAAATCTATCAGCATCAGCTGACTTGACATTACTCGACAACCCCTCAAAATTTGTGACGAAGAAGAAAGACGTTCGAAAATGGGAGCGTATGACGCAAATTTACCCCGTGCCGATGTGGGAGTTGTCTTGGTCAATGCCTAACGTGACATATTTTTTCTCATTCTAACACACTGATTTGTCTTGATATTCAATTTTGACTAAAACCCAAGACATAAAACATACTTGATCCGCTCCTCCAACGATGGACTTCCACCCGCTCCATCACTATCACTAGAATTCGAGCTCAAACTAGGTGGCCGCGGAGGCGGCGACGCCGGCGGCGGCACATGATGCGACGGACTAGGCGGCCGTACCATCGCCACCTGTTGCACCCTTGGACTAGTTGCCGCCGGGGGCGGACTGGCCAACGGATTCACATGCTCTTTCTGCCCCTTGATTCCGGCAACCGAAATCGTACCTCGTTGAAACTCGGGCGTACATCGTACTTGCGCTGCCCACTTCGGCAGCGGCAACAACATGGGACCATCGCGCTCTCTGGTGGTGCGTTTAGGCGGCTCGCCCGGTGGAAATTCCGGGTTTTCGTCGCAGAGCGGCGTGCCTGGTCGCGAGCCTGCCTGATCCGAGCCTTCAGAGTGGTCAAAGTGAGCATGCGTGGTTCGGCCACCATCGCTGCCGCCCGTTCGTCGTCTTTTACACCCCACTGTGTGTGGGGCGTAGTGCGGATATCTGTTGTCGACTGATGGGCGACGGTGGTGCCTTATGGTGGACTCGGACAGGCGGCGCACTTCCATAACCTGCAAATTTCCATTGTTCTGTTAATGGAGGCAGAAAGAAACATTAGTTAGCTTGTTATATTAATAAGGAAATATTCAACCACAACCAGCAAACACAAACGATTGCATTACCTTTACCTTTCTATGGTCGCGATTTGCCTCAATAATCACATCGCCCACTGTTGGATCTAGTAGATCCAGTTTGAGCCGCTTTTTTGGACTGATCAGCTCGTCTCCCGAACTAGGACACTCTTCCAGTTGTTCCAGAAGATGCACCCGTTCCTTTTGCAGGTTGCGGATGTCGTGCGGGGCGTATGGGACTGTTTCCACTTGTACCACTCGTACCTGTGATAATGGTACTTGTGAAGCTGTCATTTAGGCTTGTGGGATCCGACTAATGGCGTATCGATTTTTGATCGCCAAATAACCGAATTGGGAAAAAAATTATCTATTCTGCATCTAGAGGGCGCAATCATGCAATCAAATTTCTTTAGTCCTGTCAAATCCGAAGTATGTCAAAAAATATGAATTTTTGACAAATTTGTATTGAAAAAAGTTGATCAAAACTAGAAACTACGTTAAATATACAATTAAACTCACTCACAATCATTAAAAAAAAATCTACATTTACCTATAAATTATAAATAAGCATTTTTGAAAATGTGATGAACTTTTCGTTTTTCAATTTTCTCTTGACAATTTTATTTTGCAATTTAAACACTTAATTAATGCATATTATTATGGATTTAACATTGCCCATAATGGAATACATTCAAATAATTTTCCAATATCAATGGTTTTCGGGAAAAGTGACACAAGTAAAAAAAACGAATTTTTTAGTTGAAAGTAGAAAATGATCTGAAATTACACAAATTTATGCCTGAAAAAACGTCATAAGTGAAACTATTACGGTTGCCAAGAGATGGAGCAAGTGTAATTTTGTCATTCGAACAAATACTCTCTGAAAAAATGTCATAATTCAGTTGTGTTTTGAACGCGGTCAGATAATTATCGATCATTTTCATTAAAAACGTCATATCTAAAAAAGTGTCCTCAAAAATACGTGTTAGTTTTACAGAAAAACGTCTTATTTTTAATGGTGTCGTTTTTGATGATAAGATTTGTGTCAAGAAAAGTGACACATTTAGGAAAAAATACGTATGTACTTGAAAAAAATCATTATCTTGAAAACTAAAAAAGATAGACATGCGCAGTTTTCACTGGTCGATTCAGCATAAAATTTTTATTGGGAAACATAAAAAAAATATACAGGGTGTATGAGAAAGATTGAGAGGAAAATCGACTTGAAGATCAAGACAGTAACTAATACTTCCATAAAAAAATCATTATCTTGGAAACTAAAAAAGATAGACATGCGCAGTTTTCACCAGTCGATTCAGCATAAAATTTCCAGTAGGAAACATAAAAAAAATATACAGGGTGTATTGGAAAGATTGGGAGAAAAATCGACTTGAAGATCAAGACAGTAACTAATACTTCCATAAAAAAATCATTATCTTGTAAACTAAAAAAGATAGACATGCGCAGATTTCACCAGTGAATTTAGCATAAAATTTTCATTAGGAAACATCAAAAAAATATACTGGGTGTATTGGAAAGATTGGGAGAAAAATCGACTTGAAGATCAAGACAGTAACTAATACTTCCATAAAAACATCATTATCTTGTAAACTAAAAAAGATAGACATGCGCAGATTTCACCAGTGAATTTAGCATAAAATTTTCATTAGGAAACATCAAAAAAATATACAGGGTGTATTGGAAAGATTGGGAGAAAAATCGACTTGAAGATCAAGACAGTAAACTAATACTTCCATAAAAAAATCATTATCTTGGAAACTAAAAAAGATAGACATGCGCAGTTTTCACCAGTCGATTCAGCATGAAATTTTTATTGGGAAACATGAAAAAAATATACAGGGTGTATGTGAAAGATTGAGAGAAAAATCGACTTGAAGATCAAGACAGTAAACTAATACTTCCATAAAAAAATCATTATCTTGAAAACTAAAAAAGATAGACATGCGCAGATTTCACCAGTGAATTTAGCATAAAATTTTCATTAGGAAACATCAAAAAAATATACAGGGTGTATTGGAAAGATTGGGAGAAAAATCGACTTGAAGATCAAGACAGTAACTAATACTTCCATAAAAAAATCATTATCTTGTAAACTAAAAAAGATAGACATGCGCAGATTTCACCAGTGAATTTAGCATAAAATTTTCATTAGGAAACATCAAAAAAATATACAGGGTGTATTGGAAAGATTGGGAGAAAAATCGACTTGAAGATCAAGACAGTAAACTAATACTTCCATAAAAAAATCATTATCTTGGAAACTAAAAAAGATAGACATGCGCAGTTTTCACCAGTCGATTCAGCATAAAATTTCCAGTAGGAAACATAAAAAAAATATACAGGGTGTATGAGAAAGATTGAGAGAAAAATCGACTTGAAGATCAAGACAGTAAACTAATACTTCCATAAAAAAATCATTATCCTGAAAACTAAAAAAGATAGACATGCGCAGTTTTCACCAGTGAATTTAGCATAAAATTTTCATTAGGAAACATCAAAAAAATATACAGGGTGTATTGGAAAGATTGGGAGAAAAATCGACTTGAAGATCAAGACAGTAACTAAAACTTCCATAAAAAAATCATTATCTTGGAAACTAAAAAAGATAGACATGCGCAGTTTTCACTAGTCGATTCAGCATAAAATTTCCAGTAGGAAACATAAAAAAAATATACAGGGTGTATGAAAAAGATTGAGAGAAAAATCGACTTGAAGATTAAGACAGTGAACTAATACTTCCATAAAAAAATCATTATCCTGAAAACTAAAAAAGATAGACATGCGCAGTTTTCACCAATCAATTCAGCATAAAATTCTCATTGGGAAACAAAAAAAATATACAGGATGTATGGGAAAGATTGAGAGAAAAATCGACTTGAAGATCAAGACAGTAACTAAAACTTCCATAAAAAAATCATTATCTTGGAAACTAAAAAAGATAGACATGCGCAGTTTTCACCAGTCGATTCAGCATGAAATTTTTATTGGGAAACATGAAAAAAATATACAGGGTGTATGTGAAAGATTGAGAGAAAAATCGACTTGAAGATCAAGACAGTAAACTAATACTTCCATAAAAAAATCATTATCTTGAAAACTAAAAAAGATAGACATGCGCAGATTTCACCAGTGAATTTAGCATAAAATTTTCATTAGGAAACATCAAAAAAATATACAGGGTGTATTGGAAAGATTGGGAGAAAAATCGACTTGAAGATCAAGACAGTAACTAATACTTCCATAAAAAAATCATTATCTTGTAAACTAAAAAAGATAGACATGCGCAGATTTCACCAGTGAATTTAGCATAAAATTTTCATTAGGAAACATCAAAAAAATATACAGGGTGTATTGGAAAGATTGGGAGAAAAATCGACTTGAAGATCAAGACAGTAAACTAATACTTCCATAAAAAAATCATTATCTTGGAAACTAAAAAAGATAGACATGCGCAGTTTTCACCAGTCGATTCAGCATAAAATTTCCAGTAGGAAACATAAAAAAAATATACAGGGTGTATGAGAAAGATTGAGAGAAAAATCGACTTGAAGATCAAGACAGTAAACTAATACTTCCATAAAAAAATCATTATCCTGAAAACTAAAAAAGATAGACATGCGCAGTTTTCACCAATCAATTCAGCATAAAATTCTCATTGGGAAACAAAAAAAATATACAGGATGTATGGGAAAGATTGAGAGAAAAATCGACTTGAAGATTAAGACAGCAAACTAATACTTCCTTAAAAAATCATTATCTTGAAAACTAAAAAAGATAGACATGCGCAGTTTTCACCAGTCGATTCAGCATACAAAAATTATCAAAAAAAAATCGATTCGAATCACTATTACTACAGGACTTACGTCTAAAGGATCCAGATGTCCAGGACTATCATGCAAATACCCCACAGGATGGTCATAGGGGTCGTAGGGGTCCTCATGGGAGGCGGCCGAGCCTTGACTGTACTCATCATAGCTCCGATGACTGGTGGCGTGTCTTGTACCCGCCACCACCGCTGCCGCCTCCAAAGCAGCAGCCGCATTGTAATCCAAGTCGTACTCGTAGTAGCGCACCCTTGCTCTGCCACCCCTAGGCGTAGCACTCCCGGGGGTTCCCGGCGACGCAACCGCCGCCACTGATGATCTGCTCGAGTAGCTGCTCGTGCGCGGGCGCGTAGGCGTGTCATACCTGGATATCCGCGACGGCGCACTCGATTCAAAGCTACGCGTACTCGAGTCGCGCCGTTCTTCAAACCCCGCCCGATCCAGCACAGTACCTTGTTTCTCCAGCCGTTCGAAAAAACACTCTTGACACTCGCGACTCGCGAAATCCACTTGCAATTTGACGTTTTTCATGACAAAGCCGCGCATTTTGTTGACTGCCAATTGCGCTTGCGACACGTGCTCATAAAACACCAACGCTTGCTTCTTCTCGCGATCGATGATGCACTTCGTGATCGCTCCGAACGTTTCGAATTGATTCCTCAGGTACTTTTCGGTGACAACATCGGCGATGCCGTCAATCCACACGCAATTGTAGGCCATCGACTTGCCGAAGCCCAATTTAATGCGATTATTGCCCAGATGTTCGCCGTCCATTTTGCGAATCGCCTTCACCACACTCACAATGTCCGAATACTGGCAAAAAGCGTACGAACTCACAGCCCCTTGTTTTTTAATATCGATCTCAATTATCTCGCCAAATTGATCGAAATGTTTCCTGAGATCCGATGCGGTCACGTCCTTTTCCAAATTACCGATAAACAAGGTTCGCGTCGCTTTCGGGTTGTACTCGTCGATTTCCGACTCGTACCGGCACTCGACCTCGTCGATATCACAAACCGAATGCGGCGCCACCTCAATTTTACAACCAAAAAACAGCTTATCATAGCTCACCTCCAACGCCTTCTCCGCATCTTCTGGCTTTTTGAAACAGACAATCGCATGTCGGTCAGCATTCTGTCCGACAATTTTCACCCACGTAACCTTGCCGTGCTTCTTGTACTCGTGAAACAGTCCGTCTTTCAGTGACGTATCGCTGCTGCGCAATGGAAGATTGCGCACGCAGATGCCCAGCGGCCGGCGATCGTCTCCAGCCGCTGTAATCTGCGCACCGGCGTTTTTCTTGTAATGTCGCCGTCGGTGTCTGGAACGCGGCGACGATGTCGACGAAGTCCGGCTGGTGGATGTTGACGACGAACTACTGCTGCTCCTCGATCGTGACCTTGATGGAGATCGACTACTAGTACTGCCGTTTGGTGATGCCGATCGCGAGCCGGATCTGGACTTGGCCTTTTTCCGAACATTATCCGAGTTGCGCCGATCATTGGTGTCGGACGACGGCGCTGAACTATACCCTGTTGTGTCCGACTGACTTCTTTCATTACTATTATTATACCTGCAATGGGATTATTATTAATGACTTTTTTAGCCGATAATAATAAGACGTACCTGGACGAGTCCGCATATCCGGTGGAGTTGGTCCCCCAAACTGAGGCCCCTCTGAGCACGCCGCCCCCACGGAACCGATCGCGGTTCCGGCCTCCTCGACACGTGCCGGAACCACCCTCGGGGGCGGTGGTGGGGGCGGCTCCGACGCCGCCACTGGTGCGGTCGTAGAAGCGTGCTGGCGTCGAGGCGCCCGTCGTTTCGGTTGGAAAACCGGGCTCGTCGGACGACCTAAATAGAGATAATTATACAATAATGCTCTAATTACTAAATAATTTTCCGTAATTCCCATATTTTGACTGCTTGGTTAATGGAATTGAGGAATACTTCCCTCTAAACATCCGAAATTACTTATTCATCTTTGTAATTTCTGCAAGTACGAAATTATGAAATTATGGACATAATTAATTGATTTACCATAGGAATTATGCAATGGAATTATTTTTTACGTTTAACATTCTTTAATAGTAATAATGTTTTTCTCTAAATTTCCGACGAATAGAAGTTTACGAAATTGATGAAATTATGTAACAGACTCTGGGAATATGGAATTACGAACATCCGGAATTAATTATTGTACTTTAATATTTTTAAGTGCGGAATTATGGTATTTATATCTATATAGGAATTATGTAACGAGTTTAGCTTTTTTTATTGCTCGAGGATTCCCTATAAATTCCCAACTTGACGAAGTTCGGAATTATGTAATGTCATGGAATTACGGACATCCGGAATTATTTAATCATCTTTGAAATTTTTAAAGTGCAGAATTATGGAATTTTTCACCTATGGAAATTAACTATATCTAGGAATTATGTAACGAGTTTAGCATTATTTATTGCTCGATGCTTCCCTATAAATTCATAACTTATTGAAATTCGGAATTATGTAATGGCATGGAATTACAGACATCCGGAATTATTTAATCATCTTTGAAATTTGTAAAGTGCAGAATTATGGAATTTTTCACCTATGGAAATTAACTATATCCAGGAATTATGTAACGAGTTTAGCATTATTTATTGCTAGATGCTTCCCTTTAAATTCCTAACTTATTGAAATTTGGAATTATGTAATGGCATGGAATTACAGACATCCGGAATTATTTATTCATCTTTGAAATAATTTTCAAAGTGCAGAATTATGGAATTTTTCACCTATGGAAATTAACTATATCTAGGAATTATGTAACGAGTTTAGCATTATTTATTGCTCGATGCTTCCCTATAAATTCATAACTTATTGAAATTCGGAATTATGTAATGGCATGGAATTACAGACATCCGGAATTATTTAATCAACTTTGAAATTTTTAAAGTGCAGAATTATGGAATTTTTCACCTATGGAAATCAACTATATCTAGGAATTATGTAACGAGTTTAGCATTATTTATTGCTCGATGCTTCCCCATAATTTCCCAACTTATCGAAGTTCGGAATTATGTAATGGCATGGAATTACAGGCATCCGGAATAATTTATTCATCTTTGAAGTTTTTCAAGTGCGGAATTATAGTCATTTTCACTTTTGGAAATTATAAAATATCTAGGAATTTCAGTACAGAATTAGGGACATGCGACATCATTCAGGAATTAATTTTTTGATTTAGCATTCTCTAATGCCAGATGATTTCCTATAAACGTATCGAAGTGTGGAATTATGTAACAAACCTTGAGAATAATAATAATGGAATTACAGACATCCAGAATTACTAGCTTTGGAAATTATCAACTATCCAGAAATTTTAGTAGGAATTACGGACATGCCGAATTAATGCATCATGTTACTATATACGGAATTATGTAATGACAGGAATTTAGTGAATTATGAGGAGGAAATTATGAAAACTAGAAATTACGGATGAAAAATCGTTGATACCTACCACGTCATTATCCAAAGGAATTAAGGAATTATTATTCACATTAAGCATTCTTTAAAGATACATGTTTCCCCCTAAATTACCATCCGGAATTACTTATTTTCTTTGTAATTTCTAAATTATTACGATGTTATTCACCTTAAGAAAATATAAACTATCTGGGAATTTCAGTACAGAATAATGAAATTACGGACCTGCCAAATTAATGTATCATGGCACTACGGAATTATGCAACGTAATTAGGGAATTATTTTTTACATTTAACATCCTTTAATGCTAAATTCCGAACGTATCCAAATGCGGAATTATGTAACAGACTTTGAAAATTATGGAATTACGGACATCCGGAATTAATGATTCATCTTAGGAAATAAGTTAATTACGGATTTATGTAAAGGAATGTGGGAATTATGGAAGCTAGGAATTACGAATGAACAAATCATAGGAACTTGGATAACCTTTGGAAATATCAAAGCGTCAAAAATTTTAAAATCTATTCCGTAATTAGGTACTTTTGGAAATCCGTAATTCCCAAATTCCTCGAAATTTACTTGATGCGCATTCACCACAACATTACTAATTATGGAATTAGGTTAGCGAGTCATGTCAAATCATTTAAGTAGTGGCTTTACTTGTAGACCATTAAAAAACTTTTTTATTTTATCAAAAAAAAATGAAAATGGTATTCCTGAGGGAAAAATTGTTCAGCAAAATTTTGTAGACCATCAACTAGAGAACCACTTTTATTTGAAAAGTATTTTGATTGGATTGACCCTTTTCTATTCAATTAAAAATCCAACACTGATTGGCAAAACCCTTTGTCAAGCCCATCCCGACAGGCTCATCCTCTCATCAGCATGCAGAAAAATGCAAAGAACCCATTGTCTTTGAGTAATGATGGCGGAACCGTCGCCATTTTCGCCACGCTTCGTTTTGTCGCTTTGTTGAGCCGCCATGCAAATTTCCAAACTGTACTTCCTACGTGCTTTGTGCAAAACAGCGGCGTACATTTTTCTATTTTCACATATGCTGCAGCATCTGTGCAAACAGTTAAAGATAATTATTTTGTCACTGATTAACATTATTATTGTCTCCTGCATTTTTTAATTACTTCGAAATTCAGTAATGGCGTCGAAATAACGGTACAAACGGCGCAGGAAAATGATGACAATCAGAACTGTTTTCCTCTAAATTACGGAATTATGGCCGTTTTATGTAACAGACTGGGAATTACGGACATCCGGAATTAGTTATTCATCTGTGTAATCTTCATAGTCTTTGGTAATTACGGAATTACAAACATCAGTGATATCTTATTCATCGTATTTTTCAAAGAATGGAATTACGCAATGGAATTAATGAATAATGCGACTTTTTTTCCTCTAAATTACGGAATTATGCCGTTTTATGTAACAGACTGGGAATTACGGACATCCGGAATTAGTTATTCATCTGTGTGATCTTTATAGTCTTTGGTAATTACGGAATTACAAACAACCGTAATAACTTATTCATCGTATTTTTCAAAGAATGGAATTACGCAATGGAATTGATAAATAATGCGTTTTTTTTTCCTCCAAATTACGGAATAATGGCCGTTTTATGTAACAGACTGGGAATTACGGACATCCGGAGTTAGTTATTCATCTGTGTGATCTTTATAGTCTTTGGGAATCATGGAATTACGAACATCCGTAATAACTTATTCATCGTATTTTTCAAAGATTGGAATTACGCAATGGAATTAATAAATAATGCGTTTTTTTTTCCTCCAAATTACGGAATTATGCCGTTTTATGTAACAGACTGGGAATTACGGACATCCGGAATTAGTTATTCATCTGTGTGATCTTTATAGTCTTTGGTAATTACGGAATTACAAACAACCGTAATAACTTATTCATCGTATTTTTCAAAGAATGGAATTACGCAATGGAATTAATGAATAATGCGACTTTTTTTCCTCTAAATTACGGAATTATGGACGTTTTAAGTAACAGACTGGGAATTACGGACATCCGGAGTTAGTTATTCATCTGTGTGATCTTTATAGTCTTTGGGAATCATGGAATTACGAACATCCGTAATAACTTATTCATCGTGTTTTTCAAAGAATGGAATTACGCAATGGAATTAATGAATAATGCGACTTTTTTCCTCTAAAATACGGAATTATGGACGTTTTATGTAACAAACTGGGAATTACGGACATCCGGAATTAGTTATTCATCTGTGTAATCCTTATAGTCTTTGTGAATTGGAATTACAAACATCCGTAATATCTTATTCATCGTGTTTTTCAAAGAATGGAATTACGCAATGGAATTAATGAATAATGCGACTTTTTTTTCCTCTAAATTACGGAATTATGGACGTTTTATGTAACAGACTGGGAATTACGGACATCCGGAATTAGTTATTCATCTGTGTGATCTTTATAGTCTTTGGTAATAACGGAATTACAAACATCCGTAATAACTTATTCATCGTATTTTTCAAAGATTGGAATTACGCAATGGAATTAATAAATAATGCGTTTTTTTTTCCTCCAAATTACGGAATTATGCCGTTTTATGTAACAGACTGGGAATTACGGACATCCGGAATTAGTTATTCATCTGTGTAATCTTTATATTCTTTGGCAATTATGGAATTACGAACATCCGTAATTATTAAATTTTCTCCTTTGGCATATTATGAACTGTCCAGGACTTTCAATAAGGAATTAGGGACATGTCCTAGCATGGAATTACGGAATTATGCACCAACATTTTGGAATTGTAGATTCACAAACAAAATAATCTTAGGATTTCAATGCGGAATTATGTAGGTAGAAACATAGAGACTTTGGGAATTAGGGAATTACGGATAGCTGAAATGGAACTTCAGGAATTAGGGATATGCCGAAGATTTTGAGCGAGGAATTATGCATCGGATTGGGAAAAAAGTCAGTGACTCCACTCTTCCCCAATTATTAACCCTCCTCTTTCCTCCCAAAGATCAATTATCCAATCATCCTCCATGTGTGTTCGGCAACCACGCCTCAAGTGATTGCGCGAGAGAGGCCATTAAGGCCGTTCCCAGTACAATTAAAACCAGACTTTTTAATGGTTCGTCAGCTTTAAGTAATATTTAATGACAACGTTGCATGCCGCTTAATGACGCCTAGTTTTCCCAACCGAAAATAAGAAAAATCGAAAACTAATCAAACATCCTTTACCATCGGGCCAAACATGTCCGCTAAATTGGCCAATGTGGCTTTTACGACCTCTCTTATCTCGACTTTCAACGGAACGGACATAAAAATCGCATTTGCGAAAATGATGCATGGCCCCGAAAAAGAAACATCATCGATCATTTATGTGAAAGGGATTGAATTCCGGACCTTTTTGTGCCGTTATCAAAGGTATTAAACTTCATATTGAACGTACGGAGTAATAATAGAGAGCACCAATACATTTCATACTTCATCAATTTCTTAAATTGCTTTTGACGCTGTTATTATCGATATTTTCAATTTTTTTCCAAGAACAAAAATGTCTTGCAATATGACAATCTATACATAGCACATCTAAAAAAAATAATTTCCAGAATATTTTGTATCTAGACCTTGAAATGTCACTTTGACAGTTCCGAAAATGTCACCCATCGAAAGGGCATCCCCAAAAACCCCTTCTCACCAAATTTTACTGTCACAATGTCAACCGTTCATAAAATATTGAATTTTCATTTTGGAAAATATGCCACGTCATCAATTCCTTAAATTGCTTCTAGCGCTGTTATTTCCGATATTTTCGAAAATTTTCCATGAACAAAAATGTCTTGAAATACCATGATCTATTCATAGCACATTTAAAAAGAATAATTTCCAAAATATTTTGTATTTTGACCTTCAAATGTCACTTTGACAGTTCCAAAAATGTCACCAATCGAAAGAGCATCCCCAAAAACCCCTCCTCACCAAATTTCACTGTCAAAATGTGAACCGTTCATGAAATATTGAATTATGAATTTGGAAAATATGCCACGTCATCAATTCCTTAAATTGCTTCTAACGCTGTTATTTCCGATATTTTCGAAAATTTTCCAAGAACAAAAATGTCTTGAAATACCATGATCTATTCATAGCACATTTAAAAAGAATAATTTCCAAAATATTTTGTATTTTGACTTTCAAATGTCACTTTGACAGTTCCGAAAATGTCACCAATCAAAAGGGCATCCCCAAAAACCTCCTACCCCCAAATTTCACTGTCAAAATGTCATCCATTCATGAAATATTGAATTTTTATTTTGGAAAATATGCCACGTCATCAATTCCTTAAATTGCTTCTAACGCTGTTATTTCCGATATTTTCGAAATTTTTCCAAGAACAAAAATGTCTTTAAATATGACAATATATCCGTAGCATATCGAAAAAAAATCATTCTCAAAATATTGTGTATTTTGACCTTCAAAAATGTCACTTTGACAGTTCCAAAAATGTCACCAATCGAAAGAGCATCCCCAAAAACCCCTCCTCACCAAATTTCACTGTCAAAATGTGAACCGTTCATGAAATATTGAATTATGAATTTGGAAAATATGCCACGTCATCAATTCCTTAAATTGCTTCTAACGCTGTTATTTCCGATATTTTCGAAAATTTTCCAAGAACAAAAATGTCTTGAAATATGACAATCTATCCATAACACATTTAAAAAAAAATAATTTTCAAAATATTTTCTATTTTGTCTGTGAAATGTCACTTTCACAGTTCCGAAAATGTCCCCAATCGAAAAAGCATCCCCAAAAACCCCCTATCACCAAATTTCACTGTCAAAATGTCAACCGTTCATGAAATATTCAATTTTCATTTTGGTAAATATGCCACGTCATCAATTCCTTAAATTGCTTCCAGCGCTGTTATTTTAGATATTTTCGTAATTTTTCCAGGAACAAAAACGTCTTGAAATTTGACAATCTATACATAGCACATCTGAAAAAAATAATTTTCAAAATATTTTGAATTTTGTCCTTGAAATGTCAGTTTGACAGTTCCAAAAATGTCACAAATCGAAAGAGCATCCCCAAAAACCCCTTTCCATCAAATCTCATTGTCAAAATGTTGACCGTTTAAGAAATATTGAATAATGATTTTAGAAAATATGCCACGTCACCAATAGTGGTAGTTTTTGCCTAAATTTCGTCATTGCTGGTCAATGGTCATACCACCCGACATACTGCTTTTTAAAATCAATCAAAATAGACTTTTCTTGATTGGTACTCCTTGTACGGAGGGCGCTGCGGGCAGGCAACTTATTACCCCGTACGTTCTATATAAGCAAAAAACTCACCCATGACCATTTGGAAACCTGGTGGCACCAGGAGAGGTAGAGGTGGAGTATGGGGGTGGCGTGCCCGGATGGGGCGAAGCCGCGGACGGAATGGCAGCAGGTTCGTAGTACTCTGTGTTCAGAGTGCGATCGTCTAATTTCAGCTCGGCATTGTGCGCTTTGGACGCACTTTTGATGTCCATGAACGCCACCGTGCACGCCATCTGGACCTCGCCCGCCTTCTCCTCGGACACCCTTGGCAATAGCTTAACACTCTGCACTCGGCCATAACTGGAAAAAAAAACGGACACGTTCAGAAAAACTAGTCAACGTGACAACACCGCATGTCTGTATATTGTTTTTCAATCCATTTGCAATCGAACTTTGTGTGCGCAGGCGTTCTTTGTGACGCATTACAAAACCGCTTTCCACTCGGACGACCTCGCCCGTTAATTTCCCCCTGTTGCCAAGCCGTGCATTCTGTCTGATATCTCATCTTTTATGGTGGGGTATGGTGTGGTTACAACAGGGAGTGTTCAAAAGAGGGGGGGATTGGCAAGACGGGGAAGCGGCAACACAGCACCGCAACGGAGCAGTCTACGCTGAGAGCTCCAGTCGGAATGAGTGCGTTCAGTACCCGCTAGAAAAATCGCCCATTTTGAGGGTGCAGCAGTGCAAATTTGGTTCGTTGTCACCGGGAGATTAGGGCACGATCACTTTGCATTGAATAAAATCACATTAACAAAGGATATTTGTTTTTCTAGGATCTAGGATTAGCATAAGTGTCCCAGTGTCAATGTGTAAAAATCGTGACAACGTTGCAATTGTAGAGGGGATAAAGAGTGGTGTGTTGGAACCGCGTTGCCAAACTTGTCGACTAGTGGGAGGATGGGGAAATTTATTCAATCAAGTGTAATAACCGGGATTGGTGTCAATGCGTTTGTTGCAATGCGTATTTTACTTATGAACAATAGAAGGGAAATTTGCGATAGTTTTCGACGTGGGCCCACGCATTGGAAATTCGGCCACCTCATCAACTTTCTATAATTTTAATTTAATTAATGCATATTAATGAGTTTCGAAAATATTGTCGCAGCTTTTTGACCTTCGATTTGTTTAATCTCGAAAAATAAACATTTCTCGAGATAAGGTGGCAGACAAGGTTTGTTCCAAATCCGATCCAAATTTGAAATTCATGAATTGCGTCGTTAATATGGAATTTGAAACGAGTTTAAATTAATTAATTCATGATAGAAAAGTGGAAAAAACCCGGAATAGAGGTCTCAAATTTTGACTCAATATATTTTGTTGCTCATGAGAGCTAGTGAAACATGGTACAAACCCATCCATGGTAATTTCAATTTTATTTTAGTACAAGTGTAGGTACGTGACCTGGTAAAAATAAAGTCCCAGCTTTGAGACGTTGTCATTTTGGAATGAGAGCTCATAGAGGTCTCAAATTTGGACTCAATATAGTTGGTTTCTTATGTGAGCTAGGGAGACATGGTACAAACCCATAACCCATCCATGGTAATTTCCAGAATTTTTCTAGTAGGACTATAGAAAAAACGTTAAAAATATAGTCTCAACTTTGAGACGTTGTAATTTTTGAATGAGAGCTCGTTGAGGTCTCAAATTTGGACTCAATATAGTTGGTTTCTTATGTGAGCTAGTGAGACATGGTACAAACCCATCTATGGTAACTTCCAAAATTTTTCTAGTGGTACTATACAAAAAACATTAAAAATATCGTCTTCTCTTTGAGACGTTGTAATTTTGGAATGAGAGCTCATTGAGGTCTCAAATTTGGACTTTTTATAGTTGGTTTCTTATGTGAGCTAGGGAGACATGGTACAAACCCATTACCCATCCATGGCAATTTCCAAAATTTTTCTAGAAGAACTATAGAAAAAACGTTAAAAATATAGTCTCAACTTTGAGACGTTGTAATTTTGGAATGAGAGCTCATTGAGGTCTCAAATTTGGACTTTTTATAGTTGGTTTCTTATGTGAGCTAGGGAGACATGGTACAAACCCATAACCCATCCATGGTAATTTCCAGAATTTTTCTAGTAGGACTATAGAAAAAACGTTAAAAATATAGTCTCAACTTTGAGACGTTGTAATTTTGGAATGAGAGCTCATTGAGGTCTCAAATTTGGACTCTTTATAGATGATTTCTTATGTGAGCTAGGGAGACATGGTACAAACCCATTACCCATCCATGGCAATTTCCAGAATTTTTCTAGTAGGACTATAGAAAAAACGTTAAAAATATAGTCTCAACTTTGAGACGTTGTAATTTTGGAATGAGAGCTCATAGAGGTCTCAAATTTGGACTCTTTATAGTTGGTTTCTTATGTGAGCTAGTGAGACATGGTATACAAACCCATAACCCATCCATGGTAATTTCCAGAATTTTTCTAGTAGGACTATAGAAAAAACGTTAAAAATATAGTCTCAACTTTGAGATGTTGTAATTTTGGAATGAGAGCTCGTTGAGGTCTCAAATTTGGACTCAATATAGTTGGTTTCTTATGTGAGCTAGTGAGACATGGTACAAACCCATAACCCATCTATGGTAACTTCCAAAATTTTTCTAGTGGTACTATACAAAAAACATTAAAAATATCGTCTTCTCTTTGAGACGTTGTAATTTTGGAATGAGAGCTCATTGAGGTCTCAAATTTGGACTTTTTATAGTTGGTTTCTTATGTGAGCTAGGGAGACATGGTACAAACCCATAACCCATCCATGGTAATTTCCAGAATTTTTCTAGTAGGACTATAGAAAAAACGTTAAAAATATAGTCTCAACTTTGAGACGTTGTAATTTTGGAATGAGAGATGATGAGGTTTCTTATGTGAGCTAGTGAGACATGGTACAAACCCATAACCCATCTATGGTAACTTCCAGAATTTTTCTAGCAGGATCATACGATACAAAAAACATTAAACAAAGTTTCCTCTTCAGGACGTTGTCCCAAATTTGGACTCCTTTCATCATCACATGTAACGTTTCGAATGTCCATATTCATCATCAGTACCTATTTACACATCATATCCATAAAAAACCCGATTTTCCCCATTTCCTCTCCCTCATCCAATTACTCGTGGTTGTAACGAACAGAAAAACAACCCATCCAAAATTGACCCAATCAAAAAAAACCTATTTTTCCGGCTTTCAGCAAAAATAACAGGGCAACGTTTTCACAACGAATAGTATCGATGAGTCAGCTCAGGCGGCCATTAAATTTGTGCCGTGCCTTGCGAAAGCAAGTGCTGCTACGTTGCCACATTGAGGAAATTGCATTGCTGTTGGGGATTTTATCGTGTACTTCCTGATGGCGATTTAATGCGTTTTTAACGAATTTGACTTTTGAAGGTAAATCATTGCACATACCTTAATATGGAAATATTCATCTATTCCTAGGGAGGTCGTTACAGTTTTTCTCAAATATCCCAAAATCAAATTATTCAAAAAATTTGTCATAAGTGAAAATGTAGCCCGTTGAATTCCCTATAAAAACTATATGTACAGTTTTTTCGTAACTTTCTTGGTTTGCGAGATATTGTGGTGGAAACTGCAATAAAACTCTTGGGAAGTCGTTACAGTATTTCTCAATTATCTCAAAAACTATCAAGTTCATCAAAAAATGTCTTATAACCAAAAATGTAGTCCGTTAAATGTCCTAAAAAACACATTGATACAATTTTCTTGTAACTTTGATAGTTTTCCAAAGTTCCACTAGTTAGAAGAAATAGTTTAAACAAAACCCAAGTCTCCGAGCCAAAACTTGCTTCCGCCAGCGACCCGACAACAAACTCAAACCTACTTTCTCACGACCAGTTCTGAACAGAAAATTTATTACTATCATATAACTGGGTATCCCCTTTAGACTGTGCACAATCGACCAAATGTGTTCGGCACGCGGGCCCGTTCGTGCCGGCCCCACCATCGCACTGGCCAATTGTGCGGCGTTGCCACAGCGACGGCTGTGACGTCAGCGACACAGCCTTGTTGATTTATAGGCACACACACGGCTTGCTGTGATGTGATTTGGGTATTGCAATTTTGATGTGGAGGAAGTGATTGATGTTTATTTTTTGCATTGTTTAGTATGTTACGTGGCCCATAGAGGGACTCGACAGTTTGCTAGGGATAGATGGTACATAACCCATCCATGGTATTTTTGTTGGAACAAATTTGACCTCATTACACTTTATGGGAATCAGCACCAAAACTATGGGGTTAATTAAAAATCTGTATATGAAGAAAAAATGTTTTTCCATAAAGTCAACTGTTTTCCTTATACAGGATTCATGACTCAACAAAATATCACAAAACTTTGCATGGCGCCCATTTCGCAAATTTATGCAAATAATCGATTTCTTAATGTCATTTCACATTTCAGTCGAGTGGGCGGTGCAGCTTTATGTTAATCACCTTCCGTGTTGGTACCAGAACACGTTTTGCAGATTAACCATTCTTTGACCTTTTCAACACCACCCCTTAGCCCTGGACACGAAGAAATCAACCCAAATTTGACAACACAGCTTCCTCAACCTTAACCAAAACAATGGTGAATGTGGCAACGAGGCACGTTGTTTTTCGGTACCCGCGTGGTTGCCGCCGTTCTCTATACGCACGGCTGATTCGGTATTATTATGTTGTTTTTTTTTTTTCACGTTGGATGTTTTTGTTGGCATGTAGAAAGGCGGAATAAATCTTGGGTTTCGTTTCAGTTCGATGAGCGTGGAATAATCGGTTTGCAATTTGAGGAAAAAGTGAGTTGGGTTCCTTATGTGGGAGTAGATGGAGATTATTGGGTCAAGTTTCCTTGTAGTATTACATTACAGGTCAATAACAGTTTTTTTCAAAATAACTCAAAAACAAGTAGTTCAATCAAAGAATTGTATAAAAACAAGAAAACTCTTGTAGAAAATATTTTTCTCTATAATGAATCAGTTTTCCTCCATACAGGGCATCAAAAAACAGCAACTTTTTTTCATTAATTCATGCACTCATTAATTTCTGCACTATTGCATTTTTGTTGTTTTTATTTCCATGTTTTCATTGTTTTCAATACTTCATTGCTTTATAGTTGAATTTTTCCCTTTATTTATTTTGTATCAATTTCTCACGGTTTCATTGTTTAATTTTTTCATTTCTACATTGCTTCTTGCTTCATTTATTCACTGTTTTTTTCCTTACACTTCATTGTCTTCATTGATTTATTTCATTATATTTTCAATACTTCATTGCTCTGTAGTTGGATGCTCCCCTTTGTTCATTGTTTAATTTATTCATTGATCTAATGATCCATTTCTTCATGTTTTCCATAGTTCATTGCATTTTCCCCTTTGTTCATTGTCTAACTTCTCCACTGCTGATTTTTTTTTTAATGCTTTTCGTTGTTTTATTTCTAAAAGTTTTCATTGTATTGTCATTTTTTTCCATCGCTTCATTTATCCAAAGATTCATTTCTTCACTACTGAGCAGTTTTTATTGTTTCCTATTTCATGTTTTCATTGCTTCATTGGTTAAATGATTTATTTCTTCATATTTTCAATAGTTCATTGCTTTGTTGTTGGATTTTTCCCTTTGTTCATTGTCTCATTTCCTCACTGTTTTATTGTTCATTTTTTCATTGTTTTTTTCCATGTTTTCATTGCTCTACTTTTTTAAGCCTTCATGATACACCATTGCTTTATTTTTTTGTTTGTTCATTGCTTCATTGCCTTATTGATTAATTTCTTCATGTTTTCCATACTATTACAATGTATTGCTTAAATTTTTTTTTTATTGATTCAATCATCGATTCATTTTTTGGGAAGTTCCCAATACTTCTTTGATTCACTGCTTTATTTTTATTTCAAATTGTACCTTTTTCATTGATCTATCAGTACCCATATGTTTTCATTACTTTATTGTTTAATTTTTCCATTCATTCACTATCTATTTTTCTTTTTTCTTCATTGTTCAATTGATTCATTTCTATATGTTTTCTCACTTTATTGTTCGATTTTCCCTTTGTTCATTGTCTCATTTCCTCACTGTTTTATTGTTTGGTTTTTTCATTTGTTTATTTATTGCTTTATCTATTCACTAATTCATTTCTTCACGTACGTTTTCCATGCTATTACAATACAATTTATTGTTTACATTTTTCATAGATTCATTTTTTAAATATTGTTCAATACTTCATTGCTTCATTTTTATCGATTCATTTCCTCCCTGCTATATTTTCTTATTGCTCCTTTTTCATTGATTTATCACTACCCCTATGTTGTCATCACTTTATTGCTTTATTTTTAATTTTTCCATTCTTTCAGTATTTCATGTCCTTTTTTCTTCATTGTTTCATTAGTTTATTTCTATATATGTTTTTTTATTTTATTGTTTGATTTTTCCGTATATTCATTGTCTCATTGCTTTGTTCTTTGATTTTCCCATTGTTCATCGCCTCATTTCCCCTATGTTTTATTGTTTAGTTTTTTATTTGTTTATTGCATGCTCTATTTAATTACTGATTTATTTCTTCACGTTTTCCATACTATTAGGTACAATACAATTTATTGTTTAAATTTTTCATATTCATTTTCAAAATATGTTTCAATACCTCATTGCTTCATTGATTTACTGCTTCATTTAATATCGATTCATTTCCTCCCTGCTATATTTTCTTATTGTTCCTTTTTCATTGATTTATCACGACCCCTATGTTTCCATCACTTTATCGATTTATTTTCTAATTTTTACATTCTTTCAGTATCACATTTCCTTTTTTCTTCATTGTTTAATCAATTTATTTCCATATTTTTTCTCACTTTATTGTTTGATTTTTCCGTATGTTGATTGTCTCATTGCTTTGTTGTTGGATTTTTTCCTTTGTTCATTGTCTCATTTCCTCACTGTTTTATTGTTCATTTTTTTCATTTGTTTATTGTTTCATTTTTTCGTTGTTTTTTTCCATGTTTTCATTGCTCTACTTTTTAAAGCCTTCATTATGTACACAATTGCTTTATTTTTTTGTTTGTTCATTGCTTCATTGCCTTATTGATTAATTTCTTCATGTTTTCCATACTATTACAATTTATTGCTTATTTTTTTTTTTATTGATTCAATCATCGATTCATTTTTTGAACAGTTCCCAATACTTCTTTGATTCACTGCTTTATTTTTATTTCTTATTGTACCTTTTTCATTGCTTTATCAGTACCCATATGTTTTCATTACTTTATTGTTTAATTTTTCCATTCATTCACTATCTATTTTTCTTTTTTCTTCATTGTTCAATTGATTCATTTCTATATGTTTTCTCACTTTATTGTTCGATTTTCCCTTTGTTCATTGTCTCATTTCCTCACTGTTTTATTGTTTGGTTTTTTCATTTGTTTATTTATTGCTTTATCTATTCACTAATTCATTTCTTCACGTACGTTTTCCATGCTATTACAATACAATTTATTGTTTACATTTTTCATAGATTCATTTTTTAAATATTTTTCAATACTTCATTGCTTCATTTTTATCGATTCATTTCCTCCCTGCTATATTTTCTTATTGCTCCTTTTTCATTGATTTATCACTACCCCTATGTTGTCATCACTTTATTGCTTTATTTTTTAATTTTTCCATTCTTTCAGTATTTCATGTCCTTTTTTCTTCATTCATTCATTAGTTTATTTCGATATATGTTTTTTTATTTTATTGTTTGATTTTTCCGTATATTCATTGTCTCATTGCTTTGTTCTTTGATTTTCCCCTTGTTCATCGCCTCATTTCCCCACTATTTTATTGTTTAGTTTTTTATTTGTTTATTGCATGCTCTATTTAATTCCATACTATTAGGTACAATACAATTTATTGTTTACATTTTTCATATTCATTTTTAAAATATTTTTCAATACCTCATTGCTTCATTGATTTACTGCTTCATTTAATATCGATTCATTTCCTCCCTGCTATATTTTCTTATTGTTCCTTTTTCATTGATTTATCACGACCCCTATGTTTCCATCACTTTATTGATTTGTTTTCTAATTTTTACATTCTTTCAGTATCTCATTTCCTTTTTTCTTCATTGTTTAATCAATTTATTTCCATATTTTTTCTCACTTTATTGTTTGAATTTTCCGTATGTTGATTGTCTCATTTTCTCATTGCTTTGTTGTTTGATTTTCCATTTGTTCATTGCCTCATTTTTCCACTGTTTTATTGTTTAGTTTTTTAATTTGTTTTTTGCTTTATCTGTTCACTGATTCATTTCTTCATTGTTCTACTTCTTCAAGCCCTCATGTACTTGTTTCATTGTTTCTCGTTTATTCATTGCTTCATTGACTTATTGATTAATTTCTTCATGATTTCCATACCACTACAATACAATTTATTGTTTGAATTCTTCATAAATTCATTTTTTAATACTTCATCGCTTCATTGATTAACTGCTTCATTTTTATCGATTCATTTCCTCCCTGCTATATCTTCTTATTGTTCTTTTTTCATTGATTTATCCTCGGATTTATCACTACCCCTGTTTTTTCGTTTATTCATTGCTTCATTGACTTATTTATTCATTTTTTCACGTTTCCCATAGTATTACAATACAATTCATTGTTTATTTTTTTTCTTCGATTTATTTCTTCACAGCTGCATTTTTTATTGCTTCCTTTTTCCAGGTTTTCACTGCTTTATTTATTTCTACCAGTTTTTATCACTCTATTGCTTGATTTTTTCATCGATTCGTTTTTTTCAATACTTCATTGATTCACTGCTTAATTTTTTATCGATTCATTTCCTCCCTGCTGTATTATCTTATTGCCTCCTTTTTCATTGATTTATCACTACCCATATGTTTTCATCACTTGATTGGTTTATTGTTTAATTTCTTCATTCGTTCAGATTTTCATTTCCTTTTTTTTATTGTTTCATTGATTTATTTCTATGTTTTCCTACTATATTATGTTCATTGTCTCATTTTTTCATTGCTATATTCTCTAATTAATTTATTTTACCAGTGCTGCATCTTCTGATGAATACCTTTTCCATGTCACCTTCAACGACTTTCTCATTAAGCAAAAGTTTTTTGCGAAATTCTCAAAAACTATGAACTTTTTGGCAAAATTACTTCCAAAATTGTAAAAGACAAAATTGTCTACAAAAAAACGTTCAGTTTTTTCGTAAAACAAGCAGATTTCATTATACAGGATGAGAAGGAAAAAATAAATTCCTAGTAGATTCTCATTGAGAAACAGTTTTTTGCGAATTACTCAAAAACCATCAAATTTTCGGCAAAATCTTTTATGACAAAAATTATAGTATAGAAAATTTCCTAGAAAAAAATATCCAGATAGTTTTTTTGTAACAAGAACAGATCTATAGATACAGGGCGTGAATAAAAATATTCCCATACTCATTCAGTCAATAGGCAACAGTTTTTTGCAAATTTCTCAAAAACCATCAATTTCTCATAAAAAAAATTGTAGTACTCAAAAATTATTCGACTAAACCCAACAGTTTCGACGTTACAGACGGATAAAAATACGTAACACGTTTGACACTCAATCCAATATTAAAAATGAATCCGATCCAAATCCCACAGCTTAACCTTCTCTCTTGCATATTTTTCTCACCAGTCCTTGATGCAAGATGAGAGAGGACCGTTGTACCTGCTCTTTACCCTTCTCTTTTACAAAAAGGTCCCCTTGATACACATCAAGCTTGAAAGGTTTCTTGGTTTGATTTGGGATTTCGAGAGCGTACTAAATTGATCATTTTTAAGAGATGAAACGAGTTTTTTGTCCCAAAATAGATTGAAAAATGCAAACATGTCCTTGAATTGTCCAGACATTATTGCCAGGAACACGAAATAATATTTTTCAACAGAACTATTTCGGGAAACGCCCACATTAGTGAAAATGTCTATTTGTGAAATTGGAATGTGGTCTACTTAACGCCCTGTATTATATAATGTAAAATGTTTCAAATGAAAGTTGTTGGAAATTGTCTCATTTTCAAAAAAGTTTCTATACGATTTTTTTATTAAACTTCTTGTTATTGAGTTATTCTCAAAAAACTGAAATATGGTCTTGAATAAATTTTTTCATGTAAGAACACCTTTAATATAAAACTGATACATGTTATGGAAAAATTCTTCAAATAAAAGTTGTAGGGAATTGAGTTATCTTCAAAAAAGTTTCTTAACGATATTTTGAAATATCTAGTCGTTTCTGAGTTATTTGAAATAATTTGAAATCTGTGGTTATAAAGCTCTCTTTTAAACAACTCTGTTAAAAATGATAATAGAGGGTTGATTCAAGCGTCAAATTATAGGGAATTTAATCTTTTTCAATATAATTTAACAATGTTTTTGAAAATTCATTGAAAAAGGAAAGACAGGCCAAAATATATAATTCAATATTAAAAACCACTTGGAAAAATTAATTATAACTTTGTTAAAAATGATGATAGAGGGTTGATTCAAGAGTCAAACTATAGGGAATTTAATTCTTTTTAATAAACAACTCAACAATGTTTTTTGGAAATTAATTGAAAAGGGGAACACAGACCTGAATATAAAATAAAAAATTTAAGACCATCTGACAAAATTCCTAAAAACTCTGTTGAAAATGATGATAGAGGGTTGATTCAAGCGTCAAAATATAAGGAATTTAATCCTTTTCAATAAATAATTTGAAAATGTTTTTGAAAATTCATTGAAAAAGGGAATACAGGCCAAAATAATATAAAATACAATATCAAAAACCACTTGACAAAAATAATCATAACTCTGTTAAAAATGATGATAAAGGGTTGATTCAAGTGTCAAATTATAGGGAATTTAATCCTTTTCAATAAATAATTTAACAATGTTTTTGAAAATTCATTGAAAAAGGGAATACAGGCCAAAATATAAAATTCAATATTAAAAACCATTTGACAAAATTAATCATAATTTTGTCAAAAATGATGATAGACGGTTGATTCAAGCGTTAAATTATAAGGAATTTAATCCTTTTCAATAAATAATTGAACCATGTTTTTAGAAATTATTCGGAAAAGGGAATACAAGTCAAAATATAAAATACATTAATAAAAACCATTTGACAAAATTGATCATAATTCTGTTAAAAATGATGATAGAGGGTTGATTCAAGCGTCAAATTATACGGAATTTAATCCTTTTCAATAAATAATTTAACAATGTTTTTGAAAATTCATTGAAAAAGGGAATACAGGCCAAAATAATATAAAATACAATATTAAAAACCACTTGACAAAAATAATCATAACTCTGTCAAAAATGATGATAGAGAGTTGATTCAAGCGTCAAATTATAGGGAATTTAATCCTTTTCAATAAATAATTCAACAATGTTTTTGAAAATTCATTGAAAAATGAAATAAAGGCCAAAATATAAAATTCAATATTAAAAACCATTTCACAAAATTAATCATAACTCTGTTAAAAATGATGATAAAGGGTTGATTCAAGCGTCAAATTATACTGAATTTAATTCTTTTCAATAAATATTTTGACAATGTTTTTGAAAATTCATTGAAAAAAGGAATGCAGATCAAAATTTAAATAGTTTAATAGCTGATTCTTTATAGAGAAAACATTTTCCTATAAAAAAATGTAGAAAACTTTATAGTCTCCAAAAAAGTACTCATGAAGCTCAAGGTTTTTGAGAAATACACACAAACATCATAAAATTCCCCATTTTTCATCCCAACAAGACAATCTTCCTTATTTCCAGCCCAAAACCGGAATAATCAGGCCAAAATCCCGGCAAAAACAAACTTGATAGCCATTCGGATCCAATTAATTTGAATAAAATAACCGTCAAGTTGACAGAATAACGGCTACAATTTACGTTTATGGTTATATACATGTATATATGGGAAACAAAAGGGTGTTTTTGGCCCTTCCAGCAGAACGAAAAGACTAAAATAAATCTCTTTGTTCTGATGCGTTTTACGATCGACTGCCTCTATTTCCGGACGATGCATCCGGTGATGGAGTTTTGCGTTTCGATGCACCGGAATTTTGTAATAAGGCTCGGCTCGGGTTTCGAACAAAAGAATTATTTTAGTCTGTTTGTTTTGTAAAAGTCGTTTACCGCACCCAACAACCAACAACTAGGCCTTGTATGGATAGCTTTAATCGTTAATTACCCACTTCAGTCAGATAATTGAACAGTGAAAAGTAGATAATTTTTATCGTGCAAGGAAAGCTTTATTGGCTTTTTCCATCTATGAACAGCTTTTTATCAGAGTATGAGCTTTAATAATGACAGTGGATGGTGAGCTTTAATCCTTTAAACATGCCCTTGACCTTGACAAACCATCGTCGTGGATGAGAAGCCTTACGTTCAAGATAATGGATTGTCGTGATTAAGAACCTTCACTGATAATTTCCCATTCATAGACAGCCTTTATTGTTGATAACTCAAGATGATGACAGTGTATGGAAAGCTTTACGTTCACAAAACGAGTTTGTTGAATATTCCACGTGGATGGAGAGCTTTACTTTTCGGAAAAAAGTTTATCGTGAATGGGAACTTCTAATGACCATTTTTCGTCATGGACATAGTTTGAACTGTTGATCACAGTGGATGGAGAGCTTTGATCAATTGAATATCCCTCAAGTGGATGGAGAGCTTTAATTAAATGATCATTTTCTTTCATGGAATCCTTTAATTGATGATTACAATGGATGGAGAGCTACAAACACTTCAATGTTCATCACGTTGATGGAGAGCTTTATTCTTAAAAAAAAAACTGATTTATCGTGAATATGAAGCTTTAATGAAAATTCCCATCCATGGACAGATTTATATGTTGATAACCGCGGATGGAGAGCTTTACGGAAAAAAAGTTTCTCGAGAATGGAAACCTTCAATCCCTTCAATATCTCTGGAGTGTATGGAGAGCTTTAGTCCTCGAAAAAAAAAGTTTCTCGTGAGTGGAAACCTTTAAACTCTTAACTTGAATATCCTCTAAGGGGATGGAGTTTTACTTTTTGGAAAAAAATTTTTCGAGACTAGACCTGTTGAAAATTCGTGAAGTGGATGGAGAGCTTCAAACACTTCAATATTCATCACATTGATGGAGAGCTTCATTCTCAAAAAAACGGATTTATCGTGAATGAGAAGCTCTAATGAAAATTTCTATCCATGGACAGATTTAACTGCTTGATTACAGTGGATGGAGAGCTTTACTGTCAGAAAACAGTTTCTAGTGAATGGGAACCTTTAACGAGCATTTCATGGCTAGCTTTAACTGTTGATTACAATGAATGGGAAACTTTAATCCCTTGATCATTCATCAAGTGGATGGAGAGCTTTATTATAGGAAAAAAGGTGAATGATACATTTTAATGATAATTATTTCCGTCTATGAACAACTTTATCTGTGTTGAGGACTTGACATTAAAGTAGTGGATGGACAGCTTTAAGCCCTCGAACATTCTTCAATAATCCATCATCGTGAATGTTGATTTATTGTCAGACAATTTCGTCCAATTCATCACAGTGGATGGAAAGCTTTATTTGAATGCCCTTTCTTCAAGTGGATGGAGAACTTTATAAAAAAAATTCTTCATCGTCAACAGCTTCATCTATTGATTACCCTGATGATAATCAACAGTGGATTAATCCGTTTAACATCCCTTTTCAATCAATCATCGTGTATGGGGAGCTTCATTTTCAAAAAAAAAGCGTTTAATGTGAATGGAAACCTTTAATGACAATTTACGTCCAAGCATAGCCTCATCTGTAGATTACAGCGAGTGTATGGAAAGCTTCAATACTTTTTTCCTCTAGTGCATGGGGAGCTTTATTTTTGGAAAAACGACATATCATTATTCATCGTGTTAAAAAAGCTTTAACGACTAATTCCGTTTATCCCTAATGTTGCCTCAACATGAATACAACAATAGTGGATGGAGAACTTTATTTTTAGAAAGCTTTACTTCTAAAGAAGAGGTTAATCGTGAATGGAAACCTTTAATGACAATTTACGTCCAAACACAGCCTCATCTGTAGATTACAGTGAGTGTATGGAAAGCTTCAATACTTTCTACCTCGCTTTTTCCTCTAGTGCATGAGGAGCTTTATTTTTGGAAAAACGACATATTACTATTCATCGTGTCAAAAAAGCTTCAATGACTCCGTTTATGGATGGACAGCATGATTCAACAGTGGATGGAGGGCTTTATTTTAAGAAAAACGAAATATTCATCTTGCTAGGGAAGCTTTAATAATTGCTATTTCCGTTTATGAAAAGCTATATGTTGATTACCTCGACATGATTAAACAGTGGATGGATAGCTTTATTTTCGGAAAAGAGGTTTATCGTGAATGGAAGCTTCTATTGACAATTTCCGACTGCATGCACAGTTTTATCAGTGGATGAGAAGCTTTTATTCCTTTTTGGTCAAGTGGATGGATAGCTTTATTTTTACAAAACAATGACCCCATTCCCATTTATCGATGGTTACCTAAACATGATACTTAACAGTGGATGGAGAGCTTTAATCCCTTGAAAATCCATAATCGTGGATGGGGAACTTTATTTTCAGAAAAAGGTTTTATCGTGATGATGAAAATTTCAGTCCATGCACAGCGGATGGAAAGCTTTACTCATCGCACCTTTCGAGTAGGTGGAGGGCTTTATGGACAGCCTAATCTGTTGATTAGCCTAACATGCGATACTTGACAGTGGATGGAGAGCTTTATTTCGAGTTTATTGTGAATGAGAAATTTTAATGATGGTCTTTACTGTTGATTACAGCGGAAAGAAAGCTTTAATCGAGGCTTTAATCCATTGAAGTGGACGGTGAGCTTAATTCTCGGACTTAACATGGGGCTTATCGTGAATGGGAAGCTTCATTGAAAATTTTAAACAATAGACAACTTGATCTATTGATTACCTTAGATGATGATAAAAATAAACAAAATAAATAAATAACAATCTGCTTTAATCCCTTGAAAAATCGACGATATAATCATCGTGGATGGATAACTTTATTCACAGAAAAAGGGTCGTAAACAAGCACAGTCTTATCTGTTGATAAATTAAAGGTATGGAGAGCTTTATTTTCGAAAAAATTTAATATCAGTTGTAAAGGAAAAGCTTTGATGACAATTTGAGTACATGCACACCTTAATCTATTGATTATATTAAGTAGAAAGCTCTATCTCTCTTTCCTCAAGTGTATGGAAACCTTTATTTTCAGGAAAATGGGAAATCCATCGTGAATGGGAAGCTTTAATGACAATTATCGTTCATGCACATCCTTATCTGTGGATCACATTGAGTAGAAGGCTCTATACAACTCTTTTCTTAAGTGTATGGAGAGCTTTATTTTCGAAAAAATGAATGAAATTGAATAATGGACAGATGCTTTAAGTGATGATTACTTCAAGATATATGTACTTGACAGTGGATGGGGAGTTTCAATATTGAATCATCGTGTGGATGGAGACCTTTATCATCAGAATTGGAGTTCACCTTGAATGGGAACCTTCAATGAAAATTTCGGTCCATGCACATCTGTTGATTACAGTGGATGGAGACCTTTATTTCCAGAAAATGAAAATATTCATCGTGAAAGGAAAGCTTTATTTTACATACATCACCTTTTTTGTTGTGAATGGAATCTCTACTCCCTCCTCAAGTGTATGGAGAGCTTTATTTCAGAAAAACGGTTTATCGTGAATGAAAACCGTTAAAAACAATTGATTAGAGTGGATGCAAAGCTTTATTTTCAGAAAAGAGAAATCTTCATGGTTCCGAAATAACTTGATAGTGTATGGAGAGCTTTAATCTCTAAACATCAATCAATATTTTCAGTGAAGAAGTTTAGCGTGAATAAGAAAATAAGATTTATACATTATTTCATGAAAATAAGTGTATGAATAGCTTTATTTCTCTCACAAAGTGATGAATCTAGACCTTTATCTGATTCAAAGACTTCGATGGGGACCTTTATTATAACCTACAATTTTACGTGTACGAACACCTTAATCATGTTAGCTGTAATTGCCCGTGTACGGAAAACTTTATTATTATTTTTGCCACAATAAATTTCCCGAAGTCATCGCACGACTTGTCTGCCGTGAAAATAGAAACATATTTCCAAATTCTATTTATAAACAAAGATATTTTTAGGTTAATTAGACACGCCGCCGGCACATAACTCAAAAACGCCACAATCTTATAAATAAATCTACTTTGTGCGATACCAAGAACCAAGAACCCATTCAAATCAGCCCCATTTTTCACTGCGAAACAACGCACTAGACACTGGGTACACTGCACAATAATCCTGCATGGTAATCCTGATCCACTTGCACACGCGCACTCGCGGGGTACTGATTTGAAATAGTTTCGTTGGTTAAGCTTACCCTACATTGTCCGGCCGATTTGTGTGGTGAGTTTGCTGACAATCCGGACAGTAAAGGACTACGTACCTGTAATAAAAACAAAACATTAGTATATAGAAAAAAAAGTGAATTTACTGAAATCTGCTTTGGTCCGGCAACATTGGACATGCGCCAATAACAGTGTTGCCATCAACAAAAAAAAAGCTTCTAAAAATCCAAGCAAACAACAGCACATGGCCGGAAAACCACATGACAAGGAATTATTTATAACGTCAACAATCGCAAGGCGACCTTCATTTTGAATGGCGACCTTTACGCGTTTCGTTAGATAATTTCATTGTTGGCCAATAATGGCTAAATATCGATTTTGCTGTTGGATATTTTTAGAATCCGACTTTAATTATTCAAACTGCATACAGTTTCAGGAAAAGTGTTTAATTTTTAACAAGCCGGCAACGTGGCTATTGAGGCCTGTGCCAAAAAGTCACACGTTTCAAATTGCAGGGCCATGGAAAAAAATTAAAATTCCAAAATTACTCTATATTTTCGAATGAAATAAGATTTACTTTTAAGAGGAAGGAATCAAGTTAACATTTAAGTATGGCAAAATTATTTAATTTTCATAATCGGCCTTGTTTTTTTTTATAAAATCATCAGTAGAAAATGTCTGACAAGGTTCCACATGGATTTTTATTTACAGGGTGATCAAGTGAACATTCAACTTTGGCAAGATTAATTAATTTTGAAAATCGGCATTAAATTTGAGCTCTAACAATTTTTTTTAAAACATCTTATTGATTGAAAATTTGTCAAAATTCCACTTATCACCCTGAGAAGGCGCCACGAGGTTTTTTATATACAGGGTGATCAAGTAAATATTTAACAATGGCAAGATTAGCTAATTTTAAAAATCGGCCTCAAATTAAAGATCCAGCAATTTTTCAAAAATCATTTTGAGTGAAAATGTGACGAAATTCCACTTATCACTCTGTAGAAAATTTCTCGAAAGGCGCCACGTGGATTTTTATATACAGGGTGATCAAGTAAATATTTAACTATGGCAAGATTAACTAATTTTAAAAATCGGCCTCAAATTAAAGATCTAACAATTTTTCAAAAATCATTTTGAGTGAAAATGTGACGAAATTCCACTTATCACTCTGTAGAAATTTTCTCGAAAGGCGCCATGTGGATTTTTATATACAGGGTGATCAAGTAAATATTTAACTATGGCAAGATTAACTAATTTTAAAAATCGGCCTCAAATTAAAGATCTAACAATTTTTCAAAAATCATTTTGAGTGAAAATGTGACGAAATTCCACTTATCACTCTGTAGAAAATTTCTCGAAAGGCGCCACGTGGATTTTTATATACAGGGTGATCAAGTAAATATTTAACTATGGCAAGATTAACTAATTTTAAAAATCGGCCTCAAATTAAAGATCTAACAATTTTTCAAAAATCATTTTGAGTGAAAATGTGACGAAATCTCACTTATCACCCTGTAGAAAATTTCTCGAAAGGCGCCACGTGGATTTTTATATACAGGGTGATCAAGTAAATATTTAACTATGGCAAGATTAACTAATTTTAAAAATCGGCCTCAAATTAAAGATCCAGCAATTTTTCAAAAATCATTTTGAGTGAAAATGTGACGAAATTTCACTTATCACCCTGTAGAAATTTTCTCGAAAGGCGCCATGTGGATTTTTATATACAGGGTGATCAAGTAAATATTTAACTATGGCAAGATTAACTAATTTTAAAAATCGGCCTCAAATTAAAGATCCAGCAATTTTTCAAAAATCATTTTGAGTGAAAATGTGACGAAATTCCACTTATCACCCTGTAGAAAATTTCTCGAAAGGCGCCACGTGGATTTTTATATACAGGGTGATCAAGTAAATATTTAACTATGGCAAGATTAACTAATTTTAAAAATCGGCCTCAAATTAAAGATCCAGCAATTTTTCAAAAATCATTTTGAGTGAAAATGTGACGAAATTTCACTTATCACCCTGTAGAAATTTTCTCGAAAGGCGCCATGTGGATTTTTATATACAGGGTGATCAAGTAAATATTTAACTATGGCAAGATTAACTAATTTTAAAAATCGGCCTCAAATTAAAGATCCAGCAATTTTTCAAAAATCATTTTGAGTGAAAATGTGACGAAATTCCACTTATCACCCTGTAGAAAATTTCTCGAAAGGCGCCACGTGGATTTTTATATACAGGGTGATCAAGTAAATATTTAACTATGGCAAGATTAACTAATTTTGAAAATCGGCCTCAAATTAAAGATCCAGCAATTTTTCAAAAATCATTTTGAGTGAAAATGTGACGAAATTACACTTATCACCCTGTAGAAATTTTCTCGAAAGGCGCCATGTGGATTTTTATATACAGGGTGATCAAGTAAATATTTAACTATGGCAAGATTAACTTATTTTGAAAATCGGCCTCAAATTAAAGATCCAGCAATTTTTCAAAAATCATTTTGAGTGAAAATGTGACGAAATTCCACTTATCACTCTGTAGAAAATTTCTCGAAAGGCGCCACGTGGTTTTTGATATACAGGGTGATCAAGTAAATATTTAACTATGGCAAGATTAGCTAATTTTAAAAATCGGCCTCAAATTAAAGATCCAGCAATTTTTCAAAAATCATTTTGAGAGAAAATGTAACGAATTTTCACTTATCACCCTGTAGAAATTTTCTCGAAAGGCGCCATGTGGATTTTTATATACAGGGTGATCAAGTAAATATTTAACTATGGCAAGATTAACTAATTTTAAAAATCGGCCTCAAATTAAAGATCCAGCAATTTTTCAAAAATCATTTTGAGTGAAAATGTGACGAAATTTCACTTATCACCCTGTAGAAATTTTCTCGAAAGGCGCCATGTGGATTTTTATATACAGGGTGATCAAGTAAATATTTAACTATGGCAAGATTAACTAATTTTAAAAATCGGCCTCAAATTAAAGATCCAGCAATTTTTCAAAAATCATTTTGAGTGAAAATGTGACGAAATTCCACTTATCACCCTGTAGAAAATTTCTCGAAAGGCGCCACGTGGATTTTTATATACAGGGTGATCAAGTAAATATTTAACTATGGCAAGATTAACTAATTTTGAAAATCGGCCTCAAATTAAAGATCCAGCAATTTTTCAAAAATCATTTTGAGTGAAAATGTGACGAAATTACACTTATCACCCTGTAGAAATTTTCTCGAAAGGCGCCATGTGGATTTTTATATACAGGGTGATCAAGTAAATATTTAACTATGGCAAGATTAACTTATTTTGAAAATCGGCCTCAAATTAAAGATCCAGCAATTTTTCAAAAATCATTTTGAGTGAAAATGTGACGAAATTCCACTTATCACCCTGTAGAAAATTTCTCGAAAGGCGCCACGTGGATTTTTATATACAGGGTGATCAAGTAAATATTTAACTATGGCAAGATTAACTAATTTTAAAAATCGGCCTCAAATTAAAGATCCAGCAATTTTTCAAAAATCATTTTGAGTGAAAATGTGACGAAATTCCACTTATCACCCTGTAGAAATTTTCTCGAAAGGCGCCATGTGGATTTTTATATACAGGGTGATCAAGTAAATATTTAACTATGGCAAGATTAACTTATTTTAAAAATCGGCCTCAAATTAAAGATCCAGCAATTTTTCAAAAATCATTTTGAGTGAAAATGTGACGAAATTCCACTTATCACTCTGTAGAAATTTTCTCGAAAGGCGCCATGTGGATTTTTATATACAGGGTGATCAAGTAAATATTTAACTATGGCAAATTTAGCTAATTTTAAAAATCGGCCTCAAATTAAAGATCCAGCAATTTTTCAAAAATCATTTTGAGTGAAAATGTGACGAAATTCCACTTATCACCCTGTAGAAAATTTCTCGAAAGGCGCCATGTGGATTTTTATATACAGGGTGATCAAGTAAATATTTAACTATGGCAAGATTAACTTATTTTAAAAATCGGCCTCAAATTAAAGATCCAGCAATTTTTCAAAAATCATTTTGAGTGAAAATGTGACGAAATTCCACTTATCACTCTGTAGAAATTTTCTCGAAAGGCGCCATGTGGATTTTTATATACAGGGTGATCAAGTAAATATTTAACTATGGCAAATTTAGCTAATTTTAAAAATCGGCCTCAAATTAAAGATCCAGCAATTTTTCAAAAATCATTTTGAGTGAAAATGTGACGAAATTTCACTTATCACCCTGTAGAAATTTTCTCGAAAGGCGCCATGTGGATTTTTATATACAGGGTGATCAAGTAAATATTTAACTATGGCAAATTTAGCTAATTTTAAAAATCGGCCTCAAATTAAAGATCCAGCAATTTTTCAAAAATCATTTTGAGTGAAAATGTGACGAAATTCCACTTATCACCCTGTAGAAAATTTCTCGAAAGGCGCCACGTGGATTTTTATATACAGGGTGATCAAGTAAATATTTAACTATGGCAAGATTAACTAATTTTAAAAATCGGTCTCAAATTAAAGATCCAGCAATTTTTCAAAAATCATTTTGAGTGAAAATGTGACGAAATTACACTTATCACCCTGTAGAAATTTTCTCGAAAGGCGCCATGTGGATTTTTATATACAGGGTGATCAAGTAAATATTTAACTATGGCAAGATTAACTAATTTTAAAAATCGGTCTCAAATTAAAGATCCAGCAATTTTTCAAAAATCATTTTGAGTGAAAATGTGACGAAATTCCACTTATCACTCTGTAGAAAATTTCTCGAAAGGCGCCACGTGGTTTTTGATATACAGGGTGATCAAGTAAATATTTAACTATGGCAAGATTAGCTAATTTTAAAAATCGGCCTCAAATTAAAGATCCAGCAATTTTTCAAAAATCATTTTGAGAGAAAATGTAACGAATTTTCACTTATCACCCTGTAGAAATTTTCTCGAAAGGCGCCACGTGGATTTTTATATACAGGGTGATCAAGTAAATATTTAACTATGGCAAAATTAACTAATTTTAAAAATCGGTCTCAAATTAAAGATCCAGCAATTTTTCAAAAATCATTTTGAGTGAAAATGTGACGAAATTACACTTATCACCCTGTAGAAATTTTCTCGAAAGGCGCCATGTGGATTTTTATATACAGGGTGATCAAGTAAATATTTAACTATGGCAAGATTAACTAATTTTAAAAATCGGTCTCAAATTAAAGATCCAGCAATTTTTCAAAAATCATTTTGAGTGAAAATGTGACGAAATTCCACTTATCACTCTGTAGAAAATTTCTCGAAAGGCGCCACGTGGTTTTTGATATACAGGGTGATCAAGTAAATATTTAACTATGGCAAGATTAGCTAATTTTAAAAATCGGCCTCAAATTAAAGATCCAGCAATTTTTCAAAAATCATTTTGAGAGAAAATGTAACGAATTTTCACTTATCACCCTGTAGAAATTTTCTCGAAAGGCGCCAAGTGGATTTTTATATACAGGGTTATCAAGAAAATATTTAACTATGGCAAGATTAGCTAATTTTAAAAATCGGCCTCAAATTTAAGATCTGACAATTTTTCAAAAATCATTTTGAGTGAAAAAGTGACAAAATTCCACTTATCACTCTGTAGAAATTTTCTCGAAAGGCGCCATGTGGATTTTTATATACAGGGTGATCAAGTAAATATTTAACTATGGCAAATTTAGCTAATTTTAAAAATCGGCCTCAAATTAAAGATCCAGCAATTTTTCAAAAATCATTTTGAGTGAAAATGTGACGAAATTTCACTTATCACCCTGTAGAAATTTTCTCGAAAGGCGCCATGTGGATTTTTATATACAGGGTGATCAAGTAAATATTTAACTATGGCAAATTTAGCTAATTTTAAAAATCGGCCTCAAATTAAAGATCCAGCAATTTTTCAAAAATCATTTTGAGTGAAAATGTGACGAAATTCCACTTATCACCCTGTAGAAAATTTCTCGAAAGGCGCCACGTGGATTTTTATATACAGGGTGATCAAGTAAATATTTAACTATGGCAAGATTAACTAATTTTAAAAATCGGTCTCAAATTAAAGATCCAGCAATTTTTCAAAAATCATTTTGAGTGAAAATGTGACGAAATTACACTTATCACCCTGTAGAAATTTTCTCGAAAGGCGCCATGTGGATTTTTATATACAGGGTGATCAAGTAAATATTTAACTATGGCAAGATTAACTAATTTTAAAAATCGGTCTCAAATTAAAGATCCAGCAATTTTTCAAAAATCATTTTGAGTGAAAATGTGACGAAATTCCACTTATCACTCTGTAGAAAATTTCTCGAAAGGCGCCACGTGGTTTTTGATATACAGGGTGATCAAGTAAATATTTAACTATGGCAAGATTAGCTAATTTTAAAAATCGGCCTCAAATTAAAGATCCAGCAATTTTTCAAAAATCATTTTGAGAGAAAATGTAACGAATTTTCACTTATCACCCTGTAGAAATTTTCTCGAAAGGCGCCACGTGGATTTTTATATACAGGGTGATCAAGTAAATATTTAACTATGGCAAGATTAACTAATTTTAAAAATCGGTCTCAAATTAAAGATCCAGCAATTTTTCAAAAATCATTTTGAGTGAAAATGTGACGAAATTACACTTATCACCCTGTAGAAATTTTCTCGAAAGGCGCCATGTGGATTTTTATATACAGGGTGATCAAGTAAATATTTAACTATGGCAAGATTAACTAATTTTAAAAATCGGTCTCAAATTAAAGATCCAGCAATTTTTCAAAAATCATTTTGAGTGAAAATGTGACGAAATTCCACTTATCACTCTGTAGAAAATTTCTCGAAAGGCGCCACGTGGTTTTTGATATACAGGGTGATCAAGTAAATATTTAACTATGGCAAGATTAGCTAATTTTAAAAATCGGCCTCAAATTAAAGATCCAGCAATTTTTCAAAAATCATTTTGAGAGAAAATGTAACGAATTTTCACTTATCACCCTGTAGAAATTTTCTCGAAAGGCGCCAAGTGGATTTTTATATACAGGGTTATCAAGAAAATATTTAACTATGGCAAGATTAGCTTATTTTAAAAATCGGCCTCAAATTTAAGATCTGACAATTTTTCAAAAATCATTTTGAGTGAAAAAGTGACGAGATTCCACTTATCACCCTGTAGAAATTTTCTCGAAAGGCGCCAAGTGGATTTTTATATACAGGGTTATCAAGAAAATATTTAACTATGGCAAGATTAGCTATTTTTAAAAATCGGCCTCAAATTTAAGATCTGACAATTTTTCAAAAATCATTTTGAGTGAAAAAGTGACGAAATTCCACTTATCACCCTGTAGAAATTTTCTCGAAAGGCGCCACGTGGATTTTTATATACAGGGTGATCAAGTAAATATTTAACTATGGCAAGATTAGCTAATTTTAAAAATCGGCCTCAAATTAGAGATCTAACAATTTTTCAATAATCATTTTGAGTGAAAATGTGACGAAATTCCACTTATCACCCTGTAGAAAATGTCTCGAAAGGCGCCACGTGGATTTTTATATACAGGGTGATCAAGTAAATATTCAAATATGGCAAGATTAACTAATTTTAAAAATCGGCCTCAAATTAAAGATCTAACAATTTTTCAAAAATCATTTTGAGTGAAAAAGTGACGAAATTCCACTTATCACAGTGTAGAAATTTTCTCGAAAGGCGCCACGCGGATTTTTATATACAGGATGATCAAGTAAACATTTAACTATGGCAAGATTAACTAATTTTCAAAAAGAAAAAAAAAATCATAGCTCATGTCACAACGGCAACGCTGTTGGCACCTTCTTACAGGCATAACTGTCGAAGCCGTGTTGCCGGGTTTGGTTTTTCTTCTGAAGAGCTCAAAAAAGATGAGGTTGAGTCAAGCGACATTTTTATATATATTTTATATTTATTTTCTAACAACGACCAATATTTGGAAATCGACTATTATAAACAATTATATCTCGAAAACGAATCAATATTTTTTAATGAAACGAGTTCAATTAGACAGAGGAGGAAATTTTGTATTATTCACGTAATTTTCAAGTTTTAAGGAAATTTTTGAAAACTAGTTAACATTTTTGAGTGAAACAATTTTTACTGGAAAGGGGAGGAAATTGTTTATCTGACGTAAGTTTCTGGAAAATTTTAGAAAAGTGTTGAGAATTTTTAAAAACTATTAGAAGATTTGCGGAGTTACAAAAAAAAACTCACAGCTCCAAAACGACATTTTCAAGTGCAATAAATTTTATTAAAAAGATAAATGTATTATTTTAGAAATAAAAACCTCAATTATTATTAAATGACACAAAAATGCACACAGACCATGCAAAATACCCCCAATAAACACCAAAAATGCCTCAAGCCAGTGTCAAGGATAATGGAATAAAAAATAAAAATAAAAACATCAAATAACAGGATTGGTTCAAGGGGGGTGGTGAAACATTTATTCCACATAACTCTTACAATCCCCCTCTGCCTTCGGCCATTTTCTGAACTTCCTGAAAGCAAGAAAACATTTATTTAAATCAATGGACAATCCGTTACGTACTCTTTGCCAAATAAAATCAAAAATATCGTTGCAACGGAGCAACATGCTGCACACGACTGATGCTCGCCCTGGATCGTTTTTTGTCCTGGATCCTGGATAGGACAATGTTGCCACTTCTAACCCATCATCAACCACCCCCTCTGGTTATTTTCACATTAAATGAATTTTTAAATAAATGTGCCACATGCTTATTAGGTGTGGTAATGAGTTATTGCAATTTACAGGGATAACTGGGCATGTGGCAACACTGATCCAGGCTCGAATGATGAATTTCGCCGAACGTGGGCTGGAAATCGATATTACGGTGTTGCCAGTTGGACATGGGATTGGGCACGTAGACGGGATTTTTGCTATTTCATTTCCACCACCCTTTAATGTGATGACGCAGATGTCCCGTAGGAAATTCCGGGACGTGTTTTGGCTGGACTGGGATTTTACGATGGATTGGGAAATATTTTATTGAGGAATTAATTTGCAAATGTTTGATTGATCAATGTCTCAATTTAGTTTAATCACTTAAAACTCCATATCTCCAAAACTACTTAATATTTTTTAGTGAAACCAGTTTCATTGGAAAGAGCAAGAATTGTTCCACATTTTACCAAATTTTCACATCTCCAACAAATTTCCCAAAAGCTTGACGAATTTTTAAAAAATAACTTTGCAGATTTGGGATTTAGGTTTGAAAATGCAGTCACTGAAAAAAATTCATAATTCCAAAACTACTCAATATTTTCGAGTGAAACCAGTTTCATTGGAAAGAGCAAGAATAGTTCTACATGTCACCAAATTTTCACATTTCCAACACATTTCCCAAAAGCTTGACGAATTTTTAAAAATTAACTTTGCAGATTTGGGATCTAAATTTGAAAATGCAGAGTCACTGAAAAAAAATCATAACTCCAAAACTACTCAATATTTTCGAGTGAAACCAGTTTCATTGGAAAGAGCAAGAATAGTTCTACATTTCACCAAATTTTCACATTTCCAACAAATTTCCCAAAAGCTTGACAAATTTTTGAAAATTAACTTTGCAGATTTGGGATTTAGATTTGAAAATGCAGTCACTAAAAAAAACTCATAACTCCAAAACTACTCAATATTTTTCAGTGAAACCAGTTTCATTGGAAAGAGCATGAATTGTTCTACATTTCACCAAATTTTCAAATTCCCAACAAATTTCCCAAAAGCTTGACAAATTTTTGAAAATTAACTTTGCAGATTTGGGATTTAGATTTAAAAATGCAGAGTCACTGAAAAAAATTCATAACCCCAAAACTACTCAATATTTTTCAGTGAACCAGTTTCATTGGAAAGAGCATGAATTGTTCTACATTTCACCAAATTTTCAAATTCCCAACAAATTTCCCAAAAGCTTGACAAATTTTTGAAAATTAACTTTGCAGATTTGGGATTTAGATTTAAAAATGCAGAGTCACTGAAAAAAATTCATAACCCCAAAACTACTCAATATTTTTCAGTGAAACCAGTTTCATTGGAAAGAGCATGAATTGTTCTACATTTCACCAAATTTTCAAATTCCCAACAAATTTCCCAAAAGCTTGACAAATTTTTGAAAATTAACTTTGCAGATTTGGGATTTAGATTTGAAAATGCAGTCACTGAAAAAAACTCATAACTCCAAAACTACTCAATATTTTTCAGTGAAACCAGTTTCATTGGAAACACCAAGAAATTTCCCAAAAGCTTGACAAATTTTTGAAAATTAACTTTGCAGATTTGGGATTTAGATTTTAAAATGCAGTCACTGAAAAAAAATCATAACTCCAAAACTACTCAATATTTTTTAGTAAAATCAGTTTTATTGAACAGATTAAAAATTCCTGCCAACAATCCAACTGTATTTGCAGTTGCATCACCCAAACGGGACACTTGTACAAATTAAATTACAACTAAATCAACGGACCATTTCAGCCAATTAATACTGTTCTTGAAGCATCTATGTCAATGGAACCACCTGGCAACACCGCAGTATTTAGACTATCTACCGGGTCTATAAAATGGTTTTTATCTTTAGGTGAAACGGCTAAAGTAACGTTATTTCTTTGATGCTTTTACGAGCCGAGATGCTGCCGCTTTACTGCCTGGTACCGCTGCAACTTCAAATTGACAACCGGCAACATTGCGGCAAACTTTACAACCCACCCGGGAAACTTGTTCCATACAAAACTTTCGTTCGGCCCCTGCTGGAGTAAAACGCGTAGGCGGGTGTGGTGGTGGGGCAGCACAACTTCCTGGGGAGTTGTCGACAAGAATTTTCGCATGGTCGACTCCGACCATGACCATATATATTTATGGGGCTCGTAAAGGGCATTTATGGCCGATGTGAATTTATTAGCTGCAGATCGGTGTGACACATTTTGAGATAACGGTACCGGAGGTTGTGCTTTTCTTTTGCAGGAATATTTCAATGGTTGCCAGCATCTGGGGCAAGTAAGCTTAAGTGTAAAAAAAATTGTTAAATTTGTTTGAAGATGGTTTTCGAGTGGTTTCTTGAGTGGTACCAAATTTATTCATTGAATACAATTTATAGGGAAATTTGTGTAGATTTCAATGGTACCAAGTTCAAGACGATAGGTACTTTGGTTTGTGAGATATTGAAATAAACATGAAGCTGTCATTTTATGTTTTGAAAATGTTTGAGGCTGGTTTTCGAGTGGTTCCTTAAGTGGTACCGAATTTATTCATTGAATATAATTTATGGGGAAATGTGTGTAGATTTCAATGGTACCAAGTTCAAGACGATAGGTGCATTGGTTTGCGAGATATTGAAATAAATGTGAAACTGTCATTTTTATTTTGAAAATGTTTGAGGCTGGTTTTCGAGTGGTTCCTTAAGTGGTACCGAATTTATTTATATAATATAATTTGTAGGGAAATTTGTGTAGATTTCAATGGTACCAAGTTCAAGACGATAGGTGTTTTAGTTTGCGAGATATTCAAATAAATGTGGAGCTGTAATTTTTAGTGTTTTAGGCTGGTTTTCAAGTGGTTCCTTGAGTGGTACTGAATTTATCTATAGAACATTACAGACAAATGTGTGTAGAATCCAATGATTCCATGTTCAAGCCGCTAGATATTCTGGTTTGCAAAGAAATAAAGAACATTACAGACTCATTACAGGTGCCCCCTTTAATGTAGCATTTCCTTACAGACCCGTTTTCGAGGCACTTTTGCACCGACCAACATCCTGTTTTCGGAACCTGTTGAGTCGGATCGGGTTTAAATGAAAACTAGACTATTCAAGGGTACCACAAAAACACGTTTGCAAAATTCGGCGCCAAATATTCTACACACTCGATAGTCGAGCGCATTTTATTTTGTTACTTTATAGGCGGCGTGACGTCACGCAACCTGACACAGCTGCTTACATAACTTGGCCATGTTGCCAAGTGCGTTATACGCGAGCGAGACGTGGAAGTGACGACGGTGTTGTCGAATGTTTTTCGAAGTTTATAAATTAATGATTTAAGACTTTTGTCTGGGATAATGGATCACGTTTTTTTATTTATTTTTTCAATTTTTTCACATAGGCGTAACTAGAATTGTATATAACAATAATGAACAACTGGGTTTTTCAACAAACACATTGAAGCCTGACTACTTATTGTTTGATTATTCAAATTGTACGGTATTTTCTGTATTTTAATTTGTTTGCCTTACCGAGAACCGGTAGGCTGGTACGTGTTGATGGTTTATTGGGATTTTTTTTAATTTTGTTTGGAATATTTTCATTAATCAAGTTATTGACTTGAATTTGGTACCAATCGATTAAATATAAGTTTATCTACAAAATACGTTCAATGGATGATCTAGTACCACCCAAGGAACCATGCGAAAATCAGTCTCCAACTTTGTAGTACACAAAATGACATAGTTCCACAAATAATTGGATATCTCCGGAACTACCGCACCTATTTACTTGAATTTGCCACCATTTGATTAAATATAAGTTACTCTACAAAATATCTCCAATGAGTAATTCAGTACCACCCAAGGAACCAAGCGAAAATCAGTCTCCAACTTTGTAGTACACAAAATAACATCGTTCCAGAAATAAGTGGATATCTCCGGAACTAAAGCACCTGTCAACTTGAGTTTGGTACCAATAGATTAGATATGAGTTTATCTACAAAATACCTCTAATGAATAATCCAGTACCACCCAAGGAACCATGCGAAAATTGGTCTCGAACTTTGTAGTACACAAAATGACATAGTTCCACAAATAATTGGATATCTCCGGAACTACCGCACCTATTTACTTGAATTTGCCACCATTTGATTAAATATAAGTTACTCTACAAAATATCTCCAATGAGTAATTCAGTACCACCCAAGGAACCAAGCGAAAATCAGTCTCCAACTTTGTAGTACACAAAATAACATCGTTCCACAAATAACTGGATATCTCCGGAAGTAAAGCACCTATCAACTTGAGTTTGGTACCAATAGATTGAATATGAGTTTATCTACAAAATACCTCTAATGAATAATCCAGTACCACCCAAGGAACCATGCGAAAATTAGTCTACAACTTTGTAGTACACAAAATGACATAGTTCCACAAATAATTGGATATCTCCGGAACTACCGCACCTATTTACTTGAATTTGCCACCATTTGATTAAATATAAGTTACTCTACAAAATATCTCCAATGAGTAATTCAGTACCACCCAAGGAACCAAGCGAAAATCAGTCTCCAACTTTGTAGTACACAAAATAACATCGTTCCACAAATAACTGGATATCTCCGGAAGTAAAGCACCTATCAACTTGAGTTTGGTACCAATAGATTGAATATGAGTTTATCTACAAAATACCTCTAATGAATAATCCAGTACCACCCAAGGAACCATGCGAAAATTAGTCTACAACTTTGTAGTACACAAAATGACATAGTTCCACAAATAATTGGATATCTCCGGAACTACCGCACCTATTTACTTGAATTTGCCACCATTTGATTAAATATAAGTTACTCTACAAAATATCTCCAATGAGTAATTCAGTACCACCCAAGGAACCAAGCGAAAATCAGTCTCCAACTTTGTAGTACACAAAATAACATCGTTCCACAAATGACTGGATATCTCCGGAAGTAAAGCACCTATCAACTTGAGTTTGGTACCAATAGATTGAATATGAGTTTATCTACAAAATACCTCTAATGAATAATCCAGTACCACCCAAGGAACCATGCGAAAATCAGACTCCAACTTTGTAGTACACAAAATGACATAGTTCCACAAATAATTGGATATCTCCGGAACTACCGCACCTATTTACTTGAATTTGCCACCATTTGATTAAATATAAGTTACTCTACAAAATATCTCCAATGAGTAATTCAGTACCACCCAAGGAACCAAGCGAAAATCAGTCTCCAACTTTGTAGTACACAAAATAACATCGTTCCACAAATAACTGGATATCTCCGGAAGTAAAGCACCTATCAACTTGGGTTTGGTACCAATCGATAGAATATAAGTTTCTTTACAAAATTTGATGATTAATTCAGTACCACTTAAGGAACCAAGCGAAAACAAGCCTTGAACATCAACATTTCTATCACCTAAAATGAAAACACCTATTTGACTATGCAAATTTAATTTGTTTGCAGTACCGATCAACAGTAGGCTGGTACGAGTAAGTAATTTCCAATAGAAATTAACCAATGTTTATTCAAAAAAAAAACATTACACCGCACGTCATTCAATGTCCTTCAAATTTGAGGTCGATAACATCTGCGTAAAATATTTGAGGTTACTTAAAAATAGAACGCTTTCAAAAATTATGCAAGATGTGAAAGATTCAGGAACACTATTTTTGATTTCTAAATTTATGAATTTTTATTTTATATGTACAAAGTCCATGGTAAATTTAATTTCATTGACTCAAATTGCAGTGCGGAAAAAAAACAACTTTCCTCCTATACTATGTTGTTGTATTGTCAACATTAATAAAAAAAAAAGCAATTATGACGTACAAAGATTGTACTTGCTGCCAGATTAATAAATCATGCGATCCTACCTTTAGTAGTAATTTTTCTATTAGACTTAATAAAGGCGATTATTCAATGATAAAAGTTATTTATGGCTACATAACAAATTAGGTCTCAGCAACAAAGGTGGTACATTCATTTAAATGACTGGCAAACCAAAACATGTAGCAACCTGAACTTGGTACCATTAAAATCTACACAAATTTCCCTACAAATCATATACTATGAATAGATTTGGTAACACGTAAGGAACCACTCAAGTACCATTGAAAATTAAGAAAATATTATGTAATTAACCATCAAAATAACACTGGGTGTGGTCCAGGTGCGGTACACCAAATTGAAATGTTGAGAAATGTTCAATTTGGTTGTTTTGATTGCTGCTGTAACCCTGGTTTGAATAGGTACCACTAAGTACCCATCCAAAAGGCACACTAATACATAATTAATGCCATTTAGCATAGAGTACCCGTTGAAAAGCCAAGTAGGCATAATTTACAATGACAAAATAACGTGTAGGACATACAAGAGGCGATCTTAGACGCTTTATTCATGTAGAAATTTATCATACGTTCAAGTTTAACCCACTTTGCTAATGGTATGTCATTGTTCAGTTGAATTCATTTGCAATTGAAAATAGGTCTAGATAGGCGTACTTGGTACTTGTACTTGGGAGACTGCAAAAAGGTATTTTTTTTTATGTAGGTTGTTTACTGTTTGCTGAATCATATTTGACAAATGGACTTTTACGTATTTTTATGGAAAATTTTCTGGTAAAAAAATCAGAATCCTATTTCTTATAGTTACTGAGTTATTAATTTTTTTCTGGAAGTATGTCGTAGACTGGAAATAATATCAAACAAATTTGAGGTGATTTTCTCGAAAATTTCCCCAATGAACATCAACGTATTTCCACTTATTTTCATGGAAAATTGTCTGGAAAATTCACTGGTAAAAAAATCAGAATCCTATCTCTTATAGTAACTGAGTTATTAATTTTTTTCTGGAAGTATGTCGTAGACTGGAAATAATATCAAACAAATTTGAGGTGATTTTCTCGAAAATTTCCCCAATGAACATCAACGTATTTCCACTTATTTTCATGGAAAATTGTCTGAAAAATTCACTGGTGAAAAAATCAGAATCCTATCTCTTATAGTAACTGAGTTATTAATTTTTTTCTGGAAGTATGTCGTAGACAGGAAATAATATTAAACAAATTTGAGGTGATTTTCTCGAAAATTTCCCCAATGAACATCAACGTATTTCCACTTATTTTCATGGAAAATAGTCTGGAAAATTCACTGATAAAAAAATCAGAATCCTATCTCTTATAGTAACTGAGTTATTAATTATTTTCTGGAAGTATGTCGTAGACTGGAAATAATATCAAACAAATTTGAGGCTATTTTTCTCGAAATTTTCCCCAATGAACATCAACGTATTTCCACTTATTTTCATGGAAAATTGTCTGGAAAATTCACTGGTAAAAAAATCAGAATCCTATCTCTTATAGTAACTGAGTTATTAATTTTTTTCTGGAAGTATGTCGTAGACTGGAAATAATATCAAACAAATTTGAGGTGATTTTCTCGAAAATTTCCCCAATGAACATCAACGTATTTCCACTTATTTTCATGGAAAATTGTCTGAAAAATTCACTGGTGAAAAAATCAGAATCCTATCTCTTATAGTAACTGAGTTATTAATTATTTTCTGGAAGTATGTCGTAGACTGGAAATAATATCAAACAAATTTGAGGCTATTTTTCTCGAAATTTTCCCCAATGAACATCAACGTATTTCCACTTATTTTCATTGAAAATTGTCTGGAAAATTCACTGGTGGAAAAATCAGAATCCTATCTCTTATAGTAACTGAGTTATTATTTTTTTTCTGGAAGTATATCGTAGACTGGAAATAATATCAAATAAATTTGAGGCCATTTTTCTCAAAAATTTCCCCAATGAACATCAACGTATTTCCACTTATTTTCATTGAAAATTGTCTGGAAAATTCACTGGTGGAAAAATCAGAATCCTATTTTATATAGTTACTGAGCTATTAATTTTTTTCTGGAAGTATGTCGTGGACTGGAAATAATATCAAATAAATTTGAGGCAATTTTTCTCGAAAATTTCCCCAATGAACATCAACGTATTTCCACTTATTTTCATGGAAAATTGTCTGGAAAATTCACTGGTAAAAAAATCAGAATCCTATCTCTTATAGTAACTGAGTTATTAATTTTTTTCTGGAAGTATGTCGTAGACTGGAAATAATATCAAACAAATTTGAGGTGATTTTCTCGAAAATTTCCCCAATGAACATCAACGTATTTCCACTTATTTTCATGGAAAATTGTCTGGAAAATTCACTGGTAAAAAAATCAGAATCCTATCTCTTATAGTAACTGAGTTATTAATTTTTTTCTGGAAGTATGTCGTAGACTGGAAATAATATCAAACAAATTTGAGGCTATTTTTCTCGAAAATTTCCCCAATGAACATTAACGTATTTCCACATATTTTCATGGAAAATTGTCTGGAAAATTCACTGGTAAAAAAATCAGAATCCTATCTCTTATAGTAACTGAGTTATTAATTTTTTTCTGGAAGTATGTCGTAGACTGGAAATAATATCAAACAAATTTGAGGCGATTTTTCTCGAAAATTTTCCCAATGAACATCAACGTATTTCCACATATTTTCATGGAAAATTGTCTGGAAAATTCACTGGTAAAAAAATCAGAATCCTATCTCTTATAGTAACTGAGTTATTAATTTTTTTCTGGAAGTATGTCGTAGACTGGAAATAATATCAAACAAATTTGAGGCTATTTTTCTCGAAAATTTCCCCAATGAACATTAACGTATTTCCACATATTTTCATGGAAAATTGTCTGGAAAATTCACTGGTAAAAAAATCAGAATCCTATCTCTTATAGTAACTGAGTTATTAATTTTTTTCTGGAAGTATGTCGTAGACTGGAAATAATATCAAACAAATTTGAGGCTATTTTTCTCGAAAATTTCCCCAATGAACATTAACGTATTTCCACATATTTTCATGGAAAATTGTCTGGAAAATTCACTGGTAAAAAAATCAGAATCCTATCTCTTATAGTAACTGAGTTATTAATTTTTTTCTGGAAGTATGTCGTAGACTGGAAATAATATCAAACAAATTTGAGGCTATTTTTCTCGAAAATTTCCCCAATGAACATTAACGTATTTCCACATATTTTCATGGAAAATTGTCTGGAAAATTCACTGGTAAAAAAATCAGAATCCTATCTCTTATAGTAACTGAGTTATTAATTTTTTTCTGGAAGTATGTCGTAGACTGGAAATAATATCAAACAAATTTGAGGCTATTTTTCTCGAAAATTTCCCCAATGAACATTAACGTATTTCCACATATTTTCATGGAAAATTGTCTGGAAAATTCACTGGTAAAAAAATCAGAATCCTATCTCTTATAGTAACTGAGTTATTAATTTTTTTCTGGAAGTATGTCGTAGACTGGAAATAATATCAAACAAATTTGAGGCTATTTTTCTCGAAAATTTCCCCAATGAACATTAACGTATTTCCACATATTTTCATGGAAAATTGTCTGGAAAATTCACTGGTAAAAAAATCAGAATCCTATCTCTTATAGTAACTGAGTTATTAATTTTTTTCTGGAAGTATGTCGTAGACTGGAAATAATATCAAACAAATTTGAGGCGATTTTTCTTGAAAATTTCCCCAATGAACATCAACGTATTTCCACTTATTTTCATGGAAAATTGTCTGAAAAATTCACTGGTAAAAAAATCAGAATCCTATCTCTTATAGTAACTGAGTTATTATTTTTTTTCTGGAAGTGTGTCGTATAGACTGGAAATAATATCAAACAAATTTGAGGCGATTTTTCTTGAAAATTTCCCCAATGAACATCAACGTATTTCCACTTATTTTCATGGAAAATTGTCTGAAAAATTCACTGGTAAAAAAATCAGAATCCTATCTCTTATAGTAACTGAGTTATTAATTTTTTTCTGGAAGTATGTCGTAGACTGGAAATAATATCAAACAAATTTGAGGCGATTTTTCTCGAAAATTTTCCCAATGAACATCAACGTATTTCCACTTATTTTCATGGAAAATTGTCTGGAAAATTCACTGGTAAAAAAATCAGAATCCTATCTCTTATAGTAACTGAGTTATTAATTTTTTTCTGGAAGTATGTCGTAGACTGGAAATAATATCAAACAAATTTGAGGCGATTTTTCTCGAAAATTTCCCTAATGAACATCAACGTATTTCCACTTATTTTTATGGCAAATTGTCTGAAAAATTCACTGGTAAAAAAATCAGAATCCCATTTCTTATAGTAACTGAGTTATTAAATTTTTTCTGGAAATATGTCGTAGACTGGAAATAATATCAAACAAATTTGAGCCGATTTTTCTCGAAAATTTCCCCAATGAACATCAACGTATTTCCACTTATTTTCATGGAAAATTGTCTGAAAAATTCACTGGTAAAAAAATCAGAATCCTATCTCTTCTAGTTTCGAAGTTATGATTATTTTTGTGAACAGACGTTGAAATCACATCACTGGACTTGAAAAATGATGTTTCTTGATGAAAAAAACTAAAAATAGAATGCGAAAATTATTTTCTCAAAGAGCTTCCACTCGTGTGTGTGTGCGAAAAAAATCCGCAACGAATGAACTTAACGTGATATGGCACGGAGCTGCACAACCCACGATTTCAACAATAACGAGAATTTAAATTGACTTTAAACATGCACGAATCTATCTTTAAACGGAGAACAAAAACTATTTTACTCTGATAAAATCTGCTTTTGTCTAGACCGTAGCAAAAATTCGTTAAATTTCAAATTTGTAGGTAAAACCCCTTTATGGCGAGCATGTACCTACCCAATTAATTAATTAGACGTTTGGCAACAGGAAACAAGGTGCAACACGAGTTCTACACATGTACAGGGGAGATAATGGATTGTTTTTGTTTGTACTAAAACGTCATTGACTAAAGAAATGGGAAAATATCACTTTCGGTACTGCTAAGTGCAAAGTGGAAACAACAACTTTCATTTCGGATGACATCGAATTTCAAAAAAATTAACCAAAATTGCAATTTTTGACTTGCAGGAGTGATTTTTGTGCATGGTTGAAGAAAAATGGTCACTTTATCATATATTAGATCATCATTCATGTGGGCAACGAAAAAATATCACTTTCGGTACCTCAAAGTGGAAACAATAAAATAAAAATGTCCTCTTCATCATTTACTCAAAAACAGATGGTAGAATACCTACGAACAACAATTATATTTGTCTAAACTTATTATTATTGACCCACAACTGAAGATTTATGGTGACTAGCCGATAATGCATGTCCCCCATTAAAGTGCCAAACAAAATAATGTTTCGAATCCCACACATTTAAACTGAAAATTAAAGTTGAGTACTGTTAGGTCGAGATTGAAGGTTTATGTGGTGGTAGGTTGATTTGTTGCATAAATATTGCTGCCTACTGGACGATTAATCAACTGATAATTATCTTTTTCGATTACTCACCTCTATTAAGATTAGAGAAAACGGTGAAGTATAAATTTCAAGTTGATATTTCAAGCGGTTTAGATTTGTCAGCTACTTGAAGTTGAAGTTTCATTTCCATCAGCAAAAAAAAATTATATAAATTAAACGAAAGCAAATTTATAACTTCAACTTGATTTATATTATAGGAGAGGTACTTAAGTATATCAAGTATAAATTTCAAGTTGATAACTCAAGCGGTTTAAATTTGTCAGCTACTTGAAGTTGAAGTTTCATTTCCATTAGCAAAAAAATTATGTAAATAAAACGAAAACAAATTTATAAATTCAACTTGATTTATATTATAGGAGAGGTACTGAAGTATATCAAGTATAATTTTCAAGTTGATAATTCAAGCGGTTTAAATTTGTCAGGTACTTGAAATTGAAGTTTCATTTCCATCAGCAAAAAAAAATTATATAAATTGAACGAAAACAAATTTATAACTTCAACTTGATTTATATTATAGGAGAGGTACTGAAGTATATCAAGTATAATTTTCAAGTTGATATTTCGAGCGGTTTAAATTTGTCAGCTACTTGAAGTTGAAGTTTCATTTCCATTAGCAAAAAAAATTATATAAATTGAACGAAAACAAATTTATAACTTCAACTTGATTTATATTATAGAAGAAGTACTGAAGTATATCGAGTATAAATTTCAAGTTGATATTTCAAGCGGTTTGAATTTATCAGCTACTTGAAGTTGAAGTTTCATTTCCCTTAGCAAAAAAAATTATATTAATTGAACGAAAACAAATTCATAACTTCAACTTGATTTATATTATAGGAGAGGTACTGAAGTATATCAAGTATAGATTTCAAGTTGATAATTCAAGCGGTTTGAATTTATCAGCTACTTGAAGTTGAAGTTTCATTTCCATTAGCAAAAAAAAATTATATAAATTAAACGAAAACAAATTTGTAACTTCAACTTGATTTATATTATAGAAGAGGTATAGAAGAGTATAAATTACAAGTTGATAATTCAAGCGGTTTAGATTTGTCAGCTACTTAAAGTTGAAGTTTCATTTTCATCAGCAAAAAAAAATTATATAAATTAAACGAAAACAAATTAATAACTTCAACTTGATTTATATTATAGGAGAGGTACTGAAGTATATTAAGTATAAATTTCAAGTTGATAATTCAAGCGGTTTAAATTTGTCAGCTACTTGAAATTGAAGTTTCATTTCCATCAGCAAAAAAAAATTATATAAATTAAACGAAAGCAAATTTATAACTTCAACTTGATTTATATTATAGGAGAGGTACTTAAGTATATCAAGTATAAATTTCAAGTTGATAACTCAAGCGGTTTAAATTTGTCAGCTACTTGAAGTTGAAGTTTCATTTCCATTAGCAAAAAAAAAATATATAAATTAAACGAAAACAAATTTATAACTTCAACTTGATTTATATTATAGGAGAGGTACTGAAGTATATCAAGTATAATTTTCAAGTTGATATTTCGAGCGGTTTAAATTTGTCAGCTACTTGAAGTTGAAGTTTCATTTCCATTAGCAAAAAAAAATATATAAATTGAACGAAAACAAATTTATAACTTCAACTTGATTTATATTATAGGAGAGGTACTGAAGTATATCAAGTATAATTTTCAAGTTGATATTTCGAGCGGTTTAAATTTGTCAGCTACTTGAAGTTGAAGTTTCATTTCCATTAGCAAAAAAAAATATATAAATTGAACGAAAACAAATTTATAACTTCAACTTGATTTATATTATAGGAGAGGTACTGAAGTATATCAAGTATAATTTTCAAGTTGATATTTCGAGCGGTTTAAATTTGTCAGCTACTTGAAGTTGAAGTTTCATTTCCCTTAGCAAAAAAAATTATATTAATTGAACGAAAACAAATTCATAACTTCAACTTGATTTATATTATAGGAGAGGTACTGAAGTATATCAAGTATAGATTTCAAGTTGATAATTCAAGCGGTTTGAATTTATCAGCTACTTGAAGTTGAAGTTTCATTTCCATTAGCAAAAAAAAATTATATAAATTAAACGAAAACAAATTTGTAACTTCAACTTGATTTATATTATAGAAGAGGTATAGAAGAGTATAAATTTCAAGTTGATAATTCAAGCGGTTTAGATTTGTCAGCTACTTAAAGTTGAAGTTTCATTTTCATCAGCAAAAAAAAATTATATAAATTAAACGAAAACAAATTAATAACTTCAACTTGATTTATATTATAGGAGAGGTACTGAAGTATATCAAGTATAAATTTCAAGTTGATAATTCAAGCGGTTTAAATTTATCAGCTACTTGAAGTTGAAGTTTCATTTCCATTAGCACAAAAAATTATATAAATTGAACGAAAACAAATTTATAACTTCAACTTGTTTTATATCATAGGAGAGGTACTCAAGTATATCAAGTATAAATTTCAAGTTGATAATTCAAGCGGTTTAAATTTATCAGCTACTTGAAGTTGAAGTTTCATTTCCATTAGCACAAAAAATTATATAAATTGAACGAAAACAAATTTATAACTTCAACTTGATTTATATTATAGGAGAGGTACTGAAGTATATCAAGTATAAATTTCAAGTCGGTAATTGAAACGACAACGAATCTTCAATTTGATTTAAGAGACATTGAAGTATGAATTTCAAGTTGAAAATTCAAGCATACAAAAGAAGAGTTATTGAACTCAAAGTTGATGCACAAAACTTAAAGTTGAAACTGAAAGTCAACATTTTCAGTCCCGATAGTAAACCAGCCTGCGTCATGGATTTTTATACCTATTCCAACCCCCGGTCAAAATGCACAGGGGTTATAAAAAGAGGGTTAATGCCCATCGTATTGGGCCTCTACCAGACAAAACGTTTATTGAGCAATGCACATTTTTATTGTTTGCTTTCAGCGCACACTGTACATCTGATTGTTTAATGGCGATTTTTTCATCATCCGTTGCGTTTCCATTGTGCGATTTTTCCCCATCGAGGTGAATGCACCTGCCTTATGGAGTACGTTGGAATTTTGCAATGATGGCGCGCGTTTTCTATTTTCAAACCGTGCCGCATTGCGACATAAATGAGGCACCTGCCATTTTTATTGCTGTGTTAATGGGGGCCCCATGTGGCCCCCCTTTTTTCAGTCAATTGGGACTTTTGGCTAAACTCAAAAACCCAAAGTCCATGCACGTTGAATTGAGGTTGCATTCCTTAAAGGTCGATGGGAAAATCGGTGCCAATAGAAAGCTAAATGATCGTCATACCTTGAATTCAATCTATGAGGATCATTTTTGTGTTAGAGCATTGAGTTCCGATTAAGGGGATTTTTTTGAGTGGAACAATATCATTTTGTGTTAGTCACGTGGTTTTCAGATTTCTAAGAAGTGCTGTAAAAGGTTGGCGAATTTGTTTTTTTTATATTTGTGAAAAAAATTAATAACTACGAAACTACTCAATATTTTTAAATGAAACCATTGTTACACATTTCACCTAATTATCACATTTCCAAAAAATTTCAAAGCTTGACGAATTTTTGAAAATTAACTTATGCAGAGTTACAGACAAAAATTCATAGCTCCAAAACTACTCAATATTTTTTAGTGAAACCAGTTTCATTGGAAAGAGCAAGAATTATTCTACATTTCACCAGATTTTCACATTTCCAACAAATTTCCCAAAAGCTTGACGAATTTTTGAAAATTAACTTTGCAATTTTGGGATTTATATATGAAAATGCAGTCACTGAAAAAAATTCATAACTCCAAAACTACTCAATATTTTTTAGTGAAACCAGTTTCATTGGAAAGAGCAAGAATTATTCTACATTTCACCAGATTTTCACATTTCCAACAAATTTCCCAAAAGCATGACGAATTTTTGAAAATTAACTTTGCAATTTTGGGATTTATATATGAAAATGCAGTCACTGAAAAAAATTCATAACTCCAAAACTACTCAATATTTTTTAGTGAAACCAGTTTCATTGGAAAGAGCAAGAATTATTCTACATTACACCAGATTTTCACATTTCCAACAAATTTCCCAAAAGCTTGACGAATTTTTGAAAATTAACTTTGCAATTTTGGGATTTATATATGAAAATGCAGTCACTGAAAAAAATTCATAACTCCAAAACTACTCAATATTTTTTAGTGAAACCAGTTTCATTGGAAAGAGCAAGAATTATTCTACATTTCACCAGATTTTCACATTTCCAACAAATTTCCCAAAAGCTTGACGAATTTTTGAAAATTAACTTTGCAATTTTGGGATTTATATATGAAAATGCAGTCACTGAAAAAAATTCATAACTCCAAAACTACTCAATATTTTTTAGTGAAACCAGTTTCATTGGAAAGAGCAAGAATTATTCTACATTTCACCAGATTTTCACATTTCCAACAAATTTCCCAAAAGCTTGACGAATTTTTGAAAATTTACTTTGCAGATTTGGGATTTAGATTTGAAAATGCAGAGTCACAGACAAAAATTCATAACTCCAAAACTACTCAAAATTTTTTAGTGAAACCAGTTTCATTGGAAAGAGCAAGAATTATTCTACATTTCACCAGATTTTCCTATTTACAACAAATTTCCCAAAAGCTTGACGAATTTTTGAAAATTTACTTTGCAGATTTGGGATTTAGATTTGAAAATGCAGAGTCACAGACAAAAATTCATAACTCCAAAACTACTCAATATTTTTTAGTGAAACCAGTTTCATTGGAAAGAGCAAGAATTATTCTACATTTCACCAGATTTTCCTATTTACAACAAATTTCCTAAAAGCTTGAAGAATTTTTGAAAATTAACTTTGCAGATTTGGGATTTAGATTTGAAAATGCAGAGTCACAGACAAAAATTCATAACTCCAAAACTACTCAAAATTATTTAGTGAAACCAGTTTTATTGGAAAGAGCAAGAATTATTCTACATTTCACCAGACTTTCCCATTTACAACAAATTTCCCAAAAGCTTGACGAATTTTTGAAAATTTACTTTGCAGATTTGGGATTTAGATTTGAAAATGCAGAGTCACAGACAAAAATTCATAACTCCAAAACTACTCAATATTTTTTAGTGAAACCAGTTTTATTGGAAAGAGCAAGAATTATTCTACATTTCACCAGACTTTCCCATTTACAACAAATTTCCCAAAAGCTTGACGAATTTTTGAAAATTTACTTTGCAGATTTGGGATTTAGATTTGAAAATGCAGAGTCACTGACAAAAATTCATAACTCCAAAACTACTCAATATTTTTTAGTGAAACCAGTTTCATTGGAAAGAGCAAGAATTATTCTACATTTCACCAGACTTTCCCATTTACAACAAATTTCCCAAAAGCTTGACGAATTTTTGAAAATTTACTTTGCAGATTTGGGATTTAGATTTGAAAATGCAGAGTCACTGACAAAAATTCATAACTCCAAAACTACTCAATATTTTTTAGTGAAACCAGTTTCATTGGAAAGAGCAAGAATTATTCTACATTTCACCAGACTTTCCCATTTACAACAAATTTCCCAAAAGCTTGACGAATTTTTGAAAATTTACTTTGCAGATTTGGGATTCAGATTTGAAAATGCAGAGTCACAGACAAAAATTCATAACTCCAAAACTAACAAGTATTTTTTAGTGAAACTAGTTTCATTGGAAAAAGCAAGAATTGTTCTACATTCCACCAGATTTTCACATTTACAACAAATTTCCCAAAAGCTTGACGAATTTTTAAAAATTAACTTTGCAGATTTGGGATTTAGATTTGAAAATGCAGTCACTGAAAAAAATTCATAACTCCAAAACTACTCAATATTTTCGAGTGAAACCAGTTTCATTGGAAAGAGCAGGAATTGTTGTACATTTCACCCAATTTTCAAATTCCCAACAAATTTCCCAAAAGCTTGACGAATTTTTAAAAATTAACTTTGCAGATTTGGGTTTTAGATTCAAAAATGCAGTCACTGAAAAAAAATCATAACTCCGAAACTACTCAATATTTTTCAGTGAAACCAGTTTCATTGGAAAGAGCAAGAATTATTCTACATTTCACCAGATTTTCACATTTCCAACAAATTTCCCAAAAGCTTGACGAATTTTTGAAAATTAACTAAGGAGATTTGGGATTTAGATTTGAAAATGCAGAGTCACAGACAAAAATTCATAACTCCAAAACTAACAAGTATTTTTTAGTGAAACTAGTTTCATTGGAAAAAGCAAGAATTGTTCTACATTCCACCAGATTTTCACATTTACAACAAATTTCCCAAAAGCTTGACGAATTTTTGAAAATTTACTTTGCAGATTTGGGATTCAGATTTGAAAATGCAGTCACAGACAAAAATTCATAACTCCAAAACTACTCAATATTTTTTAGTGAAACCAGTTTCATTGGAAAGAGCAAGAATTATTCTACATTTCACCAGACTTTCCCATTTACAACAAATTTCCCAAAAGCTTGACGAATTTTTGAAAATTTACTTTGCAGATTTGGGATTTAGATTTGAAAATGCAGAGTCACTGACAAAAATTCATAACTCCAAAACTACTCAATATTTTTTAGTGAAACCAGTTTCATTGGAAAGAGCAAGAATTATTCTACATTTCACCAGATTTTCCCATTTACAACAAATTTCCCAAAAGCTTGACGAATTTTTGAAAATTTACTTTGCAGATTTGGGATTTAGATTTGAAAATGCAGAGTAACAGACAAAAATTCATAACTCCAAAACTACTCAATATTTTTTAGTGAAACCAGTTTCATTGGAAAGAGCAAGAATTATTCTACATTTCACCAGATTTTCACATTTCCAACAAATTTCCCAAAAGCTTGACGAATTCTTGAAAATTAACTTTGCAGATTTGGGATTTAGATTTGAAAATACAGAGTCACAGACAAAGATTCATAACCCCGAAACTATTCAATATTTTTTAGTGAAACCAGTTTCATTGGAAAGAGCAAGAATTATTCTACATTTCACCAGATTTTCACATTTCCAACAAATTTCCCAAAAGCTTGACGAATTTTTGAAAATTAACTAAGGAGATTTGGGATTTAGATTTGAAAATGCAGAGTCACAGACAAAAATTCATAACTCCAAAACTAACAAGTATTTTTTAGTGAAACTAGTTTCATTGGAAAAAGCAAGAATTGTTCTACATTCCACCAGATTTTCACATTTACAACAAATTTCCCAAAAGCTTGACGAATTTTTAAAAATTAACTTTGCAGATTTGGGATTTAGATTTGAAAATGCAGTCACTGAAAAAAATTCATAACTCCAAAACTACTCAATATTTTCGAGTGAAACCAGTTTCATTGGAAAGAGCAGGAATTGTTGTACATTTCACCCAATTTTCAAATTCCCAACAAATTTCCCAAAAGCTTGACGAATTTTTAAAAATTAACTTTGCAGATTTGGGTTTTAGATTCAAAAATGCAGTCACTGAAAAAAAATCATAACTCCGAAACTACTCAATATTTTTCAGTGAAACCAGTTTCATTGGAAAGAGCAAGAATTATTCTACATTTCACCAGATTTTCACATTTCCAACAAATTTCCCAAAAGCTTGACGAATTTTTGAAAATTAACTAAGGAGATTTGGGATTTAGATTTGAAAATGCAGAGTCACAGACAAAAATTCATAACTCCAAAACTAACAAGTATTTTTTAGTGAAACTAGTTTCATTGGAAAAAGCAAGAATTGTTCTACATTCCACCAGATTTTCACATTTACAACAAATTTCCCAAAAGCTTGACGAATTTTTGAAAATTTACTTTGCAGATTTGGGATTCAGATTTGAAAATGCAGTCACAGACAAAAATTCATAACTCCAAAACTACTCAATATTTTTTAGTGAAACCAGTTTCATTGGAAAGAGCAAGAATTATTCTACATTTCACCAGACTTTCCCATTTACAACAAATTTCCCAAAAGCTTGACGAATTTTTGAAAATTTACTTTGCAGATTTGGGATTTAGATTTGAAAATGCAGAGTCACTGACAAAAATTCATAACTCCAAAACTACTCAATATTTTTTAGTGAAACCAGTTTCATTGGAAAGAGCAAGAATTATTCTACATTTCACCAGATTTTCCCATTTACAACAAATTTCCCAAAAGCTTGACGAATTTTTGAAAATTTACTTTGCAGATTTGGGATTTAGATTTGAAAATGCAGAGTAACAGACAAAAATTCATAACTCCAAAACTACTCAAAATTTTTTAGTGAAACCAGTTTCATTGGAAAGAGCAAGAATTATTCTACATTTCACGAGATTTTCCTATTTACAACAAATTTCCCAAAAGCTTGACGAATTTTTGAAAATTTACTTTGCAGATTTGGGATTTAGATTTGAAAATGCAGAGTCACTGAAAAAAATTCATAACTCCAAAACTACTCAAAATTTTTTAGTGAAACCAGTTTCATTGGAAAGAGCAAGAATTATTCTACATTTCACCAGATTTTCACATTTCCAACAAATTTCCCAAAAGCTTGACGAATTTTTGAAAATTAACTTTGCAATTTTGGGATTTATATATGAAAATGCAGTCACTGAAAAAAATTCATAACTCCAAAACGACTCAATATTTTTTAGTGAAACCAGTTTCATTGGAAAGAGCAAGAATTATTCTACATTTGACCAGATTTTCACATTTCCAACAAATTTCCCAAAAGCTTGACGAATTTTTGAAAATTTACTTTGCAGATTTGGGATTTAGATTTGAAAATGCAGAGTCACAGACAAAAATTCATAACTCCAAAACTACTCAAAATTTTTTAGTGAAACCAGTTTCATTGGAAAGAGCAAGAATTATTCTACATTTCACGAGATTTTCCTATTTACAACAAATTTCCCAAAAGCTTGACAAATTTTTGAAAATTTACTTTGCAGATTTGGGATTTAGATTTGAAAATGCAGAGTCACAGACAAAAATTCATAACTCCAAAACAACTCAATATTTTTTAGTGAAACCAGTTTCATTGGAAAGAGCAAGAATTATTCTACATTTCACCAGATTTTCACATTTCCAACAAATTTCCCAAAAGCTTGACGAATTTTTGAAAATTTACTTTGCAGATTTGGGATTTAGATTTGAAAATGCAGTCACTGACGAAAATTCATAACTCCAAAACTACTCAATATTTTTTAGTGAAACCAGTTTCATTGGAAAGAGCAAGAATTATTCTACATTTCACCCCTGATTTCACCAGATTTTCACATTTCCAACAAATTTCCCAAAAGCTTGACGAATTTTTGAAAATTTACTTTGCAGATTTGCGATTTAGATTTGAAAATGCAGAGTCACTGACAAAAATTCATAACTCCAAAACTACTCAATATTTTTTAGTGAAACCAGTTTCATTGGAAAGAGCAAGAATTATTCTACATTTCACCAGATTTTCACATTTACAACAAATTTCCCAAAAGCTTGACGAATTTTTGAAAATTTACCTTGCAGAGTTGGGATTTATATTTGAAAATGCAGTCACTGAAAAAAATTCATAACTCCAAAACTACTCAATATTTTTTAGTGAAACCAGTTTCATTGGAAAGAGCAAGAATTGTTCTATATTTCACCAAATTTTCACATTTCCAAAAAATTATCCAAAAGCTTGACGAATTCTTGAAAATTTACTTTGCAGATTTGGGATTCAGATTTGAAAATGCAGTCACAGACGAAAATTCATAACTCCAAAACTAACAAGTATTTTTTAGTGAAACTAGTTTCATTGGAAAAAGCAAGAATTGTTCTACATTCCACCAGATTTTCACATTTCCAAAAAATTTCGCAGAAGCATGAAGAATTTTTGAAAATCAACTTTGCAGATTTGGGATTCAGATTTGAAAATGCAGAGTCACAGACAAAAATTCATAACTCCAAAACTACTCAATATTTTTTAGTGAAACCAGTTTCATTGGAAAGAACAAGAATTGTTGAACATTTCACCTAGTTATTACATCCCCAAAAGCTTGATGAATTCTTGAAAATCAAATGACCACTCAATATAAATTCACTGTGAAAAGCAACTTTAGTATATCCTACAATGGCGAAGTCAACAATTCAACTGTAAATAACACCAATTAACCTTACCTAGCAATTAATTCGAAATGAATCATTTCGGTGGTTTATTAGCATGACGTGGCAGCATTTCAGTCAGCAAATTATAATAATTTTATTTCATATTTTACACAACAAAGGTCAACTTCACCTGACCCAAAAGCAATCTGATTTCGCATAATGAAGTATTACGTATATAAGTTTCAAAACGGTATTCAACACGCAACATGGAAAAAATTTCAATACAATGCGATAGACTGTGGAATAAAAGTTGCAGTTGCATGGGGAAAAATGTGTACCATTATGTGAAACATACCATTAATCTTCATTTTTCAGTAATTTTGAAATTATTATTTTTTTTTTCAAATTATTATTCAGTCCAACCTAGTTTAATAGAACACTGGAGACAACTAACTATCCAATTGAAATAGAATTTCTAATGCAAGATTGGAAAAGGAATTTGATTGGGCGTAAATCGAATAAATTGAAGGATAATGGAGAATTGAATTCAATTTCCATTCAACTTGGACGATAATATGGAGGAAGTGTCCACTTGAGTTTATCACAGCCACGTTTTTACATGAAATCCATGCCATTGTTCGTTCTTTTTAAAAATAGACTTGGTATGCCTGAAGCCCTGCCTGAAGCATAGTAAAAAAAATTTGTTTTGTCAACACAGTGTTTTTAATGACTTAACAAAATGCCAGACAAAATGTAAACATTGTAAAAAAATACAAAACTTTAGTTTTTATTGAAACACTTTCGAGGACTTTAGATAGATTTATTTTTGATGTTTATTGATCTACAAAAAAATTGACGAATTTTTACAATTTATTTGGGTAATCACCTAATAGAAAAAAAGTCATAAATTTAAAACTACTGAATATTTTTTAGTGAAACAAATTTTATTGAAAAGAGGAAGGATTGTTCCATGTTTCACGTGATTTTTTAATTTCCAGCTTATCTACAAAAAAATGGACGAATTTTTTAAATTTATTTGGGTACCTTATAGAAAAAAATTCATAACTTTAAAATTACTGTATACAGGGTTTTTCACTTAAAACTCCCCACGTCAATATCTCGGAAACGAATAGGAATATTTGATTTCTGTAAAAAGTAGTCGATGTATGGGGTCGAGTACTTATTTTTCACAGTTAAAAAAATTCGACGCCTACCAAGAGTAAAGCGTCGCGACGCATCGAAAATAATAATCGATTGCAGGAACTTTGAAATTACGCGCATGCTAAAGTACATGTTATTTATAAACTTTTTTGTTATTCAGTCGAACTCATTTATTCTACTCAGTTTTGAGATATACAGTGTGTCCAAGATAAGAATATCTATCATGGGGATCTTGAAAACCGTGAGAGATACAAGGTCGGTTAAATGGAGGCAAAGTTGCGTATTTTGATGCTTAACAAAATGCCGTTTTGAAAGCCAAGAAATCCCGACTAAGTCCGAAATTATCCGAAAAAATCCGAAATTTTTCAAAATTGTTTTCATTTTTTTCTGACCACATTTGAAGAGATATTTTGAAATGAATGGAACTTCTTCATTGCCACTTTTTGCCCTTTACAAGATAGCGTTATTAAATTGAAGAACCGACGTTTCGTCTATGAGCAGCCATCATCAACTTTGTTTTTTTAAATACGGTCCTGGATTTTTTATGACGGATTTTGAAGGCCTCTTATGTTCCTAAGCCAACAATGTATCGCAATCATTCAAAAAAATTATGTTGATGGATTTTTCCATGAGAACTCATGTGTTAGAGAGAGACAAAAAATACATTTTTAATAGGATCAAAAACGCACACCTCTTTTTTAATGAGTGCGATACATCGTCGGTTGAGGAACATGAGAGGCTCTTAAAATCCGTAATAAAAAATCCAGGACCGTATTCAAAAAAACAAAGTTGATGATGGCTGCTCATAGACGAAACGTCGGTTCTTCAATGTAATAACGCTATCTTGTAAAGGGCAAAAAGTGGCAATGAAGAAGTTCCATTCATTTCAAAATATCTCTTCAAATGTGGTCAGAAAAAAATGAAAACAATTTTGAAAAATTTCGGTTTTTTTCGGATAATTTCGGACTTAGTCGGAATTTCTTGGCATTCAAAACGGCATTTTGTTAAGCATCAAAATACGCAACTTTGCCTCCATTTAACCGACCTTGTATCTCTCACGGTTTTCAAGATCCCCATGATAGACATCCTTATCTGGGACACACTGTATATCTCAAAACTGAGTAGAATAAATGAGTTCGACTGAATAACAAAAAAGTTTATGAATAACTTGTACTTTTGCATGCGCGTAATTTCAAAGTTCCTGCAATCGATTAATATTTTCGATGCGTCGCGACGCTTTACTCTTGGTAGGCGTCGAATTTTTTTAACTGTGAAAAATAAGTACTCGACCCCATACATTGACTACTTTTTACAGAAATCAAATATTCCTATTCGTTTCCGAGATATTGACGTGGGGAGTTTTAAGTGAAAAACCCTGTATTTTTGTGTGAAACTAACTTTGTTGGAAAGAGGAAGGATTGCTCCATGTTTCACGTGATTTTCAAATTTCCAGCTTATCTACAAAAAAATTGACGAATTTTTTAAATTTATTTGGGTAATTACCTAATAGAAAAAAATTCATAAATTTGAAACTACTGAATATTTCTTAGTGAAACAAATTTTATTGAAAAGAGGAAGGATTGTTCTATGTGTCATGTGATTTTCAAATTTCCAGCTTATCTACAAAAAAATTGACGAATTTTTTAAATTTATTTTGGTAATTTCCTAATAGTAAAAAATTTATAATTTTAAAACTACTGAATATTTTTTAGTGAAACAAATTTTATTGAAAAGAGGAAGGATTGTTCCATGTTTCACGTGATTTTTAAATTTCCAGCTTATCTACAAAAAAATTGACGAATTTTTAAAATTTATTTTGGTAATTTCCTAATAGTAAAAAATTCATAATTTTAAAACTACTGAATATTTTTTAGTGAAACAAATTTTATTGAAAAGAGGAAGGATTGTTCCATGTTTCACGTGATTTTTAAATTTCCAGCTTATCTACAAAAAAATTGACGAATTTTTAAAATTTATTTTGGTAATTTCCTAATAGTAAAAAATTCATAATTTTAAAACTACTGAATATTTTTTAGTGAAACAAATTTTATTGAAAAGAGGAAGGATTGTTCCATGTTTCACGTGATTTTTAAATTTCCAGCTTATCTACAAAAAAATCGACGAATTTTTAAAATTTATTTGGGTAATCACCTAATAGAAAAAAAATCATAAATTTAAAACTACTGAATATTTTTTAGTGAAACAAATTTTATTGAAAAGAGGAGGGATTGTTCTATGTGTCACGTGATTTTCAAATTTCCAGCTTATCTACAAAAAAATGGACGAATTTTTTAAATTCATTTGGGTACCTTATAGAAAAAAATTCATAACTTTAAAATTACTGTATATTTTTGTGTGAAACTAACTTTGTTGAAAAAAGGGAGGATTGCTCCATGTTTCACGTGATTTTCAAATTTCCAGCTTATCTACAAAAAAATTGACGAATTTTCTAAATTTCTTTGGAAAATTAATAGAAAAAAAATCATAACTTTAAAACTACTGAATATTTTTTAGTGAAACAAATTTTATTGAAAAGAGGAGGGATTGTTCTATGTGTCACGTGATTTTCAAATTTCCAGCTTATCTACAAAAAAATGGACGAATTTTTTAAATTCATTTGGGTACCTTATAGAAAAAAATTCATAACTTTAAAATTACTGTATATTTTTGTGTGAAACTAACTTTGTTGAAAAGAGGAAGGATTGCTCCATGTTTCACGTGATTTTCAAATTTCCAGCTTATCTACAAAAAAATTGACGAATTTTCTAAATTTCTTTGGAAAATTAATAGAAAAAAAATCATAACTTTAAAACTACTGAATATTTTTTAGTGCATAAATTTTATTGGAAAGAGAAAGGATTGCACCCGGGATTGCACTGTTTGACGTGATTTTCGCAACATTCTTAAATTAAAAAATATGATGAGATTCCTAGGATGTATAAATATTTCAAACATGATACACAAAAAAGAAACTTAAGAATCAAAAACAAAAAAAAATGACTGTTTACTTTTTTTTGCTGAGCTTCCAGTTTGTTTCTTTTTTCTTGTTCTTAATTTCTTTCGCCGATTCCATTTTATCATTTTCTTCATCTCAATCTATTTCAAATATGTCCCTTCCCCGGTGCCTTCATTTTCACTGTCTAGTCCCTCTTTTTCTGTCACTTGTTCGAAATTATCACTTATTGCTTAGATTTTTCATTTTTTTTATGGTGGAAATATGAAAAGAAAAACTATATTTTTATCAATTAAACAGTTTTTAAAACTTGTACGAGACAATAATAGTGAAAAAAAAATTTAGGACGTTAAGTAAAGTAAAGGTAGTGGCCGAGAAAAGGTCAAAATGCCTGTTCTCAGCCAAATTTTTACCGTTTGTAAATTGTCTGGCCGAAAACTGGCTGTTTTGTGGAGGTAACTATTTTAAATAGACCATAAAACAAGATACTCCTCATTAGGAAACTAGGTATATTAGAAAAAGACAGACAGAGATATTACTTTTAAGACCGGTTCTCGGCCAACCCGGCCGAGAATGGCATTGAGCGCTTTATCGGCCACCCAATAAACAATGAAATCCATTATTTATCATTTCTGTATTATAATAACAATATTTCGACATAAAATCTTGTCAAAAACTTACCTTTAAAACCAGTATTTCACATTATATTCACTATTAACTTCATATCTACTGAAATTCACCGTTTTCGCGGAAATAGCCCAAGCTGCGAGACTTTCAACTTTTGTAAAAATTTTATAACATCATACAGTGTGTCCCAGATAAAAGCGCCTATATACTACTTATTCGCAAAGAGGCCAATTCTCGATATTTTGCTTCGCGTCAGAGATATCCAAAAAAGTTACAAATTAAATCAATTAAGTACCTTATAAAAATTATGTCTTTGAACTCCACAACCTAAAAAAATGTTTTTAAGATGCCATGACAATATTATATTAAAAAGTGGTCAATACTTTAGTTTTTATCGGAATTATACAGGGTGTTTCAAGACTGCGTACGAAGATTTAAAGAGCATAACCACCAGCTCAAAATAAAGTTTTTGTCTCATATAGGTATAAACCTAACTTTTTATCAATTACTCAAAAACCCTTCACCTAATTTTGACAATATTTTTGGCACGATCATTTGCCGACATGGGGGTTGTTTTTTAGTGTAATCAAAACACCATCATTCATTCCAGTGGCGTCCCAGAGGGTCATCTAGTTGATATATATTCATAGGTAAAATTATGGTACGCCACTGCTTTTTTACCAGGAAAATTATTTACTATCGATCTGTGCAAAAATATACTCAACATCTTATCAACCAGTTTCATTGAAAAGGACAAGAATTGAGTCAACCAGTCACTGAAAAAAATTCATAACTCCAAAACTACTCAATATTTTTTAGTGAAACCAGTTTCATTGGAAAGAGCAATAATTGTTGTACATTTCACCCAATTTTCAAATTCCCAACAAATTTCCCAAAAGCTTGACGAATTTTTGAAAATTAAATTTGCAGATTCGGGGTTTAGATTTGAAAATGCAGTCACTGAAAAAAATTCATATCTCCAAAAGTACTCAATATTTTCGAGTGAAACCAGTTTCTTTGGAAAGAGCATGAATTGTTGTACATTTCACCTAGTTTTCACATTTCCAACAAATTTCCCAAAAGCTTGACGAATTTTTAAAAATTACCTTTGGAATTTATATTTGAAAATGCAGTCACTGAAAAAAATTCATAACTCCAAAATGACTCAATATTTTCGAGTGAAACCAGTTTCATTGGAAAGAGCAATAATTGTTGTACATTTCACCTAGTTTTCACATTTCCAACAAATTTTCCAAAAGCTTGACGAATTTTTGAAAATTAACTCTGCAGATTTAGGATTTAGATTTGAAAATGCAGTCACTGAAAAAAATTCATAACTCCAAAATGACTCAATATTTTCGAGTGAAACCAGTTTTATTGGAAAGAGCATGAATTGTTGTACATTTCACCTAGTTTTCACATTTCCAACAAATTTCCCAAAAGCTTGACGAATTTTTGAAAATTTACTTTGCAGATTTGGGATTTAGATTTGAAAATGCAGAGTCACTGACAAAAATTCATAACTCCAAAACTACTCAATATTTTTTAGTGAAACCAGTTTCATTGGAAAGAGCAAGAATTATTCTACATTTCACCAGATTTTCACATTTCCAACAAATTTCCCAAAAGCTTGACGAATTTTTGATAATTAACTTTGCAGATTTGGGATTTAGATTTGAAAATGCAGTCACTGAAAAAAAATCATAATTCCAAAACTACTCAATATTTTCGAGTGAAACCAGTTTCATTGGAAAGAACAAGAATTGTTGTACATTTCACCTAGTTTTCACATTTCCAACAAATTTCCCAAAAGCTTGACGAATTTTTGAAAATTAACTTTGCAGATTTGGGATTTAGATTTGAAAATGCAGTCATTGAAAAAAAATCATAATTCCAAAACTACTCAATATTTTCGAGTGAAACCAGTTTCATTGGAAAGAACAAGAATTGTTGTACATTTCACCTTATTTTCACATTTCCAACAAATTTCCCAAAAGCTTGACGAATTTTTGAAAATTAACCTTGCAGATTTGGGTATTGGATTTGAAAATGCAGAGTCACTCACAAAAATTCATAACTCCAAAACTACTCAATATTTTTTAGTCAAACCAGTTTCATTGGAAAGAACAAGAATTGTTGTACATTTCACCTAGTTTTCACATTTCCAACAAATTTCCCAAAAGCTTGACGAATTTTTGAAAATTAACTTTGCAGATTTGGGATTTAGATTTGAAAATGCAGTCACTGAAAAAAATTCATAACTCCAAAACTACTCAATATTTTTTAGTGAAACCAGTTTTATTGGAAAGAGCAAGAAATGTTGTACATTTCACCTAGTTTTCACATTTCCAACAAATTTCCCAAAAGCTTGACAAATTTTTGAAAATTAACTTTGCAGATTTGGGTTTTAGATTGGAAAATGCAGGGCCCCTGAAAATAATTCATATCTCCATAACCACTCAATATATTGGAGTGAAACAAATTTCATTCGAAAGAGGAGGAAATGTAGCTCATTTTCCATCATTTTCATACACGTAAGATTATTAGAACAATATTATAATTCAATCGAAAAATTCCAAATCACCCTCCATGTGAAGCCATGAGGAAGAAAAGGTAAATCGATCGTATTTTGACTTAAATATAAATGCGGTACCCAGTACCCAGGTATACAGATAACCATGTGCCTCGCATTTCGCATTTATACCTGAAAATAACGTAAATAAAACCGAAAAAAAATTACCGTTTGAAATGTTCCCTAATGCGATCTTCTCTGATATTCTCGGGTAAATTTCCTACCCACAAGTGTCTAGTCTCTCTGACCATCGTGCCCTAAACTCCACATTGAGGAAACTTGTTTTTTGTTGGTGGCCGCACTAAAAACACTATTTCACACTGAACCACCGCATTTTGCACTCAAAACCGCACCAAACCACCGTGTTGCACTTGTCACATTATCACTTTTGCACTGTGTGGATTTTTTGGCGGAAAAAAGCCGACGTTTCGATTTTTTTTTTTCACTTCTTTGGGGTCTGTTCACTCGACGAACTGGTGACGCGGTCCCCGAATCGCTAGTCTACGCTCCTCCTTGATGGCGGTGTTGCGGTGTTGCCACGTTGCATCGACGCTTTTTCCCCACTCGAGCGAACACCCGAGGGTGGGGTGAAGAGTGGGGGAAGCACGGTTCTTTTCAGATGGGTTATTGATGGGGGGAGGTGTGGTGGGGGTGATGTTTATCCCGCTTGTGTTTTTTAACGGAAAATTCAATGTTGCATCAATTTTAGAGTCGGAATTAATTTTCCAAAAGCAGAAAGTCGTTTTCATTACTTCAAACTGGAAAAAAAAATCGCAATTTTGAGGATATGTATTCAATTTCTCTGTCAATTTGGGAAATCAGGAAATTGATTTTTCAAGCCCAGAAAATTTACAAAAGTCGCAATTTTGAAGATATTGATTTAATTTTAGCGTCAAAATAAAGATAATTGGTTTTTTCACTTCATATCAAAGCGCCTTCCACTTGGGAAAACTGGAAATTGATTTTCCAGGTCCAGAAAGTTGATTTTTCGTGACTTTGAAACAGAAAAAAAATCATAAAAGTCGTATTTTTGAAGATATTGATTCGATTTTTGCGTCAAATTGAAGATATTTGGTTTCTTCACTTCATATCAAAGTACCGTTCGCTTGGGAAAAGTGGAAATTAATTTTCCAGGGCCGTGAAGTTGAACTTTACACGGACATTGAAACAGAAAAAAACATAAAAATTGCAATTTTGAAGATATCGAAGTGATTTTTCGAGGATTTTTGTACCAAATTGAAGATAAATCTTCACTTTCATACGTACCACAGTCACTTTCACAAGGGAAAAGGAAAAATCTATTTCTCAGGTGGAAGTTGAACATAGAACATGGACACTAAAGCTGAAAAAAAAATCATAAAAAATGCAATTTTGAAGATACCGAAGTGATTTTGGTACCAAATTAAAGAAAAATATCCACTTTAACTCATACCACAACCAATTTTCCAGTTAAAAAGTGAAAATCGATTTTCCAGGGCCGGAAAATTGAACTTTACAATTTATAAAACACAAACATTGAAACAGAAATAGATTCATAAAAAATTTAATTTTGAAGATATCGAAGTGATTTTTGTGCCAAATTGAAGAAAAATCTCCACTTTAACTCATACCACAACCAATTTTCCATTTAAAAAGTGAAAATCGATTTTCCAGGGCCGGAAAATTGAACTTTACAATTTATAGAACACAAACATTGAAACAGAAATAAATTCATAAAAAATGTAATTTTGAAGATATCGAAGTGATTTTTGTGCCAAATTGAAGAAAAATCTCCACTTTAACTCATACCACAACCAATTTTCCAGTTAAAAAGTGAAAATCGATTTTCCAGGGCCGGAAAATTGAACTTTACAATTTAAAGAACACAAACATTGAAACAGAAATAAATTCATAAAAAATGTAATTTTGAAGATATCGAAGTGATTTTTGTGCCAAATAGAAGAAAAATCTCCACTTTAACTAATACCACAACCAATTTTCCAGTTAAAAAGTGAAAATCGATTTTCCAGGACCGGAAAATTGAACTTTACAATTTATAGAACACAAACATTGAAACAGAAATAAATTCATAAAAAAATTAATTTTGGAGATATCGAAGTGATTTTTGTGCCAAATTGAAGAAAAATCTCCACTTTAACTCATACCACAACCAATTTTCCAAACAAAAAGTGAAAATCGATTTTCCAGGCCCGGAAAATTCAACTTTACAATTTATAGAACACAAACATTGAAACAGAAATAAATTCATAAAAAATGTAATTTTGAAGATATCGAAGTGATTTTTGTGCCAAATTGAAGAAAAATCTCCACTTTAACTCATACCACAACCAATTTTCCAATCAAAAAGTGAAAATCGATTTTCCAGGCCCGGAAAATTCAACTTTACAATTTATAGAACACAAACATTGAAACAGAAATAAATTCATAAAAAATGTAATTTTGAAGATATCGAAGGGATTTTTGTGCCAAATTGAAGAAAAATATCCACTTTAACTCATACCACAACCAATTTTCCATTTAAAAAGTGAAAATCGATTTTCCAGGGCCGGAAAATTGAACTTTACAATTTATAGAACACAAACATTGAAAGAGAAATTAATTAATAAAAAATTTAATTTTGAAGATATCGTAATGATTTTTGTGCCAAATCAAAAAAAACTCTCCACTTTAACTCATACCACAACCAATTTTCCAATTAAAAAGTGAAAATCGCTTTTCCAGGGCCAGGAAGTTGAACTTTACAATTTATAAGACACAAACATTAACACGAAAAAAATCATAAAAATCGCAATTTTGAAGATATCGAAGGGATTTTTGTGCCAAATTGAAGATAATTCGTCACTCTAACACTTATCACAATCACTTTCACAAAGGAAAAGGGAAAATTGATTTTTCAAGGCCAAAAAGTTGATTTTTACAAAAAAATCATAAAAATCGTAATTTTGAAGATTTTTACAAGATATTTGATAAAAATCTTCACTTTAAAACAATGTTGAAGATTTCCAAAAGATTTTAGCTTTAGGTCGGAGAAAATTGGTTCATAGAGCTCATACCATAGCAACTCTGACATTGGAAAACTAGAAATTGACTCTCTATCACCTCAAAGTTGAATTTTCCAGCAACTTTCTTGCGATTGAAGCAAAAAGAAAAACAAAAACCGTATAAACCCGCTCCCTTGATTAAATCCAACAAACCATGCATCCATGCAAACCCACCACGCCATACATCATTTGTAAAACATCGATATTTCCTGGAAGAAACCAAAATAGACGCCGCCATCCATTATTCATCGACGCCAATCGATAATCCCTCCCCACGCTGATTTTCCGCCATGCACGGCAACACTGCCTCGCCCAATCTAGCCGCTACGTTTTGCCGGCCACAGCGACGTACGCGTTTTCTTGCTTCATTCAGAGGTTCTCTCTGTCATCTGGACCTCGAGGTCTTTCGAACCGAATTGTACTACGCGTTGCGAAAAAGTCGACTCTTTATGTTATTTTCTATTTTTATTAATTATTGTGGTCTGATGTGTTTGTTTTTGTGGTGTGGGTGGTAGGGGGGTTTGGGGAATAAAGAATAAAGGGGGTGGCCTTTTTTTAGTTTTATCAAAACTACTTTATTTGGAGGGTTTATTGAGTAACTCTCCTCAATTATTGGGAAGGGAGGTATTGAGGAGTCTCTAGTGCAAATTTCACTGTCCCATGTTGAGGAAGTGAGTTTTGGCAGAATTTAAAACATTTTTTCTGTTTTATTCCTTTTAGAACTAAATGGAGGGTTTATTGAGTTACTCCCCTCAATTATTAAGAGTTTTTTTTGAGAGGAGGTATTGAGGAGTGTCCTGTGCAAATTTCACTGTCCCATGTTGAGGGAGTGAGTTTTGGCACAATTTAGAACTTTTTTTGTTATTTTTCTGCATTGATCCATTTATAACGTTATGGAGGGTTTATTGAGTTACTCCCCTCAATTATTAAGAGTTTTTTGTTGAGAGGAGGTATTGAGGAGTGCCCTGTGCAAATTTCACTGTCCCATGTTGAGGGAGTGAGTTTTGGCAGAATTTAGAACATTTTTTGTTATTTTTCTGCATTGATCCATTTATATTTTTATGGAGGGTTTATTGAGTTACTCCCCTCAATTATTAAGAGTTTTTTTTGAGAGGAGGTATTGAGGAGTGTCCTGTGCAAATTTCACTGTCCCATGTTGAGGGAGTGAGTTTTGGCACAATTTAGAACTTTTTTTGTTATTTTTCTGCATTGATCCATTTATAACGTTATGGAGGGTTTATTGAGTTACTCCCCTCAATTATTAAGAGTTTTTTTTGAGAGGAGGTATTGAGGAGTGTCCTGTGCAAATTTCACTGTCCCATGTTGAGGGAGTGAGTTTTGGCAGAATTTGAAACTTTTTTTGTTATTTTTATGCATTGATCCATTTATAACGTTATGGAGGGTTTATTGAGTTACTCCCCTCAATTATCAAGAGTTTTTTCTTGAGAGGAGGTATTGAGGAGTGTCCTGTGCAAATTTCACTGTCCCATGTTGAGGGAGTGAGTTTTGGCACAATTTAGAACTTTTTTTGTTATTTTTCTGCATTGATCCATTTATAACGTTATGGAGGGTTTATTGAGTTACTCCTCTCAATTATTGTGAGTTTTTCCTTGAGAAGAGGTATTGAGGAGTGTCCTGTGCAAATTTCACTGTCCCATGTTGAGGGAGTGAGTTTTGGCAGAATTTGGAACTTTTTTTGTTATTTTTCTGCATTGATCCATTCAAAACGTTATGGAGGGTTTATTGAGTTACTCCCCTCAATTATTAAGAGTTTTTCTTTGAGAGGAGGTATTGAGGAGTGTCCTGTGCAAATTTCACTGTCCCATGTTGAGGGAGTGAGTTTTGGCAGAATTTGAAACTTTTTTTGTTATTTTTATGCATTGATCCATTTATAACGTTATGGAGGGTTTATTGAGTTACTCCCCTCAATAATTAAGAGTTTTTCCTTGAGAAGAGGTATTGAGGAGTGTCCTGTGCAAATTTCACTGTCCCATGTTGAGGGAGTGAGTTTTGGCAGAATTTGGAACTTTTTTTGTTATTTTTCTGCATTGATCCATTTATAACGTTATGGAGGGTTTATTGAGTTACTCCCCTCAACTATTGAGAGTTTTTCTTTGAGGGAAGGTATTGAGGAGTGTCCTGTGCAAATTTCACTGTCCCATGTTGAGAGAGTAAGTTTTGGCAGAATTTGAAACTTTTTTTGTTATTTTTATGCATTGATCCATTTATAACGTTATGGAGGGTTTATTGAGTTACTCCCCTCAATTATTGTGAGTTTTTCCTTGAGAAGAGGTATTATTGAGGAGTGTCCTGTGCAAATTTCACTGTCCCATGTTGAGGGAGTGAGTTTTGGCAGAATTTGGAACTTTTTTCGTTATTTTTCTGCATTGATCCATTTATAACGTTAAGGAGGGTTTATTGAGTTACTCCCCTCAATTATTGTGAGTTTTTCCTTGAGAGGAGGTATTGAGGAGTGTCCTGTGCAAATTTCACTGTCCCATGTTGAGGGAGTGAGTTTTGGCAGAATTTTGAACTTTTTTGTTATTTTTATGCATTGATCCATTTATAACGTTATGGAGGGTTTATTGAGTTACTCCCCTCAATTATTGAGAGTTTTTTTTGAGAGGAGGTATTGAGGAGTGGCCTGTGCAAATTTCACTGTCCCATGTTGCGGGAGTGAGCTTTGGCAGAATTTGGAACTTTTTTGTTATTTTTATGCATTGATCCATTTATAACGTTATGGAGGGTTTATTGAGTTACTCCCCTCAATTATTGAGAGTTTTTCTTTGAGAGGAGGTATTGAGGAGTGGCCTGTGCAAATTTCACTGTCCCATATTGAGGGAGTGAGTTTTGGCAGAATTTGGAACTTTTTTTGTTATTTTTCTGCATTTATCTATTTATAACGTTATGGAGGGTTTATTGAGTTACTCCCCTCAATTATCGACAGTTTTTTCTTGAGAGGAGGTATTGAGGAGTGTCCTGTGCAAATTTCACTGTCCCATGTTGAGGGAGTGAGTTTTGGCAGAATTTGGAACTTTTTTTGTTATTTTTCTGCATTTATCTATTTATAACGTTATGGAGAGTTTATTGAGTTACTCCCCTCAATTATTGAGAGTTTTTCTTTGAGGGAAGGTATTGAGGAGTGTCCTGTGCAAATTTCACTGTCCCATGTTGAGGGAGTGAGTTTTGGCAGAATTTGAAACTTTTTTTGTTATTTTTATGCATTGATCCATTTATAACGTTATGGAGGGTTTATTGAGTTACTCCCCTCAATTATCAAGAGTTTTTTCTTGAGAGGAGGTATTGAGGAGTGTCCTGTGCAAATTTCACTGTCCCATGTTGAGGGAGTGAGTTTTGGCAGAGTTAAGATTATTTTTTGTTATTTTTCTTCATTGATCCATTCATAACGTTATGGAGGGTTTATTGAGTTACTCCCCTCAATTATTGTGAGTTTTTCCTGAAGAAGAGGTATTGAGGAGTGTCCTGTGCAAATTTCACTGTCCCATGTTGAGGGAGTGAGTTTTGGCAGAATTTGAAACTTTTTTTGTTATTTTTATGCATTGATCCATTTATAACGTTATGGAGGGTTTATTGAGTTACTCCCCTCAATTATTGTGAGTTTTTCCTGAAGAAGAGGTATTGAGGAGTGTCCTGTGCAAATTTCACTGTCCCATGTTGAGGGAGTGAGTTTTGGCAGAATTTGGAACTTTTTTTGTTATTTTTCTGCATTGATCCATTTATAACGTTATGGAGGGTTTATTGAGTTACTCCCCTCAATTATTGTGAGTTTTTCCTTGAGAAGACGTATTAAGAAGAGTCCTGTGCAAATTTCACTGTCCCATGTTGAGGGAGTGAGTTTTGGCAGAATTTGGAACTTTTTTGTTATTTTTCTGCATTGATCCATTTATAACGTTATGGAGGGTTTATTGAGTTACTCCTCTCAATTATTGTGAGTTTTTCCTTGAGAAGAGGTATTGAGGAGTGTCCTGTGCAAATTTCACTGTCCCATGTTGAGGGAGTGAGTTTTGGCACAATTTAGAACTTTTTTTGTTATTTTTCTGCATTGATCCATTTATAACGTTATGGAGGGTTTATTGAGTTACTCCTCTCAATTATTGTGAGTTTTTCCTTGAGAAGAGGTATTGAGGAGTGTCCTGTGCAAATTTCACTGTCCCATGTTGAGTGAGTGAGTTTTGGCAGAATTTGAAACTTTTTTTGTTATTTTTATGCATTGATCCATTTATAACGTTATGGAGGGTTTATTGAGTTACTCCCCTAAATTATTAAGAGTTTTTCTTTGAGAGGAGGTATTGAGGAGTGTCCTGTGCAATTTTCACTGTCCCATGTTGAGGGAGTGAGTTTTGGCACAATTTAGAACTTTTTTTGTTATTTTTCTGCATTGATCCATTTATAACGTTATGGAGGGTTTATTGAGTTACTCCTCTCAATTATTGTGAGTTTTTCCTTGAGAAGAGGTATTGAGGAGTGTCCTGTGCAAATTTCACTGTCCCATGTTGAGGGAGTGAGTTTTGGCAGAATTTGAAACTTTTTTTGTTATTTTTATGCATTGATCCATTTATAACGTTATGGAGGGTTTATTGAGTTACTCCCCTAAATTATTAAGAGTTTTTCTTTGAGAGGAGGTATTGAGGAGTGTCCTGTGCAAATTTCACTGTCCCATGTTGAGGGAGTGAGTTTTGGCACAATTTAGAACTTTTTTTGTTATTTTTCTGCATTGATCCATTTATAACGTAATGGAGGGTTTATTGAGTTACTCCTCTCAATTATTGTGAGTTTTTCCTTGAGAAGAGGTATTGAGGAGTGTCCTGTGCAAATTTCACTGTCCCATGTTGAGGAAGTGAGTTTTGGCAGAATTTAAAACATGTTTTCTGTTTTATTCCTTTTAGAACTAAATGGAGGGTTTATTGAGTTACTCCCCTCAATTATCAAGAGTTTTTTTTTGAGAGGAGGTATTGAGGAGTGTCCTGTGCAAATTTCAGTGTCCCATGTTGAGGGAGTGAGTTTTGGCACAATTTAGAACTTTTTTTGTTATTTTTCTGCATTGATCCATTTATAACGTTATGGAGGGTTTATTGAGTTACTCCTCTCAATTATTGTGAGTTTTTCCTTGAGAAGAGGTATTGAGGAGTGTCCTGTGCAAATTTCACTGTCCCATGTTGAGTGAGTGAGTTTTGGCAGAATTTGAAACTTTTTTTGTTATTTTTATGCATTGATCCATTTATAACGTTATGGAGGGTTTATTGAGTTACTCCCCCCAATTATTGTGAGTTTTTCTTTGAGAGGAGGTATTGAGGAGTGTCCTGTGCAAATTTCACTGTCCCATGTTGAGGGAGTGAGTTTTGGCAGAATTTGAAACTTTTTTTGTTATTTTTATGCATTGATCCATTTATAACGTTATGGAGGGTTTATTGAGTTACTCCCCTCAATTATTAAGAGTTTTTCCTTGAGAAGAGGTATTGAGGAGTGTCCTGTGCAAATTTCACTGTCCCATGTTGAGGGAGTGAGTTTTGGCAGAATTTGGAACTTTTTTTGTTATTTTTATGCATTGATCCATTTATAACGTTATGGAGGGTTTATTGAGTTACTACCCCCAATTATTGTGAGTTTTTCTTTGAGAGGAGGTATTGAGGAGTCTCCTGTGCAAATTTCACTGTCCCATGTTGAGGGAGTGAGTTTTGGCAGAATTTGAAACTTTTTTTGTTATTTTTATGCATTGATCCATTTATAACGTTATGGAGGGTTTATTGAGTTACTCCCCTCAATTATTAAGAGTTTTTCCTTGAGAAGAGGTATTGAGGAGTGTCCTGTGCAAATTTCACTGTCCCATGTTGAGGGAGTGAGTTTTGGCAGAATTTGGAACTTTTTTTTATTTTTCTGCATTGATCCATTTTATGGAGGGTTTATTGAGTTACTCCCCTCAATTATCAAGAGTTTTTTCTTGAGAGGAGGTATTGAGGAGTGTCCTGTGCAAATTTCACTGTCCCATGTTGCGGGAGTGAGTTTTGGAAGAATTTGAAACTTTTTTTGTTATTTTTATGCATTGATCCATTTATAACGTTATGGAGAGTTTATTGAGTTACTCCCCTCAATTATTGTGAGTTTTTTCTTGAGAGGAGGTATTGAGGTGTGTCCTGTGCAAATTTCACTGTCCCATGTTGAGGGAGTGAGTTTTGGCAGAATTTGGAACTTTTTTTTATTTTTCTGCATTGATCCATTTTATGGAGGGTTTATTGAGTTACTCCCCTCAATTATCAAGAGTTTTTTCTTGAGAGGAGGTATTGAGGAGTGTCCTGTGCAAATTTCACTGTCCCATGTTGCGGGAGTGAGTTTTGGAAGAATTTGAAACTTTTTTTGTTATTTTTATGCATTGATCCATTTATAACGTTATGGAGAGTTTATTGAGTTACTCCCCTCAATTATTGTGAGTTTTTTCTTGAGAGGAGGTATTGAGGTGTGTCCTGTGCAAATTTCACTGTCCCATGTTGAGGGAGTGAGTTTTGGCAGAATTTGAAACTTTTTTTGTTATTTTTATGCATTGATCCATTTATAACGTTATGGAGGGTTTATTGAGTTACTCCCCTCAATTATTAAGAGTTTTTCCTTGAGAAGAGGTATTGAGGAGTGTCCTGTGCAAATTTCACTGTCCCATGTTGAGGGAGTGAGTTTTGGCAGAATTTGGAACTTTTTTTTATTTTTCTGCATTGATCCATTTTATGGAGGGTTTATTGAGTTACTCCCCTCAATTATCAAGAGTTTTTTCTTGAGAGGAGGTATTGAGGAGTGTCCTGTGCAAATTTCACTGTCCCATGTTGCGGGAGTGAGTTTTGGAAGAATTTGAAACTTTTTTTGTTATTTTTATGCATTGATCCATTTATAACGTTATGGAGAGTTTATTGAGTTACTCCCCTCAATTATTGTGAGTTTTTTCTTGAGAGGAGGTATTGAGGTGTGTCCTGTGCAAATTTCACTGTCCCATGTTGAGGGAGTGAGTTTTGGCAGAATTTGAAACTTTTTTTGTTATTTTTATGCATTGATCCATTTATAACGTTATGGAGGGTTTATTGAGTTACTCCCCTCAATTATTGTGAGTTTTTCCTGAAGAAGAGGTATTGAGGAGTGTCCTGTGCAAATTTCACTGTCCCGTGTTGGCGGAGTGAGTTTTGGCATAGTTTAGAACATTTTTTCATGGGTGGAAAGAATTATGTTCGAGGGTTCTCAAAATTTTTCCCCATGAACATGGCTAGTTTTCCATCAAATCCGATGGGAAAGTGTCTGGAAAATCCAATGGTGAAAAAACCAAGTTTCTATCTCTTATAGTTTTCGCGGTATTAATTTTTTCCTGGAATATTTTCAACGTCTAGTAGTTTTCCAATAAAAAACACAATACTACGCATTATTTCCTGGCAACAATAATTATTGCATTTCAATATGCGACATATGTATTGAACTAATCGAAAACCGATACTTTCGTTTTATGATAATGAGAACAAAAATAAAAAATACCCCCATTTTCCCCCATAGCTTCAAGGGGAAAATGTTTTCGATTATGCCCGATACAACAACAAGATAACATTATCTAAATGAGTCAACAGCATTAGCCTAATATTGTTTTATCGATTAAATTGTTAATTTGTTTAATTCCTTTCTGACGTAGACCCGAGTATCAATGTTTATCGCACGTTCCACCTGATACGAATCCCATACTCAGGAAATAAATGTGTTTTACGGTATAATGTCACGTTGGGTGGTTCTAGTTTGTCCTTTTATTACTAAAAAGTTTATTGAGAAACAACGTTTCTAACCGTCCAACAACCACCATTCCTGCCCATCAATAATTCATTTACCAAAGCGATGCGACCAACACACTCATCTAAAATTAAACAAATTTATTTTTGGGACCCGTCACTCTCCGAGCTCGATAAACGTTGAAATTCCTCCGCCCATTGCGGCAACACCGCCGCCGCAACCTTTTCAGAACGCGTAGTAGGCCGTGTTAATTGAGGCTTGGACGAGTCCGTTTTTTGGGTCGGGTGGTAGAGGGGGCGACGTTGCCACGCGCCCATCTCCTGTAATGGACTTTAATGGAGGTTTGGCAACACTTTATTCCATCTTCACTCTCAGAAGGCTCACAGTCTAGTGACGCCCAACTCGCTACTTCAGGCATCGATTGATATCAGCATCATCTAGCGGCTGATTTTATAACAAAGTTGCCCTCTAGGAGAAGCGTTAAGTGCAGCTTTACATTGGTTGTGTGTAGACTGAATGGAAGTCGCGTGTGTTAATGCAAGGTTGCCACAGCTTTTGTTGATGTACTTATACCGGGTGTCCAAGATAAGAATTGTTTGGAAACCGAGGAGATATGCATGAAAAACTGAAATTTGCCGATTTCGTTTTTATTTGACGTTATTCAAAGATATATTGAAAATCAAAAGACACTTTTTAAGCTCTACAAAACTGTGTTGAGAGATTTTCCATACGACGTTTCGTTTCACTATCATCAACTTATTTATTTTTTTATATGGGACGTAAAAAAAATGAGTTTTTGATAAATTGCGAATGTTTTGGTGCAGAAGGCGTTGAAATGATGGCGCTGAGTATGATGCAGTAGGCTATTATTACTCATGTTTCGAAATGATAAAGACGATTTAATTTTTTTTTTCATATATTTAATTAGGTAGGTCACTTCATATGATAGGACACACTGTATAATATATTTTTGAAAACTTTAAACAAAAGCGGGTAAATGACAATGCCAGGTGGTTACAGGTAGTGAAGGTTGATTTTGGTATTTTTCGCAAACTTTCCCCCATTGCAGCTCCATGGGGCTGAAGATGGATTTGGAACGTAGGTTTCCTTTTACAACCTCAATTTCCTGCATGTAAACATTTTCCTGCAATCATTATTTCGTTTTTAATCATTAATTACCTTTAAATATTGTTTATTGCGTTCTTTGGCTTGTTCGAGGCACATTTTAGGCTCAATGCGGGTTGTATTGGATAAGACGTCATTCTTAGGTTCTCTGATTTAATTTAATTAATGTGGATTAAATCTGAAAATACTCACTTTTGCCTTAAACTTTCTTCAATTTTTGCCTCTTGAGGCTTGTATTTGATCAGGATTTCTTCAATTTCAGGAAGAACCATTTTTTAAGGTGTATAGAATAATGTTTTGATGTGTTGCCATGGTGATGGTTGTTGTACACTGATCCATACAATTTATCTAGCGCCATCTATGATTGAATGATTGAAATTTTGTATTGATCCCCTTGAATCATTCAATAATAACGGACAGTGGCGGTGTGCACTGTGAATTCAACAAAATTCACAAACAATTAGATCTTTACCGCATTTTACAATCCATTACAGACTCACGACACCATACCAAAATTGGTAGAATCAGCACCAAACACTGTTTGAATGACATTAATAATTATTCAGCTCAATTCAAAAACGCTAAAATCCCCTCATAAATAAAATTTAAATCTTCAACAAAAACTATAATCAAATAGTCTTACAGCTAACTTGTGGAAGCGCACTCAAAAATGGAGAGGCGTGGCCTCGCAACCAGCATGATCAGAATCGACGAATCAGACCAACAGTGAGGAGCATCTCTTGGACTAATAAAAGTGAAATGGAGATTCTTTGAAATGGATAATTTGCACTTTTTTTGTGGATATGAAAAATATAAGGATTGATTTAATCACCGATTAAAGAGCGCCAATCATCATCCACGACGTCACAGAATACACTATCTATCTCCGTCCGGCGTATTGACTGTAATAATTCTCTGTTTCAAGAAGGAAGCGGGAGCAAATACACGGTGCAGGAGGAGAGGCTTCGATCGAGGACAGGTTTATTGAGGAAAAGTGGTGTGAATGGGTGAGGAAATATCAACAGAACCTTCTTGAAGAAGACAAGAGTCTCATTCCTCAACACCTCCAGCATCAACGCGTTACTGATGTTGACTTACTCCATCGCTAAGATCTGGAGGTCTAACATATAGGTCAGAATTGTACTATATGACCCTGTGACGAGAACACCTGTCGCTTCACCATTGAAGTTTTGGAGAACAAAATCTACCCTTACTTCATTTACAAAAATTTTGGAAAAATGTCACATTGACTATAAAAAACCCTAGCTTGTCTTTTCTGAAAGCGATCATACATTAGCTTAAACAAAACAAATATACCTTTTTTTTTCTATACCCCCACCACAGTTTATCCAACAAAGCTACCAGCATCATTGCCAAGTGTCCAATTTTTTGACTACTCCATTTTACTCTCAATATTTATCAACATGATAAAATCAACTCTCATCTAATACCGCATATTTAAAGAAACAACAAGAACGATATTCTTGACATCCAAGTATTTTTCATTCTGGCACGATTTATTTAACAATAACTTATCATCTCCTTTAAAAAATGCCTCGAAGATTTGGCAACAAGATCAGGTAAAAAGATTCATTCATGTTATTTCGTCCATGTTCATATTGTTTGCGTCTTGTCAAGCTTATGCGGTGTTGTCTTTGTGTTTGCCTTGTTTTTGTTTGATTTTTATCAGTTAAGGATAGCGAGCGGCCATATCTCGAAAACTATCCATCATACAGGCTTCCGGCCAAAAATTTTATTACTAATACGGCCAAGAGAAAAACCTGGAAAATATTTTCAAGTTTCTGAAATGGTCGCTAGGGGGCGTAACAACCAACACCAAGTAGAAAAATAGGATTTTTATGGAATTTTGTCCTATGAAAATATATTGATGAGCTCATTTTGGATTTACTGACTATTTACCTACACTTTTTGTCTAAAACGTATTTTTCTATCTATCATAATAAAGTGGTGGGGGAAGTTCAATTGTTCTATTAAACAAAAGGAGATTTCTCCCGTTTCGCTTGACCGATTTAAACGAGCTTGGGCTCATCTGAATGAGTATAATCTGCGCTATAAAATGCTCATTTGCTTTTGAATTTGTGACATTCGCCGTCGCCGCTAGATGGCGTTAATTGAAATGGTAGCATATTTTTGAGTTTTTTCCAAAAAAATCAAATGTAATGGTATATTCATTTTTATATATTTTAAAAGGGGATACATTTTCCTATAAAAAAATATAAAAAAAAACAACAAAATTAATGTTTTTTTTTGTTTTTAGGTGTTCGGTGATTAATCAAAAATCGCTTAGACAAGTCAATTTCTTTTTTTTTGTTTTTTTTTAATGAAATTCCTCCAATTTGATATTGAACAAACCATGTCTTTCTCTAAGATATTTGATGATTTTTGTCAATGTATACAATATTATAGGTAGGTACTTACCTACTTACTTACATACCTAGTTGTCATGCATTCTCCAACAAATATCCCAATAAGCAATAACTTCATATTTATTTATAACCAAAACAAATAATTTGAAACATTCCCAACCCCCCGACCGCCGCCCATGAACATCATTTATCGATTAGCCTGGTTCCGCCTATTCAATCCTCGCGCTGTTGCCTTGACCATGTAAAAAGAGATAGAATAGAGGTCCTTGTCCCACCCATGAGCTCTTTTAAATGTGTTTTGGATCGCAAAACATAGGAGTGGTCACATTAAAAAAAAAAACAAATCAATCCGTCTAAATAAATAATTTATTGACAAATTTAAAAAATAAAAAGTACTCGATATAGTCTCTATGTAAAACTAGCCTTAACACTTATTAATATTTATGTACACTTAACCACGCCCTATTCGAGAACAAGCAGCACAAAATCAACATCCTCATTAAACCTACAAATACTGTCAGAGATCTCAAAGCCTTGATATGGACATTGCTAGTACGTGGCCAGCACGTTCGAGTTAGTCGGCACCACCACCGAATGATGTATCAAATGACCACTCTGCACAATATCATTGGGCTGCGCATTGGGTTGCTGTTGCACTTGCGCCATATTAACAGTAGGCGCCATCTGTTGCTCGGCCATTTCAGCCTTGGCCCGATCCAGCGCATGCTTTCTAGCATGCCGCACCAAATTCCCCTTTTCGGCAAACGATTTACCGCACTCGCTGCAATTAAACGGTTTTTCTCCGCCGTGCGATCTACGATGCGCCACCAAATGTCCTTTGCACATGAAATCCTTGTCGCAAAGATCGCACCTAAAAGGCCGCTCAGCTTGCTGGCCTTTATTGTGCGATCTTTGATGGAAAAGCAAATTGCCCTTGAGCGGAAACGACTTTCCGCACTCGTTACAAGTAAACGGACGTTCTCCTGTATGCGATCGCATGTGAATCAACAAATGTTCTTTTCTCGTAAAAGGTTTGGAGCAAACATTGCAGCAATGCGGGGTTTCTCCAGTATGCTGACGCAAGTGATTCGTGAGATGTTCCTTTCGTGTGAAGGTTTTCTGGCAGAATTCACATCGATGCGGTGATTCGCCTGTGTGTAACCTCACGTGATTGGTCAGATGCTCCTTCCGGGTGAAGGATTTCGAACAGAAATGGCACTTGTGCGGAGACTCTCCTGTATGTTGTCTGATATGGTTCGTCAGGTGTTCCTTTCTAGTGAACGCCTTGGTACAATAAGTGCACTTATGTGGTGATTCTCCTGTGTGTTGTCGGATGTGATTCACCAAATGGTCCTTTCTGGTGAAGGCTTTAGGGCAGAAGGTACACTTGAACGGGGTTTCACCTAGAAAATGCTTTGTTGATAATTTTTGAGTTATATGGTCAAAAATTAGGATTCGTCTCCGAACCATCATCGGCACCATCTTTGTTTTTTTTTTTAATGAAACGTTGCGTGTAACAATTTTTTATTTTCTATTTTGTCCTGAGTTTATTTGCAGAGATAATTGAAAACAAATAATAATACATTTTTATAGCCACTTTCTCTGCTCTTCAAGATGGTCGAAATTGATATCCGACGTTTCGAATTCTCTGTATTATAGAAACGATGCGTTTTCGAACCTTTCTTTTCATTTTTTCCCAATGAATTTCAAACATCCTGTATAATGGAAACACCGTCGATTATTTATCTGAGATTTTCAATGAAACGCACGTTTGATTGTATTCAAGTTCAATTCATTTTGTAAAACGTCCATTCGCAATACTGTCATATCGATCACAATTCCTTTGATTACCATGAAAATCGCTCAATCAATCAATCATACAATTATTTGAAAGAAATCTCACAATCGCATTGAAATTCCTCAATCATGCCGGAAATCGCACACGCAGTAAGTGCAAATGCGCATGCGCAAACGTATTTATCCGTTATTTGTCAGCTCGAAGCCGGCAAATAGAGCGCTGTAGACATATAAACATAAACTACTCAACAAACATGGTCAAATTTGACTGAAATACTCAATTATACTCATTCAGTTAAAACGAGCGCGTGCACATACAACTTGTTGGAGAGTTTGTCGATATCGACGAAGATATAAAAAAAAATATCTCCCAAGAAGGAATAGACGGATCGAGTTGCAATTTTTTTAGTATGAGAGGAAATTCAGTATATTCACACAAAACGTTCTGCCAGCTGCCGAAAAGTTCGTATTTATATCCAAAATTCAGTTTTTGATGGAAACGTATGACCAAAACTGACTGAAATACTTGATATTCATCCATTCAGTCAAAATAAGCATGTGCGCATGCATATCGATGAATAGCTTGTCGATATCGACGACGCTCAAAAACGAATATCTCCCAAGAAGGGATTACCGGATTGCGCTGAATTTTTTTTTGTTTGACGGGAAATTAGGTGTGTTTTCACAGTACGTACTGCCATATATCTAAAAATTTGTTTTTATGCCAAGAATTGAGTTCTAGTTGGAAACGAATAACGAAAACAGGTTGAGATACTCTATATTGACTTACTTGGTCAAAAAAAGCAAGTGCGCACACATATCGATAAAGAGTTTGTCGATATCGACAAGTTCAAAAAACGTTCATCTCCCAAGAAGGAGTTGACGGATTGCGCTGAATTTTTTTTTGTTTAAATAGAAATTTAGTGAGTTTTCACATTACGTACTGCCATCTGCCGAAATCTTCGTATTTATGTCCAAAGCTCAGTTTCTAATGGAGACGTATGGTCAAAATTGACTGAAATACTCAATTATACCCATTCCGTTGAAAGGAGCGCGTACGCATGCAAATCGATAAAGAGTTAGTCGATATCGACGAAGATAAGAAAAAATATCTCCCAAGAAGGAATTGACGAATCGAGTTGCAATTTTTTTAGTTTGAGAGGAAATTTAGTATATTCACACATAACGTTGTGCCAGCTGCCGAAAAGTTCGTATTTAGATCCAAAACTCAGTTTTTGATGGAAACGTATGACCAAAACTGAATGGAATACTTGATATTCATCCATTCAGTCAAAATAAGCATGTGCGCATGCATATCGATGAATAGCTTGTCGATATCGACGACGCTCAAAAACGTCTATCTCCCAAGAAGGAATTACCGGATTGCGCTGAATTTTTTTTTGTTTGACGGGAAATTAGGTGTGTTTTCACAGTACGTACTGCCATATATCTAAAAATTTGTTTTTATGCCTAAAATTGAGTTCTAGTTGAAAACGAATAACGAAAACAGGTTGAGATACTCTATATTGACTTACTTGGTCAAAAAAAGCAAGTGCGCACACATATCGATAAAGAGTTTGTCGATATCGACAAGTTCAAAAAACGTCTATCTCCCAAGAAGGAGTTGACGGATTTCGCTGGATTTTTTTTTGTTTGACAGGAAATTGAGTGTGTTTTCACAGTACGTACTGCCAAATATCTAAAAATTTGTTTTTATGCCTAAAACTGAGTTTTAGTTGGAAACAAATAACGAAAACGGGTAGAGATACTCTATATTCACTTACTTGGTCAAAAAAAGCAAGTGCGCACACATATCGATAAAGAGTTTGTCGATATCGACAAGTTCAAAATACGTCTATCTCCCAAGAAGGAGTTGACGGATTTCGCTAGAATTTTTTTTGTTTGACATGAAATTGAGTGTGTTTTCACAGTACGTACTGCCAAATATCTAAAAATTTGTTTTTATGCCTAAAATTGAGTTTCAGTTGGAAACAAATAACGAAAACAGGTTGAGATACTACATATTCACTCACTTGATCAAAAAGAGCAAGTGCGCATACATATCGATGAAGAGTTTGTCGATATCGACAAGTTCAAAAAACAGCCATCTCCCAAGAAGGAGTAGCTGGATTGCGCTGCAATTTTTTTTGTTTGAAAGGAAATTCAGTGTGTATTTACATGACGTACTGCCAGCTGCCAAAAAAATTCGTATCTATGTCCAAAATTGTTTTTGGGAACAACACAACACAAAATAATGGTTTTTAAATTGTCCAAAAAATGTAAGACATACAGGGTATTACTTAATGATAGGCCGTAAATCCAAATACGTTCCTGAACCAAACTCAAGTAAAAAAGGTCCTAAAGAATGTTAAAGGTTTCGAAAAAAAATAGATTCATGATTTATATCTAGAAAATCCTTTTGTCGAATTTGTGGAATTTTGGAAAAGATGGTGACTATGATTTCCAGTGACATCCTGAGTGACAGTTTCAAGAATAAAATTGACAAAAATATGTGCGCCACTGGCTTTTTCAGAAAATGTTCTATTTTTTCCAGAGAGAGCAGCTAAAAATACCACTTTTTCGTATCTTTCTTCATAATTAAAGTGTTCTCGAAACGAAGAAAGATACAAAAAAATTTCACGAGACAAAAAAGTTTTATTTCCATCTACTTCATCTAAAAAAAGTATAAAATTCCCAGAAAAAGCCAGTGGCGCACATTTTTCGTCAATATTCTTTAGATGTATAAAAAAATGAAAAAACAAAAATGCATCTTCAATGGCTTAATCGGGAAAAATCATAAAATCTTCAAAAAAGCAGTAACGTGACATATTTTTACCTATAAATATCAATTCGATGAGACGCCACTGGAATGAATGATTTTATTTTAAAAAAATGACCCTCATAATGACAAATAATCGTGCCAAAATCAGTTGAGAGGTTTTTGAGTAATAATTAATAAAAACTTTGACACCCTGTATCACGAAAACGAAGCAAGTTAGGACATTTGTTTATATGGAAAAAAAAATATAAATATGTCTGGAAATTTGTCATTGTAATACTTACTGTGATAGTATTCCAAGCAAAAACCATAAATGTTCATTCACTCACAATATCTCAACAATCATTCACAATCATAAGCAATCACAAAACAATCCTTGAAAAATCTCAAAATCTGTCGTTTTTAAGTTTTGTTTTCATTTCGAAAAACAAAAAATGAACGAAATAAAGAAAAAAGCGCCGCCTAATTTATAGGCCGTCTAATTTGGGCATTCGCTCCGCCCCCTTGAAACATTTAGAGTCGGTGACGTCATCGACTCAATTGACAACAGAAAACTCAAAATGACATTTATTTGTCAAAAATAAAATAAATAAATAAATCAAAAAAACCTGGAAGTAAAGTGAATGCTCGAGTAGTGACGAATATTACCTGTATGTTGTCGAACGTGATTGGTCAGATGCTCCTTCCTTGTAAACGATTTATTGCAAAACATACACTTGTGCGGTGACTCCCCTGTATGTTGTCGCACATGATTCAACAAATGTTCTTTTCTCGTAAAAGTCTTAGAACAAAAATCACATCTGTGCGGTGTCTCCCCTGTATGCCACATTATATGATTGGTAAAGTGTTCTTTTCTTGTAAAGGCTTTACCACAGATTTCACATCTGAAAATCAATCATAATAAATAACAGTCCGGGCCTGATGTTTCCTTCTACCAATAGCAACTCGTTTAAGAACGATTTCATATTGGATAAACAAACGTCAACCAGTGCCGGACTTGGGGTTATCAATTTCTTACCTAAAAGGTGTATCATTGGTGTGACTTCTCATGTGATTGGCCAGATGTTCCTTTCGCGTGTATTTTTTGCCACAAACCTCACAACAATGAGGTGTTTCGCCCGTGTGCCACATTATGTGGTTCATAAAGTGTTCCTTGCGGGTGAAGGATTTTTTGCATAGTTCACATCTGGAATTTTATTAAAAAAAAAATGAATGTAACGAGGTGTTATGTCTAAATTTTAATGAAATTGACTATTTTCGAGACGCTTGAAATTTTGGAATGAATTTTTTGGAAATTAGTTCAGCGTCTGAGAAAATTTTGTAAATATTTTGAAGAAATTGAAATTTTATGGAAGTTGAAAATCAGGTGAAAATAAAACTGCGACAATGTCACTTTTGTCCATATTAAAAATCGGGAGACTTTTTCTCATGGTTCCGATGGTTCCATTAAATAGTCCATGGTAAGGATTATAGGAAATTTAGTGAGGAATCCAATGATGCCAAATTTAAGTCGATAGCTCGTTTGGTTCTGGAGATATTTATAAAAAACTGCGACAATGTCACTTTTGTCCATATTAATATTCGGGCGACTTTTTCTCATGGTTCCGATGGTTCCATTAAATAGTCCATGGTAAGGATTATAGGAAATTTAGTCAGGAATCCAATGATGCCAAATTTGAGTCGATAGCTGGTTTGGGTTCAGAGATATTTGGAAAAAAATGCAACAGTGTCACTTCAGCAGATTTGATCAAGTGGAAATTATTCAAAATCACCAAAAAAAATATTCCTGCTGTCATTAATTTCCTGAGCATTCTGCAACGTAAAAAATCCCTCCAAAATCATCGTTGAAAATCTAAAATAATATACAGAGTGTTCCATGTAACATGTAACCCTTAAGTTTGTTCTACAAAATATATTTATATACCTCTAAAATTACTAATAAATTGATTCCTGCTGTTATCAATTTCCAATGTTTTATTTTCACATGACTAAAGAGCAATAACTTTTTGTTTAAAATTTCCTTACTATTCTTTTGTTCCTGCTTTTTCAGTTTGTTTATTTCTTTTATAGTTCAACTTTTGAAATATCCTTTAAAAGCGATAAATAAAAAAAGGACAAAAGTCCAACATTTTTAAAAGAAAAAGGTTAAAAAATTTCAATCAGTCTGGTTTGGACAACAATACGCTACAGTTGCATAAAAATCATTGAAGCAACAAGAAATATAAAAAATAAAACCACTAAATTGAGAAAAAAAATCCAAAAATGAAGATAAACACAAAAAACATTGAAAAAAAATGTCATCAAACCAGACTAAGAAATTAATTGTTTTGGAGATATTAATTTTTTTCTCAAGCCCTGCATAAATCATAGTTTTGGACTTTGACGCAACTTATCTCCAAAATTACCCACAACACCCTATATATTTTTTTAATGATTTTTATAGGAAATTTAATGGGAAATCCACCTGTGCCAAAATCAAGTCGATATCTCTTATGGTTTTGGAGATATTAATTTTTTTCTCAAGCCCTGCATAAATCATAGTTTTGGACTTTGACGCAACTTATCTCCAAAATTACCCACAACACCCTATATATTTTTTCAATGATTTTTATAGGAAATTTAATGGGGAATCCACCTGTGCCAAAATCAAGTCGATATCTCTTATGGTTTTGGAGATATTAATATTTTTCTCAAGCCCTGCATAAATCATAGTTTTGGACTTTGACGCAACTTATCTCCAAAATTACCCACAACACCCTATATATTTTTTCAATGATTTTTATAGGAAATTTAATGGGGAATCCACCTGTGCCAAAATCAAGTCGATATCTTCCATGGTTTTGGAGATATTAATTTTTTTGTCAAGCCCTGCATAAATCATAGTTTTGGACTTTGACGCAACTTATCTCCAAAATTACCCACAACACCCTATATATTTTTTTAATGATTTTTATAGGAAATTTAATGGGGAATCCACCTGTGCCAAAATCAAGTCGATATCTCTTATGGTTTTGGAGATATTAATTTTTTTGTCAAGCCCTGCATAAATCATAGTTTTGGACTTTGACGCAACTCATCTCCAAAATTACCCACAACACTCTATATATTTTTTCAATGATTTTTATAGGAAATTTAATGGGGAATCCACCTGTGCCAAAATCAAGTCGAAATCTCTTATGGTTTTGGAGATATTAATTTTTTTCTCAAGCCCTGCATAAATCATTGTTTTGGACTTTGACGCAACTAATCTCCAAAATTACCCACAACACCCTGTATATTTTTTCAATGATTTTTATAGGAAATTTAATGGGGAATCCACCTGTGCCAAAATCAAGTCGATATCTTTTATGGTTTTGGAGATATTAATTTTTTTCTCAAGCCCTGCATAAATCATAGTTTTGGACTTTGACGCAACTTATCTCCAAAATTACCCACAACACCCATATTTTTTTAATGATTTTTATAGGAAATTTAATGGGGAATCCACCTGTGCCAAAATCAAGTCGATATCTCTTATGGTTTTGGAGATATTAATTTTTTTGTCAAGCCCTGCATAAATCATAGTTTTGGACTTTGACGCAACTCATCTCCAAAATTACCCACAACACTCTATATATTTTTTCAATGATTTTTATAGGAAATTTAATGGGGAATCCACCTGTGCCAAAATCAAGTCGAAATCTCTTATGGTTTTGGAGATATTAATTTTTTTCTCAAGCCCTGCATAAATCATTGTTTTGGACTTTGACGCAACTAATCTCCAAAATTACCCACAACACCCTATATATTTTTTTAATGATTTTTATAGGAAATTTAATGGGGAATCCACCTGTGCCGAAATCAAGTCGATATCTCTTATGGTTTTGGAGATAATAATTTTTTTGTCAAGCCCTGCATAAATCATAGTTTTGGACTTTGACGCAACTTATCTCCAAAATTACCCACAACACCCTATATTTTTTTTTAATGATTTTTATAGGAAATTTAATGGGGAATCCACCTGTGCCAAAATCAAGTCGATATCTCTTATGGTTTTGAAGATATTGATTTTTTTGTCAAGCCCTGCATAAATCATAGTTTTGGACTTTGACGCAACTTATCTCCAAAATTACCCACAACACCATGTATATTTTTTTAATGATTTTTATAAGAAATTTAATGGGGAATCCACCTGTGCCAAAATCAAGTCGAAATCTCTTATGGTTTTGGAGATATTAATTTTTTTCTCAAGCCCTGCATAAATCATTGTTTTGGACTTTGACGCAACTAATCTCCAAAATTACCCACAACACCCTATATATTTTTTCAATGATTTTTATAGGAAATTCAATGGGGAATCCACCTGTGCCAAAATCAAGTCGATATCTCTTATGGTTTTGGAGATATTAATTTTTTTTTCAAGCCCTGCATAAATTATAGTTTTGGACTTTGACGCAACTCATCTCCAAAATTACCCACAACACCCTATATATTTTTTCAATGATTTTTATAGGAAATTTAATGGGGAATCCACCTGTGCCAAAATCAAGTCGATATCTCTTATGGTTTTGGAGATATTAATTTTTTTCTCAAGCCCTGCATAAATCATAGTTTTGGACTTTGACGCAACTTATCTCCAAAATTACCCACAACACCCTGTATATTTTTTCAATGATTTTTATAGGAAATTTAATGGGGAATCCACCTGTGCCAAAATCAAGTCGATATCTGTTATGATTTTGGAGATATTAATTTTTTTGTCAAGCCCTGCATAAATTATAGTTTTGGACTTTGACGCAACTCATCTCCAAAATTACCCACAACACCCTATATATTTTTTCAATGATTTTTATAGGAAATTCAATGGGGAATCCACCTGTGCCAAAATCAAGTCGATATCTCTTATGGTTTTGGAGATATTAATTTTTTTTTCAAGCCCTGCATAAATTATAGTTTTGGACTTTGACGCAACTCATCTCCAAAATTACCCACAACACCCTATATATTTTTTCAATGATTTTTATAGGAAATTTAATGGGGAATCCACCTGTGCCAAAATCAAATCGATATCTCTTATGGTTTAGGAGTTATTACAAAAAAAAACATCAAAACACCACAAAACTCACCTATGCGGCGTCTCCCCAGTATGCTTCTTCACATGATTAACCATATGCTCCTTCCTCGTAAACGTCTTCCCGCAATACTCGCACCGATACGGCGTAATCCCTGAATGACTGCGCATGTGATTCTCCATATGCTCCTTGCGCGCAAACGACTTAGTACACGTGGTACACACATACGGCTTATCCGTAGAGTGTCTCTTCATATGCCGCTGCAACGTGGGCTCATTGGCAAAAACATGAAAACACACGGAACAGGTAAACATACTCCCTCCAAGATGGCACTTTCCGTGACGCGTTAGTTCTTGACTGTTTTGAAAAGCTTTACCGCACACCTGACAGGTGAATGGTTTTTTTTCACTGTGATACCGACGGTGTACTATCAGCTGATAACGAAATTGAAAGGATTTTAAGCATATATCACACTGATGGGCTCCTTGTATGACAGACGTGGTGTTATCCTGCTGAATTACTGTTGCTGGCTGTTGCTCCTCCTTGGTGATAATCACGTTCTGTTGCATGTCAGCTGGAGCCTGATTGGACTCTCCAGTAGTCTGCAGCTTGCCAAAAATCTCATGATAGGCCAAAAGTTGATTCAAATCATCCACATTGACCTTGTACATATTCTGCACCATTTCCACCCCCAATGTCTTAGCCAATTCCTGTTCTTGCATGTTGGTTTGGATCTTAACAACAGTACCATCAGCAGTACGCACATCCATTATCCCTTTAACCTCCTGCAACCCCAGCTGCGCGTTATTGAGAAACTTGCACTGAATCGACTTATTTTCATCTTTGACCATCATGTCGCCATTCATGTCCTCGTCCATCCGCACCATCACATTATCCAACACCTGTTGCGCTTGCAGCTGTTGCTGCAGTTGCTGCACCGTCAGCTCATTCAGCTGCTTATCACCACCATCATCAATGACAGACACCATATTGTCCTGGTTAACTTGCACTTGCACCAAGTTTTGTCTTTGATTATCTACATGCATGTTTCCATCTAAATGTATAGCACCAGCGGGTATGCTTATGGTTCCTTGGGCGGTTTGCACACTGACAGGCATCTGATGTTGCTGTAGCAACAGTTGAGGGTCTTGCAACAAACCGGCAACATGTTGCTCTTGAGTTAGTTTGCCTTGGTTGTCTCTGCCGCCAGATAAACCATAAACGGACACTTGCGGTATGGGTCCTGGTAGGAGATTGGTTAGAACCCAGTATTTGGCAACGCTGCTAAGAGCAACAGCGTTGAGGGCTGTGGTGTTTACGCGTAAGTCGGTAGGGATGGTGGTGGCTGTTTGTCTTTGAGATGTCTGAAAGTGGTGATTATTCAAAAATGCCATATGAAGAAAATATAGTTTCTATTCTGGTCCATTAACCCGAAAACAAAAGAAAATTCGTGGATTTTTTATAAATAATCAATTATTTAAAATGTATTTTTGTACAACATATCCAAATTTCATCAGAATATATTGAGGAGTTATGACTAACTTTACCATTAACTGGAAAATAACTCAAAAACTGGGCAAAATTCCGGGATTTTTTATAATAGATTAATTATTTTAAATCGATTTTTGCACAACATATTCAAGTTTGATCGAAAAATATTGAGGAGTAACGGAATTATGGCTAGTTTTATCATTAGCTGAAAAATTTTGTTTGAGGTCAATTAACCCAAAAACAAAATTACCCTTGTTTGATGTGTCGCACTATAATGAAATATTCATCAATAACAGAGTTGTCAGATTTCTCGCTTTGGATTAAATATTTTAGAAAAATATGTGTGGCATTGTTTAAGTTGAAAAAAAAATACCCTTATTTGATGTGTCGCACAATAATGAAATATTCATCAATAACAGAGTTGCCAGATTTCTTGCTTCAGATTGAATATTTTGGAAAAATGTTTGTGGCGTTGATCTAGTCAGACAAAACTACCCTTGTTTGATGTGTCGCACTATGATGAAATATTCATCAATAACAGAGTTGCCAGATTTCTCGTTTGAGATTAAATATTTTGGAAAAATGTTTGCGGCATTGTTTTTGTTGGAAAAAACTAGCCTTGTTTTATGTGTCGCACTATAATGAAATGATCATCAACAACAGAGTTGCCAGATTTCTCGCTTCAGATTGAATATTTTGAAAAAATGTTTGTGACGTTGTTCTAGTCAGACAAAACTACCCTTGTTTGATGTGTCGCACTATAATGAAATAATTATCAATAACAGAGTTGCCGGATTTCTCGCTTTAGATTAAATATTTTAGAAAAATATTTGTGGCACTGTTTTAGTTAAAAAAAACTACCCTTATTTGATGTGTCGCACTATAATGAAAAAATCAACAATAACAGAGTTGCCACATTTCTCGTTTGAGATTAAATATTTTGGAAAAATGTTAGCGACATTGTTTCAGTTAGAAAAAAATACCCTTATTTGATGTGTCGCACTATAATGAAATATTCATCAATAACAGAGTTGCCAGATTTCTCGCTTCAGATTGAATATTTTGAAAAAATGTTTGTGGCGTTGTTCTAGTCAGACAAAACTACCCTTGTTTGATGTGTCGCACTATAATGAAATAATTATCAATAACAGAGTTGCCGGATTTCTCGCTTTAGATTAAATATTTTAGAAAAATATTTGTGGCACTGTTTTAGTTAAAAAAAACTACCCTTATTTGATGTGTCGCACTATAATGAAAAAATCAACAATAACAGAGTTGCCACATTTCTCGTTTGAGATTAAATATTTTGGAAAAATGTTAGCGACATTGTTTCAGTTAGAAAAAAATACCCTTATTTGATGTGTCGCACTATAATGAAATATTCATCAATCACAGAGTTGCCAGATTTCTCGCTTCAGCTTGAATATTTTGAAAAAATGTTTGTGCCGTTCTTCTAGTCAGACAAAACTGAGTCACCCCTAATAAAATTCTACACAACATACAAAAAAATTCATTTAAAAATATTGAGAAATTGAGGAGTTATGTATAAATTCATTATCAACAAGAAAAAACTTTGAGGACAAATAACTCAAAAATACGTAAAAATAAAAGAATTCTTCATAAAACATAACTCACTCCTAATAAAATTCTACACAGCATACTGGAATTTCATTTAAAAACATTGAAGAATTGAGGAGTTATGTATAAATTTATTATCAACAAGAAAAAACTTTGAGGACAAATAACTCAAAAATACGTAAAAATGAAAGAATTCTTCATAAAACATAACTCACTCCTAATAAAATTCTACACAGCATACTGAAATTTCATTTAAAAACATTGAAGAATTGAGGAGTTATGTATAAATTTATTATCAACAAGAAAAAACTTTGAGGACAAATAACTCAAAAATACGTAAAAATAAAAGAATTTTTCATAGAACATAACTCACTCCAAATAAAATTTTACACAACATACTCAAATTTTATTAAAAAATATTGAAGAATTGAGGAGTTATGTATAAATTTATTATCAACAAGAAAAAACTTTGAGGACAAATAACCCAAAAATACGTAAAAATAAGAGAATTCTTCATAGAACATAACTCACTCCAAATGAAATTCTACAAAACATACCCAAATTTCATTCAAAAATATTAAAGAATTGAGGAGTTATGTATAAATTTATTATCAACAAGAAAAAACTTTGAGGACAAATAACTCAAAAATACGTAAAAATAAAAGAATTCTTCATAAAACATAACTCACTCCTAATAAAATTCTACACAACATACTGAAATTTCATTTAAAAACATTGAAGAATTGAGGAGTTATGTATAAATTTATTATCAACAAGAAAAAACTTTGAGGACAAATAACTCAAAAATACGTGAAAATAAGAGAATTCTTCATAGAACATAACTCACTCCAAATGAAATTCTACAAAACATACCCAAATTTCATTCAAAAATATTAAAGAATTGAGGAGTTATGTATAAATTTATTATCAACAAGAAAAAACTTTGAGGACAAATAACTCAAAAATACGTAAAAATAAAAGAATTTTTCATAGAACATAACTCACTCCAAATAAAATTTTACACAACATACTCAAATTTTATTAAAAAATATTGAAGAATTGAGGAGTTATGTATAAATTTATTATCAACAAGAAAAAACTTTGAGGACAAATAACCCAAAAATACGTAAAAATAAAAGAATTCTTCATAAAACATAACTCACTCCTAATAAAATTCTACACAGCATACTGGAATTTCATTTAAAAACATTGAAGAATTGAGGAGTTATGTATAAATTTATTATCAACAAGAAAAAACTTTGAGGACAAATAACTCAAAAATACGTAAAAATGAAAGAATTCTTCATAAAACATAACTCACTCCTAATAAAATTCTACACAGCATACTGAAATTTCATTTAAAAACATTGAAGAATTGAGGAGTTATGTATAAATTTATTATCAACAAGAAAAAACTTTGAGGACAAATAACTCAAAAATACGTAAAAATAAGAGAATTCTTCATAGAACATAACTCACTCCAAATGAAATTCTACAAAACATACCCAAATTTCATTCAAAAATATTAAAGAATTGAGGAGTTATGTATAAATTTATTATCAACAAGAAAAAACTTTGAGGACAAATAACTCAAAAATACGTAAAAATAAAAGAATTCTTCATAAAACATAACTCACTCCTAATAAAATTCTACACAACATACTGAAATTTCATTTAAAAACATTGAAGAATTGAGGAGTTATGTATAAATTTATTATCAACAAGAAAAAACTTTGAGGACAAATAACTCAAAAATACGTGAAAATAAGAGAATTCTTCATAGAACATAACTCACTCCAAATGAAATTCTACAAAACATACCCAAATTTCATTCAAAAATATTAAAGAATTGAGGAGTTATGTATAAATTTATTATCAACAAGAAAAAACTTTGAGAACAAATAACTCAAAAATACGCGAAAATAAAAAAATTCTTCATAGAACATAACTCACTCCTAATAAAATTCTACACAACATACTGGAATTTCATTTAAAAACATTGAAGAATTGAGGAGTTATGTATAAATTTATTATCAACAAAAAAAAACTTTGAGGATAAATAACTCAAAAATACATAAAAATAAAAGAATTCTTCAAAGAACATAGCTCACTCCAAATAAAATTCTACACAACATACTCAAATTTTATTAAAAAATATTGAAGAATTGAGGAGTTATGTATAAATTTATTATCAACAAGAAAAAACTTTGAGATCAAATAACTCAAAAATACGGCAAAATCCGGGAATTTTTCATAGAACATAAATCATTCAAAATATATTCATATACAACATATCCATTTCACCAGCAAATATAAAGAGGTTTCAAAGCTACAACAATTTTAATTATTTTAATCAAGTTATTGAAAAATTTCCCCATTGCCAACTAAATAAAAACAAAGTCACTGCCAATGTCACAAACCTAACAAAAACAAAAATAAACAAAACTGTGCCATTCACCCACAAACACAAACTCACAAACATAAAATCAATGGCTTTGTTTCTTTGTTTGTTTGTCCCTCCCTGCCCCATTTATCATTTAAAATTTATAATAATTAAAGCAACAACGTCAAAACTTACATCATTATTATCATTTCCACCATGCGAATTCTGCAAACCATTCTGATTATCGTTATTCATTTTAATTCCAAACCCCCAAACTCCATTCAAACTCACACAGGGGGGACGCAAGAGGCAGCCATTTGCCGAATTTAACACGGCGATTTTACCGTTTTATCGGCCATTTAACGCGTTTCACACGCGGACTTATAGATAAAAATCACCATGGAGATTCGCATGGGCAATTTTCCATCAATCCACAATGGAAAAATCACCAATAAATGGAAATTTCGTAGGAAAAGCGCAAAGTGAAGTGGGGCGCCGCAAACTTATAAACAGTGAAAAGCAACATGGCGATTGGGGAGCTGCGCAGGCGCTTTGTGGAAATTCCATAACGTGACGGCCAATCAGATTTCAAGGATGCGCTCCAGTATCTATATATTTTGTCAACGGCGTCGAAATGATCCTGTGTTGGATTGCAACGTTGCCAGACTCATCAAGTGAATGCTGGGTCGATTTGCCCGCGAATTTCAAATTTGCAATGTGTTTTGCGGGTGAAGAGTAGGTTTAGTGATGTTTTCCCTTAGATTTTCAATGAGGATCATTCAATTCCGTCGAAATCGGGACCCTGGATAGTGATTAGTGAGGTTTATTGAAGGTTCAGTGGGTGTTTCTCAAAATAAGTATCTTCGCCGTAGTCTTACTTTGTTTAATTATGAAACTCCGCCCATGTTTATTAGAAGTGAGTGGGTGTGGTATCATGATTTTTACCGCTGTCTTCTGGATTAAAACATTTACACTCCGCCCATCACTTGACTCAGTGGGTGTGATTAGTTTGTTATAGGCTCCACCCACTCGGTATAGTGGATGTGTCGTGGACATGACTGAAATAAAAACATTCAAACTCCGCCCACTACTTGATACAGTTGGTGTGGTTTCAGTAAAGTTTTCTTGAAAAACATTCTCAAATAAAGAGCGTGTCTTTAAATAGACACTTTCAACAGTATTTTATTGATTAGATAGACTCCACCCATTGTCTGATAGCGATTGATGTATGGGATGTCCGTAACGTTCAATGGGTGTGTCTTTAATAGATTACGACATTTATACCCCACCCATTATCAGATACAGTGATGGGGGCGATTTTCAGTGATGGGTGTGTCTTGGATATCACTAGCTAAATAAAAGTATAAAAGGCGTGGTTTTATTGGATTAAGATATTTCAATATTTTTAAGCACTCTTAAAAAATGAAGAGGTGTGCCTTCAAATGAATACAGCGATCTTCAATTTGCCTAATTATTATAAACTCCGCCCACAACCTGATACAGGGAAAGGTGGAGGCGTGTCTTTAGATGAAAAAAAAATCATCGGAGTAAGACTATAGACTCCACCCACTATATGATACTGCGCCCACCACCTCAAACATTGATGTGTTCTACTTTTAGATTTATACTTTTTTGGAAGGAAATTCTTTTTTTGAGGAATTTGAAAAAGTCATCTTCAACTTTGGAGGACTATAAAACATAAACTGGAAGAACTGGACGGTTCAAATTTTGAGGAGGCACTCTTGAAACCTTCTTCAATGACTCATTCTATTTGCATCGTGTCATCGTTTTCACATTTGAATTTATATATTTTTTTTGAAGGACATTTGGAGAATTTGAAAAAATCATCTTCAACTTTGAAGGACAATAAAAAATGAACTACAAAAGCTGGAGGGTTCAAATTTTGAGGAGGCACTCTTGAAACCTTCTTCAATGACTCATTCTATTTGCATTGTATCATCGTTTTCACATTGGATTTATATATTTTTTTGAAGGACATTTGGAGAATTTGAAAAAATCATCTTCAACTTTGAAGGACAATAAAAAATGAGCTACAAGAGCTGGAGGGTTCAAATTTTGAGGAGGCACTCTTGAAACCTTCTTCAATGACTCATTCTATTTGCATTGTATCATCGTTTTCACATTGGATTTATATATTTTTTTGAAGGACATTTGGAGAATTTGAAAAAATCATCTTCAACTTTGAAGGACAATAAAAAATGAGCTACAAGAGCTGGAGGGTTCAAATTTTGAGGAGGCACTCTTGAAACCTTCTTCAATGACTCATTCTATTTGCATTGTATCATCGTTTTCACATTGGATTTATATATTTTTTTGAAGGACATTTGGAGAATTTGAAAAAATCATCTTCAACTTTGAAGGACAATAAAAAATGAGCTACAAGAGCTGGAGGGTTCAAATTTTGAGGAGGCACTCTTGAAACCTTCTTCAATGACTCATTCTATTTGCATTGTATCATCGTTTTCACATTGGATTTATATATTTTTTTGTAGGACATTTGGAGAATTTGAAAAAATCATCTTCAACTTTGAAGGACAATAAAAAATGAACTACAAGAGCTGGAGGGTTCAAATTTTGAGGAGGCACTCTTGAAACCTTCTTCAATAACTCATTCTATTTGCATTGTATCATCGTTTTCACATTGGATTTATATATTTTTTTGAAGGACATTGGAGAATTTGAAAAAATCATCTTCAACTTTGAAGGACAATAAAAAATGAACTACAAGAGCTGGAGGGTTCAAATTTTGAGGAGGCACTCTTGAAACCTTCTTCAATGACTCATTCTATTTGCATTGTATCATCGTTTTCACATTGGATTTATATATTTTTTTGAAGGACATTTGGAGAATTTGAAAAAATCATCTTCAACTTTGAAGGACAATAAAAAATGAGCTACAAGAGCTGGAGGGTTCAAATTTTGAGGAGGCACTCTTGAAACCTTCTTCAATAACTCATTCTATTTGCATTGTATCATCGTTTTCACATTGGATTTATATATTTTTTTGAAGGACATTGGAGAATTTGAAAAAATCATCTTCAACTTTGAAGGACAATAAAAAATGAACTACAAGAGCTGGAGGGTTCAAATTTTGAGGAGGCACTCTTGAAACCTTCTTCAATGACTCATTCTATTTGCATTGTATCATCGTTTTCACATTGGATTTATATATTTTTTTGAAGGACATTTGGAGAATTTGAAAAAATCATCTTCAACTTTGAAGGACAATAAAAAATGAGCTACAAGAGCTGGAGGGTTCAAATTTTGAGGAGGCACTCTTGAAACCTTCTTCAATGACTCATTCTATTTGCATTGTATCATCGTTTTCACATTGGATTTATATATTTTTTTGAAGGACATTTGGAGAATTTGAAAAAATCATCTTCAACTTTGAAGGACAATAAAAAATGAGCTACAAGAGCTGGAGGGTTCAAATTTTGAGGAGGCACTCTTGAAACCTTCTTCAATGACTCATTCTATTTGCATTGTATCATCGTTTTCACATTGGATTTATATATTTTTTTGTAGGACATTTGGAGAATTTGAAAAAATCATCTTCAACTTTGAAGGACAATAAAAAATGAACTACAAGAGCTGGAGGGTTCAAATTTTGAGGAGGCACTCTTGAAACCTTCTTCAATAACTCATTTTATTTGCATTGTATCATCGTTTTCACTTTTGGATTTATAATTTTTTATAGGTCATTTGGGGAATTTGAAAAAATCATCTTCAACTTTGAAGGACAATAAAAAATGAACTACAAGAGCTGGAGGGTTCAAATTTTGAGGAGGCACTCTTGAAACCTTCTTCAATAACTCGTTCTATTTGCATTGTATCATCGTTTCACTTTTGGATTTATAATTTTTTATAGGTCATTTGGGGAATTTGAAAAAATCATCTTCAACTTTGAAGGACAATAAAAAATGAACTACAAGAGCTGGAGGGTTCAAATTTTGAGGAGGCACTCTTGAAACCTTCTTCAATAACTCATTTTATTTGCATTGTATCATCGTTTTCACTTTTGGATTTATAATTTTTTATTGGTCATTTGGGGAATTTGAAAAAATCATCTTCAACTTTGAAGGACAATAAAAAATGAACTACAAGAGCTGGAGGGTTCAAATTTTGAGGAGGCATTCTTGAAACCTTCTTCAATGACTCATTCTATTTGCATTGTATCATCGTTTTCACTTTTGGATTTATATTTTTTTTTGTAGGACATTTGGAGAATTTGAAAAAATCATCTTCAACTTTGAAGGACAATAAAAAATGAGCTACAAGAGCTGGAGGGTTCAAATTTTGAGGAGGCATTCTTGAAACCTTCTTCAATGACTCATTCTATTTGCATTGTATCATCGTTTTCACTTTTGGATTTATAATTTTTTATAGGTCATTTGGGGAATTTGAAAAAATCATCTTCAACTTTGAAGAAGAATAAAAAATGAACTACAAGAGCTGGAGGGTTCAAATTTTGAGGAGGCACTCTTGAAACCTTCTTCAATAACTCATTCTATTTGCATTGTATCATCGATTCACTTTTGGATTTATAATTTTTTATAGGTCATTTGGGGAATTTGAAAAAATCATCTTCAACTTTGAAGAAGAATAAAAAATGAACTACAAGAGCTGGAGGGTTCAAATTTTGAGGAGGCACTCTTGAAACCTTCTTCAATAACTCATTTTATTTGCATTGTATCATCGTTTTCACTTTTGGATTTATAATTTTTTATAAGTCATTTGGGGAATTTGAAAAAATCATCTTCAACTTTGAAGAAGAATAAAAAATGAACTACAAGAGCTGGAGGGTTCAAATTTTGAGGAGGCACTCTTGAAACCTTCTTCAATAACTCATTTTATTTGCATTGTATCATCGTTTTCACTTTTGGATTTATAATTTTTTATAGGTCATTTGGGGAATTTGAAAAAATCATCTTCAACTTTGAAGAAGAATAAAAAATGAACTACAAGAGCTGGAGGGTTCAAATTTTGAGGAGGCACTCTTGAAACCTTCTTCAATAACTCATTTTATTTGCATTGTATCATCGTTTTCACTTTTGGATTTATAATTTTTTATAGGTCATTTGGAGAATTTGAAAAAATCATCTTCAACTTTGAAGGACAATAAAAAATGAACTACAAGAGCTGGAGGGTTCAAATTTTGAGGAGGCACTCTTGAAACCTTCTTCAATGACTCATTCTATTTGCATTGTATCATCGTTTTCACATTGGATTTATATATTTTTTTGAAGGACATTTGGAGAATTTGAAAAAATCATCTTCAACTTTGAAGGACAATAAAAAATGAACTACAAGAGCTGGAGGGTTCAAATTTTGAGGAGGCACTCTTGAAACCTTCTTCAATAACTCATTCTATTTGCATTGTATCATCGTTTCACTTTTGGATTTATATATTTTTTATAGGTCATTTGGGGAATTTGAAAAAATCATCTTCAACTTTGAAGGACAATAAAAAATGAACTACAAGAGCTGGAGGGTTCAAATTTTGAGGAGGCACTCTTGAAACCTTCTTCAATAACTCATTCTATTTGCATTGTATCATCGTTTCACTTTTGGATTTATAATTTTTTATAGGTCATTTGGGGAATTTGAAAAAATCATCTTCAACTTTGAAGGACAATAAAAAATGAACTACAAGAGCTGGAGGGTTCAAATTTTGAGGAGGCACTCTTGAAACCTTCTTCAATAACTCATTCTATTTGCATTGTATCATCGTTTCACTTTTGGATTTATAATTTTTTATAGGTCATTTGGGGAATTTGAAAAAATCATCTTCAACTTTGAAGGACATTAAAAAATGAACCACAAGAGCTGGAGGGTTCAAATTTTGAGGAGGCACTCTTGAAACCTTCTTCAATAACTCATTCTATTTGCATTGTATCATCGATTCACTTTTGGATTTATAATTTTTTATAGGTCATTTGGGGAATTTGAAAAGATCATCTTCAACTTTGAACGACAATAAAAAATGAGCTACAAGAGCTGGAGGGTTCAAATTTTGAGGAGGCATTCTTGAAACCTTCTTCAATGACTCATTCTATTTGCATTGTATCATCGTTTTCACTTTTGGATTTATAATTTTTTATAGGTCATTTGGGGAATTTGAAAAAATCATCTTCAACTTTGAAGGAGAATAAAAAATGAGCTACAAGAGCTGGAGGGTTCAAATTTTGAGGAGGCACTCTTGAAACCTTCTTCAATGACTCATTCTATTTGCATTGTATCATCGTTTTCACATTGGATTTATATATTTTTTTGAAGGACATTTGGAGAATTTGAAAAAATCATCTTCAACTTTGAAGGACAATAAAAAATGAGCTACAAGAGCTGGAGGGTTCAAATTTTGAGGAGGCATTCTTGAAACCTTCTTCAATGACTCATTCTATTTGCATTGTATCATCGTTTTCACTTTTGGATTTATAATTTTTTATAGGTCATTTGGGGAATTTGAAAAAATCATCTTCAACTTTGAAGGAGAATAAAAAATGAACTACAAGAGCTGGAGGGTTCAAATTTTGAGGAGGCACTCTTGAAACCTTCTTCAATAACTCATTCTATTTGCATTGTATCATCGATTCACTTTTGGATTTATAATTTTTTATAGGTCATTTGGGGAATTTGAAAAAATCATCTTCAACTTTGAAGGACAATAAAAAATGAACTACAAGAGCTGGAGGGTTCAAATTTTGAGGAGGCACTCTTGAAACCTTCTTCAATAACTCATTTTATTTGCATTGTATCATCGTTTTCACTTTTGGATTTATAATTTTTTATAGGTCATTTGGGAAATTTGAAAAAATCATCTTCAACTTTGAAGGACAATAAAAAATGAACTACAAGAGCTGGAGGGTTCAAATTTTGAGGAGGCATTCTTGAAACCTTCTTCAATGACTCATTCTATTTGCATTGTATCATCGTTTTCACTTTTGGATTTATATTTTTTTTTGTAGGACATTTGGAGAATTTGAAAAAATCATCTTCAACTTTGAAGGACAATAAAAAATGAGCTACAAGAGCTGGAGGGTTCAAATTTTGAGGAGGCATTCTTGAAACCTTCTTCAATGACTCATTCTATTTGCATTGTATCATCGTTTTCACTTTTGGATTTATATTTTTTTTTGTAGGACATTTGGAGAATTTGAAAAAATCATCTTCAACTTTGAAGGACAATAAAAAATGAACTACAAGAGCTGGAGGGTTCAAATTTTGAGGAGGCATTCTTGAAACCTTCTTCAATGACTCATTCTATTTGCATTGTATCATCGTTTTCACTTTTGGATTTATATTTTTTTTTGTAGGACATTTGGAGAATTTGAAAAAATCATCTTCAACTTTGAAGGACAATAAAAAATGAGCTACAAGAGCTGGAGGGTTCAAATTTTGAGGAGGCACTCTTGAAACCTTCTTCAATGACTCATTCTATTTGCATTGTATCATCGTTTTCACATTGGATTTATATATTTTTTTGAAGGACATTTGGAGAATTTGTAAAAATCATCTTCAACTTTGAAGGACAATAAAAAATGAGCTACAAGAGCTGGAGGGTTCAAATTTTGAGGAGGCACTCTGAAACCTTCTTCAATGACTCATTTTATTTGCATTGTATCATTGCTTTCACTTTTGGATTTATATTTTTTTTTGTAGGACATTTGGAGAATTTGAAAAAATCATCTTCAACTTTGAAGAAGAATAAAAAATGAACTACAAGAGCTGGAGGGTTCAAATTTTGAGGAGGCACTCTTGAAACCTTCTTCAATAACTCATTCTATTTGCATTGTATCATCGATTCACTTTTGGATTTATAATTTTTTATAGGTCATTTGGGGAATTTGAAAAAATCATCTTCAACTTTGAAGGACAATAAAAAATGAACTACAAGAGCTGGAGGGTTCAAATTTTGAGGAGGCACTCTTGAAACCTTCTTCAATAACTCATTCTATTTGCATTGTATCATCGATTCACTTTTGAATTTATAATTTTTTATAGGTCATCTGGGGAATTTGAAAAAATCATCTTCAACTTTGAAGGACAATAAAAAATGAACTACAAGAGCTGGAGGGTTCAAATTTTGAGGAGGCACTCTTGAAACCTTCTTCAATAACTCATTCTATTTGCATTGTATCATCGATTCACTTTTGGATTTATAATTTTTTATAGGTCATTTGGGGAATTTGAAAAAATCATCTTCAACTTTGAAGGACAATAAAAAATGAACTACAAGAGCTGGAGGGTTCAAATTTTGAGGAGGCACTCTTGAAACCTTCTTCAATAACTCATTCTATTTGCATTGTATCATCGATTCACTTTTGGATTTATAATTTTTTATAGGTCATTTGGGGAATTTGAAAAAATCATCTTCAACTTTGAAGGACAATAAAAAATGAACTACAAGAGCTGGAGGGTTCAAATTTTGAGGAGGCACTCTTGAAACCTTCTTCAATAACTCATTCTATTTGCATTGTATCATCGATTCACTTTTGGATTTATAATTTTTTATAGGTCATTTGGGGAATTTGAAAAAATCATCATCAACTTTGAAGGACAATAAAAAATGAACTACAAGAGCTGGAGGGTTCAAATTTTGAGGAGGCACTCTTGAAACCTTCTTCAATAACTCATTCTATTTGCATTGTATCATCGATTCACTTTTGGATTTATAATTTTTTATAGGTCATTTGGGGAATTTGAAAAAATCATCTTCAACTTTGAAGGACAATAAAAAATGAACTACAAGAGCTGGATGGTTCAAATTTTGAGGAGGCACTCTTGAAACCTTCTTCAATAACTCATTCTATTTGCATTGTATCATCGATTCACTTTTGAATTTATAATTTTTTATAGGTCATTTGGGGAATTTGAAAAAATCATCTTCAACTTTGAAGGACAATAAAAAATGAACTACAAGAGCTGGAGGGTTCAAATTTTGAGGAGGCACTCTTGAAACCTTCTTCAATAACTCATTCTATTTGCATTGTATCATCGATTCACTTTTGGATTTATAATTTTTTATAGGTCATTTGGGGAATTTGAAAAAATCATCTTCAACTTTGAAGGACAATAAAAAATGAACTACAAGAGCTGGAGGGTTCAAATTTTGAGGAGGCACTCTTGAAACCTTCTTCAATAACTCATTCTATTTGCATTGTATCATCGATTCACTTTTGGATTTATAATTTTTTATAGGTCATTTGGGGAATTTGAAAAAATCATCTTCAACTTTGAAGGACAATAAAAAATGAACTACAAGAGCTGGAGGGTTCAAATTTTGAGGAGGCACTCTTGAAACCTTCTTCAATAACTCATTCTATTTGCATTGTATCATCGTTTCACTTTTGGATTTATAATTTTTTATAGGTCATTTGGGGAATTTGAAAAAATCATCTTCAACTTTGAAGGACATTAAAAAACGAACCACAAGAGCTGGAGGGTTCAAATTTTGAGGAGGCACTCTTGAAACCTTCTTCAATAACTCATTCTATTTGCATTGTATCATCGATTCACTTTTGAATTTATAATTTTTTATAGGTCATTTGGGGAATTTGAAAAAATCATCTTCAACTTTGAAGGACAATAAAAAATGAACTACAAGAGCTGGAGGGTTCAAATTTTGAGGAGGCACTCTTGAAACCTTCTTCAATAACTCATTCTATTTGCATTGTATCATCGATTCACTTTTGGATTTATAATTTTTTATAGGTCATTTGGGGAATTTGAAAAAATCATCTTCAACTTTGAAGGACAATAAAAAATGAACTACAAGAGCTGGAGGGTTCAAATTTTGAGGAGGCACTCTTGAAACCTTCTTCAATAACTCATTCTATTTGCATTGTATCATCGATTCACTTTTGGATTTATAATTTTTTATAGGTCATTTGGGGAATTTGAAAAAATCATCTTCAACTTTGAAGGACAATAAAAAATGAACTACAAGAGCTGGAGGGTTCAAATTTTGAGGAGGCACTCTTGAAACCTTCTTCAATAACTCATTCTATTTGCATTGTATCATCGTTTCACTTTTGGATTTATAATTTTTTATAGGTCATTTGGGGAATTTGAAAAAATCATCTTCAACTTTGAAGGACATTAAAAAACGAACCACAAGAGCTGGAGGGTTCAAATTTTGAGGAGGCACTCTTGAAACCTTCTTCAATAACTCATTCTATTTGCATTGTATCATCGATTCACTTTTGGATTTATAATTTTTTATAGGTCATTTGGGGAATTTGAAAAAATCATCTTCAACTTTGAACGACAATAAAAAATGAACTACAAGAGCTGGAGGGTTCAAATTTTGAGGAGGCACTCTTGAAACCTTCTTCAATGACTCATTCTATTTGCATTGTATCATTGTTTTCACTTTTGGATTTATATTTTTTTTTGTAGGACATTTGGAGAATTTGAAAAAATCATCTTCAACTTTGAAGGACAATAAAAAATGAACTATAAGAGCTGGAGGGTTCAAATTTTGAGGAGGCACTCTTGAAACCTTCTTCAATAACTCATTCTATTTGCATTGTATCATCGTTTTCACTTTTGGATTTATATATTTTTTTGAAGGACATTTGGAGAATTTGAAAAAATCATCTTCAACTTTGAAGGACTATCAAAAATGAACTACAAGAGCTGGAGGGTTCAAATTTTGAGGAGGCACTCTTGAAACCTTCTTCAATAACTCATTCTATTTGCATTGTATCATCGTTTTCACTTTTGGATTTATATATTTTTTTGAAGGACATTTGGAGAATTTGAAAAAATCATCTTCAACTTTGAAGGACTATCAAAAATGAACTACAAGAGCTGGAGGGTTCAAATTTTGAGGAGGCACTCTTGAAACCTTCTTCAATAACTCATTCTATTTGCATTGTATCATCGTTTTCACTTTTGGATTTATATATTTTTTTGAAGGACATTTGGAGAATTTGAAAAAATCATCTTCAACTTTGAAGGACTATCAAAAATGAACTACAAGAGCTGGAGGGTTCAAATTTTGAGGAGGCACTCTTGAAACCTTCTTCAATAACTCATTCTATTTGCATTGTATCATCGTTTTCACTTTTGGATTTATATATTTTTTTGAAGGACATTTGGAGAATTTGAAAAAATCATCTTCAACTTTGAAGGACTATCAAAAATGAACTACAAGAGCTGGAGGGTTCAAATTTTGAGGAGGCACTCTTGAAACCTTCTTCAATAACTCATTCTATTTGCATTGTATCATCGATTCACTTTTGGATTTATAATTTTTTATAGGTCATTTGGGGAATTTGAAAAAATCATCTTCAACTTTGAAGGACAATAAAAAATGAGCTACAAGAGCTGGAGGGTTAAAATTTTGAGGAGGCACTCTTGAAACCTTCTTCAATGACTCATTCTATTTGCATTGTATCATTGTTTTCACTTTTGGATTTATATATTTTTTTGTAGGACATTTGGAGAATTTGAAAAAATCATCTTCAACTTTGAAGGACTATCAAAAATGAACTACAAGAGCTGGAGGGTTCAAATTTTGAGGAGGCACTCTTGAAACCTTCTTCAATGACTCATTCTATTTGCATTGTATCATCGATTCACTTTTGGATTTATAATTTTTTATAGGTCATTTGGGGAATTTGAAAAAATCATCTTCAACTTTGAAGGACAATAAAAAATGAACTATAAGAGCTGGAGGGTTCAAATTTTGAGGAGGCACTCTTGAAACCTTCTTCAATAACTCATTCTATTTGCATTGTATCATCGTTTTCACTTTTGGATTTATATATTTTTTTGAAGGACATTTGGAGAATTTGAAAAAATCATCTTCAACTTTGAAGGACTATCAAAAATGAACTACAAGAGCTGGAGGGTTCAAATTTTGAGGAGGCACTCTTGAAACCTTCTTCAATAACTCATTCTATTTGCATTGTATCATCGTTTTCACTTTTGGATTTATATATTTTTTTGAAGGACATTTGGAGAATTTGAAAAAATCATCTTCAACTTTGAAGGACTATCAAAAATGAACTACAAGAGCTGGAGGGTTCAAATTTTGAGGAGGCACTCTTGAAACCTTCTTCAATAACTCATTCTATTTGCATTGTATCATCGATTCACTTTTGGATTTATAATTTTTTATAGGTCATTTGGGGAATTTGAAAAAATCATCTTCAACTTTGAAGGACAATAAAAAATGAGCTACAAGAGCTGGAGGGTTAAAATTTTGAGGAGGCACTCTTGAAACCTTCTTCAATGACTCATTCTATTTGCATTGTATCATTGTTTTCACTTTTGGATTTATATTTTTTTTTGTAGGACATTTGGAGAATTTGAAAAAATCATCTTCAACTTTGAAGGACTATCAAAAATGAACTACAAGAGCAGGAGGGTTCAAATTTTGAGGAGGCACTCTTGAAACCTTCTTCAATAACTCATTCTATTTGCATTGTATCATCGTTTTCACTTTTGGATTTATATATTTTTATTATAGGTCATTTGGGAATTCGAGCTTTGAAGAAGTATAAAAAATAAACTGGAAAAGCTGGAGGGTTCAAAATTTGAGGAGTCACTCTTGAAACTTTTCTCAATAACTCATTCTGCCCCTTTGGAGAGTTGCAGGAAATAACTAGACAGTTCCAAATGTGTAAATAGTTTCATCAATTCGTCAATACAAAAATACAATATAAAAAATGTCACACAAAATCACACGTGTTGCAAATCTCGCCTCCTCCACCAAGGAATCCCTTGCTGCTCCTCCATCACCAATTGTCGCGGTTTCAGGGGTAAAGGGGGTCTCGCGTGCACTTGAGGAAAATGACCCAGTCTTTGGCTCTCTCTAATACTAGGCAACCTCTCCAAATTATGTACAGGGTTGCTCCTAACATTAAAAGTTTCCATTGGTATGGGGGCCCGCTTGGCACTCTGTATAGCCTTGATTCTTCTCCGCGCTGTGTTCTTGGCGCGACACTGTATAGTCAGCAACAGTGCGCTGACTATGGCCAGCATTATTCCTATATAGACCAAAACCTGCAGGTTTCGTGCTGCTGACTTGCGCAGCACCAGCCCTGCTATACACAGGGACACTCCTATTAGAATCCCCATGGTGAACATCAACTAAATTTCAAATTATAGAATCCGGCAACATTGTTTAAGTAATACAAACCTGCAAAACAAAGTAGCAAACACTCTCAACCGTCTGACACTTTCCGCCACACCCATAAACCATCGCATTGGTCAAGGCGGAGCTCATGGAACTTTGCGGTCTGTCCGACAATCTGGACCCAACAGGTCGTCTGATTGGTTCCACTGGAGTCTGGATTTCATGGTACAACCTCTCGTCATCTTGCTCGCGGTTCCTCTCGTCCTCGTAAAATGGTAGCCTGGTGGAGCCACTGTCATCGGATGTGACGTCAGTGTTTCGACTTTCGCGCAACGGGCTGTGCTGGAAGCTGCCCTCGTAGTAGTCGTAGTAGGTGTCGCTGGTGGCGTCACTGAAGCCAATGTCGATGGTGGCGTGGGCGGGTTTTCTTTGGCATCGGGAGTGCGGCTTGGGCAAGGTGAGGGTGGTTACTTTGTAGGGGTTGTCATGCGCATAATGAGTGAGGGGTGCGCGCCGGGACATCGGGGGTGGTTATCATATCTGGGTGGCTGGAATTTGATTTTTGTTATAAAAAAAAAATACATATGGAATCTGGTTAAAATGTAATGTATTTTCAAAAAGTCGCCAAAGTTTTTTAAATTAATTTGTAGACGTCCAATAAATATTTTTCAATTGGGGAACCTTCAACCTTCTCACAGTCAAGATTTCAAGCCAAAATTTCTAGCGGTTTGAAAATGACAGCTTGTCAAAGTTCCATGTGGAATTTCCTTTGTTAAAAGTTCATCAATTTTCAAAAATTCGGCTTGATTTATAAAATGAGGTTGTGGATTTGAAATTATAATTTTTTAAAAAGAGAACCTTGAAAGTTCTCACATAAAAAGTTTCAATTCAAAATTCCAAGCGGTTTGAAGATGACAGCAGGTGAAAGTTTTATGTTGGTTGCTCTTGTTCATTGATTTTCTAAAATTTGTCTAAATTTTGAAAATGGTTTGTGGATTTGAAATAAATATTTTTCGATTAATTAACCTTCAAAATAATCACATCTGGAAGAATTAGGAGATAAATCGACATGAAGTTGGAAGAGTCAAATTCCATGCATACCTTTACGAAAAAATTCATATTTCCGGAAACAAAATGAATAGACTTGATTTTTTTACCAATCGCTTCAGAATTAAATTCTTTTTCAAATTTGCCAGAGAAATCTACAGGATGTATTGGAAAAATGGAAAGAAAAATCGAGTTAAAATTGACGTACCTATAAAAATTAAGGGAAAAATGTAACAGCTCCCTAAAAAAATTCATAACTCCAAAAATGAATGAAATAGAGTCTTGATTTTTTCACCAATCGATTCAGCATGAAATTTTCTTTCAAAATTGTCAAACAAATATACAGGGTGTATTGGAAAAATTGGGAGGAAAATCAAGTTAAAGTTGACGTACCAAAATTAAGGAAAAAATGTAACAGCTCCCTAAAAAAATTCATAACTCCAAAAATAAAAGAGATAGACTCTTGATTTTTTCACCAATCGATTAAGCATGAAATTTTCTTATAAAATAGTTAGAAAAATATACAGGGTGTATTGGAAAAATTGGCAGAAAAATCGAGTTAAAGTTAAGTACCAAAATTAAGGGAAAAATGTAACAGCTCCCTAAAAAAATTCATAACTCCAAAAATGAATGAAATAGAGTCTTGATTTTTTCACCAATCGATTCAGCATGAAATTTTCTTTTAAAATTGTCAAACAAATATACAGGGTGTATTGGAGAAATTGGGAGGAAAATCGAGTTAATGTTGACGTACCAAAATTAAGGGAAAGATGTAACAGCTCCCTAAAAAAATTCATAACTCCAAAAATAAAAGAGATAGACTCTTGATTTTTTCACTAATCGATTAAACATGAAATTTTCTTATAATAAGTTAGAAAAATATACAGGGTGTATTGGAAAAATTGGCAGAAAAATCGAGTTAAAGTTAAGTACCAAAATTAAGGGAAAAATGTAACAGCTCCCTAAAAAAATTCATAACTCCAAAAATGAATGAAATAGAGTCTTGATTTTTTCACCAATCGATTCAGCATGAAATTTTCTTTCAAAATTGTCACACAAATATACAGGGTGTATTGGAAAAATTGGGAGGAAAATCGAGTTAAAGTTGACGTACCAAAATTAAGGGAAAGATGTAACAGCTCCATACAAAAATTCATAACTCCAAAAATAAAAGAGATAGACTCTTGATTTTTTCACCAAACGATTAAGCATGAAATTTTTTTATAAAATAATTAGAAAAATATACAGGGTGTATAGGAAAAATTGGCAGAAAAATCGAGTTAAAGTTAAAGTACCAAAATTAAGGGAAAAATGTAACAGCTTCCTAAAAAAATTCATAACTCCAAAACTAAATGAAATGGAGTCTTGATTTTTTCACCAATCGATTCCGCATTAAATTTTCTTTCAAAAATGCAAGAAAAATTAACAGGGTGTATTGGAAAAATTGGGCGAAAAATCGTTAACGTACGAAATAATAAAAATCATTTTTTAGAAATTGAAAAAAAAAATGTTTTCGAGACATCCGGCTATACTTTAATAAATATCCTAGTACTATAAATATTATGCAAATGATCACTCACGATTATCTATTATAAACCCAATATTGTTTACTACAATAGTTTTATTACCATATCAATCAATAGTTTTTTCAATTATTTTCCAAAATTCTTAAGTCAAAATGACCTCATCGATTAATGAGACCTTGTATGAATCGATAAACAATCAAGGTGCATTCAAAGTTGGTGCCAATAAAGCAATTTGGCTCATTGATGTGCAATTTATTCGATCCAATGGACGTTTTCTAGGTTTAGATTCAGTTGATGAAGAGTTTTGTTGATTGCAGGTGAGATATGGATCAATTTTTTATTTGCTTGAGGAGGGATGATTGCTTTGATTACTCTGAGGATGGCCTAAACTTCATTGAAAAAGCGAAACGTCTAAAAAAATTGTTCAATTTACTTTTGATTTAGGCACTAAATCGATAATTGGATTGTTCTCCCGTTTTTTTATTATTTTTTTGGCACTTTTGAAGGATAATTTCATGTTTTTGTCTATTTCATTTATTTTTTAAAAGAGCTTTTCTCTTAATTTTAGCACGTCAAGTTTAACTTGATTTTTCCCCCCAATTTTTCCTATACACCCTGTATATTTTTTTGACAATTTTTAAAGAGAATTTCACGGTGAATCGATTGGTGCAAAAATCAAAAGTCTATCTTTTGTATTTTTAGAGTAATGATTTTTTATAGGGAGCGGTTACATTTTTCTCCTAATTTTGGTACGTCAACTTTAACTCGATTTTTCTCCCAATTTTTCCTCTACACCCTGTATATTTTTTTGACAATTTTGAAAGAGAATTTCATGCTGAATCGATTGGTGAAAAAATCAAAAGTCTATCTTTTTTATTTTTGAACTTATGAATTTTTTTAAAAAGCTGTTACATGTTAATTTTGATACGTCAACTTCAACTCGATTTTTCTCCCAATATTTCCCATACACCCTGTATATTTTTTCCACAATTTTTTAAGAAAATTTCATGCTGAATCGATTGGTGAAGAGATCAATACTCTATCTTTTGTATTTTTAGAGTAATGATTTTTTATAGGGAGCGGTTACATTTTTCCCTTAATTTTGGTACGTCAACTTTAACTCGATTTTCTCCCAATTTTTCCTTTACACCCGGTATATTTTTTTGACAATTTTGAAAGAGAATTTCATGCTGAATTGATTGGTGAAAAAATCAAAATACTATCTTTTTTATTTTTGGAGTTATGAATTTTTTTAAAAAGCTGTTAAATGTTAATTTGGATACGTCAACTTTAACTCGATTTTTCTCCCAATATTTCCCATACACCCTGTATATTTTTTCTACAATTTTTAAAGAAAATTTCATGCTGAATCGATTGGTGAAAAGATCAATATTCTATCTTTTGTATTTTTCGAGTAATGATTTTTTATAGGGAGCGGTTACATTTTCCCCTTATTTTTGGTACGTCAACTTTAACTCGATTTTTCCTCAAATCTTTCCGATACACCCTGTATATTTTTTTGACAAGTTTGAAAGAGAATTTCATGCTGAATCGATTGGTGAAAAAATCAAAAGTCTATCTTTTTTATTTTTGGAGTTATGAATTTTTTTAAAAAGCTGTTAAATGTTAATTTTGATACGTCAACTTTAACTCGATTTTTCTCCCAATATTTCCCATACACCCTGTATATTTTTTCCAAAATTTTTAAAGAAAATTTCATGCTGAATCGATTGGTGAAAAGATCAATAGTCTATCTTTTGTATTTTTAGAGTAATGATTTTTTATAGGAAGCGGTTACATTTTCCCCTTAATTTTGGTACGTCAACTTTAATTCGATTTTTCCTCAAATTTTTCCGATACACCCTGTATTTTTTTTTGACAATTTTGAAAGAAAATTTCATGCTGTATCGATTCGTGAAAAGATCAATAGTCTATCTTTTGTATTTTTAGAGTAATGATTTTTTATAGGAAGCGGTTACATTTTCCCCTTAATTTTGATACGTCAACTTTAACTCGATTTTTCTCAAAATTTTTCCAATACACCCTGTATATTTTTTTGTCAATTTTCAAAGAAAATTTCACGCTGAATCGAATGATGCAAAAATCAAGAGTCTATCTCGATTATTTTTGGAGATATGATTTTTTTCAAAACAAACCTTTCGCTGCGCAAACTTCACCAAATCACTTCACAAACCGCATCCGAAATCACCAGGACCTTGGGTTCTTGGGTACCACACAATAAGCGCACTCATACTTGTTCAATAATCCTCTTATTGTTCATAAAAATGCACGTTTATCAACATTTACAGCCGCAACGTAAATAGGCATTTATTGCCGCGATTAATGAAATTCCACAACTTTTTCACGTCATTCGCCACGACAAAAATGCCGCTCATTTAACATGCCCAACTTCACTACATCACATGCTACACACTACACCAGTTAGCCAAATCTACTTAAGGCGGTGTTGTCAGATTGAACGGTGAAAAATCCTGGGTTATCCCAACACAACTTAAGAAAACTTGCATCTACCTCAAAAATCACATGGTATAATATTTATTTATGGTACTAGTGCGTTGTGTTGAAAATAAGTCACGAGAGAAAGATTTGTACCATCCATAACTCACTATAGTGACTAGTGAGTTATGGATTATAACACACTAGTGTGTTTTTTGACACTTCACTTGTCCAAAATTACATCAATAATGACATCTATAACAAACATGCGTTAAATCAAAACAGTTATTCTATTGTACGACAAAATTTGAAGTTGATATCCTAAATAATCAAATTAAATGCTAAAAACAAAATTAATTGAAAAACTTTCCAATTTCGCAAAATATTACATCAAATTGAAGTAAAACATCTATTCTAATAAACGGCAAAATTTCAAGTTGATATCCCAAAAGCTTTAAAAATTCCCAAACTCACCAGAATAAATATTAGTCCATCGTATCAGAGATAAAATGACCAACATGACAACGCCGCTCATTATCCCTTTTTGAATGCAACTTGTGTCTTGGTCCATTCCATCTGTTCCAGTGGCGTGGGCGTGGTTAACACCCATTTAAAGGTCATTGATACGGCAACACCGAAATATTTAATATGTGGGTTAATTGTATGGCGACAAAAATAGTCTTTGCGCGGAGATAAATGTACTTTAATTTTGAAAGAGTGTACAACGTTGCTTTTTGCACCATTTTTATGGGATTTTTAGTATTAATCAGCAAAATTGGCAAGTGCGGGGCACGCCACTGGAATAAACGAGGCAATAACTCATAACTCCTAACAAGGCACCCATACAAGCGCGTCACACTCCCTCCTTTTCTCTCTCGTTTATCTTCAATCTTCAATTTTGACCCTGAAAGTGGTCGGAGAGGTTTGGGTTGTTATGGTTGCATGGTTAAGTGGTTCCGTGGAATATTTTTGAAATTTTCTAAAAAATCACTTGGGGAGGGCTGATATTTTTCTGATGTATTTTCTAGATCTTGTTTTATATGTGTGGGGAATTTGAGGGCTCAATTTTAATTAAAAGTAGTTTAATTGTCCTTTGAAAAATCTCTTGAAACTTTCAAAAAATCACCAATAATAAATGAAGAAGTGTGGAAGGGTCAAAATTTCAATTTTAGAAAAAAATTGGGGCCTCAATCTCAACTATAAATATTTTTATGGCCCTCCTAAAAATAACTTGCATGAATCTTGGAAAATAAATTTCAAAAAATCACCAATAATCACTGAAAAAGTGTGAAGACCTCAAAATTCCAGTATTAACTTGTCTAACCATCTTTAATTTGTAGAAAATATCTGAGGCCTCAATCTCAACTATAAATATTTTTCATGACCTTCCGAAAAATAAATTGCAATGCTTGGGGATAATAATTTACAAAAGATAACAAAGTATCCCTGAAGAAGTGTAAAGGTCTCAAATCTTCAGTATAAACTAATAAACCCTAATTTTATTTGTGGAGGAAAATTGAGGCCTCAAATTCAACTATAAATATTTTTCATTGCCCTCCGAAAAATACCTTGCATGAATCTTAGAAAATAAATTTCAAAAAATCACCAATAATCACTGAAAAAGTGTGAAGACCTCAAAATTCCAGTATTAACTTGTCTAACCATCTTTAATTTGTAGAAAATATCTGAGGCCTCAATCTCAACTATGAATATTTTTCATGGCCTTCCGAAAAATAAATTGCAATGCTTGGGAATAATGATTTACAAAAAATCACAAAGTATCCCTGAAGAAGTGTGAAGGTCTCAAATCTTCAGTATAAACTAATCAACCCTTATTTTATCTGTGGTGGAAAATTGAGGCCTCAAACTCAACTATAAATATTTTTCATGGCCCTCCGAAAAAAACCTTGCAAGAACCTTGGAAAATGAATTTCAAAAAATCACCAATAATCACTGAAAAAGTGTGAAGACCTCAAAATTCCTGTATAAACTTGACTAACTCTCTTTAATTTGTAGAAAATATCTGAGGCCTCAATCTCAACTATGAATATTTTTCATGGCCCTCCGAAAAATACCTTGCAATGCTCTGGAATAATAATTTACAAAAAATCACAAAGTATCCCTGAAGAAGTGTGAAGGTCTCAAATCTTCAGTATAAGCTAATCAACCCTTATTTTATTTGTGGTGGAAAATTGAGGCCTCAAACTCAACTATAAATATTTTTCATGGCCCTCCGAAAAATAACTTGCAAGAATCTTAGAAAGTAAATTTCAAAAAATCACCAATAATCACTGAAAAAGTGTGGAGACCTCAAAATGCCAGTATAAACTTGTCTAACTCCCTTTAACTTGTAGAACATATCTGAGGCCTCAATCTCAACTATGAATATTTTTCATGGCCCTCCGAAAAATACCTTGCAATGCTCTGGAATAATAATTTACAAAAAATCACAAAGTATCCCTGAAGAAGTGTGAAGGTCTCAAATCTTCAGTATAAACTAATCAACCCTTATTTTATCTGTGGTGGAAAATTGAGGCCTCAAACTCAACTATAAATATTTTTCATGGCCCTCCGAAAAAAACCTTGCAAGAATCTTGGAAAATGAATTTCAAAAAATCACCAATAATCACTGAAAAAGTGTGAAGACCTCAAAATTCCTGTATAAACTTGACTAACTCTCTTTAATTTGTAGAAAATATCTGAGGCCTCAATCTCAACTATATGAATATTTTTCATGGCCTTCCGAAAAATAAAATTGCAATGCTTGGGAATAATAATTTACAAAAAATCACAAAGTATCCCTGAAGAAGTGTAAAGGTCTCAAATCTTCAGTATAAACTAATAAACCCTTACTTTATTTGTGGAGGAAAATTGAGGCCTCAAACTCAACTATAAATATTTTTCATGGCCCTCCGAAAAATACCTTGCAATGCTCGGGAATAATAATTTACAAAAAATCACAAAGTATCCCTGAAGAAGTGTGAAGGTCTCAAATCTTCAGTATAAACTAATCAACCCTTATTTTATTTGTGGAACAAAATTGAGGCCTTAAACTCAACTGTAAATATTTTTCATGGCCCTCCGAAAAATACCTTGCAATGCTTGGGAAAAATAATTTACAAAAAATCACAAAGTTTCCCTAAAGAAGTGTAAAGTCTCAAATCTTCAGTATAAACTGATCAACCCTTATTTTATTTGTGGTGGAAAATTGAGGCCTCAAACTCAACTATAAATATTTTTCATGGCCCTCCGAAAAATACCTTGCAATGCTTGGGAAAAATAATTTACAAAAAATCACAAAGTTTCCCTAAAGAAGTGTAAAGTCTCAAATCTTCAGTATAAACTGATCAACCCTTATTTTATTTGTGGTGGAAAATTGAGGCCTCAAACTCAACTATAAATATTTTTCATGGCCCTCCGAAAAATACCTTGCAGGAATCTCAAAAAATAAACTTCAAAAAATCACCAATAATCACTGAAAAAGTGTGAAGACCTCAAAATTCCAGTATAAACTTGTCTAACTCTCTTTAATTTGTAGAAAATATCTGAGGCCTCAATCTCAACTATGAATATTTTTCATGGCCCTCCGAAAAATACCTTGCAATGCTTGGGAAAAATAATTTACAAAAAATCACAAAGTTTCCCTGAAGAAGTGTAAAGTCTTAAATCTTCAGTATAAACTGATCAACCCTTATTTTATTTGTAGAGGAAAATTGAGGCCTCAAACTCAACTATAAATATTTTTCATTGCCCTCCGAAAAATACCTTGCAAGAATCTTAGAAAGTAAATTTCAAAAAATCACCAATAATCACTGAAAAAGTGTGAAGACCTCAAAATTCCAGTATAAACTTGTCTAACTCTCTTTAATTTGTAGAAAATATCTGAGGCCTCAATCTCAACCATGAATATTTTTCATGGCCATCCAAAAAATACCTTGCAATGCTCGGGAATAATAATTTACAAAAAATCACAAAGTATCCCTGAAGAAGTGTGATGGTCTCAAATCTTCAGTATGAACTAATCAACGCTTATTTTATTTGTGGTGGAGAATTGAGGCCTCAAACTCAACTATAAATATTTTTCATGGCCCTCCGAAAAATACCTTGCAAGAATCTTGGAAAATAAATTTTAAAAAATCACCAATAATCACTGAAAAAGTGTGAAGACCTCAAAATTCCAGTAAAAACTTGTCTAACTCTCTTTAATTTGTAGAAAATATGCGAGGCCTCAATCTCAACTATGAATATTTTTCATGGCCCTCCAAAAAATACCCTGCAATGCTCGGGAATAATAATTTACAAAAAATCACAAAGTATCCCTGAAGAAGTGTGAAGGTCTCAAATCTTCAGTATAAACTAATCAACCCTTATTTTATCTGTGGTGGAAAATTGAGGCCTCAAACTCAACTATAAATATTTTTCATGGCCCTCCGAAAAAAACCTTGCAAGAATCTTGGAAAATAAATTTCAAAAAATCACCAATAATCACTGAAAAAGTGTGAAGACCTCAAAATTCCTGTATAAACTTGTCTAACTCTCTTTAATTTGTAGAAAATATCTGAGGCCTCAATCTCAACTATGAATATTTTTCATGGCCCTCCGAAAAATACCTTGCGATGCTCTGGAATAATAATTTACAAAAAATCACAAAGTATCCCTGAAGAAGTGTGAAGGTCTCAAATCTTCAGTATAAACTAATCAACGCTTATTTTATTTGTGGTGGAGAATTGAGGCCTCAAACTCAACTATAAATATTTTTCATTGCACTCCGAAAAATACCTTGCATGAATCTTAGAAAATAAATTTCAAAAAATCACCAATAATCACTGAAAAAGTGTGAAGACCTCAAAATTCCTGTATAAACTTGTCTAACTCTCTTGTAGAAAATATTTGAGGCCTTAATCTTAAAGATAAATATTTTTCATGACCCTCCGAAAAATACCTTGCATGAATGAATCTTAGAAAATGAATTTCAGAAAATCACCAATAATCACTGAATAAGTGTGGAGGCCTCAAATTTTTCAGAAAATATTTTTTAAACCTTTTTCAATATGTGGGAACAGTTTGAGGCCTTTAAGTCAACAGAAAAATATTTTTTGATGTTTAATCATTGAGTAATGATTGAGTCCATAAGATTCTCCCAACAACGTTTCAAGTCATAAGTGACTCATCAGACATAAAACTCAAACTTTCCCACCCTAAGACTAAATATAAAAACCATCAAAAGACCCCCATTCAAGTGATTTCCCAAAGGAAACGGCTTTCATTTGTGACTCACACCCTTTCTATAAAAAGCCGATTTAATTCAATAAAACTGTCACCAAGTGTGAAGACCTTGTGTAATTTAAAAAGAAGAATTTTGAAGATTAATTGAGAATGAAAAAAAAGGCAAAGGGGTCATTAACTTCTATATTTGATGATGAATGTTTGCTATGTAATTATTCCAGCCCACAAGGGTGCTTAATAAAAGTGGCACGTGACCCCACCCTAGTGACAGGGTGACATTAAACCCATAGGGTGTGGGTTTGTGGTACCTGCATGGTACTTCTCGGAACTGGATTTCTTGTAATAACATAGAATCAGTAAATAAGTCGTATTTTCTAAAATAAAGAAGATGGGCGTTTGTTTTTGTTACCATTGGATTAGCGTGAAATTTCCTTTCAAAATTGTCTGAAAAATATACAGGGTGTATTGGGAAAATTGAAAAAAATCGAGTTAAAGTTGACGTACAATTTAACAGATTTGTCAAAAAAGACGATTAGTTCCGAGTAGAACCAAAAGAATACAATCTGCTGTCGATGAGATTTTGTTAAAAGACACAATGGGTTCGGAGTAGAACCAAAAGAATACGTTCTGGTGTCAATGCGATTTCGACAATTATTTTGTATATTCTATTAATTATGTCATAAAAGACGACTAGCTCGGAGTAAAACCAAAAGAATACGGTCTGCTGTCAGTGTGACTTTGTCGATTGTTTTGTATATTTCATCCAAAAAAAACGATGAGTTCGGAGTAGAACCAAAAGAATACGGTCTGCTGTCAATGCGAGAAATCTGAAACATTTTCTTTTAAGATTATTGCGGATCACCAATCAATTCAGCATGATTTTTTTTTCATGCAGTGATTAGAAAAAAATCGACTTGAAGTTGAATCACCACCATATCAAGATACTCAACCCATATAAACATTTCCTAGTCGTAATAAGTCCCTGGTACTCATAACACTGATCACTGTATTCCAGTCACCATCTAGTCATGATTGACAAAAAACCAATTTGCAGTACCCAGTCGAAAAAACGCCATAGGATGGTACCCGTTGCGGTTTGTCAGCCAATTATTTTATGTCGCCTTGGCCGATTCTAATTATCCATATCAGTTTGCGTACCATTTTCAAAAGAGTATCTGCATCCGGTGCTCAACAAGCTTGTAATTGTTGCAAGTACTGCCAGTACTGATTTGTTTATTATGGTGGGTGTGTGGATGTAGTTTTGCGTTAAAATGTAGTTTTTTTGCGAATAAGTGAATGGTGAGTTTTATCGCAAAAACTTTTCACAGTTCAAGTTATATTTGATGATTTTTGAGTTAATTTCGGTAATTTTTGAGTTTTTTGAGTTAGTTTTGATTATTTTTTAATCAGTTTTGGCTGATTTCGATTGAATTTGATTGATTTTTAGTTATTTTTAGACCAATTTTGGTAGGTTTGAGTTATTTTCGATATTTTTTGAGTTATTATTTGACAATTTGAGTTATTTACCATCATTTTTGGGATTGTCTATTTTTATGTTATTTTTGGTTTGTTTGAATTATTTTCAGTCAATGTTGTTCGGTTTGGGTTGAGTCAGTCAGTTGAGTTTTTTTTAAACCAGCTTTGGTCGGTTTGGGTAATTTTTTATTCATTTTGGGTTGGTTTTGGTAATTTATGAGTTATTTTGGGTTGGTTTAAGGTGTTTTCAGTCAATGTTGGGATATTTTCGGCCATTTTTTCAAGTTATTTTGGGTTAGTTTTGATTATTTTAGTCAGTTTTGGTTGATTTGGATTGGATTTGGTTGATTTTGAGTTATTTTTGGACCAGTATTGGTCGGTTTAACTCATAATATGTATATTCCATTTTATTTTTACACTATTTTATAATTTATTAGCTTTTAGAAAAAGAAAAACAAAATGTAATTTTTGTAGCTTGTGGCTAATAGACTATTATTATTATTATGTTTAGGTTATTTTCGAGTTATTTAGGGTTTCTATTGGTAATTTATGAGTTATTTTGGGTTGGTTTTGTCGATTTTTGAGTTATTTTTGGTTGATTTTAAGTTATTTTCAAATCAGTTCGAGTTATTTTTGATAATTTTTGAGTTAATTTCGGTAATTTTTTTTTTATTTGAGTTAGTTTTTGTAATTTTTTAGTTATTTTTGATTAAATTTAGTCAGTTTTGGCTGATTTGGATTGGATTTGATTGATTTAAGTTAGTTTTAGACCAATTTTGGTAGGTTTGAGTTATTTTCGATATTTTTTTAGTTATTTGGTTGATTTTCAGTTATTATTTGACAATTTGAGTCATTTATCATCATTTTTGGGATTGTTGATTTTTATGTTATTTTCGCTTGGTTTGAATTATTTTCAGTCAATGTTGGTCGGTTTGGGTTATTTTCGATGATTTTTGAGCTACTTTGGGTTGGTTTAAGTTATTTTCAGTCAATGTTGAGCGGTTATTTTCGGTCATTTTTTCAAGTTATTTTGGGTTGGTCTTGGTTATTTTCAGTTGGTTTGGATTGGTTTTGATTCTTTTTAATCAGTTTTGGTTGATTTGCATTGATAATTTTTGGGTTATTTTGCGTTATTTTCTGTCAGATTTGATCGGATTTGCTTCATTTCGAGATATTATTGCACCAGTTTATGTCAATTTGAGTTATTTTCCATCATTTTTGGGTTAGTTTTTTTGATTGTTATGTTATTTTGGGTTGGTTCGAATTATTTTCAATCAATGTAGGTCTTTTTGTGTTATTTTCGATCATTTTTGAGCTACTTTTGGGTTAGATTTGGTTATTCTCAGTCTGTTTTGATCTTTCTGGGTTGTTCATTTTTGTTGGTTTGGTTTTTTTTCGAACATTTTTGAGTTACTTTAGGGTTGGTTTGGTCTGATTTGGTACTGTTTTCGATATTTTGGTTTATTTTCAGAGAATGTTGGTCCGTTTGGGTTATTTTTTTTGAGTTAGCTATTTTTTATTTTTCATTTTTTTTTTGGATAAATAATTTTGTTTATTTTCGCTTAGTTTGGGTTACGATAATTTTGAGTTATTTTTTTGAACAGTTTTGATCGGTTTGTTATTTTCGGTTATTTTTCAGTAATTTTGGGTTGGGTCGGTTTGGGTTAGTTTTGTTATTTCATTGGGATAGTTCAGGAGATACATAACTGATTTTTCAATTTTTTGGCACTTCTCCTCTAAATTAGTAGATCTTGAAAATATCTACAAAATCATCCTGAATCATTTTGTCCTGCTATAAATATAGTTCAGGAGATATCGTATCATAAATAATTTATTTTCTAATTTTCTGCCAAATTTTCTCAAATCTTTCCTGATTGGTGAGTTTAATCGCAAAAACTATTGTAGATACAAAATTTGTAAAACTTAAAAATGTCTACAAAAAACATATGGACAGATTACACGAGATACAGTCCCATGCACAAAAAATTTGACCCGCGATACCTATTACTAATAACTGAAAAAAAAACCCATAACTTTCACCGTAAAAAATCGAAAAATTTCCCAAAAACAAATATGATTTGTAACGAGTGGTCATTAATCGAACTAAACCCGTAACCCAAACAAAAAATACTTTCACTGTTAAGCAAAAATTATCGGGATCTCATATGGCGGTCATGTTGCAATGTTGATTGGGCAACCAATGTGGGTTGATGCAAAAAAAAGTAGAACACATTTTTAATTATTTAAAATAATTTTCAAAAGTTCACTGATTCAATACAAAAGGAAATTACCTTAGCGGTATATCGATTAATTAATACAAATAAAACAATTCATCCTGCGCTTTATATTATCGTCAGAATGGTGCAGTGTGTGACCCAGCGCGGTTCTATTTCTGTTAATCATCCGTTTTTTTTTAAGTTTAATTATATGTGATAATGTTGTTGATAGATTATCCGTTAATGGCGGCCAGTTGGTGAGTCAGTTTGTTAGTGTTTGGTGATATATTGTGCGCTTTTCAGCAAAATTTGTAGTTCTATGAGTATGTTTCACTGGCTTTTGATAAATGGTGATTTAGTTTGCTTAAAATTTTGTTTTGACAGAGTTTATTTTGAAAATGGTGAACTTAATCACCAAAATCCTCACCACAACATTTGTAGATTTTCAAATTTTCTACAAAAATGGTATTTTCACTTTTTTTCCTTAGATTGATAGTTTGTAAGTTATAACGATTACCATAACTTGGTGATTTATTTCCTTTGAAATTTACTTGAATGAGTTTATCTTGAAAATGGTAAACTTTATCACCAAAATCCACTTCACAACATTTGTAGATCTTCAAATTTTCTTCAAAAAAGGATTCTTTACTTTTCTTCCTTAGATTGATAGTTTGTAAGTTATAACGATTACCATAACTTGGTGATTTATTTCCTTTGAAATTTACTTGAATGAGTTTATCTTGAAAATGGTGAACTTTATCACCAAAATCCACTTCACAACATTTGTAGATCTTCAAATTTTCTTCAAAAATGGTATCTTCGCTTTTTTTCCTAAGATTGATAGTTTGTAATTTATAACGATTACCATAACTTGGTCTTTTATTTCCTTTGAAATTTACTTGAATGAGTTTATCTTGAAAATGGTAAACTTTATCACCAGAATCCACTTCACAACATTTGTAGATCTTCAAATTTTCTTCAAAAAAGGATTCTTTACTTTTCTTCCTTAGATTGATAGTTTGTAAGTTATAACGATTACCATAACTTGGTGATTTATTTCCTTTGAAATTTACTTGAATGAGTTTATCTTGAAAATGGTAAACTTTATCACCAAAATCCACTCCACAACATTTGTAGATCTTCAAATTTTCTTCAAAAAAGAATTCTTTACTTTTCTTCCTTAGATTGATAGTTTGTAAGTTATAACGATTACCATAACTTGGTCTTTTATTTCCTTTGAAATTTACTTGAATGAGTTTATCTTGAAAATGGTAAACTTTATCACCAGAATCCACTTCACAACATTTGTAGATCTTCAAATTTTCTTCAAAAAAGGATTCTTTACTTTTCTTCCTTAGATTGATAGTTTGTAAGTTATAACGATTACCATAACTTGGTGATTTATTTCCTTTGAAATTTACTTGAATGAGTTTATCTTGAAAATGGTACACTTTATCACCAAAATCCTCTCTACAACATTTGTAGATCTTCAAATTTTCTTCAAAAATGGTATCTTCGCTTTTTTTCCTAAGATTGATAGTTTGTAAGTTATAACGATTACCATAACTTGGTGATTTATTTCCTTTGAAATTTACTTGAATGAGTTTATCTTGAAAATGGTAAACTTTATCACCAAAATCCACTTCACAACATTTGTAGATCTTCAAATTTTCTTCAAAAAAGGATTCTTTACTTTTCTTCCTTAGATTGATAGTTTGTAAGTTATAACGATTACCATAACTTGGTGATTTATTTCCTTTGAAATTTACTTGAATGAGTTTATCTTGAAAATGGTAAACTTTATCACCAAAATCCTTTCCACAACATTTGTAGATCTTCAAATTTTCTTCAAAAAAGGATTCTTTACTTTTCTTTCTTAGATTGATAGTTTGAAAGTTATAACGGTTACCATAACTTGGTGATTTATTTCCTTTGAAATTTACTTGAATGACTTTATCTTGAAAATGGCGAACTTAATCACCAAAATCGTCTCTACAACATTTGTAGATATTTAAATTTTCTTCAAAAAATGGTATTTTTACTTTTCTTCCTTAGATTGATAGTTTGTAAGTTATAGTTGATTTATTTCCTTTGAAATTTACTTGAATGACTTTATCTTGAAAATGGCGAACTTAATCACCAAAATCGTCTCCACAACATTTGTAGATCTTTAAATCTTCTTCAAAAAAGGATTCTTCACTTTTCTTTCTTAGATTGATAGTTTGTGAGTTATAACGATTACCATAACTCGGTGATTTATTTCCTTTGAAATTTACTTGAATGAGTTTATCTTGAAAATAGTGAACTTTATCACCAAAATCCTCTCCACAACATTTGTAGATCTTCAAATTTTCTTGAAAAAAAGATTCTTTACTTTTCTTTCTTAGATTGATAGTTTGAAAGTTATGACGATTACAATAACTTGGTGATTTATTTCCTTTGAAATTTACTTGAATGACTTCATCTTGAAAATGGCGAACTTGATCACCAAAATCGTCTCTACAACATTTGTAGATATTTAAATTTTCTTCAAAAATGGTATTTTTACTTTTCTTCCTTAGATTGATAGTTTGTAAGTTATAGTTGATTTATTTCCTTTGAAATTTACTTGAATGACTTTATCTTGAAAATGGCGAACTTAATCACCAAAATCGTCTCCACAACATTTGTAGATCTTTAAATCTTCTTCAAAAAAGGATTCTTCACTTTTCTTTCTTAGATTGATAGTTTGTGAGTTATAACGATTACCATAACTCGGTGATTTATTTCCTTTGAAATTTACTTGAATGAGTTTATCTTGAAAATAGTGAACTTTATCACCAAAATCCTCTCCACAACATTTGTAGATCTTCAAATTTTCTTGAAAAAAAGATTCTTTACTTTTCTTTCTTAGATTGATAGTTTGAAAGTTATGACGATTACAATAACTTGGTGATTTATTTCCTTTGAAATTTACTTGAATGACTTCATCTTGAAAATGGCGAACTTGATCACCAAAATCGTCTCTACAACATTTGTAGATATTTAAATTTTCTTCAAAAATGGTATTTTTACTTTTCTTCCTTAGATTGATAGTTTGTAAGTTATAGTTGATTTATTTCCTTTGAAATTTACTTGAATGACTTTATCTTGAAAATGGCGAACTTAATCACCAAAATCGTCTCCACAACATTTGTAGATCTTTAAATCTTCTTCAAAAAAGGATTCTTCACTTTTCTTTCTTAGATTGATAGTTTGTGAGTTATAACGATTACCATAACTCGGTGATTTATTTCCTTTGAAATTTACTTGAATGAGTTTATCTTGAAAATAGTGAACTTTATCACCAAAATCCTCTCCACAACATTTGTAGATCTTCAAATTTTCTTGAAAAAAAGATTCTTTACTTTTCTTTCTTAGATTGATAGTTTGAAAGTTATGACGATTACAATAACTTGGTGATTTATTTCCCTTGAAATTTACTTGAATGAGTTTATCTTGAAAATAGTGAACTTTATCACCAAAATCCTCTCCACAACATTCGTAGATCTTCAAATTTTTTTCAAAAAAGGATGCCTTATTTTTCTTTTTTAGATTGATAGTTTGAAAGTTATAACGACTACAATAACTCATATCTGATTCGTTTCAAATTAAAAAAAATCAGTTTGTCAATGTTGTTTTCTGTAAATATCTTCTAAACTGTGATAGTTATGGCAAAAATCAAGATATATAATTTGTAGGCCTTCATTTTTTCTATAAAACAGATCCTCACACTTTTTCTGTAGCATTGAATAATAAGTTCCACTGCACCTTATTATTAATAGCTCATGTAAATTAGCTTTTCCACTTAAACAAATTAAATTTTTTCGTCATAAACCATGCACTTGAAAACAAATCTCTGAGTACACTTGTAGACTTTTAAACTCGTGGCAATTATGATAAAAACGTGTAAAAATGCTGATAACACCAAAAATCATTGATTTGGGCTACACCGAAGGGTTTGTTTGTATTATACATTGACGTTCATTCCTCGGTTAAACCCAAAGCAAACTAACATCTCTTATCTCACTATTTGATCATTCACTCTCATTTTCAAACGTGTTTCCAGAAAATGTAACTATGGGAGTATATTTTCTGCTACGCAACCGATTCTACCTGATTCTTACAAGTCTATTTGTGTGCGTGCTTTTCTTATTGACCACCGAGCCCCAGCAGTACATTGAGCCTCCAACCCTCGCCAATGTGGAACTACACACTGACGTACTTAAACCTGAGAAAATTGAGGAGTGGTGGACACTGAGGAACTCCAGCGTAAGTACCATCAAGCACACAACCTCTTATTGAATCACAGAACTACTCCAAACTGGGAGAAGTTCTTTTTTTACGCAAACCCCCACCAGCGAGCTTGGACCGACAGTTCCAGATTCTAGTCTGGAAATATGGGCCCACTATAGAAAACAGACATTTGAAGCAGTTTTCTGGACAAAAGTACGTTGATATAATAAAAATGTACAATTACTTTGATGTAACATTACAGAGTGGACGCTTTTCAGCACTGTCCAGTGAAAAACTGCGAAATAACGTATGAAGATGGTGACTTGGAGACTGCAGATATAGTTTTGTTTCATCTCCATCGAATTAAAGGGGTGGATGATCTGCCTCCAACCAGAAACCCCCAGCAAATATGGGCTTTTCTTACTGACGAAAGTCCGCATCATACCTTTTTGAACTCCAAGAACAAGCTACAGGACTTTAACGGGATGTTTAATTGGTCCATGTCCTACAGGTAATTTTGCAGTGCTCAATGTTTTATGTTCTATGCATTTTTTTCATTTAATGCATAGTTACCGAGAAAAAACAGGAATTGTGTTATTGTATGTATATATATATGTCATACTGACAGGCACTTTCCGTGTTTTCTCGTTAACCGTACCTTGTATGAAAAAAGTGCATGGAACCTTTTTAATAGAGCTTCTAATTTACTACATTTTTTGCCCTATACTTGTTATCTGTAAAGTCTATAGTTTACTAGATAAAATCAATTTTGTTTTTTTGGGTCTGATTCCAATTTTCCAGTAAACCGTTGATTTTATGGCAGTTGTTGTTGGGACCTTTATTGTAGATCTCATCAAGACCTATTTTTTATGTTCCAACATTTTTTCCGTAATATGAATAGTTTCTGAGAAAACAAAGGAATTATGTTTTGATATATACATGTCATATTGATTTTCGTTATTATCTGAAAAACCTCGCACTGTAGGAAAAAAGTGGATGGGACCTTTTCGAAAGAACTTGTAGAATTCTATTTTTTTTGTCCCGTACTCATTTTCTGTAGGGCTTATAGTTTTCAAAAAAAATGCCAAATTGAATTTTTGATAATTTTTTAATTTTTTTTTGACAACGAATGATTATGGGGGAGAAGTGAATGGAATCTTTTTGAAGATCACATCAATCCCTATCTTTCATGTTCCATACATTTTTCTCAAAAAACCAATAGTATAGTAGAAGAGATTATTGGAAAAGTAATTTTACACCAAATCGTCGGTAATTTGGAACTTTTTGAAAAATGCACATGAAGGTGATTTTTGCACCAGATTATTTCAAAAACCACGTTTTGTGTTGTGTGAAAAAATCATGAAAAATCTGAGTCAGCTACATTTTCCAAGAGGTGCTCTCATTGATCTCGAATTCCACTAAATTGATTTTTGCAAATTTTTTAACAAAATCGAAAATAATCCTATATTTTTAAAAAAATCACTTGAAGAGCTGATTTTTGGGCCAGACTATTTCAAAATCTTTTTTTGTATTAAAACATGATGAGGCTGAGTCAGCCACTTTTTTTTTAAAACGCTCTCATACATATTTTAGGGGGATTTGACACCTCATTCAAAATAATTTGTAACTTTTTGAAAAATTCACTTGGAAGGATGATATTTGCATCAGATTATTTCAAAAACCTTGCTTTTGTTGTGTGAAAAAATCATGAAGCTGAGTCAGCTACTTTTTTCAGAAAACGCTCTCATAGATATTTTAGGGAAATTTGACACATTCAAAATAATTTGTAACTTTTTGGAAAACTCTCTTGGAAGGGTGATTTTTGCATCAGATTATTTCAAAAACCTTGCTTTTGTTGTGTGAAAAAATCATGAAGCTGAGTCAGCTACTTTTTTCAGAAAACGCTCTCATAGATATTTTAGGGAAATTTGACACCTCATTCAAAATAATTTGTAACTTTTTGGAAAACTCTCTTGGAAGGGTGATTTTTGCATCAGATTATTTCAAAAACCTTGCTTTTGTTGTGTGAAAAAATCATGAAGCTGAGTCAGCTACTTTTTTCAGAAAACGCTCTCATAGATATTTTAGGGAAATTTGACACCTCATTCAAAATAATTTGTAACTTTTTGGAAAACTCTCTTGGAAGGGTGATTTTTGCATCAGATTATTTCAAAAACCTTGCTTTTGTTGTGTGAAAAAATCATGAAGCTGAGTCAGCTACTTTTTTCAGAAAACGCTCTCATAGATATTTTAGGGAAATTTGACACCTCATTAAAAATAATTTGTAACTTTTTGAAAAATTCACTTGGAAGGATGATTTTTACACCAGATTATTTGAAAAACCTTGCTTTTGTTGTGTGAAAAAATCATGAAGCTGAGTCAGCTACTTTTTTCAAACAACGCTCTCATAGATATTTTAGGGAAATTTGACACCTCATTCAAAATAATGTGTAACTTTTTGGAAAACTCTCTTGGAAGGGTGATATTTGCATCAGATTATTTCAAAAACCTTGCTTTTGTTGTGTGAAAAAATCATGAAAAATCTGAGTCAGATACATTTTCCAAGAGGTGCTCTCATTGATCTCGAATTCCACTAAATTGATTTTTGCAAATTTTTTAACAAAATCGAAAATAATCCTATATTTTTAAAAAAATCACTTGAAGAGCTGATTTTTGGGCCAGACTATTTCAAAATCTTTTTTTGTATTAAAACATGATGAGGCTGAGTCAGCCACTTTTTTTTTAAAACGCTCTCATACATATTTTAGGGGGATTTGACACCTCATTCAAAATAATTTGTAACTTTTTGAAAAATTCACTTGGAAGGATGATATTTGCATCAGATTATTTCAAAAACCTTGCTTTTGTTGTGTGAAAAAATCATGAAGCTGAGTCAGCTAATTTTTTCAGAAAACGCTCTCATAGATATTTTAGGGAAATTTGACACATTCAAAATAATTTGTAACTTTTTGGAAAACTCTCTTGGAAGGGTGATTTTTGCATTAGATTATTTCAAAAACCACGTTTTGTGTTGTGTGAAAAAATCATGAAAAATCTGAGTCAGATACATTTTCCAAGAGGTGCTCTCATTGATCTCGAATTCCACTAAATTGATTTTTGCAAATTTTTTAACAAAATCGAAAATAATCCTATATTTTTAAAAAAATCACTTGAAGAGCTGATTTTTGGGCCAGACTATTTCAAAATCTTTTTTTGTATTAAAACATGATGAGGCTGAGTCAGCCACTTTTTTTTTAAAACGCTCTCATACATATTTTAGGGGGATTTGACACCTCATTCAAAATAATTTGTAACTTTTTGAAAAATTCACTTGGAAGGATGATATTTGCATCAGATTATTTCAAAAACCTTGCTTTTGTTGTGTGAAAAAATCATGAAGCTGAGTCAGCTAATTTTTTCAGAAAACGCTCTCATAGATATTTTAGGGAAATTTGACACATTCAAAATAATTTGTAACTTTTTGGAAAACTCTCTTGGAAGGGTGATTTTTGCATCAGATTATTTCAAAAACCCTGCTTTTGTTGTGTGAAAAAATCATGAAGCTGAGTCAGCTACTTTTTTCAGAAAACGCTCTCATAGATATTTTAGGGAAATTTGACACCTCATTCAAAATAATTAGTAACTTTTTGAAAAATTCACTTGGAAGGATGATATTTGCATTAGATTATTTCAAAAACCTTGCTTTTGTTGTGTGAAAAAATCATGAAGCTGAGTCAGCTACTTTTTTCAGAAAACGCTCTCATAGATATTTTAGGGAAATTTGACACCTCATTCAAAATAATTAGTAACTTTTTGAAAAATTCACTTGGAAGGATGATATTTGCATTAGATAATTTCAAAAACCTTGCTTTTGTTGTGTGAAAAAATCATGAAGCTGAGTCAGCTACTTTTTTCAGAAAACGCTCTCATAGATATTTTAGGGAAATTTGACACCTCATTCAAAATAATTTGTAACTTTTTGGAAAACTCTCTTGGAAGGGTGATTTTTGCATCAGATTATTTCAAAAACCTTGCTTTTGTTGTGTGAAAAAATCATGAAGCTGAGTCAGCTACTTTTTTCAGAAAACGCTCTCATAGATATTTTAGGGAAATTTGACACCTCATTCAAAATAATTTGTAACTTTTTGGAAAACTCTCTTGGAAGGGTGATTTTTGCATCAGATTATTTCAAAAACCTTGCTTTTGTTGTGTGAAAAAATCATGAAGCTGAGTCAGCTACGTTTTTCAGAAAACGCTCTCATAGATATTTTAGGGAAATTTGACACCTCATTCAAAATAATTTGTAACTTTTTGGAAAACTCTCTTGGAAGGGTGATTTTTGCATCAGATTATTTCAAAAACCTTGCTTTTGTTGTGTGAAAAAATCATGAAGCTGAGTCAGCTACTTTTTTCAGAAAACGCTCTCATAGATATTTTAGGGAAATTTGACACCTCATTCAAAATAATTTGTAACTTTTTGGAAAACTCTCTTGGAAGGGTGATTTTTGCATCAGATTATTTCAAAAACCTTGCTTTTGTTGTGTGAAAAAATCATGAAGCTGAGTCAGCTACTTTTTTCAGAAAACGCTCTCATAGATATTTTAGGGAAATTTGACACCTCATTCAAAATAATTTGTAACTTTTTGGAAAACTCTCTTGGAAGGGTGATTTTTGCATCAGATTATTTCAAAAACCTTGCTTTTGTTGTGTGAAAAAATCATGAAGCTGAGTCAGCTACTTTTTTCAGAAAACGCTCTCATAGATATTTTAGGGAAATTTGACACCTCATTCAAAATAATTTGTAACTTTTTGGAAAACTCTCTTGGAAGGGTGATTTTTGCATCAGATTATTTCAAAAACCTTGCTTTTGTTGTGTGAAAAAATCATGAAGCTGAGTCAGCTACGTTTTTCAGAAAACGCTCTCATAGATATTTTAGGGAAATTTGACACCTCATTCAAAATAATTTGTAACTTTTTGGAAAACTCTCTTGGAAGGGTGATTTTTGCATCAGATTATTTCAAAAACCTTGCTTTTGTTGTGTGAAAAAATCATGAAGCTGAGTCAGCTACGTTTTTCAGAAAACGCTCTCATAGATATTTTAGGGAAATTTGACACCTCATTCAAAATAATTTGTAACTTTTTGGAAAACTCTCTTGGAAGGGTGATTTTTGCATCAGATTATTTCAAAAACCTTGCTTTTGTTGTGTGAAAAAATCATGAAGCTGAGTCAGCTACTTTTTTCAGAAAACGCTCTCATAGATATTTTAGGGAAATTTGACACCTCATTCAAAATAATTTGTAACTTTTTGGAAAACTCTCTTGGAAGGGTGATTTTTGCATCAGATTATTTCAAAAACCTTGCTTTTGTTGTGTGAAAAAATCATGAAGCTGAGTCAGCTACTTTTTTCAGAAAACGCTCTCATAGATATTTTAGGGAAATTTGACACCTCATTCAAAATAATTTGTAACTTTTTGGAAAACTCTCTTGGAAGGGTGATTTTTGCATCAGATTATTTCAAAAACCTTGCTTTTGTTGTGTGAAAAAATCATGAAGCTGAGTCAGCTACTTTTTTCAGAAAACGCTCTCATAGATATTTTAGGGAAATTTGACACCTCATTCAAAATAATTTGTAACTTTTTGGAAAACTCTCTTGGAAGGGTGATTTTTGCATCAGATTATTTCAAAAACCTTGCTTTTGTTGTGTGAAAAAATCATGAAGCTGAGTCAGCTACTTTTTTCAGAAAACGCTCTCATAGATATTTTAGGGAAATTTGACACCTCATTCAAAATAATTTGTAACTTTTTGAAAAATTCACTTGGAAGGATGATATTTGCATCAGATTATTTCAAAAACGTTGCTTTTGTTGTGTGAAAAAATCATGAAGCTGAGTCAGCTACTTTTTTCAGAAAACGCTCTCATAGATATTTTAGGGAAATTTGACACCTCATTCAAAATAATTTGTAACTTTTTGGAAAACTCTCTTGGAAGGGTGATTTTTGCATCAGATTATTTCAAAAACCTTGCTTTTGTAGTGTGAAAAAATCATGAAGCTGAGTCAGCTACTTTTTTCAGAAAACGCTCTCATAGATATTTTAGGGAAATTTGAAACCTCATTCAAAATAATTTGAAACTTTTTGGAAAATTCACTTGGAAGGGTGATTTTTGCATCAGATTATTTCAAAAACCTTACTTTTGTTGTGTGAAAAAATCATGAAGCTGAGTCAGCTACCTTTTTCAAAAAACGCTCTCATACATATTCAAGGGAAATTTGACACCTCATTCAAAATGATTTGTATTTTTTTGAAAAATTCACTTGGAAGGATGATTTTTGCATCAGATTATTTCAAAAACCTTACTTTTGTTGTGTGAAAAAATCATGAAGCTGAGTCAGCTACCTTTTTCAAAAAACGCTCTCATACATATTCAAGGGAAATTTGACACCTCATTCAAAATGATTTGTATTTTTTTGAAAAATTCACTTGGAAGGATGATTTTTGCATCAGATTATTTCAAAAACCTTGCTTTTGTTGTGTGAAAAAATCATGAAGCTGAGTCAGCTACTTTTTTCAGAAAACGCTCTGATAGATATTTTAGGGAAATTTGACACCTCATTCAAAATAATTTGTAACTTTTTGGAAAATTCACTTGGAAGGGTGATTTTTGCATCAGATTATTTCAAAAACCCTGCTTTTGTTGTGTGAAAAAATCATGAAGCTGAGTCAGCTACCTTTTTCAAAAAACGCTCTCATACATATTCAAGGGAAATTTGACACCTCATTCAAAATGATTTGTATTTTTTTGAAAAATTCACTTGGAAGGATGATTTTTGCATCAGATTATTTCAAAAACCTTACTTTTGTTGTGTGAAAAAATCATGAAGCTGAGTCAGCTACTTTTTTCAAAAAACGCTCTCATAGATATATTAGGGAAATTTGACACCTCATTCAAAATAATTTGTAACTTTTTGAAAAATTCACTTGGAAGGATGATTTTTGCAACAGATTATTTCAAAAACCTTGCTTTTGTTGTGTGAAAAAATCATGAAGCTGAGTCAGCTACCTTTTTCAAAAAACGCTCTCATACATATTCAAGGGAAATTTGACACCTCATTCAAAATGATTTGTATTTTTTTGAAAAATTCACTTGGAAGGATGATTTTTGCATCAGATTATTCCAAAAACCTTGCTTTTGTTGTGTAAAAAAATCATGAAGCTGATTCAGCTACATTTTCCTTGAGCTTCTCTCAAATTCCACCAAATTATTTTTTTTTACAAAATCGAAAATAATCCATAACATTTCGGAAAATTCATTTGGAGGGCTGTTTTTGGCACCAGACTATTTCAAAAACTTTGTTTTTTGTTGTGGTTTTTGAGTTACTGAATTTTTGTGGAATTTTACCAACCATTGACCAAATAAATTTGCAGAATGGACTCAGACATCCCCGTCCCCTACGGCCGGACAATCATCAAATCAAACACCACTACAGAACCCCTAATTTTGAACAAAAGACAGGACATTTTAGTGGCCATATTGGGGTCCAACTGTGGCGGTACCAACAACCGCTGGGGCTATGTTAAGGAACTACAAAAGTACATCAAAGTGGACATCTACGGGGGGTGCGGTCCGTTGAAAACCGAGTGTCCTGGACACTTTACATCTGACTGTCCTGCCATCGACAATTACATGTTTTACTTATCTTTTGAAAACTCCAACTGCGACGAGTACATCACAGAGAAACTTTGGTGGAATGCTTTTGAAAAAAAGTCCATACCGATTGTGATGGGGTCCAGTGTGGACACGTACAAGAAACTTTTGCCAGTTGACTCGTATATTAACGTGGACGAATTTGCCAAGCCGCAGCATTTGGCGCAGTATTTGATAAGGTTAATGGAGACAGGCGAGTACCGCATCTATCACAGATGGAGGAACTACTTTGAGGTACTCAACGAACATGGGTACTTTAAATCGCGTAGTTACCACTACTGCCGCGTGTGTCAGGCGTTGAACTACAACTCCAAAGTTTCTAAAGTCTACGAAGACTTGTCCAGCTTCTGGAGCATAAGCAAAGACTGTCATGCGTCCTGGGACAGTTGGGATGAATCAGAATAAACTGTGATTTAAGTACATTAATTTATTACAAATAAACATTTCGCAACATGTTGTTTTTTTTTGTGTAATTCTACTGTTATCTTCAAAGCAAGAGAAATCACCCTGTATATTTTTCTATGAATTCTTGTGGAAAATTGTCTGAAAAATGCACTGGTGGCAATTTCAAAGTCGTATCTCTTGTAGTTTTTGAGTAATAATTTTTTTTGTGGAATTTTACTCTAATCTTTAAATCAAGATTCCCACAACATTTTTCCGATCACCCTGTATATTTTTTTATGAATTCTTGTGGAAAAGTGTCTGAAAAATCCACTGGTGGCAATTTCAAAGTCGTATTTCTTGTAGTTTTTGAGTAATAATTTTTTTTGTGAAATTTTACTCTATAATCTTTAAAGCGAGAGTCCAACAACTTTTTCCAAATCACCCTGTATATTTCCCATGAACTCTTGTGGAAAATTGTCTGAAAAATCCACTGGTGGCAATTTCAAAGTCGTATTTCTTGTAGTTCTTAAGAAATTATTTTTTTTTGAGGAATTTCACTCTAATCATTAAAGCGAGATTCCAACCACTTTTTCCAAATCACCCTGTATATTTTTCTATGAATCCTTGTGGAAAATTGTCTGGAAAATCCACTGGCGGCAATTTCAAAGTCGTATTTCTTGTAGTTTTCAAGAATTTTATTTTTTTTGAGGAATTTTACTCTATAATTTTTAAAGCGAGATTCCAACAACTTTTTCCAAATCACCCTGTATATTTCCCATGAACTCTTGTGGAAGATTGTCTGAAAAATCCACTGGTGGCAATTTCAAAGTCGTATTTCTTGTAGTTTTTAAGAATTTTTTTTTTTTGAGGAATTTTACTCTATAATCTTTAAAGCGAGATTCCGAAAACTTTTTCCAAATCACCCTGTATATTTTTTCATGAATTCTTGTGGAAAATTGTCTGAAAAATCCACTGGTGGCAATTTCAAAGTCGTATTTCTTGTAGTTTTTGGATAATAATTTTTTTTGTGAAATTTTACTCTAATCTTTAAAGCGAGATTCCCACAACATTTTCCAAATCACCCTGTATATTTTTTCATGAATTCTTGTGAAAAATTGTCTGAAAAATCCACTGGTGGCAATTTCAAAGTCGTATTTCTTGTAGTTTTTGGATAATAATTTTTTTTGTGAAATTTTACTCTAATCTTTAAAGCGAGATTCCCACAACATTTTCCAAATCACCCTGTATATTTTTTCATGAATTCTTGTGAAAAATTGTCTGAAAAATCCACTGGTGGCAATTTCAAAGTCGTATTTCTTGTAGTTTTTGGATAATAATTTTTTTTGTGAAATTTTACTCTAATCTTTAAAGCGAGATTCCCACAACATTTTCCAAATCACCCTGTATATTTTTTCATGAATTCTTGTGAAAAATTGTCTGAAAAATCCACTGGTGGCAATTTCAAAGTTGTATTTCTTGTAGTTTTTGGATAATAATTTTTTTTGTGAAATTTTACTCTAATCTTTAAAGCGAGATTCCCACAACATTTTCCAAATCACCCTGTATATTTTTTCATGAATTCTTGTGGAAAATTGTCTGAAAAATCCACTGGTGGCAATTTCAAAGTCGTATTTCTTGTAGTTTTTGAGTAATAATTTTTTTTGTGAAATTTTACTCTATAATCTTTAAAGCGAGATTCCCACAACATTTTCCAAATCACCCTGTATATTTTTTCATGAATTCTTGTGGAAAATTGTCTGAAAAATCCACTGGTGGCAATTTCAAAGTCGTATTTCTTGTAGTTTTTGAGTAATAATTTTTTTGGTGAAATTTTACTCTATAATCTTTAAAGCGAGATTCCCACAACATTTTCCAAATCACCCTGTATATTTTTTCATGAATTCTTGTGGAAAATTGTCTAAAAAATCCACTGGTGGCAATTTCAAAGTCGTATTTCTTGTAGTTTTTGAGTAATAATTTTTTTTGTGAAATTTTACTCTATAATCTTTAAAGCGAGATTCCCACAACATTTTCCAAATCACCCTGTATATTTTTTCATGAATTCTTGTGAAAAATTGTCTGAAAAATCCACTGGTGGCAATTTCAAAGTCGTATTTCTTGTAGTTTTTGAGTAATAATTTTTTTTGTGAAATTTTACTCTATAATCTTTAAAACGAGATTCCCACAACATTTTCCAAATCACCCTGTATATTTTTTCATGAATTCTTGTGAAAAATTGTCTGAAAAATCCACTGTTGGCAATTTCAAAGTCGTATTTCTTGTAGTTTTTGAGTAATAATTTTTTTGTGAAATTTTACTCTATAATCTTTAAAGCGAGATTCCCACAACATTTTCCAAATCACCCTGTATATTTTTTCATGAATTCTTGTGGAAAATTGTCTGAAAAATCCACTGGCGGCAATTTCAAAGTCGTATTTCTTGTAGTTTTTGAGTAATAATTTTTTTTGTGAAATTTTACTCTATAATCTTTAAAGCGAGATTCCCACAACATTTTCCAAATCACCCTGTATATTTTTTCATGAATTCTTGTGGAAAATTGTCTGAAAAATCCACTGTTGGCAATTTCAAAGTCGTATTTCTTGTAGTTTTTGAGTAATAATTTTTTTGTGAAATTTTACTCTATAATCTTTAAAGCGAGATTCCCACAACATTTTCCAAATCACCCTGTATATTTTTTCATGAATTCTTGTGGAAAATTGTCTGAAAAATCCACTGGTGGCAATTTCAAAGTCGTATTTCTTGTAGTTTTTGAGTAATAATTTTTTTTGTGAAATTTTACTCTATAATCTTTAAAGCGAGATTCCCACAACATTTTCCAAATCACCCTGTATATTTTTTCATGAATTCTTGTGGAAAATTGTCTGAAAAATCCACTGTTGGCAATTTCAAAGTCGTATTTCTTGTAGTTTTTGAGTAATAATTTTTTTGTGAAATTTTACTCTATAATCTTTAAAGCGAGATTCCCACAACATTTTCCAAATCATCCTGTATATTTTTTCATGAATTCTTGTGGAAAATTGTCTGGAAAATCCACTGGTGGCAATTTCAAAGTCGTATTTCTTGTAGTTTTTGAGTAATAATTTTTTTGGTGAAATTTTACTCTATAATCTTTAAAGCGAGATTCCCACAACATTTTCCAAATCACCCTGTATATTTTTTCATGAATTCTTGTGGAAAATTGTCTGAAAAATCCACTGGTGGCAATTTCAAAGTCGTATTTCTTGTAGTTTTTGAGTAATAATTTTTTTTGTGAAATTTTACTCTATAATCTTTAAAGCGAGATTCCCACAACATTTTCCAAATCACCCTGTATATTTTTTCATGAATTCTTGTGGAAAATTGTCTGAAAAATCCACTGGTGGCAATTTCAAAGTCGTATTTCTTGTAGTTTTTGAGTAATAATTTTTTTTGTGAAATTTTACTCTATAATCTTTAAAGCGAGATTCCCACAACATTTTCCAAATCACCCTGTATATTTTTTCATGAATTCTTGTGGAAAATTGTCTGAAAAATCCACTGGCGGCAATTTCAAAGTCGTATTTCTTGTAGTTTTTGAATAATATTTTTTTTTGTGAAATTTCACTCTTATCTTTAAAGCGAGATTCCCACAACATTTTCCTAATCACCCTGTATATTTTTTCATGAATTCTTGTGGAAAATAGTCTGAAAAATTCACTGGTGGCAATTTCAAAGTCGTATTTCTTGTAGTTTTTGAGTAATAATTTTTTTTGTGGAATTTTACTCTAATCTTTAAATCAAGATTCCCACAACATTTTTCCAAATCACCCTGTATATTTTTTCATGAACTCTTGTGGAAAATTGTCTGAAAAATCCACTGGTGGCAATTTCAAAGTCGTATTTCTTGTAGTTTTTGAGTAATATTCTTTTTTTGAGGAATTTTACTCTATAATCTTTAAAGCGAGAGTCCAACAACTTTTTCCAAATCACCCTGTATATTTCCTATGAACTCTTGTGGAAAATTGACTGAAAAATCCACTGGTGGCAATTTCAAAGTCGTATTTCTTGTAGTTTTTGAGTAATAATTTTATTTTACTTTCAATTTGATGATAAACTGTGATTTAAATACAATAATTTATATTACAAATAAACATTTCGCAACATGTTTCGAAACACGAAGGCTCTACATCTAGGACACCTAAAGTCAGATTGTCCCGGCAGGTTTTTGATGCAACTTTTGCAAAATAAATGGCCGCATTTTGTGACTTGGGTTGGTTTGTTGATGAGAGATTCGAAGCAAATGGGACAGTTCAGGGAGTTTTCGTTCTGCTCCTGCAACACTATTATTGCAGGAATGGTTAGGGTGTGTGCATGGTTACCTGTGTGGGGCGGTTCTGTGTTTTGGATGGTTGGAATTCGTTGGAATCACGTGTTAGATCTACAGTTACGGATGGGGCTTTGGTTGGGTCTCTGCGGTTTCTTCTTGGAGGTTTGGGATGGGTTCTGATGGAAATTAGTTTTTTGATGAAAAAATCAGTTAAACACCATATATTTATCCATAAATTACACTGAAAACTACACAAAACCCTTTTTTTTCAATATTATAAACAAAGACTTTCCCCCTTTGTTTGTTGATAATAGATTTCTCTTGAAATACTCACTCAGCGACAAACACCACTGACTCGTCCATATTTTCTATAAAATATAATTAATAATAATTTAATTTTTTGTAAATTGTAAAACTACTCTTTGGCTTTTGTGTTTTAGTCAGTCATTAATTTTGTTTTTTGTTTACTTTTTTGAATTGCACTGCTCAAACGGCAAACGTCAATGTTGTCAAGAATGTCAGGTAATAGTATTAACGGTCAAGGTGTGTTTTTCTGGACGCATTTTACGGGGGTACTTTGGAAAGTTGTGATTCTCGGAAACATATTTTTTTGAAATCTACTCGAAAACCATAGATTCACGAACGTTAAGTTAATAGCCTAGTTTACACCGACAACTTGGTCCGCGGACCAAGTACTAAATTCGAACTTTATCAGAACCAAATATTTGGTTCGAATGGTGTAAACTGTTGCGGACTAAGCTGGTCTGCTCTTGGTTCGGTATTCGCCAGCAGGTGTACCGAACTAAATTTGGTTCGATCTGGATCAAAATTATGAGGTTATGTTGATTGTTATTAGTTGGTTCTGAGTTTCTAAGGCAATCTGAGCGTACTTACTTATGTTTTTTTTGGTTACGAATTGTGTTGATAAATAATTTCGACTTTTTTTTGACATTTTGACGAATTGCTTGCGTACTCATTTAGTTCACGCGTTGCAAGACGATGTAAGGCGAGAAGCAAGCATTGGTCCTACCGTACTATCCCCACCCACTTGGTCCTATCGGACAGAACTCAACGAGTTATCGGTGTAAACTAGGCTAATTGAACTTTGAAACAGTCAGAAAAAATGTTAAAGTTGTCAAGAGAAAAAGTTCAAGGCGTTTTCTATTGGATGCTCGTTGGCCATGAGTGGAACTGTATGTTTGTATACAGGGGCCTTCTGGAAAGTACTCGACATACCTAGTCAATCAAGTTTCCTCAAAAATGATCAATTACAATTTCAGAAAACAAAATCAGTCCTTATGTCCAACACAACTCAGCGGTGACAGCAGCTGGACAAACTTTGACAAAAATTTACCCAGCAGCTGCGACCGCTGAGCTTTGTTGGACATAAGCAGTGTTTTTGAATTGAAATAATCAACGTCAAACTTGTCATAAAAATCGACTACGGCGTATTTCATTGGACAATGTAGAGTTATTTAAAAAGTAATTTACGGGGCTGTTTGAAACGTTGCCTACTCATTTTTTTTGTCAATTAAACATCACTGACGCATCGTCAAATCTGTACATTTGTTGACAGGGCGTGTTGCATTGGACGTCTCAAAAAAGTTTAACGTATTTTACGGAAGCTATTTGAAATGTTATAGACATTGAGTTTTATAAGGCTTTAGAGAAGGAAACCTTCAAAAATAATGGCACCATCATCCAATTTTGGACGTATGTCTTGAGAAATTCACTGTATCGCTATCCTTGTCGAGTTATATCTATCTGCGTCGCCGAAAACTGACCTGCTTTGGACGCGGTTGCCGATTTGGGCAAATCTTCATCAATGAAAATTCCTCTGTGTACGAAATTGATTGATAAGACATGATACAATGAAAATTAAGGAGGATTGAGTATTGTTCATTTTTCAAGAAGGTGCAACAAGGTTCACTATTCTAGATTATCGCATAATGAGACACATTTACAACCATGATTTCGTGTGAATCAACTCAATGTTGAACAACGGTGATAGTGTCTAATGATGATATTATTTCATATCATAAATAATGTGAAACATTTTTGTGCTACTCAAAGCTTAATTACTAACATTCATTAAATAATGATTTTTTGTGCATTGGATACAGGCGATACATAGTAAATACTAGTCCTAGTACACGGCAACGCTGCCTTTAAACAGCTGGTTTCGATTTTGAAGGTAGTGCGGTGATGCCATGGGGTTTCAACTTGAAAACTTCTACTTTCGTGCTTGTGAAGTGTTGTATTGTGACTTTATTTGTGAAAAATGGTAAGATTGTGCTTGCTGTGTCAAAAACTGGACCATTCGGATCCAGAAATCACCATTCACAGGTAAGTGTCAAATTTGCATTGAGCATTGACTGGAGAGGGATCCAGTGGTGTAGAGTGTAGGCATCATCATATTTCATTCATGAAAATGAGGATTTTTCAATCTTCAGGAAGTTTAAATATTTGTTTTTATTCGTGAATAGGTAACAACGAAAAAATGAAACTGATCTGGGAAAAAAGCCTGAATGGTAGTGTTTTATGCAATAGGAACAGATTGTTCTCAAATAAGAAAGGATATTCATATTACTTGAATACCTATTCCATTATTTCCTCGATTATTTCATACACAGTCAAGATGAATTATTTATTGGATACTTCCTCAACTGTCTTATTTTCGTTTTTTTATTACAATAAGGTTGAAGTCTTCAGTAAGAATGCTTACTTTTACCATTATTATTATTATAATCACTTTTTAGAGCTCTTAAAACCTCGCGTTTATCTCGAAATTAACTTTTTGACATATCGCCCTCTTTGCCTGTACCTTTCAATTGGAATTAAAAATTTTGACGACGCCCAGTCTTTCTTCCTGTTAAAGCGAAATATAGTTTTTCCAACAATTTGCTCGAAACCAATCAATACTTTTATGAGGTGACATTTTTGTCAGAAACGTCAAATAAAAAAGATAAAGGGGGTCTAAATTATTAATATATAAAAAAACCTTGTACAGGGCACGGCTAAATGGACCCCGCAATTCACTTTTTAATTTGACGTTTGGAAAAAAGTTTTAAATTAAAGTTCAATGGTTGAAAATAGATATTTACCCTGTTCCCAAGGCTTCCGAATAAACCTTTACATTTTAAAACGTGCCAGAAAAATGGCAATTTTATTTTTAAGGTAGGTATAGGATATATAAAAAATGTTTAATTATCTGGAGAATGCGAAAAGTGAATAGAAACTGCAAATATTGGTACTTGCAAATTGAAGCAGGGTACCTACGCATTATGTATTGTTTATTTGCCCATACTTCTTTGAATGTATATCTAGACATAAATGTTTTTGGGCCAAATTTATGTCTAAACATACAAAATTAAATTTATGATTGTCTAGACATTAATTTAAAGAAGAATAGACCAATAAACAATATTGCTTACCTGCTTCAATTTGCAGGTATACCAATATTTGCGGTCTTTGTTTAGTATGACTCCTGCACCATATTTCTTCGAATTTATCTCCACTCACTTTCCAGCACTGATAATCATTTTGGTATAGTTAAAAATAGTTTTTCGGCCATTTATTTATAATACTTTTCGCCTGTACATATACTTATGTATTAGAAACAAAAAAAGTAAAACGTTGCTGTTTCCTATTTTTTATATTTTTTTTCTTGTTATCCAATTTTAGATTTCCAAAAAATGAAGAGCTGCGAAATATTTGGTGTTCTTTGATGAGGATTGACGATGACCGACTTCGAATCAAACCTCCCTTTTTGTGTTCGGCCCATTTTAACCCACAAGACTATTTACGTGACATTGATGGAATCAAATATTTAAAACCGGGAAGCTTGCCAATCATGACCCACCGGCAGACCATACAGTTTCCCGTCTCCAAAAACAAAAATCATATGGCAAATTGAGTAAAATGGCCTTAGAGTTATGTAAGAAAGGCGAAATATATTTTGTATTTTGGTTGTCATTTTATTCGGAACCGTAATTCATTATTGTCGGAAGAGCAGCAGGAGATTTAATTTTTAATGTTATGAAAATTTCAATTTTTATTGATTCAGAAAGTCAAAAATGTGATATACTGTCATATAACAATAACGACATAGGTACCTATCCAAATTAATATTCATTTTATATTTTTCATACAAAACGGTAGAAACTCGAAATGTGCCGCCGCTGTTCCAGATGAAAATCGAGTTCGGACGTACGTATTATAAGAATCACATGTTCTCATGCGGTGTTGCCCGATGGGTTCGGATTCCTCGTTCTATCTCTTTCCACTTATAGTGTTGTCTCTTTCGCACTTATTGTGATGTTGGCGTCAAGACTAATACCATTTTATGAATGGGATGCCCAGTCTATAGTATTTAAAGTCAATGGTTATAGAGCATCTTTGAATTTTACTTGACAGGTGAATCGTCAAAGGTGTCAAGAGATAATAGGCGTATTTTGAAGATGTGTGATTAAAATTGAGAAAGTTGATGTCAAAGTTGTGAAAAGAAAAAGTTAAAGGCGTTTTTCATTGGGCGTGGTTGAAAGATGTTTCTATAAAAATAAACAGATAAAATTCCATTAAAAATTAATGACAACTGTGACGTGAATCGTGTTTTAATTGAAAAAAATATACGGAAAAGATCAATAAAAAACGTAATTTCATAAAAATCTCATTGAAATTGACAGAATAAATGTCAAGTTCTCAAAAGAAAGTCAAAGGCGTTTTTTATGGGACGATGTATGTACGTCAGAATTTACAGGGGCTTTTTGAAAAGTACAGTGTTAAAGATAATTTTATGGAAAATAGATGACAAATTTACGTGATCGTCTTAAAAAAAAACGAAAATATGAAAATTAGCAATGTAAATTCAAAAAAACGAATTTTTATAATTGTAATTGTCAGAGTTAATGTCAAAGTTGTCAAAAGAAAAAGTTAAAGGCGTTTTTCATTGAAAGATGTTTCTATAAAAATAAAAGAGTTGAAATTCAATTAAAAAATAGATGACAACTTTGACGAAATATATAGAAAAGATCAATAAAAAACGTAATTTCATAAAAATCTCATTGAAATTGACAGAATAAATGTCAAGTTCTCAAAAGAAAGTCAAAGGCGTTTTTTATGGGACGTTGTATGAGTACGTCAGATTTTACGGGGGCTTTTTGAAAAGTACAGTGTAAAAGATAATTTTATGGAAAATAGATGACAAATTTACGTGATCGTGTTGAAAAAAAAACGAAACGTATTTTCATAATTGTAAGTGACAGAGTGAAAGTTGTCAAAAAAAGACAACGGGACATTGTAATCATGCAAGATTTTATGAGGGCGACAGTTTCAGGATAAAAACTGTCAGATTGATACGTGACAATGTTGCCAACTGTTCCTAGAAGAATGGGTGTGGAAATAAAACACTGAACATTATTAAACCTAACCTGTATTTAAAATAAGCCTGGATTGCACCACCACCTAGCCTATAGAGTAAATCAACAAAATTTAAACATTTACAACAAAACATCAATATAAAAAACAAAATTCACTTTTCGATATGTTTATAATTTTTACAACTGATATGAGGGAGTATTTAAAAAAAAAATGAGCAAAAAAGTCGACTCTACGACCCTGTACAAGTTCGCAACGTAAATTGTAAATATCACCTAAAAAATGGATATTGCTGGATTGGTTGCTGATATGCTATCTTAGTATTTGGAGTTCTAATCAGATCTGGGAGGAACTCAACGACCTCCCACTATATCACCCGCCTCCGATTATGTACAATGGCAGTCAAGCTCGAATTAATGGAAGAAGTTACGGAATGTTAATTAGGACAGAAAATAATAAATAAATTCCATGTTTGAGGAACTAACAATTAACAAATGGACTTGGAAACTTTGTTCATCAGTCCATTAGAAAAATTTCCAAGCACTATCACAAACTTTTATCTGTCCTGGTGTTTAGCTTGCCACTTAAAATCGCTCTCCATTATCCATTGCTGACCCTCGCCACCGTTGCAGGGCCGTAACAGCGGCATATTTATGTCGTTTGCGTCGGGTTTTTGCAGACAACTACCCGTGTTGACGTGTTTGATGGTTTTATCCTGCAATTTTACATTTACCTTGTGTATCCTTTCAACCAGTCAGATTACCATTTCGTCATAGACCCACGCCTGGTTGCCACCCATGCCATGACATCTGACAAGTTTGACAGGCCCATTTTTACCATTGGCATCCAGACAGTTGTCATCGTTCATTATCTGTTGCCGCTTGGTGTAGGCAAACACCTGATTGCCGCCCATGTTGTGACAGTACGTCATCCCCAAGTTCTCACCCGATTTGCGCCCGTAAGTGTCCAAACAATTTTTGGACTCTTGATTACGTATCTGGATATTAACCTTATAAATCTGTACACTATAGTGGTAAAGCTTACATCGCCCAGATAGTAATAGTCCAAGGGCATTTGGGACTCTGGATAGATATTCTCCAGATACCATCTGAAGCTTTTACATTGTAGCTTGTCGCGCAGCTCTTTGCGCTTTGACACGTCACCCACGGCCACGTTTCGCGCCCCTATAAATGTCCCATTAATTTGTTTTAATATGAGTTAACACCCAAACCAAGCTACAAAAATAAGCAGCATGCACTACACAAGCTCATAAACAATTGTGCAAGTCACACCATAATGTGTAATAAAACAGAAACAGAGGAACAATGGAAAATTGCATTCACTAAACTGTGACGTATCCGGCTCGAAGGACCATCACGTCACACTACAAATCAAACTGTGATTGGCCACCTGGATTGATGTTGTAGTAGAAGTCCTTCCATTGGTCGAGCCACACCTCAGCCAAACGGGCATTGTTGTGGTTGACAATGCGCGATGTGCCGCCCGGGAACGAATAGGGCGTCGATTTGCGAAACACGTGACCGACATGGGAACACGTGGCAATTTCCAGTGTGCCGCCGCACATCCACACCTGAATGAAAATTGATTTGTGGAAGGGGGACAACACACAATTGTTCACGCATGTTAGTATAATTAATAGGCATTAACTCGTCGTTAGTCATGTATAAGTGGGCGGAGCAAACCTGGACTCATTATATAATAGAATTCTTTCCAATTGTCCATCCACACCTCTGCAACCCTGGCGGCGTTGTGCAGCACTATTTTGGACACGCCCCCCGGAAATGTGTACGGCGATTTGTCTCGGAACACGTGACCCACGTGGGAACATGGGATTATTTCGAGAATACCGCCGCATTGCCATACCTAAGCGCCATAGAGTTATTAGAGGCCAGTTATAAGGGCATTGTGAAAATTGTTAATTGACAGATCAAGTCGTTACGTCACAAAGATGGGTGGTATTTTGACAAATACGTAATCGGTGGTTAAGTCCCATAAGGAAATTTTTATTGACTTATTTGCAAGTAAACAAGACTAATCATCAATATATCACCACGTCATCAAATGAGTGTGGCCGACAAGTCCAAGTAACGCCCCCTTATAACTGGCCCCTCAAGTTAGTCAAAACAATGCAAACCCCCATCAAATAAACCGATCTAACCTGGCACCATGGAATAATAAAAATGTTTCCAGTGGTCCATCCACACTTCGGCCACTCTGGCGGCATTGTGCAGCACTATTTTGGACACGCCCCCCGGAAATGTGTACGGCGATTTGTCCCGAAACACGTGACCCACATGAGAACACGGTACAATTTCGAGAATGCCGCCACATTGCCAAACCTATCGGATAAAATTCAAACAAACAAAAAAAAAACAAAAAGCAACGTGGACAAGGGCAGCACAAAAAAAGGCGTTATGTCAAACCTGGTGTCAACATAAAGTAGAATTCTTGCCAATCGTCCATCCAGACTTGGGCGACGCGGGCGGAATTTTTCAAAACTATTTGCGTCACGCCCCCCGGAAATGAGTAGGGGGATTTGTCGCGAAACACGTGACCCACATGGGAACATGTGTTGATTTCGAGAATACCGCCGCATTGCCATACCTTTGTAATGTTGGTGAATTGTTGGTGGTGGCAGGGTGGTGAAGACTTACCCGGAAGCTCATTTCGAGGTTTTCACCGCCCCAAATGTCCATGCCCTCGTCGTAGGAGCCGATTTCGTAGAAGTAGTCTTTGTCGATGGAGAACAAGCCACCGGCCATTGTCGGCGTACGGAGGGGGGCGGTTCGGTCCCCTTTTCGTCTGTCCATTTCTCTTTGGGACACTCTGTACCTAATTTCGGATTATTGTCACTTTCTCAAGCTATTGTAAATGGTCCAAAAGAGATATCAACTCCATATTTGAACGTAGTATACTTCAGACTATACTTTGACACTTGACATGATAAGAAATGTCACTTTGATAGATTTTTGAAAATATGTCTACAAAATTTGAAAAATTAATTTTTTTTCAGACTTGATGCTGTCATGGGCAAATTTCTGAGGATATCAACTTGATATTTGGACATATAATACTTTAGACTATACATTTCCACTTGACAAGTTCAAAAATGTCAAAATTCCTTTCGAAAATGGTCAGTAATTTTTCGAAAACATCTCTACAAATGAAAATGTATATAGACATTGGACAATCATAGGCAAACCGCTGGGGATATCAACTTGATATTTGGATGTGATATACTTCAGACTATACTCTAATAATTGACAGGCTCAAAAATGTCGAAATTCAATTTTCAAAAAATTAGTGAATTTTTAAAAATACGCCAACAAAAAGTGAAAAAGGGAAACGTTTTCGGATTTGAAGCTGTCACAGGCGAACCGCTGGGGATATCAACTTGATATTTGGCTGAGATATACTTCAGACTATACTCTAATAATTGACAGGCTCAAAAATGTCGAAATTCAATTTTCAAAAAATTAGTGAATTTTTAAAAATACGCCAACAAAAAGTGAAAAAGGGAAACGTTTTTGGATTTGAAGCTGTCACAGGCGAACAGCTGGAGATATCAACGTGATATTTGGATGTGATATACTTCAGACTATACTCTAATAATTGACAGGCTCAAAAATGTCGAGATTCAATTTTCAAAAAATTAGTGAATTTTTAAAAATACGCCAACAAAAAGTGAAAAAGGGAAACGTTTTTGGATTTGAAGCTGTCACAGGCGAACCGCTGGGGATATCAACTTGATATTTGGCTGAGATATACTTCAGACTATACTCTAATAATTGACAGGCTCAAAAATGTCGAAATTCAATTTTCTTTAGTGAATTTTTAAAAATACGCCAACAAAAAGTGAAAAAGGGAAACGTTTTTGGGTTTGAAGCTGTCACAGGCGAACCGCTGGGGATATCAACTTGATATTTGGATGTGATATACTTCAGACTATACTCCAATAATTGACAGGCTCAAAAATGTCGAAATTCAATTTTCAAAAAATTAGTGAATTTTTAAAAATACGCCAACAAAAAGTGAAAAAGGGAAACGTTTTTGGATTTGAAGCTGTCACAGGCGAACAGCTGGGGATATCAACATGATATTTGGATGTGATATACTTCAGACTATACTCTAATAATTGACAGGCTCAAAAATGTCGAGATTCAATTTTTAAAAAAATTGGTGAATTTTTAAAAATACGCCAACAAAAAGTGAAAAAGGGAAACGTTTTTGGATTTGAAGCTGTCACAGGCAAACCGCTGGGGATATCAACTTGATATTTGGATGTGATATACTTCAGACTATACTCTAATAATTGACAGGCTCAAAAATGTCGCAATTCAATTTTCAAAAAATTAGTGAAATTTTAAAAATTACGCCAACAAAAAGTGAAAAAGGGAAACGTTTTTGGATTTGAAGCTGTCACAGGCGAACCGCTGGGGATATCAACTTGATATTTGGATGTGATATACTTCAGACTATACTCCAATAATTGACAGGCTCAAAAATGTCGAAATTCAATTTTCAAAAAATTAGTGAATTTTTAAAAATACGCCAACAAAAAGTGAAAAAGGGAAACGTTTTTGGATTTGAAGCTGTCACAGGCGAACCGCTGGGGATATCAACTTGATATTTGGATGAGATATACTTCAGACTATACTCTAATAATTGACAGGCTCAAAAATGTCGCAATTCAATTTTCAAAAAATTAGTGAATTTTTAAAAATACGCCAACAAAAAGTGAAACAGGAAAACGTTTTTGGATTTGAAGCTGTCACAGGCGAACCGCTGGGGATATCAACTTGATATTTGGATGTGATATACTTCAGACTATACTCTAATAATTGAAAGGCTCAAAAATGTCGAAATTAAATTTTCAAAAAATAAGTGAATTTTTCAAAATACGCCAACAAAAAGTGAAAAAGGGAAACGTTTTTGGATTTGAAGCTGTCACAGGCGAACCGCTGGGGATATCAACTTGATATTTGGCTGAGATATACTTCAGACTATACTCTAATAATTGACAGGCTCAAAAATGTCGAAATTCAATTTTCAAAAAATTAGTGAATTTTTAAAAATACGCCAACAAAAAGTGAAAAAGGGAAACGTTTTTGGATTTGAAGCTGTCACAGGCGAACAGCTGGAGATATCAACGTGATATTTGGATGTGATATACTTCAGACTATACTCTAATAATTGAAAGGCTCAAAAATGTCGAAATTAAATTTTCAAAAAATTAGTGAATTTTTCAAAATACGCCAACAAAAAGTGAAAAAGGGAAACGTTTTTGGATTTGAAGCTGTCACAGGCGAACAGCTGGAGATATCAACGTGATATTTGGATGTGATATACTTCAGACTATACTCTAATAATTGACAGGCTCAAAAATGTCGATATTCAATTTTCAAACAATTAGTGAATTTTTAAAAATACGCCAACAAAAAGTGAAAAAGGGAAACGTTTTTGGATTTGAAGCTGTCACAGGCGAACAGCTGGAGATATCAACGTGATATTTGGATGTGATATACTTCAGACTATACTCTAATAATTGACAGGCTCAAAAATGTCGATATTCAATTTTCAAACAATTAGTGAATTTTTAAAAATACGCCAACAAAAAGTGAAAAAGGGAAACGTTTTTGGATTTGAAGCTGTCACAGGCGAACAGCTGGAGATATCAACGTGATATTTGGATGTGATATACTTCAGACTATACTCTAATAATTGACAGGCTCAAAAATGTCGAAATTCAATTTTCAAAAAAAATTAGTGAATTTTTAAAAATACGCTAACAAAAATTGAAAAAGGGAAACGTTTTTGGATTTGAAGCTGTCACAGGCGAACCGCTGAGAATATCAACTTAATATTTGGCTGTGATATACTTCAGACTATACTTTAATAATTGACACTCTCAAAAATGTCGAAATTTGATTTTAAAAAAAATAGTGAAATTTTGAAAATACGTCAACAAAAAGTGAAAATATTTAGATTTGAAGCTGTCACCGGCGAACCTCTGGGAATATCAACTTGATATTTGGACGTAGAATACCTTATACTATGCGTGAACACTTCAGAACCTCAAAATGATTAAAATCTATCAAGAAAAAACACAGTACATTTTTGAAAAAACTTACCATCTAAAATTCAATTTCCAATTAAACCCACCCCACGTCATATCGCTGGCGGTGATATACTCGAAAGTTTCATCAGAAATCACATCAATAATCGGACAAACAACCGTTTTTCTGTTTTCCACAATTCTGGCTAAAAGCGGCTCCAGCCAACCTTCTGTACACTCACAATGCGCATCCAGGAACGTGATCACCTGTCCGGTGACTTTTTCCGCCCCCAACAACCTGGCTCTGATCAATCCAGATCGTTTTTCGGTACGCAATACGTGTACAGGTACTGGAAGATCTTTAACGTAGTTTTCCAGCTTTTTGCCAAGATAATCTGGAAGAAGTTTCATGCTTCAAATTAAATGTTGCCCAATTGTTTTATATACCTCTTTCACTGGCATCATCAACAAGGATGACCTCTTTGAGGAGGGCCTTGGGAGATCGGTTTATTACACTCCATACAGTGCGGAGGAGGGTACTCCATGCTTCGTTGTGAAAGACGATTACTATGGAGGTTGTTGGTAGAAGACGGGGGTAGACTTTGCTTTTGCAGCTGGTTTGGAGGGAAAATTATCATTTTTGACACCCTGTATATTGAAATTGGAGCGGAATATGGTAAAATGTTTTGGATGAAAGTTGTAGACAATTGAATTGTTTTTCAAAATCCTTCTATATAGTTTTTTGATAAACCTTACAGTTTCTGGGTTATGGATCACGTTATACATAGATTCACAGTTTTTTTGCTCCCTGTACGTTTTATGGAAAAATGTTTCAGACAAAAATTGTGAAGAATTTTTCCAGAATCAAAAACAATTCCATAAAATGTTTTCGTAAACCCCAAAGTTTTTGAGTTATTTACAAAATACTGGAATTTTGCCATAAATCCACATTTTTTTTTACTCCTGTACATTTTATGGAAAAATGTTTTAGACAAAAATTGTGAAAAATCTTTCCATTATCAAAAAAATCCTATAACATTTTTTCGTAAACCCCAAAGTTTTTGAATTATTTACAAAATACTGAAATTTCGTCATAAATCCACTTTTTTTTTGGCTCTCTGTATAACTCTACCTGTACGTTTTATGGAAAAATGTTTCCACAATTAAAAGTGTTCCCATACAATTTTTTCCTTAACCCCAAAGTTTTTGAGTTATTTACAAAATACTGAAATTTCGTCATAAATCCACTTTTTTTTTGGCTCTCTGTATATCTCTACCTGTGAGTTTTATGGAAAAATGTTTCAAACAAAAATTGTAGCAAATTTCTCCACAATTAAAAGTATTCCCATACAATTTTTTCCTAAACCCCAAAGTTTTTGAGTTATTTACAAAATACTGGAATTTCGCCATAAATCCACAGTTTTTTTGGATCCTTGTACGTTTTATGGAAAAATGTTTCAAACAAAAATTGAAGCAAATTTCTCCACAATCAAAAGTGTTCCCGAACAATTTTTTCCTTAACCCTAAAGTTTTCGAGTTATTCACAAAATACTGGAATTTCGCCAAAAACCCAGTTTTTTTGGTTCCCTGTACGTTTTATGGAAAAATGTTTTTAGACAAAACTTGTTGCAACTTTCTGCACAATTAAAAGTGTTCCCATACAATTTTTTCCTTAACCCCAAAGTTTTTGAGTTATTTACAAAATACTGAAATTTCGTCATAAATCCACTTTTTTTTGGCTCTCTGTATATCTCTACCTGTGAGTTTTATGGAAAAATGTTTCAAACAAAAATTGTAGCAAATTTCTCCACAATTAAAAGTATTCCCATACAATTTTTTCCTAAACCCCAAAGTTTTTGAGTTATTTACAAAATACTGGAATTTCGCCATAAATCCACAGTTTTTTTGGATCCTTGTACGTTTTATGGAAAAATGTTTCAAACAAAAATTGAAGCAAATTTCTCCACAATTAAAAGTATTCCCATACAATTTTTTCCTAAACCCCAAAGTTTTTGAGTTATTTACAAAATACTGAAATTTCGTCATAAATCCACTTTTTTTTGGCTCTCTGTATATCTCTACCTGTGAGTTTTATGGAAAAATGTTTCAAACAAAAATTGTAGCAAATTTCTCCACAATTAAAAGTATTCCCATACAATTTTTTCCTAAACCCCAAAGTTTTTGAGTTATTTACAAAATACTGGAATTTCGCCATAAATCCACAGTTTTTTTGGATCCTTGTACGTTTTATGGAAAAATGTTTCAAACAAAAATTGAAGCAAATTTCTCCACAATTAAAAGTATTCCCATACAATTTTTTCCTAAACCCCAAAGTTTTTGAGTTATTTACAAAATACTGAAATTTCGTCATAAATCCACTTTTTTTTGGCTCTCTGTATATCTCTACCTGTGAGTTTTATGGAAAAATGTTTCAAACAAAAATTGTAGCAAATTTCTCCACAATTAAAAGTGTTCCCATACAATTTTTTCCTAAACCCCAAAGTTTTTGAGTTATTTACAAAATACTGAAATTTCGTCATAAATCCACTTTTTTTTGGCTCTCTGTATATCTCTACCTGTGAGTTTTATGGAAAAATGTTTCAAACAAAAATTGTAGCAAATTTCTCCACAATTAAAAGTATTCCCATACAATTTTTTCCTAAACCCCAAAGTTTTTGAGTTATTTACAAAATACTGGAATTTCGCCATAAATCCACAGTTTTTTTGGATCCTTGTACGTTTTATGGAAAAATGTTTCAAACAAAAATTGAAGCAAATTTCTCCACAATTAAAAGTATTCCCATACAATTTTTTCCTAAACCCCAAAGTTTTTGAGTTATTTACAAAATACTGAAATTTCGTCATAAATCCACTTTTTTTTGGCTCTCTGTATATCTCTACCTGTGAGTTTTATGGAAAAATGTTTCAAACAAAAATTGTAGCAAATTTCTCCACAATTAAAAGTATTCCCATACAATTTTTTCCTAAACCCCAAAGTTTTTGAGTTATTTACAAAATACTGGAATTTCGCCATAAATCCACAGTTTTTTTGGATCCTTGTACGTTTTATGGAAAAATGTTTCAAACAAAAATTGAAGCAAATTTCTCCACAATTAAAAGTATTCCCATACAATTTTTTCCTAAACCCCAAAGTTTTTGAGTTATTTACAAAATACTGAAATTTCGTCATAAATCCACTTTTTTTTGGCTCTCTGTATATCTCTACCTGTGAGTTTTATGGAAAAATGTTTCAAACAAAAATTGTAGCAAATTTCTCCACAATTAAAAGTGTTCCCATACAATTTTTTCCTAAACCCCAAAGTTTTTGAGTTATTTACAAAATACTGAAATTTCGTCATAAATCCACTTTTTTTTGGCTCTCTGTATATCTCTACCTGTGAGTTTTATGGAAAAATGTTTCAAACAAAAATTGTAGCAAATTTCTCCACAATTAAAAGTATTCCCATACAATTTTTTCCTAAACCCCAAAGTTTTTGAGTTATTTACAAAATACTGGAATTTCGACATAAATCCACAGTTTTTTTGGATCCTTGTACGTTTTATGGAAAAATGTTTTAAACAAAAATTGTAGCAAATTTCTCCACAATTAAAAGTATTCCCATACAATTTTTTCCTAAACCCCAAAGTTTTTGAGTGATTTAGAAAATACTGAAATTTCGTCATAAATCCACTTTTTTTTGGCTCTCTGTATAACTCTACCTGTACGTTTTATGGAAAAATGTTTCAAACAAAAATTGTAGCAAATTTCTCCACAATTAAAAGTGTTCCCATACAATTTTTTCCTAAACCCCAAAGTTTTTGAGTTATTTACAAAATACTGAAATTTCGTCATAAATCCACTTTTTTTTGGCTCTCTGTATATCTCTACCTGTGAGTTTTATGGAAAAATGTTTTAAACAAAAATTGTAGCAAATATTTCTCCACAATTAAAAGTATTCCCATACAATTTTTTCCTAAACCCCAAAGTTTTTGAGTTATTTACAAAATACTGGAATTTCGACATAAATCCACAGTTTTTTTGGATCCTTGTACGTTTTATGGAAAAATGTTTTAAACAAAAATTGTAGCAAATTTCTCCACAATTAAAAGTATTCCCATACAATTTTTTCCTAAACCCCAAAGTTTTTGAGTGATTTAGAAAATACTGAAATTTCGTCATAAATCCACTTTTTTTTGGCTCTCTGTATAACTCTACCTGTACGTTTTATGGAAAAATGTTTCAAACAAAAATTGTAGCAAATTTCTCCACAATTAAAAGTGTTCCCATACAATTTTTTCCTAAACCCCAAAGTTTTTGAGTTATTTACAAAATACTGAAATTTCGTCATAAATCCACTTTTTTTTGGCTCTCTGTATATCTCTACCTGTGAGTTTTATGGAAAAATGTTTTAAACAAAAATTGTAGCAAATTTCTCCACAATTAAAAGTATTCCCATACAATTTTTTCCTAAACCCCAAAGTTTTTGAGTTATTTACAAAATACTGGAATTTCGACATAAATCCACAGTTTTTTTGGATCCTTGTACGTTTTATGGAAAAATGTTTTAAACAAAAATTGTAGCAAATTTCTCCACAATTAAAAGTATTCCCATACAATTTTTTCCTAAACCCCAAAGTTTTTGAGTGATTTAGAAAATACTGAAATTTCGTCATAAATCCACTTTTTTTTGGCTCTCTGTATAACTCTACCTGTACGTTTTATGGAAAAATGTTTCAAACAAAAATTGTAGCAAATTTCTCCACAATTAAAAGTGTTCCCATACAATTTTTTCCTAAACCCCAAAGTTTTTGAGTTATTTACAAAATACTGAAATTTCGTCATAAATCCACTTTTTTTTGGCTCTCTGTATATCTCTACCTGTGAGTTTTATGGAAAAATGTTTTAAACAAAAATTGTAGCAAATTTCTCCACAATTAAAAGTATTCCCATACAATTTTTTCCTAAACCCCAAAGTTTTTGAGTTATTTACAAAATACTGGAATTTCGACATAAATCCACAGTTTTTTTGGATCCTTGTACGTTTTATGGAAAAATGTTTTAAACAAAAATTGTAGCAAATTTCTCCACAATTAAAAGTATTCCCATACAATTTTTTCCTAAACCCCAAAGTTTTTGAGTGATTTACAAAATACTGAAATTTCGTCATAAATCCACTTTTTTTTGGCTCTCTGTATAACTCTACCTGTACGTTTTATGGAAAAATGTTTCAAACAAAAATTGTAGCAAATTTCTCCACAATTAAAAGTATTCCCATACAATTTTTTCCTAAACCCCAAAGTTTTTGAGTTATTTACAAAATACTGAAATTTCGTCATAAATCCACTTTTTTTTGGCTCTCTGTATATCTCTACCTGTGAGTTTTATGGAAAAATGTTTCAAACAAAAATTGTAGCAAATTTCTCCACAATTAAAAGTATTCCCATACAATTTTTTCCTAAACCCCAAAGTTTTTGAGTTATTTACAAAATACTGGAATTTCGCCATAAATCCACAGTTTTTTTGGATCCTTGTACGTTTTATGGAAAAATGTTTCAAACAAAAATTGAAGCAAATTTCTCCACAATTAAAAGTATTCCCATACAATTTTTTCCTAAACCCCAAAGTTTTTGAGTTATTTACAAAATACTGAAATTTCGTCATAAATCCACTTTTTTTTGGCTCTCTGTATATCTCTACCTGTGAGTTTTATGGAAAAATGTTTCAAACAAAAATTGAAGCAAATTTCTCCACAATCAAAAGTGTTCCCGAACAATTTTTCCCTTAACCCTAAAGTTTTCGAGTTATTTACAAAATATTGGAATTTCGTCATAAATCCACTGTTTTTTGGCTCTCTATATATCTCTACCTGTGAGTTTTATGGAAAAATGTTTCAAACAAAAATTGTAGCAAATTTCTCCACAATTAGAAGTGTTCCCATACAATTTTTTCCTAAACCCCAAAGTTTTTGAGTTATTTACAAAATACAGAAATTTCGTCATAAATCCACTTTTTTTTGGTTCTCTGTATATCTCTACCTGTGAGTTTTATGGAAAAATGTTTTAAACAAAAATTGTAGCAAATTTCTCCACAATTAAAAGTATTCCCATACAATTTTTTCCTAAACCCCAAAGTTTTTGAGTTATTTACAAAATACTGGATTTTCGCCAAAAATCCACAGTTTTTTTGGCTCCCTGTACGTTTTATGGAAAAATGTTTCAAACAAAAATAGTTGCAAATTTTCCCATAATCAAAAAAGTCTCTATACATTTTTTCCCAAATCCTAAAGTTTTTGAGATATATTCAAATAACTGTGATTTCGTTATAGATCCACATTTTTTCGCGCCCTGTAAAACTCAAACTGTAATTTTATGGAAAAATGCTTCGGACAAAAATTTTAGCAAATTTTCCAATAATCAAAAAACGATAAACCCCAAGGTTTCTAATCAATAAACAAAAACCTAGTCATATTTTTATTATCAGCAAAATTAACCCAATTAATTTTCCCAGCCATTGTTAGTTAAAAGAACAAATTAAACGGCGGTCTCGAATGCAAAAAGCGTAACGGACATTTTCACAAATTACCGCAACATGGCTGATATGGGGTAATTTGGCGGCAATCTATTGTTTTCATAATAATTATGCAATATGGGATACTTTCATGAACAAATTAGAATGGTTAGAAAATTCGGCAACGTGGCGACATACGTCAACCTTCAAATCGACCATTTTGATTAGGCCTTTTGAGTTGAACCTAACCTCAACTTACCCTTCAAGTCGGACATCCTGCAACGATCGATTCAGCGAAATCATATCACTCGCCAGCAAATTAAACTGATTTAGCTTGAATTTCTCCTTCATCAACTCCTCCTGATCGGAGGGAATATGAACAGCCTTTCCTCTCTCTCCCGGCTGTCCAGCAACAGGAAGCACTACAGGAGCAGGGCGCCATTTTTTCAAAGCGGACGGCTGGTACGTTATGGCGATTCCATGGCTTGATTCGCTTGCAGGAACTCTAAAAACATTACATGGATAGAGCCATCTGTTGTCCATCTATCACAGCTTGAGGAAATTGGGACCAGTGCTGCCGGGTCATTAAATTTATTCGATAATTTTCTTTATTCTTTGAACGGTTGTGATTAGAATTTAAATGCAGAGACAATGTTGCAGGGGATTAAACAGAAATGTTGATTTAATCATTAAATATGACTGGGCCATTGTTTGGGGATTTAGATTGAGTTTTCTTGGTTATTTTTAAGTTGTTTTAGTAAGTGTTTATGAATGACTTCAATTTTTTTTTTTGGGGGTTTTTATCTTTGATGCGATTTTATCCCAATTTTTGCAGACATCCTGTACATTTTGTTGATGATTCTGATAGAAAATTTGATGCTGAATCGAATGGTTTTAAGCAAAAGTCCGTAACTTTTTTGGTTTTTGAGTTATGAATAATTTTCTAATGAAAGTGACACTTTTCTTATCTTTAATGCGATTTTTAACCCAATATTTGAAGACACCCTGTACATTTTTTTGATGATTCCAATAGAAAATTTGATGCTGAATCCAATGGTGATCAGCACAAGTCTGTAACTTTTTTGGTTTTTGGGCTATGAATAATTTCCAGTGAAAGTGACACTTTTCTTATCTTTAATGCGATTTTTAACCCAATATTTGTAGACACCCTGTACATTTTATTGATGATTCCAATAGAAAATTTGATGCTGAATCCAATGGTGAAAAGCGCAAGTCTATAGCTTTTATGGTTTTCGAGAAATTAATATTTTTTTAATGAAAGTGACACTTTTCTTATATTTAATGCGATTTTTAGCCCAATATTTGTAGACACCCTGTACATTATTTTGATGATTCCAATAGAAAATTTGATGCTGAATCCAATGGTGATAAGCACAAGTCCGTAACTTTTTTGGTTTTTGAGTTATGAATAATTTTCCAGTAAAAGTGACACTTTTCTTATCTTTAATGCGATTTTCAACCCAATATTTGTAGACACCCTGTACATTCTATTGATGATTCCAATAGAAAATTTGATGCTGAATCCAATGGTGATAAGCACAAGTCCGTAACTTTTTTGGTTTTTGAGTTATGAATAATTTTCCAGTGAAAGTGACACTTTTCTTATCTTTAATGCGATTTTCAACCCAATATTTTTAGACACTCAGTACATTTTATTGATGATTCCAATAGAAAATTCGATGCTGAATCCAATGGAGATAAGCACAAGTCCGTATCTTGTCTGGTTTTTGAGTTATGAATAATTTTCTAATGAAAGTGACACTTTTCTTATCTTTAATGCGATTTTTAACCCAATATTTGAAGACACCCTGTACATTTTTTTGATGATTCCATTAGAAAATTTGATGCTGAATCCAATGGTGAAAAGCGCAAGTCTATAGCTTTTATGGTTTTCGAGAAATGATTATTTTTTTAATGAAAGTGGCAGTTTTCTTATCTTTAATGCGATTTTTAGCCCAATATTTGTAGACACCCTGTACATTTTATTGATGATTCCAATAGAAAATTTGATGCTGAATCCAGTGGTGATAAGCACAAGTCCGTAACTTTTTTGGTTTTTGAGTTATGAATAATTTTCTAATGGAAGTGACACTTTTCTTATCTTTAATGCGATTTTTAACCCAATATTTGTAGACACCCTGTACATTTTATTGATGATTCCAATAGAAAATTTGATGCTGAATCCAGTGGTGATAAGCACAAGTCCGTAACTTTTTTGGTTTTTGAGTTATGAATAATTTTCTAATGATAGTGACAATTTTCTTATCTTTAATGCGATTTTTAACCCAATATTTGTAGACACCCTGTACATTTTATTGATGATTCCAATAGAAAATTTGATGCTGAATCCAGTGGTGATAAGCACAAGTCCGTAACTTTTTTGGTTTTTGAGTTATGAATAATTTTCTAATGGAAGTGACACTTTTCTTATCTTTAATGCGATTTTTAACCCAATATTTGTAGACACCCTGTACATTTTATTGATGATTCCAATAGAAAATTTGATGCTGAATCCAGTGGTGATAAGCACAAGTCCGTAACTTTTTTGGTTTTTGAGTTATGAATAATTTTCTAATGGAAGTGACACTTTTCTTATCTTTAATGCGATTTTTAACCCAATATTTGTAGACACCCTGTACATTTTATTGATGATTCCAATAGAAAATTTGATGCTGAATCCAGTGGTGATAAGCACAAGTCCGTAACTTTTTTGGTTTTTGAGTTATGAATAATTTTCTAATGATAGTGACAATTTTCTTATCTTTAATGCGATTTTTAACCCAATATTTGTAGACACCCTGTACATTTTATTGATGATTCCAATAGAAAATTTGATGCTGAATCCAGTGGTGATAAGCACAAGTCCGTAACTTTTTTGGTTTTTGAGTTATGAATAATTTTCTAATGATAGTGACAATTTTCTTATCTTTAATGCGATTTTTAACCCAATATTTGTAGACACCCTGTACATTTTATTGATGATTCCAATAGAAAATTTGATGCTGAATCCAATGGTGATAAGCACAAGTCGGTAACTTTTTTGGTTTTTGAGTTATGAATAATTTTCTAATGAAAGTGACACTTTTCTTATCTTTAATGCGATTTTTATCCTAATTTTTAAAGACACCCTGTATTTTATCAATGATTCCAATAGAAAATTTGATGCTGAATCCAATGGTGAAAAGCACAAGTCCGGTACTTGTTTGGTTTTTGAGTTATGAATAATTTTCTAATGAATCTTACACTTTCCTTATCTTTAATGCAATTTTTAGCCCAATAATTGTAGACACCCTGTAATTTTTTTTGATGATTTCAATAGAAAATTTGATGCTGAATCCAATGGTGATAAGCACAAGTCCGTAACTTTTTTGGTTTTTGAGTTATGAATAATTTTCTAATGAAAGTGACACTTTTCTTATCTTTAATGCGATTTTAGGCCCAATAATTGTAGACACCCTGTACATTTTTTTGATGATTCCAATAGAAAATTTGATGCTGAATCCAATGGTGATCAGCACAAGTCTGTAACTTTTTGGGTTCTAGAGTTATTAGGTTTCAAAATCCAGCTACTCATACAATCTGGAGCAGCAAGAGGCAGATAAACTTTCTAAATTGTTAAATGATAATATCATTCTGACTTACCTCCTAAGCTCCTCAATCCGATTATCCCCCGGATCAACATAATCCCGATCCTCCACAAGCGCCTGAGCCTCAATCCCCTTCTGCTTGCACGAACCCCCCAAACACTCCGAGTAAAAACTCAAAATAACCACATCCACCAGAAACCACACCAAAGACGTGAGCAAAATCACCCGACAAGTGTGTATCCGCAGTTTTCCGTGTAACATTTTTGGGGCCTTGTATGTCAAAAATGGGGAAAAAAAATGTAAACAAATCGCCGTTAAAGATTGTTTAAATCGATTTTTATGGGCATATTTCCGTAGAATATGGTCGAGTGGATGTGTTGGTTAGATGTGCGTGTGCGGAACGTTCGATTTCACTGATTGTTTCATTATTTTTTCCGTTTACAAAGTTTACACGTCGACGATTACACGACCGCCACCGTTTTCTGTTCTGACAAATTTTACCTTGAGTAAGATTTACATTGAATTTTACTTCCAAGTAGAACTGTCAAATTTTCCCTTGGCAAACTGTAATCATATGATACCATTTATATCTAATTCGGCATAAGCGTTACTTTGAACACAAATATATTGTAGATGGGGGCATATGATTCTCGTTTGGCAAGCGGAAATCTGACAGTCCCACTTCGAAGTGAAATTCAATGTAAATCTTACATTACTGTCAAAAGTCGAACGGTTTGGTACAGACTGCACGGTAAATTGACTTGTGTGAGTGCAACGTTGCCAAGTGTTCGTTTGTCATCTGCCAGTCAATCAGCTGTTGTACTTGTAAATTGTAAACAAACCGAATCATGTTTTTATATATTTAATAATTATTAATTATTGACAAAATGTTGTGTCCGCAATTAAAAGACAGTTTAATTAGGTGTATATTTTTTTGTGAGTTTCACCACACGGCTGGGCCTATTATTTCTTGTCAGGTGAGTAATTTTATTAATTAGTGATAGTTACTCATTAATTGGCAAGGGAGGGATAAAAAATGTTTTTCTATTGTTAACTCCAAAACGAAAACAGTTACGAATTGGTGCTTATCACCATTGGATTCAGCATCAAATTTTCTATTGGAATCATTGATAAAATACAGGGTGTCTTTAAAAATTAGGATAAAAATCGCATTAAAGATAAGAAAAGTGTCACTTTCATTAGAAAATTATTCATAACTCAAAAACCAAAAAAGTTACGGACTTGTGCTTATCACCATTGGATTCAGCATCAAATTTTTTATTGGAATCATCAATAAAATGTACAGGGTGTCTACAAATATTGGGTTAAAAATCGTATTAAAGATAAGAAAAGTGTCACTCTCATTAGAAAATTATTCATAACTCAAAAACCAAACAAGTTACGGACTTGTGCTTATCACCATTGAATTCAGCATCAAATTTTTTATTGGAATCATCAATAAAATGTACAGGGTGTCTACAAATATTGGGTTAAAAATCGTATTAAAGATAAGAAAAGTGTCACTCTCATTAGAAAATTATTCATAACTCAAAAACCAAACAAGTTACGGACTTGTGCTTATCTCCATTGGATTCAGCATCGAATTTTCTATTGGAATCATCAAAAAAATGTACAGGGTGTCTTCAAATATTGGGTTAAAAATCGCATTAAAGATAAGAAAAGTGTCACTTTCATTAGAAAATTATTCATAACTCAAAAACCAAAAAAGTTACGGACTTGTGCTTATCACCATTGAATTCAGCATCAAATTTTCTATTGGAATCATCAAAAAAATGTACAGGGTGTCTACAAATATTGGGTTAAAAATCGTATTAAAGATAAGAAAAGTGTCACTTTCATTAGAAAATTATTCATGACTCAAAAACCAAAAAAGTTACGGACTTGTGCTTATCACCATTGGATTCAGCATCAAATTTTTTATTGGAATCATCAAAAAAATGTACAGGGTGTCTTCAAATATTGGGTTTAAAATCGCATTAATGATAAGAAAAGTATCAAATTCATTAGAAAATTATTCATAACTCAAAAACCAACAAAGTTACGGACTTGTGCTTATCACCACTGGATTCAGCATCAAATTTTCTATCGGAATCATCAATAAAATGTACAGGGTGTCTACAAATATTGGGTTAAAAATCGCATTAAAGATAAGAAAAGTGTCACTTTCATTAGAAAATTATTCATAACTCAAAAACCAAAAAAGTTACGGACTTGTGCTTATCACCATTGGATTCAGCATCAAATTTTCTATTGGAATCATCAAAAAAATGTACAGGGTGTCTTCAAATATTGGGTTAAAAATCGCATTAAAGATAAGAAAAGTGTCACTTTCATTAGAAAATTATTCATAACTCAAAAACCAAAAAAGTTACGGACTTGTGCTTATCACCATTGGATTCAGCATCAAATTTTCTATTGGAATCATCAAAAAAATGTACAGGGTGTCTACAAATATTGGGTTAAAAATCGTATTAAAGATAAGAAAAGTGTCACTTTCATTAGAAAATTATTCATGACTCAAAAACCAAAAAAGTTACGGACTTGTGCTTATCACCACTGGATTCAGCATCAAATTTTCTATTGGAATCATCAATAACATGTACAGGGTGTCTTCAAAAATTAGGATAAAAATCGCATTAAAGATAAGAAAAGTGTCACTCTCATTTAAAATTCCATAACACGAAAATCAAAACAGATACTATTTCACCATTCGAGTCAGCATTAAATTTCCTATACAAAACCAGGTACCTGAAAACTACATTTCCAAAGAACTCTTCGACAGCATCAGCGTCTACATCATCACCAAGGCCGAACTTCAAAGAAGCACCATCACAGTGTAAGCCTTCCTCCCATTCTCACACCTACCCTCACCCACTCCCTTACAGCACCTTGGAAGACTACAAAGTCCTCGGCTTCCCCATCCGCATCGACAACAAAAACTACCTGCGCAATGCGTTCCACTTCAACTTGTGCTTCGTGTGCGCAAGCGACGCGCGCACCGTCCAATACGAACACGTCGTCACGAAATTCTCCGAATACCTCATGGCGATGGAAATCGAAAGTGGCTTCCTATCAACGGGCAACACCAACGATAAGCTCCGCCCCATTTTGCATAGTGTTTTGACCGATTTGAATACTAAGGGCGAATGCGCACTGACACAAGGCCCAATTGCTACGCACCTTAAAGTGTGCAAAATCAGGTCTGATCCTCCTGCAGTGCTGGATCATCAGGTGCCGGTGTTTGTCAAGGACCTGCCACCCAACCAATGGGATTTGACTACGCAACAAGTCACGCCCTATATTGACGGGTTTAACCACGTGGCACGCATTGCGGCGTTGTCGGATGTGGATAATAATTTGGTTAAGGCCTGCGTGCAGAATTTGGTGTACTATGGCGTGGTGGCCTTGGTACCTCTGTTTCAATATGGCAACGTTTACTGTTCCACGTCCAAGCTAAGGTGTTTAGCACATGATGATGAGCTGCAGAAACGTTGTCTAAACTACGTGGCCAGAAACCACAGACAAACGCCGAATTTGCGCGATGTTTTTCGCATGTACTCGGCAATGAGTCGCGGTACTACCATCAAGGATTTGTGCACTCGTTTTAATTTGATTGATTTGAAAATCAACGAGCGGAAGCTGGTATGGGTACCATTTTTTTACTGTGAGTACTACAAAAGTGTTTCAGGTACAGTTTGGCGTTCTGGAAGGGTTGATAAGGCGTATAGAAAAATACCCGATTTTGGTTGGAGAGCATAATGAACTGCAAAAGACGTTTACAGGGCATTATAGTGTAGATGAAATTTGTTGCGTCACTGGAGTGGCGTCGCAGCAGTTGGAGGATCGTTTAGAAAAGGATTATAATGTTGTTTTGTTGTGTAAATGATTGAATAAATCCTCCATGCATTGTCTTATTTTGCTCAACTGCCACTAGCGCCTCTTTCACGTACTAAAATTGTGACAATTGACATGAGGAGATGTTGCCACACTTCCTATTGTTTCATATCCAAAGTAAACTATCCAAAATATATTAAGATTAAGGAAAGGTTATCATTGTTGTCATTGTCAAAGGTTAAAGAGCAGAAAAATGAAATTAATTATGGTTTTGTCTGTCACTTATAAAATTAAAGCAGTCATAGTTCAGAAGATCAAATTACATTTCGCGGTCGCAGGCATGATGGTACAGGGTCAAATATTCCTATTGGTCGGTTAACTATCAAGATTGTTACTGTTCCTGATATCGACCAATAGGAATTTTGTTCCCATGCGAACTATACTGTTAGTGAAGTCAAGGGAGAGATTTCTAGTATCTTGTGCAAGGGGAAGCTGGAGAACGTTCACAAAAATATCTTAAATCCAAATTTTCAAAAAACCCCTCGATATCTTTAACGGTTTTTGAGATATCTTCACTCGAGTGGGATGGGGTCAGGGAAACATAAAATACATTCCAAAGCTTTGCGGTCAGTTTTCACATATAAACAATTGTGTGGTTTATACAAAATATACGGAAAATTGTCCAGAATTCAATTAAATTTGTTTACACCACCCCTATATCATCTTCATTAGTTTTTGAAATCAATCCCCTAGTAGCTTCTCCACACCTCCACCTTAGGGGTGTGAAGTCTGTCGACACGGTTATGAGGCGAAATGGTCACTTTTTACAGGGACGGCGGCTGAGTGAGGTCAAACTCGTGAAAATAACAGTCAATGAACCAAACACTCCCAAAAATTTCTCTTTATATCCGCAACCTGTTCAGACAATTAAATAAAAAAAATATTGCCCACGGTTATTTGCCCGTTTGAGATCAAAGAGATGCTTACTTACCATATATATGTATATCACTCATGGACATTTATTTGACGCCCTGTATCATAAAAATGCCTCCCTTTATGTAAAAATGCCCTAAATATAAATTGAATTGTCTTCATAAAAGTACTTCTATTATCATTAATAATATAATAAATAAATCTTATCTGCAAGCATGTCCCAGATTTCAGTTACATCAACAGTTTAGCAACCACAACCACAACCACCGCCCAACTAACCCCCACTTTATTTCCCCAATTCACCGTAATCCTCCCTTCCACCTTCGGATACACTGGACTATAAAGATTGAAATATCTGACCAAAACGTCCGTATCGCTCATGTCTAATATCTTCTTGTTCAAGAACTTGTCCCTAAATGTGGTAATACCGTCTCCTCCATTAGCCAGAAAGCTGGAGGTAACCAGAAGGTACTTTTGGTTGGGGTTCACTACGTCATAGCTTGGTACATCGCATACGCCGCACCGGGCTTTGATTGATGAGATTCTACTGTAGGGGGCTCTGCTCATGTCCACGACTAATTGTAGACCAGAAACTTGCGGAAATTCGCCGGAAGAGGTCTCCCCTTGGCTGCGCACCATTTGCTCAATTGCGTACATTAAGTCTGCGCCGGTTAGTGTCAGGACAATGACTTGATTGTTGAATGGTAGGACAGCCATGATGTCACCTCGAGTGACATTTCCAGACGTTGCTTCAGGGGTTATACTATTTCTCAGCCCCCCTCCATTGTATATAGCTATAGGCACATAGGTGCCTTCAGTAGCCGCATAACTGACAAAAGCGTCCGCGACTAGGTTGCCCAGGTTGCACTCGCTGCGGCGGCAACGGACGTTGTCACCGTCCAGAAACACCTTGGACTGACCAACCACGTCCAAATTCAGCTGGTCTATGGCGGGACGGTAGACTTCCAGCAGCTGCAGCACATCAGGCGCTTGCGCTATGGTGCTGGCCATCAATATCGGTTGTCCGGCAAAGTCCGTTAAGTCACCGTTACTGTCAAACGTCAAATTCAACACGCCAAGGTACTTAGTATAGGCGAACGCTTGCACCACTGGAACGCGCTTGCCCGACTTCTGCACCACCACCTTGGGGTACAAATCTTCAATTATCTCAGTGTCGGGTTGCTGGCCGTTGTACAAAAACGTGTTGGTGTGCCCCCCTATAACCACGTCCACCAGCGCCACCTCGCGGGCTATTTGTTTGTCCATAGAATAGCCAGAGTGGCCCAGTGCAATGATGATCTTGACCCCCTGACTGTCCAAGGCTGCAGCTTCTTTAGTGATGGCCGCCACTTCGCTGGAGAACTTCACCTGTCCAGTTGAACTTACAGCAACTGTTTGCGGAGTAAGGTACCCAATAATTCCGATTTTAGTTCCAGCGACTGTCAATATGGTACTCTTTTGTACTTTGGATAAGAGTGAAGGTTCTTTGGCGAAATCGAGGTTGCACGACAAGGTGGGGATGCTGGGGATATGGTCTAGAAACTTGGATAAGATGGTGGGAGTAAGGTCGAACTCGTGGTTCCCCAGGCTCTGCAAATTATACCATCCAGGTTAAACGTCAAATGTTTGATGACGTTCAACCTGTATATAATCGCTTACCATAGCGTCAGGTTTCAACGCATTAAGGAAAACAGAGGTTATGTTCCATGTGAACAAACTGAACCAAGTGGTACCAGTGAATGTGTCTCCTGCGTTTAGGTAGAGGACTTGTGGACCAGTTGCGTCTTGCGCGCGTTGTCTGTAGGCCCTGATCACGTGGGCTGTTCTAGCCATACCCCCTTGATAAAGATACAAATAAGTAGACATCAATTATCTCAAAAACCGTAGCTTCAATAATAAAACTTTCCAAGTAAAACCATCTCAGAACGTTGTTTTCCAATCAATCAATTCATTTGTCAATTTTGACAAATGTCTAACTTGTCAAAAATTATGTGAGCTACTGGAAATTGCTGGTTCTGGGACGGTTTTATGGGAGTTGGAACAAACCTGGAAACGCAGTCACTGACTCTTTCTTATAGAAACTGTTGCGGGTACGAAAAGTGGGAAAAGACACTCACCAATACAAGATTTTTTTCTGTGCTTTGCCAGGCACGTTCCAGTATTACGTTCTGTTTCTTCAAACCGTCCATGCATGTCGTTATTGTGCAAAATAACCAAACTCAACTTGCCACTTGCAACGCCACACATCATAGTCAATGTGAAAATTGTCCAAAATTGCATTTTGGACAGTCAAAATTGTCAAATTGTCATTATAGTCTATGAGCCCGGTCAATTTTTATACCCTTCCGCTTCCAATGTTGTATAACCGATCCATCATGCATCACTACCCCAAACGCCAACGGTGCCTGCGCCGATTCCATGTGACATAGAAAACATCTGATTCCTGGAAAATCGTTACACGTTTACAGTTTTTTGTTTAACGTACAGTGACAGTTCGCAGGCATCGTTGGCGTTTGGGGTAATGCTCTCATGATAAATCGGTTATACAGCATTAGAATCCGAACGGAAGTAAAGGTATAAAAAATAACCATGTTCTTCGACAATCACAAGGAAAGGTTATCATTGTTGTCATTGAAATAAAAAGGTTAAAGATCAGAACAATAATATATTACTTATTATTATTTTTTGAAAAAATTGTTGTTTTATCTGTCACTCATAAAATTAAAAAGCACTGATAGTCCAGGAGATTAAACTACATTTTGTCGTCCCAGTAATTTTTCGGAATCGCCAATTTCTATTGGTCGGTTAACTATCAAGAATGTCACTTTTCCTGATATCGACCAATAGGAATCTAGTTTGTATCTATATAAACAAAGTATAGCTGGAGTGGAGATGTTGGGAAGAAAGTGAGGTCAAACTCGTGAAAATATCAGTCAATGAACCAAACACTCTTATAAACAAATTTAAATGGAGAAAATATTGCCCACGGTTATTTACGGTTGAGATCACATGATCAATTGTACAAGATTCCTGATAACACAGTGAACCAAGTCGTACCAGCATGTACCACAAGTACAGACCTTTCAACATAAAACACTACAACTGTAAACAACGGCAACACTGTCTAACTTCATGCTTGACTTACAGGTGACAGTTTGATAAGATGTCCTGTCAGTGAAGTGTAAACTGTGAAGCTAGGCGATGTTCCAGTTGTCTGTATTTGTATCATGGTGTTTATTTTTTGCTAAAATCTGAGATTTACATGAAAATATCGGTGATTTGAGTAATTATAAATAGGTGTGAAAGTTTGAGGCCACTAAATTTTTGGAGTGAGTTGACAAACAAAATTAATTTTTTCATTGAGGTTTGAGATTATGAGGAATTGAAACCTTAATGAAAATAAAATTTATGATAAACTCACTTGATTATCGAAATTAAGTTACCAACAACAATTTTTAAAATAAAACAGGCGATCAAAGTTGAGCAAAGTGAAGAAAGGCAACGCTGTCTTACGTCACTTGTCACTTGTCGGTGAAGGATGATCGGTGAAGTTGGGCGATGTTGAACATTGTTGTCGTTTGTATTTGCTTCGTTCGATTTTCGTTTATTTAATGTTAGAAACTTAGTTTTAGGTGAAAATGCGTGATAGTTTTGATCAAAAATTTTAATTTGGAGGCATCTCTGAACTCAATTAAACTCAAATTAACCCAAACCAACCTGAATTAATTCAAACTAACCAATGCTTTTTTATGCATTGTAAGTAGATTTTTTTTCTCAATAGGTTATAAATAAGTTGCTATAAGTGTTCAAGACCTCAATTTTTGAGGAGGCATACTTCAACTCATATACTTTGAGGTGCCACGCTTAGAATTGCCCTGAACTCTCGAATTTTGTCAAAACTGATTTTTTTTTATGGAGTCTCGAATTTTTTTTTTTTTTTTAAGAAACTATTTTTCGATGGTTTTAAGTTGACGATAACCAATGATAGAGACCTCAATCTTGAAGAAGTTACACATCAATTTATAAATTTTCACTCAACAAACTCAAAAATGCTGCGCACCCCTCAATTTATTAACTAGTTATAAATAAATTGAGTTGATAATTTTTTTTTTCAATGAGTCATAACTAAGAGACCGTGACAGTTGTAGACATGAAATTTTGAGGAGTCATGACTCAACTTATGTACTTTGAGGTGCCACACTCCCAGAAATACCACGCCCCCCTCAACTTTCAATTTAATTATTTACTGATCAATGGCGAATTTGAGTATTTTTTTTTAATGGGTCATTAACCAAGTGACCCTGACAGTTGTAGACATGAAATTTTGAGGAGTCATGACTCAACTTAATGTACTTTGAGGTGCCACACTTCCAAAAATGCCACGCCCCCCTCAACTTTCAATTTAATTATTTACTCATCAATGACGAATTTGAGTTATTTTTTTTTTAATGCTTCATTAACTGAGTGATTGTGAGGGTTGTAAACTTGAAATTTTGAGGAGTCACAACTCAACCTATTTACTTTGAGGTGACACACTCCCAAAAATGCCACGCCCCCCTCAACTTTCAATTTAATTATTTACTGATCAATGGCGAATTTGGGTTATTTTTTTTTTAAGGGTCATTAACTGAGTGACCGTGAGGGTTGTAGACTTGAAATTTTGAGGAGTCGTGACTTGACCTATGTACTTTGAGGTGCCGCACTCCCAAAAATGCCACGCCCCCCTCAACTTTCAATTTAATTATTTACTGATCAATGGCGAATTTGAGTATTTTTTTTTAATGGGTCATTAACCAAGTGACCCTGACAGTTGTAGACATGAAATTTTGAGGAGTCATGACTCAACTTAATGTACTTTGAGGTGCCACACTTCCAAAAATGCCACGCCCCCCTCAACTTTCAATTTAATTATTTACTCATCAATGACGAATTTGAGTTATTTTTTTTTTAATGCTTCATTAACTGAGTGATTGTGAGGGTTGTAAACTTGAAATTTTGAGGAGTCACAACTCAACCTATTTACTTTGAGGTGACACACTCCCAAAAATGCCACGCCCCCCTCAACTTTCAATTTAATTATTTACTGATCAATGGCGAATTTGAGTTTTTTTTTTTTTTTTTTTTTTTAATGGGTCATTAACTAAGTGACTGTGAGAGTTGTTGACTTGAAATTTTTAGAAGTCATACCTCAACCTATGTATTTTGAGGTGCCGAACTCAATAATTTTGTTAATACTATTTTTTTTTATCCACCTCAATAATTATTATTGCTCGGTAATTATCTCCGTCAATTGTCTGATTTCTTTATGTTTCTACTGAACAAAAAATTTATTAAATAGAAAAAAAAATCTGAAAAAGGAAGACAATAAACAACTAAAGAAGGTCTTATGCAAATGAACAAGGAATTCTGCCGCATGCAGGAAAATTTATCCCAATCTTGACTGGTGCGATTTGCGACTTGCCACCGGATTCAGTCGGTTGTTTGTCGTCGTGGTGAATACATGTGAGTTTTCAATTTATCATTTTTTTTAAATTTTATCAACAAGTAGCTACTTAAAAGTGATTAGTTTAACAATTTCCGTTGGTAGGTTGACTCAGTCCAAAATGCAATTTTGGACAATTTTCACATTGACTGTGATGGGTGGCGTTGCTGCGGCCCCTTCACTAAAAACCGGCGATTTGAATTTGGTTATTTTGCACAATAACGACATGCATGGACGGTTTGAAGAAACAGAAGCTAATACTGGAACATGCCAGGAAAAGCATAGAAACAGTTCTTGTATTGGTGAGTTTTTACATTTTTATTATAAAACTGGAACGTACCCACAATAGTTCACAACTGCGTTCCCAAACCAATTGCATAAATCCACTTTTTAATCTGATGGTTTATTTAAAATTGAACGGGAATTTTAATAGTGGTGGAGCAAGCAATAAAATCGCGTTTTGGCAAGCACAGGGCCATCATTTTGGCTTGCAAATCATAATATTCGCAGTTTTTGATGGATTTGAATAAATCATGTGCGGTTTTCAACAAATAATTGTGCTTTGCTTGTGTACCATAATTATTTATTATACTATATGTATCTTGAAAACGGTACTACTGAGAGGAAAATAGTTGTGGAGATTCTTGTAGATTATCAACAGGAGAACAACTTTTACTTGAAGAGTTTTTTTATTTGAGTTGGGGTTTTGGAGATAATTGTCATCAAATTTTGTTCGGCGACATTTCTTTCTTTGACCAACGAGAATACTTTCTTAACGATATCTCAAAAACGGTACCACTGAGAAAAAAATGGTTGAGGAAAATCTTGTAGATAATCACCAGGAGAACAACTTTTATTTGAAAAGTTTTTTCATTTGAGCTGCGGTTCTGGAGATAATTGTCATAAAATTTTGTCCGGCGTCATTCCTCTCTTTAACCAAGGAGCGTAATTTTATAACGATATCTCAACAACGGTACTATTGAGGAAAAAATGGTTAGGGAAAATTTTGTAGATAATCAACACGAGAACAACTTTCACTTGAAGAGTTTTTTGATTAGAGTGGCGGTTTTGGAGATAATTATCATCAAATTTTGTCCGGCGTCATTCCTCTCTTCAACCAACGGGCGTAATTTTATAACGATATCTCAACAACGGTACTATTGAGGAAAAAATGGTTGAGGAAAATTTTGTACATAATTACCAACAGAACAACTTTTACTTGAAGAGTTTTTTGATTAGAGTGGCGGTTTTGGAGATAATTGTCATCAAATGTTGTCCGGCGTCATTCCTCTCTTTAACCAAGAAGTGTAATTTTATAACGATATCTCAACAACGGTACTATTGAGAAAAAAATGGTTGAGGAAAATTTTGTACATAATTACCAACAGAACAACTTTTACTTGAAGAGTTTTTTGATTAGAGTGGCGGTTTTCGAGATAATTGTCATCAAATTTTGTCCGGCGTCATTCCTCTCTTTAACCAAGAAGCGTAATTTTATAACGATATCTCAACAACGGTACTATTGAGGAAAAAATGGTTAGAGAAAATTTTGTAGATGATCAACACGAGAACAACTTTTACTTGAAGAGTTTTTTTATTAGAGTTGCGGTTTTGAAGATAATTGTCATCAAATTTTGTCCGGCGTCATTCCTTTCTTTAACCAAGAAGCGTAATTTTATAACGATATCTCAACAACGGTTCTATTGAGGAAAAAATGGTCGAGGAAAATTTTGTACATAATTACCAACAGAACAACTTTTACTTGAAGAGTTTTTTGATTAGAGTGGCGGTTTTGGAGATAATTGTCATCAAATTTTGTCCGGCGTCATTCCTCTCTTTAACCAAGAAGCGTAATTTTATAACGATATCTCAACAACGGTACTATTGAGGAAAAAATGGTTGGGGAAAATTTTGTAGATAATCAACACGAAAACAACTTTTACTTGAAGAGTTTTTTGATTAGAGTTGCGGTTTTGGAGATAATTGTCATCAAATTTTGTCCGGCGTCATTCCTCTCTTTAACCAAGAAGCGTAATTTTATAACGATATCTCAACAACGGTACTATTGAGGAAAAAATGGTTAGGGAAAATTTTGTAGATAATCAACACGAGAACAACTTTTACTTGAAGAGTTTTTTTATTAGAGTTGCGGTTTTGGAGATAATTGTCATCAAATTTTGTTCGGCGTCATTTCTCTCTTTAACCAAGAAGCGTGATTTTATAACGATATCTCAACAACGGTACTATTGAGGAAAAAATGGTTAGGGAAAATTTTGTAGATAATCAACACGAGAACAACTTTTACTTGGAGAGTTTTTTTATTAGAGTTGCGGTTTTGAAGATAATTGTCATCAAATCTTGTCCGGCGTCATTCCTCTCTTTAATGAAGAAGCGTAATTTTATAACGATATCTCAACAACGGTTCTATTGAGGAAAAAATGGTCGAGGAAAATTTTGTACATAATTACCAACAGAACAACTTTTACTTGAAGAGTTTTTTGATTAGAGTGGCGGTTTTGGAGATAATTGTCATCAAATTTTGTCCGGCGTCATTCCTCTCTTTAACCAAGGAGCGTAATTTTATAACGATATCTCAACAACGGTACTATTGAGAAAAAAATGGTTGAGGAAAATTTTGTACATAATTACCAACAGAACAACTTTTACTTGAAGAGTTTTTTGATTAGAGTGGCGGTTTTGGAGATAATTGTCATCAAATTTTGTCCGGCGTCATTCCTCTCTTTAACCAAGGAGCGTAATTTTATAACGATATCTCAACAACGGTACTATTGAGGAAAAAATGGTTAGGGAAAATTTTGTAGATAATCAACACGAGAACAACTTTTACTTGAAGAGTTTTTTGATTAGAGTTGCGGTTTTGGAGATAATTGTCATCAAATCTTGTCCGGCGTCATTCCTCTCTTTAATGAAGAAGCGTAATTTTATAACGATATCTCAACAACGGTTCTATTGAGGGAAAAATGGTTGAGGAAAATTTTGTAGATAATCAACACGAGAACAACTTTTACTCGAAGAGTTTTTTGATTGGAGTTGCGGTTTTGGAGATAATTGTCATCAAATTTTGTCCGGCGTCATTCCTCTCTTTAATCAACGAACGTATTTTTATAACGATATCTCAACAACGGTACTATCGAGGAAAAAATGGTCAAGGGAAATTTTGTAGATAATCAACACGAGAAAAACTTTTACTTGAAGAGTTTTTTTATTAGAGTTGCGGTTTTGGAGATGATTGTCATGAAATTTTGTTCGACGTCAGTTCTTTCTTTGACCAACGAGCATACTTTCTTAACGATATCTCAAAAAAATTTGAAGATAATAAACAGGAGAAAAACTTTTATTTGAAAAGTTTTTTCATTTGAGTTGCGGTTTTGGATATAATTGTCATCAAATTTTGTCCTCTTTAACCAACGAGCGTAGTTTTTAGACGATATCTTGAAAACGGTACCACTGAGAGAAAAATGATTAGGAAATTGTAGACTATCAACAGGAAAACATCTTTTACTTGAAGAGTTTTTTGATAGGGGTTCTGGTTTTTGAGATATTCGACGTCAAAGTTTGTCCGGCATCATTCCCCTCTTCAACCAACGAGCGTATTTTTTTAACGATATCTTGAAAACGGTACCACTGAGAGAAAAATGATTAGGAAATTGTAGACTATCAACAGGAAAACATCTTTTACTTGAAGAGTTTTTTGATAAGGCTTCTGGTTTTTGAGATATTCGACGTCAAAGTTTGTCCGGCATCATTTTTCTCTTAAACCAACGAGCGTATTTTTTTAACGATATCTTGAAAACGGTACCACTGAGAGAAAAATGATTAGGAAAAATCTTGTAGACTATCAACTGGAAAACATCTTTTACTTGAAGAGTTTTTTGATAGGGGTTCTGGTTTTTGAGATATTCGACGTCAAAGTTTGTCCGGCATCATTTTTCTCTTAAACCAACGAGCGTATTTTTTTAACGATATCTTGAAAACGGTACCACTGAGAGAAAAATGATTAGGAAAAATCTTGTAGACTATCAACTGGAAAACATCTTTTACTTGAAGAGTTTTTTGATAGGGGTTCTGGTTTTTGAGATATTCGACGTCAAAGTTTGTCCGGCATCATTTCCCTCTTCAACCAACGAGCGTATTTTTTTAACGATATCTTGAAAACGGTACCATTGAGAGAAAAATGATCAGGGAAAATCTTGTGAACTATCAACAGAAAAACATCTTTTACTTGGAGAGTTTTTTGATAGGGGTTCTGGTTTTTGAGATATTCGACGTCAAAGTTTGTCCGGCATCATTCCCCTCTTCAACCAACGAGCGTATTTTTTCAACGATATCTTGAAAACGGTACCACTGAGAGACAAATGATTAGGGAAAATCTTGTAGACTATCAACAGGAAAACATCTTTTACTTGAAGACTTTTTTGATAGGGCTTCTGGTTTTTGAGATATTCGACGTCAAAGTTTGTCCGGCATCATTCCCCTCTTCAACCAACGAGCGTATTTTTTCAACGATATCTTGAAAACGGTACCACTGAGAGACAAATGATTAGGGAAAATCTTGTAGACTATCAACAGGAAAACATCTTTTACTCGGAGAGTTTTCTGATAGGGCTTCTGGTTTTTGAGATATTCGACGTCAAAGTTGCCGGACAAACTTTCCCCTCCATTCCCCTCTTCAACCAACGAGCGTATTTTTTTAACGATATTTTGAAAACTGTACCACTAAGAAAAAAATATTTGGGGTAAATTTTGTAGACTATCAACAGAAAAACAACTTTTACTTGTAGAGTTTTTTCATGAGAGTTTTGGATTTTGATAAAACTACGGTCAAATTTTGCCTGACGTCATCTTCAACTATAATCAACGAGCGTAGACTTTTAACAATATCTCAAAAACAATACTCCTGACAAGAAAATTGTTAAGAAAAATTTTGTAGAATAACAACAGCAGAACAACTTTTACTTGACAAGTTTTTCTATTGAAGTTACGGTTTTTGAGATTATTGATGTCTACTATTTGTATCTATTTCAAGGGGGTATGGCTAGAACAGCCCACGTGATCAGGGCCTACAGACAACGCGCGCAAGACGGAACTGGTCCACAAGTCCTCTACCTAAACGCGGGAGACACATTCATTGGTACCACTTGGTTCAGTTTGTTCACATGGAACATAACCTCTGCATTCCTCAATGCGTTGAAACCTGACGCTATGGTAAGCGATTATACATCAAACATTTGACGTTTAACCTTGGACCCTCTACACATGACGATATAATTTGCAGAGCCTGGGCAACCACGAGTTCGACCTCACTCCCTCCCTCCTATCCACATTTCTGGACCACATCCCCAACATCCCCACCCTTGCTTGCAACCTCAATTTCACCAAAGAACCATCTCTCTTGTCCAAAGTACAAAAGAGCACCATATTGACGGTTGCTGGTACTAAAATCGGAATCATTGGGTACCTTACTCCGGAAACCATTGCCATAAGTTCAACTGGGCAGGTACAGTTCTCCAACGAAGTTGCGGCCATCACTGAAGAAGCAGCAGCCTTGGACAGTCAGGGGGTCAAGATCATCATTGCACTGGGCCACTCTGGTTATACGATGGACCAGACAATAGCCCGCGAGGTGGCGCTGGTGGACGTGGTTGTAGGTGGGCACACCAACACGTTTATGTACAACGGCCAGCAACCCGACACGGAGATAATTGAAGATTTGTACCCCAAGGTGGTGGTGCAGAAGTCGGGCAAGCGCGTTCCAGTGGTGCAAGCGTTCGCCTATACTAAGTACCTTGGCGTGTTGAATTTGACGTTTGACAGTAACGGTGACTTAACGGACTTTGCCGGACAACCGATATTGATGGCCAGCACCATAGCGCAAGCGCCTGATGTGCTGCAGCTGCTGGAAGTCTACCGTCCTGCCATAGACCAGCTGAATTTGGACGTTGTTGGTCAGTCCAAGGTGTTTCTGGATGGTGACAACGTCCATTGCCGCAGCCGCGAGTGCAACCTAGGCAACCTAGTCACGGATGCTTTGATTAGCTATGCGGCTACTGAAAGCACCAGCCATTGGACCAGTGTGCCTATAGCTATATACAATGGAGGAGGGATAAGAAATAGTATAACCCCTGAAGCAACGTCTGGAAATGTCACTCGAGGAGACATCATGGCTGTCCTACCATACAACAATCAAGTCATTGTCCTGACACTAACCGGCGCAGACTTGATGTACGCAATAGAGCAAATGGTGCGCAGCCAAGGGGAGACCTCTTCCGGCGAGTTCCCGCAAGTTTCTGGTCTACGTTTGGTCGTCGACATGACCAGAGCCCCCTACAGTCGAATTTTATCACTCCAAGCCAGGTGCGGCGTATGCGATGTACCAAGCTACTACGTTGTGGACCCCAATAAAAACTACACTCTGGTTACCTCCAGCTTTCTGGCTGATGGTGGGGATGGCATTACCACATTTAGGGACAATTTTCTGGACAAGAAGATATTGGACATGAGTGATGGGGATGTTGTGGCCAGATATTTTAAACTTTATAGTCCTGTGTATCCGGAGGTGCAAGGGAGGATTACGGTGAACGTGGAGGGGAGTTGGGGGAATAGAGTGGGAGGGAGTTGGGCGGTAGTTATGGTTGTGGTTGCTAGGCTGTTGATGTAAATACATGTTTTTTAAGCTTCAAAGTGTAGTAATTGTTTGATAATCCATAAATTGAGTTATCATGATGATAACTGGGACATGCTTTGTATTGAGATAAGATTATTTGATATAAATGTTGAAATGACTCGATTTTTTCAACTATTTGCCAAATATAATCAAATTGGCACTTTTTTATGAATAACTTGAAAATGGTGAGATTTATCTTAAAAACGGGAGAAGCTTTTTGAAGAGAATTTGATTTGCTTTCTTTTTCATTTGAAGCAATTTTTCATAAAACAAGCCGTTTTTGTTATACAGGGTGTCAAAGAAATATCAACTCATGATGAAGAGTAGTTCTCCGACAAAAAAAACTGGTGCCACTTTGAGAGTCTGTGATTTTCAAACCGTTCGAAATTTTGGTTTTAAATTAAAGTCACAAGGAACTTGAATATTTCCCTGTTGAAAAATGCACACTTCAAATCGACATTTTCATTTTCAAAATTTAAACGAATTTTTTAAAATTTTTCTTACAACAAATAGTCGAAATTTGAACATGTCACTTTGACCGGCGGTAATTTTTAAACCGTTTGGGATTTTAACTTGAAATTTTAGTGACATGGAGTTTAAAGATTCCTCTATTGAAAAATATTCATCTCAAATCCACAACCTTATTCTGAAAATTTTGACGAATTTTTGAAATTTCTCCTGCAAGAAATAGACGAAATTTGAACATGCCTCTTTGATCGGCTATAATTTTCAAACCGTTTGAGATATAGGCTTGAAATTTTAGTCACTTGAATTTTAAAGATTCCTCTATTGAAAAATATCAATCTCAAATCCACAAATATTATTTTAAAAATGTTGACGAATTTTTGAAAATTTTCCGACTAGAAAAACTGTGCCACTTCAAGAGGCTGTAATTCTCAAACCGTTTGAGATTTTGGCTTGAAATTTCAAACATTAAGAGTTTAAATATGAAGTCATCTATTAAAAATGTACACTTCAAATCGACATCCGCATTTTCAAAATTTTTACGAATTTTTGAAATTTCTCCTGCAAGAAATTGACTGAATTTGAACATGTCTCTTTGATCGGCTATAATTTTCAAACCGTTTGAGATATAGGCTTGAAATTTTAGTCACTTGAATTTTAAAGATTCCTCTATTGAAAAATATCAATCCCAAATCCACAACTTTATTTTAAAAATTTTGACGAATTTTTGAAAATTTCCGACTAGAAAAAATATGCCACTTCAAGAGGCTGTAATTCTCAAACCCTTCGAGATTTTGGCTTGAAATTTTAAACATGAAGAGATTAAATACTCATCTATTGAAAAATGTACACTTCAAATCGACATCTTCATTTTCAAAATTTTAACGAATTTTTAAAATTTCTCCTGCAAGAAATAGACGAAATTTGAATATGCCTCTTTGGTCGGCTATAATTTTCAAACCGTTTGAGATATAGGATTGAAATTTTGGTCACTTGAAGTTTAAAGATTCCTCTATTGAAAAATATCAATCCCAAATCCACAACTTTATTTTAAAAATTTTGACGAATTTTTGAAAATTTTCCGACTAGAAAAACTTTGCCACTTCAAGAGGCTGTAATTCTCAAACCCTTTGAGATTTTGGCTTGAAATTTTAAACATGAAGAGATTAAATACTCATCTATTGAAAAATGTACACTTCAAATCGACATCTTCATTTTCAAAATTTTAACGAATTATTGAAATTTCTCCTGCAAGAAAGAGACGAAATTTGAACATGCCTCTTTGATCGGTTATAATTTTCAAACCGTTTGGGATATAGGCTGGAAATTCAAGTCACTTGAAGTTTAAAGATTTTTCTATTGAAAAATATCAATCTCAAATCCTCAACTTTATTTTAAAAATTTTGACGAGTTTTTGAAAATTTTCCGACTAAAAAACCATGCCACTTTAAGAGGCTGTAATTCTCAAACCGTTTGAGATTTTGGCTTGAAATTTCAAACATTAAGAGTTCAAATATGAAGTCATCTATTAAAAATGTACACTTCAAATCGACATCTGCATTTTCAAAATTTTTACGAATTTTTGAAATTTCTCCTGCAAGAAATTGACTGAATTTGAACATGCCTCTTTGATCGGCTATAATTTTCAAACCGTTTGAGGTATAGGATTGAAATCTTAGTCACTTGAAGTTTAAAGATTCGTCTATTGAAAAATATCAATCCCTAGTCCACAACTTTGTTTTAAAAATTTTTACGAATTTTTGAACATTTCTCGACAAGAAAAACTAAGCCAATTCAAGAGACTGTAATTCTCAAACCCTTTGAGATTTTGGCTTGAAATTTTAAACATGAAGAGTTTAAATAGTCATCTACTGAAAAATATACACTTTAAATCGACATCTTCATTTTCAAAATTTTGACGAATTTTTAAAATTTCTCCTGCAAGAAATAGACGAAATTTGAACATGCCTCTTTGATCGGTTATAATTTTCAAACCGTTTGAGAAATAGGCTTGAAATTTTAGTCACTTGAATTTTAAAGATTCCTCTATTGAAAAATATCAATCCCAAATCCACAACGTTATTTTAAAAATTTTGACGAATTTTTGAAAATTTTCCGACTAGAAAAACTGTGCCACTTCAAGAGGCTGTAATTCTCAAACCGTTTGAGATTTTGGCTTGAAATTTCAAACATTAAGAGTTTAAATATGAAGTCATCTATTAAAAATGTACACTTCAAATCGACATCCGCATTTTCAAAATTTTTACGAATTTTTGAAATTTCTCCTGCAAGAAATTGACTGAATTTGAACATGTCTCTTTGATCGGCTATAATTTTCAAACCGTTTGAGGTATGTATAGACATGAAATCTTAGTCACTTGAAGTTTAAAGATTCGTCTATTGAAAAATATCAATCCCTAGTCCACAACTTTGTTTTAAAAATTTTTACGAATTTTTGAACATTTCTCGACAAGAAAAACTAAGCCAATTCAAGAGGCTGTTATTCTCAAACCGTTTGAGAATTTTGCTTGAAATTTTTAACATGAAGAGTTCAAATACTCATCTGTTGAAAAATGTACACTTCAAATCGACATCTTCATTTTCAAAATTTTTACGAATTTTTGAAATTTCTCCTGCAAGAAATAGACTGAATTTGAACATGCTTCTTTGATCGGCTATAATTTTCAAACCGTTAGAGATATAGGCTTGAAATTTTAGTCACTTGAAGTTTAAAGATTTCTTCTATTGAAAAATATCAATCCCAAGTCCACAACTTTATTTTAAAAATGTTGACGAATTTTTGAAAATTTTTCGACAAGAAAAACTAAGCCAATTCAAGAGGCTGTTATTCTCAAACCGTTAGAGAATTTTGCTTGAAATTTTTAACATGAAGAGTTCAAATACTCATCTGTTGAAAAATGTACACTTCAAATCGACATCTTCATTTTCAAAATTTTTACGAATTTTTGAAATTTCTCCTGCAAGAAATAGACTGAATTTGAACATGCTTCTTTGATCGGCTATAATTTTCAAACCGTTAGAGATATAGGCTTGAAATTTTAGTCACTTCAAGTTTAAAGAATTCTCTATTGAAAAATATCAATCCCAAATGAACAACTTTATTTCAAAAATTTTGGTGAATTTTTGAAAATTTTCCGACTAGACAAAAAAAAAGTTTTAAAGTTTATCACAAAATCCCATAAGAACTTTATTGAAGACAACAAAATTTTCCATCATTTTCACCCAAAGCATCATTCCATAAAACAAGCCGCTTTTATTATACAGGACGTTCAATTAAAATCTATTTTAAAACCAATCCATTTGAAACTAGCCAAGTAAAATAACGATTAACTAATTTCTCTCATCAATGGAACCACATAGCGTTAAATAAACCTTAATCAAGTTGAATGTCATCCAAGAATTAAAAAAATCCGCCTTTATAGCAAACAAAATTAAAATTCGACTACTGACAAAGCGAAATTTAATTAGTGTCACGTTTCACACTATCAAAAGCCCAGTTTACGACTTGATTGTTACTTTCAATGGAACGTAATAAAAATCATTTGAGAGTAGTAAAATTATTTTTACTGCTTAATCAGCTGGATAAACGAGAGCAAAGTTATTAAAATTAAATGAACAACTTTTATTAGACAAAATGTAAACTTAAAACCTAAATAGGAGTCATAACAGTCTCAAAATTGAAATAGCACTGCTTCAATGCCTCCTGCATTTCCGACAAATTCTTGCAAGGCTTGCGCTTTTGCAGTTCCTCAATTTTCCTGCACAAGTCCTTGTAGATCCTCTTAGTCTCCTTCTGGTTGCGTTTTTCCAAAAATTCCATATCTTTCAAAGAAATGATGTATCTTTTATCATCTACACGCCTGAGGTGGTCATACTGGGGGTAGTCATTGATACACGCTATACAGGTGCAGTCGAAAAAGTACTGCTTTTTCAGCTTCATTTGTCGGTCGGTTTTGGACATTAAAGCGTGATGGTAGCTGAAATTTAATTTACTGACATCTGGGAGCTATTTTTAACGATTTTAATGAGAAATGTGTGATTTGATTGATTATGTAATGCGGCAGCTTGAGTGTTACTCGAAATTGAGGCCGATTTTGAAGTTGATTTATAGTGGTATCAATCATCATAATATCTAAATTTTGTGAAATTTATTTAGAAAGACAATTTTTCTTGTTCATCAAGTCAAAAGTTTCTTTAATGAAGTGTGATGAAGGATTTTATGAAACCAGTTTAATTCTCAAATTTTGTCAAAATCGGTTTTGTAGGTCAAAAGATATGATTATTTTTATGAATTAGTAACATCTAATCAAAATTAAAATAATTCAAAAATACTCACCCATAGTTATCAAAACACTGCTCGCCCTTTTTGATCTTTTCAATGGCAACCGCCACCACTGTAGTACCATACGAGTACCTGGTACAATTGGGAATGCACGAGTGGTTGAACATACTCATAAACGCATATGCGCCCGAGCCAACTTCCTCACTGTCCAAAGACTTGCTTGAAGATTTGACTTCTGCTATCTGCAATCAAAAGTTTGAGGTACCACTTAGACTAAGCAGTACCAACCTGGTGAAAATTGCACGGGCCAGTCTGCATGTGCAACAAAACCAACTCCATAAACCGCTCCTCAGAGTACGTATCAAAAAACTTAGTGCTGATTTTGAGGAGATGATAAAACGACGCTGAATGCACCGCTCTGCTGAACAAGTCAGCTACAGACCTCTTCTCGGTGTTGCTGACCAAACTATGCATTTCCTTGTATCTGTCGCTTCTAAAAACCACATCATCTTCCGATTGATCTTGACAGCCCAAAATCGCCACCCGCAAGTGCAGCCATCTACACGTCAAGTCCATCTTTTGTATTGACAGTATAATGGGACACTCGTACTGGTGGTACTTCATGGACATGCGCAGACAATCGTCGCTGCAGAACAACGCTTGGGTACAACCCGGGCAAGGAATGAGGTTGTAACACAACATAACACAGTGGTGGCAGTGGATGTAGGGTTGCTCCCACAGCACATGCGCGTATGGTTGCTCTATGGCTATGACGTCACCTGGTTGAATGTCACACGTGGCAACCACGTGACGCCCCATTGTTGTTGTTGTGCGCAGCTCCACGTTGCTGCACGCTGATTGGATCAGAGGGTTGCCCGGGGGCGTGAGCATGGGAATGGGCGTGGCATATTTGATTTTCACCCCACTGCCCATGCGTTCTTTGGCTTTATCCAGTCGAATTTGAAGCTTATCCTTGAGCTTGCCAGGATAGTTATTGTCAAGCGCCCTCTGTATGTCGCAAATACAATCATGGTACAGACAATGTTCAAACAACACTGCAGATCTATTAGCGTAGGCTAGAGATTGAACTTCGGGAGTTGCAGCATGGGCTATGGATTTGGTGTAGAGCTCTACGGCCTGTCTGGATTGTTTTAGGCGGAATTTCTCGTTGCCTTGTTGCCGGAATTGAATGCTGCGAGCGTCGCTCTTGCCATCTATGGAGCGCACTGGTAACAGGCGGTTTTCTTGTAGCAGCTCGAATGCCAGCTGGACGCGCTTTTTGTTGGTTTGTTGCAGCGCGAACACTTTGGAGGCGGCGATTATTTCGTTTTTGGCCTGTAGATGGTGGATGAGGATGTCGTTGATGTCGGGCTCGCCTGAAACAGTGTTGTCACATTAACATCCTCATTTTTAATAAATCCTATTTCTCAAACCACTTTATCAACTTTAACGAAATTTGAGTCATATGACTTGACCTCCAAAATGCATAAATTTATCATTAAAGTTGGTTTGGGAAAAAAAAAAAACTCATTTATAAAAATCCTCAGATACAGGGTGTCCACTCTGCATGTATTGACCGATTTTCATTTTTTTTTTGTTCGTTAGGTCTCGTCAAACACTTTTTGATTATACCAAATCAGTTCCAGGGACGTACTTTTGGGTGATTATGGGAGTTCATTGTTCAAAGTGGGTCAAATTTCAGAAAATCGTATTGGGAGATTTTTTAGAAAAAATCTGACAACGGAATCTCAATCAAAATGACCAAAAACCTTCCTGTTCACATTTTCAAAAATAAAAAAGATGTTACTGTTTTGGTTTTTTTTTTTTGTTAATTTGTAAATTTAATACTTATACTGCTCATTGTGTCTTCCTGTACATTCTAATTAATATGATGTTAATAAAATCCCAGAATGTGTGTTTTAAACAAAAAATCATCGATACCTAATACAGGGTGGGCGACTTCAGAGTGGACACACCGTATCTTTTGATCGACTTGATCGATTTGAATTGGATCCTATACTCAGAAATCTTCAGGGATCAATTTGACCTCTATAATTCAACCTCCTAAAACGCCTCAATGTTGGAGTTATTTGTGAATTAAATTGGTTTCATAAATGATTGACAACCAAAATTCACTCTTCTGAACCAAATGCAATGAAATTTAGATCAGAAACTCAGAAAACTGTGGCGATTTATTTCTTTGGTCAAATCTACAAAAGTGCCCTACATTTTGAGTTTTACTTCATGAATTTGCCTTCAAAAAAAAAAAACTAAATCATAAAAATTAACATATCCCTTGACCCACTCATCAAATGATTTTAACAAAATTTGGATCAGAAAAATTTGACGATTTATTTCTGTAGTGAAATCTACAAAATTCCCCAAATTTTGAGTTTTACCTCATGAAAGTTGCCTTTGGTGAAAAAAAAATACTAATTCATAAAAATTAACATATCTCTTGACCCACTCAGATGATTTTGACAAAATTTGGATCAGATACTCAGAAATCTATGGGGATCAATTAAACTTCTATGATTCAACCTTCAAAAATCCCTCAATCTTGAGTTATTCATGAATCAAATGAGTTATTATTTCCAAAATAATTGACAATCAGAATGCACAATAAATCCCATATCTCCCACACTTCTAAACTGAACGCGATGAAATTTAGATGAGAAGCTCAGAAAATTGTGAAGACTAATATGAGTTATGTAGTCAAACTTCCAAATTAATTTAATCACCACATTTAAAGTTAACTTTAAAAAAAAATTACTTATTCATAAAAATGATCATATCTCTTGACCAACTCAAATCATTTTGACAAAATTTGGATCAGATACTCAGAAATCTATGAGGATCAATTTAACTTCTATGATTCAACCTTCAAAAATCCCTCAATCTTGAGTTATTCATGAATCAAATGAGTTATTTCCAAAATAATTGACAATCAGAATCTAGAGAATGCACAAAAGATCCCATATCTGCCACACTTCTAAACTGAACGCGATGAAATTTAGATGAGAAACTCAGAAAATTGTGAAGACTAATATGAGTTATGTAGTCAAACTTCCAAATTGAGTTACTCACCACATTTGAATTTTAATTAAAAAAAATCACTTATTCATAAAAATGATCATATCTCTTGACCTACTCGAATGATTTTGACAAAATTTGGATCAGATACTCAGAAATCTATGGGGATCAATTCAACTTCTATGATTCAACCTTCAAAAATCCCTCAATCTTGAGTTATTCATGAATCAAATGAGTTATTTCCAAAATAATTGACAATCGGAATCTAGAGAATGCACAATAAATCCCATATCTCCCACACTTCTAAACTGAACGCGTTGAAATTTAGATGAGAAACTCAGAAAATTGTGAAGACTAATATGAGTTATGTAATCAAACTTCCAAATTGATGAGTTACTCACCACTTTTAGATTTTCCTTAAAAAAAATCACTTATTCATAAAAATGATCATATCTCTTGACCTACTCGAATGATCTTGACAAAATTTGGATCAGATACTCAGAAATCTATGAGGATCAATTTAACTTCTATGATTCAACCTTCAAAAATCCCTCAATCTTGAGTTATTCATGAATCAAATGAGTTATTTCCAAAATAATTGACAATCAGAATCTAGAGAATGCACAAAAGATCCCATATCTGCCACACTTCTAAACTGAACGCGTTGAAATTTAGATGAGAAACTCAGAAAATTGTGCAGACTAATATGAGTTATGTAGTCAAACTTCCAAATTGAGTTACTCACCACATTTAAATTTTTCTTTAAAAAAATCACTTATTCATAAAAATGATCATATCTCTTGACCTACTCAAATGATTTTGACAAAATTTGGATCAGATACTCAGAAATCTATGGGGATCAATTTAACTTCTATGATTCAACCTTCAAAAATCCCTCAATCTTGAGTTATTCATGAATCAAATGAGTTATTTCCAAAATAATTGACAATCGGAATCTAGAGAATGCACAATAAATCCCATATCTCCCACACTTCTAAACTGAACGCGTTGAAATTTAGATGAGAAACTCAGAAAATTGTGAAGACTAATATGAGTTATGTAGTCAAACTTCCAAATTGAGTTACTCACCACATTTAAATTTTTCTTTAAAAAAATCACTTATTCATAAAAATGATCATATCTCTTGACCTACTCAAATGATTTTGTCAAAATTTGGATCAGATACTCAGAAATCTATGGGGATCAATTTAACTTCTATGATTCAACCTTCAAAAATCCCTCAATCTTGAGTTATTCATGAATCAAATGAGTTATTTCCAAAATAATTGACAATCGGAATCTAGAGAATGCACAATAAATCCCATATCTCCCACACTTCTAAACTGAACGCGTTGAAATTTAGATGAGAAACTCAGAAAATTGTGAAGACTAATATGAGTTATGTAATCAAACTTCCAAATTGATGAGTTACTCACCACTTTTAGATTTTCCTTAAAAAAAATCACTTATTCATAAAAATGATCATATCTCTTGACCTACTCAAATGATTTTGTCAAAATTTGGATCAGATACTCAGAAATCTATGGGGATCAATTTAACTTCTATGATTCAACCTTCAAAAATCCCTCAATCTTGAGTTATTCATGAATCAAATGAGTTATTTCCAAAATAATTGACAATCGGAATCTAGAGAATGCACAATAAATCCCATATCTCCCACACTTCTAAACTGAACGCGTTGAAATTTAGATGAGAAACTCAGAAAATTGTGAAGACTAATATGAGTTATGTAATCAAACTTCCAAATTGATGAGTTACTCACCACTTTTAGATTTTCCTTAAAAAAAATCACTTATTCATAAAAATGATCATATCTCTTGACCTACTCGAATGATCTTGACAAAATTTGGATCAGATACTCAGAAATCTATGAGGATCAATTTAACTTCTATGATTCAACCTTCAAAAATCCCTCAATCTTGAGTTATTCATGAATCAAATGAGTTATTTCCAAAATAATTGACAATCGGAATCTAGAGAATGCACAATAAATCCCATATCTCCCACACTTCTAAACTGAACGCGTTGAAATTTAGATGAGAAACTCAGAAAATTGTGAAGACTAATATGAGTTATGTAGTCAAACTTCCAAATTGAGTTACTCACCACATTTAAATTTTTCTTTAAAAAAATCACTTATTCATAAAAATGATCATATCTCTTGACCTACTCAAATGATTTTGTCAAAATTTGGATCAGATACTCAGAAATCTATGGGGATCAATTTAACTTCTATGATTCAACCTTCAAAAATCCCTCAATCTTGAGTTATTCATGAATCAAATGAGTTATTTCCAAAATAATTGACAATCGGAATCTAGAGAATGCACAATAAATCCCATATCTCCCACACTTCTAAACTGAACGCGTTGAAATTTAGATGAGAAACTCAGAAAATTGTGAAGACTAATATGAGTTATGTAATCAAACTTCCAAATTGATGAGTTACTCACCACTTTTAGATTTTCCTTAAAAAAAATCACTTATTCATAAAAATGATCATATCTCTTGACCTACTCGAATGATCTTGACAAAATTTGGATCAGATACTCAGAAATCTATGAGGATCAATTTAACTTCTATGATTCAACCTTCAAAAATCCCTCAATCTTGAGTTATTCATGAATCAAATGAGTTATTTCCAAAATAATTGACAATCAGAATCTAGAGAATGCACAAAAGATCCCATATCTGCCACACTTCTAAACTGAACGCGTTGAAATTTAGATGAGAAACTCAGAAAATTGTGAAGACTAATATGAGTTATGTAATCAAACTTCCAAATTGATGAGTTACTCACCACTTTTAGATTTTCCTTAAAAAAAATCACTTATTCATAAAAATGATCATATCTCTTGACCTACTCGAATGATCTTGACAAAATTTGGATCAGATACTCAGAAATCTATGGGGATCAATTTAACTTCTATGATTCAACCTTCAAAAATCCCTCAATCTTGAGTTATTCATGAATCAAATGAGTTATTTCCAAAATAATTGACAATCAGAATCTAGAGAATGCACAAAAGATCCCATATCTGCCACACTTCTAAACTGAACGCGTTGAAATTTAGATGAGAAACTCAGAAAATTGTGAAGACTAATATGAGTTATGTAATCAAACTTCCAAATTGATGAGTTACTCACCACTTTTAGATTTTCCTTAAAAAAAATCACTTATTCATAAAAATGATCATATCTCTTGACCTACTCGAATGATCTTGACAAAATTTGGATCAGATACTCAGAAATCTATGGGGATCAATTTAACTTCTATGATTCAACCTTCAAAAATCCCTCAATCTTGAGTTATTCATGAATCAAATGAGTTATTTCCAAAATAATTGACAATCGGAATCTAGAGAATGCACAATAAATCCCATATCTCCCACACTTCTAAACTGAACGCGTTGAAATTTAGATGAGAAACTCAGAAAATTGTGAAGACTAATATGAGTTATGTAATCAAACTTCCAAATTGATGAGTTACTCACCACTTTTAGATTTTCCTTAAAAAAAATCACTTATTCATAAAAATGATCATATCTCTTGACCTACTCGAATGATCTTGACAAAATTTGGATCAGATACTCAGAAATCTATGGGGATCAATTTAACTTCTATGATTCAACCTTCAAAAATCCCTCAATCTTGAGTTATTCATGAATCAAATGAGTTATTTCCAAAATAATTGACAATCAGAATCTAGAGAATGCACAAAAGATCCCATATCTGCCACACTTCTAAACTGAACGCGTTGAAATTTAGATGAGAAACTCAGAAAATTGTGAAGACTAATATGAGTTATGTAATCAAACTTCCAAATTGATGAGTTACTCACCACTTTTAGATTTTCCTTAAAAAAAATCACTTATTCATAAAAATGATCATATCTCTTGACCTACTCGAATGATCTTGACAAAATTTGGATCAGATACTCAGAAATCTATGGGGATCAATTTAACTTCTATGATTCAACCTTCAAAAATCCCTCAATCTTGAGTTATTCATGAATCAAATGAGTTATTTCCAAAATAATTGACAATCAGAATCTAGAGAATGCACAAAAGATCCCATATCTGCCACACTTCTAAACTGAACGCGTTGAAATTTAGATGAGAAACTCAGAAAATTGTGAAGACTAATATGAGTTATGTAATCAAACTTCCAAATTGATGAGTTACTCACCACTTTTAGATTTTCCTTAAAAAAAATCACTTATTCATAAAAATGATCATATCTCTTGACCTACTCGAATGATCTTGACAAAATTTGGATCAGATACTCAGAAATCTATGGGGATCAATTTAACTTCTATGATTCAACCTTCAAAAATCCCTCAATCTTGAGTTATTCATGAATCAAATGAGTTATTTCCAAAATAATTGACAATCGGAATCTAGAGAATGCACAATAAATCCCATATCTCCCACACTTCTAAACTGAACGCGTTGAAATTTAGATGAGAAACTCAGAAAATTGTGAAGACTAATATGAGTTATGTAATCAAACTTCCAAATTGATGAGTTACTCACCACTTTTAGATTTTCCTTAAAAAAAATCACTTATTCATAAAAATGATCATATCTCTTGACCTACTCAAATGATTTTGTCAAAATTTGGATCAGATACTCAGAAATCTATGGGGATCAATTTAACTTCTATGATTCAACCTTCAAAAATCCCTCAATCTTGAGTTATTCATGAATCAAATGAGTTATTTCCAAAATAATTGACAATCAGAATCTAGAGAATGCACAAAAGATCCCATATCTGCCACACTTCTAAACTGAACGCGTTGAAATTTAGATGAGAAACTCAGAAAATTGTGAAGACTAATATGAGTTATGTAATCAAACTTCCAAATTGATGAGTTACTCACCACTTTTAGATTTTCCTTAAAAAAAATCACTTATTCATAAAAATGATCATATCTCTTGACCTACTCGAATGATCTTGACAAAATTTGGATCAGATACTCAGAAATCTATGGGGATCAATTTAACTTCTATGATTCAACCTTCAAAAATCCCTCAATCTTGAGTTATTCATGAATCAAATGAGTTATTTCCAAAATAATTGACAATCAGAATCTAGAGAATGCACAAAAGATCCCATATCTGCCACACTTCTAAACTGAACGCGTTGAAATTTAGATGAGAAACTCAGAAAATTGTGAAGACTAATATGAGTTATGTAATCAAACTTCCAAATTGATGAGTTACTCACCACTTTTAGATTTTCCTTAAAAAAAATCACTTATTCATAAAAATGATCATATCTCTTGACCTACTCGAATGATCTTGACAAAATTTGGATCAGATACTCAGAAATCTATGGGGATCAATTTAACTTCTATGATTCAACCTTCAAAAATCCCTCAATCTTGAGTTATTCATGAATCAAATGAGTTATTTCCAAAATAATTGACAATCGGAATCTAGAGAATGCACAATAAATCCCATATCTCCCACACTTCTAAACTGAACGCGTTGAAATTTAGATGAGAAACTCAGAAAATTGTGAAGACTAATATGAGTTATGTAATCAAACTTCCAAATTGATGAGTTACTCACCACTTTTAGATTTTCCTTAAAAAAAATCACTTATTCATAAAAATGATCATATCTCTTGACCTACTCGAATGATCTTGACAAAATTTGGATCAGATACTCAGAAATCTATGGGGATCAATTTAACTTCTATGATTCAACCTTCAAAAATCCCTCAATCTTGAGTTATTCATGAATCAAATGAGTTATTTCCAAAATAATTGACAATCGGAATCTAGAGAATGCACAATAAATCCCATATCTCCCACACTTCTAAACTGAACGCGTTGAAATTTAGATGAGAAACTCAGAAAATTGTGAAGACTAATATGAGTTATGTAATCAAACTTCCAAATTGATGAGTTACTCACCACTTTTAGATTTTCCTTAAAAAAAATCACTTATTCATAAAAATGATCATATCTCTTGACCTACTCAAATGATTTTGTCAAAATTTGGATCAGATACTCAGAAATCTATGGGGATCAATTTAACTTCTATGATTCAACCTTCAAAAATCCCTCAATCTTGAGTTATTCATGAATCAAATGAGTTATTTCCAAAATAATTGACAATCAGAATCTAGAGAATGCACAATAAATCCCATATCTCCCACACTTCTAAACTGAACGCGTTGAAATTTAGATGAGAAACTCAGAAAATTGTGAAGACTAATATGAGTTATGTAGTCAAACTTCCAAATTGAGTTACTCACCACATTTAAATTTTTCTTTAAAAAAATCACTTATTCATAAAAATGATCATATCTCTTGACCTACTCAAATGATTTTGTCAAAATTTGGATCAGATACTCAGAAATCTATGGGGATCAATTTAACTTCTATGATTCAACCTTCAAAAATCCCTCAATCTTGAGTTATTCATGAATCAAATGAGTTATTTCCAAAATAATTGACAATCGGAATCTAGAGAATGCACAATAAATCCCATATCTCCCACACTTCTAAACTGAACGCGTTGAAATTTAGATGAGAAACTCAGAAAATTGTGAAGACTAATATGAGTTATGTAATCAAACTTCCAAATTGATGAGTTACTCACCACTTTTAGATTTTCCTTAAAAAAAATCACTTATTCATAAAAATGATCATATCTCTTGACCTACTCGAATGATCTTGACAAAATTTGGATCAGATACTCAGAAATCTATGGGGATCAATTTAACTTCTATGATTCAACCTTCAAAAATCCCTCAATCTTGAGTTATTCATGAATCAAATGAGTTATTTCCAAAATAATTGACAATCAGAATCTAGAGAATGCACAATAAATCCCATATCTCCCACACTTCTAGACTGAACGCGATGAAATTTAGATGAGAAACTCAGAAAATTGTGAAGACTAATATGAGTTATGTAGTCAAACTTCCAAATTGAGTTACTCACAACATTTAAATTTTCCTTAAAAAAAATCACTTATTCATAAAAATGATCATATCTCTTGACCTACTCAAATGATTTTGACAAAATTTGGATCAGATACTCAGAAATCTATGAGGATCAATTTAACTACTATGATTCAACGTTCAAAAATGCCTCAATCTTGAGTTATTCATGAATTAAATGAATTATTTCCAAAATAATTGACAATCAGAATCTAGAGAATGCACAAAAAATCCCATATCTCCCACACTTCTAGACTGAACGCGATGAAATTTAGATGAGAAACTCAGAAAATTGTGAAGACTAATATGAGTTATGTAGTCAAACTTCCAAACTGAGTTACTCACCACATTTAAATTTTCCTTAAAAAAAATCACTTATTCATAAAAATGATCATATCTCTTGACCTACTCAAATGATTTTGACAAAATTTGGATCAGATACTCAGAAATCTATGGGGATCAATTTAACTTCTATGATTCAACCTTCAAAAATCCCTCAATCTTGAGTTATTCATGAATCAAATGAGTTATTTCCAAAATAATTGACAATCAAAATCTAGAGAATGCACAAAAGATCCCATATCTCCCACACTTCTAAACTGAATGCGATGAAATTCAGATGAAAAACTCAGAAAATTGTGAAGACTAATATGAGTTATGTAGTCAAACTTCCAAATTGAGTTACTCACCACATTTGAAGTTTCCTTAAAAAAAATCACTTATTCATAAAAATGATCATATCTCTTGACCTACTCAAATGATTTTGACAAAATTTGGATCAGATACTCAGAAATCTATGGGGATCAATTTAACTTCTATGATTCAACCTTCAAAAATCCCTCAATCTTGAGTTATTCATGAATCAAATGAGTTATTTCCAAAATAATTGACAATCAAAATCTAGAGAATGCACAAAAGATCCCATATCTCCCACACTTCTAAACTGAATGCGATGAAATTCAGATGAAAAACTCAGAAAATTGTGAAGACTAATATGAGTTATGTAGTCAAACTTCCAAATTGAGTTACTCACCACATTTGAAGTTTCCTTAAAAAAAATCACTTATTCATAAAAATGATCATATCTCTTGACCTACTCAAATGATTTTGACAAAATTTGGATCAGATACTCAGAAATCTATGGGGATCAATTTAACTTCTATGATTCAACCTTCAAAAATCCCTCAATCTTGAGTTATTCATGAATCAAATGAGTTATTTCCAAAATAATTGACAATCAAAATCTAGAGAATGCACAAAAGATCCCATATCTCCCACACTTCTAAACTGAATGCGATGAAATTCAGATGAAAAACTCAGAAAATTGTGAAGACTAATATGAGTTATGTAGTCAAACTTCCAAATTGAGTTACTCACCACATTTGAAGTTTCCTTAAAAAAAATCACTTATTCATAAAAATGATCATATCTCTTGACCTACTCAAATGATTTTGACAAAATTTGGATCAGATACTCAGAAATCTATGGGGATCAATTTAACTTCTATGATTCAACCTTCAAAAATCCCTCAATCTTGAGTTATTCATGAATCAAATGAGTTATTTCCAAAATAATTGACAATCAAAATCTAGAGAATGCACAAAAGATCCCATATCTCCCACACTTCTAAACTGAATGCGATGAAATTCAGATGAAAAACTCAGAAAATTGTGAAGACTAATATGAGTTATGTAGTCAAACTTCCAAATTGAGTTACTCACCACATTTGAAGTTTCCTTAAAAAAAATCACTTATTCATAAAAATGATCATATCTCTTGACCTACTCAAATGATTTTGACAAAATTTGGATCAGATACTCAGAAATCTATGGGGATCAATTTAACTTCTATGATTCAACCTTCAAAAATCCCTCAATCTTGAGTTATTCATGAATCAAATGAGTTATTTCCAAAATAATTGACAATCGGAATCTAGAGAATGCACAATAAATCCCATATCTCCCACACTTCTAAACTGAACGCGTTGAAATTTAGATGAGAAACTCAGAAAATTGTGAAGACTAATATGAGTTATGTAATCAAACTTCCAAATTGATGAGTTACTCACCACTTTTAGATTTTCCTTAAAAAAAATCACTTATTCATAAAAATGATCATATCTCTTGACCTACTCGAATGATCTTGACAAAATTTGGATCAGATACTCAGAAATCTATGGGGATCAATTTAACTTCTATGATTCAACCTTCAAAAATCCCTCAATCTTGAGTTATTCATGAATCAAATGAGTTATTTCCAAAATAATTGACAATCAGAATCTAGAGAATGCACAATAAATCCCATATCTCCCACACTTCTAGACTGAACGCGATGAAATTTAGATGAGAAACTCAGAAAATTGTGAAGACTAATATGAGTTATGTAGTCAAACTTCCAAATTGAGTTACTCACAACATTTAAATTTTCCTTAAAAAAAATCACTTATTCATAAAAATGATCATATCTCTTGACCTACTCAAATGATTTTGACAAAATTTGGATCAGATACTCAGAAATCTATGAGGATCAATTTAACTACTATGATTCAACGTTCAAAAATGCCTCAATCTTGAGTTATTCATGAATTAAATGAATTATTTCCAAAATAATTGACAATCAGAATCTAGAGAATGCACAAAAAATCCCATATCTCCCACACTTCTAGACTGAACGCGATGAAATTTAGATGAGAAACTCAGAAAATTGTGAAGACTAATATGAGTTATGTAGTCAAACTTCCAAACTGAGTTACTCACCACATTTAAATTTTCCTTAAAAAAAATCACTTATTCATAAAAATGATCATATCTCTTGACCTACTCAAATGATTTTGACAAAATTTGGATCAGATACTCAGAAATCTATGGGGATCAATTTAACTTCTATGATTCAACCTTCAAAAATCCCTCAATCTTGAGTTATTCATGAATCAAATGAGTTATTTCCAAAATAATTGACAATCAAAATCTAGAGAATGCACAAAAGATCCCATATCTCCCACACTTCTAAACTGAATGCGATGAAATTCAGATGAAAAACTCAGAAAATTGTGAAGACTAATATGAGTTATGTAGTCAAACTTCCAAATTGAGTTACTCACCACATTTGAAGTTTCCTTAAAAAAAATCACTTATTCATAAAAATGATCATATCTCTTGACCTACTCAAATGATTTTGACAAAATTTGGATCAGATACTCAGAAATCTATGGGGATCAATTTAACTTCTATGATTCAACCTTCAAAAATCCCTCAATCTTGAGTTATTCATGAATCAAATGAGTTATTTCCAAAATAATTGACAATCAAAATCTAGAGAATGCACAAAAGATCCCATATCTCCCACACTTCTAAACTGAATGCGATGAAATTCAGATGAAAAACTCAGAAAATTGTGAAGACTAATATGAGTTATGTAGTCAAACTTCCAAATTGAGTTACTCACCACATTTGAAGTTTCCTTAAAAAAAATCACTTATTCATAAAAATGATCATATCTCTTGACCTACTCAAATGATTTTGACAAAATTTGGATCAGATACTCAGAAATCTATGGGGATCAATTTAACTTCTATGATTCAACCTTCAAAAATCCCTCAATCTTGAGTTATTCATGAATCAAATGAGTTATTTCCAAAATAATTGACAATCAAAATCTAGAGAATGCACAAAAGATCCCATATCTCCCACACTTCTAAACTGAATGCGATGAAATTCAGATGAAAAACTCAGAAAATTGTGAAGACTAATATGAGTTATGTAGTCAAACTTCCAAATTGAGTTACTCACCACATTTGAAGTTTCCTTAAAAAAAATCACTTATTCATAAAAATGATCATATCTCTTGACCTACTCAAATGATTTTGACAAAATTTGGATCAGATACTCAGAAATCTATGGGGATCAATTTAACTTCTATGATTCAACCTTCAAAAATCCCTCAATCTTGAGTTATTCATGAATCAAATGAGTTATTTCCAAAATAATTGACAATCAAAATCTAGAGAATGCACAAAAGATCCCATATCTCCCACACTTCTAAACTGAATGCGATGAAATTCAGATGAAAAACTCAGAAAATTGTGAAGACTAATATGAGTTATGTAGTCAAACTTCCAAATTGAGTTACTCACCACATTTGAAGTTTCCTTAAAAAAAATCACTTATTCATAAAAATGATCATATCTCTTGACCTACTCAAATGATTTTGACAAAATTTGGATCAGATACTCAGAAATCTATGGGGATCAATTTAACTTCTATGATTCAACCTTCAAAAATCCCTCAATCTTGAGTTATTCATGAATCAAATGAGTTATTTCCAAAATAATTGACAATCAAAATCTAGAGAATGCACAAAAGATCCCATATCTCCCACACTTCTAAACTGAATGCGATGAAATTCAGATGAAAAACTCAGAAAATTGTGAAGACTAATATGAGTTATGTAGTCAAACTTCCAAATTGAGTTACTCACCACATTTGAAGTTTCCTTAAAAAAAATCACTTATTCATAAAAATGATCATATCTCTTGACCTACTCAAATGATTTTGACAAAATTTGGATCAGATACTCAGAAATCTATGGGGATCAATTTAACTTCTATGATTCAACCTTCAAAAATCCCTCAATCTTGAGTTATTCATGAATCAAATGAGTTATTTCCAAAATAATTGACAATCAAAATCTAGAGAATGCACAAAAGATCCCATATCTCCCACACTTCTAAACTGAATGCGATGAAATTCAGATGAAAAACTCAGAAAATTGTGAAGACTAATATGAGTTATGTAGTCAAACTTCCAAATTGAGTTACTCACCACATTTGAAGTTTCCTTAAAAAAAATCACTTATTCATAAAAATGATCATATCTCTTGACCTACTCAAATGATTTTGACAAAATTTGGATCAGATACTCAGAAATCTATGGGGATCAATTTAACTTCTATGATTCAACCTTCAAAAATCCCTCAATCTTGAGTTATTCATGAATCAAATGAGTTATTTCCAAAATAATTGACAATCAAAATCTAGAGAATGCACAAAAGATCCCATATCTCCCACACTTCTAAACTGAATGCGATGAAATTCAGATGAAAAACTCAGAAAATTGTGAAGACTAATATGAGTTATGTAGTCAAACTTCCAAATTGAGTTACTCACCACATTTGAAGTTTCCTTAAAAAAAATCACTTATTCATAAAAATGATCATATCTCTTGACCTACTCAAATGATTTTGACAAAATTTGGATCAGATACTCAGAAATCTATGGGGATCAATTTAACTTCTATGATTCAACCTTCAAAAATCCCTCAATCTTGAGTTATTCATGAATCAAATGAGTTATTTCCAAAATAATTGACAATCAAAATCTAGAGAATGCACAAAAGATCCCATATCTCCCACACTTCTAAACTGAATGCGATGAAATTCAGATGAAAAACTCAGAAAATTGTGAAGACTAATATGAGTTATGTAGTCAAACTTCCAAATTGAGTTACTCACCACATTTGAAGTTTCCTTAAAAAAAATCACTTATTCATAAAAATGATCATATCTCTTGACCTACTCAAATGATTTTGACAAAATTTGGATCAGATACTCAGAAATCTATGAGGATCAATTTAACTTCTGATTCAACCTTCAAAAATGTCTCGATCTTGAGTTATTCATGAATCAAATGAATTATTTCCAAAATAATTGACAATCAGAATCTAGAGAATGCACAAAAAATCCCATATCTCCCACACTTCTGAACCAAATGCGACGAAATTTGGATCAGAAACTCAGAAAATTGTGGAAACTAAATTGAGTTACGTTAGTCAAACTTCCAAATTGAGTTATATACCAAATTACTAATTCATAAAAATTATCATATCTCTTGACCCACTCAAATAATTTTAACAAAATTTGGATCAGATACTCAGAAATCTATGGAGATCAATAATTCCCCAACCCCAATAAAACACACACAACTTGTCAACACTGTCTCACCTGCTTCCGCCATAGCCGATATCAACAAAACAGGAAAATCGATTAAAATCCTGCCTTTGTCGCAGTCCGTTGCTCGTTTCACTTCGCTAACAATGTCGCTTTACGGCACACCTTTTCTGATCCTGAATGTGGGCTCTGAAATGATTTTTGTCATCGCTCAGAGGCTGCAAGCTCAGCACATTAGCGAGGACCGTTCGACATTAGGTGATATTTTTAACTGAAGCACTAAGCACGAGTGATGGAGCACGCGCTTTTTTTAAAATGGTTTGGCACTTTTTTGATTTTGTTTTCAATTTACATTTTTGAAAAATTGCTGAGGTTGTTGTTGTTGAATCAATCAATGGACAATTTGCATGAATTTTCATATCTTTACGCTTAAATCAATTAAATGTCCAAAAATACATAAAAAATCGCCCGACACGGCTAGATGACTGAAAACAGGGCGGTCCTAGTGGCCAACCCTGTGACGTCAGCATGCTAAATATGGGCGGGGCCACATTATTAAAGCAAATTGTCCATATTCGCCATAATTTGAGACAACTTAACCACTCCCTCCAGTTCTAGAGGACCTAATAGCAGGCCTGACCTCAAACCGACTGATCAAAGACCTCACGCGCCCTCAAACCACCTACAACCACGAAGTAACCCGCGACATAATCGAAACAATCGCCAACTCCTCCTCCATGAAACTCGATCCTATCAGCATGAACAAACTGTGGGATCTGATCACCATGGTGTTCAAGTGGCAGGTAACTCCCCTCTCCTCTTTTTGATAAAATCCTCAAAGAGGAGTTTCAGTTGACCATGTCGTCAAACGTCATCGAAATGACGCAGCGCCATCTGTACGAAGTGGAAACTTTCGTGGCCAGTGAGGGCACGCAGTTGCAGCTGCACCGCGTGCAAAACATCCTGGATAACTTCAACAACGTGCTGAGTGACGCTGACAAGGGGGCGCTGCATGCGGACCTGCTCAGCTGGTGTCAGGTGCGTACAACATCGACCTGTCAATTTAATTCCCCTACAGCCCTTCAACGTTAGGGTGTCGCTGCTGCTCCGCATGGGGCTGCAGGACAACAATGGCCACTTCACCGTCAACAACCTGAACCCTATTGCTGAGAAAATGCTGCAAAACATCGGGGAAAATATCTACCAAGTGACCGAAAATGGCAGGATTTTGGAAAATTCTCCTAAACCCCCGCTCGAAGAAGTAAACGAGTTGAAGGGTTTTGTAGATGAAATTTTAGGAGAAAGAAAATCGAGCTCCACCGATGATCCGACGTTGTTGCGTCTGAACTCGTTGACCGAGTCCAAGTTGAATAACAACACAGATGACAAGTTTGACAGTATAAATGTCAATGTCAACGATAATAAGTTGCAGTCGTTGATGAGTGATTTGAGTCTGCGCGATGATGTGGATCAGAATAGTTTCAAAGATGAGTTGTTGAGCATGATTGATGGGGCTCAGAGCGAGTTTGTTTGAAACTTTATATTTTTTTATTTTACTTGATTGTGATTGTTAGAATAGGTTGAGAGACTTGAATAAAGTGCCTTTAACTCAATTTTTGACTATGCGCATCCTATTGACTTATAAGGAGCTGTCAAAATACGTATACGTCGCTATTTTCACGTCAATCTTTGAAGCAATGTTGCCAAGCTTCCTATTATTATGTCAAATTTTGCAGGAGCACTGTTGCCAACCATGAATGCGTCAAACTTCATCATAATACGTGGCTATTTCAACGTCAAATTTGTGAGCGTTGTTGCCAACCAGCCTATTATTATTTTCACGTCAGATCTTCACTTATACTTGTACGTGAAGTAGAAAGCGCTGTTGCCAACCAATCAAACATAATGTCAAAAACGTCAAATTTCAACTGCATACCAGAGGGGATACGTGGCTGACTTGTGAACGCAACAAATCATTATTATTTTGTCAAAAACGTCAAACAAGAACGGGATACGTGTCAAACAGTCCTCCATAGTCAAAGGGAAATGACGTCAAAATTCTCATGGTGCGTCGCCATGGGCGTAGTGACCGCGTTTTGACATTTTATGCGTATTGACATAGGTGTTCTGATTGGTTGTATAAATTTGAATCATGGCGGCGGAAATATCACGAAACAATCATATCGCAAAACGCGGAAACGCAGTCCTTGAAATACGCACATGAGTACCCACCATCAGTCGTGCCTTCACTGCCTTCACAAATGGCAACATTGGAAACAAAAATATATTGAGGTACCACCAGACTCGCGCGAATTTTTCCGCCGCGGATTTCCTTCATCCTTGGGCAGCCCTTATCCTTTATTCCCATTTGTTCAAATTGATCTTATATCGAATTAATGTAAGGTTTACATTCAATTTGTTTTCGAATTGGAACTGTAAAATTTCCGCTTGGCAAAAAGAATCATAAGCTACCATCTACATTGTAAAATAAATGCTTCAAAACATAGATCACTTGAACTCACTCGACCTTATTCTTAGACTGCAAATAAAACTTCATTTGCTCGATTGACAAAATATAAACATAACCTCAAAAAACTCCACTTTCATAAAAATTGTGTATTGTATTAAGGTTCAAAGTTTGTCTATTTTTCCCTATTTATTCCCCAAAATGAGTCTATACTCCAAATCCTCCCTTCTCCAAAGCATCGCCAAAATCACCCAGTCCCGTCTAAACTGCACAGCCCCCCAAAAACTAATCTACTCCGAATACGGGGACCCCGTCAAAGTAGTCAACATCACAGAATCAACCACCAAAGACCCTCAATCGGGTGAAGTTCTAGTGAAACTATTGGCCGCCCCCGTAAACCCAGCAGACATAAATACCATTCAGGGAAAGTACCCCTCAAAACCGCCCCTTCCAGCGGTTCCCGGTAATGAGGGGGTGGGGAAAGTGGTGCAAGTGGGGCCAAATGTCGAGGATCTACGCGAAGGGGACCATGTGGTGCCGTTGGCTCCTAATACCGGTACTTGGCAGACGCATTTGGTACTGCCGGAGAAGTTGCTGTTGAAGGTGCCGCAGAAATTGGGGCTGGTGGAGGCGGCAACGTTGACGGTTAATCCGTGTACGGCGTACAGGATGTTGAAGGATTTTGTTGTTTTGAAGCCGGGTGATACGGTGAGTGTTTTTTTGGAATATCTCCTAAATGGTGAATGTTAGCGAAAAAGTGTAAAGGGCAAAAATTGTAGGCTTTTAAGTTTTCTACAAAAAGTGTCCTTTGATTATTTTTCCTAAATGGAAGGGTTTTCGAGATAGAGCTCTTAGAAAAATTGATAATTAGTGTTTTCTGAATATCTCCTAAACTACACATTTCTTATCATAACTTTTTTAAAAATGATTATAGAGGGTTGATTCAAACGGCAAATTGTCATTTATAGAATCATCTTCAACAGAAATATGCCAACATTCCCCAATAACTCCTGGAAAATATACAGGGCGTCCGCAAGTGAAGATTTTAAGTTTTAACAGAGACGACTTCCTTCACATTTTTCATCGTAACTTACTGAAAAATAATGATGGAGGGTTGATTCAAACGTCAAATTGTCTGTAGGAGAATCAGCTTCGAAAATAATATACCAAAACTCCTCCATAACCCCCTTGTGAAGATACAGGTCGTCCCAAAGTGAAGATTCTGAGTTTTGACAAAAAATACTTCCTACACATTTTTTTCCGTAACTTTCTGAAAAATGATGATGGAGGGTTGATTCAAACGTCAAATTGTCTGTAGAAGAATCAGCTTCGAAAAGAATATGCCAAAACTCCTCCATAACCCCCTTGTAAATATACAGGTCGTCCCAAAGTGAAGATTCAAGTTTTGACAAAAAATACTTCTTACACATTTTTTATCGTAACTTTCTTAAAAATGATTATAGAGGATTGATTCAAACGGCAAATTGTCCGTAATCGAATCAGCTTCAACAAAGATATGCCAAAACTCCTCAATAAATCCTGGAAAATATACAGGGTGTCCGCAAGTGAAGATTTCAAGTTTCAACAAAGACGACTTTCTACAAATTTTTTACCGTAACTTTCTCAAAAATGATGATGGAGGGTTGATTCAAACGTTAAATTGTCAGCAATAGAATCAGCTTCAACATAAATATAACAAAACTCATCCATAACCCCCTTGTAAATATACAGGTCGTCCCAAAGAGAAGATTCAAGTTTTGACAAAAAATACTTCCTACACATTTTTTATCGTAACTTTCTTAAAAATGATTATAGAGGATTGATTCAAACGGCAAATTGTCCGTAATAGAATCAGCTTCAACAAAGATATGCCAAAACTCCTCAATAAATCCTGGAAAATATACAGGGCGTCCGCAAGTGAAGATTGTAATGTTTCGACAAAGACGACTTTCAACAAATTTTTTACCGTAACTTTCTGAAAAATGATGATGGATGGTTGATTCAAACGTTAAATTGTAAGCAATAGAATCAGCTTCAACATATATATAACAAAACTCATCCATAACCCCCTTGTAAATATACAGGTCGTCCCACAGTGAAGATTCTAAGTTTTATCAAAAAATGATTCCTACACATTTTTTATCGTAACTTTCTTAAAAATGATTATAGAGGATTGATTCAAACGGCAAATTGTCCGTAATAGAATCAGCTTCAACAAAGATATGCCAAATCTCCTCAATAAATCCTGGAAAATATACAGGGTGTCCGCAAGTGAAGATTTCAAGTTTCAATAAAGACGACTTCCTACACATTTTTTTCCGTAACTTTCTGAAAATTGATGATGGAGGGTTGATTCAAAAGTCAAGGGGAGAATCTGCTTCAAAAAGAATATACCATAACCCCTCCATAACTCCCTTGTAAATATACAGGTCAAAAAAATACTTCCTACACATTTTTTATCGTAACTTTATTAAAAATGATTAGAGAGGATTGATTCAAACGGCGAATTCTCCAAAGCGGTTTATTTTATCGATGATGAACAAAAGTACCTTTTTTGTAGACTAAGGTTCAGGCTATCTAAATTTATTTTTTTCAAGTCTTTATCATACAGGGTGTTGAAAATTTGAGCAATAAAATGTACAACCTAGTCCGCCCCTGGTAAACTAAACAAGCTTATTATGTTTCAAGGGCAGTATTTTAAGAAGTAATGTTTACTGTTCATCATATTAAATTTTCATCAAATTATATCAAGTGGTTAAAAAGTTATTCAAGAAAAATTGTTTTCCAGTGGCGTCCTTTCGGGGCCCGTATCTCCGTAGAGAGGGCCTCTAGGAAAAAAAATTACAAGAACTTGTCATCTTATTTTTCAATGCTCTATCTGAATTCGAGAGATCTCCCACATTTTCCCGGACACCCTGTATAGCCCATAGAACAATGTTTAATTTATTTTTTTCCAAAAATATCCTAAACGGTGAATTTTATCAAAAAAGTGAAAATCACAAAATACGTAGATTTTCAATGCTGCATCTCTTTATTGCTTTCCTTTTCATTGTTTTAGTTTTAAATTTTTGTTACTCCATTGATTTATCTCTTCATTATTTCATTGCTTTAATGAGTTTAATGTATCATTGCATGGTTCGTTTCCCCTCATGTTTTCAATACTCAACTGGATTACAGCTTCATTTTTTTCATTATTTAATTATTAGCAAGTATTCATTACATCAATCCTACGTTGTTTAATTTTTCATTGATTCATTGCTTCGTTTATTTGCGGATTCATTTCTTCACTACCTACTGCGCCGCATTTTTTTTCATTGTTTTGCCATGTTTTCATTGCTTTACTTCTTCAATCGCTTGATTATTTCATTAATACATTTTTCCATTACTTTTATGGATCATTGATTTAATTTTTTTATCGATTTATTACTAGCCATATGTTCTCATTACTTCATCGCTTTATTGTTTAATTTGTTCCTCTCAATATGAGGAATGGTTTGATTGATTCATTTCTTTACCGCTGGATTTTCTTATTGCCTTTTTCATGTTTTTATATTATTACTTCATTGCTTTATTTCTCGTTGTTTAATTTTTTAAATACTCCATTGTCTCATTAATTTCATTTTTTCATTGATTTATCAGTACACATAAGTTTTCATTTCTTTATGCTTCAATTGTTTCACTGCTTCATTTTGTTAAAATCTTGTTATTGTCTTATTTCACAAAACAAAAAGATTTTGAAATTCTCTGTAAAAAGTGTCTCTTGATCATTTCTCGTGAATCCAAGAGTTTTTGAAATACAGGGTGTCCGGTAAGTATATGGCATAATTTCGGGAGCGTATAGGGGAGGTCAAAATAACCCCAGTTTGTCATGAAACTTTTTTCTCTAAAGCGCCTCCCAACGGAGATACAGAGCCCTAAAGGGGTACTCATCGATTTAATGTATCTGCTGTAACCAATTTTTAACTAACTCCTTGATGAAAAGGTTTTCGACTTACAGATCTTAGAAAAATTGACAATCATGTTTTTTCAAAATATTTCCTAAACGGCCAATATTAACGATAAAGTACAAAATACAAAATGTGAAGACTCTAAAATTCTCTATAAAAAGTGTATTGGAAGTTTTTTCCAAAGTGCAACCCCAAACATTTCAGGTGATACAAAACGGAGCCAATTCAGCCTGCGGGCAGAATGTAATCCAAATCTGCAAATCCTGGGGTATCCGCACAGTAAACATAATCCGCGACCGCCCCCAAGTGGACGAACTTAAAACATACCTCACCAACCTGGGCGCCACCCACGTGATAACCGAGGACCAGCTCCGCACCACCACCATCTTCAAAAACGACCTAGCTCCGCCCAAACTGGCCTTGAACTGCGTGGGCGGCAAAAACGCCTTGGAGTGTCTACGTCATCTGGATCACGGTGGTTCTATGGTCACATACGGGGGCATGTCCAGAGAACCATTGATGATTCCAACGGCCAGTTTGATATTCAAAGATTTGAAGTTTTTTGGTTTTTGGATGACGCGGTGGTCCAAGAAGAATGTGGACAATGTGGATCGAATGGAGATGTTCAAGGAGTTGATATCTATGATGACGAATAATGAACTGCATGGGCCTGTTCATGAAATGGTGGAGTTTGGTGATTATAAACAGGCGTTGGTTAATACGTTGACGGTTCAGGGGATGATTGGTAAAAAGTATTTGTTGAAGTTTCAGTGATTTTATTATATTATAAAGTTCAATTGGTAGTTGTTTGATTTCACCCACGACCGCGCCTCATTTATAATTCTTGTTGGGCAAATGTTAGGTTAATAGCTCACTCTGATGAGGTTTTACAGCTCTCTAAGTGACCAAAACTGAAAAAAGAATGTTTGAGTAGGAACTCCTCCAATTTTCAACTCAATATCTCAAGGAGTTGAGTTTTAATGGCTCTCTAAAGTTGACACTTGAAAATATGAAAAATTTGTCATCGCCAATAAAAAAAAATCAGTAAAAGACATTTGAGGTGGGACACTCAATTTTGATAATCAGTCATCAAAGAAGAGTGTTTGAGGAGCAACTCCTCCCAATTTCAACTCAATAGTTCAAGAAGTTGAGTTTTAATGGCTCTCTAAAGTTGACACCTGAAAATATGAAAAATTGTCATACCCAATAAAAAAAATCAGTAAAAGACATTTGAGGAGGGACACTCAATTTTGATAATCAGTCATCAAAGAAGAGTGTTTGAGGAGCAACTCCTCCCAATTTCAACTCAATAGTTCAAGAAGTTGAGTTTTAATGGCTCTCTAAAGTTGACACCTGAAAATATGAAAAATTGTCATACCCAATAAAAAAAATCAGTAAAAGACATTTGAGGAGGGACACTCAATTTTGATAATCAGTCATCAAAGAAGAGTGTTTGAGGAGCAACTCCTCCCAATTTCAATTCAATAGTTCAAGAAGTTGAGTTTTAATGACTCTCTAAAGTTGACACCTGAAAATATGAAAAATTGTCATACCCAATAAAAAAAATCAGTAAATGACATTTGAGGAGGGACACTCAATTTTGATAATCAGTCATCAAAGAAGAGTGTTTGAGGAGCAACTCCTCCCAATTTCAACTCAATAGTTCAAGAAGTTGAGTTTTAATGGCTCTCTAAAGTTGACACCTGAAAATATGAAAAATTGTCATACCCAATAAAAAAAATCAGTAAAAGACATTTGAGGAGGGACACTCAATTTTGATAATCAGTCATCAAAGAAGAGTGTTTGAGGAGCAACTCCTCCCAATTTCAACTCAATAGTTCAAGAAGTTGAGTTTTAATGGCTCTCCAAAGTTGACACTTGAAAATATAAAAAATTGTCATACCCAATAAAAAAAATCATTTAAAGACATTTGAGGAGGGACACTCAATTTTGATAATCAGTCATCAAAGAAGAGTGTTTGAGGAGCAACTCCTCCCAATTTCAACTCAATAGTTCAAGAAGTTGAGTTTTAATGGCTCTCCAGAGTTGACACTTGAAAATATAAAAAATTGTCATACCCAATAAAAAAAATCATTTAAAGACATTTGAGGAGGGACACTCAATTTTGATAATCAGTCATCAAAGAAGAGTGTTTGAGGAGCAACTCCTCCCAATTTCAACTCAATAGTTCAAGAAGTTGAGTTTTAATGGCTCTCCAAAGTTGACACTTGAAAATATAAAAAATTGTCATACCCAATAAAAAAAATCATTTAAAGACATTTGAGGAGGGACACTCAATTTTGATAATCAGTCATCAAAGAAGAGTGTTTGAGGAGCAACTCCTCCCAATTTCAACTCAATAGTTCAAGAAGTTGAGTTTTAATGGCTCTCCAAAGTTGACACTTGAAAATATAAAAAATTGTCATACCCAATAAAAAAAATCATTTAAAGACATTTGAGGAGGGACACTCAATTTTGATAATTAGTCATCAAAGAAGAGTGTTTGAGGAGCAACTCCTCCCAATTTCAACTCAATAGTTCAAGAAGTTGAGTTTTAATGGCTCTCCAAAGTTGACACTTGAAAATATAAAAAATTGTCATACCCAATAAAAAAAATCATTTAAAGACATTTGAGGAGGGACACTCAATTTTGATAATCAGTCATCAAAGAAGAGTGTTTGAGGAGCAACTCCTCCCAATTTCAACTCAATAGTTCAAGAAGTTGAGTTTTAATGGCTCTCCAAAGTTGACACTTGAAAATATAAAAAATTGTCATACCCAATAAAAAAAATCATTTAAAGACATTTGAGGAGGGACACTCAATTTTGATAATCAGTCATCAAAGAAGAGTGTTTGAGGAGCAACTCCTCCCAATTTCAACTCAATAGTTCAAGAAGTTGAGTTTTAATGGCTCTCCAAAGTTGACACTTGAAAATATAAAAAATTGTCATACCCAATAAAAAAAATCATTTAAAGACATTTGAGGAGGGACACTCAATTTTGATAATCAGTCATCAAAGAAGAGTGTTTGAGGAGCAACTCCTCCCAATTTCAACTCAATAGTTCAAGAAGTTGAGTTTTAATGGCTCTCCAAAGTTGACACTTGAAAATATAAAAAATTGTCATACCCAATAAAAAAAATCATTTAAAGACATTTGAGGAGGGACACTCAATTTTGATAATCAGTCATCAAAGAAGAGTGTTTGAGGAGCAACTCCTCCCAATTTCAACTCAATAGTTCAAGAAGTTGAGTTTTAATGGCTCTCTAAAGTTGACTCTTGAAAATATAAAAAATTGTCATACCCAATAAAAAAAATCATTTAAAGACATTTGAGGAGGGACACTCAATTTTGATAATCAGTCATCAAAAAAGAGTGTTTAAGGAGCAACTCCTCCCAATTTCAACTCAATAGTTCAAGAAGTTGAGTTTTAATGGCTCTCTAAAGTTGACACTTGAAAATATGAAAAATTGTCATACCCAATAAAAAAAATCAGTGAAAGACATTTGAGGAGGGACACTTAATTTTGATAATCAGTCATCAAAGAAGAGTGTTTGAGGAGCAACTCCTCCCAATTTCAACTCAATAGTTCAAGAAGTTGAGTTTTAATGGCTCTCCAAAGTTGACACTTGAAAATATAAAAAATTGTCATACCCAATAAAAAAAATCATTTAAAGACATTTGAGGAGGGACACTCAATTTTGATAATCAGTCATCAAAGAAGAGTGTTTGAGGAGCAACTCCTCCCAATTTCAACTCAATAGTTCAAGAAGTTGAGTTTTAATGGCTCTCCAAAGTTGACACTTGAAAATATAAAAAATTGTCATACCCAATAAAAAAAATCATTTAAAGACATTTGAGGAGGGACACTCAATTTTGATAATCAGTCATCAAAGAAGAGTGTTTGAGGAGCAACTCCTCCCAATTTCAACTCAATAGTTCAAGAAGTTGAGTTTTAATGGCTCTCCAGAGTTGACACTTGAAAATATAAAAAATTGTCATACCCAATAAAAAAAATCATTTAAAGACATTTGAGGAGGGACACTCAATTTTGATAATCAGTCATCAAAGAAGAGTGTTTGAGGAGCAACTCCTCCCAATTTCAACTCAATAGTTCAAGAAGTTGAGTTTTAATGGCTCTCCAAAGTTGACACTTGAAAATATAAAAAATTGTCATACCCAATAAAAAAAATCATTTAAAGACATTTGAGGAGGGACACTCAATTTTGATAATCAGTCATCAAAGAAGAGTGTTTGAGGAGCAACTCCTCCCAATTTCAACTCAATAGTTCAAGAAGTTGAGTTTTAATGGCTCTCCAAAGTTGACACTTGAAAATATAAAAAATTGTCATACCCAATAAAAAAAATCATTTAAAGACATTTGAGGAGGGACACTCAATTTTGATAATTAGTCATCAAAGAAGAGTGTTTGAGGAGCAACTCCTCCCAATTTCAACTCAATAGTTCAAGAAGTTGAGTTTTAATGGCTCTCCAAAGTTGACACTTGAAAATATAAAAAATTGTCATACCCAATAAAAAAAATCATTTAAAGACATTTGAGGAGGGACACTCAATTTTGATAATCAGTCATCAAAGAAGAGTGTTTGAGGAGCAACTCCTCCCAATTTCAACTCAATAGTTCAAGAAGTTGAGTTTTAATGGCTCTCCAAAGTTGACACTTGAAAATATAAAAAATTGTCATACCCAATAAAAAAAATCATTTAAAGACATTTGAGGAGGGACACTCAATTTTGATAATTAGTCATCAAAGAAGAGTGTTTGAGGAGCAACTCCTCCCAATTTCAACTCAATAGTTCAAGAAGTTGAGTTTTAATGGCTCTCCAAAGTTGACACTTGAAAATATAAAAAATTGTCATACCCAATAAAAAAAATCATTTAAAGACATTTGAGGAGGGACACTCAATTTTGATAATCAGTCATCAAAGAAGAGTGTTTGAGGAGCAACTCCTCCCAATTTCAACTCAATAGTTCAAGAAGTTGAGTTTTAATGGCTCTCCAAAGTTGACACTTGAAAATATAAAAAATTGTCATACCCAATAAAAAAAATCATTTAAAGACATTTGAGGAGGGACACTCAATTTTGATAATTAGTCATCAAAGAAGAGTGTTTGAGGAGCAACTCCTCCCAATTTCAACTCAATAGTTCAAGAAGTTGAGTTTTAATGGCTCTCCAAAGTTGACACTTGAAAATATAAAAAATTGTCATACCCAATAAAAAAAATCATTTAAAGACATTTGAGGAGGGACACTCAATTTTGATAATCAGTCATCAAAGAAGAGTGTTTGAGGAGCAACTCCTCCCAATTTCAACTCAATAGTTCAAGAAGTTGAGTTTTAATGGCTCTCCAAAGTTGACACTTGAAAATATAAAAAATTGTCATACCCAATAAAAAAAATCATTTAAAGACATTTGAGGAGGGACACTCAATTTTGATAATCAGTCATCAAAGAAGAGTGTTTGAGGAGCAACTCCTCCCAATTTCAACTCAATAGTTCAAGAAGTTGAGTTTTAATGGCTCTCCAAAGTTGACACTTGAAAATATAAAAAATTGTCATACCCAATAAAAAAAATCATTTAAAGACATTTGAGGAGGGACACTCAATTTTGATAATCAGTCATCAAAGAAGAGTGTTTGAGGAGCAACTCCTCCCAATTTCAACTCAATAGTTCAAGAAGTTGAGTTTTAATGGCTCTCCAAAGTTGACACTTGAAAATATAAAAAATTGTCATACCCAATAAAAAAAATCATTTAAAGACATTTGAGGAGGGACACTCAATTTTGATAATCAGTCATCAAAGAAGAGTGTTTGAGGAGCAACTCCTCCCAATTTCAACTCAATAGTTCAAGAAGTTGAGTTTTAATGGCTCTCCAAAGTTGACACTTGAAAATATAAAAAATTGTCATACCCAATAAAAAAAATCATTTAAAGACATTTGAGGAGGGACACTCAATTTTGATAATCAGTCATCAAAGAAGAGTGTTTGAGGAGCAACTCCTCCCAATTTCAACTCAATAGTTCAAGAAGTTGAGTTTTAATGGCTCTCTAAAGTTGAGACCTGAAAATATGAAAAATTGTCATACCCAATAAAAAAAATCAGTAAAAGACATTTGAGGAGGGACACTCAATTTTGATAATCAGTCATCAAAGAAGAGTGTTTGAGGAGCAACTCCTCCCAATTTCAACTCAATAGTTCAAGAAGTTGATTTTTAATGGCTCTCTAAAGTTGATACATGAAAATATGAAAAATTGTCATCTCCAATAAAAAAAATCAGTAAAAGACATTGGAGGAGGGACACTCAATTTTGATAATCAGTCATCAAAGAAGAGTGTTTGAGGAGCAACTCCTCCCAATTTCAACTCAATTGTTCAAGAAGTTGAGTTTTAATGGCTCTCTAAAGTTGACACCTGAAAATATGAAAAATTGTCATACCCAATAAAAAAAAAACAGAAAAAAACATTTGAGGAGGGACACTCAATTTTGATAATCAGTCATCAAAGAAGAGTGTTTGAGGAGCAACTCCTCCCAATTTCAACTCAATACTTCAAGAAGTTGATTTTTAATGGCTCTCTAAAGTTGATACATGAAAATATGAAAAATTGTCATCTCCAATAAAAAAAATCAGTAAAAGACATTGGAGGAGGGACACTCAATTTTGATAATCAGTCATCAAAGAGGAGTGTTTAAGGAGCAACTCCTCCTAGTTTCAACTCAATAGTTCAAGAAGTTGAGTTTTAATGGATCTCTAAAGTTGATACATGAAAATATGAAAAATTGTCATCTCCAATGAAAAAAATCAGTAAAAGACATTGGAGGAGGGACACTCAATTTTGATAATCAGTCATCAAAGAAGAGTGTTTGAGGAGCAACTCCTCCCAATTTCAACTCAATAGTTCAAGAAGTTGATTTTTAATGGCTCTCTAAAGTTGATACATGAAAATATGAAAAATTGTCATCTCCAATAAAAAAAATCAGTAAAAGACATTGGAGGAGGGACACTCAATTTTGATAATCAGTCATCAAAGAAGAGTGTTTGAGGAGCAACTCCTCCCAATTTCAACTCAATAGTTCAAGAAGTTGAGTTTTAATGGCTCTCTAAAGTTGACACCTGAAAATATGAAAAATTGTCATACCCAATAAAAAAAAACAGAAAAAAACATTTGAGGAGGGACACTCAATTTTGATAATCAGTCATCAAAGAAGAGTGTTTGAGGAGCAACTCCTCCCAATTTCAACTCAATACTTCAAGAAGTTGATTTTTAATGGCTCTCTAAAGTTGATACATGAAAATATGAAAAATTGTCATCTCCAATAAAAAAAATCAGTAAAAGACATTGGAGGAGGGACACTCAATTTTGATAATCAGTCATCAAAGAGGAGTGTTTAAGGAGCAACTCCTCCTAGTTTCAACTCAATAGTTCAAGAAGTTGAGTTTTAATGGATCTCTAAAGTTGATACATGAAAATATGAAAAATTGTCATCTCCAATGAAAAAAATCAGTAAAAGACATTGGAGGAGGGACACTCAATTTTGATAATCAGTCATCAAAGAAGAGTGTTTGAGGAGCAACTCCTCCCAATTTCAACTCAATAGTTCAAGAAGTTGATTTTTAATGGCTCTCTAAAGTTGATACATGAAAATATGAAAAATTGTCATCTCCAATAAAAAAAATCAGTAAAAGACATTGGAGGAGGGACACTCAATTTTGATAATCAGTCATCAAAGAAGAGTGTTTGAGGAGCAACTCCTCCCAATTTCAACTCAATAGTTCAAGAAGTTGAGTTTTAATGGCTCTCTAAAGTTGACACTTGAAAATATGAAAAATTTGTCATCGCTAATAAAAAAAAATCTGTAAAAGACATTTGAGGTGGGACACTCAATTTTGATAATCAGTCATCAAAGAAGAGTGTTTGAGGAGCAACTCCTCCCAATTTCAACTCAATAGTTCAAGAAGTTGAGTTTTAAAGGCTCTCTAAAGTTGACACTTGAAAATATGAAAAATGTGTCATCTCCAATAAAAAAAATCAGTAAAAGACATTGGAGGAGGGACACTCAATTTTGATAATCAGTCATCAAAGAAGAGTGTTTGAGGAGCAACTCCTCCCAATTTCAACTCAATAGCTCAAGAAGTTGAGTTTTAATGGCTCTCTAAAGTTGACACTTGAAAATATGAAAAATGTGTCATCTCCAATAAAAAAAATCAGTAAAAGACATTGGAGGAGGGACACTCAATTTTGATAATCAGTCATCAAAGAAGAGTGTTTGAGGAGCAACTCCTCCCAATTTCAACTCAATAGTTCAAGAAGTTGATTTTTAATGGCTCTCTAAAGTTGATACATGAAAATATGAAAAATTGTCATCTCCAATAAAAAAAAATCAGTAAAAGACATTGGAGGAGGGACACTCAATTTTGATAATCAGTCATCAAAGAGGAGTGTTCAAGGAGCAACTCCTCCTAGTTTCAATTCAATAGTTCAAGAAGTTGAGTTTTAATGGATCTCTAAAGTTGACACTTGAAAATATGATAAATTGTCATACCCAATAAAAAAAATCAGTTGAAGACATTTGAGGAGGGACACTAAATTTTGATAATCAGTAATCTAAGAGGAGTGTTCGAGGAGCAACTCCTCCTAATTTTAACTCAATAGTTCAAGAAGTTGATTTTTAATGGCTCTCTAAAGTTGATACATGAAAATATGAAAAATTGTCATCTCCAATAAAAAAAATCAGTAAAAGACATTGGAGGAGGGACACTCAATTTTGATAATCAGTCATCAAAGAAGATTGTTTGAGGAGCAACTCCTCCCAATTTCAACTCAATAGTTCAAGGAGTTGCGTTTTAACGGCTCTCTAAAGTTGATAGGTACTTGAAAATATAAAAAATTGTCAACCTCAATAAAAAAATTCAGTGAAAGATGTTTGAGGTGGGCCACTCAATTTTGATAATCAGTCATCAGAGAGGAGTGTTTGAAAAGCAATTCCTCCAAATTTCAACTCAACAGCTCAAGGAGTTGCGTTTTGACGGCTCTCCAAAGTTGATACTAAAAAATACGAAAAATTGCCATCCTCAATAAAAAAATGTAGTAAAAGACAGAGGGACACTCAATTTTGATAATCAATATCATTAAAGAGGAGTGTTTGAGGAGCAACTCCTCCAAATTCCAACTCAATAGCTCAACTAGTTGAGTTTTGATGGCTCTTCAAAGTTCAAAATAGTCATTCTTAAATAAATTCAACAAAAAAAAATCGCGGAGGACGCCTCAATTTTGTTAAATAGTTGTCAAAGAGCAGTGTTTGAGGGGGCAATAACTATTCCACCTCAATAAGTTTTTGTTTATAAATTTGTGAACCCATTGCTCCGTGTGACACCCTTCAACCTCCAAGTTGCACCCCAAAATTATGAAGTCCACCAGCATAACCAGCCTGAAGAACTCTACCCTTGAAAGTCCTACCAAGAGTGCCTCCACTCAAACCATTGACCAAGCCATTGCTGAAATGTCCAGTGAGGAGCTGCGCAACCACTACCACAAGTCCTTGAACTTCTTGAACACTTGCCACGAGTACTTTAACGGACTTTTTGCCAAGGGTAAGAGTTTTAGTCAGTATAAAATCCCAGATTTGGCTGATAATTTCAAATTGTACGAAATTTGCATGAGTGAGATGGGTTCTGTACCACATAGTCCCGAGGTGATTGAACAGAAACGAGAAATCAGTCCCCCACGCCTGGTCAAATCAGAATACCAACAGCAAAGCCTTAGGAAATTTGGAGAAATACTGAAAACCTGCCACGAGGAAACCCGATCTGATATGTTTCTGGAACCACCCGACCATTATCATTTTTTGGAGCAAATTGGAGACCATCAGTACGAGCTGCTAGGCCCTGATGATAATTTCCTCCCGCTGACCCCCCCAGACCAACCGTTCAATCTATCCGGCTACTACAATGCTTTGGAGGAAGAAACTTACCCCAGCTCCTCTCCAGAGCTACCGCGCAGGTCTCTGACTATTCTCAATGAAACCCCGCAGAACCAAAGCCCCCAAAAAGTCAATCAACTATTCGAAAAGATTTCCAAAGAGTGTTCGGACAGCAGCTTTGGGTCCAAGGGCAGTGCTATTATGCCGGATGAGGAGTTTTTGCGGCGGCACCAGGAGGAGGAGGAGGAGATTACTGGAAGCACGGCAACGCTGCTGTGGAACAATCCGTTTTACTTGAGGAAAAAGGACAAGATGACCGTGCAACCGGAGGTGCTGAAGCGGATTGGCTTGTTTGACGAGCGGGGGGAGTTGTTGCCGAGCATTGCCAGGATTTTGGAGGATCAGCAGCAGCTGAGCAGGCCCAGCAACATATTCAAACGAGAGCCAGTGGAGGAGCCGGTGCCTGATGATTTATACAACGACATGTCAATAAAACTTAAAAAATGTGTTATTGTGTATTTTGGCACGCGGAGTGATGTCATGAGTGTGACGGATTTTTTCCAATTATCTCCTAAAAGGTGAATGTTATCAAAAAAGTACAAATCACTAGACATGTAGATTTTGAAATTCTCTGGAAAAAGTGTCCTTGGATCATTTTTCCTTTATCCAAGGGTTTTTGAGATATATCCTTTAGAAAACAGGAAGATTTTCACTGCTGCATCTTTTTATTGATTATTTCATTGTTTTAGTTTAAAATGTTTGTTACTTCATTGCTTTGTTTCTTCATTATTCCATTGCATGGTTCATTCCCTCGCATGTTTTAAATACTCATTTGAATAACTACTGCTTCATTTTTTCATTGATTCATTAATTTGTGTATTTATTACTTCAATGCTTCGTTGTTTAATTTTTCATTGGTTCATTGCTTCATTCATTTGCGGATTCATGTCTTCACTACCTACTGGACCGCATTTTATTTATTGTTTTACCATATTTTCATTGAATTATTGATTCATTTCTTCATGTTTTCAATCCCTTACAATACAATGCAATTTATTATTGAATTTTTTCGTCGACTTATGCCTTAACTGATGCATTTTCTTATCAAATCCTTTTTCCATTTATTCATTGATTCACTGCGGCATTTTCATTGCTTCCATTTTTTCATTGCTTTATTTCTTCAAGTTTTCATCACTCCATTGCTTGATTTTTTCATTAATTAATAATTTGATGCTTCATTGATTTAATTTTTTGATCAATTATGATTTCATCACTTCATCGCTTTATTGTTTGATTTGTTCATTGTCTCAGTCCCTCATTGTTTTATTGATTCATTTCTTTACTGCTGCATCTTCTTACAGCTTCCTTTTTCATATTCATTATTATTTTATTACTTCATTGTTTTAGTTTTAGTTTTCATCACTCCATATTACTTGATTGTTTTCGTTGATTATTTTTTTCAATACTTCATCGCCTCATTGATTTCATTTTTTCTACTTATTTCAACAATGCTGTAATTTCTTGATTATATTGCTTCTTTTTCATTTTTTCATTGATTTATCACTATCCATGTTTTAATCATTTTATTGCTTTATTGTCTCATTCCCTCATAGCTTCATTGTTCAATTGATAGATTTCTTCACTGGTGCATATCTTTTTATTGCTTCCTTTTTATGTTTTCATTGATTGTTTCTCATTACTTCATTGCTTTATTTCTTCAAGTTTTCATCAATCCATTGCTTGACTATTTCATCAATCAATTTTTTCAATACTTTTATGCTCCATTGATTTGATTTTTTAATCGATTTATTACTAGTCATATGTTTTCATTACCTCATCGCTTAATTGTTCATTCTATCAATTCCTCATTGCTTCATTGATTCATTTCTTTACTGCTGCATCTTCTTACAGGTTCCTTTTTCATATTTTCATTATCATTTTACAACTTCATTGTTTTAGTTTTAGTTTTCATCACTCCATATTACTATTGATTGTTTTGTTGATTATTTTTTTCAATACTTCATTGCCTCATTGATTTTATTTTTTCATCTACTTATTTCAAAACTGCTGTAATTTCTTGATTATATTGCTTCCTTTTTCATTTTCTCATTGATTTATCACTATCCATGTTTTCATCATTTCATTGCTTTATTGTCTCATTCTTTCATAGCTTCATTGTTTAATTGATAGATTTCATCACTGCTTATTGCTTCCTTTTTATGTTTTCATTGATTGTTTCTCATTACTTCATTGCTTTATTTCTTCAAGTTTTCATCAAGCCATTGCTTGACTATTTCATCAAAACATTTTTTCAATACTTTTATGCTTCATTGATTTCATTTTTTAATCGATTTATTACTAGCCATATGTTTTCATTACTTCATCGCTTCATTGTTCATTGTATCAATTCCTCATTGTTTCATTGATTCATTCAATTCTTTACTGCTGCATCTTCTGATTGTTTCCTTTTTTATATTTTCATAATTATTTTATCATTCATTGTTTTATTTTTAGTTTTCATCACTCTATGTTACTTGATTGTTTTGTTGATTTTTTCTTCATTGATTTGATTTTTTAACCGATTTATTACTAGCCATATGTTTTCATTACTTCATCGCTTCATTGTTCATTGTATCAATTCCTCATTGTTTCATTGATTCATTCATTTCTTTACTGCTGCATCTTCTGATTGTTTCCTTTTTTATATTTTCATCATTATTTTATTAATTCATTGTTTTATTTTAGTTTTCATCACTCCATATTACTTGATTGTTTCGTTGATTAATTTTTTCAATACTTTATTGCCTCATTGATTTCATTTTTTCATCTACTTATTTCAATACTGCTGTAATTTCTTGATTATTGCTTCTTTTTCATTTTTTCATTGATTTATCACTATTCATGTTTTCATCACTTCATTGCTTTATTGTCATTTCATATCTTTTTATTGCTTCCTTTTTTGTTTTCATTGATTGCTTCTCATTACTTTATTGCTTTATTTTTTCAAGTTTTCATCAATCCATTGCTTGACTATTCCATCAATTAATTTTTTCAATACTTTTATGCTTCATTGATTTAATTTTTTAACCGATTTATTACTAGCCATATGTTTTCATTACTTCATCGCTTAATTTTTCATTGTATCAATTCCTCATTGTTTCATTGATTCATTTCTCCACTGCTGCATCTTCTGATTGTTTCCTTTTTCATATTTTTCATTATTTTATTATTTCATTGTTTTATTTTCAGTTTTCATCACTCCATGTTATTTGATTGTTTCGTTGAATTTTTTTTTCAATACTCCATTGCCTCATTGATCTCATTTTTTCATCTACTTATTTCAATAATTCTGTAATTTCGTGATTATTGGTTCCTTTTTCATTGATTCATCACTTCATTGCTTTATTGTCTCATTTCCTCATAGCTTCATTGTTTGATTGATAGAGTCTTCACTGCTGCATATATTTTTATTGCTTCCTTTTTATGTTTTCATTGTTTCTCATTACTTCATTGCCTTGTTTGATTTTCGTTCATTGCTGACAATAGTAAAAAAATAAACAGTGAATTAATATCACTGCTTTAATTTGTTTCACTTCAATTTTCCAATGATTCATTGCTCAATTGCCTTATTCTTTAATTACTTAATTGACTTACTGCGGATGCATTTTTCATTGTTTCATTTCTTTATGTTCTAATTGTTTCACGGCTTCATTATTTTATTTATTCACTGCTTCATTTTGTTCTCATTTTTCCATTTCTTTATTTTACCTTCTTCTTAATTCTGCACCATACATTTTTAAAAAAATATCGGTTTTAGTTGCTTTTGGATCTGAAGAAATTTATGACAAAATAAAAGAAGAAACACTGAATAACAAAATGGAAGAGGAGGAGGAGAAGGAGATTTTTTATGAAGGCGATAGTATTAAAGAGGAAGTGAGGGAAGAAGAAAATGAAGATAATCAACAATTGCCAAATGAAGAGGGGAAAACAGATTTGGGAATGATTGATGATGATTACGATAAAAATCAAAAATATGGGGGAAATTATAGACAAGCCAAAAAAAAAAAGCAAAAAAAAGGACTTAAAAAAAGTGAAATTATAGACAACTATACGACCAAAGTGAAAAGCAAGGAGAAAACCAATAAAGCAGCTAAAGAAGAAGACGCGGATTACAGAAACGACAATGAGGAAGAAAAAAAATTAAGGAAGAACAAATCAAGCCAGTTGAAATTATTCATACAAATCAAAGTATATAGAAAAAAAATTATGATACAGAAAAGGTTCAAAAAGAAGAAATCAAACCGCTTAAAAGTGAACAACAAACAATAAAGACAAAAAAGTTGAAATAATTTACGAAAAAAGATAACAACAAAGAACACTTAGCTGAAAACAAACAATTGAATAAACAAGATATAAAAAAATTAAAAAAAACAGAAGACGTTTTTGTGAAATTCTCTATAGAAAGTGTTCTCCCACCAAAATAAACCAACACATGTGATCAGCTCAATCGTTTCTCTATGGCCAACCACGTGTAGCTGGTCTACTTTTGGTGACTGGGTTTGTGAATAGAGTGTACATTTGTGAAATTAATTGAAAACAAAGCTGAGCGGTTCGATATAGATGCCAACCAGTGACATCTGTCAAAATGACATCAGTACCATCAACATCAACATTAACACCCAGTCGAATATCCTCTAGAACTCAAGAATTCCAAGCATTCTGTTGCAATGCCCTACAATGTCGTTTTGGCAGTAAGTACCCCCTATTGAACTATCTACACCTCAAACAGAATACAGGATTCCACAGAGAGCCATCATGTCCATCATGCAGCACTTTTTCCTGCAAACCTGCTACAACGCCCGGGTGGTACTGAACGTTGCTATAACACAAATGGTTGCGCCTGAAGCCAATGTCACCATTACAGACGTTTGTCCCAATCTACCCACACCCGTTCATGCCATCAGTGATGTAAGGTACTGCAACTTACCTCTTACATACTAAGCTGCTGTTGCAGGAAACTTCGTACCCTTGGCCGCGACAGGTCAAGGCCATGGTGTTGTACTCGTTTTACGTTGGTTACACCATATCTCAGCTGCCAGGTGGTTGGTTGGCGGACAAGTATGGTGCGCGATGGGTGGAAGGTACATGTCTGATACTGACGGCACTAATCACAGCGGCCTTTCCCATATCCATCCACTACTTTGGCTATCAGGCTGCTATACTGCTGCGATTTATACTAGGACTTGCCCATGTATGTCCCATGTTCATTATATCCATATAATGGTCTGTTTTAGGGGCCGTGTATACCATGCGTTAGCTCCCTCGTCAGCACCTGGATACCGGAACATGAACGTACCATATATGGCGGCATTGCCTTTTCGGGTACCAACTTGGGAGTGATCATGGGCAGTGTGTTGACCGGTGTGATTATCGAGGCTTTTGATTGGAGAATGGCTTTTTATATATGGGCCAGCTATTGTGGAGCATTTTTTTTATTTTTCATTTGTTATGTTTTTTCGTTTCCGGACACGCATCCCAATATCCATCCCCGTGAGGTGAGCTTCATTAAGAAGAGGACTGATGGTAGGTAACATTTTTTATCCATTCTGATTGGACTATATAAGGGGGCGGAGCCTGTTTAGCGTTTTGTTGTCCGCCATTGGTCTGGGGCTAAGTTTGTATGGTGATCGAAAATCGAACTTTCGAACGATATTAAAGTGAACATGCGCACCTTCATTTTGACATCATCAGTCATTCACTGTTCAGTCACCTTCATCATCAATCATCAACTATACAAAATTCTTAGTAATCAAAATGGATGAAACCCCCATTTGCACAAAAAAACCAGAAAAACACACTCCCACCCCCGCCAACAGTCCCAGCCCCTCACAAACCATCGAGGAAATCAACATTGACGCCAAAACCCTCCATGAGGCTCTGCTCAAGGTCGAAACTAAAATCAAAGAATTGGGGGGTAAACTTGTAGGCATCCCCGATGACCCCGACAAGCCGGTTAATCCATATTTAGGCAAAAAACGAAATTGACTCTTGCAGCACAATCTGAAAATGTGCGCAGACGCCCCCTAACCACGCCCTGGCTGAAAATGCTGACCAATGGCCCGTACTTGGCGAACATTTGCGCCAACTTTGCGCACAACTACATTTACTTTAGCTTTGTGACGTACGTGCCCACGTACTTGACGGAGATTTTGAAGTTTGACGTGAACTCCAGTGGAACATATACAGCGTTGCCATATGTGGTGCTGTGGATATCGGCGTTGACGTTTAGCTTCACTGGGGCGTATCTGTTCAAGTGCCTGAAAGTAAATACCTTCAACATGATCTTCGGTGCTGGAGGTGAGTAAACAACTAAAACTCCTTAAACTTACTATAAAAGCATTGCAGGAAATGTGGCATCATCGGCTATTATCCTAACCGCCAAGTACATCGGGTGCAACCGCCCTCTGGCGGTGGGCTTGTTTTGTCTGTCAATGGTGCCGAAGGCTTTCTACTATATGACCATAATGACCAACATCAGCGCCCTCTCGCGTAACTACGGTGGCATCTTGTGCGGGATGAGCAACTCCATCAGCTCGTTGAGCGGCATTGTAGGAAATCAAGTTATTGGCGCTCTTACAAAACAGGTTTGGTCCGGCACTTTAATGCAGTGTTGACAGTTTGTGGTTTTTTTCAGGGGTCCATACAAGAATGGGTCACTGTGTACTGGATATGTACGGGGCTGGCTATTTTTACTACAATTATTTTTTGTTTGTTTGCCTCGAATAAAAGACAGGATTTTGATATAATGGAGACTGAGATGGAGGATGAGGATGATTAAAAAGTCATTATGTTGACAAGTGTGTTTTATTTTCTGGTTATTTTTGTTCCGTTCAAAGTTTAGGTGGATATTTTTTCCATGTTTTTAATGGAAATTTCATGCTGAATTCACTGGTAAAGTCTGCACATAGCTGTCTTAATTAGTTTTCGAGGTATAACTTTGTTTATGAATTAATGCACTTTTGGTATTGCAAAGGGTTTGAGTCGATTTATCTCCATAATTTTCCAACACACCCTGTATATTTTATACATGTTTTTAAATGGAAATTTCATGCTGAATCCACTGGTGAAGGCTGCGCATGGCTGTCTTAATTAGTTTTTGCGGTATAACTTTGTTTATGAATTAATGCACTTTTGGTATTGCATAGGGTTTGAGTCGATTTATCTCCATAATTTTCCAACACACCCTGTATATTTTATACATGTTTTTAAATGGAAATTTCATGCTGAATTCACTGGTGAAGTCTGCGCATGGCTGTCTTAATTAGTTTTTGAGGTATAACTTTGTCTATGAATTAATGCACTTTTGGTATTGCAAAGGGTTTGAGTCGATCTATCTCCATAATTTTCCAAAACACCCTGTATATTTTATACATGTTTTTAAATGGAAATTTCATGCTGAATTCACTGGTGAAATCTGCGCATGGCTGTCTTAATTAGTTTTTGCGGTATAACTTTGTTTATGAATTAATGCACTTTTGGTATTGCATAGGGTTTGAGTCGATTTATCTCCATAATTTTCCAACACACCCTGTATATTTTATACATGTTTTTAAATGGAAATTTCATGCTGAATCCACTGGTGAAGGCTGCGCATGGCTGTCTTAATTAGTTTTTGCGGTATAACTTTGTTTATGAATTAATGCACTTTTGGTATTGCATAGGGTTTGAGTCGATTTATCTCCATAATTTTCCAACACACCCTGTATATTTTATACATGTTTTTAAATGGAAATTTCATGCTGAATCCACTGGTGAAGGCTGCGCATGGCTGTCTTAATTAGTTTTTGCGGTATAACTTTGTTTATGAATTAATGCACTTTTGGTATTGCATAGGGTTTGAGTCGATTTATCTCCATAATTTTCCAACACACCCTGTATATTTTATACATGTTTTTAAATGGAAATTTCATGCTGAATCCACTGGTGAAGGCTGCGCATGGCTGTCTTAATTAGTTTTTGCGGTATAACTTTGTTTATGAATTAATGCACTTTTGGTATTGCATAGGGTTTGAGTCGATTTATCTCCATAATTTTCCAACACACCCTGTATATTTTATACATGTTTTTAAATGGAAATTTCATGCTGAATCCACTGGTGAAGGCTGCGCATGGCTGTCTTAATTAGTTTTTGCGGTATAACTTTGTTTATGAATTAATGCACTTTTGGTATTGCATAGGGTTTGAGTCGATTTATCTCCATAATTTTCCAACACACCCTGTATATTTTATACATGTTTTTAAATGGAAATTTCATGCTGAATCCACTGGTGAAGGCTGCGCATGGCTGTCTTAATTAGTTTTTGCGGTATAACTTTGTTTATGAATTAATGCACTTTTGGTATTGCATAGGGTTTGAGTCGATTTATCTCCATAATTTTCCAACACACCCTGTATATTTTATACATGTTTTTAAATGGAAATTTCATGCTGAATTCACTGGTGAAGTCTGCGCATGGCTGTCTTAATTAGTTTTTGAGGTATAACTTTGTCTATGAATTAATGCACTTTTGGTATTGCAAAGGGTTTGAGTCGATTTATTTCCTTAATTTTCCAATACACCCTGTATATTTTTTCTATTCTTTTAAATGATAATTTCATGCTGAATCCTATGGTGATGACTGCGCAAGGCTATCTTCTATAGTTTTTGAGATATAATTTTTTTAATCGATGTAGGAACTTTAGCTATTGTACAAAGTTTGAGTCGATTTATCTCCATAATTTCCCCTTACACCCCCGTATATTTTCTTCATGTTTTTAAATGGAAATTCAATGCTGAATCCACTGGTGAAAACTGCGCATGACTATCTCCTCTGAATCTCGAGGTATAATTTTTTATAAATAGATTTGATGCCATATCCCTAAGTAAAAAGCAACAGACATACTTTTTGAATTTGATCAGTGCTGCCATCTCATTCATGTGCTACTTATAATTTTATTACATATTATTATTTTTCACAAGCTCGTCCACTAACTAATGCCATCTATTAATAATGGCGTCAAACGTTATGATTGACATCTGAGTGACATTTGAATTCGAACGTAAAAACAAACAAAAGTACGCACGCGTCCAAACGTCAACTGTCTATACCTGTGACATCTGTCAAAATGAAACCGGCCACAGCGGCCGAGTCCTCTGCCCCACCACCAAACGAAAACGTCTTCTGCTGCAACATCCTACAATGTCGTTTCGGCAGTAAGTATAAATCCTGCAGCGCCATCTACACTTTAAACAGAACGACGAATCCCACAGAGGGCCGTTATGGCCTTTATGCAGCACTTCCTGCTGCAAGCCTGCTACAACGCCCGGGTGGTACTAAACGTTGCTATAGTAGAAATGACAGAGCCTGAAGTGAAAGGCATCAAAGATTCTTGTCCGGATCTACCAGATCCCGTCCAGTATAGTCATCCGGTAAGGTACCTATATGGTACTAAAATAGGTTCTACATTGTTGTTGCAGGAAATTTCTTATCCTTGGCCGCGCCAGATCAAGTCTATGGTCTTGTACTCGTTTTTCGTCGGCTACGCCGCAGCGCAGGTACCCGGCGGTTGGATTGCTGACAAGTATGGTGCTCGATGGGTGCAGGGTGTTTGTATGATCATAACTGTAATTGTGACAGCTATTCTGCCTGCGTCTGCGCACTACTTTGGATACGAAGCTGTTATAGTGCTACGATTTATACTGGGACTTGTCCATGTACGTGTATAGTTTTTTCAATTTGAGGTCAATGGTGTTTTAGGGACCGTGCATACCGTGCTCCAGCTCCCTTATCAGTACCTGGGTGCCGCCCAAAGAGCGGCCCTTATGGGGCGGCATTGCCGTTTCGGGCAGCAACTTGGGCGTGATTATCGGCAGCATATTGACAGGAGTGATTATCAAGGCTTTTGATTGGAGAATGGCATTTTACATTTGGGCAGCCTACTGCGCAGTTGCCACAGTTATTGCCATGTTGTATGTGTATTCGTTTCCGGAAACGCATCCCAATGTCGATCCTGCCGAGGTGGATTATATCAAGAAGAGTATTGCTCGTAGGTCTATTTTGATGGGACTATAATGGGGCGGAGCCTTGATACCGTTCAGTAGTCCGTCCGTTGTTTACTTCTTAAATGGTGATTCACGTTACTAGGCCGGGAAATGACTTATTAAAGCACGAGACAAGATGAAAATCATACAAACAATAACAATTTTTGAGGTTAGATATCTTGGGTAATTTCAAACCGATTTTGATGATTTTTTTACGAAAATGTAGCACAAAATATTGTCTTCAATTTTTATTAAATGCAAAATTTGGTTAAAACTGTCACATTTTCAGCTATTTACACTCAAATGGATTTTACCAAAATATAGCCTCTATATAACCCCATAACAGTACCGGCGCTTGAATACAAATACTGATAAAACCACCATCATTGAGTACTGTTAGGGGAGAGTTTTAGCGGTGCATCCGAAAAAAATAAAATCCACACATTGTTGGTGGCACATTCTTATCATGAGATGGCGCCAGACAAACTTAGATAATATAGTTAGGTAGATGGCGCCAGTCAAACCATGCTACAACTTTTAAAGTTAGTGAAATCTATACAATTTTCCAATCCAATTTTACCGGCTCTGATGATGTAATGTGTCTTTTACCGCACTGATTTTGAGTGCGGTAAATGATACATTACAATACAGTATGAAATAAAAATTCGTTTTCAGTTCAAACGGACGCATCACACCGCCCTCAAGGTACACCCTGGCTGAAAATCATGACAAATGGGCCGTTTATTGCGAACATTTTTGCCAACTTTGCCCACCACTACATCTACTTTAGCTTTGTCACATACGTGCCCACGTACTTTTCCGAAATTTTGAAGTTTGACGTGGACAAAGTCGGCTTGTTGACATCGGTTCCATACATGGTGCTGTGGAGTTCGGTGATGACGTTCAGCTTCACTGCGCCTCTGGTGCAAAAGCACCTGAGACAGAACACTTATGACATCGTTTTAGGCGCAGGAGGTAAATTTTCAAGTCTTAAGTGGGTACTTTAGTGACTGTTGCAGGAAATTGCCTAAGCGCTGGCTTGATGCTCCTGGGCAAGTACATGAAATGCAATCGAATTTTGGCGGTGGTCTGTTTTTGTCTGGCAATGATTCCGAAGGGTTTCTACTATACGACCATCGCGACCAACATCAACGCCCTCTCGCACAACTACGGCGGAATCTTGTGTGGTATTAGTCTGGGCATAAGCTCACTGGCCGGCATTATTGGGAACCAACTGATTGGCGCCATTACGAAACAGGTTTGTTTCATATTATGATGCAGTATTGCCAGTAATATCATTTCAGGGGTCGATAGATGAGTGGATTATCGCCTACTGGGTATGTCTGGGACAGGCGATTTTTACTTTAATTGTTTTCGCGTTGTTTTCCTCGGACAAAAGGCAGGATTTCGATAAACTGGCAGACGAGAGTAATTAAACGTTGTCATGATTATTTTTGTTTTATTTGCACATGGCAAGAGATAAGATAAGGATTATCACAGCGGCTATATCTATCAGATTAGCCGACTATTGTGCACAGTTATAGAAAAATCCAGAGAAATGTCTTGGCACGGAGGTCCGCCACCACCACCACATCATCACCATGGACCACCACCCCACCATCATGGTCCTCCACCACCAGATCATGGTCCCCACGACCCACCACCTCCATGGTCCCCCCCACTAGATCCAGGGTTTGGGTTACACCCAGGCGGTCCACCACCACTAGACCCAGGCTTTGGGTTGCACCCAGGTGGTCCACCACCTCCAGGCGGTCCACCACCACTAGATCCAGGCTTTGGGTTGCACCCAGGTGGTCCACCACCTCCATGGGGTTTCCCACCATGTCAGCACCAATGGAAAGCACCAGGATGTGGACCTTGCGATGGATGGAGGTGGGCTTGATGTAGGATTCGTGTTTTTTTCATTTAGATGAATGCTGTATAATTGTCAATCTTTTTTGTAATGCTTGCAACAAAATATAAATAAAAATAACTCCACTTGACAGTACGTTTATTATCCTTGTTAATAAATTCAATTTAATCTACCACCTCCAACCATGGCAATGGTGACAACCAGGAGAATTAAACTGATGGCCACACCCAGGAAAACCATGGGGTGGTGGTGGTGGTGGTCCATGGTGATGCGGTGGGCCTCCAAAGGGTGGCGGTGGAGGGCCATGATGGTGTGGTGGGCCATGATGATGCGGTGGTCCATGATGTGGGGGCCCGCCGAAGGGTGGTGGTGGACCACCGGGCCCACCGTGGTGGTGGTGGTTGTGATGGGGGGGACCTTAAAACCATTGTTTACGTGGGTATAACAATATATAGAGCTACTCACCGTTCCAAGACATATCCGTTTGACTATAATTCGTTGTGGCGAATCGACGTATTTATCCCCGATTATTTTTATCCTTATCTTATCTAGAGTGTACTAAGAAACCTTGATTAGTAATACAAAAGTTCCGTGAATCAACATGTTTATCAAAAATAAATAAGGTTGTCAGTCATCAATGATGGGCTTGGTAAGATAACAGTGGCCAAAATTTTAGGATACCTAAAACCAGGTCCATAATGCCTCATATGTCCGGATTGAGCGACCCAAATCTATAGAAATTTCAACGCGGTGCTCATCTTCATAAGCCTAACAACTCCTCAAAATTTCAACTTCCTACAATAAGCACAAGAGGAGTTATGAGAAGGTCATTTTTTGGAGGACACCATGCTAAGATTTCGTAAAACGAGGTTCAATAATGTCTTATATCTCCGGATTGAGTGAGCCAAATCTATTGAAATCTCAACGCGGTGCTCATCTTCATAAGCCTAATAACTCTTAAAAATGTCAACTTTCCACATTAAGCACAAGAGGAGTTATGAGAAGGTCATTTTTTGGAGTACACCATGCTCAGATTTCCCAATTAGAGGTTCAATGCCTTATATCTCCGGATTGAGTGAGCCAGATCTATTGAAATTTAAAAACGGTGCTTATCTTCATACACTCAATAACTCCTGAAAGTTTCAACCTCCTACAATAAGCACAAGAGGAGTTATGAGAAGGTCATTTTTTGGAGGACATCATGCTAAGATCTCGTAAAACGAGGTTCAATAATGTCTTATATCTCCGGATTGAGTGAGCCAAATCTATTGAAATTTCAACGCGGTGCTCATCTTTATAAGCCTAATAACTCTTAAAAATTTCAACTCTCCACATTAAGCACAAGAGGAGTTATGAGGAGGTCATTTTTTGGAGTACACCATGCTCAGATTTCCTAATTAGAGGTTCAATGCCTTATATCTCCGGATTGAGTGAGCCAGATCTATTGAAATTTAAAAACGGTGCTTATCTTCATACACTCAATAACTCCTGAAAGTTTCAACCTCCTACAATAAGCACAAGAGGAGTTATGAGAAGGTCATTTTTTGGAGGACATCATGCTAAGATCTCGTAAAACGAGGTTCAATAATGTCTTATATCTCCGGATTGAGTGAGCCAAATCTATTGAAATTTCAACGCGGTGCTCATCTGTATAAGCCTAATAACTCCTCAAAATTTCAACTTCCTACATTAAGCACAAGAGGAGTTATGAGGAGGTCATTTTTTTGAGGACACCATGCTAAGATTTCCCAAAACGAGGTTCAATGCTTTATATCTCCGGATTGAGTGAGCCAGATCTATTGAAATTTAAAAACGGTGCTTATCTTCATAAACTCAATAACTCCTGAAAATTTCAACCTCCTATAATAAGCACAAGAGGAGTTATGAGAAGGTCATTTTTTGGAGGACACCATGCTAAGATTTCGTAAAACGAGGTTCAATAATGTCTTATATCTCCGGTTTGAGTGAGCCAAATCTATTGAAATCTCAACGCGGTGCTCATCTTCATAAGCCTAATAACTCCTCAAAATTTCAACTTCCTACAAAAAGCACAAGAGAAGTTACAGGATGGACACTTTTTGGAGGACACGATGGAATCCAAGACCTTTCAAAACAAGGTTCAGTGCCTCATAAGGATTGAGTGGGTCGAATTCATTGAAATTTCAACACGGTGCTCAACTCTATGAAGTAAATAACTACTGGAATTTACAGCTTTCCACAATGACCACAAGAGAAGTTACAGGGTGATCACATTTTAATAACGACCGAAATTTTAGATCTTCCTTAAAGGCGTGTAATGCCACATAACTCCCAATTGAGTGGATCGAATTTGATGAAATTTCAACATGATACTCAACTCTATTTAGTCAACAACTCCTGAAAATTACAGCTGTCTAAAATCACCACAAGAGAAGTTACAGGGTGGTCATGTTTTAGCGACCGAAATTTTTGATCTTCCAACAAGGAATTCAATCCCTTATATTTCCCAAATGAATGAACCGAATTTATTGAAATTTGCGTAGGGTGCTCAACTTCATGAAATCAACAACTTCATCATACAGGATGGTCAAATTTATTTACACATCATCTTCACAATAGCTATAATCAATCCAATCACCAGCACAAGCATGGGGCTTACACCTGGTACACGTGGCAACGGCTTGGTAAGCATGGTCAACAACCAAATCTTCCTATCACTATACGGGGGGTACCTTATACTCTGCAACCTCTCCCCAATCATGTCTAGGCTTTTGATCAGTGTGGCTTTGTGATGAGAGAACGTGTCAAAGGTCTTCTCGCCATGGTAGGCACCGATACCACTATTCCCCACCCCTCCAAAGGGTAGAGTGTGACAGGCGTAGTGCACCATGACGTCGTTGACGACAAACCCACCACTGGAAGTACCATGAAGAAACTTGTCCTGTACCAGTTTGCTCGAAGTGAAGACGTACAACGCCAGTGGCTTCTCTCTGGAGTTGATAAACTCAATAGCCTCCTCCGGTGATTCTACCGTTAGAATTGGCAACACCGGGCCAAATATTTCCTCGTGCATTATAGGGTCATGTGGTTTTACGTCAACAAGTATTGTGGGCTCGATAAAACGGTCCGATGAATTGGTCTTTCCACCCATGACGATGTTTTGACCATTAATTAGCTGGGTTATCCGGTTGAAGTGAATTTCGTTGATGATTCTGCCAAAGTCAGGAGTGCTCCTGACATCTCCATACCACTCTTGTACCACTTTCTTGGCAGCCTGTACGAATTTGTCGCGGGTAAACTGGCTACATAGGAGGTAGTCTGGCTCGATGCAGCTTTGCCCGGCGTTGACACATTTCCCCCACATTATACGCGCTGCTGCCACGTCTACATCGGCTGAGTCATCTAGGTAAACCGGGCTTTTACCTCCTAGCTCCAGGGTGACTGGCGTAAGATACTTAGCTGCGGCTGCGTAGATTATTTTGCCAACAGCAGTGCTGCCCGTGTAAAATATATAGTCGAAACGTTGTTCTGCAATTTATTGGGTATAATCACACCAGCGCCACCTGTACTTACCAAGTAAAACCGTTGTTTCAGGGATGCCACCATTAACAACATAATAGCACTCCTTGTCTATGTATTTGGTTAGTTCCTCTTCCAAAAGCTGCGCGGAGCCTGGTGCTAGCTCTGAGGGTTTAACCACTGCGCAGTTGCCAGCAGCTATGGCTCCCACCAATGGGGATATGGTGAGTGCAAGGGGGTAGTTCCACGCTCCTACAATCATAACCACCCCATAAGGCTCCTTGGTTATTTGGACCTGCAATTTATAGTTGGAGGAGGGCTTGGATGGAGGGGACTTACAGTGTCCATGAGGTTAGGTAGAGGCTTGGATGGTTTGATGGGTTGCATCCATTGTTTCAGTTCGGTTATGGCCTGTTGGACGTCGTTTTTCATCTGGATTAGTTCGCCTAGGTAGGATTCCATTTTGGGCTTTTTGTTGTCGGTTGCCAGGATTTGCAGCATTTTTTGTTCATTGTCGTTGAGGAAGTTTTGCAAACCTGGAAAAGTAGGAGGAATGTGGTGAGCTTAGCTTTATTAGAAATAACAGGACATTTGCAGGAGTTAATGAAGGTTGCATAACCCTCCTCAAAAAGGCTCAAAATATACTTAAAATGTGCTGTGGTTACTCTATTTTCGGCGCTATAACTCAAAAGTACCTGAAAGAGGAGGAAATTTGCCTGTCAGTGGTCAAAATATTTTCATATAGCTTCCATCAGTAACTTACGCTTGCTGTAGTTACTCTATATCTGGCTCTATAGCTCAACAACTATTTAAGATAATAAGCTGAGCTTGACTCCATCAGAAAGATGAGGAAATTTGCAATAATTGATATAGGTGGCGCCACTTAGAACTCTTCTTAAAAACTACCAGTCAGAGGTCAAAATATTTTTATAGCTTCCAACAGTCACTTACGCCTGATGTACTCTATATTACTATATTTAGCTCTATAACTCAACAACTAGCCGAGATATTGAGATGAGATTAAGTCCATTACAATGAAGAGGAAATTTGCAGTAACTAGCATAGGTGTCGCCACTCACCACTCTTCTCAAAAATCATCTGTCAGAGTCCAAAATATCCCCATAGCTTCCAAGAACCCCTTACGCCTGATGTAGCTACTCTATGTTCAGCTTAACAACTTTCAGAAATTTGAAATGAGATTAAGTCCATTAGAAAGAGGAGGAAATTTGCTATAACTAATGCAGATTGCGCCACTTTGAAAAATCATTTGTCAAAGGTTAAAATATTTTCATAGCTTCCAAGAGAAACGATGTTCAATGCCTCATAACTCTGGATTGAGTGGGCCGAATTCGATGAAATTTTAACCCAGTGCTCACCTTTACGAAGTCAACAACTCCTGAAAATTACAACTCTCCACAATCGCCACAAATGGACTTACAGGGACACTTTTCAATGTCGGTCGCTGAAGTTATAGCAACCAAATATTTTGGATCTTACAAGAAGGAGTTCAATGCCTCATAACTCCCAATTAAGAGGTCCGAATTGATTGAATTTTCAACAGGGTGCTCAACTCTATGAAATAAACAACTCCTGAAAATTACAACGTTCTATAATCATCACAAAAGGAGTTACAGGGTGGTCATGTTGTCAGCGACCGAAATCTCAGATCTCCCAAAGAGGAGTTCAATACCTCCATAACTCCCAATTGAGTGTGCCGAATTGATTGAAACTTTAACAGGGTGCGCAACTCGAGAAAGTTAACAACTCCTGAAAATTACAACTTTCTATGATCACCACAAGAGGAGTTACAAGGTGGTCAGGTTTTAGCGACCGAAATTTTGGATTTCCCAGAAAGAAGTTCAATGCCTTTATAACTTTCAATTGAGTGGGACAAATTGATGGAAATTTTAACGCGGTGCTCAACTTTATGAACTTGATTCCTACAATAAATACCAACTTACCTTTGAGCTGCTTCAATCTAAACTCATAAGGCTTTGTTTTCCCACTGTTAAAAGCACTTCTAGCACCAAGAACAACTTCTCTGGGATTTATTGGCATTTTATCTGTTTGGAATGAATTCGTTTTGTGCACTGGAGAGTAAACAGTCTAATTAAGTCGATTCAATTCAAATCGAATGGCAGGGGGCAGAGGTCAAGGGTCCGTGTTTTGAAAAATTCCATGCAATTTGCTAATTAATTCCTGGCAGATGGAGATAAGGGTTCCCTAGAATAACTGATTCAAGTGTGAAAATACTTGATCCGACAGCAACATTGCGATAAGATAACGATAAAAATGATAACAAAACTCTTTGTTCACAAACTTTTATTAAATCTAAAATTACACCTTACAACCATTTCCAACCATCACAAGAGTCACACCCATGCATTGGGCTATAATGTTGACACGGTGGAGGACCATGGGGTGGTAGTCTGGGATATGCTGATGAGTGATGAGAACAAGATTGGCAAGAACAATGGTGATATGTGGATGAGCAACAACCTTGTGGTGGTGACGCGTATATTGTTGGTGGTGGTGGTGGGGGCACATACACTGTTGGTGGTGGTGGTGAAGGAACGTACACTGGAGGAGGCGGAGATGGCACATACATTCCAGGTGGTGGAGGATGAGCAGAGTACGGAGGAGGACGGGGTTTACGCATGACGTCAATAAATGAAGCAGCAACACCTGCAGCTATTCCTCCAGCAATACCGCCTGCAATTCCTCCTGTTTTGTATGTTATTGAGGTTATGTTAGTAAATAACTTACCAAGGATGGCATTGCCGTCATGATGATGTTTGTGGTGATGATGTGGTGGTGGCATGTTTCCGTTTGAATGGTTGGTTTGAATATGCGCGATATTTTATTCAAGCTTATCTTGTTATTTAGTGATAAGGATGAGTCATAGGCAGATGTGGTTTCGCGGTATGTTGATCGATGAGTCACTGTATGGGAATTTTTACCTAAGGTAAATATTGATATCTACAAGTCAAAAAATTAAATCAAAAAATGAAAGCAAAAAGGAACGCGAAAAAAAATGAAAATCTGTAATAAACGTGGAAATCCTTTCCGGATACACGTTTTTTTTTAAAAAGGTGCAAAAAAAAACACTGAAATAAACGATGTACAGGGTGTTCCATTCTGGGTACTTTTGCGGGGTATCTCCGTTATTCTTATAGATAGAAAGTTGCTGTTTTCGCGACAGTGTGCTACTTTTTCGTGAAACTAAAGATGCCGTTAACAAAATTTTCATAGCCCTTTTAGTTTTCAAGATACAGAGCTATATTGAAAATGTTGCATTTTAAGGTACCCCTCGTATCTAAACTATCAGATAAGTTATGGAAAATGTGAAAACTGTTTCTTACATAACTTTTCCCGTAGAACTCGATTCTGCCATTCGGAATTGGTGTGTACAGGTGTACAGGTCAGGTCAAAAAGTTATCTGACCCAACTTTATTTTTCTAAATGAAACACCCTGTGTATTTATAGTCCATAAGATTTGTCTTTTTTTTACCTTTTCAAAAATATATAACAGTATGCACTTTAAAAAAAAAGAAAAAAATTATCCTTTTCACCTGACCTCGTATACCAATTCCGAAGGCAGCATCGAGTTCTATACGGGAAAAGTTTCGATTTTGCCTTCGAAATTAGTGTACAGGGTCAGGTCAAAAAGTTATCGGACACTACCTTGGAGCGGCTTCAATCTAAACTCGTGAGACTTTGTTTTTCTACTGTTAAAAGCACTTCTGGCACTAAGAACCACATCTTTGAGATTCATTGGAATTTTATCTGTTTGGAATGAACTCGTTTGGTACTCTCTAGTTAAAAATGGTATATAAACTTTTTGAAAAAAAGAAAATTTTCCTGGTATATTTTTTCATAAAACGTAGGAGTCTAGCTATACGGAGAGTCAAAAAACTTTTATTTATAAAACTATGAATCTATCACAAAGTTCCAGTTTTACGACTTTAACTCAAAAATTTTCTAAGAAATTGTATATAGGAACTTTTTTGAAGACAAGAAAATTTTGTACTTTCATAAAACGTACAGGTCTAGTTAGTAGTTATACAATGAGTCAAAAATCTAAAAATTGTAAAGTCATCACCAAAACATCTTTATTGAAACTCATACATCACATTGCAATAAACCAATGGAATATTTCACATGTCCGTCACGTGACATAACCTTAATATATACAAGTACCTAACCTAAAACCCTCAAAACAGGGCAATCACAAATTCTTGCCAGTCGGCGAGTACCGATGGGTCAATTGCACTGAATCTGTCAATTTTGACACATCCTTTTGTAACCGATCCAGTTCCTCTTCGGATTCGTTACAATCTGACAACGTTGCTATAGGCGTATGCGGCGCAGCGTCTGGCACCAACCCTCGTAAAAACAACGACAACACCGTCCAAGGTATAAGCCTACAACAATAAACCAATAACAAACCTCTATTGAGTTGTTTACGAACGCTTTGAATATCAGGCCAATCCGCATCGGCCCTGGTATCAGAACCATCGTCTCATTGGCCATAATTCCCTCGACAATCCTGTCAGCCACGTCATTCGAGTTCAATCTCGGCAAAAATCGGCTGTCAACCGAGTCAAACATTCCGGTTGCCGATATGAAGTAGGGACAGATTGCTGTTGTCATTACTCCTTTGACACCTGTCATTGAATATAGTTTAATACATAGGTGGGAGGAGGAGGAGGTTACCTTGCGCCTCGAGTTCCACTCGGAGGGCCTCGTCGAAGCCGACGGCGGCAAATTTGGATGCACAGTAGTCGACCAGTTTGTTTATGCCCACGTGTCCTGCCATTGAAGCTATAGTGACGATGTGGCCGTGTTGGTTTTCGATCATGGCGGGCAAGAAGGCTTTGACGGTCTAAAATGGTGAAACAATAATAAACTATAAATTGCCTGGACTATTATTTTTAGTGTGGACACGTGACTATCTGATGCTATTCTGATTACACGTCATGTGATAAAGCTAATAGTCCAGGCAAGGTGTGGTGATATACTGAGCCACAAAACTTAATTTTTGCATATAGGTATCTGGGAAATTTTCAAAGTTTTGCAAGCCTGGAGGAGTGAGAGAATTGTGGATCAAAACAAGTTTCTAGAAGGTTCAAAACTCCTGATGTAGTCACTCTATGTTCAGCTCTATAATTCAACAGCCAGTAGAGGTATTGAGGTGAGATTAAGTCCATTAAAAAGAGGAGAAAATTTGCTATGATCAATGTAGGTTAGTCGATTAGAAAGAGGAGGACATTTGCAAGACATAATGTAGGTTGTGCCACCCACAACTCTCTCCAAATATTTCCCGTCATAGGTTTAAATCTCCGCATAGCCTCGATGAACCACTTTCGTTTGAGGTTATTACACTATATTTGGCTTTATAGCTCAAAAACTACCAAATATATTCAGGTGAGCTCATCTCCATGAGGAAGAGGAGGAAATTTGCTATAAATAACGCAGATTGCGCCACTCATAACTATTCTGAAACATCATTTGTCAATGTCAAAATATCTTCATAGCTTCCAAGAGCAACGGTGAACAGTGCCTCATACCTCCGGATTGAGTGAGTCGAATTCAATGAAACTTCAACACGGTGCTCAACTTCATGAGGTTAACAACTCCTGTAAATTACAGCTAACTTCAATCACCACAAGAGGAGTTACAGGATGGTCACGGTTTAGCGACCAAAATTTTGGATCTCCCAAAAAAGAGTTCAATGCTTCCATAACTCCCGATTGAGTGGACCGAATTCAATGAAATTTGAACACGGTGCTCAACTTTTTAAAGTTAACAACTCCTGTAAATTACAACTTTCTATAATCACCACAAGAGGAGTTACAGGAGGGTCACGTTTTAGCGACCAAAATTTTGGATTTCACGGAAAGGAGTTCAATGTCTCCATAACTCACAATTGAGTGGACCGAATTCAATGAAATTTTGACGCGGTGCTCAACTTTTTGAAGTTAACAACTCCTGTAAATAACAACTTTCTATAATCACCACGAGAGGAGTTACAGGTGGTCACGTTTTAGCGACCGAAATTTTGGATTTTACAGAAAGGAGTTCAATGCCTCCATAACTCCCGATTGAGTGGACCGAATTCAATGAAATTTTAACACGGTGCTCAACTTTTTGAAGTCAACAACTCCTGCAAATTACAACTTTCTATAATCACCACAAGAGGTGTTACAGGATGGTCACGGTTTAGCGACCAAAATTTTGGATCTCCCAAAAAAGAGTTCAATGCCTCCATAACTCCCGATTGAGTGGACCGATATCGATGAAATTTTAACACAGTGCTCAACTTTTTAAAGTTAACAACTCCTGTGAATTACAACTTTCTATAATCACCACAAGAGGAGTTACAGGGGGGTCTCGTTTTAGCGACCGAAATTTTAGATCTCCTAAAAAGGAGTTCAATGCCTCCATAACTCCCAATTGAGTGGACCGAATTCAATGAAATTTTAACACGGTGCTCAACTTTTTGAAGTCAACAACCCTATAAATTACAACTTTCTATAATCACCACAAGAGGAGTTACATGGGGTCACGTTTTAGCGACCGGAATTTTGGATTTCACTGAAAGGAGTTCAATGCCTCCATAACTCCCAATTGAGTGGACCGAATTCAATGAAATTTTAACACGGTGCTCAACTTTTTGAAGTCAACAACTCCTGTAAATTACAACTTTCTATAATCACCACTATAGAGGAATTACAGGGGGGTCACGTTTTAGTTTAGCACTTCTAATTGAGTGGGCCGAATTCAATGAAATTCTAACACAGTGCTCAACTTTTTAAAGTAAACAACTCCTGTAAATTACAACTTTCTATAATCACCACAAGAGGAGTTACAGGAGGGTCACGTTTTAGCGACCAAAATTTTGGATTTCACGGAAAGGAGTTCAATGTCTCCATAACTCACAATTGAGTGGACCGAATTCAATGAAATTTTGACGCGGTGCTCAACTTTTTGAAGTTAACAACTCCTGTAAATAACAACTTTCTATAATCACCACGAGAGGAGTTACAGGTGGTCACGTTTTAGCGACCGAAATTTTGGATTTTACAGAAAGGAGTTCAATGCCTCCATAACTCCCGATTGAGTGGACCGAATTCAATGAAATTTTAACACGGTGCTCAACTTTTTGAAGTCAACAACTCCTGCAAATTACAACTTTCTATAATCACCACAAGAGGTGTTACAGGATGGTCACGGTTTAGCGACCAAAATTTTGGATCTCCCAAAAAAGAGTTCAATGCCTCCATAACTCCCGATTGAGTGGACCGATATCGATGAAATTTTAACACAGTGCTCAACTTTTTAAAGTTAACAACTCCTGTGAATTACAACTTTCTATAATCACCACAAGAGGAGTTACAGGGGGGTCTCGTTTTAGCGACCGAAATTTTAGATCTCCTAAAAAGGAGTTCAATGCCTCCATAACTCCCAATTGAGTGGACCGAATTCAATGAAATTTTAACACGGTGCTCAACTTTTTGAAGTCAACAACCCTATAAATTACAACTTTCTATAATCACCACAAGAGGAGTTACATGGGGTCACGTTTTAGCGACCGGAATTTTGGATTTCACTGAAAGGAGTTCAATGCCTCCATAACTCCCAATTGAGTGGACCGAATTCAATGAAATTTTAACACGGTGCTCAACTTTTTGAAGTCAACAACTCCTGTAAATTACAACTTTCTATAATCACCACTATAGAGGAATTACAGGGGGGTCACGTTTTAGTTTAGCACTTCTAATTGAGTGGGCCGAATTCAATGAAATTCTATTACTGTGCTCCACTCTATGAAGTATGTTGAAAATTTCAACTTACTTCAATCTATATTTAAGCTTTGACGGTCTGAAATGATGAATAAATGATATACTATAAATTGCCTGGACTAATATTTCGATCATGGACACGTGACTGTCAATGCCATTCTGATAACACGTCATGTGACAGAGCTTATAGTCCAGGCAAGGTGGGAGTAATGATATACAGAGCCACAAAACTTAATTTCAGATTTTTGTATGCTTATTGTATACAAAAACAGTGAGGTTTATTAAGAAATTGCATTTGTTTTAGGGTGCGTCAGACGTATTTGTACAAAACCACGCAAGCACACCTGGAAATAATTGAACAATTAGTTCCATTTAACATTGTTGTCCAACAACCATCAATTAAATAAATCGCTAATTATTCCCCGTGCAATACGTAAACTGGCCAATTAAATAAACCAAACATTTCCGCAATGGATAAAACTCAAAGTACCATCATCAAGGCTACCTACCCAGAAATGGGCAACAACATTGACGTCAAACGTCCTTTTTATCAAATGATCAGGAGTGTCCAGCAGCAGCGCTCCTGAAACCACGCCTGCGTTGTTGATCAACAGAGTCACATCTCCGACCTCTTCCCTTGTCAATCTGGCAACCCTGTAAACGTCCTCTCTATTGGACAAGTCACACCTGTAGCCGTAGGCAACACCGCCAATACCCTTAACCAGCTCGATGGTCTCTTCTAAACCTGAAAAAAAAAATCAAATGTGACGAAATGGCATTTGCTCGCAATGTGTGCAATGGTGCAAGTCAATATTTATCGTTGAAAGTGGGTATTCGGAACGACGACAAACTAGTTTCTTTGTAATGGGTTTAGAAGTGGATGTAATGGGTTGCAGTACCATGGTATGGAATTGCCATTAATTGGTTGCCGTATCACTTTTTTGAGTATAACTCAGTTATTTTGATGTTAATCGAAAAATTGCATAGGATAGTTTCGATAGACAAGAAAGTTTGCTACAACTTTTATCTGAAGCATCTTTTCATTATTTGTACTGGCTTCAAGATACAGGGTGTCAAAATTGATTAACGAGACGAGTCTTGATAGATAAGAAAATTTGCCTGATGAAAGTAGATCACGTGAACAATCTCTTTTGGTAAACCAGTGGTAATAAAACATTCCAGAAAGTAAAAAACGATAATTTTACGATCAACAAAACGGTGATTTTTATCACTTCAAATCATGAACAGTATTTTCTAATTTTACAGCGTCATTAAATTTTTAAATTGGCATGCATCATCTCAGAGACGTATTGGATTTTAAAATTTAACACTCATCAGAAATTTAATTTTAACGACATGGAATATGATAAAATGAAGAGTTTTATGAATTTACAGGGATGTAATTAAATGTGGTTTGTTTGACCTTTACTTTTTTAGATTTTAGATATGCCAAAGTCCAAATTGCGGTTTATGTCGTGAATACTGCACATAATATTTTTTTTATTATTTTCAACCTTGTTTATCTCAACAACTGTTCGTATAATGGCAAAAAGTTATGGGTTTTTTTTAATGGGAAATTCTCTTCTAAACGCAATAGTTTTGAAGATGTTTACCAGGCAATTAAAGCCCACTTGAAGTTATTACAAATATGACATTCACCTGAATATCTTCAACAGGCGCAGCATCTTCAAGAAGATGCGAACAAGTTTAGCAACAGTGCGTGACCAGTTTCTTCGAATTGCATTCCTCAAGAGTGACTGACCTCAAAGTTCAATGTTTGAGTTGAAAGAGTTGAAGAAGTTTGAGGAATTTCACACACCCATCCTAATGGGCCAATATTGCCACATCACGCTTTCTTCTAATCTATTGTCAACAATCAAATATAATTGGCTGTATGTATTGCGAACACGTATTTCCTGGTGGATTTCAAGTTATGTAACGTGTTGCGGGACATTTTTGTATTTTAATTGAAAAAATGCCGATGTATAAGGTTCAAGTGGCAAGTTCAGAGAAAGTGATATTTATTTCTTGCTATAAATGGAAATATCTCCGCTATTATTATTATTATTATTATTATTAATAAAAACTTGTAGCCAGTCAAATTTCCTATAAAATCTGAATAGTTTTCCTTACCTTCCACATTGACATCCCACAAGACAACCTTGACCCCTAATTTTCCCAGCCGCAGCGCCAACAAGCGGCCAAGTCCCGAACCACCTCCAGTGACCAATGCGATCTCTCCCGCCAAATCCTTGTAGGTTCGGTACTTTTCCGGCAGGAAAAATTTGTAGATTGCCTTTAGAATGTAGAACGCAGATACAAGGAGGAACAGGATGACGTCAGCGGTTGATTTGAGTAGTTTTGGCTCTTTTTTCAAGAGTGGTTTTAGTGTTTGTTCCATGGTGGCATGGAAACTGGAAAAAATTGATTATTTTCCATGTTTTTTTTCTGATCGAGAAATAAAATTTTGGGGGGATTATTTGAAGATTAGCAATGGTTTAACAGAAAAACGAGTTGATGGTGGGACATCGGTAATATCTGGAAAACTACAAGTTCTTTTGGAAAAATAACCAGATATTTGTGTTCCGCATCCTTGAAAATATCGAAAACGATATGCGACTCGACATGTCTCATGAGGCCCCCTAATACGGCCCCTGAACCCTAAATTAAAGAAGAAACGAACCTATAACGTGCGACACATCGTTTCCTATATTTCGTAGGACAAGGAATTTGATTTTATGAGAATTATTCGAACATTTGCAATGGTTCACGAGAAATACGATTTTTTGTGGAAAAAATTAAAGTATCAGGAAAACCATAAGTCTCTTGATAAAAATAACCAGTTTTTTGTATTCCTCATCCTTGAAAATATCAAAAACGACATACGACTCGACGGGACTCATATGACCCCTTAGTGCGGCCCCAGACCCCTAAATTAAAGAAGAAACGAGCTCATAGCATGCGGCACGTCGTTTCCCATATTTTCTAGATCAAGAAATCTGATTTTGCAGGAATCATTTGAAAATGTACAATGGTTAACGAAAAATACCGTTTTTTTTGAAAAAAAAAAATTATTGGGAAAATCATTATGGGAAAAATCATGAGTTTCTTGGTAAAAATAACCAGTTTTTTGTATTCCTCATCCTTGAAAGTATCAAAAACGACATACGACTCGATAGGACTCATATTACCCTTTGGTGCGGCCCCTGACCCCTAAATTCACGACGAAATGGGCCCATAACGTGCGACATATTGTTTCCTATATTTTCTAGGTCAAGAAATCTGATTTTGCAGGAATTATTTGAAAGTTTACAATGGTTTACGAGAAAAAAGGAGTTTTTGTGGGAAAAATTGAAATATCGGAAAAAGCACAAGTCTCTTGGTAAAAATAACCAGTTATTTGTACTCCTCATCCTTGAAAATATCGAAAACGACATACGACTCGACATGACCCATATAACCCCCTAGTGCGGCCCCTGGCCTCTAAATTGAAGAAGAAACGAGCCCATAACATGCGGCACATCGTTTTCCATATTTTCTAGGTCAAGGAATCTGATTTTGCGGGAATTATTTCCAAATTCACAATGTTTTACGAAAAATACGATTTTTTGTGAGAAAACTTGAAGTATCAGGAAAACCGTAAGTCTCATGGTGAAAATAACCAGTTATTCGTAATCCTCATCCTTGAAAATATCGAAAACGACATACGACTCGACATTACTCATATTACCCCTTGGTGCGGCCCCTGATTAAATTGAAGAAGAAACGAGCTCATAACATGTGACACATCGTTTCCCATATTTTCTAGGTCAAGAAATCTGATTTTGCAGGAATTATTTCAAAATTCACAATGTTTTACGAAAAATACGATTTTTGTAGGAAAAATTGAAATATCAGGAAAAGAACAGGTCTCTTTGTATAAATAACAAGGTTATTTGTACTCCTCATCCTTGAAAATATCGAAAACGACATACGACTCAACAGTACTCATACGACTCCCTTATACGGCCCCTGACCCCTAAATTAAAGAAGAAACGAACCCATAACATGCGGCACATCGTTTCCTATATTTTCTAGGTCAAGAAATCTGATTTTGCGGGAATTATTTCAAAATTCACAATATTTTACGAAAAATACGATTTTTTGTGGAAAAACTTGAAGTATCAGGAAAATCATAAGTCTCATGGTAAAAATAACCAGTTATTCGTAATCCTCATCTTTGAAAATATCGAAAACGACATACGACTCGACAGGACTTATATGACCCCCTAACACGGCCCCTGAGCCCTAAATTAAAGAAGAAACGAACTCATAACGTGCGACACATCGTTTCCTATATTTTCTAGGTCAAGAAATCTGATTTTGCAGGAATTATTTGAAAACTAACAATGTTTCACGAGAAAAACGAGTCTTTGTGGGAAAAATTGAAATATCAGGAAAAGAACAAGTCTCTTGGTAAAAATAACCAGTTATTTGTAATCCTCATCCTTGAAATTATCGAAAACGACATACGACTCAACAGGACTTATACGACCCCCTAATACGGCCCCTGACCCCTAAATTGAAGAAGAAACGAACCCATAACGTGCGACACATCATATCCTATATTTTCTAGGTCAAGAAATCTGATTTTGCGGGAATTATCTGAAAATTCACAATGGTTTACGAAAAATACGATTTTTTATGGAAAAAATGAAGGTATCGAGAAAACGTCTCATGGTAAAAATAGTCAGTCATTCGTATTCCTTATCCTTGAAAATATCAAAAATGACATACGACTCGACGGGACTCATATAACCCCCTGATACGGCCCCTGACCCCTAAATTAAAGAAGAAATGATCCGATAACATGCGACACATCGTTCACTATATTTTCTAGGTCAAGATATCTGATTTTGCAGGAATTATCTCAAAATTCACAATCCCTAGTGCGGCCCCTGACCCCTAAATTGAAGAAGAAACGAACCCATAACATGCGACACATCATTTCCTATATTTTCTAGGTCAAGAAATCTGATTTTGCAGGAATTATTTGAAAAATTGCAATGGTTCACGAGAAAAACGAGTAAAAAAACTAAAATATCGGAAAAACCATAAGTCTCTTGGTAAAAATGATCAGTTATTTGTATTCCTCATTTTTTAAAATATCGAAAAAGATGTACGACTCAACATTTCCCACATCCTCTAAGAAAACTCTCATTCCATCTCACTCACACACGCACTAATACATGGGCGATGTTGCCAGTGTTGCCAAAAGAGCACGTCATATAAAGTGAAACGATTGCGGTTTTCACTGGCTATGATTACACTGTTATTATTTGCAAATGCTGTTTGAAATGTGTAATTTACTTTTAAGGCGCATATCTATAATTGCTTAATGATTAATTATTATTTTTGCTCTTTGAAGAACAAATGGCAATTTTTTATGATATTTTTAAGAATGAAAAAAATCATTTACATAATTTTAAAATGAATATTCCTGACAGCGGGTGTTATTGGTGAATCTAATTCTTCAAAGTCAATACTTCAATTAATAAATAAATTCCGTCGATTTGCATACATTACAGTGTCGTTGACAGGAACCAAAAGATAATGTGATTCTTTTGCTAATTATTTCGTAATTGTTTTGTCAATTCACGGGTCTTTGTTATTTTTCAATATTTATTTCTTGATTAACACACCATAACTACCTGTGAAATTGATGCTGAGTAAAAAATATACTACTCCAAAAAAAAAATGAATGAAATAATATTTTGTGAAAATTTCAACCCTCTAGTCCTCTGTCAACATAGTATTCAATTATTCGTGGAATTGTTTACAATTTATTTCACCTTGAATAAAATGTCCAATCATTTCAAAACAAAGCCAGATTATTACCAAAAAATAATCCTCATAAAACCCAAAAATCATCATTCGAATTGCGACAACCCATAGACCTCATTCAGTCTAATACTTCAAAATACAAATTATCCTTGACATGGAATTTTTGAACATATTTTGGACGCACAAGTGGAAGTACCCAGATCAAAATTGCCAAATTTCGCTCCGGGCTTTTTTTCAATTTAATTCACTAGAAAAGAAAAAAATTCAAGGTTATGGTTTTTGTCATGGTTTCGCAATGGTTTCGGGCATGGTTTTTAATTGCTGCGATGTTGCGGTTTGAACTACTTTTAGATTTGAGCACTTTTACGGTTATTGGGATGTGAATAGATTTATATCTTGTTTATTTTTCGGTTTTCGGAAGGATAATTCTTCATATGAAATTTTCAAATTCAATCAACGATTTACAAGGGAAGGTCAAGAAACTTCAAATTGGTTTGTATAAATATTTAACTTTTCATAACTTCTTTATTATTAACTTAAAAGGATAAGTTAATAGAATAAAAAATATTCAAAATACTCTAGTCTAAAAATTGTTTTCATGGAAATTTCAAATTCAATGAGCGGTTTACGAGGGAATGTCCAAAAACTGAATTACTGAGAAGCTTCATGGTGGTTTGTATAAATATTCAACTTTTCATAACTTCTTTATTATTAACTTTAAAGGATAAGTTAATAGAACAACAAATATTCAAAATACTCTAGTCTAAAAATTGTTTTAATGGAAATTTCAAATTCAATGAGCGGTTTACGAGGGAATGTCCAAAAACTAAATCACTGAAAAACTTTAAATTGGTTTGAATAAATATTTAACTTTCCATAACTTCTTTATTATTAACTTTAAAGAATGAGTTAATGGAACAAAAAATATTCAAAATGCCCTAGTCTAAAAATTGTTCCGATGAAAATTTCAAATTCAATGAGCAGTTTACGAGGGAATGTCCAAAAACTAAATCACTGAAAAACTTCAAATTGGTTTGTATAAATATTTAACTCTCCATAACTTCTTTATTATTAACTTTAAAGGATAAGTTAATGAACTAAAAAATATTCAAAATACTCTTGTTTGAAAATAGTTTTTATGGAAATTTTGAATTCAATGAGCGGTTTACGAGGGAATATCGAAAAACTGAATCACTGAAAAGCTTCATGGTGGTTTGTATAAATATTCAACTATTCATAACTTCTTTATTATCAACTTTAAAGGATAAGTTAATAGGATAAAAAATATTCAAAATACTCTAGTCTAAAACTTGTTTTAATGGAAATTTCAAATTCAATGAGCGGTTTACGAGGGAATGTCCAAAAACTGAATTACTGAAAAACTTCAAATTGGATTGTATAAATATTTAACTTTTCATAACTTCTTTATTATTAACTTTAAAGGATAAGTTAATGAAATAAAAAATATTCAAAATACTCTAGTCTAAAAATTGTTTCAATGGAAATTTTGAATCCAAAAAGTGGTTTACGGAGGAATGTCCAAAAACTGAATTACTAAAAAACTTCATAGTGGTTTGTGTAAATATTCAACTATCCATAACTTCTTTATTATTAACTTTAAAGGATAAGTTAATAGAACAAAAAATATTCAAAATACTCTAGTCTAAAAATTGTTTTTATGGAAATTTTTAATTCAATATGCGGTTCACGAGGGAATGTCCAAAAACTAAATTACTGAAAAACTTCATAGTTGGTTGTATAAATATTCAACTATTCATAACTTCTTTATTATTAACTTTTAAGGATAAGTTAATAGAACCAAAATTATTCAAAATACTCTAGTCTAAAAATTGTTTTGATGGAAATTTTAAATTCAATGTGCGGTTCACGAGGGAATGTCCAGAAACTAAATTACTGAAAAACTTCATAGTTGGTTGTATAAATATTCAACTATTCATAACTTCTTTATTATTAACTTTAAAGGATAAGTTGATAGAACCAAAATTATTCAAAATACTCCAGTCTAAAAATTGTTTTAATGAAAATTTTTAATTCAATATGCGGTTCACGAGGGAATGTCCAAAAACTAAATTACTGAAAAACTTCATAGTTGGTTGTATAAATATTCAACTATTCATAACTTCTTTATTATTAACTTTAAAGGATAAGTTAATAGAACAAAAAATATTCAAAATACTCTAGTCTAAAAATTGTTTTAATGAAAATTTTTAATTCAATATGCAGTTCACGAGGGAATGTCCAGAAACTAAATTACTGAAAAACTTCATAGTTGGTTGTATAAATATTCAACTATTCATAACTTCTTTATTATTAATTTTTAAGGATAAGTTGATAGAACAAAAAGTATTCAAAATACTCTAGTCTAAACATTGTCTATATGGAAATTTCAAATTCAATCAGTGGTTTCCTTGGGAAAGTCAAAAAACTGAATTATTGAGAAACTTCAAATTGGTTTGTATAAATATTCAGATATTCATAACTCCTTCATTTTCAACTTGAAAGATAAAGTGAATAAAACAAAAATTATTCAAAATACTCTGACCCAAAAATTAATGATATGTAAATTTCAATTTCATCAACGGTTTACGAAAAAATGTCAAAAAACTGAAACTTATGAAAACATAAAATCATTTGCAAATTATGAACAAATAGTTCAAAAGAAAATCAAGTAATTTTAAATTACCATAAATCCTAGAATCTACCTGCAAAACCAATAATCCTATTCAAAATGCACTTCACAAACCAGCCAGCGCGCACGATTGACCACAACCAAGTGTTTTCAAACCAACCAGATACCATTTAGCAACCCGTCGCATCTCATGGTTCTAATAAATTCACCATGCATGGGTTAAAAGTCCATTGTTATTTTTTTGACCATTTTGTGCACGTACTGACTGAAACCCGTCTTGTAAATTTATGCGTATCATGTCCACATTTGGTGAGTTTTGGAGATTTAAATTGGTATCCGTTCAGTTGTCCGTCCGATCAGTGAAGGGGCGGAGTTTGTTAACCGTCCAGTTGTCCGTCCGGTGGAATATGAGATATGCGCAAATCGCAAACTGTGCGCAGAATCGGAGAACTAACCCAGACATTATCTCTTATATGGAAAAAGAATCTAAATAGGATTTTGACCCTGTATGCACATGTGTAGAAGTGAAAGCCGATTTGAGATTGGCGCAAGTGCATTTTATCTGCTAAAACGAGTACTCAAGTTTCGGAATTCGATTGCCAATAATCATGGGTAAATAGAATGTATATTGCGTAGGTCAAGTTGGTACCCTTTTAATGATCGCACTTGGTACTTATCCTTCTCGATTTTTTTCCGTTAATTTTAAATACCATGGCCGTGCATGCATGGGAACAGGTTCATTAATTTTGGTATATTATACACCATTAAGGTATTTGTCAAAATCAACCCACTTATTTATAGAAAGGAAATCCTGTTAACCATAACAAATTATAGTTTTTGACTACATAGTCTAACAAGTGGTTTCCCAACAATAGTCACGCAAAGGGGCATATATAAAAAATCGGGGGTTTCCGGCGATTTGCGAATTTGCGACGAAATAATAGAAAGCTATGTGGGGATTTCATTAATGCACGCACATGTACTTTTACCGTGGTTTACATATGGCCGGTAGGCGAATCAATCATTAACAAATACGAAATAGCTATATAGATGAGGAAATCGGAGTTTTTTAAAAAATTTTCTGCATAAATCATTTTATCAACTCATTAAATTGATTTTGATTGATAACCTCATTTGTACTTTAATACCAATAATTTCAAAATAATAGCCAACTGGAAACCTGTTTTGCGTCTAATCGCAGATCTCTTTTCTTTAATCTTCATCGATCTTAATTACATGAAAGTCATGCATTAGGTGGGAACTGGTTGGATAGATTGGTAAACAGCTAAAAAATTATTTTATGAGGTGAATTTATTATCAAAGTGATGTTTTGCAGAATAAGTTTCGATAAAAGCATACGACTTGTGCCATTCGTGTATAATCTGAAATTTATAGGCTAAATTAAATAAAATCATGGCAAATTGTGTAATAGCGCTCAATTTTTTTCCAACCTCGCGCTTTTTTCGCCCCACAAGACAACGTTGCACTAAAACCACCATATCTGCCAAACCAGCCGTCCGATTGCAATGAATTTGGCATCATTGGAAAGAGCGGAAATTTTTCTATATCATTGATCACCTCAATCAGTTTTTTAAACTTTTTTAGAAAGTAAATAGGAATTTTGTTCACATCCGTATGATTTTTTGATAAATTCCTTGATAATTTCCGAAAAAAACATAAGATTTTGAACATTCGACTTTTATTCAAAAATTCCATACTTACTCTATTAAGAAAAACTAAAAGTGATGGTGTAAGGATCCCATATTTTTTTTCGACCCCTCGCGCTTTTTTTGCGCCCCATGTCACCCCAAACAGACAACGTTGCACTAAAACAACAATATCTCCCAAACCAGCCGACCGATTGCAATAAATTTGGCATCAATGGAAAGAGCGGAAAATTTTCTATATTACTGATCTCTCCAAACAGTTTTTTAAACTTTTTTTGAACTTATAGAGGGGATGATTTGAAAAATAAAATAGGGATTTTATTCATAATAATATCCGTAAAATTTTTCAATAAATTCCTTAATAATTTTCGAAAAAAACATACGATTTTTACCATTCGAGTTTTATTGAAAAAAGTCACACTTACACAATTATGAAAAAATAAAGGAAATGGTGTAACAATTTCATATTTTTTTCCAACCCATTGCGCTTTTTTCGCCCCACAAGACAACGTTGCACTAAAACAACAATATCTCCTAAACCAGCCGACCGATAGCAATAAATTTGGCATCAATGGAAACCCAAACAGTTTTTTACACTTTTTTTGAACTTATAGAGGGTGATTTGAAAAATTAAATAGGAATTTTATTCATATCCGTGATATTTTTCGATAAATTCCTTAATAATTTTTGAAAAAAACATACGATCTTAACCTTCAAGTTTTTTTGAAAAAAGCCATACTTACACTATTATGAAAAAATAAAGGGGATGGTGTAACAATCCCATATTTATTTCCAACCCCTCGCGCTTTTTTTGCGCCCCATGTCACCCCAAACAGACAACGTTGCACTAAAACAACAATATCTCCCAAACCAGCCGACCGATTGCAATAAATTTGGCATCAATGGAAAGAGCGGAAAATTTTCTATATTACTGATCTCCCTAATGAGTTTTTTAAACTTTTTTTGAATTTATAGAGGGTGATTTGAAAAATTGAAAAGGAATTTTATTCATATCCGTAATATTTTTCGATAAATTCCTTAATAATTTTCGAAAAAAACATACGATCTTCACTCTTCATGTTTTTTTGAAAAAATCCATACTTACACAATTATGAAAAAATAAAGGAAAAGGTGTAACAATCTCATATTTTTTTCCAACCCCTTGCGCTTTTTTCGCGCCATGTCACCCCAAATAGACAACGTTGCACTAAAACAACAATATCTGCCAAACCAGCCGTCCGATTGCAATAAATTTGGCATCAATGGAAAGAGCGGAAAATTTTCTATATTACTGATCTCTCCAAACAGTTTTTTAAACTTTTTTTTGAACTTATAGAGGGTGATTTGAAAAATTAAATAGGAATTTTATTCATATCCGTAATATTTTTCGATAAATTCCTTAATAATTTTCGAAAAAAACATACGATCTTCACTCTTCATGTTTTTTTGAAAAAAGCCATACTTACACAATTATGAAAAAATAAAGGAAATGGTGTAACAATCTCATATTTTTTTCCAACCCCTTGCGCTTTTTTCGCGCCATGTCACCCCAAATAGACAACGTTGCACTAAAACAACAATATCTGCCAAACCAGCCGTCCGATTGCAATAATTTTGGCATCAATGGAAAGAGCGGGAAATTTACTATATTACTGATCTCCCTAATGAGTTTTTTAAACTTTTTTTGAATTTATAGAGGGTGATTTGAAAAATTAAATAGGAATTTTATTCATATCCGTAATATTTTTCGATAAATTCCTTAATAATTTTCGAAAAAAACATACGATCTTCACTCTTCATGTTTTTTTGAAAAAAGCCATACTTACACAATTATGAACAAATAAAGGAAATGGTGTAACAATCTCATATTTATTTCCAACCCCTCGCGCTTTTTCTGCGCCCCATGTCACCCCAAACAGACAACGTTGCACTAAAACAACAATATCTCTCAAACCAGCCGACCGATTGCAATAAATTTGGCATCAATGGAAAGAGCGGAAAATTTTCTATATTACTGATCTCTCCAAACAGTTTTTTAAACTTTTTTTTGAACTTATAGAGGGTGATTTGAAAAATTAAATAGGAATTTTATTCATATCCGTGATATTTTTCGATAAATTCCTTAATAATTTTTGAAAAAAACATACGATCTTAACCTTCAAGTTTTTTTGAAAAAAGCCATACTTACACTATTATGAAAAAATAAAGGGGATGGTGTAACAATCCCATATTTATTTCCAACCCCTCGCGCTTTTTTTGCGCCCCATGTCACCCCAAACAGACAACGTTGCACTAAAACAACAATATCTCCCAAACCAGCCGACCGATTGCAATAAATTTGGCATCAATGGAAAGAGCGGAAAATTTTCTATATTACTGATCTCCCTAATGAGTTTTTTAAACTTTTTTTGAATTTATAGAGGGTGATTTGAAAAATTGAAAAGGAATTTTATTCATATCCGTAATATTTTTCGATAAATTCCTTAATAATTTTCGAAAAAAACATACGATCTTCACTCTTCATGTTTTTTTGAAAAAATCCATACTTACACAATTATGAAAAAATAAAGGAAAAGGTGTAACAATCTCATATTTTTTTCCAACCCCTTGCGCTTTTTTCGCGCCATGTCACCCCAAATAGACAACGTTGCACTAAAACAACAATATCTGCCAAACCAGCCGTCCGATTGCAATAAATTTGGCATCAATGGAAAGAGCGGAAAATTTTCTATATTACTGATCTCTCCAAACAGTTTTTTAAACTTTTTTTTGAACTTATAGAGGGTGATTTGAAAAATTAAATAGGAATTTTATTCATATCCGTAATATTTTTCGATAAATTCCTTAATAATTTTCGAAAAAAACATACGATCTTCACTCTTCATGTTTTTTTGAAAAAAGCCATACTTACACAATTATGAAAAAATAAAGGAAATGGTGTAACAATCTCATATTTTTTTCCAACCCCTTGCGCTTTTTTCGCGCCATGTCACCCCAAATAGACAACGTTGCACTAAAACAACAATATCTGCCAAACCAGCCGTCCGATTGCAATAAATTTGGCATCAATGGAAAGAGCGGAAAATTTTCTATATTACTGATCTCTCCAAACAGTTTTTTAAACTTTTTTTTGAACTTATAGAGGGTGATTTGAAAAATTAAATAGGAATTTTATTCATATCCGTAATATTTTTCGATAAATTCCTTAATAATTTTCGAAAAAAACATACGATCTTCACTCTTCATGTTTTTTTGAAAAAAGCCATACTTACACAATTATGAAAAAATAAAGGAAATGGTGTAACAATCTCATATTTTTTTCCAACCCCTTGCGCTTTTTTCGCGCCATGTCACCCCAAATAGACAACGTTGCACTAAAACAACAATATCTGCCAAACCAGCCGTCCGATTGCAATAATTTTGGCATCAATGGAAAGAGCGGGAAATTTACTATATTACTGATCTCCCTAATGAGTTTTTTAAACTTTTTTTGAATTTATAGAGGGTGATTTGAAAAATTAAATAGGAATTTTATTCATATCCGTAATATTTTTCGATAAATTCCTTAATAATTTTCGAAAAAAACATACGATCTTCACTCTTCATGTTTTTTTGAAAAAAGCCATACTTACACAATTATGAACAAATAAAGGAAATGGTGTAACAATCTCATATTTATTTCCAACCCCTCGCGCTTTTTCTGCGCCCCATGTCACCCCAAACAGACAACGTTGCACTAAAACAACAATATCTCTCAAACCAGCCGACCGATTGCAATAAATTTGGCATCAATGGAAAGAGCGGAAAATTTTCTATATTACTGATCTCTCCAAACAGTTTTTTAAACTTTTTTTTGAACTTATAGAGGGTGATTTGAAAAATTAAATAGGAATTTTATTCATATCCGTAATATTTTCCGATAAATTCCTTAATAATTTTAGAAAAAAACATACGATCTTAACCTTCAAGTTTTTTTGAAAAAAGCCATACTTACACTATTATGAAAAAATAAAGGGGATGGTGTGACAATCCCATATTTATTTCCAACCCCTCGCGCTTTTTTCGCGCCCCATGTCACCCCAAACAGACAACGTTGCACTAAAACAACAATATCTCATAAACCAGCCGTCCGATTGCAATAAATTTGGCATCAATGGAAAGAGCCTGAAATTTTCTATATTACTGATCACTCCAAACAGTTTTTTAAACTTTTTTTGAACTTATAGAGGGTGATTTGAAAAATTAAATAGGAATTTTATTCATATCCGTAATATTTTTCGATAAATTCCTTAATAATTTTTGAAAAAAACATACGATCTTAACCTTCAAGTTTTTTTGAAAAAAGCCATACTTACACTATTATGAAAAAATAAAGGGGATGGTGTGACAATCCCATATTTATTTCCAACCCCTCGCGCTTTTTTCGCGCCCCATGTCACCCCAAACAGACAACGTTGCACTAAAACAACAATATCTGCCAAACCAGCCGTCCGATTGCAATAAATTTGACATCAATGGAAAGAGCGGGAAATTTACTATATTACTGATCTCCCTAATGAGTTTTTTAAACTTTTTTTGAATTTATAGAGGGTGATTTGAAAAATTAAATAGGAATTTTATTCATATCCGTAATATTTTTCGATAAATTCCTTAATAATTTTCGAAAAAAACATACGATCTTCACTCTTCATGTTTTTTTGAAAAAAGCCATACTTACACAATTATGAAAAAATAAAGGAAATGGTGTAACAATCTCATATTTTTTTCCAACCCCTTGCGCTTTTTTCGCGCCATGTCACCCCAAATAGACAACGTTGCACTAAAACAACAATATCTGCCAAACCAGCCGTCCGATTGCAATAAATTTGGCATCAATGGAAAGAGCGGGAAATTTACTATATTACTGATCTCCCTCATGAGTTTTTTAAACTTTTTTTGAATTTATAGAGGGTGATTTGAAAAATTAAATAGGAATTTTATTCATATCCGTAATATTTTTCGATAAATTCCTTAATAATTTTCGAAAAAAACATACGATCTTCACTCTTCATGTTTTTTTGAAAAAAGCCATACTTTCACTATTATGAAAAAATAAAGGGGATGGTGTAACAATCCCATATTTATTTCCAACCCCTCGCGCTTTTTTTGCGCCCCATGTCACCCCAAACAGACAACGTTGCACTAAAACAACAATATCTCCCAAACCAGCCGACCGATTGCAATAAATTTGGCATCAATGGAAAGAGCGGAAAATTTTCTATATTACTGGTCTCCCCAATGAGTTTTTTAAACTTTTTTAGAACTATACAGAGGATGATTTGAAAAATTAAATAGGGATTTTATTCATAATAATATCCGTAATATTTTTCAATAAATTCCTTAATAATTTTCGAAAAAAACATACGATTTTCACCATTCGAGTTTTGTTCAAAAAAGCCACACTTACACAGTTATGAAAAAATAAACGGAATGGTGTAATAAGCTCATATGTTTTTCCAACCCCTTCCTCTTTTTTCGCGCCCCATGTCACCCCAAACAGACAACGTTGCACTAAAACAACAATATCTCCTAAACCAGCCGACCGATTGCAATAGATTTGGCATCAACGGAAAGAGCGGAAAATTTTCTATATTACTGGTCTCCCCAATGAGTTTTTTAAACTTTTTTAGAACTATACAGAGGATGATTTGAAAAATTAAATAGGGATTTTATTCATAATAATATCCGTAATATTTTTCAATAAATTCCTTAATAATTTTCGAAAAAAACATACGATTTTTACCATTCGAGTTTTATTGAAAAAAGTCACACTCACACAGTTATGAAAAAATAAAGGAAATGGTGTAACAATCTCATATTTTTTTCCAGCCCCTTTGCGCCATTTTTGCCCCTCAAGCCACCCCAAATAGACAACGTTGCACTGAAACAACAATATTTGCCAAACCAGCTGTCTGATTGCGGTAAATTTGGCATCAATGGAAAGAGCGGAAATTTTTTTATGGTATTGATGTCCCCGAATCAATGTTTAAGCACCATTAGGGGGTAATAAAAAATTATTCATCGGAGCCGTGCGTACCATTTTCTGACAAATTCCTAAATAGGGCAACGCTGTACAAAAATATATCTACAAACCCAAAAAACTAGCTTTAACGCAAAGAGCGGAAAATTCACCATATTATAGATAATTCTACATTATTTTTTAACCATGCCATTAAAAAAATGAAAGCCTCAAAGTTGAGGAAGCCAGCATTTATTGACATGGTCTATTTATACTACAGTAGAGTGAATGAAGTGTCAGCAGATGAATAAAAATTACAATAATAAAGAAAACTTGGCAACACTCAACCCCACTAACCTCAAGTATTGATCCTCAAAACACGCACATTCAGACACATCCGAAATTTTAATACGTTCTACACGCGCATCTACAATCTACTGAATGTTTACTATTGCTGCTGCTTATGCTCATGCGAAATCTATAAAGGAAATTACTTTCGGAAAACCGGATTGAATTTTTTGTTCTTTTCATCGATCCGGATCGGATTTGTCCTGCGCTCTATTCTGTCGGTGTTGTCACGATGGAGTTTAATGCAGGAAACGTCCTTCGCATTCTTTCTTATGGGATGATTGGATTTAATTATAATTAATTATAGGTAATGAAATGAAATATTAGATGCAACGTTATAATTATTGTGTATATCAACCATAACTCAAAAATGTGAATTTTTAAAGATGTTATTGAAATTTTATAATAATAATAATAATTTATAGACGCCTTTATCTTTATCTTTTTTTTGTTTTCATTAAAAATGATCTTTGAGGTTTTTAATGGATTTTAATTGTTTTTTTTTTATTTCTTTGCATTTTTAAGAAGCTTTTTCTCCTTTTTTTATGTTTTCAAATCGTTTTTTTAACCTTTTAAATGTGTTTTTTGACTTTCCCTACTGTTTTTGACGATTTTTTTTCTACTTTTCATCTTTTTTCCCCTTTCTTCTTTTCATTCAAATTCTTTTTCTAATTTTTAAAGGATTTTGACGACTTTTTCTTGGTTTGAATTTTTCAAACAAGAGCACCTTTTTTACCTTCTTTATTATTATTTTTTTACGGTGCTTGACGAAGTGTTTTTATAACATTTTAAATGATCTTCTTCGCTTTTTCCAATGTTTGTGGGTTTTTTTTTGTTTTAATGGATATTTTTCTACATCGTGGAGACTTTAGTTGTAATTTTTCTACTTTTTTGAGAAATTTTTATTTTTTTTTCAAGCCTTCATCCTTAATAGTTTCCCTAAGTAAAATCCTTTGTAGTTTTTTAAGGATTTCAACCATTTTTTCTGATTTGTTTGCATATTTTGAGAACGTGTTGATTTTTTTTAAGTATTTTCAAAGTTTCAAATAGTTTTTTTTTTGTATTTGTCCACTTTTGTTAATTTTTTTCTACATGTATTTACGTATAACAATTCTTTGGAAAATTCATCAAAATCCTTTAAAAACTGAGCAAGTAGGTGATGATTTTCAAAAAAAAAAGTTTACTTTGTTTAAGGCTTCGTGGAATGATGTAGAGAAGTCAATAACTCAAAAACTATCTGTTTTTGGAAATTTTATAAAGAGAACTAATAATGAAAAAAATCAAAAATCGGCTGAAAACAAATAAAACACAATCCTACTAGCAAGATCTATTTTTAGCATTATGTCCATTCTTCCTTATCTCCACCTCCAACACCACCAAAGACAACAGCCCCACTACGGACACAACCCCACAAATATACGACAGTACGTTTTCGTAGTAATGAGGGCACAAATTCCTTGGTTTACATTGCCTTAAAAAATAAAAATAACACCATCTACAGCTTCAGTCAACAACTCACAAATTCTGCACCAGCAAAACCACAGCTCCAGAAATCAGCTTATCAGTAAAAGTCACAATACTATACACCCTACCACCACCATAGCCGTTGGTTTTGACAAAATTGGCCGTCAAACACAAACTGGCAACCATGGTAGATGACCCACTCAGTCCTAGAAACACGGCAATAGCGTAAAGCTCACCGTCCGAATTGGGTGAAACCCCGGAACCCAACCATATTGAGGCAATCAAGCCTAGAGTACCGCCAATCAGGTACGTCACCTGCAAACTATATAAACACCAGGGCAACCTAGTTGTAGTACTTACTTTATCCGGACAGCACTTGCCTCTGAACTTCAAAAACAAAGACGTGAGGAAGGAGGCTACGTAGGACACCAATGGTATGGTAGCGATGGTCTGTCTCATCTTCTCCTTTTCCACAATCTCGATTTGGCCGCGTTCGTCCAGGTACAAGGGGATGTAGATTAGGTTGAGTATGGTGAAGAGGCGTGAGGCCATGTACCTACATGTAAAAGTTAATGGGAGGTTGATGAGGTAGTTAACTCACGTTAACGCAACAAGGTAGATGATGCTCCCTCTCAAAAAATGTCTGTGGTTGGTGTTCAAGTTATTGACGTCGTCAGACTCTCGGATTATTTCGTACTCGTTTTCAAAGGTGCCAAGGAGGCCGCAGTAAAAGAGGAGGGAGGAGAGGATGCCTATGAAGACTATTATCAGAGCGATTTCCTAGAAAGGGATGTTTTTAGTTAATAATTGAGTTCTTTTGATACAAAATGTCCTCTAAGAAAATTTGGGACGACACCTTGTGGTTGACTGTTTTAGGATTTTCCTGAAAACTCCTTTGAGGTATCAGAGTTCCGTTTATGCCAATCTACTCTACGTAAAATAAGCGTCAACTAATTTTCTATAACCCATATCAAAATACTCAGCAGGAAGTTCACAACTTTAACTTGAAGTCTCTTACAACATACAAGGTTTAAAACTGATGTTGGGCAGAGGTAGTTATGCGATAAATTGTATTATTTTCCGAAAGCCCATGAAGGTAGTGAAGATCGGTTTGTGGCAGTGAACTCTACAGGAAATTTGCCCTAATCAAGTTCCTAAAGTCTACCACAAAATTCCCAGCAGGAAGTTCGCAAATCGGGTTTAAATGTTGTGACGACCGTAGTCTAAGCTATTTTGGAAATTTTCTCGAAACTCCTTTGGGCTATCACAGCTCCGTTGACGCCAGTAAGTTCTACATAGACTAAACGTCAATTAACTTCCTATAACCCATATTGAAAGACTCAGCAGGAAGTCCACAAATTTCACTTAAAATCGCTTGAAAGGTTTGGAGCTGATGTGGGGCAGAGGTAGTGATGCCATAATTTTTTTTTTTTTGCGAAAACGCATGAAGATAGTGAAGATCGGTTTGTGGCAGTGAATTCTACAGGAAAACTGTCCTAATTAAGTCCCTATTGTCTACCACAAAATTCCCAGCAGGAAGTTCGCAAATCGGGTTTAAATGTTGTGACGACTTGACAACATCTTGTAGTCTAAGCTATTTTGGAAATTTTCTCGAAACTCCTTTGAGCTATCACAGCTCCGTTGACGCCAGTTAGTTCTACATAGACTAAACGTCAATTAACTTCCTATAACCCATATTGAAAAACTCAGCAGGAAGTCCACAAATTTTACTTGAAATCGCTTATAAGGTTTGGAGCTGATGTTGGGCAGAGGAGTAATGCCATACATTGTATTATTTTCCGAAAACTCATGAAGGTAGTGAAGATCGGTTTGTGGCAGTGAACTCTACAGGAAATTTGCCCTAATTAAGTTCCTATAGTCTACCACAAAATTCCCATCAGGAAGTTTGCAAATCAGGTTTAAATGTCGTCGCAGGTAATAATGGTCCCATATTTTCTCAAGATTCCCTCAAGATACCACAATCTACATTAATATCAGTCAATTTTACATAAAATGCATTAGTCAACATCCCAAAACAATCTTTGAAAACCGGATAAAAAACCTTGACGACCTTGAGAGTGGTCAAATGTAAATTTTGCGCCAATATATTCTAGAATACGGTTCAAGGTCTAACCAACCTTAAACTTATAAAAATCCATGGTCCCAATGGTGGAATTATCCTCAGTCTGCAACACCATCAACGTGATCACGTAAACAGCAATGCTGCAACAAACCGAGGCTGTGTACCTGATAGCTGTCAAGTCCGAGCTTTGACTGTGATTTCTGGATATTTCCGGAATAATCGACAAATGGGCTATCTGCACCACAGCCCAGCCTATTTGAAAGATCACAATGCTGATGACGTAGTAGAAAAGGACGGACGTGGTCAGCTCTGTTGGTTTAATGGAAAATAAGAGGCTGAAGCCGACAGCTACACTTAGAGTGCCGCCAAAGTGCCATGCGCGACGATCACCTGTGTAGTCTATAGCGTAGCCAGCTATCGGGGTAGCTATTGCGTCGATTAGCTGACCTGGAATGCAATTTGAGGTTATGTTTAATATATATATCGAGTGACCCCTCATTTTATAGGTTTTTGGGATTGACAAACACGAATCCGATGTTATTTTTGCGTAATTTCAATAGGGGTTTATTATTTTAGCGTTTTTAGATTTCAAAGTCCATATTTCCAGCTTGTCAGTAGATTTTTTGGAAAAATAACTTCAACATCGTATTTTTCAACCCTGAAAATATTGAAAACGAGTGGTCACACTCTATGGTTTGATACATTCAATTGGGGGTGGAAAAGGGGGTTAAAAAGGTTAATCTTGAACTGTATCGAGTGACACCTCAATTTATAGGTTTTTGAGGTTAAATAATACGAATCCGATGTTATTTTTGCATGATTCCATCTATCAACCTCCATTTTTATGTTTTTGGACAGAAAAATCCATATTTCCAGCTTATCAGTAGATTTTTTGCAAAAATAACATTACCATCGTTATTCTCAACCTCAAAAATAGTGAAAACGAGTGGGCACACTCTATGGTTTGATACATTCAATTGGGGGTGGAAAAGGGGGGGTAAATGTTGATCTTGAAGTGTATCAAGTGACCCCTCAATTTCTAGGTTTTTGGGGTTGACAAACACGAATCCGATGTTATTTTTGCATAATTCCATCTATCAACCCCCATTTTCACATTTTTTACATAACAATCCATATTTCCAGCTTATCAGTAGTTTTTTTTGCAAAAATAACATCTCCATCGTTGTTCTCAACCTCGAAAATAGTGAAAACGAGTGGTCACACTCTACAGTTTAATACATTTATTTGGGGGTGAAAAAGGGGGTTGACCTCCCAATCATTATGTTTTTGAGGTAAAAAATAGAAAAAGTTGAACAAATCTAAACTTACCAATCATCAAAAGCGTTCCAGCAGTAGTACTGGGAATATTAACGACAACATTAAGATAAAAAAGCGTATAACTGAACCACATAGCCGCACACAAGTCGTTGAAAACATGTCCAAGTCCAAAGCTGAGTTTCTGGACAATTGAACAGGTTGGCGTAAAAGGCTCGTCCAGTTCCATTTTTATTTTATCTAAAAGCATCTCAGCAAAAAGCGATAGGGTGAGCAATATACTTACCATAACATTCTAGGGCACAAATGAATGAACTCTAGCGATACGACATTCGATACTTTTCTATCCTAAGGTTTCTCCTATCGTATTTCCCTTTCCTAGTTCAATGTATCAATTTGCATTGCTGTATAGACGTCTTTTTCCGTTGCAGTTGATTGGGTATGGCCGTTTTTGTCCTTTAAGAGAAATGAGGTGGAATTACTTGTTCTGGTGTCGGGTGTCCGTTAATTCGCTGATTGGTTGCTGCTTTGGAATTTATAATAATATCATATTCGTTATCTTTAATCTTAAAACTGAGATATACTTTAAGAACCCCTTTTTTCACCCCCAGTTGAATGTATTAAACCACAGAGTGTGATCCCTTGTTTTCGTTATTTTTAAATAAAATTAAAAATGGGGCTTTATACATAGATTTATGCAAAAATAACATTGGATTTGTGTTTGCCAACCTCAAAAACCTATAAATTGATGGGTCACTCGATACACTTCAAGGTTAACATTTTCACCCCCTTTTTTCCCCCCCAATTGAATGTATTAATCCATAGAGGGTGACCACTCGTTTTCGCTATTTTTAGGGTTGAGAAAGACGATGTTGATATTATTTTTCCAAAAAGCCCACTAACAAGCTGGGAATATCAATTTTTATGTCAAAAAAGGTAAAAATGGGGGTTGATGGATGGAATTATGCAAAAATAACATCGGATTCGTGTTTATCAACCCCAAAAACCTAGAAATCGTGGGGTCGCTCGATACACTTCAAGATTAACATGAACAACCCCTTTTTCCACCCCCAATTGGATGTATTAAACCATAAGGTGAGACCACTCGTTTTCGCTATTTTTAGGGTTGAGAAAGACGATGTTGATATTATTTTTCCAAAAAACCCACCAACAAGCTGGGAATATCAATTTTTATGTCAAAAAAGGTAAAAATGGGTGTTGATAGATGAAGTTATGCAAAAATAACATCGGATTCGTGTTTATCAACCCCAAAAACCAAGAAATTTAGGGCTCGCTCAATACACCTCAAAATTAACATAAACACCCCCTTTTCTACCCCAATTGGATATATTAAACCATAGGGTGTGACCACTCGTTTTCGCTATTTTTAGGGTTGAGAAAAACGATGCTGATATTATTTTTCCAAAAAACCCACCAACAAGCTGGGAATATCAATTTTTATGTCAAAAAACGTGAAAATGGGGGTTGATATATGAAATTATGCAAAAGTAACATCGGATTCGTGTTTATCAACCCCAAAAACCTAGAAATTGAGGGGTCGCTCAATACACCTCAAAATTAACATAAACACCCCCTTTTTCCACCCCCAATTGGATGTATCAGACCATAGGGTGTGACCACTCGTTTTTGCTATTTTTAGGGTTGAGAAAGACGATGTTGATATTATTTTTCCAAAAAACCCACTAACAAGCTGGGAATATCAATTTTTATGTCAAAAAAGGTAAAAATTGGGGTTGATAGACGGAATTATGCAAAAATAACATCGGATTCGTGTTTATCAACCCCAAAAACATAGAAATTGAGGGGTCGCTCGATACACCTCAAAATTAACATAAACACCCCCTTTTTCAACCCCCAATTGGATGTTATTAAACCATAGGGTGTGACCACTCGTTTTCGCTATTTTTAGGGTTGAGAAAGACGATGTTGATATTATTTTCCCAAAAAACCCACTAACAAGCTGGGAATATCAATTTTTATGAAAAAAGGGTGAAAATGGGGGTCGATAGATGGAATTATGCAAAAATAACATCGGATTCGTGTTTGTCAACCTCAAAAACCTATAAATCGAGGGGTCGCTCGATACACTTCAAGATTAACTTAAACAACCCCTTTTTCCACCCCCAATTGGATGTATCAGACCATAGGGTGTGACCACTCGTTTTCGCTATTTTTAGGGTTGAGAAAGACGATGTTGATATTATTTTTCCAAAAAAAAACACTAACAAGCTGGGAATATCAATTTTCATGTCAAAAAAGGTAAAAATGGGGGTTGATAGATGGAATTATGCAAAAATAACATGGGATTCATGTTTATCAACCCTAAAAACCTAGAAATTGAGGGGTCGCTCGATACACCTCAAAACTAACATAAAGACCCCCTTTTTCTACCCCCAATTGGATGTATCAAACCATAGGGTGAGACCACTCGTTTTCGCTATTTTTAGGGTTGAGAAAGACGATGTTGATATTATTTTTCCAAAAAACCCACTGACAAGCTGGAAATATGGATTTTGAAGTCAAAAAATGTGAAAATGAGGTTCATAGATGGAATTATGCAAAAATAACATCGGATTCGTGTTTGTGTCCTACAAGGAAGGTTCAAAAAGTTCAAAAGTCAAATTAAACTGTCCCAATGTATGCAATTGGCTTATCACTATTTATCTAATCCCCTTTGATAACAATTCTTATCACTCTTATCACGTTGATTATTTTGAACGGTCTCAGTGGGCAAAATGAAGTTGTTTCTATTTTTTCTATTTTTCTGTATTTTGCGGGTCAATTGCGAAGAAGACTGTCCGGAAAATCTGAGACTTTTGTGCCATGAGCAGAGCAACTGTGGTGAATGTATGTTGGCGCACAGGTGCTGCCATTGGTGTTATAGTCAGTCGGTGAGCCAATGAATCATGTGTTGTGCAATGTTTACACTGTCCCAAAGGGGTTTTTTTTGGAAACCGTCCTTTGTAGAGGAAAATTACAATGAATCTTTTCAGTAGATCTAACTAAGCTCTACAACTTTGCTTATATAAATAACTCACGTATGAGCAACAGTTTCTGAGAAAACCCCCATTTCAGACCTCCAGCCACCGATGCGACTTCATCGACGCCCTCACCGAATGCAGCTCTTTTTTGGAACGCAACAGGGCATCCTCTGTAACTCCCACCAAAAACCTCCACTTCACCACCATCAACCAAGCGGAGGATGCCATTGAGGCCATCCAGATGAAACCTCAATCTTTTAGGGTTATTTTGAGAAAAGGTTTTGACTCTTTTGTACTACCAGGGTACTAAAGGTGAATTTCCAGATACTCCTGTAAATATAACGTTTACCTACAAGGCTGCCAGGAACTATCCGTTGGAACTGTATTATTTGGGAGATTTGAGTTATTCTATGAAAAGTCATTTGGATACGTTGAAGAGTCTTGGAAGTGAGCTGGGTGAGTACCTTCTATGTTGTAATTTTTATTTTATTTTATCAAGGTTTGTTCTGTTTCTCTTTGCTTTATTTTTTTATTGTTTTAGGTTGTTTTTTGGTAGTTCTATCATTTCATTAGTTCTTTGTTAATTGTCTTTATCAGAGATTTTTTCTATCTTTATTGATGTTTTTCCGTTGTTTTTACTTTTTCAACTCCTCTTTCCTCAGTGATTTTGCGGATCTTTATTGGGAAACTGATGAAAATTGAGTGGAACCTTGATGGAAAACGAGTTTTGTTAAAAATGGCAAAGTTTGGCGCCCGAGGCAAACTTCAATTGCTCGTAGTTTCTTTATTTAATGACGAATTTCAGTGATTTTTGCGGATATCCAGAGTGAAATTTATGAAAATTAACTGACCCTTGACAGAAAACGAGTTTTGTTGAAAATGGCAAAATAAGGCGCCCGAGGCAAACTTCACTTGCTCGTAGTTTCTTTATTTATTGACGAATTTCAGTGATTTTTGCGGATATTCAGAGTGAAATTTATGAAAATTAACTGACCCTTGACAGAAAACGAGTTTTGTTGAAAATGGCAAAGTTTGGCGCCCGAGGCAAACTTCACTTGCTCGTAGTTTCTTTATTTATTGACGAATTTCAGTGATTTTTGCGGATATTCAGAGTGAAATTTATGAAAATTAACTGACCCTTGACAGAAAACGAGTTTTGTTGAAAATGGCAAAGTTAAGCGCCCGAGGCAAACTTCACTTGCTCGTAGTTTCTTTATTTATTGACGAATTTCAGTGATTTTTGCGGATATCCAGAGTGAAATTTATGAAAATAAAGTGACCCTTGACAGAAAACGAGTTTTGTTGAAAATGGCAAAGTTAAGCGCCCGAGGCAAACTTCACTTGCTCGTAGTTTTTTTATTTATTGACGAATTTCAGTGATTTTTGCGGATATTCAGAGTAAAATTTATGAAAATTAACTGACCCTTGACAGAAAACGAGTTTTGTTGAAAATGGCAAAGTTTGGCGCCCGAGGCAAACTTCACTTGCTCGTAGTTTCTTTTTTTATTGACGAATTCCAGTGATTTTTGCGGATATTCCTAGTGAAATTTATGAAAATTAAGTGACCATTGACAGAAAACGAGTTTTGTTAAAAATGGCAAAGTTAAGCGCCCGAGGCAAACTTCACTTGCTCGTAGTTTCTTTTTTTATTGACGAATTCCAGTGATTTTTGCGGATATTCCTAGTGAAATTAATGAAAATTGAGTGACCCTTTTCAGAAAACGAGTTTTGTTGAAAATGGCAAAGTTTGATGCCCGAGGCAAACTTCATATGCTCGTAGTATCTTTATTTATTGACGAATTTCAGTGATTTTTGCGGATATTCAGAGTGAAATTTATGAAAATTAACTGACCCTTGACAGAAAACGAGTTTTGTTGAAAATGGCAAAGTTAAGCGCCCGAGGCAAACTTCACTTGCTCGTAGTTTCTTTATTAATTGACGAATTTCAGTGATTTTTGCGGATATTCAGAGTGAAATTTATGAAAATTAAGTGACCATTGACAGAAAACGAGTTTTGTTAAAAATGGCAAAGTTAAGCGCCCGAGGCAAACTTCACTTGCTCGTAGTTTCTTTTTTTATTGACGAATTCCAGTGATTTTTGCGGATATTCCTAGTGAAATTTATGAAAATTGAGTGACCCTTGACAGAAAACGAGTTTTGTTGAAAATGACAAAGTTAAGCGCCCGAGACAAACTTCACTTGCCCGTAGTATCTTTATTTATTGACGAATTCCAGTGATTTTTGCGGATATTCCTGGTGAAATGAATGAAAATTGAGTGACCCTTGACAGAAAACGAGTTTTGTTAAAAATGGCAAAGTTAAGCGCCCGAGGCAAACTTCACTTGCTCGTAGTTTCTTTTTTTATTGACGAATTCCAGTGATTTTTGCGGATATTCCTAGTGAAATTTATGAAAATTAAGTGACCCTTGACAGAAAACGAGTTTTGCTAAAAATGGCAAAGTTAAGCGCCCGAGGCAAACTTCACTTGCTCGTAGTTTCTTTTTTTATTGACGAATTCCAGTGATTTTTGCGGATATTCCTAGTGAAATTTATGAAAATTAAGTGACCATTGACAGAAAACGAGTTTTGTTAAAAATGGCAAAGTTAAGCGCCCGAGGCAAACTTCACTTGCTCGTAGTTTCTTTTTTTATTGACGAATTCCAGTGATTTTTGCGGATATTCCTAGTGAAATTTATGAAAATTAAGTGACCATTGACAGAAAACGAGTTTTGTTAAAAATGGCAAAGTTAAGCGCCCGAGGCAAACTTCACTTGCTCGTAGTTTCTTTTTTTATTGACGAATTCCAGTGATTTTTGCGGATATTCCTAGTGAAATTTATGAAAATTAAGTGACCATTGACAGAAAACGAGTTTTGTTAAAAATGGCAAAGTTAAGCGCCCGAGGCAAACTTCACTTGCTCGTAGTTTCTTTTTTTATTGACGAATTCCAGTGATTTTTGCGGATATTCCTAGTGAAATTTATGAAAATTAAGTGACCATTGACAGAAAACGAGTTTTGTTAAAAATGGCAAAGTTAAGCGCCCGAGGCAAACTTCACTTGCTCGTAGTTTCTTTTTTTATTGACGAATTCCAGTGATTTTTGCGGATATTCCTAGTGAAATTAATGAAAATTGAGTGACCCTTTTCAGAAAACGAGTTTTGTTGAAAATGGCAAAGTTTGATGCCCGAGGCAAACTTCATATGCTCGTAGTATCTTTATTTATTGACGAATTTCAGTGATTTTTGCGGATATTCAGAGTGAAATTTATGAAAATTAACTGACCCTTGACAGAAAACGAGTTTTGTTGAAAATGGCAAAGTTAAGCGCCCGAGGCAAACTTCACTTGCTCGTAGTTTCTTTATTAATTGACGAATTTCAGTGATTTTTGCGGATATTCAGAGTGAAATTTATGAAAATTAAGTGACCATTGACAGAAAACGAGTTTTGTTAAAAATGGCAAAGTTAAGCGCCCGAGGCAAACTTCACTTGCTCGTAGTTTCTTTTTTTATTGACGAATTCCAGTGATTTTTGCGGATATTCCTAGTGAAATTAATGAAAATTGAGTGACCCTTTTCAGAAAACGAGTTTTGTTGAAAATGGCAAAGTTTGATGCCCGAGGCAAACTTCATATGCTCGTAGTATCTTTATTTATTGACGAATTTCAGTGATTTTTGCGGATATTCAGGGTGAAATTTATGAAAATTAACTGACCCTTGACAGAAAACGAGTTTTGTTGAAAATGGCAAAGTTAAGCGCCCGAGGCAAACTTCACTTGCTCGTAGTTTCTTTTTTTATTGACGAATTCCAGTGATTTTTGCGGATATTCCTAGTGAAATTTATGAAAATTAAGTGACCATTGACAGAAAACGAGTTTTGTTAAAAATGGCAAAGTTAAGCGCCCGAGGCAAACTTCACTTGCTCGTAGTTTCTTTTTTTATTGACGAATTCCAGTGATTTTTGCGGATATTCCTAGTGAAATTTATGAAAATTAAGTGACCATTGACAGAAAACGAGTTTTGTTAAAAATGGCAAAGTTAAGCGCCCGAGGCAAACTTCACTTGCTCGTAGTTTCTTTTTTTATTGACGAATTCCAGTGATTTTTGCGGATATTCCTAGTGAAATTAATGAAAATTGAGTGACCCTTTTCAGAAAACGAGTTTTGTTGAAAATGGCAAAGTTTGATGCCCGAGGCAAACTTCATATGCTCGTAGTATCTTTATTTATTGACGAATTTCAGTGATTTTTGCGGATATTCAGAGTGAAATTTATGAAAATTAACTGACCCTTGACAGAAAACGAGTTTTGTTGAAAATGGCAAAGTTAAGCGCCCGAGGCAAACTTCACTTGCTCGTAGTTTCTTTATTAATTGACGAATTTCAGTGATTTTTGCGGATATTCAGAGTGAAATTTATGAAAATTAACTGACCCTTGACAGAAAACGAGTTTTGTTGAAAATGGCAAAGTTTGGCGCCCGAGGCAAACTTCACTTGCTCGTAGTTTCTTTATTTATTGACGAATTTCAGTGATTTTTGCGGATATTCAGAGTGAAATTTATGAAAATTAACTGACCCTTGACAGAAAACGAGTTTTGTTGAAAATGGCAAAGTTTGGCGCCCGAGGCAAACTTCACTTGCTCGTAGTTTCTTTATTTATTGACGAATTTCAGTGATTTTTGCGGATATCCAGAGTGAAATTTATGAAAATAAAGTGACCCTTGACAGAAAACGAGTTTTGTTGAAAATGGCAAAGTTAAGCGCCCGAGGCAAACTTCACTTGCTCGTAGTTTTTTTATTTATTGACGAATTTCAGTGATTTTTGCGGATATCCAGAGTGAAATTTATGAAAATAAAGTGACCCTTGACAGAAAACGAGTTTTGTTGAAAATGGCAAAGTTTGGCGCCCGAGGCAAACTTCACTTGCTCGTAGTTTCTTTATTTATTGACGAATTTCAGTGATTTTTGCGGATATCCAGAGTGAAATTTATGAAAATAAAGTGACCCTTGACAGAAAACGAGTTTTGTTGAAAATGGCAAAGTTAAGCGCCCGAGGCAAACTTCACTTGCTCGTAGTTTTTTTATTTATTGACGAATTTCAGTGATTTTTGCGGATATTCAGAGTAAAATTTATGAAAATTAACTGACCCTTGACAGAAAACGAGTTTTGTTGAAAATGGCAAAGTTTGGCGCCCGAGGCAAACTTCATATGCTCGTAGTATCTTTATTTATTGACGAATTTCAGTGATTTTTACGGATATTCCTGGTGAAATTAATGAAAATTGAGTGACCCTTGACAGAAAACGAGTTTTGTTGAAAATGACAAAGTTAAGCGCCCGAGACAAACTTCACTTGCCCGTAGTATCTTTATTTATTGACGAATTCCAGTGATTTTTGCGGATATTCCTGGTGAAATGAATGAAAATTGAGTGACCCTTGACAGAAAACGAGTTTTGTTAAAAATGGCAAAGTTAAGCGCCCGAGGCAAACTTCACTTGCTCGTAGTTTCTTTTTTTATTGACGAATTCCAGTGATTTTTGCGGATATTCCTAGTGAAATTTATGAAAATTAAGTGACCCTTGACAGAAAACGAGTTTTGTTAAAAATGGCAAAGTTAAGCGCCCGAGGCAAACTTCACTTGCTCGTAGTTTCTTTTTTTATTGACGAATTCCAGTGATTTTTGCGGATATTCCTAGTGAAATTTATGAAAATTAAGTGACCCTTGACAGAAAACGAGTTTTGTTAAAAATGGCAAAGTTAAGCGCCCGAGGCAAACTTCACTTGCTCGTAGTTTCTTTTTTTATTGACGAATTCCAGTGATTTTTGCCGATATTCCTAGTGAAATTTATGAAAATTAAGTGACCATTGACAGAAAACGAGTTTTGTTAAAAATGGCAAAGTTAAGCGCCCGAGGCAAACTTCACTTGCTCGTAGTTTCTTTTTTTATTGACGAATTCCAGTGATTTTTGCGGATATTCCTAGTGAAATTTATGAAAATTAAGTGACCCTTGACAGAAAACGAGTTTTGTTAAAAATGGCAAAGTTAAGCGCCCGAGGCAAACTTCACTTGCTCGTAGTTTCTTTTTTTATTGACGAATTCCAGTGATTTTTGCGGATATTCCTAGTGAAATTTATGAAAATTAAGTGACCCTTGACAGAAAACGAGTTTTGTTAAAAATGGCAAAGTTAAGCGCCCGAGGCAAACTTCACTTGCTCGTAGTTTCTTTTTTTATTGACGAATTCCAGTGATTTTTGCGGATATTCCTAGTGAAATTTATGAAAATTAAGTGACCATTGACAGAAAACGAGTTTTGTTAAAAATGGCAAAGTTAAGCGCCCGAGGCAAACTTCACTTGCTCGTAGTTTCTTTTTTTATTGACGAATTCCAGTGATTTTTGCGGATATTCCTAGTGAAATTTATGAAAATTAAGTGACCCTTGACAGAAAACGAGTTTTGTTGAAAATGGCAAAGTTAAGCGCCCGAGGCAAACTTCACTTGCTCGTAGTTTCTTTATTTATTGACGAATTTCAGTGATTTTTGCGGATATTCCTAGTGAAATTAATGAAAATTGAGTGACCCTTTTCAGAAAACGAGTTTTGTTGAAAATGGCAAAGTTTGATGCCCGAGGCAAACTTCATATGCTCGTAGTATCTTTATTTATTGACGAATTTCAGTGATTTTTGCGGATATTCAGAGTGAAATTTATGAAAATTAACTGACCCTTGACAGAAAACGAGTTTTGTTGAAAATGGCAAAGTTAAGCGCCCGAGGCAAACTTCACTTGCTCGTAGTTTCTTTTTTTATTGACGAATTCCAGTGATTTTTGCGGATATTCCTAGTGAAATTTATGAAAATTAAGTGACCCTTGACAGAAAACGAGTTTTGTTAAAAATGGCAAAGTTAAGCGCCCGAGGCAAACTTCACTTGCTCGTAGTTTCTTTTTTTATTGACGAATTCCAGTGATTTTTGCGGATATTCCTAGTGAAATTTATGAAAATTAAGTGACCCTTGACAGAAAACGAGTTTTGTTGAAAATGGCAAAGTTAAGCGCCCGAGGCAAACTTCACTTGCTCGTAGTTTCTTTATTTATTGACGAATTTCAGTGATTTTTGCGGATATTCCTAGTGAAATTTATGAAAATTAAGTGACCCTTGACAGAAAACGAGTTTTGTTAAAAATGGCAAAGTTAAGCGCCCGAGGCAAACTTCACTTGCTCGTAGTTTCTTTTTTTATTGACGAATTCCAGTGATTTTTGCGGATATTCCTAGTGAAATTTATGAAAATTAAGTGACCATTGACAGAAAACGAGTTTTGTTAAAAATGGCAAAGTTAAGCGCCCGAGGCAAACTTCACTTGCTCGTAGTTTCTTTTTTTATTGACGAATTCCAGTGATTTTTGCGGATATTCCTAGTGAAATTAATGAAAATTGAGTGACCCTTTTCAGAAAACGAGTTTTGTTGAAAATGGCAAAGTTTGATGCCCGAGGCAAACTTCATATGCTCGTAGTATCTTTATTTATTGACGAATTTCAGTGATTTTTGCGGATATTCAGAGTGAAATTTATGAAAATTAACTGACCCTTGACAGAAAACGAGTTTTGTTGAAAATGGCAAAGTTAAGCGCCCGAGGCAAACTTCACTTGCTCGTAGTTTCTTTATTTATTGACGAATTTCAGTGATTTTTGCGGATATTCAGAGTGAAATTTATGAAAATTAACTGACCCTTGACAGAAAACGAGTTTTGTTGAAAATGGCAAAGTTAAGCGCCCGAGGCAAACTTCACTTGCTCGTAGTTTCTTTTTTTATTGACGAATTCCAGTGATTTTTGCGGATATTCCTAGTGAAATTTATGAAAATTAAGTGACCCTTGACAGAAAACGAGTTTTGTTAAAAATGGCAAAGTTAAGCGCCCGAGGCAAACTTCATATGCTCGTAGTATCTTTATTTATTGACGAATTTCAGTGATTTTTGCGGATATTCAGAGTGAAATTTATGAAAATTAACTGACCCTTGACAGAAAACGAGTTTTGTTGAAAATGGCAAAGTTAAGCGCCCGAGGCAAACTTCACTTGCTCGTAGTTTCTTTTTTTATTGACGAATTCCAGTGATTTTTGCGGATATTCCTAGTGAAATTTATGAAAATTAAGTGACCCTTGACAGAAAACGAGTTTTGTTAAAAATGGCAAAGTTAAGCGCCCGAGGCAAACTTCACTTGCTCGTAGTTTCTTTTTTTATTGACGAATTCCAGTGATTTTTGCGGATATTCCTAGTGAAATTTATGAAAATTAAGTGACCCTTGACAGAAAACGAGTTTTGTTAAAAATGGCAAAGTTAAGCGCCCGAGGCAAACTTCACTTGCTCGTAGTTTCTTTTTTTATTGACGAATTCCAGTGATTTTTGCGGATATTCCTAGTGAAATTTATGAAAATTAAGTGACCATTGACAGAAAACGAGTTTTGTTAAAAATGGCAAAGTTAAGCGCCCGAGGCAAACTTCACTTGCTCGTAGTTTCTTTTTTTATTGACGAATTCCAGTGATTTTTGCGGATATTCCTAGTGAAATTAATGAAAATTGAGTGACCCTTTTCAGAAAACGAGTTTTGTTGAAAATGGCAAAGTTTGATGCCCGAGGCAAACTTCATATGCTCGTAGTATCTTTATTTATTGACGAATTTCAGTGATTTTTGCGGATATTCAGAGTGAAATTTATGAAAATTAACTGACCCTTGACAGAAAACGAGTTTTGTTGAAAATGGCAAAGTTAAGCGCCCGAGGCAAACTTCACTTGCTCGTAGTTTCTTTATTTATTGACGAATTTCAGTGATTTTTGCGGATATTCAGAGTGAAATTTATGAAAATTAACTGACCCTTGACAGAAAACGAGTTTTGTTGAAAATGGCAGAGTTAGGCGCCCGAGGCAAACTTCACTTGCTCGCAGTTTCTTTTTTTATTGACGAATTCCAGTGATTTTTGCGGATATTCCTAGTGAAATTTATGAAAATTAAGTGACCCTTGACAGAAAACGAGTTTTGTTAAAAATGGCAAAGTTAAGCGCCCGAGGCAAACTTCACTTGCTCGTAGTTTCTTTTTTTATTGACGAATTCCAGTGATTTTTGCGGATATTCCTAGTGAAATTTATGAAAATTAAGTGACCCTTGACAGAAAACGAGTTTTGTTAAAAATGGCAAAGTTAAGCGCCCGAGGCAAACTTCACTTGCTCGTAGTTTCTTTTTTTATTGACGAATTCCAGTGATTTTTGCGGATATTCCTAGTGAAATTTATGAAAATTAAGTGACCATTGACAGAAAACGAGTTTTGTTAAAAATGGCAAAGTTAAGCGCCCGAGGCAAACTTCACTTGCTCGTAGTTTCTTTTTTTATTGACGAATTCCAGTGATTTTTGCGGATATTCCTAGTGAAATTAATGAAAATTGAGTGACCCTTTTCAGAAAACGAGTTTTGTTGAAAATGGCAAAGTTTGATGCCCGAGGCAAACTTCATATGCTCGTAGTATCTTTATTTATTGACGAATTTCAGTGATTTTTGCGGATATTCAGAGTGAAATTTATGAAAATTAACTGACCCTTGACAGAAAACGAGTTTTGTTGAAAATGGCAAAGTTAAGCGCCCGAGGCAAACTTCACTTGCTCGTAGTTTCTTTATTTATTGACGAATTTCAGTGATTTTTGCGGATATTCAGAGTGAAATTTATGAAAATTAACTGACCCTTGACAGAAAACGAGTTTTGTTGAAAATGGCAGAGTTAGGCGCCCGAGGCAAACTTCACTTGCTCGCAGTTTCTTTTTTTATTGACGAATTCCAGTGATTTTTGCGGATATTCCTAGTGAAATTAATGAAAATTGAGTGACCCTTTTCAGAAAACGAGTTTTGTTGAAAATGGCAAAGTTTGATGCCCGAGGCAAACTTCATATGCTCGTAGTATCTTTATTTATTGACGAATTTCAGTGATTTTTGCGGATATTCAGAGTGAAATTTATGAAAATTAACTGACCCTTGACAGAAAACGAGTTTTGTTGAAAATGGCAAAGTTAAGCGCCCGAGGCAAACTTCACTTGCTCGTAGTTTCTTTATTTATTGACGAATTTCAGTGATTTTTGCGGATATTCAGAATGAGATTTATGAAAATTAACTGACCCTTGACAGAAAACGAGTTTTGTTGAAAATGGCAAAGTTTGGCGCCCGAGGCAAACTTCATATGCTCGTAGTATCTTTATTTATTGACGAATTTCAGTGATTTTTGCGGATATTCAGAGTAAAATTTATGAAAATTAACTGACCCTTGACAGAAAACGAGTTTTGTTAAAAATGGCAAAGTTAAGCGCCCGAGGCAAACTTCACTTGCTCTAAGTTTCTTTTTTTATTGACGAATTCCAGTGATTTTTGCGGATATTCCTAGTGAAATTAATGAAAATTGAGTGACCCTTTTCAGAAAACGAGTTTTGTTGAAAATGGCAAAGTTTGGTGCCTGAGGCAAACTTCAATTGCTCGTGGTTTTTTTATTTATTCATGGATTTCAATGATTTTTGCGAAAATTCAGAGGAAAATTGATAAAAAATCTAGTGGCTTTTGACAGAAAACGACTTTTGTTGAAAATGTCAAAGTTAAGCGCCCGAGGCAGACTCAACTTGCTCGTAGTATCTTTATTTATGGATGAATTTTAGTGATTTTTGCGGATAGTTACAGGAAAACTGTTGAAAATTGTGTAACCCTTGACAGAAGACGAGTTTTGTTGAAAATTGCAAAATTTGGCGCCCGAGACAAACTTCAATGAACCGCAGTTTCGTTATTTATTCATCGATTTCAGTAATTTTTGAGGAAATTCATGTGAAAACTGATAAAGATCGAGTGAGCCTTGACAGAAAACGAGTTTTGTTGAAATGGCAAAGTTTGGCGCCCGAGGCAAACTTCAATTGCTCCTAGTTTCTTTATTTGTTGACGGATTTCTATTATTTTTTGTTCATTTTGCATCAATTGGTTATGTCACAGGCAGAAGACTGGAACAACTGACAAAACACTACAGGTTGGCTTATGGATCGTTCCTGGACAAGCCAGGAATGCCGTTCATATACACCGACCCAGCCAACCTGGACAATCCGTGCAGGACAAGCAGCGAAACCTGCGAAAAAACCTACTTGTTCAAGCACAGCTTGAACTTCACCAGCGACACTGAACAATTCTTCGCGCAGGTACGTCTCAATTAATTGTCCACTGTAACTAGTGCGCAGGTCCGTAACAGCAAAATCTCCGCCAACGTGGACGACATGGACGGCGCCCTAGAAGCAATTTTCCAGATACTTGTATGCGGCAAGAAGTTCGGCTGGAGCGACTACTCTAGAAAAATCATCTTGCTGTCCACCGATAGTTTGTTGCACATAGAGGGCGATGGCCTCCTAGCGGGAGCTAGCGAAGTTAACTTGCAAAACCTGTGCCTTGTTGACCTTAATGGCGACCACACGCAGCCTTTGAAGTACGACTATCCGTCCCTGGGACAAATCAAATCCTTGTTGCGCATGTTCAAAACAAGCTTAATAGTGGCAGTGACGCAGGACAAGGTGCAACCCTACCAGCGCATGCGCAATGACATCCTGGATGAAGAGTCTTTTATCGGAGTACTCCAGAACAGCTCGAAAAACATCCTGGACCTTGTCGGAGCTGGTTTTCACGATTTCATGCAAAAGGTGCACTTTTCGGTCAATACTAGTCATGCGCCCGAGTTGGCAACGCAGTTTTACGGCGATTGTGGTCAAGGTCACTTCAATGTGACCTCCAACTGTCAAAATGTCAGGGAGGAAGTGCCTATTCAGTTCAAACTAGAGGTGGCGTTGAAGGATGCCACCAAGAAGTTCCAGGAAACTTTGGTTATCAAGGAGCAGAACATCAATGAAGTGATTGAGGTTATGGTGGAGTATGTGGGGGAGAACTGCGAGTGCGCCAACATAACGCAGGCCAAGGAGTGTGAGAATGGAGTTAATAACTGCGGCGATTGCGTCTGTGACTTGGGCTGGTCAGTAATGTTTGGTTTGTGTCTGTATTTATCCTTTGCTGTTGCAGGACTGGCGAGTTTTGTGCGGAAAGCTGCATTGAAGATGTCACAAAGTGCAGGAAAACTGAATATGGCTTGTCCTGCTCTGGAGTGTAAGTGTAAATGGACAATGGACCAAACAATCTGGACAATACAGCGTTTGTTTGGTCGATTATCAGTTTTTCAATATACGTGTTTTCGGACAGAGGTGACTGTATATGTGGCAAATGTTCCTGTCCCACTGCCTATACGGGGGAGTTTTGCGAATACGAGTGTCCCATGAAAAATCAAAAAAAGTGCAATGGCAAGGGAGTTTGTTACGAGGGGACGTGCATTTGTGACAAAGGGTTCAAAAATAGGGATTGTTCTTGTGAGGAGGCTACTCATGAGTGCCGTCTATCTTCGGGTGAGAATCTTTTAGTTTTTGGCAATTTTTAAGTTTTACCCGCAGATACGAGAGACTGCAATGGAAATGGTATGTGTGAATGCAACAAATGCCAATGCCAGGAAGGCTTCAGCGGAAAATATTGTGAAATTTTCAACAACAAAAACATGCTGTGCGAAAAGTACGAAAAAATCGTGCTGGATTATTACACAACCAATGGTACCATGGACAATGGGGTTGTAATGGAAGAATGGACAAACAACATTAATTGCGGTAATGAATTGTTGATTGATTGGCGGATGCCTTGGAGCACAACAAATTTTACGTTTTTATCCGTGGATCGATTTACAATTTTCGAAATTGTAGAGAAAACCTTCCTCAATCACCCTGTATAATTAAAATTTGCTGAAAATGCGTTGGAAATTATATACATGGTGATTTATGATATGATGTCAGTCGTCGTACAAATTAGTTGATAATTTTTTTGAAAAATCGTCACGCTTTTATTCGTTGAACAATTTTCAATTTTCAAAAATCAAATCGTAGACAAAACCTTCCTCAATCACCCTGTATAATTGAGCTTTACTGAAAATGCCTTGGAATTTATATACGGGGTCATTTATGTTGCGATATCGGACAAAATAATTAATAATTTTTTGAAAAATCGTCACACTTTTATTTGTAAATCGATTTTCAATTTTCAAAAATCAAATCGTAGACAAAACCTTCCTCAATCACCCTGTATAATTGAAATTTGCAGAAAATGCGTTGGAGATTATATACAGGGCCATTTATTTTGCGATATCAGATGCCGTACAAAATAATTAATAATTTTTTGAAAAATCGCTACGCTTTTATTTGTAAATCGATTTTTAATTTTCAAAAATCAAATCGTAGACAAAACCTTCCTCAATCACCCTGTATAATTGAGCTTTACTGAAAATGCCTTGGAATTTATATACGGGGTCATTTATGTTGCGATATCGGACAAAATAATTAATAATTTTTTGAAAAATCGTCACACTTTTATTTGTAAATCGATTTTCAATTTTCAAAAATCAAATCGTAGATAAAACCTTCCTCAATCACCCTGTATAATTGAAATTTGCAGAAAATGCGTTGGAGATTATATACAGGGCCATTTATTTTGCGATATCAGATGCCGTACAAAATAATTAATAATTTTTTGAAAAATCGCTACGCTTTTATTTGTAAATCGATTTTTAATTTTCAAAAATCAAATCGTAGACAAAACCTTCCTCAATCACCCTGTATATTTGAACTTTGCCTAAAATGCGTTGAAAATTATATACAGGGTGATTTATGATATGATGTCAGTCATCGTACCAAATAATTGATAATTTTTTGAAAAATAGTCATGCTTTTATTCGTTGAACAATTTTCAATTTTCAAAAAACAAATTGTAGACAAAACATTCCTCAATCACCCTGTATAATTGAGCATTCCTGAAAATGCCTTAGAATTTATATACGGGGTGATTTATGTTGTGATGTCAGGTGCCTTACAAAATAGTAGATAATTTTTTTTAAAATCGTTACACTTTTATTCGTGAATCGATTTGCAATTTTCCAAAAAAAAAAAAATTTTAGACAAAACCTTCCTCAATCACCCTGTATAATTGAACTTTTCTGAAAATGCCTTGAAATTTACATACAGGGTGATTTATTATGCGACGGCAAGTGTCGTACAAAATAATTGATCATTTTTTAAAAAATCGTCACGCCTTTATTCGTTGATCGATTTACAATTTTCGAAATTGAAGACAAAACCTTCCTCAATCACCCTGTATAATTGATTAAGTTTCCTGAAAATGCCTTGAAATTTATAAAATCGTAGAAAAAACCTTCCTCAATCACCCTGTATAATTGAAGTTTCCTGAAAATGCCTTGAAATTTATATACAGGGTGATTTATTATGCGACGGCAAGTGTCATACAAAATAATTGATCATTTTTTAAAAAATCGTCACGCCTTTATTCGTTGATCGATTTACAATTTTCGAAATTGAAGAGAAAACCTTCATCGATCACCCTGTATAATTCATCGATCACCCTGTATAATTGTTTAAGTTTCCTGAAAATGCCTTGGAATTTATAAAATCGTAGACAAAACCTTCCTCAATCACCCTGTATAATTTAAATTTGCTGAAAATGCCTTGGAAATTATATACAGGGTGATTTATTATGCGACGGCAAGTGTCATACAAAATAATTGATCATTTTTTAAAAAATCGTCACGCCTTTATTCGTTGATCGATTTACAATTTTCGAAATTGAAGAGAAAACCTTCATCGATCACCCTGTATAATTCATCGATCACCCTGTATAATTGATTAAGTTTCCTGAAAATGCATTGGAATTTATAAAATCGTAGACAAAACCTTCCTCAATCACCCTGTATAATTTAAATTTGCTGAAAATGCCTTGGAAATTATATACAGGGTGATTTATGATATGATGTCAGTCGTCGTACAAAATAATTAATAATTTTTTGAAAAATCGTCACGGTTTTATTCGTTGAACGATTTTCAATTTTCAAAAAACCAATTGTAGACAAAACATTCCTTAATCACCCTGTATAATTGAACTTTTCTGAAAATGCCTTGAAATTTATATACAGGGTGATTTATTATGCGACGGCAAGTGTCATACAAAATAATTGATCATTTTTTAAAAAATCGTCACGCCTTTATTCGTTGATCGATTTACAATTTTCGAAATTGAAGAGAAAACCTTCATCGATCACCCTGTATAATTCATCGATCACCCTGTATAATTGATTAAGTTTCCTGAAAATGCCTTGGAATTTATAAAATCGTAGACAAAACCTTCCTCAATCACCCTGTATAATTGAACTTTTCTGAAAATGCCTTGAAATTTATATACAGGGTGATTTATTATGCGACGGCAAGTGTCATACAAAATAATTGATCATTTTTTAAAAAATCGTCACGCCTTTATTCGTTGATCGATTTACAATTTTCGAAATTGAAGAGAAAACCTTCATCGATCACCCTGTATAATTCATCGATCACCCTGTATAATTGATTAAGTTTCCTGAAAATGCCTTGGAATTTATAAAATCGTAGACAAAACCTTCCTCAATCACCCTGTATAATTGAAATTTGCTGAAAATGCCTTGGAAATTATATACAGGGTGATTTATGATATGATGTCAGTCGTCGTACAAAATAATTAATAATTTTTTGAAAAATCGTCACGGTTTTATTCGTTGAACGATTTTCAATTTTCAAAAAACCAATTGTAGACAAAACATTCCTCAATCACCCTGTATAATTGAGCTTTCCTGAAAATGTAATCGAATTTATATACGAGGTCATTTATGTTGCGATATCAGATGCCGTACAAACTAATTAATAATTTTTAAAAAAATCGCCACACTTTTATTCGTGAATGGATTTCCGATTTTCAAAAATCAAATCGTAGACAAAGCCTTCCTCAATCACCCTGTATAATTGAACTTTTCTGAAAATGCCTTGAAATTTACATACAGGGTGATTTATTATGCGACGGCAAGTGTCGTACAAAATAATTGATCATTTTTTAAAAAATCGTCACGCCTTTATTCGTTGATCGATTTACAATTTTCGAAATTGAAGAGAAAACCTTCATCGATCACCCTGTATAATTCATCGATCACCCTGTATAATTGTTTAAGTTTCCTGAAAATGCCTTGGAATTTATAAAATCGTAGACAAAACCTTCCTCAATCACCCTGTATAATTTAAATTTGCTGAAAAATGCCTTGGAAATTATATACAGGGTGATTTATTATGCGACGGCAAGTGTCATACAAAATAATTGATCATTTTTTAAAAAATCGTCACGCCTTTATTCGTTGATCGATTTACAATTTTCGAAATTGAAGAGAAAACCTTCATCGATCACCCTGTATAATTCATCGATCACCCTGTATAATTGATTAAGTTTCCTGAAAATGCATTGGAATTTATAAAATCGTAGACAAAACCTTCCTCAATCACCCTGTATAATTTAAATTTGCTGAAAATGCCTTGGAAATTATATACAGGGTGATTTATGATATGATGTCAGTCGTCGTACAAAATAATTAATAATTTTTTGAAAAATCGTCACGGTTTTATTCGTTGAACGATTTTCAATTTTCAAAAAACCAATTGTAGACAAAACATTCCTTAATCACCCTGTATAATTGAACTTTTCTGAAAATGCCTTGAAATTTATATACAGGGTGATTTATTATGCGACGGCAAGTGTCATACAAAATAATTGATCATTTTTTAAAAAATCGTCACGCCTTTATTCGTTGATCGATTTACAATTTTCGAAATTGAAGAGAAAACCTTCATCGATCACCCTGTATAATTCATCGATCACCCTGTATAATTGATTAAGTTTCCTGAAAATGCATTGGAATTTATAAAATCGTAGACAAAACCTTCCTCAATCACCCTGTATAATTTAAATTTGCTGAAAATGCCTTGGAAATTATATACAGGGTGATTTATGATATGATGTCAGTCGTCGTACAAAATAATTAATAATTTTTTGAAAAATCGTCACGGTTTTATTCGTTGAACGATTTTCAATTTTCAAAAAACCAATTGTAGACAAAACATTCCTTAATCACCCTGTATAATTGAACTTTTCTGAAAATGCCTTGAAATTTATATACAGGGTGATTTATTATGCGACGGCAAGTGTCATACAAAATAATTGATCATTTTTTAAAAAATCGTCACGCCTTTATTCGTTGATCGATTTACAATTTTCGAAATTGAAGAGAAAACCTTCATCGATCACCCTGTATAATTCATCGATCACCCTGTATAATTGATTAAGTTTCCTGAAAATGCATTGGAATTTATAAAATCGTAGACAAAACCTTCCTCAATCACCCTGTATAATTTAAATTTGCTGAAAATGCCTTGGAAATTATATACAGGGTGATTTATGATATGATGTCAGTCGTCGTACAAAATAATTAATAATTTTTTGAAAAATCGTCACGGTTTTATTCGTTGAACGATTTTCAATTTTCAAAAAACCAATTGTAGACAAAACATTCCTTAATCACCCTGTATAATTGAACTTTTCTGAAAATGCCTTGAAATTTATATACAGGGTGATTTATTATGCGACGGCAAGTGTCATACAAAATAATTGATCATTTTTTAAAAAATCGTCACGCCTTTATTCGTTGATCGATTTACAATTTTCGAAATTGAAGAGAAAACCTTCATCGATCACCCTGTATAATTCATCGATCACCCTGTATAATTGATTAAGTTTCCTGAAAATGCCTTGGAATTTATAAAATCGTAGACAAAACCTTCCTCAATCACCCTGTATAATTGAACTTTTCTGAAAATGCCTTGAAATTTATATACAGGGTGATTTATTATGCGACGGCAAGTGTCATACAAAATAATTGATCATTTTTTAAAAAATCGTCACGCCTTTATTCGTTGATCGATTTACAATTTTCGAAATTGAAGAGAAAACCTTCATCGATCACCCTGTATAATTCATCGATCACCCTGTATAATTGATTAAGTTTCCTGAAAATGCCTTGGAATTTATAAAATCGTAGACAAAACCTTCCTCAATCACCCTGTATAATTGAAATTTGCTGAAAATGCCTTGGAAATTATATACAGGGTGATTTATGATATGATGTCAGTCGTCGTACAAAATAATTAATAATTTTTTGAAAAATCGTCACGGTTTTATTCGTTGAACGATTTTCAATTTTCAAAAAACCAATTGTAGACAAAACATTCCTCAATCACCCTGTATAATTGAGCTTTCCTGAAAATGTAATCGAATTTATATACGAGGTCATTTATGTTGCGATATCAGATGCCGTACAAACTAATTAATAATTTTTAAAAAAATCGCCACACTTTTATTCGTGAATGGATTTCCGATTTTCAAAAATCAAATCGTAGACAAAGCCTTCCTCAATCACCCTGTGTAATTGAACTTTGCCTAAAATGCGTTGGAAATTATATACAGGGTGATTTATGATATGATGTCAGTTGTCGTGCAAAATAATTGATAATTTTTTGAAAAATCGTCACGCTTTTATTCGTTGAACGATTTTCAATTTTCAAAAAACAAATTGTTGACAAAACATTCCTCAATCACCCTGTATAATTGAGCATTCCTGAAAATGCCTTAGAATTTATATACGGGGTGATTAATGTTGTGATGTCAGGTGCCTTACAAAATAGTTGATAATTTTTTGAAAAATCGTTACATTTTTATTCGTGAATCGATTTGCAATTTTCCAAGAAAAAAGTTGTGAAGAAAACATTCCTCAATCACCCTGTATAATTTAATTTTGCTGAAAATGCGTTAGAATTTATAAACACGCTTTTATTCGTTGATCGATTTTCAATTCTCAATAAACAAAATGTAAACAAAACCTTCCTCAATCACCCTGTATAATTGAACTTTCCCGAAAATGACTTGTAATTCATATACAGGGTGATTTATGTTGTAATGTCAGGTGCCTCATAGAATGGTTGATTTTTTTTGAAAAATCGTTACACTTTTATACGTGAATGGATTTTCAATTTTCAAAAAAAAAAGTTGTGAAGAAAACATTTCTCAATCACCCTGTATAGTTTTCACTCAACTGAAAATGCGTTAGAGTTCATATACAGGGTGATTTATTATGCGATAGCAAGGTGCCGTACAAAATAATTGATCATTTTTAAAAAAATCGTCACGCTTTTATTCGTTGATCGATTTTCAATTCTCGATAAAAAAAATGTAAACAAAACCTTCCTCAATCACCCTGTATAATTGAACTTTCCCGAAAATGACTTGTAATTCATATACACGGTGATTTACGTTGTAATGTCAGGTGCCTTACAAAATAGTAGATAATTTTCTGAAAAATCGTCACACTTCAATTCGTGAATTGATTTTCAATTTAAAAACAAAATTTGTAGAGAAAACATTCTTTAATCACCCAGTACAATTGAACTTTGACGAAAACGCGTTGATATCACAGAAAACAATTTTATTCAAAATTAATTGTTCATCAATTGGCGGATACTACAGAGAGTGAAACCTGCTCCACCGTCTACTACACCAACGTGGAACGATGTCTTATCGACTACTGCTATCACAGTGGTACCCTCAACACCATCCATTTGGGTACCACCAACAAAAAATGCGTTTTTACAGCCCAAGCCAAGGGGATTACTCTTGGATTAAGTAAGTTACTTACTCTACCTTCAAGCAAAAAAAATAATAACTTTTTTCAGGTGCCTTTTTGGCTGTTTTACTGGGAGGTCTTTTGATAATTTGCATAAAAAAGGTGCAAATTTATAGGGAGGAGAAGGCGGAGTACAAGAGGTTTATTGAGGCTCAAACTGTGATGAAAGAGGAGAATCCCCTGTATGTTTCACCCGTTTCCACGTATAGAAATCCGATGTTAAAATAGAGACCAGGATCGTAATGGTAAAATTTCAAGTTGATATCTCCAAACACAAATTATTACCACCCTGTATCAAACAATCGAAAGCATACCATACAGGGTGCTTTTGATTTTAATTGTTTTGTACTTTTTATATACCTTATTATTAAATCATTACAACGCAAAACCATGTTTTATTCCTTATTTTTCCATTTATATTTTATGGTAATTTATCCTACAAGCCTACTTGGGACATTAAGCCATCATTCCATAATAAACATCAAAATAATTAAAAAAAACATAAATAGCCCGGACTACACACCCTATCACGTGCTCTGCACCCTTGAAACGTCACAAACAGTCACGTGGTCTTACACACAATAGTAGTCCGATCGGTTTTTAATTTGATCATGGAAGTCAAACATCATTCCTTATGAAGATTTTTTTCAGTGACTGAAACGAGGATGAGTTAAGTGCTCGTTAGAAACCTGATAACTGTGAATTTGTGGGAAAGGAAGTGAATGGTACAGTTCTAGAAAAAGTTTTGTAAACACGCATTTGTATTTTAATTATAGTAAATATTCTGGTTCGTTCACCTTAAGCGATGAAAAAATTTATGCAGCGAAAGTTTTTTTCTATTTCCTGCAGCAAACGGAACCTGCTTTGCCGCGGCAATGAACCTACCGGCTATAAGCAATGGCACTGGGTCAAGTTAGATTCTTGAACCAGTTATAGCTTGGATTATTATTCATTTTTTGAAAGCGGGTTATTAAGTATTAAGCTTAGGCTTTCTTTTTTGGTTTTGAAGCTACTCAGAGTTCATTTGATGTTTCAGATAATAACCATAAATAATAGAAGAAAGTTCATTTGAGAAAAATTATAGAAAATTTAATTGTGAACAACTTTTGTATGAAGCATTTTTGGATTCAAGTTTTAGTTTGTAAGATATTTTGAATAAATTTCAAGTAATTGAATTTGACAAAAATTGTTTGTCAACAAGTTTCTGCAGAATCATAACAAAGTTGTTTAAAAGAAGAAAAATATTAATCCTGAACAAACATTGAAGATAAAACAATTTCAATAATTATTATATTATCCCAAAATAGGATCCCTTTATTATGTAAATGCAGAGATTGTATCTCCACTGTTAACACATGAATATGAAAGTTGCCATTCATAAATATGTTTACTGACAAAACAAGGTGAAAGTGTGTAAAGATGATGAGTATCACAGTTTTTTTAAATAACCATACAATTCCATCAACTTAAAAAAAAAACTCTACCCATCAATTTCTCCGAACCTCCATCAAACTAGCACAACGTCCCCCCTCAAAAAGCCATTATTCGGTCGAGCGGATGAGAGAAGAAACTTGCTCGCAGAGTAGGTTGTTGCCTGTGGTCAGAGTAACATCTTTCGTATAATGAACTACATCAGAAACAGAGTGAATAATGTGGAGACTGTGGGGGACAATAAGGAGGCTGTGGAGGAGTATAGTGCTGCTACCAAGGTTCAAAGGTAGGTTTATTTTTAATTATCGGTCTCTAGCTGACGTCATACTTATTTATGATGCAGTTTGGCAATGGTGTCTGTGTGTTTTTCATGATAAACCGCACCGTTGGTTTGAAAATGCGTGTGATATGAAGACAGCGTTGTCGGATTTTCTTTAATTTGTTGCCTGAACTGGGTTAAATCTACATTCGTGCCACTTTTACGCGTTTTTGTCTTTGCATCGTTTATGTTTTTAAGTCTCACAAACATTTTTTAGGATTATTTTTTCCACTTTCAAACTTTTGTTGCGTCTTTTAGAACGGTTCTTTTTAGATTTTTGTTGTTTTTGGAGAAGATTTTTACGTTTTTGTTTTTTCTCGCGTTCTTTTTTGATTTTATCTTTTAATCAATCTTTTTGATTTTTGTTTTGCATTTATATGATTTTTTTTCTGCTTTTCAAGTTTTTTTGATGTTTTAAACGGGTTTTTGGAATTTTTTAGAAATTTTTCCTGAGCTGTGAATTTCTAACCGCTTGACTTGGAGACTTGAAATGTGTCTCAAATATACATCAAACCTTCTATATTAGCTGGAATTAATTGCAAGTTTCACAAAAATTCTTGAAGGGGTTTTTGGGATTTTTAAGAAATCTTTACGAAGACAATTTCAGAGGGAAACATTCCCAAGCTGTCAATTTCAAACTGCTCGACTTGAAGACTTGAAATTTGTCCCAAATATACATCGAACCTTCTTTATCAGCTGGAATTAATTGCAAGTTGCACAAAAATTCTTGAAGGGGTTTTTGGGATTTTTCAAAAATCTTTACGAAGCCAATTTCAAAGGGAAACATTCCCAAGCTGTCAATTTCAAACCGCTTGACTTAAAGACTTGAAATTTGTCCCAAATATACATCGAACCTTCTTTATCAGCTGGAATTAATTGCAAGTTTCACAAGAATTCTTGAAGGAGTTTTTGAAATTTTTCAGAAATCTTCACGAAGACAATTTCAGAGGGAAACATTCCCAAGCTGTCAATTTCAAACCGCTTGACTTGAAGACTTGAAATTTGTCCCGAATATACATCAAATCTTCTTTATCAGCTGGAATTAATTGCAAGTTTCACAAAAATTCTTTAAGGGGTTTTTGGAATTTTTCAGAAATCTTCACGATGACAATTTCAAAGGGAAACATTCCCAAGCTGTCAATTTCAAACCGCTTGACTTGGAGACTTGAAATTTGTCTCAAATATACATCAAACCTTCTATATTAGCTGGAATCAATTGCAAGTTTCACAAGAATTCTTGAAGGAGTTTTTGAAATTTTTCAGAAATCTTCACGAAGACAATTTCAGAGGGAAACATTCCCAAGCTGTCAATTTCAAACCGCTTGACTTGAAGACTTGAAATTTGTCTCAAATATACTTCAAACCTTCTCTATTAGCTGGAAATAATTGCAAGTTTCACAAAAATTCTTGAAAGGGTTTTTGGAAATTTTCATAAATCTTTACGAAGACAATTTCAAAGGGAAACATTACCAGGCTGTTAATTTCAAACCGCTTGACTTGAAGACTTGAAATTTGTCTCAAATATACTTCAAACCTTCTTTATTAGCTGGAATTAATTGCAAGTTTCACAAGAATTCTTGAAGGAGTTTTTGAAATTTTTCAGAAATCTTTACGAAGACAATTTCAAAGGGAAACATTACCAGGCTGTTAATTTCAAACCGCTTGACTTGAAGACTTGAAATTTGTCTCAAATATACATCAAACCTTCTTTATTAGCTGGAAATAATTGCAAGTTTCACAAAAATTCTTGAAAGGGTTTTTGGAATTTTTCATAAATCTTTACGAAGACAATTTCAAAGGGAAACATTACCAGGCTGTTAATTTCAAACCGCTTGACTTGAAGACTTGAAATTTGTCTCAAATATACATCAAACCTTCTTTATTAGCTGGAAATAATTGCAAGTTTCACAAAAATTCTTGAAAGGGTTTTTGGAATTTTTCATAAATCTTTACGAAGACAATTTCAAAAAAAAACATTCCCAAGCTGTCAATTTCAAACCGCTTGACTTGAAGACTTGAAATTTGTCTCAAATATACATCAAACCTTCTTTATCAGCTGGAAATAATTGCAAGTTTCACAAAAATTCTTGAAAGGGTTTTTGGAATTTTTCATAAATCTTTACGAAGACAATTTCAAAGGGAAACATTACCAGGCTGTTAATTTCAAACCGCTTGACTTGAAGACTTGAAATTTGTCTCAAATATACATCAAACCTTCTTTATTAGCTGGAAATAATTGCAAGTTTCACAAAAATTCTTGAAAGGGTTTTTGGAAATTTTCATAAATCTTTACGAAGACAATTTCAAAGGGAAACATTACCAGGCTGTTAATTTCAAACCGCTTGACTTGAAGACTTGAAATTTGTCTCAAATATACATCAAACCTTCTTTATTAGCTGGAAATAATTGCAAGTTTCACAAAAATTCTTGAAAGGGTTTTTGGAAATTTTCATAAATCTTTACGAAGACAATTTCAAAGGGAAACATTACCAGGCTGTTAATTTCAAACCGCTTGACTTGAAGACTTGAAATTTGTCTCAAATATACATCAAACCTTCTTTATTAGCTGGAAATAATTGCAAGTTTCACAAAAATTCTTGAAAGGGTTTTTGGAATTTTTCATAAATCTTTACGAAGACAATTTCAAAGGGAAACATTACCAGGCTGTTAATTTCAAACCGCTTGACTTGAAGACTTGAAATTTGTCTCAAATATACATCAAACCTTCTTTATTAGCTGGAAATAATTGCAAGTTTCACAAAAATTCTTGAAAGGGTTTTTGGAAATTTTCATAAATCTTTACGAAGACAATTTCAAAGGGAAACATTACCAGGCTGTTAATTTCAAACCGCTTGACTTGAAGACTTGAAATTTGTCTCAAATATACATCAAACCTTCTTTATTAGCTGGAAATAATTGCAAGTTTCACAAAAATTCTTGAAAGGGTTTTTGGAATTTTTCATAAATCTTTACGAAGACAATTTCAAAGGGAAACATTACCAGGCTGTTAATTTCAAACCGCTTGACTTGAAGACTTGAAATTTGTCTCAAATATACATCAAACCTTCTTTATTAGCTGGAAATAATTGCAAGTTTCACAAAAATTCTTGAAAGGGTTTTTGGAAATTTTCATAAATCTTTACGAAGACAATTTCAAAGGGAAACATTACCAGGCTGTTAATTTCAAACCGCTTGACTTGAAGACTTGAAATTTGTCTCAAATATACATCAAACCTTCTTTATTAGCTGGAAATAATTGCAAGTTTCACAAAAATTCTTGAAAGGGTTTTTGGAATTTTTCATAAATCTTTACGAAGACAATTTCAAAGGGAAACATTACCAGGCTGTTAATTTCAAACCGCTTGACTTGAAGACTTGAAATTTGTCTCAAATATACATCAAACCTTCTTTATTAGCTGGAAATAATTGCAAGTTTCACAAAAATTCTTGAAAGGGTTTTTGGAAATTTTCATAAATCTTTACGAAGACAATTTCAAAGGGAAACATTACCAGGCTGTTAATTTCAAACCGCTTGACTTGAAGACTTGAAATTTGTCTCAAATATACATCAAACCTTCTTTATTAGCTGGAAATAATTGCAAGTTTCACAAAAATTCTTGAAAGGGTTTTTGGAAATTTTCATAAATCTTTACGAAGACAATTTCAAAGGGAAACATTACCAGGCTGTTAATTTCAAACCGCTTGACTTGAAGACTTGAAATTTGTCTCAAATATACATCAAACCTTCTTTATTAGCTGGAAATAATTGCAAGTTTCACAAAAATTCTTGAAAGGGTTTTTGGAAATTTTCATAAATCTTTACGAAGACAATTTCAAAGGGAAACATTACCAGGCTGTTAATTTCAAACCGCTTGACTTGGAGACTTGAAATTTGTCTCAAATATACATCGAACCTTCTTTATTAGCTGGAATTAATTGCAAGTTTCACAAAAATTCTTGAAGGGGTTTTTGGAATTGCTCAAAACATTTTTTTATACGACTAATCAATGTAATAAGTCAATTTATGACGTCGTATAAAAATGACTCTCAAAAAAAATTAATTATAAATAATTGGCAAAGTTCGTTGATCATACTTAATAATATTTTTAAATTATCGTGGAATAATAATAATACTAAATCGCTGTAATTTGAAAATGGTTATAGTTAGTAACAATTAATAAATTAAATATATTTATTCAAACCAGTTTGGCACCACGGCCCATGCATTTTGCAAGATAAAACGCACCCATCAATGTCTCATCCATAGGAAAAACAAGCAACGTTGCCATACTTACATGAAAAACGTATTACAAAACAATGTAACAAATGAGGTCACAAACCTACCAATTAGCCTATCATGCAAATGTTAATGCAATTTCCCAATGCATATTCGGTAATTGAAAAAATTAAATTTCCAGAATAATCCGCTCAATCTACAAAACCCTCCATCGAGCAGCTATAAGAACCATAACAAGAATTCTAGAATTCATCGCAATAACCTGGCTGGCCATCTACTACATCACCGAATCCTTCGTAGCGAACCTCACACCAGCTGCTCTAAGGTAACCATCCTCCCACCTCCCATTTACTTCAATGTCCATTCTAGATCCCTGAAACCGCTCAGAGGGCGCACCATCCTCATCACCGGAGGAGCTGGAGGCCTTGGCCAAGAACTCGTCGAGCGTTTGGTGAAGTACAAGGCCAAGGTCATCGTGTGGGACATCAACGAAAAGGCCATGGCCCAGATGCGGGACAAGGGCCTGAAAATCCACACGTACTGCGTGGACTTGTCCGATAAAGAAGCCATTTACCGGACAGCTGAATTGGTTAAAGAGGAACTGGGCCCTGTGGACATTTTGATCAACAACGCTGGAGTTGTTTGTGGACAGACGTTGTTGAACCTGCCTGATCACATGATTGAACGGACGTACAAAGTGAACACTTTGTCCTGCTATTGGGTGAGGCTTGGTTGTAAGTAGGGGAGGGTTGATTGATGTGGTTGCAGACGGCAAAGGCCTTTTTACCCGAGATGATGAAGCAAGGCAAAGGCCACATTGCCACAGTGGGCAGCCTTACAGGGCTGTTGGGATGCTACAACTGTACTGACTACAGTGGTTCCAAGTATGCTATCATTGGGTTCCATGAGAGTTTATCTACTGAGCTTAAAACCATGGGTTATCACAAGATTGCCCTCACTCTGGTTAGCCCTTATTGGATCAACACTGGGATGTTTGAGGGGTGCAAACCCTATTTTGCCCCCATGTTGGAGCCTAAAGAAGTGGCTAAACGGCTTATTCTTGCCATAAGAAGGGAAGAGGAGTTTTGTACTGTGCCAGCTACGTCCAACTACATTCTAGCCCTTAAACAGTAAGTTTACTTTCATGAAGACAGCAGGGTGATTGTGGTTTTACAGTTATATTCCCGCGAAGCTGTCTTGGTTGATGCAGCACAGAGTTTTGAGGCTGCCTCAGGCTATGAAGACTATGAGGAAGTTCAACGAAGTGGAAGCTGCTTAGATATATTTATAATTTATGTTAAAGTTAATCAAAAGGTGAATAAGATTTTGATACGGATTAAAATTTTGGCTTGAAATTTGAATCAAGTGGAGTTTGAACCTTCATTTATTGGAAAATGTTCAGTCCAACCTCACACATTAACTAGAATTTTTGAAAAGTGTCAAACAAAAAAAAAGTCGAAATTCCACAACTAGCTTTGGCAAGCTGTAGTTTCTAAACGGATTGAAATTTTGGCTTGAAATTTGAATCAAGTGGAGTTTGAACCTTCATTTATTGGAAAATGTTCAGTCCAACCTCACACATCAACTAGAATTTTTGAAAAGTGCCAAACAAAAAAAAAATCAAATTTTCACAACTAGCTTTGGCAAGCTGTAATTTCTAAACGGATTGAAATTTCGGCTTGAAATTTGAATCAAGTGGAGTTTGAACCTTCCCTAATTGACAAATGTTTAGTCAAACCTCACAAATCAACTAGAATTTTTGAAAAGTGCCAAACAAAAAAAAATCAAAATTTCACAACTAGCTTTGGCAAGCTGTAATTTCTAAACGGATTGAAATTTTGTCTTGAAATTTAAATCAAGTGGAGCTTGAACATTTCTTAATTGACAAATGTTTAGTCAAACCTCACACATCAACTAGAATTTTTGAAAAGTGCCAAACAGAAAAAAAAGTCAAAATTACACAACTAACTTTGGCAAGCTGTAATTTCTAAACGGATTGAAATTTTGGCTTGAAATTTAAATCAAGTGGAGTTTGAACCTTCCTTAATTGATAAATGTTTAGTCAAACCTCACACATCAACTAGAATTTTTGAAAAGTGCCAAACAAAAAAAAATCAAAATTTCACAACTAGCTTTGGCAAGCTGTAATTTCTAAACGGATTGAAATTTTGGCTTGAAATTTAAATCAAGTGGAGTTTGAGCCTTCCTTTATTGGAAAATGTTCAGTCCAACCTCACACATCAACTAGAATTCTTGAAAAGTGCCAAACAAAAAAAAAAGTCAAAATTTCACAACTAGCTTTGGCAAGCTGTAATTTCTAAACGGATTGAAATTTTGTCTTGAAATTTAAATCAAGTGGAGTTTGAACCTTTCTTAATTGATAAATGTTTAGTCAAACCTCACACATCAACTAGAATTTTTGAAAAGTGCCAAACAAAAAAAAATCAAAATTTCACAACTAGCTTTGGCAAGCTGTAATTTCTTAACGGACTGAAATTTTGGCTTGAAATTTAAATCAAGTGGAGTTTGAACCTTCCTTTATTGGAAAATGTTCAGTCCAACCTCACACATCAACTAGAATTTTTGAAAAGTGCCAAACAAAAAAAAAGTCAAAATTTCACAACTAGCTTTGGCAAGCTGTAATTTCTAAACGGATTGAAATTTTGTCTTGAAATTTAAATCAAGTGGAGCTTGAACATTTCTTAATTGACAAATGTTTAGTCAAACCTCACACATCAACTAGAATTTTTGAAAAGTGCCAAACAGAAAAAAAAGTCAAAATTACACAACTAACTTTGGCAAGCTGTAATTTCTAAACGGATTGAAATTTTGGCTTGAAATTTAAATCAAGTGGAGTTTGAACCTTCCTTAATTGATAAATGTTTAGTCAAACCTCACACATCAACTAGAATTTTTGAAAAGTGCCAAACAAAAAAAAATCAAAATTTCACAACTAGCTTTGGCAAGCTGTAATTTCTAAACGGATTGAAATTTTGGCTTGAAATTTAAATCAAGTGGAGTTTGAGCCTTCCTTTATTGGAAAATGTTCAGTCCAACCTCACACATCAACTAGAATTCTTGAAAAGTGCCAAACAAAAAAAAAAGTCAAAATTTCACAACTAGCTTTGGCAAGCTGTAATTTCTAAACGGATTGAAATTTTGTCTTGAAATTTAAATCAAGTGGAGTTTGAACCTTTCTTAATTGATAAATGTTTAGTCAAACCTCACACATCAACTAGAATTTTTGAAAAGTGCCAAACAAAAAAAAATCAAAATTTCACAACTAGCTTTGGCAAGCTGTAATTTCTTAACGGACTGAAATTTTGGCTTGAAATTTAAATCAAGTGGAGTTTGAACCTTCCTTTATTGGAAAATGTTCAGTCCAACCTCACACATCAACTAGAATTTTTGAAAAGTGCCAAACAAAAAAAAAGTCAAAATTTCACAACTAGCTTTGGCAAGCTGTAATTTCTAAACGGATTGAAATTTTGGCTTGAAATTTGAATCAAGTGAAGTTTGAACCATCCTTAATTGACAAATGTTTAGTCAAACCTCACACATCAACTAGAATTTTTGAAAAAGTGCCAAACAAAAAAAAAAGTCAAAATTTCACAACTAGCTTTGGCAAGCTGTGATTTCTAAACGGATTGAAATTTTGGCTTGAAATTTTAATCAAGTGAAGTTTGAACCTTCCTTAATTGACAAATGTTTAGTCAAACCTCACGCATCAAATAGAATTTTTGAAAAGTGCCAAACATAAAAAAAAATCAAAATTTCACAACTAGCTTTGGCAAGCTGTAATTTCTAAACGGATTGAAATTTTGTCTTGAAATTTAAATCAAGTGGAGTTTGAACCTTCCTTAATTGACAAATGTTTAGTCAAACCTCACGCATCAAATAGAATTTTTGAAAAGTGCCAAACAAAAAAAAAATCAAAATTTCACAACTAGCTTTGGCAAGCTGTAATTTCTAAACGGATTGAAATTTTGTCTTGAAATTTAAATCAAGTGGAGTTTGAACATTCCTTGATTGACAAATGTTTAGTCAAACCTCACACATCAACTAGAATTTTTGAAAAGTGCCAAACAAAAAAAAAATCAAAATTTCACAACTAGCTTTGGCAAGCTGTAATTTCTTAACGGATTGAAATTTTGGCTTGAAATTTGAATCAAGTGGAGTTTGAACCTTCCTTTATTGAAAAAGGTTCAGTCAAACCTCACACATCAACTAGAATTTTTGAAAAAGTGCCAAACAAAAAAAAAAGTCAAAATTTCACAACTAGCTTTGGCAAACTGTAATTTCTAAACGGATTGAAATTTTGGCTTGAAATTTGAATCAAGTGGAGTTTGAACCTTCCTTTATTGGAAAATGTTCAGTCCAACCTCACACATCAACTAGAATTTTTGAAAAGTGCCAAACAAAAAAAAGTCAAAATTCCACAACTAGCTTTGGCAAGCTGTAATTTCTAAACAGATTGAAATTTTGTCTTGAAATTTAAATCAAGTGGAGTTTGAACCTTCCTTAATTGACAAATGTTTAGTCAAACCTCACGCATCAAATAGAATTTTTGAAAAGTGCCAAACAAAAAAAAAATCAAAATTTCACAACTAGCTTTGGCAAGCTGTAATTTCTAAACGGATTGAAATTTTGTCTTGAAATTTAAATCAAGTGGAGTTTGAACATTCCTTGATTGACAAATGTTTAGTCAAACCTCACACATCAACTAGAATTTTTGAAAAGTGCCAAACAAAAAAAAAATCAAAATTTCACAACTAGCTTTGGCAAGCTGTAATTTCTTAACGGATTGAAATTTTGGCTTGAAATTTGAATCAAGTGGAGTTTGAACCTTCCTTTATTGAAAAAGGTTCAGTCAAACCTCACACATCAACTAGAATTTTTGAAAAGTGCCAAACAAAAAAAAAATCAAAATTTCACAACTATAGCTTTGGCAAGCTGTAATTTCTTAACGGATTGAAATTTTGGCTTGAAATTTGAATCAAGTGGAGTTTGAACCTTCCTTTATTGGAAAATGTTCAGTCAAACCTCACACATCAACTAGAATTTTTGAAAAAGTGCCAAACAAAAAAAAAAGTCAAAATTTCACAACTAGCTTTGGCAAGCTGTAATTTCTAAACGGATTGAAATTTTGGCTTGAAATTTGAATCAAGTGGAGTTTGAACCTTCCTTTATTGGAAAATGTTCAGTCCAACCTCACACATCAACTAGAATTTTTGAAAAGTGCCAAACAAAAAAAAGTCAAAATTCCACAACTAGCTTTGGCAAGCTGTAATTTCTAAACAGATTGAAATTTTGTCTTGAAATTTAAATCAAGTGGAGTTTGAACCTTCCTTTATTGGAAAATGTTCAGTCCAACCTCACACATCAACTAGAATTCTTGAAAAGTGCCAAACAAAAAAAAAAGTCAAAATTTCACAACTAGCTTTGGCAAGCTGTAATTTCTAAACGGATTGAAATTTTGGCTTGAAATTTAAATCAAGTGAAGTTTGAACCTTCCTTAATTGACAAATGTTTAGTCAAACCTCACACATCAACTAGAATTTTTGAAAAGTGCCAAACAAAAAAAAAAGTCAAAATTTCACAACTAGCTTTGGCAAGCTGTAATTTCTAAACGGATTGAAATTTTGTCTTGAAATTTGAATCAAGTGGAGTTTGAACCTTCCTTTATTGGAAAATGTTCAGTCCAACCTCACACATCAACTAGAATTCTTGAAAAGTGCCAAACAAAAAAAAAAGTCAAAATTTCACAACTAGCTTTGGCAAGCTGTAATTTCTAAACGGATTGAAATTTTGTCTTGAAATTTAAATCAAGTGGAGTTTGAACCTTCCTTTATTGGAAAATGTTCAGTCCAACCTCACACATCAACTAGAATTCTTGAAAAGTGCCAAACAAAAAAAAAAGTCAAAATTTCACAACTAGCTTTGGCAAGCTGTAATTTCTAAACGGATTGAAATTTTGTCTTGAAATTTGAATCAAGTGGAGTTTGAACATTCCTTAATTGACAAATGTTTAGTCCAACTTCACACATCAACTAGAATTCTTGAAAAGTGCCAAACAAAAAAAAAAGTCAAAATTTCACAACTAGCTTTGGCAAGCTGTAATTTCTAAACGGATTGAAATTTTGGCTTGAAATTTAAATCAAGTGAAGTTTGAACCTTCCTTAATTGACAAATGTTTAGTCAAACCTCACACATCAACTAGAATTTTTGAAAAGTGCCAAACAAAAAAAAAAGTCAAAATTTCACAACTAGCTTTGGCAAGCTGTAATTTCTAAACGGATTGAAATTTTGTCTTGAAATTTGAATCAAGTGGAGTTTGAACATTCCTTAATTGACAAATGTTTAGTCCAACTTCACACATCAACTAGAATTCTTGAAAAGTGCCAAACAAAAAAAAAAGTCAAAATTTCACAACTAGCTTTGGCAAGCTGTAATTTCTAAACGGATTGAAATTTTGGCTTGAAATTTAAATCAAGTGAAGTTTGAACCTTCCTTAATTGACAAATGTTTAGTCAAACCTCACACATCAACTAGAATTTTTGAAAAGTGCCAAACAAAAAAAAAAGTCAAAATTTCACAACTAGCTTTGGCAAGCTGTAATTTCTAAACGGATTGAAATTTTGTCTTGAAATTTAAATCAAGTGGAGTTTGAACATTCCTTGATTGACAAATGTTTAGTCAAACCTCACACATCAACTAGAATTTTTGAAAAGTGCCAAACAAAAAAAAAATCAAAATTTCACAACTAGCTTTGGCAAGCTGTAATTTCTAAACGGATTGAAATTTTGGCTTGAAATTTAAATCAAGTGAAGTTTGAACCTTCCTTAATTGACAAATGTTTAGTCAAACCTCACACATCAACTAGAATTTTTGAAAAGTGCCAAACAAAAAAAAAATCAAAATTTCACAACTAGCTTTGGCAAGCTGTAATTTCTTAACGGATTAAAATTTTGGCTTGAAATTTAAATCAAGTGGAGTTTGAACCTTCCTTTATCGGAAAATGTTCAGTCCAACCTCACACATCAACTAGAATTTTTGAAAAGTGCCAAACAAAAAAAAAGTCAAAATTTCACAACTAGCTTTGGCAAGCTGTAATTTCTAAACGGATTGAAATTTTGGCTTAAAATTTAAATCAAGTGGAGTTTGAACCTTCCTTAATTGACAAATGTTTAGTCAAACCTCACACATCAACTAGAATTTTTGAAAAGTGCCAAACAAAAAAAAAAGTCAAAATTTCACAACTAGCTTTGGCAAGCTGTAATTTCTAAACGGATTGAAATTTTGTCTTGAAATTTAAATCAAGTGGAGTTTGAACCTTTCTTAATTGATAAATGTTTAGTCAAACCTCACACATCAACTAGAATTTTTGAAAAGTGCCAAACAAAAAAAAATCAAAATTTCACAACTAGCTTTGGCAAGCTGTAATTTCTTAACGGATTGAAATTTTGGCTTGAAATTTAAATCAAGTGGAGTTTGAACCTTCCTTAATTGATAAATGTTTAGTCAAACGTCACACATCAACTAGAATTTTTGAAAAGTGCCAAACAAAAAAAAAGTCAAAATACCACAACTAGCTTTGGCAAGCTATAATTTTTGAACGGATTGAAATTTTGGCTTGAAATTTAAATCAAGTGGAGTTTGAACCTTCCTTAATTGACAAATGTTTAGTCAAACCTCACACATCAACTAGAATTCTTGAAAAGTGCCAAACAAAAAAAAAAGTCAAAATTTCACAACTAGCTTTGGCAAGCTGTAATTTCTTAACGGATTGAAATTTTGGCTTGAAATTTAAATCAAGTGGAGTTTGAACCTTCCTTTATTGATAAATGTTTAGTCCAACCTCACACATCAACTAGAATTTTTGAAAAAGTGCCAAACAAAAAAAAAAGTCAAAATTTCACAACTAGCTTTGGCAAGCTGTGATTTCTAAACGGATTGAAATTTTGGCTTGAAATTTCAATCAAGTGAAGTTTGAACCTTCCTTTATTGAAAAATGTTCAGTCCAACCTCACGCATCAAAAAGAATTTTTGAAAAGTGCCAAACAAAAAAAAAAGTCAAAAATACAACTCATTTGACGGCTGTAATTTTCAAACGGATTGAAATTTGAATTGTGTCATTGAAGTTCATACGAGTTGTTTACGTGTAGAAACAACTGATCTATATAAATATAAATCACAATCAATGGAGCCGGCTCTGCAAAATTGGCATTGCATGGGAGCAAAAATCGTTAACAAAGCGGCAATGATGCGCAAGCGCATTCCCTGGTTTTCGAACCAGTTGATGAACTAAAGTCTCCGTACACCCCCATTTATTCAGAGTTTTATTTATCAAAAAAAAACGTATCTATCAAAGTTTATTCAAAACAAATCGTAAAAATAATCCAACCCTTGTCCAATCTCCCACACAGACAGCCCCACGTTCAATTCATTCGCCATCTGCAGTCTGATGAAAATCGAGTACAACGTCGGGTAGAACACCACATGGGCCACTCCCACTCTATCCCTGCAAAACCTCCTCAAATCAACCACTCAATCAATCACTCACCTCACTTGTATTGCACAAAATGCTCAGCAAACTCCTTATCCCATTCAACCTTGGGGTTGTCCTTCAACCTCTCCACAAACTCCCACCCCATCACACTACTCCCACCTCCATCCTCAGCATAATCATTGCCATAAAAGTTCAACCCCAACAAAATCTTCCCCCTCTTTGTCACATCAGACGTTATAGAGTTAACAGCCTCCATAATCCACTTGATGGGGGCATTGGGCCCGGGAGATGACGGGTTGGAGTAGTCGTACGTCATGAGGGAGAACGCGGTAACATGGTCGTAGAGGGCGTTGAAGGCTTCACTGGAAAACAGCACGTGGTTCCCTCTGTTGGCAGGAATGACGAGGATAAAAGTGAGGGAGCGCCGCAGAAAGTGTGATCCCATTGTTTGGATTAGATTAATGAATTCTTTGGGTTCCCTAGCGCCTGCGCCTTGACTCCACAATTCAAACACATAGCCGTCAAAATTGTGGGTTTTGCAGGATTTGATGAGGGTTGCGGTTAGGGATTTTACTTCTTCAGGATCGCGGAAGAGGGCGGTGAAGTCTTCGAGGGTCCAGCCTTCAAACAAGAGTCTTGGCACCACTGTAAAGTGTGACATTTGACGTACGTCATTAGTTTATGTCTGGCAACGCCGCTTGTTTAAGTGACATTTATGACGTATGTGTCAATAGGCACTAGTTTGCGCATAATTTTTACCTTTAGTCTTCCGTTCCCGTCCGGCATTTTTAACATCAACAATCCATTGCTTGTCAATATCGTGAGTGCCAGTTAACTCGTAGTTTTTCGCCCCCTTGCGCCGGATTTGCAGCCACACTGGGCTAATATGTGTAAACTTGTTGCCCCATATTTTGGCCACGTCGTAACCGTGGTTGTTCCACTACAATTACATGAAAATAGGGGCATAAACCCCTTTAAATTAAACCCTTACCGGAGTAACATAACCTAGAACCATGCCATTAAAATTATAGTCGTCAGTCTCATGAAAAAACGCCCCATGGTTGTTCACTATATCTGCAGCGGTCACATCTTCAGTGACGAGTTGTTTGTCCAAAACGGATTTGTTTTGGGGCCCCTTCTGTACTTTTTCCACGGGTTTTTCGGTTTTTCTGCCGCGGTTTTTAGGGGACAAGGTTTGGGAGGCTTGTCCTAGGCAGGAAAATGTGAGGAAAACTAGGATACATGCGGTTAAGTTCATGGTTTACGTGTTTGTTTACATTGTGATGAGATGGAGATGAAACGCACCTTTGTGTCAAACTGTCACTTGGCAACGTTGAGTTGAGGTGCGGTTTTTCTTCACGATAATCTCATTTGCCATAATCGTCCCAATGCACATAGAGTGAGGTTAGTTTTCAGTTCTAAAATAATTACTTGTTAATTAACCAGACATGTTTTATTGTGATTGTGATGTTAACACTACGATTATTCAATAGATTTACTAAAAAGCTGTATCAACTGAGGTAAGCCTGTTTCTTATTTCATTATCCTATTGTCGCATTAGCACGAACAAATCAAGATTGAGTTTTATTTGCTGTAGTTCTAGAAACCATAACAAACTCATCTACTTTATCCTACACACACAGACTTATGAAATAGGCAACCAACATTACCGGTACACTTAAGACAATTAACTTTTAATTGATCTTTAATCAATTGTCTGGACAAATGAATCAAAACTCGACCTCTGCCCCATCACTCAATTAATCTGATAAAATAATCCGATAATAAACCGTTAAAACGCATTTTGAGCATAATTCACGCTATTTAAATAAACAGTAAACTTGAATTAGTGCAATAATTACTGATATAAAAAGTGAAGTAGACCGGTTCGAATAATAGTTGGGCGCCAATTTATTGCGATGGAATTAAGTGGGGGTAAACATGTGAGTTAACCTGACTCAAGCCAAGATTGCTTATTGCGCGAAAATGGGAAATTATTGCTGAAGTTGCATTTTGCATTTGTTAATCGTTTATTGTGGTATGGGTTTGTGTCTGTTTAAAGGTGACAAACGGTGTTTTTGAGGTATTTTGTGGAGTTACGATAATTTCTATTGTTGTAAGTTGAAGAATGATCAATTTTGTTTTTTTCGAATTAATCTTTCCCAAGTTATAGAGCGGTGAAGGTTTATTTCACCGAAAATTTCATACCAGTCAATTCTAACCAATCATAGGCTTGCATTTTAACATGTTGCTATGGCAACGACCTAATTTTATCGGAAATCACCCTACTCATAATCACGTGACTGAAAGATTAATAAGTGGAAATCTCCCTGGCTTTGCATCTGAATGTAGCTCCCATATGATTACAGTGTTGCCGTCCCCACTCTCCCTAACAATCCCAACCCAACTGGTGCATCCAACCGCTACTATTAAATCTTCTCAAATAGTTTTGGCATGAAATTTTCTTGTCGAATCTCCCGCGAGCTCGAATTAAAAATCCGGAAATTTGTTCTCTTTGCGAATTTTTCAAGAAAATTCGCAACTCGACAAAATTTCCGGAAATAATTCGAGTTCTAGGGAGATTATAAGTGAAAATCACTCGCCTGGCGTTTTTAGTTTTTTGCAAATATCTCATGAACTATCAGTTTTTTCGAAAATTTCTTGTTTTGTGAAGTTGAAGTACGTCAAATTTTCTACAAATTCACTCCCATCAACTTTTCCGTAAAACCAATATTTACCCCGTTCTACCTACAATAGATGGACGAACCTCTCAAAGGGTCACCACCCCCTAAACCGCGTCAAGATTTCGTGGTCAAAATCCTCAAAAATGTCACCGTGGAACCCACCTTGATCCTTTACATGTTGGCCTTCATGATCACCACCGTCATCGAGCAGTCATTCTTCGTCTACAAGGCTTGCATCGTCGATCACGGCTACAACGAAACCATTTGCAGGAATCTCAACAATAAAACCTACGTCAACATAACCAAGGAAGTGCAAGTGAGTTTGACAACGCTGTGACACTTTTTGACTTATGACAATTCATCTAAAGCGAGAAGTGTGGCAGCTATGTTACTGATGATTTTTTCATAATAGTGCGACATATCAAACAAGGGTAGTTTTGTCTGACTTAAACGATGGAAGAAAAATTTTTAAAAAAAAAATTATTCTGAAGCGAGAAATTTGGCAACTCTGTTATTAATGATTTTTTCAAAATGGTGCGACATATTAAACAAGGGTAGTTTTGTCTGACTAGAACAATGTCACAAATATTTTTCCAAAATGTTCAGTTCTAAGCGATAAATCTGGCAACTCTGTTATTGATGATTTTTTCATTATAGTGCGACATATCAAACAAGGGTAGTTTTGTCTGACTTAAACGATGGACGAAAAATTTTTTTAAAAAAATTATTCTGAAGCGAGAAATTTGGCAACTCTGTTATCAATGATTTTTTTAAAATGGTGCGACATATTAAACAAGGGTAGTTTTGTCTGACTAGAACAATGGCACAAATATTTTTCCAAAATGTTCAGTTCTAAGCGAGAAATCTGGCAACTCTGTTATTGATAATTTTTTCATTATAGTGCGACATATCAAACAAGGGTAGTTTTGTCTGATTAGAACAATGTCACAAATATTTTTCCAAAATGTTCAGTTCTAAGCGAGAAATCTGGCAACTCTGTTATTGATGACTTTTTAATTATAGTGCGACATATCAAACAGGGGTAGTTTTGTCTGACTAGAACAATGTCACAAATATTTTTCCAAAATGTTCAGTTCTAAGCGAGAAATCTGGCAACTCTGTTATTGATGGCTTTTTAATTATAGTGCGACATATCAAACAGGGGTAGTTTTGTCTGACTAGAACAATGTCACAAATATTTTTCCAAAATGTTCAGTTCTAAGTGAGAAATCTGGCAACTCTGTTATTAAAGATTTTTTCATAATGGTGCGACATATCAAACAAGGGTAGTTTTGTCTGATTAGAACAATGTCACAAATATTTTTCCAAAATGTTCAGTTCTAAGCGAGAAATCTGGCAACTCTGTTATTGATGATTTTTTCATTATAGTGCGACATATCAAACAAGGGTAGTTTTGTCTGATTAGAACAATGTCACAAATATTTTTCCAAAATGTTCAGTTCTAAGCAAGAAATCTGGCAACTCTGTTATTGATAATTTTTTCATTATAGTGCGACATATCAAACAAGGGTAGTTTTGTCTGATTAGAACAATGTCACAAATATTTTTCGAAAATGTTCAGTTCTAAGCGAGAAATCTGGCAACTCTGTTATTGATGACTTTTTAATTATAGTGCGACATATCAAACAGGGGTAGTTTTGTCTGACTAGAACAATGTCACAAATATTTTTCCAAAATGTTCAGTTCTAAGTGAGAAATCTGGCATTGATGATTTTTTCATTATAGTGCGACATATCAAACAAGAGTAGTTTAGTCTGACTAGAACAATGTCACAAATATTTTTCCAAAATGTTCAGTTACAAGCGAGAAATCTGGCAACTCTGTTATTGATGATTTTTTCATTATAGTGCGACATATCAAACAGGGGTAGTTTTGTCTGATTAGAACAATGTCACAAATATTTTTCCAAAATGTTCAGTTCTAAGCGAGAAATCTGGCAACTCTGTTATTGATGGCTTTTTAATTATAGTGCGACATATCAAACAGGGGTAGTTTTGTCTGACTAGAACAATGTCACAAATATTTTTCCAAAATGTTCAGTTCTAAGTGAGAAATCTGGCAACTCTGTTATTAAAGATTTTTTCATAATGGTGCGACATATCAAACAAGGGTAGTTTTGTCTGATTAGAACAATGTCACAAATATTTTTCCAAAATGTTCAGTTCTAAGCGAGAAATCTGGCAACTCTGTTATTGATGATTTTTTCATTATAGTGCGACATATCAAACAAGGGTAGTTTTGTCTGATTAGAACAATGTCACAAATATTTTTCCAAAATGTTCAGTTCTAAGCAAGAAATCTGGCAACTCTGTTATTGATAATTTTTTCATTATAGTGCGACATATCAAACAAGGGTAGTTTTGTCTGATTAGAACAATGTCACAAATATTTTTCGAAAATGTTCAGTTCTAAGCGAGAAATCTGGCAACTCTGTTATTGATGACTTTTTAATTATAGTGCGACATATCAAACAGGGGTAGTTTTGTCTGACTAGAACAATGTCACAAATATTTTTCCAAAATGTTCAGTTCTAAGTGAGAAATCTGGCATTGATGATTTTTTCATTATAGTGCGACATATCAAACAAGAGTAGTTTAGTCTGACTAGAACAATGTCACAAATATTTTTCCAAAATGTTCAGTTACAAGCGAGAAATCTGGCAACTCTGTTATTGATGATTTTTTCATTATAGTGCGACATATCAAACAGGGGTAGTTTTGTCTGATTAGAACAATGTCACAAATATTTTTCCAAAATGTTCAGTTCTAAGCGAGAAATCTGGCAACTCTGTTATTTATGATTTTTTCATTATAGTGCGACATATCAAACAGGGGTAGTTTTGTCTGACTAGAACAATGTCACAAATATTTTTCCAAAATGTTCAGTTCTAAGCGAGAAATCTGGCAACTCTGTTATTGATGATTTTTTCATTATAGTGCGACATATCAAACAAGGGTAGTTTTGTCTGATTAGAACAATGTCACAAATATTTTTCCAAAATGTTCAGTTCTAAGCGAGAAATCTGGCAACTCTGTTATTGATGGCTTTTTAATTATAGTGCGACATATCAAACAGGGGTAGTTTTGTCTGACTAGAACAATGTCACAAATATTTTTCCAAAATGTTCAGTTCTAAGCGAGAAATCTGGCAACTCTGTTATTAAAGATTTTTTCATAATGGTGCGACATATCAAACAAGGGTAGTTTTGTCTGACTAAAACAATGCAGCAAATATTTTCCAAAAAAATCAATCCTTAGCGAGAGATTTGGCAACTCTGTTATTTATGATTTTTTTATTATAGTGTGACATATCAAACAAGGCTAGTTTCGTCTGACTAAAACAATGCCACAAATATTTTTCATGAAAAAATCAATCCTAAGCTAGAAATTTGGCAAATCTGTGATTAATGATTTTGTCATATTGGTGCGACATATCAAATAAGGGTAGTTTTGTCTGACTAAAACAATGCGACAAATATTTCTCCAAAAAACTTCATCCGAAACAAGATCTGGCAACTATGTTACGTTGTAGATGACAGTATCAACTTTCCACCAATGGAACGACATCGCCGGCCATGCTGGACAAATAATCCTGGCATTTTTCATGGGATCATGGTCGGACAAACACGGCAGAAAACTGCCGCTTTTAATGGGGCTGGTGGGGAAGCTTTACTACTCCACCATGATTGTGGTCAACTCCCTGCAACCCACGTGGCCGGTGGAGTACATTATTTACACAGCTACCCTACCAATGACGTTGACAGGTGCTGACGTGGCCATCTTTGCTGCCGCGTTCACCTATTTGGTGGACATAACCACAAAAGACAGCCGGACCATGAGAGTGACCATATTGGAGGTGTGCTATCTGGCAACCATGCCCATTGGTATAGCCTTGGGCGCGGTTATATTTAGGAGTGTCAACCAATCGTTCACCTCCATGTTTACCATCAACGCCAGCCTCTTGGTTTGTGCGATTGTATACTCAATTGTGAGACTCCAGTGGCGTACAAGCGCCAATCAGAAACCCCTGTCTGGCAACCTTGTTGGGGACTTTTTCGACTACAACCATGTCGTCGACACCGTTAAAACCCTCGGAAAAAAGTACCAAAACCATCGGTCGAAACCTCACCAATTTAACAATAGAATTACAGGCGTACCAACAGGAGTTGTTTGCTGGTACTCATAGTAATGATGGCGCTGTACACGTTCCAACGAGACGAGCGCAACATGACGTTTCTCTACTGCCAGCTGGTGTTCAATTGGTCAACTGGACAGTACAGTACATTCCGCACAGTACAGAGTGCGCTGCAGGACGTAGGTCTATTAATAGCCATACCAGTGATGTCCAAATGGTTGGGTTGGCGCGACACATTTATTATAATGATAGGGGCCATGGCCCATACTGTGGCCCGTATTTTCTACGCTAGTGCCGTGGATATGTGGGTTTTTTATTTGGGCGGAGCCTTTGCGGCTTTTGGCCCCATTGTGGCCCCCGTAATACGATCTATGGTGTCCAAGATTGTGGTTGCGTCGGAGAAAGGTTGCGCTTGGGTTCCATAGTGTAAAAATTTATGTTTTTTTTTTCAGGAAAAGCCTTTTCAGTATTAGGTGTAGCTGACAACGCTATTCCTCTTGTGTCGGGAGTGCTGTACAGTCAGCTGTATAATTTCACTCTGCACACGCATCCAGAGGCGATTTTTTATCTGACTATGGCCAGTCAGGTGGGGGTGCTGGTTTTGGTTGTGTAAGTTTTTATTTATGTTATTCGATGGAGAAATCTGGCAGCTCTGTTATTATCCATTTTTTCATTATAGTGCATCAAGAGCTGACTTATACGATGAAATAAAAAAAAACAAAAAATATTCACCCAAAGCGAAAAATCTGGCAACTCTGTTATCTAGGTTTTTTCATCATAGTGTGACACATCAAGTAAGGGTAGTTTTGTCTGACTGAAATTATGCGACAAATATTTTTTCAAAAAATTGCATCGGAAGCGAGAAATCTGGCAACTCTGTTATTGATGATTTTTTCACTATAGTGCGACACATAGAATAAGGCTAGTTTTGTCTGACTAAAACAATGCGACAAATATTTTTTCAAAAAAAATTATCTGAAGCGAGAAATCTGGCAACTCTGTTAATAACCATTTTTTCATTATAGTGCGACACGTCAAGTAAGGGTAGTTTTTTCTGACTAGAACAATGCCACAAACATTTTTTCAAAAAATTGCATCAATATCTAGAAATCTGGCAACTCTGTTATAAATGATTTTTTCATCCCAGTGCGACACATCAAGTAAGGCTAGCTTTGTCTGACTAAAACAATGCGACAGATATTTTTCCAAAAAAATTCATCTGAAGTGAGAAATCTGGCAACTCTGTAAATAATTATTTTTCTATTATGGTGCGACACATCAAGTAAAGGTAGTTTTGTCTGACTAAAACAATGCGACAAATATTTTTTCAAAAAAGCTTATCTGAAGTGAGAAATCTGGCAACTCTGTAAATAATCATTTTTTCATTATAGTGCGACACGTCAAGTAAGGGTAGTTTTTTCTGACTAGAACAATGCCACAAACATTTTTTCAAAAAATTGCATCAATATCTAGAAATCTGGCAACTCTGTTATAAATGATTTTTTCATCCCAGTGCGACACATCAAGTAAGGCTAGCTTTGTCTGACTAAAACAATGCGACAGATATTTTTCCAAAAAAATTCATCTGAAGTGAGAAATCTGGCAACTCTGTAAATAATTATTTTTCTATTATGGTGCGACACATCAAGTAAAGGTAGTTTTGTCTGACTAAAACAATGCGACAAATATTTTTTCAAAAAAGCTTATCTGAAGTGAGAAATCTGGCAACTCTGTAAATAATCATTTTTTCATTATAGTGCGACACGTTAAGTAAGGGTAGTTTTTTCTGACTAGAACAATGCCACAAACATTTTTTCAAAAAATTGCATCAATATCTAGAAATCTGGCAACTCTGTTATAAATGATTTTTTCATCCCGGTGCGACACATCAAGTAAGGCTAGCTTTGTCTGACTAAAACAATGCGACAGATATTTTTCCAAAAAAATTCATCTGAAGTGAGAAATCTGGCAACTCTGTAAATAATTATTTTTCTATTATGGTGCGACACATCAAGTTAAGGTAGTTTTGTCTGACTAAAACAATGCGACAAATATTTTTTCAAAAAAGCTTATCTGAAGTGAGAAATCTGGCAACTCTGTAAATAATCATTTTTTCATTATAGTGCGACACGTTAAGTAAGGGTAGTTTTTTCTGACTAGAACAATGCCACAAACATTTTTTCAAAAAATTGCATCAATATCTAGAAATCTGGCAACTCTGTTATAAATGATTTTTTCATCCCGGTGCGACACATCAAGTAAGGCTAGCTTTGTCTGACTAAAACAATGCGACAGATATTTTTCCAAAAAAATTCATCTGAAGTGAGAAATCTGGCAACTCTGTAGATAATTATTTTTCTATTATGGTGCGACACATCAAGTGAAGGTAGTTTTGTCTGACTAAAACAATGCGACAAATATTTTTTCAAAAAAGCTTATCTGAAGTGAGAAATCTGGCAACTCTGTAAATAATCATTTTTTCATTATAGTGCGACACGTTAAGTAAGGGTAGTTTTTTCTGACTAGAACAATGCCACAAACATTTTTTCAAAAAATTGCATCAATATCTAGAAATCTGGCAACTCTGTTATAAATGATTTTTTCATCCCAGTGCGACACATCAAGTAAGGCTAGCTTTGTCTGACTAAAACAATGCGACAGATATTTTTCCAAAAAAAATCATCTGAAGTGAGAAATCTGGCAACTCTGTAGATAATTATTTTTCTATTATGGTGCGACACATCAAGTAAAGGTAGTTTTGTCTGACTAAAACAATGCGACAAATATTTTTTCAAAAAAGCTTATCTGAAGTGAGAAATCTGGCAACTCTGTAAATAATCATTTTTCCATTATAGTGCGACACATCAAGTAAGGGTAGTTTTGTCTAACTGAAACAGTGCCACAAATATTTTCCTAAAAAAATTCGTCCGAGACAAGAAATCTGGCAACCCTGTTATGTTAATAACGATTTTTTCATTATAGTGCGATACATCAAATAAGGGTGGTTTCGTCTAACTAGAACAACGCGACAAGTATTTTTTCAAAAATATTTATCTATACCTATGAATTTGGCAACTTTGTAAATAATGATTTTTTCGTGCGACACATCAAGTAAGGGTAGTTTTGTCTGACTAAAACAATGCGCAAACAAAAATTCCAAAAAAATCATTCACAAAAGAAAACTGGCAACTCTGTCAATTTTTTTTAATTACAGATACATACACTCAGTGTACAAAGAAGACAACTCCAATCCCGATCTCCAAATAGAGGTAGAATCATAGTTTTTTTACAATAAATATTTTCCTATAAACAAATGACTAGTTACTGAACATTCCTACCTCCTCTCCCACTCAACCCTCACACTCCACCTGCTCATAGTTCAGACACACCCCCAAATTATCCTCGGGCGACGAATCCCCGTTGCTCTCACCAAAGAAAACGCCTACATTAAAGGGCGTGGCGCTGCTTTCAACAACACAAGGCGTGGCCCCGGACGGACAGAGGGTGGAGCCGCAATGGAACATGCTGCAGGAGCCCAGAAGCAATCCTGGCATTAGAAGTTCTTCTGAGTCGCATGGCAGGATTATTTTGTCGTTGCACATATTATCCAAGGATCGCAGTGATTGGTCAACTTCTCCTGAGCCTTCGTCAAGGCTGTTTATGTCGACCATCAGGTCCGTATTGGGTGAAATTCTAAAAGCGTTGACGTGGCATGGTTCGTAGGTGATGCTGCACATGCGCCACTCTTGTCTGATGCAAATGGTGTAGTCTTGGTCGGCTAGATGGCGTCCGTTGTCGGCAAAGTTCATGGTTTGGATTGTGCCCGTTGCGCCTAAAAAAAGGCGGTTTAGGTTTGACAGTTTGCAGTGTTGCCTGACTGTAACTAACCGGTAAAATACTGCAAACATTCTGGTGGAGCGCGTTCTGGGAACCCCACCTGCGTCACAATAATCTCCCAAATCCTGTTCACTGCCTTTTTGTTTAAGGTCATCTCAATGTTGATTTTATCCACATTGTCCACGTCAAAATAAACTAAAAAATACGCCTTTTTGGATACATTTTGACACATTTTTGAATGAATACCATGCTGTCCGTTGTTCAGGCCGCACATGGTGATTGTTCTGGATGTGTTCGGGGCGGTCAATTGGAAAACGTCTTCGTCACATATACCCGTTTTTCTATTGGGTTGTCCCTAGAATTCATTTTTAGGAAATTGTTGGAAATTTTGGATGAAAATACCAAGTTGAAGTGGATGAAATCCAGACGAATTTGCGCCACTTCGGGGTCGATTTTTTTTATTGTCAACGAGCAAGTGGACATTTTTGTGGATAAATCTGGAAAGTCTGGATTGACTAAGTAAGTCAGGTTGTTTGATGCTATTCCGTTGCATGTGGCTGTAACTGATATTTTTTTATTGATGGATTTATATATTTTTTTCAACGTACAAACACAACATACTCCAAAACCTAAGGCACAGGGTCCATGGGATTTTCCTCCTTGAATGCGGCATTCGTAGGTGTTCATGCAAATTCCTTCAAATTTTTTTATTTAAACTATTTTGAATTTTTTTGAATTACCTCGTCGGCGTTCATCTTTTGCCTTGCACTCTTCTACGAATGGTACAGGAAAAAAGTTCAGGACTGAAAATTACAGATGCATGTATTTCGGAAAATAACAATATTATAAAAAAATGGTAAAGGGATTTTTTGTAGAAAAACTTATGTTCTTCAAGTTTATTGAAGAGGCATTTTTTGATCAAGTTGATGGTTCACGAGATATTTACAAAAAACTAAGACTGCGTTCCCGAACAATTGTATCTCGAAAAAAACTGTAGGGAAATTAATTAACAACTCACCTCTAGGCATCCTATACAAATTCCTTTCCCCCACTCCATTCTCCTTAGTACTACCATCCCCCCAAACATCAAACTCCACCGGCAACCCCATCACTTGCACCACAACCACCAACACCATCACTTTCATCATTCCTGATCACTTAAATTCCTGCATCAGACCTGAGACAAATGGTACTGCAACATGACCGGTACTGCTCTGATGTGCTTATCAGATCTGGGTTAGCGGGTTTGGGTCATATTAAACTTGTTTTGCTTTAGCCGTTTGAGCTGATGCCATGGTATGTGCATGATATGGGGAAAGTGACAAAATTACAATTCAAATCAACACCAATTTGGTATCTCATTATTGAGTACCATCACGGTCAGTACCAAATTTGTCACTTACATAATGGAAATTTTGGCAACGGGTTGTGAAACCCCGCATTGATGAAAGGGAAAGTGGTGCAGGTATAAAAATAAACACCATGGGGCGGAAAAGTGTCAGTACTCTGTTAACGGTGGTATAATGGACATTAAATTGATGGTAAGCATGGTTCTGAATGTGCATGGTTAAACATACGACATTACAGTTGGTTTTGGTGGCAACAACGCTTGCACAACAGCCACAAAATCCGTTAGGAGTGAAATACTCAGCTTCAACAGATGTCTCTCATAGCTCCTTTAACTCTCCCCTAGTCAGCTACGGTGATAAGCTGAGTAAGATTCAGCTTCCAGCCGCTCCCATACAGCCAGCAGGAGATGAAAGCGAAGGTAATTTTATGCTACACTGGTTATATCTTAGTTAAAACGTGTTGCAACAGGTGATCAGTTTATTTCCGTGCAACGCTACCCCCACAACCCAGTCAAGTCCAGTGCGCAAGATCAGAACGTGGCGGAACCTCAATTGGAGCAGCAACAGTATCTTCAAAACCAACCACAGCTTCAACAACAACAATATGTGCAGCCTCAGCAGCAACAGTATCAGCCACAGCTTCAACAACAACAACAGTATCTTCAGAATCAACAACAGTATTTACAAAATCAGCTACAGCTACAAGAACAGCAACAGCAGCAATATGTGCAACAACAATATCTTCAAAACCAGCCACTGCTTCAACAACAACAACAACAGTATCTTCAGAATCAGCAACAGCAACAACAGTATCTACAAAATCAGCTACAGCTACAACAACATCAGCAACAGCAGCAATACGCGCAGCAACAGTATCTTCAAAATCAGCCACAGCTTCAACAGCAGGCGCTACAGAACAATAACTACTTGGCAACAGGGCAATTTCCTCAGCCCGTGATTGGGCGACAAGTGGCGCCATCTGCCCCGTTTGTGTCCAGGGTGTCGTTCAACAGGCCCACCGCTGGGTTTAGTTATGAGTTTTGAAGTTTGTGTGATATTTATTGATGTTTTGTAAATAAATAAATGATAAATCATACAGCTTTGTTCATTGAAAATGGAGGTAAGGGTGGAAATGAACTATTTTATGGTGTCCACGACCAGTCGGGCAACACTGCTAGCTGTCAATGTCAAATATATAAACCTCAAAAGGTACAATATTAAAAGTATTAAAGAGCACCATTTGGCGGTCTAGACTCAATTTCGCGGATATGCCATATGTCGTTGAGCCTCCCATTAACTATTTTATTGTATTTATATAGATCTGACAACACTGCCGGCTGTCAACGTCAAATGTAAATGGGTGCCATATGGCTAATCTAGACCACACCATTTCTGGATCAGGAAGTCGCGCATCATGTTGAAAATCACATGAGCCACTCCTCTAACCTCCCTTCTTTTCATACGTCACTCCAAACCCTCCTTATTTGTCTTCCATGAACTCTTTCAAAGTGATTAAAACCAGTGTGGCAAGTGTGAGTAGACTGTGAGTAGACTTCCTCGATCTTGGCCTGGCAACAGTGCATTGTGCAACAGATAAGGATCATTCTTGATCACTGACTCCCATTTTTAGACAGTTTCCTATTTGTCCGACAAACATAACCTCACAAACCAGTATAATCTGCCATCAGTGCCATTGTCACTAAATTTGTTGATTTTCAATGACTTGCGGTTTGTATCCACAATAAATCGTGATTTTTTGAGAAAAAAAACAGTTAAAAACCGCAATTTGGGTTAGTTTAACTCAGCCCCATTGTTGAACTATCGTTTTCAAGGGTAATATTCATCCACTTGTGCCCCCCAAAAAATGGAGTCTTTAGCGACCGATTCCGGGAAAATCGTCAAAATGGAGGTGGATTATTCGTCTACGTGTGACGAGAAAATCCCGGAATGCCAGAAAATTGCGAAAAGTGGCAAATTGCACGATGCCCTGGAACAATTGTTGGCTTTGGAGAAACAGACCCGGACTGGGGCTGATATGTTGTCTACTGGAAGAGTTTTGGGTAAGAATAACCGTGTTTTTCCTCAAATGTATCACAGGGCGTTGAAAAATATCCTTAGCTGGCCGAGGAAGGGATTGTAGCTTTTTTTGAAGTACTCAATAACCTTGAGGTTTTTCGAAAAATTGGAAATGGGCTTTTTTGAAGACAAGGAAATTTCTTTCAACTTTTATTTGAGCAAGAGTTTCTTTAATGCGTCAGTTTGAAGGTACAGGGCGTCAAAAAACCATCTGTTTTGGTATTAAAACTGGAATGCCGTTTATTTTGAAGTATAACTCTCTAACGTTGATGTTTTTCTGAAAACCCCAAATAAGCTTTTTTGTAGCCAAGAAAATTCTCTTCAACTTTCATCCGAACAATTTTTTTGTAAAATGAATCATTATCAATATACAGGGCGTCAAAATTTGTCCTGGTGAAAGTGATAAACAACCAAGTTGCTTGTTTTGGAGTATAACTCAATAACTGAGAGGTTTTTCGAAAAATTCCAAAAAAGCTTTTTTGTAGCAAAGAAAATTCTCTTCAACTTTCATCCGAACAATTTTTTTGTAAAATGAATCATTATCAATATACAGGACGTCAAAATTTGTCCTGGTGAAAGTGATAAACAACCAAGTTGCTTGTTTTGGAGTATAACTCAATAACTGAGAGGTTTTTCGAAAAATTCCAAAAGAACTTTTTTGTAGCAAAGAAAATTCTCTTCAACTTTCATCCGAACAATTTTTTTGTCAAATGAATCATTATCAATATACAGGGCGTCAAAATTTGTCCTGGTGAAAGTGATAAACAACCAAGTTGCTTGTTTTGGAGTATAACTCAATAACTGAGAGGTTTTTTGAAAAATTCCAGAATAGCTTTTTCGTAGTCAAGAAAATTCTCTTCAACTTTCATCCGAACAATTTTTTTATAAAATGAATCATTATCAATATACAGGGCGTCAAAATTTGTCCTGCTGAAAGTGATAAACAACCAAGTTGCTTGTTTTGGAGTATAACTCAATAACTGGGAGGTTTTTTGAAAAATTCCAAAAAAGTTTTTTTGTAGTCAAGAAAATTCTCTTCAACTTTCATCCGAACAATTTTTTTGTAAAATGAATCATTATCAATATACAGGGCGTCAAAATTTGTCCTGGTGAAAGTGATAAACAACCAAGTTGCTTGTTTTGGAGTATAACTCAATAACTGAGAGGTTTTTCGAAAAATTCCAAAAAAGCTTTTTCGTAGTCAAGAAAATTCTCTTCAACTTTCATCCGAACAATTTTTTTGTAAAATGAATCATTATCAATATACAGGGCGTCAAAATTTGTCCTGGTGAAAGTGATAAACAACCAAGTTGCTTGTTTTGGAGTATAACTCAATAACTGAGAGGTTTTTTGAAAAATTCCAAAAAAGCTTTTTCGTAGTCAAGAAAATTCTCTTCAACTTTCAACCGAAGAATTTTTTTGTAAAAGGAATCATTATCAATATACAGGGCGTCAAAATTTGTCCTGGTGAAAGTGATAAACAACCAAGTTGCTTGTTTTGGAGTATAACTCAATAACTGAGAGGTTTTTCGAAAAATTCCAAAAAAGCTTTTTTGTAGCAAAGAAAATTCTCTTCAACTTGCATCCGAACAATTTTTTTGTAAAATGAATCATTATCAATATACAGGGCGTCAAAATTTGTCCTGGTGAAAGTGATAAACAACCAAGTTGCTTGTTTTGGAGTATAACTCAATAACTGAGAGGTTTTTTGAAAAATTCCAAAAAAGCTTTTTCGTAGTCAAGAAAATTCTCTTCAACTTTCATCCGAACAATTTTTTTGTAATATGAATCATTATCAATATACAGGGCGTCAAAATTTGTCCTGGTGAAAGTGATAAACAACCAAGTTGCTTGTTTTGGAGTATAACTCAATAACTGAGAGGTTTTTTGAAAAATTCCAAAAAAGCTTTTTCGTAGTCAAGAAAATTCTCTTCAACTTTCATCCGAACAATTTTTTTGTAATATGAATCATTATCAATATACAGGGCGTCAAAATTTGTCCTGGTGAAAGTGATAAACAACCAAGTTGCTTGTTTTGGAGTATAACTCAATAACTAAGAGTTTTTTCGAAAAACCTCAAAAGAGCTTTTTTGTAGCCAAGAAAATCCTCTTCAACTTTCATGCGAACAATTTTTTTGTAAAATGAATCATTATCAATATACAGGGCGTCAAAATTGGTCCTGGTAAAAGTGATAAACAACCAAGTTGCTTGTTTTGGAGTATAACTCAATAACGCAGAGGTTTTTCGAAAAACCTCAAATGAGTTTTTTTTTAGCCAAGAAAATTCTCTTCAACTTTCATCCGAACAATTTTTTTGTAATATGAATCATTATCAATATACAGGGCGTCAAAATTTGTCCTGGTGAAAGTGATAAACAACCAAGTTGCTTGTTTTGGAGTATAACTCAATAACTGAGAGGTTTTTCGGAAAATTCCAAAAGAGCTTTTTTGTAGTCAAGAAAATTCTCTTCAACTTTCATCCGAACAATTTTTTTGTAAACCGAATCATCATCAATATACAGGGCGTCAAAATTTGTCCTGGTGAAAGTGATAAACAACCAAGTTGCTTGTTTTGGAGTGTAACTCAATAACTGAGAGGTTTTTTGAAAAATTCCAAAAAAGCTTTTTTGTAGCAAAGAAAATTCTCTTCAACTTGCATCCGAACAATTTTTTTGTAAAATGAATCATTATCAATATACAGGGCGTCAAAATTTGTCCTGGTGAAAGTGATAAACAACCAAGTTGCTTGTTTTGGAGTATAACTCAATAACTGAGAGGTTTTTCGAAAAATTCCAAAAAAGCTTTTTTGTAGCAAAGAAAATTCTCTTCAACTTTCATCCGAACAATTTTTTTGTAAAATGAATCATTATCAATATACAGGGCGTCAAAATTTGTCCTGGTGAAAGTGATAAACAACCAAGTTGCTTGTTTTGGAGTATAACTCAATAACTGAGAGGTTTTTTGAAAAATTCCAAAAAAGCTTTTTCGTAGTCAAGAAAATTCTCTTCAACTTTCATCCGAACAATTTTTTTGTAATATGAATCATTATCAATATACAGGGCGTCAAAATTTGTCCTGGTGAAAGTGATAAACAACCAAGTTGCTTGTTTTGGAGTATAACTCAATAACTAAGAGTTTTTTCGAAAAACCTCAAAAGAGCTTTTTTGTAGCCAAGAAAATCCTCTTCAACTTTCATGCGAACAATTTTTTTGTAAAATGAATCATTATCAATATACAGGGCGTCAAAATTGGTCCTGGTAAAAGTGATAAACAACCAAGTTGCTTGTTTTGGAGTATAACTCAATAACGCAGAGGTTTTTCGAAAAACCTCAAATGAGTTTTTTTTTAGCCAAGAAAATTCTCTTCAACTTTCATCCGAACAATTTTTTTGTAATATGAATCATTATCAATATACAGGGCGTCAAAATTTGTCCTGGTGAAAGTGATAAACAACCAAGTTGCTTGTTTTGGAGTATAACTCAATAACTGAGAGGTTTTTCGGAAAATTCCAAAAGAGCTTTTTTGTAGTCAAGAAAATTCTCTTCAACTTTCATCCGAACAATTTTTTTGTAAACCGAATCATCATCAATATACAGGGCGTCAAAATTTGTCCTGGTGAAAGTGATAAACAACCAAGTTGCTTGTTTTGGAGTGTAACTCAATAACTGAGAGGTTTTTTGAAAAATTCCAAAAAAGCTTTTTTGTAGCAAAGAAAATTCTCTTCAACTTGCATCCGAACAATTTTTTTGTAAAATGAATCATTATCAATATACAGGGCGTCAAAATTTGTCCTGGTGAAAGTGATAAACAACCAAGTTGCTTGTTTTGGAGTATAACTCAATAACTGAGAGGTTTTTCGAAAAATTCCAAAAAAGCTTTTTTGTAGCAAAGAAAATTCTCTTCAACTTTCATCCGAACAATTTTTTTGTAAAATGAATCATTATCAATATACAGGGCGTCAAAATTTGTCCTGGTGAAAGTGATAAACAACCAAGTTGCTTGTTTTGGAGTATAACTCAATAACTGAGAGGTTTTTTGAAAAATTCCAAAAAAGCTTTTTCGTAGTCAAGAAAATTCTCTTCAACTTTCATCCGAACAATTTTTTTGTAATATGAATCATTATCAATATACAGGGCGTCAAAATTTGTCCTGGTGAAAGTGATAAACAACCAAGTTGCTTGTTTTGGAGTATAACTCAATAACTGAGAGGTTTTTCGGAAAATTCCAAAAGAGCTTTTTTGTAGTCAAGAAAATTCTCTTCAACTTTCATCCGAACAATTTTTTTGTAAACCGAATCATCATCAATATACAGGGCGTCAAAATTTGTCCTGGTGAAAGTGATAAACAACCAAGTTGCTTGTTTTGGAGTGTAACTCAATAACTGAGAGGTTTTTTGAAAAATTCCAAAAAAGCTTTTTTGTAGCAAAGAAAATTCTCTTCAACTTGCATCCGAACAATTTTTTTGTAAAATGAATCATTATCAATATACAGGGCGTCAAAATTTGTCCTGGTGAAAGTGATAAACAACCAAGTTGCTTGTTTTGGAGTATAACTCAATAACTGAGAGGTTTTTCGAAAAATTCCAAAAAAGCTTTTTTGTAGCAAAGAAAATTCTCTTCAACTTTCATCCGAACAATTTTTTTGTAAAATGAATCATTATCAATATACAGGGCGTCAAAATTTGTCCTGGTGAAAGTGATAAACAACCAAGTTGCTTGTTTTGGAGTATAACTCAATAACTGAGAGGTTTTTTGAAAAATTCCAAAAAAGCTTTTTCGTAGTCAAGAAAATTCTCTTCAACTTTCATCCGAACAATTTTTTTGTAATATGAATCATTATCAATATACAGGGCGTCAAAATTTGTCCTGGTGAAAGTGATAAACAACCAAGTTGCTTGTTTTGGAGTATAACTCAATAACTGAGAGGTTTTTCGGAAAATTCCAAAAAAGCTTTTTTGTAGTCAAGAAAATTCTCTTCAACTTTCATCCGAATAATTTTTTTGTAAAATGAATCATTATCAATATACATGGCGTCAAAATTTGTCCTGGTGAAAGTGATAAACAACCAAGTTGCTTGTTTTGGAGTATAACTCAATAACTGAGAGGTTTTTCGAAAAATTTCAAAAAAGCTTTTTTGTAGTCAAGAAAATTCTCTTCAACTTTCATCCGAACAATTTTTTTGTAAAATGAATCATTATCAATATACAGGACGTCAAAATTTGTCCTGGTGAAAGTGATAAACAACCAAGTTGCTTGTTTTGGAGTATAACTCAATAACTGAGAGGTTTTTTGAAAAATTCCACAAAAGTTATTTTGTAGTCAAGAAAATTCTCTTCAACTTTCTTCCGAACAATTTTTTTGTAAAATGAATCATTATCAATATACAGGGCGTCAAAATTTGTCCTGGTGAAAGTGATAAACAACCAAGTTGCTTGTTTTGGAGTATAACTCAATAACTGAGAGGTTTTTCGGAAAATTCCAAAAGAGCTTTTCTGTAGTCAAGAAATTTCTCTTCAACTTTCATCCGAACAATTTTTTTGTAAAATGAATCATTATCAATATACAGGGCGTCAAAATTTGTCCTGGTGAAAGTGATAAACAACCAAGTTGCTTGTTTTGGAGTATAACTCAATAACTGAGAGGTTTTTCGGAAAATTCCAAAAGAGCTTTTTTGTAGTCAAGAAAATTCTCTTCAACTTTCATCCGAACAATTTTTTTGTAAACCGAATCATCATCAATATACAGGGCGTCAAAATTTGTCCTGGTGAAAGTGATAAACAACCAAGTTGCTTGTTTTGGAGTGTAACTCAATAACTGAGAGGTTTTTTGAAAAATTCCAAAAGAGCTTTTTTGTAGTCAAGAAAATTCTCTTCAACTTTCATCCGATCAATTTTTTTGTAAAATGAATCATTATCAATATACAGGGCGTCAAAATTTGTCCTGGTGAAAGTGATAAACAACCAAGTTGCTTGTTTTGGAGTATAACTCAATAACTGAGAGGTTTTTCGGAAAATTCCAAAAGAGCTTTTTTGTAGTCAAGAAAATTCTCTTCAACTTTCATCCGAACAATTTTTTTGTAAACCGAATCATCATCAATATACAGGGCGTCAAAATTTGTCCTGGTGAAAGTGATAAACAACCAAGTTGCTTGTTTTGGAGTGTAACTCAATAACTGAGAGGTTTTTTGAAAAATTCCAAAAGAGCTTTTTTGTAGTCAAGAAAATTCTCTTCAACTTTCATCCGATCAATTTCTTTGTAAAATGAATCATCATCAATATACAGGGCGTCAAAATTTGTTCTGCTGAAAGTGATAAACAACCAAGTTGCTTGTTTTGGAGTATAGATCAATAACTGTCGAATTGAGCCTTTTCAACATAGTTTAATACTAATATACAGGATGTTCAAAAAACAAATCTTCCAGTGGCAATTTGTCAAATATGCAAAGAAGCCAAAAACTGGACCGCCCTGAACGACCACATCGTAATGTTAACAAAACGTCGCTCGCAACTCAAACAAGCAGTAACAAAAATGGTGCAGGAATGCTGCACCTACGTCGACCAAACTCCTGACAAGGAAACCATGATTAAATTAATCGACACTTTGAGACAAGTCACAGAAGGCAAAATCTACGTAGAAGTGGAACGTGCCCGTCTCACTCACAAACTAGCCAAAATCCGCGAGGAGGAAAACAACGTGGAAGAAGCCGCCAACATAATCCAGGAACTACAAGTCGAAACCTACGGGTCAATGGAGAAGAAAGAAAAAGTCGAACTGATCCTGGAACAAATGCGCTTCTGCTTAGCCAAAAAGGACTACATAAGAACGCAAATTATATCCAAGAAAATTAATACGAAGTTCTTCGAAGATGAGGCGACTCAAGACTACAAACTCAAATATTACAGACTGATGATGGAGTTGGATCTGCACGATGCCTCATACTTGGCTGCTTGTAAACACTACAGAGCTGTGTTGAACACGCCCAGCATTCAGGCTGTAGCTGAAGAGCGCCAAGCTACTGCTAAAGCTGTAGTGTTGTACTTGGTGTTGGCGCCGTACGACAATGAACAATCAGATTTGACGTATCGGGTGTTAGCTGATAAGATTCTAGAGGAGGTGCCACTTTACAAGTCGTTGTTGAAATTGTTCACCACACCGGAGTTGATTAAATGGTCGGGTTTGTGCGAGTTGTACGAAAAGGAGTTGAAGAGCACGCCGGTGTTTAGTGGGGATGAACAGGCTGGCAAGAGATGGGCGGATTTGAAGTGAGTATTGTATCATTCATTTTCCTGCAAACTAAACTAAAAAAAAACACATTTACACCTGCATTTACAGGTCCAGAGTAGTGGAAAACAACATTCGTGTCATGGCTAAGTATTACACGCGCATTCAAATCTCCCGCGTAGCACAACTCCTCGACTTATCTCCTGCAGAAACGGAAGAATTCCTCTCCAACATGGTGGTCAGCAAAAGAGTTCAAGCAAAAACCGACAGACCCGCAGGAGTGGTGCACTTCCAGCAGTCCAAGGATCCGAGTGACGTGTTGAATGATTGGGCGCGTGATTTGAGCTCGTTGATGCAATTGGTCAACAAAACGACTCATTTGATCAACAAGGAGGAGTGCGTTCACAAGCACTTGCAGGCCACGAGTGCATGAGATATGGCCTTTTTGTCGTGGGGTTACAGCTATGATGATAAAATTTCGTATTTCTAATTAATTGCTTGTAAGGTTTTGTATAAATATATTGTCTGCTGGATTTGGTTTGCGTTTTGTTTATCCACGGCTGCAGTGTTGTAGCTTTGGCAATGCTGTGAATGGTTTGTTGTCTTTCTTAGACAGCAAACAACGTTGCAAATAAATGATTTGGTGTGATAGTGCTGGATCAGCTCAGATGGTTTGGTATCAAAAACTGAGTTTTGGACAAAAATACGAAGTTTTCGGTAGCTGGCAGTACATAGTGTGAATACACACTAAATTTCCTTTCAAACAAAAAAAATTGCAGCGCAATCCGTCAACTCCTTCTTGGGAGATGGTCGTTTTTTGAATTCGTCGATATCGACAAACTCTTCATCGATATGCATGCGCACTCGCTCATTTTAACTGAATGGGTGAATATTGAGTATTTCAGTCAGTTCTTGGTCATACGTTTCCATCAAACACTGAGTTTTGGACATAAATGCGACATTTTCGGCAGCTGGCAGTACGTGATGCGAAAACACACCAACTGTCCTTCCAAACAGAAAAAATGCAGCGCAATCCGTCAACTTCTTCTTGGGAGATATTCGTTTTTGAACTTCGTCGATATCGATAAACTCTTCATCGATATGCATGCGCACTCGCTCATTTTAACTGAATGGGTGAATATTGAGTATTTCAGTCAGTTCTGGTCATACGTTTCCATCAAAAACTGAGTTTTGGACATAAATGCGATATTTTCGGCAGCTGGCAGTACGTGATGCGAAAACACACCAACTTTCCTTCCAAACAGAAAAAAATGCAGCGCAATCCGTCAACTCCTTCTTGAGAGATATTCGTTTCGAAAGGGTGGATATTGAGTATTTAGGTCATAATCTCAGTGGATGAAAAGCTCATTTACTCCCCTTTGAAGAAGGTGTAGACTGTAGAGCTTCATTCAAAAAGAAATCATGTGCAGCATCGTACACGTGGCAGAAGTGAAACTTCTTCCAAACTAGAGAATGAGGGAAATTCGAGTGAAGAGCGAGAGAGAGACACTTTGTATATCACTTTTTTTATGTTTTGATCAAATCCCAAATAGAACCTACATACTTAATTTGAACAAAATCCTTTGGAAAAAAACAAAACTATGCAAACATAACCTAACCATATTATTTTTTTGAAAAAATGTTGGTCAAATCTCAAATAGAACCTTCATACCTAATTTCAGCAAAATCTTTTGAAAAATATCAAAGCTTTGCAAACATAACCTCACTATATCATTTTTTTTAAATGTTTGATCAAATTCCAAATTAGAACCTACGTAATTGTTCACGTAATGTATACCATCATCATTTTTTGTATTGTTTTTACTCTAGCATTTTGTATTTGCTTTGTCCATAAAATGTATTCAAATTTTTCTGTGGCAATAAAGCATATTTGATTTGATTTGATTTGATACCTCATTTGAACAAAGTCCTCTGGAAAAAAACAGAATTGTGCAAGGCAAACATAATCTCACTTGGTCAATTTCTGTTACATTTCTTGATCAAACCTCAAATTGGAACCTACATACATAATTCCAACAAAATCCTTTAGAAAATAATAAAACTACGCAAACATAACCTCACTATATCATTTTTTTTTAAATGTTACAAATAACATATAATTATGCAAACATAACCTCACTTCCTCGATTTGTGTTAAATATCTTGATCAAATCTCAAATTACAACCTTCAACCTTTTTGAAAAAAATGTTGATCAAATCTCAAATAGAACCTTCATACTTACCTAATTTCCGCAAAATCCTTTGGAAAATATCAAAGCTATGCAAACATAACTACACTATATCTTTTTTTTTATGTTTGATAAAATTCAAAATTAGAACAGACATACCTCATTTGAACCAAAGCCCTTGAAAAATAACAAAATTATGCAGACATAACCTCACTTGGTCAATTTGTATCAAATTTCTTGATCAAATCTCAAATTAAAACCTTAACATGTATACCTAATTTCAACAAAATCCTTTGGAAAATGATAAAACTATACCTCACGAATCATTTTTTTAACAAATTTTTGGTCAAATCCCAAATTATCATAACCCACACACCAAATTTGAAAAAATCCCTTATTTCACAAACATTTTTTGTAAAATAACATAACATAACTCTGCAAACACAACCTCACTATAACATTTTTTGATCAAATCCCAAATTAGAACTAATAATAAATAAATCGTTTATTTAGCAAATTGCTACAAAGTAAAAAAGAAATAATATGGTATACTAATAGAACATACAAAAATAACAGTTCAAAAATCTTACAATATTCACTTCAGAATAGATAAATTAAATATCATGTGTTCATAAGATGTTCCTTTAACAAATATTTGAATCTGTACAGATTATCACAGTTCTTCAGGTCACTAGGTAGATTATTAAAATCGAGGAGTCCTTTATACAAAACCGAATTCAACATTTGGTTAGTGTAACATCTGTTGTTTAATATAAAGTCATTGCAATTTCGGGTATTATAGCTATGTACTTCACTAAAATATCTTATTCTATTACATAAATATAGAGGTAACAATTTCTTTTTGATCTTGAATATAAATATAAAGACGTCGTACACAATTTTTTGTCGAACAGACAACATTTCAAGAACACTTAACATCATTCGTACAGGTGTAAATTTATCACATTTTAAAATCAGTCTCATGGCTTTGTTTTGTGTTTTTTGTATAAAATCAGTCTTATATTTAGGAACATTGTACAATAGAGTTGAACAATACTGCAGATGTGGAGCTGCTATGGTGTTGTATAAAAGTAACTTGGTTCCTGCAGATAACTGTTGTCCTATTCTAGTTATGAACCCAACTTTCTTGGAAAATTTCCTAGTTACATGATCACAGTGTGCATGAAAATTTAAATTTTGGTCGAAAATGACTCCTAAGTATTTTATTTGCATTTCATGCTTGATCCTCTCGTTCTGCACAAAAATGCCTAAGTTCTCTACATCTACATCGTTGACTTTCGACTTTTTTCCGAACAGACAAAATTTGGTTTTATTACAGTTAAGACTAAGTCTGTTATAACATAGCCAATCAAAAAGATTGTTAATGTCCTTGTTGATGTCATTTACCATTGACTTTAAATCAGATCCACTAATATATACCATTGTATCATCCGCAAATTGTACAATTTTACATTTCTGTAACACAGTCACCATATCGTTAATATATAATATGACTAACAAACCAAATTTGAACAAAATTCCTTGGAAAATTACAAAAGTATGCAAACACAACCTCACTTCCTCGATTTGTGTCGAATATCTTGATCAAACCTCAAATTACAACTTACATTCCTAATTTGAACAAAATCCTTCGAAAAAAAAACAAAACTGCAAACATAACCTCACTTTATAATTTTTTTGAAAAAATGTTGATCTAATCTCAAATAGAACCTACCTAATTTCAGCAAAATCCTTTGGAAAATATCAAAGCTATGCAAACATAACCACACTATATCTTTTTTTTTAATGTTTGATAAAATTCCAAATTAGAACAGACATACCTCATTTGAACCAAAGCCCTTGAAAAATTACAAAATCATGCAGACATAACCTCACTTGGTCAATTTGTATCAAATTACTTGATCAAATCTCAAATTAAAACCTTTATAATGTATACCTAATTTCAACAAAATCCTTTGGAAAATGATAAAACTATGTAAACATGACCTCACGAATCATTTTTTCAACAAATTTTTGGTCAAATCCCAAATTATCAAAACCTACACACCAAATTTAAAAAAATCCCTCATTTCACAAACATTTTTTGTAAAATAATATAACATAATTCGGCAAACACAACCTCACTATAACATTTTTTCATCAAATCCCAAATTAGAACCTACACATCAAATTTGAACAAAATCCCTTGGAAAATAACAAAATTATATAAACATAACCTCACTTGGTCAATTTTTGTTACATTTCTTGATCAAACCTCAAATTAGAACCCACATACCTAATTTCAACAAAATCCTATGGAAAATAATGAAAATATGCAAACATAACCCCACTTTATCATTTTTTCGATAATTTTTTGATTCAAATCCCAAATAATTGGAACCTACACACCAAATTTGAAAAAAAAAACCTAAAATGTTTGTAAAATAACAAAACTATTCAAACATTACTTCACTATATCATTTTTTCAAACATTTTTTGATCAAATCCCAAATTAGAACTAACAAACCAAATTTGAACAAAATTCCTTGGAAAATTACAAAAGTATGCAAACACAACCTCATTTGGTCAATTTTTGTTAAATTTCTTGATGAAATCTCAAATTAGAACCTACATACCTGATTTGAAAAAAATCCTTTGAAAAATAACAAAACTATGCAAACATAACCTCACTTGGTATATCTTCTTTTATTCATTTTTTGGTGAAATTCCAAGTGGAACCTAGAACCTACATACCTATCCAATTTGAATCCATTAAACATTCTTCAAGTGGACGGAGAGCTTAATTCTCAGACGAAGTTCAATCGTGAATAAGAAACTTCAATGAAAATTTTCTTCTATGGATAACTTTATTCATTGATTACCTTAGATGATGATAGTGAGTGGACAGCTTTATTTCCTTGAACATCCCTCACATGAAAGTTAATGAAGAGCTTAATAAAGACAATTTTAGTTCTAATCTTTCAATTGGGAGAGGTTTATTGCGGTACAAACATGCAAACATAACCTCACTTCCTCAATTTTTGTTAAATTTCTTGATCAAATCTCAAACTACAACCTTCATTCCTAATTTGAACAAAATCCTTTAAAAAAAAACAAAACTATGCAAACATAACCTCACTAAATAATTTTTTTGAAAAAAATGTTGATCAAATCTCAAATAGAACCTTCATACTTACCTAATTTCAGCAAAATCCTTTGGAAAATATCAAAGCTATGCAAACATAACCACACTATATCTTTTTTTTTTTATGTTTGATAAAATTCCTAATTAGAACCGACATACCTCATTTGAACCAAAGCCCTTGAAAAATAACAAAATCATGCAGACATAACCTCATTTGGTCAATTTGTATCAAATTTCTTGATCAAATCTCAAATTAAAACCTTTACATGTATACCTAATTTCAACAAAATCCTTTGGAAAATAATAAAACTATGTAAACATAATATTTTTTCGACAAATTTTTGATCAAATCCCAGATTATCAAAACCTACACACCAAATTTGAAAAAATCCCCCATTTCACAAACATTTTTTGTAAAATAACAAAACATAACTCTGCAAACACAACCTCACTATAACATGTTTTCATCAAATCTCAAATTAGAACCTACACATCAAATTTGAACAAAATCCCTTGGAAAATAACAAAATTATATAAACATAACCTCACTTGGTCAATTTTTGTTACATTTCTTGATCAAACCTCAAATTAGAACTCACATATTTAATTTCAACAAAATCCTTTGGAAAATAATGAAAATATGCAAACATAACCCCACTTTATCATTTTTTCGATAATTTTTTGATTCAAATCCCAAATAATTGGAACCTACACACCAAATTTGAAAAAAAAACCCTAAAATGTTTGTAAAATAACAAAACTATTCAAACATTACTTCACTATATCATTTTTTCAAACATTTTTTGATCAAATCCCAAATTAGAACTTACAAACCAAATTTGAACAAAATTCCTTGGAAAATTACAAAAGTATGCAGACACAACCTCATTTGGTCAATTTTTGTTAAATTTCTCGATGAAATCTCAAATTAGAACCTACATACCTGATTTGGAAAAAATCCTTTGAAAAATAACAAAACTATGCAAACATAACCTCACTTGGTATATCTTTTTTTATTCATTTTTTGGTGAAATTCCAAGTGGAACCTAGAACCTACATACCTATCCAATTTGAATCCATTAAACATTCTTCAAGTGGACGGAGAGCTTAATTCTCTGACAAAGTTCAATCGTGAATAAGAAACTTCAATGAAAATTTTCTTCTATGGATAACTTTATTCATTGATTACCTTGGATGATGATAGTGAGTGGACAGCTTTATTTCCTTGAACATCCCTCACATGAAAGTTAATGAAGAGCTTAATAAAGACAATTTTAGTTCTAATCTTTCAATTGGGAGAGGTTTATTGCGGTACAAACATGCAAACATAACCTCACTTCCTCAATTTTTGTTAAATTTCTTTATCAAATCTCAAATTACAACCTTCATTCCTAATTTGAACAAAATCCTTTAAAAAAAAACAAAACTATGCAAACATAACCTCACTAAATAATTTTTTTGAAAAAAATGTTGATCAAATCTCAAATAGAACCTTCATACTTACCTAATTTCAGCAGAATCCTTTGGAAAATATCAAAGCTATGCAAACATAACCACACTATATCTTTTTTTTTTAATGTTTTATAAAATTCCTAATTAGAACCGACATACCTCATTTGAACCAAAGCCCTTGAAAAATAACAAAATCATGCAGACATAACCTCATTTGGTCAATTTGTATCAAATTTCTTGATCAAATCTCAAATTAAAACCTTTACATGTATACCTAATTTCAACAAAATCCTTTGGAAAATAATAAAACTATGTAAACATAATATTTTTTCGACAAATTTTTGATCAAATCCCAGATTATCAAAACCTACACACCAAATTTGAAAAAATCCCCCATTTCACAAACATTTTTTGTAAAATAACAAAACTCTGCAAACATAACCTCACTATATAATGTTTTCAAACATTTTTTGATCAAATCCCAAATTAGAACCTACACATCAAATTTGAACAAAATCGCTTGGAAAATAACAAAATTATATAAACATAACCTCACTTGGTCAATTTTTGTTACATTTCTTGATCAAACCTCAAATTAGAACTCACATACCTAATTTCAACAAAATCCTTTGGAAAATAATGAAAATATGCAAACATAAACCCACTTTATCATTTTTTCAATAATTTTTTGATTCAAATCCCAAATAATTGAAACCTACACACCAAATTTGAAAAAAAAACCCTAAAATGTTTGTAAAATAACAAAACTATTCAAACATTACTTCACTATATCATTTTTTCAAACATTTTTTGATCAAATCCCAAATTAGAACTAACAAACGAAATTTGAACAAAATTCCTTGGAAAATTACAAAAGTATGCAAACACAACCTCATTTGGTCAATGTTTGTTGAATTTCTTGATGAAATCTCAAATTAGAAACTACATACCTGATTTGGAAAAAATCCTTTGAAAAATAACAAAACTATGCAAACATAACCTCACTTGGTATATCTTTTTTTATTAATTTTTTGGTGAAATTCCAAGTGGAACCTAGAACCTACATACCTATCCAATTTGAATCCATTAAACATTCTTCAAGTGGACGGAGAGCTTAATTCTCTGACAAAGTTCAATCGTGAATAAGAAACTTCAATGAAAATTTTCTTCTATGGATAACTTTATTCATTGATTACCTTGGATGATGATAGTGAGTGGACAGCTTTATTTCCTTGAACATCCCTCACATGAAAGTTAATGAAGAGCTTAATAAAGACAATTTTAGTTCTAATCTTTCAATTGGGAGAGGTTTATTGCGGTTCAAACATGCAAACATAACCTCACTTCCTCAATTTTTGTTAAATTTCTTGATCAAATCTCAAATTACAACCTTCATTCCTAATTTGAACAAAATCCTTTAAAAAAAAACAAAACTATGCAAACATAACCTCACTAAATAATTTTTTTGAAAAAAATGTTGATCAAATCTCAAATAGAACCTTCATACTTACCTAATTTCAGCAAAATCCTTTGGAAAATATCAAAGCTATGCAAACATAACCACACTATATCTTTTTTTTTAATGTTTGATAAAATCCCAAATTATAACAGACATACCTCATTTGAACCAAAGCCCTTGAAAAATAACAAAATCATGCAGACATAACCTCACTTGGTCAATTTGTATCAAATTTCTTGATCAAACTTCAAATTAAAACCTTTATATGTATACCTAATTTCAACAAAATCCTTTGGAAAATGATAAAACTATGTAAACATAACCTCACGAATCATTTTTTCAACAAATTTTTGGTCAAATCCCAAATTATCAAAACCTACACACCAAATTTAAAAAAATCCCTCATTTCACAAACATTTTTTGTAAAATAACATAACATAATTCTGCAAACACAACCTCACTATAACATTTTTTCATCAAATCCCAAATTAGAACCTACACATCAAATTTGAACAAAATCCCTTGGAAAATAACAAAATTATATAAACATAACCTCACTTGGTCAATTTTTGTTACATTTCTTGATCAAACCTCAAATTAGAACTCACATACCTAATTTCAACAAAATCCTTTGGAAAATAATGAAAATATGCAAACAAAACCCCACTTTATCATTTTTTCGATAATTTTTTGATTCAAATCCCAAATAATTGGAACCTACACACCAAATTTGAAAAAAAAAACCTAAAATGTTTGTAAAATAACAAAACTATTCAAACATTACTTCACTATATCATTTTTTCAAACATTTTTTGATCAAATCCCAAATTAGAACTAACAAACCAAATTTGAACAAAATTCCTTTGAAAAATAACAAAACTATGCAAACATAACCTCACTTGGTATATCTTCTTTTATTCATTTTTTGGTGAAATTCCAAGTGGAACCTAGAACCTACATACCTATCCAATTTGAATCCATTAAACATTCTTCAAGTGGACGGAGAGCTTAATTCTCTGACAAAGTTCAATCGTGAATAAGAAACTTCAATGAAAATTTTCTTCTATGGATAACTTTATTCATTGATTACCTTGGATGATGATAGTGAGTGGACAGCTTTATTCCTTGAACATCCCTCAATAGCCTAGTTTACACCGATAACTCGTTTAGTTCGGTCCGATAGGACCAAGTGGGTGGGGATAGTACGGTAGGACCAATGCTTGCTTCTCGCCCGTTTACACAGTCTGGCAACGCGTGAACTAAATGAGTACGCGCGCAATTCGTCAAATGTCAAAAACAAGTCGAAATTATTTATCAACACAATTCGTAACCAATAAAAAACATAAGTAAGTACGCTCAGATTGCCTTAGAAACTCAGAACCAACACACTTCACAATAATAACAATCAACATAACCTCAAAATTTCGATCCAGATCGAACCAAGTTTAGTTCGGTACACCTGCTGGCAAGTACCGAACCAAGACCGGATCAGCTTAGTCCGCAACCGATTACACCATTCGAACCAAATATTTGGTTCTGATATAGTTCGAATTTAGTACTTGGTCCGCGGACCAAGTTGTCGGTGTAAACTAGGCTAATAATCCATGAATGTTAATGAAGAGCTTAATTTTCGGAAAAAAAAAATTTAATGACAATTTTAGTTCTAATCTTTCAATTGGGAGAGGTTTATTGCGGTACAAACAGCCACAGAATATCTTAAAAATATTTATTGAACATTTTTCTGTTAACAATACAAATTTAAATGCAACATTATAGCAAATCAATACAAACTACACAATTCGGCAACCATTACAACAATTTCCTTTACAACACCATCGGTATACCATCGCATGAAATTATTAACAAAAAAGTGCCCAAAACAAAAAAATATAATAAATAGTAGCTAATAAAAAGATAAAAACAAAACCTATTTAGAAATTTGAACTATACTATAGGAATACATGTTTTGAGCCTCAATAGTAAAAAATTACATTTAGTTATGATTTTAGACAAAATCAACTTTATACTAATCAACGACGAAAACCTTAACTATAGTATACAGTTACAGTAGGGAAGGCCCCAACAACGAAAACCACGTTACAATGTAAAAATACTGTGTGTGTGTGTGTCGTCAGGTAGGACATGAAAATGCGAGTTCCGGTTCGGGTTCAATAAATTTAACTAATAAAAACCGTTAAAAATTCACTAAAACCGTGTCATTTTTGGCCTATATATAATTACCTAAATCCAGAGTGATATGTCCGACAAATTCATCCACTCCTATGGATATGTAAAACCTAAAAATTAAGCGTATCCAGTCAATTTTTGCGGACAAAGTTTATGTCCGCATACACTAGGTCGTCCTTTTTCGGACTGTGCGAGTCGGCGGGCAAGTCCAGACTGGCGTAATGAAGTCGGACAAACTGCGGCGCCTCGTCCTCACAACCCACCACTGTTGACGTTGACGAACTAGACGAGTAAACACTACTGTTGGAACCTAGTCGCGAGGTTAAACTACAAGGGGACTTGTTATCCACCTCCACTCCGGGCACATCCCCAGCCTTGGGGCTGCACATCCTCTCGTCCTTCTCCCTGATTGGCTTGAACACTCTATCCCCTAGGCCTACAGTTGATAGGTGATTGGCCAATGGGGACGCTGTCCCTGATTTGATTCTAGGCAAGGTACTGGATTTGGCAGGGCCGGGCTTCATCACCGCATAGTCCGAGGGGCAGTAGTTCATGTACGGGGCCTCGGTAGTCTCAAAGTCCATCATGGCGTAATCATCGCTGTGGGCCTTCTTTTTCAAAGCGGGTTTGTAGGGGACGTTCAATACAGCCGAGGGTACTTTGACTGTAGGGGACGCCGGACTGTTGAGACTCATGGGGAACATCGTGGACGGGGTGGTTGTTATACTCGAGCTTTGACTGTTGACAGTTTTCCTGCGGGGCAACGAGGAATACGTCAGGGGCAGGTGCATTTTGGGGGGCGACAGCTTGCGCCCCATCAACAAGGACGATATAGACATGGGGCTTGAACTCGTTGTAGTGATGGCAATCGGTTGACTTCGGCCGGACATATTCAAATAGTCACCGTCCTCTTGGGGGTTAACATACGCCTCCTCCTTGGGCGACGATGACATGTGCGACCCAAACGAGTTCACTCTCTTATTACGTCCTCCCGACATATCCAGATAATCGGTTGATACATCTGACGAGCCAGGACTGGTGGCGCTGCCGTTATTAGTACGACGCATGTCCATGTAGTCGCGGTAGTTACGTCCGAAATGTCGTTGCATTTCCGTAAGGTCATTCTTGGCACGTACAGGGCTGGAGCCGGACATGTCCATATAAGCATTGTTGCCACTCATGTCCATGTAAGCACCATTGTTGCCACCCATGTCCATGTAAGGTGAAAACGGCACTTGTTCACCAGGCACATTAGCCAGCATGTCCAAGCTGAACTTCTGCCCCTGCGACATGTCCACATAAGGATCGTTGGCCTTCATATCAACATAGTCACTTTTCTTATCGCTGCCAAAGCGGAAATGATCCAAAAACCCCATGAAGCGGCTTTTTTTACCATTACTACCATTGGTGCTGGACCGGGACCGCGTCTTTTCAGGCACGCTAAAGTCCATTTCCATCAAATCATCCATGGGGTTGTTGATGGAGCCATACGAGCTAAACGTACGGGGGTTGGGCGCCAATATTGGCGCACTATTAGACTTAACCCCTGTAGGTTGATGATGTGGCAGCACCTTGCTGGGGTACTTTTTGACTTTGGACCCCACACTAAATGCCCGTACTCTGGCATTGTCAGGCGTGGTGCTCAACTCTGACGGTTTAGACCCGACAGAATAAGCGCGGAACGGTCGCGTATCTTCATCCTCAGCCACATAGGATATGACCTTTTCCAAGGGATAGTACGCAAGTCTCATATCAGTACTGGGAGTGCCTGATGTAACACTACTCAAACTCGCACTATTAGAGGCATGCGCCTGGTCCATTGCAACATAATTATTCTTAGGCGACTCAGGATAGTCCTCCTCAGCAATAACCTCCTTCTCCAATGGTGTGTAGTACTCGTGATGTCCATCGTGGTCATCGGGCAAGCTATAATTAGACCCTGTGGAGTCAGACGGGGGGCTTATAGGACTGCCCGCTGGAGGACTATGGCTGGGGTCGCGACGCCGGAAGCTGGTCAACGATGGGCGGGTCCAGTGGTTGCCTTCGCTGGTGGTTCGGGCTCTGGACGGCATGCTGTCGCTGCGGTCTCTCAGACCTGCAATGGTTGACGTTAGAGAAGAAAATGTGGGGTTATGGTTACGTACTAAGTTTGCCCGGTTGCTTTTTTGGCTGATGATTGGTTAAGATGGTGTTATCAGTGCTAGTGGAGGGGGGTGCAACGGTGGGAGTGGCCAAAGGCAACGATTGGGTGCGCTGGTGGTTGCCTCCCAAGGCCCAGCCGATACCACCACCTGAGGACAAATACAACATGTATGGGTGATGATGGTGACTAGAAGCGAGGCACATAGAAAGCAAGATGGATGATTTTTATCATTGAGTGATGATCAATATTTTTATGGAAAGGTTGATTTTTCACCATGAATTTTTCTATAGGAACTAATAAGAAAAATATCATATTTATTTGAGGAAATTTCGAGAAAACCCGTTTTAAAGATATATGTCGTAATTTCACCAATAAACGACATTGGGTCATAAAAAAATGCATAACTCAAAAACTATAGAAGATAGACAGCTGATTTTTGCACTAGTGGATTTTTTAGAAAATTTTCCATAAGAGCAAATTAAAAAAATATCATATTTATTTGAGGAAATTTTAAAAAAACTCGCTTTGAAAATATATGTTGTAATTTCACCAATAAACGACACTGGGTCATAAAAAAATGCATAACTCAAAAACTATAAAAGATAGACAGCTGATTTTTGCACTAGTGGATTTTTTAGAAAATTTTCCATCAGAGCAAATTAAAAAAATATCATATTTATTTGGGGAAATTTTGGAAAAACTCGCTTTGAAGATATATGTTGTAATTTCACCAATAAACGACACTGGGTCATAAAAAAATGCATAACTAAAAAACTATAAAAGATAGACAGCTGATTTTTGCACTAGTGGATTTTTTAGAAAATTTTCCATCAGAGCAAATAAAAAAAATATCATTTACTTGGGGAAATTTTGGAAAAACTCGCTTTGAAGATATATGTCGTAATTTCACCAATAAACGACATTGGGTCATAAAAAAATGCATTACTCAAAAACTATAAAAGATAGACAGCTGATTTTTTCATCAATACATTTTTGAGACAATTTTCCATCAGGAGTGTTAGAAAAAAATATCATATTAATTTGAGGAAATTTCGAAAAAACTCGCTTTAAAGATATATGTCGTGATTTCACCAATAAACAACATTGGGTCATAAAAAAATGCATAACTCAAAAACTATAAAAGATAGACAGCTGATTTTTGCGCTAGTGGATTTTTAAAAAAAATTTCTATCAGAAGGAATAAGAAAAATATCATATTCATTTGAGGAAATTTTGAAAAAACTCGCTTTAAAGATATGTCGTGATTTCACCAATAAACAACATTGGGTCATAAAAAAATGCATAACTCAAAAACTATAAAAGATAGAAGCTGTTTTTTGTACTAGTGGATTTTTTAGAAAATTTTCTATCAGAACGAATAAGACAAATATCATATTTATTTGAGGAAATTTTGAAAAAACTTGCTTTAAAGATATATGTGGTAATTTCACCAATAAAAACTTTTTTACTACTCTTCAACATAGCATATTTTTGGATTGATGATTATTGAAATTTGTAAATTTTATAGCATTTGCTAAATAAACGATTATATATATAAACAACACTTGGTCATAAAAAAATGCATAACTCAAAAACTATAAAAGATAGACAGCTGATTTTTGCACTAGTGGATTTTTTAGAAAATTTTCCATCAGAGCAAATAAAAAAAATATCCTATTTATTTGAGGAAATTTTGAAAAAAACTCGCTTTAAAGATATATGTCGTAATTTCATCAATAAACAACATTGGGTCATGAAAAAATGCATAACTCAAAAACTATAAAAGATAGACAGCTGTTTTTTGCACTAGAGGATTTTTTAGAAAATTTTCTATCAGAACGAATAAAAAAAATATCATATTTATTTGAGGAAATTTTGAAAAAACTCGCTTTGAAGATATATGTTGTAATTTCACCAATAAACGACACTGGGTCATAAAAAATGCATAACTCAAAAACAATAAAAGATAGACAGCTGATTTTTGCACTAGTGGATTTTTTAGAAAATTTTCCATCAGAGCAAATAAAAAAAATATCATATTTATTTGAGGAAATTTTGAAAAAAACTCGCTTTAAAGATATATGTCGTAGTTTCATCAATAAACAACATTGGGTCATGAAAAAATGCATAACTCAAAAACTATAAAAGATAGACAGCTGATTTTTGCACTAGTGGATTTTTTAGAAAATTTTCCATCAGAGCAAATTAAAAAAATATCATATTCATTTGAGGAAATTTTGAAAAAACTCGCTTTGAAGATATATGTTGTAATTTCACCAATAAACGACACTGGGTCATAAAAAATGCATAACTCAAAAACAATAAAAGATAGACAGCTGATTTTTGCACTAGTGGATTTTTTAGAAAATTTTCCATCAGAGCAAATTAAAAAAATATCATATTCATTTGAGGAAATTTTGAAAAAACTCGCTTTGAAGATATATGTTGTAATTTCACCAATAAACGACACTGGGTCATAAAAAATGCATAACTCAAAAACAATAAAAGATAGACAGCTGATTTTTGCACTAGTGGATTTTTTAGAAAATTTTCCATCAGAGCTAATAAAAAAAAATATCATATTTATTTGGGGAAATTTTGGAAAAACTCACTTTGAAGATATATGTTGTAATTTCACCAATAAACGACACTGGGTCATAAAAAAATGCATAACTAAAAAACTATAAAAGATAGACAGCTGATTTTTGCACTAGTGGATTTTTTAGAAAATTTTCCATCAGAGCTAATAAAAAAAAATATCATATTTATTTGGGGAAATTTTGGAAAAACTCGCTTTGAAAATATATGTTGTAATTTCACCAATAAACGACACTGGGTCATAAAAAAATGCATAACTAAAAAACTATAAAAGATAGACAGCTGATTTTTGCACTAGTGGATTTTTTAGAAAATTTTCCATCAGAGCTAATAAAAAAAAATATCATATTTATTTGGGGAAATTTTGGAAAAACTCACTTTGAAGATATATGTTGTAATTTCACCAATAAACGACACTGGGTCATAAAAAAATGCATAACTCCAAAACTATAAAAGATAGACAGCTGTTTTTTGTACTAGTGGATTTTTTAGAAAATTTTCCATCAGAACGAATAAGAAAAATATCATATTTATGTGAGAAAATTTTGAAAAAACCCGCTTTAAAGATGGATGTTGTAATTTCATCAATAAACAACATTGGGTCATGAAAAAATGCATAACTCAAAAACTATAAAAGATAGACAGCTGCTTTTTGCACTAGTGGATTTTTTAGAAAATTTTCCATCAGAACTAATAAAAAAATTATCATATTGATTTGAGGAGTTTTTGAGAAAATCCCTTCCAAAAACTAAAGTGACGTGAACTTTTCACCAGTAGATTTTCCAGACAACTTTCCATCAGGTTCGGATTTCTTCAAGTCCTGACCAGGTTTTTCATGAACATTCCAAATGATTACAACCCTGTCCGAATCTAAATCGAGCCAGACAGCAAATAGTAATAATAAAACCTTGATAGCGAACGCTTATGCAATTCGAGGATATTCTCGGCTTAAAGGATGGGGAATCATTGATGGAGGATAAATGTTACAATGAAACCCACTAAACATAAAACGAAAATAGCTAAATGTCAATCGAAGAAAAACAACGTAAAAATAGCTCATCGGCATGCACCGGGTCTAGACTGAAATTCCAACCAAAATAGTTTGCCAGGCGACAAATAAAGCCCCATAAGCTATGTTGGATACGAACCTGAAATGGAATGCCGCCTGTTGCCGCCCTTTTGCAGGAGGTTGTGGAAAATGCTCATCGCTACGCCACTGACTGCAAGCCCCACACTTACATTAATTTTGAGACCGGAATCTGGATCGGGATCCAGATCCCGGACAAGCGGTAGATTTTAAGGTTGCAATTTAGCCCAAAATCTACCGCGTGAACCACTTAATGGTTAGTAACAAATCTAGTCTAACAAATCTAAATATAAATAAACCCATACCAGTTGAGGTACTGCTAGGCGCAGGCGCAGACGGGGTTAGGGTAGTTTCGGAAGTAGATGAAGTTGTATCTGGAAGTGCAAATCTAACGGTTAGTCTACTGGGGGAGCTAGTTGTAGGAAAGGAGAGAGGAAAGATCACAAAATTCTCTCAAAACGCAATCTAAATCAAGACATTCAAATTTCAATAGATATGCTCAAACTCAATAAAAAATTATATTAATAGGCCAGTCAAAAACATCATAAGAAACCCTACGAGATTCTTTTATCTATATAATTTTTTCATCATTGAATTATCCAGACAAAATTGCCGAGTAATGGGAAAAAATTAACAATTATCTTCATTAAACTAGAAAAAAATAATCGTCTAGTGACCCCGACACGTGCCGAACATCCAAATGACGTCAATCGTTGCACCGTCAGCGTCTGAGTGCATAAAATGCAATTTTTACCGCGTCAACATAAACACACCTTCATCAGAAATAGTGCCCCAAATTACATGACCCAAATCGCCCCCTATCGATCGAGGGGTCGAATTATTCAACACTAATGATCATTAGTCTATTGATTGGGTCTAGCAATAGAGCACGTGGCGTCAGAGTTATGACGTCAGCTGATGCATTGCGGATGACCTTACCTGGAAGAACTAGTTTCGACGAATCAATGGGGTTGTATTTTGTGGTGTCTTTGGTGGTTTCCGTGTGACTGGATGAACGATCTCGCACTCTCGATGGGCTGGAGTGTCTTCCTCGTCCTATGTTGAACCTACTGAAGAATAATAAGTTTAATATCCGGGCTGGTGAACTCTGAATCTAATCTTATTCGCCCGATCTATCAGTCGTTAATCCTTCGCTGAACAGCGATTATATTTTCGTGAAAGTGCCGTCTAGACGTAGCCGGTATTGTTTATTTAAAAATATCCGACCAATTAAGTATGGGAAATGTAGCGTGTACGAGTTACGACTATGCTAATGGTGTTCGGCTTCCTTTTGTTTTTGTCCAGCTTCGGACGAAAACAAACTTTTTGTCTGGGCACGAACAATAAAATTGCCACCGCTGTGTGGTTGGTAACACGACTGTTGGCAACATTGCGTGGACGACATTTTAAACGTCAAATGTCTCGACTTGACAGTTAAGTATAAATCGATTTTGGCCTCCTATAAACAAATCCACAATTGATTCATTTGGCAAATTCAAATTCTAATAACTATCACAAAATAAAACTGACTAAAAACCAAGAAAAAGTTGGGTAAGTATGTTTATGTTGGTAAAACTGAACGAAACCGTTTTGAGCAAATGATGTCATAATTTCATATGACCATTTGTCTTATCCGGATTTCCAATAAGGAAGTGATAAAACAATGAAACAACAGACCGTATTCTTTTGGTTCCACTTCGAACTCATCGTGTTCTTTGACATAATCAATGAAATAGAGACAAAATCACAATGACAGCAGACCGTATTCTTTTGGTTCCACTCCGAACTCATCGTGTTTTTTGACAGACGAAGACGAAATCGAAACAGCAGACCGTATTCTTTTGGACTTTTGGTTCTACCCCAAATTCATCGTATTTTTGGATCTAATCAGTAAAATATACAAAACAAACGACAAAATCACGTATTCTGCTGTATTCTGTTGAAATGTTAAATCGTTTACAAAAAAACTAAACATGACAGATCCTATATTGTTGAATGGTCTCAAATTTGACAGAAAAATGAGGTTTCTGACATAGACAATGACATTTCAAATGTCAAATGTGTTGATTTTTGTTGGAGAGACTTGTTTATTACATTACTCTATCTGTGACAATAAAGACAGACTAAACGTCAAATATATCGGTAACTAAAAATGACAGATTAATTTGTCAATTAGTATGTGACAGCTCAAATTTAGCAACGTTGCCAGGCGCTTTCTTCACTTATTTGATTGAATCCATTACATATTGTGATTGTGAAACAACTAATTGTACATATAATGAAACATTCTAATCTAAGCCTAATTAAAGCAGTCTCAAAACACCCTTCTTGTCTAATTAAATAAATGTAAATTCTCTGTTAGTGTTGCCTGATAAACCATTTGATTAATGGACATTTTCCCCGACACGTGACAGGGTGGCGATAAAAAAAAATTAGAGAAAACTACATTTTCCTCTTACCCAACACGATTAAGGTAATGGATAACCATTAATCACCGCGTAATTAGAGAGGAAATATCAATTTAACGTGCTGAAAACAAATCCATATCCGGCGACCCACGTCACTTTTGACGCAGATTTTTGCACATTATGGTGTGTTTGATTAAACGACGATACTTGATACGTTGTTTTACGCAACTGTAGTGGGCGGATATCGAAAACAAATTGTAATTTGGTGGACATTTAAGGTCTATGCCTATTTGTCCCTATGTATGGACGCGTTTCTACTGTTTCATAGTGACAAATGACAGTTGCCAGTGTTGTCATGCATGAAAATTTAGTATTTGTTTGATTTTATGGGCTGCATTGGAACAATTGGCAACAACACTTCCACGCATAGCTCCCTGAGCCTGAATAATAAAGTTGCGGAATCACTATCGCTCACTTATACACATTTTTAAACACCAATCATTTCATTTGATCATTTCCTGGTGGTAGCACGGGGGCTTCACCCTGTGGATAAAACATGCAGCCACTCTGGGATCACTGTAACCCATTAGTACCGGTTTTTAAACGTAACGTTTATATGCCTGGTTTACATTGGATTTAATCTCGAAGTGGAACTGTCAAATTTCCGCTTTGCAAATGAAAATCATATGGTACCATCTACAATGAATTCGGCGAGAGCGTGACTCTGAACAGAAATGGAATGTGGATGGTAACATATGATTCGCATTTGTCAAGCCAAAATTTGACAGTTCTACTTCGAAATGAAATTGAATGTAAACCTTACATTACTATTAGTAGTGACAATGACAAGATTGACAACTAGCAGCCCTGCCTGCAGCCATCCATCATGATATTGGTTTTTTGTTATTTGGTATGATACTGCTTTGTTCGTTGTTTTTTTTTAGTGAAAAATCGTATATTTGCAATAAATGTTGTTTTTAGAGATTAGAGCAATAGTCGGTAAGTGTTTACAAACGTTTGCCAAATAATATCTAGGTCGGATGACCAAAATTCATGCCTATTTACATTGTGTTGCTATTTTAGTTATTTTATGAATTATAACCTTGTTTTAGATCATTTAATTGTATGTATCAATCAAATAAATTACATTGCAACAGAAATTTTGGAAAATTGAGTAAACAGCTCTAAGCTAGTTGGCGTAGTTCGTTGTAAAATTTGTGATTTTTATTGTATGACGTATAACGTTGTCTATGACAAGTGACAGTTCGCAGCGTTGCCAAACGTACGATTAAAGCTAAAAAACGAATTGATTGATCAATAGGTTACAAATTGCATCAATATTTCCAATCATTGTAACAAAATAAGCATGACTTGCTAATTTCCGATTAAATTGAATGGTTTTTGCACCAAAGTATGCATAATTCATTGGGTAATTATCAAGCTCGCATTATACTGGAATAGTGAAACGATATTTTTTTCCAAAGAACAGAAAAATTTAATTAAATCGCGTCAAGTGGAGTGAAGTAGCCAAATGTGTGGGCAAAGCGTACACCACGCGACAAGTTCCGTCTAGACGCATAAATCACGTGCGATGTCACATAAAATTTCAAGATTGGCGGGAAAATCAACAAAATTTTCCTTGTGGGTGGGCCGGGCTTAATTTTCCGGATGAAAAATACTTACTGGCTTATGGTGTCCCGGATGCTGATTGCGATGTTGTCGTCGTAGGTGTCCACCCAGATTTCTGAGCAACCAAACACGCTCATTCTTCCGAGCTGAAATGAATAAATGAGCTTAGATGTTGCCATGTTGAGCAATTATATCAACGATTGTTGCTATTGAGGTAGGTTATTATTTAAATTGCAAAAACAACAATTAAAAGTTTGACGTAATCGATTGCAATTTGAAAGGCAATTGATTTATGCCAGTGGCAGCAAATATTTGTTATGTCCATTGGAGTGTGAAAAAATCGCCATAAGAAGAATGACATTTTTGTTAATAATTTTTTTGATTATTGAGTTATAAGGATGATTTTGGCGCCAAACTTCTCAAAAAACGTTAAACTTGATTTGACAATCTAATTACGGCACCCTCTAAGTATATTCATGGAGAAATAGAGCCTCAAAAGTAAGACTGCGTTCTCGGATCATTTTTTTTTCAATATAAAAATTCATACAAATCAAATGGACACGAATTTTGTGACATACTGTATATTGTAGGATTTTGACGGTTTGCTGATGATTCAGTACAATTTTCACAGCTCCATTCCCTCTAGGGAGTCAAGGACAACGGTTTGAATTTCAACAGATTTTTTTAATTTTCAACACAGCTCAATATAAAAAATCATAAAAATAAAATGGATAGGAATTTTGTGACACACTGTATATTGCTGGGCTTTTGAAGGTTTGCGGATGATCCAGTACAATTTTCACAGCTCCAGTACCTCTAGGGAGTCGAGGACAGCTTTTTGAATTTTAACTGATTTTTTTAATTTTTAACAAAATCCAATTTAAGAATTCATCAGAAATTTTGAAACATACTGTATATTGCTGGGATTTTGAAGGTTTGCAGATGATCCAGTACAATTTTCACAACTCCAGTACCTCTAGGGAGTCTGGGACAGCCTTTTGAATTTCAACTGATTTTTTTAATTTTCAACACAGCTCAATATAAAAAATCATAAAAATAAAATAGACCGGAATTTTGTGACACACTGTATATTGCTGGGATTTTAAAGGTTTGCAGATGATCCAGTACAATTTCCACAGCTCCAGTACCTCCAGGAAGTCTAGGACAGCTTTTTGAATTTCAACTGATTTTTTTAATTTTCAACACAGCTCAATATAAAAAATCATAAAAATAAAATGGACAGGAATTTTGTGACACACTATATATTGTTGGGATTTTGAAGGTTTGCAGATGATCCAGTACAATTTTCACAGCTCCAGTACCTCTAGGAAGTCTGGGACAGCTCTTTGAATTTTAACTGATTTTTTTAATTTTCAACAAAATCCAATATAAAAATTCATCAGAAATTTCGAAACATACTGTATAATGCTTGGATTTTGATTTTCACAAAGTTCCTGCGTGAAAACGCTGCGGAAAAAAATCGATAACACGACAAACGTTCGTAAACGTTTTTTTATTCTAACACGACCATAAACTTGAAATTGCATTTTGCATCTACTGCCGGTGAGTACTGCGTCATAAAAAATCGCAGTACTCGTATATAATTTTATTGCGGGAAAACGGGTAATAAAAGCGGTGCATACACGATGAACACGAGCATTTTACGAGCGACAGCACTTAAATGTCAAGTTCAGTGTCGCGAGCGACGGCGGATTATTTATTTTGAATAACCCGCGCGATTTTAGTACCGGAAAAATGATTGTACTGGATTAAATGGGACGTCTAGACTTCCCCCTTGATTTGGGGGCTTTTTTTCATTGTCTCTGTACAAAGACCGCACCGGAGAGGTCAAAGTAATTTTGAAAGTTTCAAGAACACCTGGGGAAGTTATCGATTTTAATAAAATTATCAGTACTTACTTGTTACAGTAATTTTTTGGATAAGTAAAAATTTTTACGTACTTTTTGACGTAGTTTAGTGAAAAAATCATCCATCTACGTCAACTGGTTTGGGAGTTAGGAATTTTTGAATTTAACTTAGTGCGGTGTCCTCTTGACATGACGTCATTCATAATCAATTTTCCCTTAAACTAATTTTCATGAAAAAGTGAAAATTTGTACGTTAATAGGGCAATATTTTTTACGTGATTTGGTGAAAAAATCATCAATTTACGTCAACTAGTTTGGGAGATATGAATTTCAGAATTTCCCCATAAATCAATAACGATAAACTAGAATACCGTCACAATGACGCTACTAGTCACGTAAAACCCCTTATCACGTTCCGTCATAAAAGTTACGACATTACCAATAAATCCAACTGAACAAAAAAAACCGCCACACGTGGCGCCCAAATATACCATTAAAAAAATCGATTAATTTTCCCCATTGTTTTCCGGCGCCTATGTTATGCTCACCTCAATAAACATGAAATTTTTTAAACATCCACAGCTTTTAACTTGGGTTGTATGGAGTTCGATTACTGTGGGAATAGCTTCTCCTATTCGCACCAAAGTGATGGTTTTGTCTATCAGACAGAGTCTGTAGTTGCCCAGTAAACTTTGAAGGTCTCCAGCTAGGCCTCTTTTGCACATGGCTACAGGCCAGACATATTCTGGAAAAAAAAGTTTTTTCTGTAAAATATACAATTTTTTTCTGTAATAGTTTTGGTTTTTTACATTTTTTTCCGTATCTAGTTGTCTTGATAATATTAGTTTTTCACTTTATCACGACTTTTTTGCATCTAATTTGTTTAACAGTTTTATATTTTTTGTTTTTTGTGTCTAGTTTGTTTAATAGTTTTAGTTTTACACTTTTGAACCATTTTTTTCGGAACTAAGAACGTTTACAACTTTAGCTTTCCACATTTTTTTGCATCTTATCTCTTTAAGTAATAAGTAAGGGTGTTAATCATCAGCTTGAGTGGTAAATTAACAACTTTTTACATTTTTCAGTATCTTTAAAACGCTGTTATTTATCAATAAATTTCATATAAATTTTTTTGTAGACAATGAAATTTTCTACAATTTTTAATTGGGAAGTTTTTCCATTAAACGCACCAGTCCCCGTATACAGGGTGTTAAAAAATCATCAGCTTGAGTGGAAAATTAACAACTTTTTACATTTTTCTGTATATCTTGAAAACGCTGTTATTTATCAATAAATTTCATATAAACTTTTTTGTAGACAATGAAATTTCCCACAATATTTATTTAGGAAGTTTTTCCATTAAACGCACCAGTTCCCGTATACAGGGTGTTAAAAAATCATCAGCTTGAGTGGAAAATTAACAATTTTTTACATTTTTCTGTATATCTTGAAGACGCTGTTATTTATCAACAAATTTTATATAAATTTTTTTGTAGACAATGAAATTTTCTACAATTTTTAATTGGGAAGTTTTCCCATTAAACGCACCAGTCCCCGTATACAGGGTGTTGAAAAATCATCAGCTTGAGTGGAAAATTAACAACTTTTTACATTTTTCTGTATATCTTGAAAACGCTGTTATTTATCCATAAATTTCATATAAACTTTTTTGTGGACAATGAAATTTCCCACAATATTTATTTGAGAAGTGTTTCCATTAAACGCACCAGTTCCCGTATACAGGGTGTTAAAAAATCATCAGCTTGAGTGAAAAATTAACAACTTTTTACATTTTTCAATATAACTTAGAAACGTTATGATTTATCAATAAATTTCATATAAACTTTTTTAAAGACGATGAAATTTTCTACAATATTTATTTGAGATGTTTTTCCATTAAACGCACCAGTCTCCGTATACAGGGTGTTAAAAAATCATCAAATTGAGTGGAAAATTAACAACTTTTCACATTTTTCTGTATATCTTGAAAACGTTGTGATTTATCAATAAATTTCATATAAACTTTTTTGAAGACGATGAAATTTTCTACAATATTTATTTGAGAAGTTTTTCCATTGAACGCACCAGTCTCCGTATACAAGGTGTTGAAAAATCATCAGCTTGAGTGGAAAATTAACAACTTTTTACATTTTTCAATATAACTTAGAAACGTTGTGATTTATCAATAAATTTCATATAAACTTTTTTAAAGACGATGAAATTTTCTACAATATTTATTTGAGATGTTTTTCCATTAAACGCACCAGTCTCCGTATACAGGGTGTTAAAAAATCATCAAATTGAGTAGAAAATTAACAACTTCTCACATTTTTCTGTATATCTTGAAAACGTTGTGATTTATCAATAAATTTCATATAAACTTTTTTGAAGACGATGAAATTTTCTACAATATTTATTTGAGAAGTTTTTCCATTGAACGCACCAGTCTCCGTATACAGGGTGTTGAAAAATCATCAGCTTGAGTGGAAAATTAACAACTTTTTACATTTTTTAATATAACTTAGAAACGTTGTGATTTATCAATAAATTTCATATAAACTTTTTTAAAGACGATGAAATTTTCTACAATATTTATTTGAGATGTTTTTCCATTAAACGCACCAGTCTCCGTAAACAGGGTGTTAAAAATCATCAGCTTGAGTGGAAAATTAACAACTTTTTACATTTTTCTGTATAATTTGAAAACGCTGTTATTTATCAATAAATTTCATATAAACTTTTTTGTAGACAATGAAATTTCCCACAATATTTATTTGGGAAGTTTTTCCATTTAACGCACCAGTTCCCGTATACAGGGTGTTAAAAAATCATCAGCTTGAGTGGAAAATTAACAATTTTTTACATTTTTCTGTATATCTTGAAAACGCTGTTATTTATCAATAAATGTCATATAAACTTTTTTGAAGACGATGAAATTTTCTACAATTTTTAATTGGGAAGTTTTTCCATTAAACGCACCAGTCCCCGTATACAGGGTGTTAAGAAATCATCAGCTTGAGTGGAAAATTAACAACTTTTTACATTTTTCTGTATATCTTGAAAACGCTGTTATTTATCAATAAATTTCATATAAACTTTTTTGTAGACAATGAAATTTTCTACAATATTTATTTGAGATGTTTTTCCATTAAACGCACCCTGTATACGGGATAGGGTGTTGAAAAATCATCAGCTTGAGTGGAAAATTAACAACTTTTTACATTTTTCAATATAACTTAGAAACGTTGTGATTTATCAATAAATTTCATATAAACTTTTTTGAAGACGATGAAATTTCCCACAATATTTATTTGAGAAGTTTTTCCATTAAACGCACCAGTCTCCGTATACAGGGTGTTAAAAAATCATCAGCTTGAGTGGAAAATTAACAACTTTTTACATTTTTCAATATAACTTAGAAACGTTGTGATCTATCAATAAATTTCATATTAACTTTTTTAAAGACGATGAAATTTTCTACAATATTTATTTGAGATGTTTTTCCATTAAACGCACCAGTCTCCGTATACAGGGTGTTAAAAAATCATCAGCTTGAGTGGAAAATCAACCACTTTTTACATTTTTTAGTATATCTTGAAAACGCTGTTATTTATCAATAAATTTCATAAAAACTTTTTTGTAGACAATGAAATTTCCCACAATATTTATTTGGGAAGTTTTTCCATTTAACGCACCAGTTCCCGTATACAGGGTGTTAAAAAATCATCAGCTTGAGTGGAAAATTAACAACTTTTCACATTTTTCTGTATATCTTGAAAACGCTGTTATTTATCAATAAATGTCATATAAACTTTTTTGAAGACGATGAAATTTTCTACAATTTTTAATTGGGAAGTTTTTCCATTAAACGCACCAGTCCCCGTATACAGGGTGTTAAGAAATCATCAGCTTGAGTGGAAAATTAACAACTTTTTACATTTTTCTGTATATCTTGAAAACGCTGTTATTTATCAATAAATTTCATATAAACTTTTTTGTAGACAATGAAATTTTCTACAATATTTATTTGAGATGTTTTTCCATTAAACGCACCCTGTATACGGGATAGGGTGTTGAAAAATCATCAGCTTGAGTGGAAAATTAACAACTTTTTACATTTTTCAATATAACTTAGAAACGTTGTGATTTATCAATAAATTTCATATAAACTTTTTTGAAGACGATGAAATTTCCCACAATATTTATTTGAGAAGTTTTTCCATTAAACGCACCAGTCTCCGTATACAGGGTGTTAAAAAATCATCAGCTTGAGTGGAAAATTAACAACTTTTTACATTTTTCAATATAACTTAGAAACGTTGTGATCTATCAATAAATTTCATATTAACTTTTTTAAAGACGATGAAATTTTCTACAATATTTATTTGAGATGTTTTTCCATTAAACGCACCAGTCTCCGTATACAGGGTGTTAAAAAATCATCAGCTTGAGTGGAAAATCAACCACTTTTTACATTTTTTAGTATATCTTGAAAACGCTGTTATTTATCAATAAATTTCATAAAAACTTTTTTGTAGACAATGAAATTTCCCGCAATATTTATTTGGGAAGTTTTTCCATTTAACGCACCAGTTCCCGTATACAGGGTGTTAAAAAATCATCAGCTTGAGTGGAAAATTAACAACTTTTCACATTTTTCTGTATATCTTGAAAACGCTGTTATTTATCAATAAATGTCATATAAACTTTTTTGAAGACGATGAAATTTTCTACAATATTTATTTGAGAAGTGTTTCCATTAAACGCACCCTGTTTACGGGACAGGGTGTTAAAAAATCATCAGCCTGAGTGGAAAATTAACAACTTATTACATTTTTCAATATAACTTAGAAACGTTGTGATTTATCAATAAATTTCATATAAACTTTTTTGAAGACTATGAAATTTTCTACAATATTTATTTGAGAAGTGTTTCCATTAAACGCACCCTGTTTACGGGACAGGGTGTTAAAAAATCATCAGCCTGAGTGGAAAATTAACAACTTATTACATTTTTCAATATAACTTAGAAACGTTGTGATTTATCAATAAATTTCATATAAACTTTTTTGAAGACTATGAAATTTTCTACAATATTTATTTGAGAAGTGTTTCCATTAAACGCGCCCTGTATGGACAGGGTGTTAAAAAATCATCAGCTTGGGTGGAAAATTAACAACTTGTTACATTTTTTTGTATATCTTGAAAAAGCTGTTATTTATCAATAAATTTCATGTAACCTTTTTTGTAGACAATGAAATTTTCCTCAGCAGTCCCCGTATACAGGGCGTTAAAAAGTCATCAATTTGAAAAATCCAATTAAACTGCATAAACCGAAAAAACCCAAATCCGTTCCTGTGCTCTTATCAAATTCAGATCCATCGAATATTGTCAACAGTGTATCTCAGTAGAATAATATTTTTCCAACTGATACCGATTTGTTAATTTTGGACCCCTGTTGCCGGATGTCACATTCGATTGTTGTTTTTCGTCTGAAAAATGTCCATTTTCCCTTGTTGGCGTCACAAATCAACGTTGCCACATCCCCCAATTACTTTGGCTTGGTAATAAAGATGACATCTATTTTTCCCAATAGATCATCAGAAAGTGACTACAGTCAACGTGGCAGCACGGCGGCAATTCAATCATTCATGTTTTGCATGTCGACATATTATTCTTCGGGTTTCTAAGCAAACAAAATGCTAATAAAATAATAAAGGAGACAAAACAAGTCTAAAAATAGCGTATACAAGGGGGACTATTAACGTACTATTTTACAAAAAAAAAAAAACTTTTGTTAAACCAGTTCGGACCGTGCCCAAGCTGATGTAATGGCGAATTTAGGTTGGCGCACACGTCATTGGATGTTCGTTAAAAAACAACAGAATTTTTTTTTTGGCTTGGTTGTTTATGTTAACTACCTACGGATTTTCTAGGATGTGACGATATTTCGGGTTTATGTGGGTTTGAAGCGTTTATTTTGAAAATTGTCCTTGAAATGGAAAGTCCATAAATTAACGCATCTCGTGGCCAAATTTGAAGTTGTTATCGCAAACCAAATATATGCTTTTTAAAAGTTGATTTCAAAAATTAATTCATTATTCATCGTGTATACTGAATTGGATTTAATTAATGGAATTGGTATACATTGATGTAGTTTTGGTGAAAATTTGAAGTTGATATCCCTAAATACAAGCGAGCTATGATTTTTTGAACTTTACTTTTAAAAAATTGTTAGTCATTCATATTTCCTCCTGCGTAAAATTCAATAAATGTAAATAAAAAGTGTATAAATTAACATACCTCATGACCAAATTTCAAGTTGATATCATTAAGTAACAGAGAGCTATGATTTTTTGAACTTTACTCTTAAAAAATTAACATTCATTTATATTTCGCCCTGTATATACGAAATTTGATATTCTATAAAATGTGAGTAAAAAGTGTATAAATTGAAACATCTCATGACCAAATTCCAAGTTGATATCTTTTAATACAAGGGAGGTATGATTTTTTAAAATTTACTTTTGAAAAATGGTCATACATTCATACTTCCCCCCGTATATGCGAAATTTGATATCCTGTAAAATTCAATAAAATTTAGTGAAAAGTGTATAAATTAACACATCTCATGACAAAATTTGAAGTTGATATCTCAAGACATATAAGATAATATCACTTATTATTGATTTCTTATCTGCAAAGTGTATTTAGTTAAATTGATGAAATGAGGTAATTTTCATGCGAATTTGAAGCTGATATCCTAAAATACAATAGAGCAAGTTTTTTTGAGTTTGCTAATGAAAACTTGGTAATAATTCATCAATCTAAATTTTGAACCTATCTTAAAGATGTATAAATTACCGCCTCTCATGTCCAAATTTGAAGATGATACCGCGATTTTTTGCGTGTGTCAAAACGAAAAAGTCATTTTTAAATTTGAAGTTGTTGACCCTCCCAAACGCCACCTGGCACAGCGATAAAGACTTCGTCAATCGTCCGAAAAAGGTGGAAATAACACCAAAACACAGACGCCACAGGGGGGTCAAAGACATCAAAACCCATGAGGGGGGGTAATGTTTCCCACCCCACAAACGGCCCTGAGACCATCCGTCGTCGGCGCTGTCTCGAAACAAAATTAGGCACTAAACTAGAGTAGGGTCGTTGACATTCAACTTAAGGAGATGCGACTTATTTTTGTTTAAACAACAAGATGCGTAAACAAACCGGTGTGAACGACCGGGGGGGGTTTGGTGTGTACGTGGCAACATGCGTGTCCCCTAAAACGTGATTTATCGTTTGGAGATATTGGGGTGAATAAATCTCTATATTGATAAATCTGTTGTTTGGAATTTTTTTGTCAGGGGCGTGGTTGGTTTATTAATGACGGTTTTATTGTAATCCACCCCCCTTGTGGATCAATACAAGATGAGTTTGCTCTATTTAGTTTTTGTGTAATCTGATGACAACAGACCGTATTCTTTTGGTTCCACTCCGAACTCATCGTGTCTTTTTGACAGAATAAAATCGCAATGACAGCAGAACGTATTCTTCTGGTTGCACTCCGAACTCTAAACAACATTTTCCACAACGTACACTGAAAGTATAACAATTAAAACAATCATTACAGAAAAAAACTGGCAATTAAACAGTTCGTTATCATCATCAGGGCGATGAGTAAGTTGTTTTTCTGAATATTCTACGAACAATAATAACGAATAACGAGTAAACTGTAAACAAGTACATGCCAGATTAAAGTAACGATTCTTATCTGTGTAAACTGAATATTTTTTAAATTGTACAGTTCCGCCCATTGAGGAAATAATTTATGACTGTCAGTTACATTTCCGGTGGGAAAATCTATTTTTGATGGAAATTACTGAGAAGACACGTGCCAAGGTTTGCTAAACGTCCCCATTTTTTTTGGATTTTCATATAAATTTATTTGAATTTGAATATCCACGTGCCAAAATTTTGCAAAACATTATTTTTGATGGGGATTTAAAAATGTTGGAAAAATTCTGGATGTTGTCGAGATTCACAAAAATGTATGGAAAAAGTAGATCATATTCCCCACAAAATGACGCAAAGTAAAAAACATAAAAATTTAATTGTAAAGGGGCCTGCCTGACATAAAAGAACCCAAACATCTGCCTTGGTACCACCTTGCCAGTCCGCACCTGTCCCCCATCACGTATGTTTGTCCAACTTGTTTACCATCACATTCTGATGCGGCCGCTACAGTGAATCACATCCTGTATTTTGTACTTTGGACTTTCGAAGAATTCAGGCCAGAAAAACAAACGTTTCGACAATCAGTGTAAAGTCAAAAACTGGCACAATATGCCTGCCATTCATGACACTGATTTTTTTTTTTTATTAATGAATCACCATTGTATGTGTATGCGCAACCCATTCATTGACCAAAAGATGCCACGAGCAGGATGCGGATTTTTCGGCTACTTCCACTGCCGGACCGGAAGTCGGTTTGTATGCGTCGCATCCTGCGATTCGGACATAAATGCTCAGGAAAGGAAACGGGATAATTTGCGGAAAGAAATTTACAAATTGACACTGCGGAAGCGATAAAAATGTGTTTTTTTTTGTAGTATAATTTTTGGCAAATTTTATATACAGGGTATGTTCAAGCAGACACCCGGTATCGTTTTTTGTTCTGTTCAGGGATTTTTGTTTGTTTTTTATTTATTTAAATCAATCAAAAAGAACTTTTTTAATATTTTTGTTCGTTTATTTTTTTTATTTATCTAAATAATCAAATCGTAAGACTGCCATTTCTAGGGATTTTTTTTCACGATTTTTTAGGGGTTTTTGTTTTTTTATTCGATCTGTTTTTTAATGTTCTTTGTCTATCAAATTTACTGTGTTTCTTTATTTATCTAGATTATTTACATGATTGGTATTTCAAAGGATTTTTCTGCCATTTTTAAGGAATTTTGTTAATTTATTTTAAGTGATGTTTGGTTTTTTTTTCAGTTTTTTGTTTGTTTGTGCAATTGTGCACTCGAATCGTAAATTGTCCATTTCTAAGAATTTTTCACAATTTTGAAAGGTTTTTGTTTTTTTATTCTGGATGTTTTATTCTAGGAATTGTGTTCATTTATTTGAACTGTTTTGGTAGGTTTTTCAGTTTTTTGTTTGTTTAAAATTACCTTGTTTTTCTATTTATCTTAATTTAATTACAAAATTGCCATTTTCAAGGATTTTTTGTCATTTTATTAGGAAAATACACTTGATATCCTCCAAAAATGCAATATTTCATTGAAGTCAACCATTGATTAGTTCAACTGTCCGCCACATTAACTCAAAAACGATAACCTCTACTGAAAGATCCAGAGTTTTTTTGAAGGAAACTTAACAGGCCCAATACTTTTTCTGATATCCGCAATTTTTTTTAAATAAGTTTCCGTTCATTTTTTTTTAGAGATTTTTTTATCACATTTTATTTTTATTACTTAAAAAGGTTTTTTTCGATGAAATAATGAAACAATCGACAAAATCGCAATGACTGCAGACCGTATTCTTTTGGTTCCACTCCGAACTCATTGTGTCTTCTTGACATTATCGATAAAATAACGAAACAATCGACAAAATCGCAATGACAGCAGACCGTATTCTTTTGGTTCAACCCCAAACTCATCGTTTTTTATGTCAAAAATCGACAAAACAATAAAACAATCGACGAAATTGCAATGACAGCAGACCGTATTCATTTGGTTCCACTCCGAACTCATTGCGTCTTCTTGACATTATCGATAAAATAACGAAACAATCGACAAAATCGCAATGACAGCAGACCGTATTCTTTTGGTTCCACTCCGAACTCATTGTGTCTTCTTGACATTATCGATAAAATAACGAAACAATCGACAAAATCGCAATGACAGCAGACCGTATTCTTTTGGTTCAACCCCAAACTCATCGTTTTTTATGTCAAAAATCGACAAAACAATAAAACAATCGACGAAATTGCAATGACAGCAGACCGTATTCATTTGGTTCCACTCCGAACTCATTGCGTCTTCTTGACATTATCGATAAAATAACGAAACAATCGACAAAATCGCAATGACAGCAGACCGTATTCTTTTGGTTCCACTCCGAACTCATTGTGTCTTCTTGACATTATCGATAAAATAACGAAACAATCGACAAAATCGCAATGACAGCAGACCGTATTCTTTTGGTTCCACTCCGAACTCATTGTGTCTTCTTGACATTATCGATAAAATAACGAAACAATCGACAAAATCGCAATGACAGCAGACCGTATTCTTTTGGTTCAACCCCAAACTCATCGTTTTTTATGTCAAAAATCGACAAAACAATAAATTAATCGACGAAATTGCAATGACAGCAGACCGTATTCATTTGGTTCCACTCCGAACTCATTGCGTCTTCTTGACATTATCGATAAAATAACGAAACAATCGACAAAATCGCAATGACTGCAGACCGTATTCTTTTGGTTCCACTCCGAACTCATTGTGTCTTCTTGACATTATCGATAAAATAACGAAACAATCGACAAAATCGCAATGACAGCAGACCGTATTCTTTTGGTTCCACTCCGAACTCATCGTGTTTTTTGACATAATCGATTTTTTACAAAAAAACTGTTCATAGATTTTTGGTAGAAAATTCAATAGGCTTCAAGTTTACACGGGAAGTACCCAATACTTTTCCTGATATCCTGCAAAGTGAAATTTGAAAAATCTGCCAAAAAACCAGTTCGAGAATAGAGGTCCAATGACCACATTCAAATTGCAAACTTTCTTTTTCTCTTCGCCGTGAGAAATTGGTTTGCAACCTGGTGGTCGAGAGAGGCAAAAATGTGGCGACCCAAATGGGTTGCGTCATCCCGCAGCGGCGAAACACAAACAAACAAAATGTCGAAGTAAAAGTAACGAGGTTGTGTAAAGCCAATGACGAAAACAACTTGGTGTTTTTGTTTACATACGTTTTCTATAGGTGGTCGAGGGCACGAATTCTGCTCTATTTGATTAATCCAGTTTTTATAGCCATTTATCGACCCTAAAAACAGTACAAATATGAATTTACCGCCACGCCTCCGCGCTGAGGTCGTAAAAACAAACTACTCCCATACTCCCATGTCAAAAACCTCGTAAATGTGATATTTTTTCGTGTGTGATTATTGCACATTATCTGCCATTCCTCCTACATTTTTTGACGCCATAACCTATGCGAAAACTCCTTAAACGAAAGGGAATATTCCATTTGTACATTATGGCAACACTGCATTATGGGTCTTTTTTTTAAAATATGGAATAGCTTTTTGAAAAAATTGATAACTGTAAAAATAAAAGAGATGGATGATTTTTTTACAAATCGATTCAGTATGAAATTTTCTTTCAACATTTCCAAAAAAATATACAGGGTGTGTTGGTAAAATCGAGTCAAAGTTGACGGGGGAAAGTGTAACAGCTTTTTACAAAAATTCATAACTCCAAAAATAAAAGAGATAGACTTTTGATTTTTTCACCAATCGATTAAGCATGAAATTTTCTTTCAATAAAGTCAAACAAATATACAGGGTGTATTGAAAAAATTGGGGGAAAAATCGAGTTAAATTTGACGTACCAGAATATAGGGAAAAATGGAACAACTTTCACAAAAAATTCATAACTCCAAAAATAAAAGAGATAGACTATTGATTTTTTCACCAATGGATTGAGCATGAATTTTTTTTTTAATATAGTGAAACAAATATACAGGGTGTATTAAAAAATAGGGCGAAAATCGAGTTGAAGTTGACGTACCAGAATAAAGGACAAAATGGAACACCTTCCTCAAAAAATTCATAACTCCAAAAATAAAAGAGATAGACATTTGATTTTTTCACCAATCGATTAAGCATGAAATTTTCTTTCAATAAAGTCAAACAAATATACAGGGTGTATTGAAAAAATTGGGGGAAAAATCGAGTTAAATTTGACGTACCAGAATAAAGGACAAAATGGAACACCTTCCTCAAAAAATTCATAACTCCAAAAATAAAAGAGATAGACATTTGATTTTTTCACCAATCGATTAAGCATGAAATTTTCTTTCAATAAAGTCAAACAAATATACAGGGTGTATTGAAAAAATAGGGCGAAAAATCGAGTTGAAGTTGACGTACCCGAATATAGGAAAAAATGGAACACCTTCCTCAAAAAATTCATAACTCCAAAAATAAAAGAGATAGACTTTTGATTTTTTCGACAATCGATTAAGCATGAAATTTTTTTTCAATATAGTTAAACAAATATACAGGGTGTATTAAAAAAATAGGGCGGAAATCGAGTTGAAGTTGACGTACCCGAATATAGGAAAAAATGGAACACCTTCCTCAAAAAATTCATAACTCCAAAAATAAAAGAGATAGACTCTTGATTTTTTCACCAATCGATTAAGCATGAAATTTTCTTCCAATATAGTTAAACAAATATACAGGGTGTATTAAAAAAATAGGGCGAAAATCGAGTTGAAGTTGACGTACCAGAATAAAGGACAAAATGGAACACCTTCCTCAAAAAATTCATAACTCCAAAAATAAAAGAGATAGACTCCTGATTTTTTCACCAATCGATTAAGCATGAAATTTTCTTTCAATATAGTCAAACAAATATACAGGGTGCATTGAAAAAATTGGGCGAAAAATCGAGTTGAAGTTGACGTACCAGAATAAAGGACAAAATGGAACACCTTCCTCAAAAAATTCATAACTCCAAAAATAAAAGAGATGGACTTTTGATTTTTTCACCAATCGATTGAGCATGAAATTTTTTTTCAATATAGTTAAACAAATATACAGGGTGTATTAAAAAAATAGAGCAAAAATCGAGTTGAAGATGGACGTACCAGAATAAAGGACAAAATGGAACACCTTCCTCAAAAAATTCATAACTCCAAAAATAAAAGAGATAGACTTTTGATTTTTTCACCAATCGATTGAGCATGAAATTTTCTTTCAATAAAGTCAAACAAATATACAGGGTGTATTGAAAAAATTGGAAGAAAAATCGAGTTAAATTTAACGTACCAAAATATAGGAAAAAGTGGAACACCTTCCTTAAAAAATTCATAACTCCAAAAATAAAAGAGATAGACTTTTGATTTTTTCACCAATCGATTAAGCATGAAATTTTCTTTCAAAATTGTCAAAAAAATATACAGAGTGTATTTTGAATATTGGGATAAAAATCGACTTAAAGAATTGCCACCTTTAAAAATTAAATAAGATCGACATAATCCTACACAATAATGCTTTGTTTTGACGCGGTTGATCCTTGTTTGTTTGAATAATTCATCCAGTGTTAAAAATCGTTAATAAACTTCAAATTTGGCATACATGTTACGTTTATTACTTAATGTTTGACTTAACATGCAAACAAATGACAAATTTCTCTTATCACGTTCAAGGTATTTTTGTTTTCTCGAAAAATTCACGATAACACCGTCTGGCCGCCAAGATCTTGAAGTGGCGCCCCACAACCCGACACGTGTCTAATCAGATTTTTATCTCTACGAGTTGTTTTCGTTTTTTGTTTGCCCGCATGACGTTGACAGGTCGTATTTTTCTCCTTATCGACGAGAAAGCGGCCAGGAAATACTGTCTAAAAGGTGTATAACTTGGAACTTCTTTTTAGATTGGAAAATTTATTTATCCATCCTGTAGTTTGACGTGGTTGCGGGGAATTCAATGGCCGCTGGGCCAGTTCCCACGATCCGACCGGATCGGAATTTCAGCCTATCGAGGCGGCATGAGCGGTGATTCACCCGAAGAATGGTATGCAGACCAGAGAGACCGTTCATGTCGTTGCCTTCTGTTCTTCTTTTTCACTCTCTTTCTTATTTCCCGGACCGCCAAAGCGTGGTTTTGGCGAAACAATTAAACGCCTTTAATTAAGCTAGAAACGTACAAACAACATATTTGCCGCATTCTAATCCGTTTCGATCATCACCGCCAATGAAGATCCTCTAAATTGGCGACCTTCACTACTCGAGCAAATGTGAAAAAAACAACGTTTGCCAGCGATAAACAAAAATAATGTTGCACAATTCGAATACACTGATTGGACAGTTACCTGATAAATTCATTGTTTGCACCATTACAGGTAATTTGCACTTTGCACCTGCTGATATCCAAAATCTTACACCATTCATTTTTTTTTTTTTTTCAAATCAGTACTCCTTTGTTTTTCAACCGATTTTCCTGAATATTATCCAGAATTTTAAATTAAAAGTATGCTCTCTAAATTGGTGCTGTTTTTGAAATTTTCAAAAATTTAGTTTTTGAGTTATTGACCTTTAATCTTCCAAGTTTTCAACAAGTTCATTTTTTTTCTAATCACTATACTTGCTGAATATTTTGATTTTGATGATTTTTTTATGAGATTGATGTATACTTTTTAAATTTGTTATTTTTATAATTTTTTAAAAACTTAATTTTGGAATTATTGAACTTTTTGCGTCAATTTACCAAGTTAAATCTTTTTTTTTTAATTTGAATAACCAGTACTTTTTTAGTTTTTAGCCGATTTTGATGATTTTTATAAAGAATTATAGCTAAAACTGTGATCTTTCAATTTGTTATCATTATAAATTTTCAAAAATTTTATGAGTTATTAAACTTTCTATATTATTTCTCTAAGTCTTTAACGAGGTCAAATCAGTTTTTTTTTTGAAAATCAGTACTACTTCATTTTTCAACCCATTTCGATGATTTTTACACACAATTAAAGTTTGCTCTTTAAATTTATTTCCTTTATTATTTTTCCTTCTTCCCAAAACTGATGATTTTTGAATTATTGGACTCTCTACAAGTTTTAACTAGCTTTTTTTTCCTTTTTTTTTGAGAATCAGTTTGTACTCGCTTATTATAAAGGGAAATTTTAACACAAACTTCCATGTATCCTCTTTCTATAGGATGCTCTATAACACCTCCAAAAACTCCCAAATACAATATACAGAGTGTCAAGAAAACTACAAAAACCAATTTCAAAAATTCATAGCTCAGCCATTTTTCACAAAAATCACGTGAAACTTCCACCCAATAAACTTCAATGTATTCTCTTTCCATATGGTTATCTGTGATACCACCAAAAATCTCCAAAGACAATATACAGAGTGTCAAAAAAAATACAAAAAATAATTTCAAAAATTCATAGCTCAGCCATTTTTGACAATAATCTGATGGAATTTTAACTCGAGAGACTTCAATGTATCCCTCTTTCCATAGGTTTATCTATGATACCTCCCAAAAACTTCAAAGACAATATACAGAGTGTCAAAAAAATACAAAAACAAATTTTAAAAATTCATAGCTCATCCATTTTTGACAAAAATCACGTGAAATTTTCACCCAAAAAACTTTAATGTATTCTATTTTCATAGGATTATCTATGATACCTCCAAAAATCTCTAAAGACAATATACAGAGTGTCAAAAAATATACAAAAAATAATTTCAAAAATTCATAGCTCAGCCATTTTTGACATAAATCACGTGAAACTTTCACCCAATAAACTTCAATATATCCTCTTTAAATATGGTTATCTGTGATACCTCCCAAAAACTTCAAAGACAATATACAGAGTGTCAAAAAAATACAAAAACAAATATTAAAAATTCATAGCTCAGCCATTTTTGACAAAAATCACGTGATATTTTCACCCAAAAAACTTCAATGTATTCTATTTCCATAGGATTATCTATGATACCTCCAAAAATCTCTAAAGACAATATACAGAGTGTCAAAAAAAATACAAAAAATAATTTCAAAAATTCATAGCTCAGCCATTTTTGACATAAATCACGTGAAATTTTCACCCAAAAAACTTCAATGTATTCTATTTCCATAGGTTTATCTATGATACCTCCCAAAAACTTCAAAGACAATATACAGAGTGTCGAAAAAAAATACAGAAACAAATTTTAAAAATTCATAGCTCAGCCATTTTTGACAAAAATCACGTGAAATTTTCATCCAAAAAACTTCAATGTATTCTATTTCCATAGGATTATCTATGATACCTCCAAAAATCTCTAAAGACAATATACAGAGTGTCAAAAAATATACAAAAAATAATTTCAAAAATTCATAGCTCAGCCATTTTTGACATAAATCACGTGAAACTTTCACCCAATAAAAAACTTCAATATATCCTCTTTAAATATGGTTATCTGTGATACCTCCCAAAAACTTCAAAGACAATATACAGAGTGTCAAAAAAATACAAAAACAAATTTTAAAAATTCATAGCTCATCCATTTTTGACAAAAATCACGTGAAATTTTCACCCAAAAAACTTTAATGTATTCTATTTCCATAGGATTATCTATGATACCTCCAAAAATCTCTAAAGACAATATACAGAGTGTCAAAAAATATACAAAAAATAATTTCAAAAATTCATAGCTCAGCCATTTTTGACATAAATCACGTGAAACTTTCACCCAATAGACTTCAATATATCCTCTTTAAATATGGTTATCTGTGATACCTCCCAAAAACTTCAAAGACAATATACAGAGTGTCAAAAAAATACAAAAACAAATATTAAAAATTCATAGCTCAGCCATTTTTGACAAAAATCACGTGATATTTTCACCCAAAAAACTTCAATGTATTCTATTTCCATAGGATTATCTATGATACCTCCAAAAATCTCCAAAGACAATATACAGAGTGTCAAAAAAAATACAAAAAATAATTTCAAAAATTCATAGCTCAGCCATTTTTGACATAAATCACGTGAAACTTTCACCCAATAAACTTCAATATATCCTCTTTAAATATGGTTATCTGTGATACCTCCCAAAAACTTCAAAGACAATATACAGAGTGTCAAAAAAATACAAAAACAAATTTCAAAAATTCACTGCTCAGCCATTTTTGACAAATATCACGTGAAATTTTCACCCAAAAAACTTCAATGTATTCTATTTCCATAGGATTATCTATGATACCTCCAAAAACAATATACAGAGTGTCAAAAAAATATATAAAAACAAATTTAAAAAATTTATAGCTCAGCCATTTTTGACAAAAATCACGTGAAACTTTCACCCAGTAAACTTCAATGTATCCTCTTTCCATAGGATTATCTATGATACCTCCAAAAGACAATATACAGAGTGTCAAAAAAATCATGATTTTACAAAAACATTTTAAAAATCCATAGCTCATCCATCTTTGACAATAATCACGTGAAGTTTTCACCCAATAAACTTTAATGTATTATCTTTCCATATGATTATCCATGTTACACCTAGAAATAATATACAGGGTGTCAAAAAAATCATGATAAATTTCCATATTACCAATAAACAATAAATAGGGTTGTTTACTTCGATTTCCATTGACGAGACAAGGATAATGAGAAATGATAAATAACATTTAATCGAATGTCAACCCCCACCGCCTACGCCCATGCCGCCTCATCTCATTTCCAGGCAAAAACACAAACATGTTTTTCTCGACTCAATTTCCATGAAACGAACACGTAACGCATAAAGTAAACAAACAACATGGAACATCTAAAAATAATCAGCAGGACAGAAGAGGGGTGTCAGGAATGGTGATGAGTACCTACAGTACCACGCACATTTATTACAACAACGTCACAATTAGGCACGCTTGTTTTGTTGACCCAAATAGTTGAAGAGAAATGTATGTGTGTGTGTGTTTGTTTACCCAGTTGTTTATTTGCTTGGAACGATTGCCCTTCGCTTTTTTTCAGGTTATGTTTGCCCAATGCATCGGTACCGTTCCATTCATGGTTCCGACGTTATCTCTCTTTAGTCTGTGCGGCTCGTGATCAACCTTGTTGCGTTGTCGGAATGGGGAAATTTCGTGTTGAAATTGGAGCGCGATTTGGATTAGTCATTCGGAACATGGCTTGTTTTTGCTATTATAAAAAAAGCGATTTTTTTTTAAACTCGAACCCCAGTGGGGAGAGGGGGGCGTATTCCCAGTTCTCGTGCCTGCCTTAAAACTCCTTGTGACAAAAAATGTCAAGCCAAAATCTCAAACCGTTTGACAATGACAACTGACAACTATAATCAAAATTTCATGTCGGACAATTTTCAAAAATTCCCCAAAATTTGTATAATCAATATACAGAGTTAAAATCATCATTTTTTTATAGAGAAAGGTTCAAACTTCTTGTGGAAAAAATTTCAAGCCAAAATCTCAAATCGTTTGACAATGACAGCTAATCAAATTTTCATGTCTGACAATTTTTAAAATATTCTCCAAATTTTTCAAATCAATGTGCGGAGTTGAAATTAACATTTTTCTATGGAGGAAGATTTGAACTCCTTGTGGAAAAAATTTCAAGCCAAAATCTCAAACCGTTTGACAATGACAGCTAATCAAAATTTTATGTCCGACAATTTTCAAAAATTCCTCAAAATTTTTATAATCAATATACAGAGTTAAAATCAACATTTTTTTATAGAGAAAGGTTCAAACTTCTTGTGGAAAAAACTTCAAGCCAAAATCTCAAACCGTTTGACAATGACAGCTAATCAAAATTTCATGTCCGACAATTTTCAAAAATTCCTCAAAATTTTTATAATCAATATACAGAGTTAAAATCAACATTTTTTTATAGAGAAAGGTTCAAACTCCTTGTGGAAAAAATTTCAAGCCAAAATCTCAAACCGTTTGACAATGACAGCTAATCAAAATTTCATGTCCGACAATTTTCAAAAATTCCTCAAAATTTTTATGATCAATGTACAGAGTTGAAATCAACATTTTTTTATAGAGAAAGGTTCAAACTCCTTGTGGAAAAAATTTCAAGCCAAAATCTCAAACCGTTTGACAATGACAGCTAATCAAAATTTCATGTCCGACAATTTTCAAAAATTCCTCAAAATTTTTATAATCAATATACAGAGTTAAAATCAACATTTTTTTATAGAGAAAGGTTCAAACTCCTTGTGGAAAAAATTTCAAGCCAAAATCTCAAACCGTTTGACAATGACAGCTAATCAAAATTTCATGTCCGACAATTTTCAAAAATTCCTCAAAATTTTTATAATCAATGTACAGAGTTGAAATCAACATTTTTTTATAGAGAAAGGTTCAAACTCCTTGTGGAAAAAATTTCAAGCCAAAATCTCAAACCGTTTGACAATGACAGCTAATCAAAATTTCATGTCAGACAATTTTTAAAAATTCCTCAAAATTTTTATAATCAATATACAGAGTTAAAATCAACATTTTTTTATAGAGAAAGGTTCAAACTCCTTGTGGAAAAAATTTCAAGCCAAAATCTCAAACCGTTTGACAATGACAGCTAATCAAAATTTCATGTCAGACGATTTTTTAAAATTCCTCGACATTTTTATAATCAATATACAGAGTTAAAATCAACATTTTTTTATAGAGAAAGGTTCAAACTCCTTGTGACAAAAATTTCAAGCCAAAATCTCAAACCGTTTGACAATGACAGCTAATCAAAATTTCATGTCCGACAATTTTCAAAAATTCCTCAAAATTTTTATAATCAATGTACAGAGTTGAAATCAACATTTTTTTATAGAGAAAGGTTCAAACTCCTTGTGGAAAAAATTTCAAGCCAAAATCTCAAACCGTTTGACAATGACAGCTAATCAAAATTTCATGTCAGACAATTTTTAAAAATTCCTCAAAATTTTTATAATCAATATACAGAGTTAAAATCAACATTTTTTTATAGAGAAAGGTTCAAACTCCTTGTGGAAAAAATTTCAAGCCAAAATCTCAAACCGTTTGACAATGACAGCTAATCAAAATTTCATGTCCGACAATTTTCAAAAATTCCTCAAAATTTTTATGATCAATGTACAGAGTTGAAATCAACATTTTTTTATAGAGAAAGGTTCAAACTCCTTGTGGAAAAAATTTCAAGCCAAAATCTCAAACCGTTTGACAATGACAGCTAATCAAAATTTCATGTCCGACAATTTTCAAAAATTCCTCAAAATTTTTATAATCAATATACAGAGTTAAAATCAACATTTTTTTATAGAGAAAGGTTCAAACTCCTTGTGGAAAAAATTTCAAGCCAAAATCTCAAACCGTTTGACAATGACAGCTAATCAAAATTTCATGTCCGACAATTTTCAAAAATTCCTCAAAATTTTTATAATCAATGTACAGAGTTGAAATCAACATTTTTTTATAGAGAAAGGTTCAAACTCCTTGTGGAAAAAATTTCAAGCCAAAATCTCAAACCGTTTGACAATGACAGCTAATCAAAATTTCATGTCAGACAATTTTTAAAAATTCCTCAAAATTTTTATAATCAATATACAGAGTTAAAATCAACATTTTTTTATAGAGAAAGGTTCAAACTCCTTGTGGAAAAAATTTCAAGCCAAAATCTCAAACCGTTTGACAATGACAGCTAATCAAAATTTCATGTCCGACAATTTTCAAAAATTCCTCAAAATTTTTATAATCAATGTACAGAGTTGAAATCAACATTTTTTTATAGAGAAAGGTTCAAACTCCTTGTGGAAAAAATTTCAAGCCAAAATCTCAAACCGTTTGACAATGACAGCTAATCAAAATTTCTTGTCCGACAATTTTCAAAAATTCCTCAAAATTTTTATAATCAATATACAGAGTTAAAATCAACATTTTTTTATAGAGAAAGGTTCAAACTCCTTGTGGAAAAAATTTCAAGCCAAAATCTCAAACCGTTTGACAATGACAGCTAATCAAAATTTCATGTCAGACAATTTTTAAAAATTCCTCAACATTTTTATAATCAATATACAGAGTTAAAATCAACATTTTTTTATAGAGAAAGGTTCAAACTCCTTGTGGAAAAAATTTCAAGCCAAAATCTCAAACCGTTTGACAATGACAGCTAATCAAAATTTCATGTCAGACAATTTTTAAAAATTCCTCAACATTTTTATAATCAATATACAGAGTTAAAATCAACATTTTTTTATAGAGAAAGGTTCAAACTCCTTGTGGAAAAAATTTCAAGCCAAAATCTCAAACCGTTTGACAATGACAGCTAATCAAAATTTCATGTCAGACAATTTTTAAAAATTCCTCAACATTTTTATAATCAATATACAGAGTTAAAATCAACATTTTTTTATAGAGAAAGGTTCAAACTCCTTGTGGAAAAAATTTCAAGCCAAAATCTCAAACCGTTTGACAATGACAGCTAATCAAAATTTCTTGTCCGACAATTTTCAAAAATTCCTCAAAATTTTTATAATCAATATACAGAGTTAAAATCAACATTTTTTTATAGAGAAAGGTTCAAACTCCTTGTGGAAAAAATTTCAAGCCAAAATCTCAAACCGTTTGACAATGACAGCTAACCAAAATTTCATGTCCGACAATTTTCAAAAATTCCTCAAAATTTTTATAATCAATATACAGAGTTAAAATCAACATTTTTTTATAGAGAAAGGTTCAAACTCCTTGTGACAAAAATTTCAAGCCAAAATCTCAAACCGTTTGACAATGACAGCTAATCAAAATTTCATGTCCGACAATTTTCAAAAATTCCTCAAAATTTTTATAATCAATATACAGAGTTAAAATCAACATTTTTTTATAGAGAAAGGTTCAAACTCCTTGTGGAAAAAATTTCAAGCCAAAATCTCAAACCGTTTGACAATGACAGCTAATCAAAATTTCATGTCCGACAATTTTCAAACATTCCTCAAAATTTTTATAATCAATATACAGAGTTAAAATCAACATTTTTTTATAGAGAAAGGTTCAAACTCCTTGTGGAAAAAATTTCAAGCCAAAATCTCAAACCGTTTGACAATGACAGCTAATCAAAATTTCATGTCCGACAATTTTCAAAAATTCCTCAAAATTTTTATAATCAATGTACAGAGTTGAAATCAACATTTTTTTATAGAGAAAGGTTCAAACTCCTTGTGGAAAAAATTTCAAGCCAAAATCTCAAACCGTTTGACAATGACAGCTAATCAAAATTTCTTGTCCGACAATTTTCAAAAATTCCTCAAAATTTTTATAATCAATATACAGAGTTAAAATCAACATTTTTTTATAGAGAAAGGTTCAAACTCCTTGTGGAAAAAATTTCAAGCCAAAATCTCAAACCGTTTGACAATGACAGCTAATCAAAATTTCATGTCAGACAATTTTTAAAAATTCCTCAACATTTTTATAATCAATATACAGAGTTAAAATCAACATTTTTTTATAGAGAAAGGTTCAAACTCCTTGTGGAAAAAAATTCAAGCCAAAATCTCAAACCGTTTGACAATGACAGCTAATCAAAATTTCATGTCAGACAATTTTTAAAAATTCCTCAACATTTTTATAATCAATATACAGAGTTAAAATCAACATTTTTTTATAGAGAAAGGTTCAAACTCCTTGTGACAAAAATTTCAAGCCAAAATCTCAAACCGTTTGACAATGACAGCTAATCAAAATTTCATGTCCGACAATTTTCAAAAATTCCTCAAAATTTTTAAAATTAATGTACAGAGTTGAACTTAACATTTTTTTATGGAGAAAGATTGAAACTGCTTGTGACAGAAATTTCAAGCCAAAATCTCAAACCGTTTGACAATGACAGCTAATCAAAATTTCATGTCCGACAATTTTCAAAAATTCCTCAAAATTTTTAAAATTAATGTACAGAGTTGAATTTAACATTTTTTTATGGAGAAAGATTGATACTGCTTGTGACAGAAATTTCAAGCCAAAATCTCAAACCGTTTGACAATGACAGCTAATCAAATTTCAGAAGTCATTGTTTTCATAACCTAACAAACCGAACCCAGAACGTCGAGGTTGCCAAATTGTGTCAACTTTATTATCATTCAATTCTGTTCGGTATTAATCTTGTCGATAAAAAATAATTACCAGATTCTCTCGGTATACCTACGCTGTATAGTCAGTCGTAAAGCTTCCCCCTTTTCGTGTATAGGGTCGTAAACCTACCGTCCTTGGAGTAAAAAACTCCATAAAACCCTTAAAATAAACCAATCAAGGCCTTCCATCCCCCCTAATCAACCAACCAAGGTCGGTCGATTTATAAAACGTGAAAGCGATTTCGTCGGAGCAAAATAATAAACATGTAATCCGGTTTTACTCCTGGCCTCATAAAACAACATTGTGTGCGATCCACTAAAAATGTTACAAAATATTTGTCTTATCTTTTTTTCAATAACAACGATGATGTGTTTTTGGGAAAAAGTGTTTCCAGGCAAACACCCCCCCCCCCTGGCAAACCGCAAAAATAGTGACAAATTTCGAGGGATTCACTGTTTTTGCCCGCAACCAATACTGTAATGTTCCCGGAAATTGGACTGATAAGGAAACCTCGAAATTAGCATTATATGGGATGTCCTCTAATTTACTTGGAATTGTTATTATTGCGGCTTAATTTGCACATATTATGGGAATCCCTGACGTACGTATTAAATATTTATTTAGGATATTTGTTAAAGCTTTGCTGGGTTCTTAACGTCAGGACACTCTGTATAAGAAAAATTGAGGATTTGTAGGGGAAATTGAGGGAGTCTACTTAAAAAGTCAATTTTCACGATTATTTTATCAAAAAAGCCTTCAAAGTGTTTATTCATAACCATGACTGTCCTTCAAAACACTCAGTTTAGATTTATTTTTTTTTTTTGAAAAATCGTCACGCTTTTATTCGTGAACCAATTTTAAATTTTCAAAAAACAAATTTTTAACAAAACCTTTGTCAGCCACCCTGTATAATTGAACTTTGTCGGAAACGCGTTGAAAATTATATACAGGGTGACTCATGTTGCGATGACAAAATAAATGATAATTTTTCGAAAAATCGTCACGCTTTGAGTCGTGGACCGATTTTCAATTTTCAAAAAACATATTGTAGACAAAACCTCCCTCTAGCACCCAGTATAATTGAACTTTGACAAAAACGCGTTCAGAATGATATACACGGTGATTTATGTTGCAATGTTGAAATAATTGATGATTTTTTGAAAAATCGTTACGCTTTTAGTCGTGGACCGATTTTCAATTTTCAAAAAATATATTGTAGACAAAACCTCCCTCAATCACCCTGTATAATTGAACTTCAACAAAAACGCGTTGGTAATTGTATAGGGTGATTTAAGTTGAGATGCCAAAATAATTGATAATTTTTTTGAAAAAACGTCAAGCTATTTTTCAAAAAAACAAATTGTGAACAAAATTTTCCTCAATCACCCTGTATGATTGAACTTTGTCGAAAATGCGTTAAAAATATATATAGGTTATTTATGTCGCCATGTCAAAACAAATGATAATTTTTTTGAAAAATTTTGACGCTTTCATTCGTGGTCTGATTTTCAATTTCCATAAAACAAATTGTAGACAAAACCCTCCTCAATCACCCCGTATAATTGAAATTTTTCGAAAATGCGTTGGAAATCATATACAGGGTGATTTATGTTGAGATGTCAAAATATTTTATTTTTTTTTGAAAAATCGTCCCGCTTTTATCCGTTGACCGATTTCCAATTTCCAAAAAACAAATTGTAGACAAAACCCTCACCAATCACCCCGTATAATTGAACTTTCTCGAAAATGCGTTGGAAATTATATACAGCGTGATTTATGTTGCGATGTCAAAATATTTTTTTTTTCTTTAAATCGTCCCGCATTTATCCGTTGACCGATTTCCAATTTCCAAAAAACAAATTGTAGACAAAACCCTCCTCAATCACCCCGTATAATTGAACTTTCTCGAAAATGCGTTGGAAATTATATACAGCGTGATTTATGTTGCGATGTCAAAATATTTTTTTTTTTCTTTAAATCGTCCCGCATTTATCCGTTGACCGATTTCCTATTTCCAAAAAACAAATTGTAGACAAAACCCTCGTCAATCACCCCGTATAATTGAACTTTCTCGAAAATGCGTTGGAAATTATATACAGCGTGATTCATGTTGCGATGTCAAAATAATTGATAATTTTTTGAAAAATCGTCATGCTTTTAGTCGTAGACCTATTTTTAATTTTCAAAAAACAAATTGTAGACAAAACCCTCCTCAATCACCCCGTATAATTGAACTTTCTCGAAAATGCGTTGGAAATCATATACAGGGTGATTTATGTTGCAATGTCAACTTTTTTTTTTTTTTTAAATCGTCCCGCTTTTATCCGTTGATCGATTTCCAATTTCCAAAAAACAAATTGTAGACAGAACCCTCCTCAATCACCCCGTATAATTGAACTTTCTCGAAAATGCGTTGGAAATTATATACAGGGTGATTTATGTTGAGATGTCAAAATATTTTTTTTTTGAAAAATAGTCCCGCTTTTATCCGTTGACCGATTTCCAATTTCCAAAAAACAAATTGTAGACAAAACCCTCACCAATCACCCCGTATAATTGAACTTTCTCGAAAATGCGTTGAAAATCATATACAGAGTGATTTATGTTGCGATGTCAAAAATTTTTTTTTTTCTTTAAATCGTCCCGCATTTATTTATTGACCGATTTCCAATTTCCAAAAAACAAATTGTAGACAAAACCCCCCTCAATCACCCCGTATAATTGAACTTTCTCGAAAATGCGTTGGAAATTATATACAGCGTGATTCATGTTGAGATGTCAAAATATTTTATTTTTTTTTGAAAAATCGTCCTGCTTTTATCCGTTGACCGATTTCCAATTTCCAAAAAACAAATTGTAGACAAAACCCTCCTCAATCACCCCGTATAATTGAACTTTCTCGAAAATGCGTTGGAAATCATATACAGAGTGATTTATGTTGCGATGTCAAAATATATTTTTTTTTCTTTAAATCGTCCCGTATTTATCCGTTGACCGATTTCCAATTTCCAAAAAACAAATTGTAGACAAAACCCTCCTCAATCACCCCGTATAATTGAACTTTCTCGAAAATGCGTTGGAAATCATATACAGAGTGATTTATGTTGCGATGTCAAAATATATTTTTTTTTTCTTCAAATCGTCCCGTATTTATCCGTTGACCGATTTCCAATTTCCAAAAAACAAATTGTAGACAAAACCCTCCTCAATCACCCCGTATAATTGAACTTTCTCGAAAATGCGTTGAAAATCATATACAGAGTGATTTATGTTGCGATGTCAAAATATATTTTTTTTTTCTTTAAATCGTCCCGCATTTATCCGTTGACCGATTTCCAATTTCCAAAAAACAAATTGTAGACAAAACCCTCTTCAATCACCCCGTATAATTGAACTTTCTCGAAAATGCGTTGGAAATCATATACAGGGTGATTTATGTTGCGATGTCAAAATATTTTTTTTTTATTTTGAAAAATCGTCCCGTTTTTATCCGTTAACCGATTTCCAATTTCCAAAAAACAAATTATAGACAAAAGCCCCCTCAATCACCCCGTATAATTGAACTTTCTCGAAAATGCGTTGGAAATCATATACAGGGTGATTTATGTTGCGATGTCAAAATATATTTTTTTTTTCTTTAAATCGTCCCGCATTTATCCGTTGACCGATTTCCAATTTCCAAAAAACAAATTGTAGACAAAACCCTCCTCAATCACCCCGTATAATTGAACTTTCTCGAAAATGCCTAGGAAATTATATACAGGGTGGTTCATGTTGCGATGTCAAAATAATTGATAATTTTTTGAAAAATCGTCACGCTTTAAGTCGAAGACCTATTTTCAATTTTCAAAAAACAAATTGTAGACAAAATCTTCCCCAATCACCCTGTATAATTGAACTTTGACAAACACTCATCCGACATGATATACAGGGTGATTTATATTTACTGAATTCTTTTAACGATTGGCAAAAACCAATTCGTTTTCGGGGCCTTAACATACGTTAATTATCTCGACAACCATCAGTCTTTATAATTATAATTAGCCTTTCTACCTCGGAAGTGAGCGGGCTGCGTGTGGTCTGCGACTTGACCTCTTGCACATCTCGCGTTTTGTAAGAGTCCCACGGAAATTGAAATTATTCATCCAGTTCGGGTGTAGATGAATGAATAGGAAGAGGTGCAGTTATGAATGGACGCCTACGACTCTACGACCAAAATCCTTATCTAAAATAAAGTAATCAATGACAACCTTGAAAATCCATTCAAATCGCAGGTTATTGACACGACAATGGGTACCATCAGGGTGTTAAAACGGGGTGAAAGCTAATGACGCAACCGCTAATTAACTTAATCATGCAGACCCATAATTGCGTTGTTTTCGTAAAATGTCAAACGACTGGGCCGCGCACGCACAAACAAAATTATCGAATTACGACTTGGGGAAAACAACGATGACGTGATTTTCCTTAACGGGCCACATTGTTTACTAGACGGAGCGCTGGTAAACAACTTAATCACGCTCTTTGGAGATTGAGGAGGTAATTTTCGATGCACACGTGCACACTGTATCTAGGCCACATAGATTGAGGGCAATGTGGCAACTATGGCAAAATTGTTGTTTTGACGCTAGCCTAGATTGGCTGAAGATGCAAGAATGTGCGGAATTCAAAGAACCACTGTCTCTTGCCCGTTTAACGGTTACCTTGGGTTGCAATTATTTTCGTTCGAACGCTACGAGGGTTTGTCAATTATTTGCCATGCTTCAATGAGTCATGCTTGAGGCTTGTGCACAGTACAAGGCTTTTGAAAAATGTTTGTGGACAGTACGAGGCAATAATGGTGGTAGGAAGAATATATTAAGGCTTGTGGACAGTATTAAGTAATATTTCATGACTCATGCTTGAAAGAAAAATTTATTATTGAGGCTTGTGAGCAGTACTAAGTAGCATTCTTGTAAGAAAACGTCATTTAGAAGCTTGTGGACAGTATTAAGTAACATTTCATGACTCATGCTTGAAGGAAAAATTTATTATTGAGGCTTGTGGACAGTACTAAGAAGCATTCTTGTAAGAAAACGTCATTTAGAAGCTTGTGGACAGTATTAAGTAACATTTCATGACTCATGCTTGAAGGAAAAAGTTATTATTGAGGCTTGTGGACAGTACTAAGAAGCATTCTTGTAAGAAAACGTCATTTAGAAGCTTGTGGACAGTATTAAGTAACATTTCATGACTCATGCTTGAAGGAAAAATTTATTATTGAGGCTTGTGGACAGTACAAGGCTTTTGAAAAATGTTTGTGGACAGTACGAGGCATTAATGGTTGTAGGAAGAATATATTAAGGCTTGTGGACAGTATTAAGTAACGTTTTATGACTCATGCTTGTGGGAAAAATTTATTATTGAGGCTTGTGGACAGTACCAAGTAGCATTTTTGTGAGACAACGTCATTTAGAGGCTTGTGGACAGTATTAAGTAACATTTCATGAGTCATACTTGAAGGAAAAATTTATTATCGAGGCTTGTGGACAGTACAAGGCTTTTGAAAAATGTTTGGGACAGTACGAGGCAATAATGATTGTAGGAAGAATATATTAAGGCTTGTGGACAGTATTAAGTAACGTTTTATGACTCATGCTTGTGGGAAAAATTTATTATTGAGGCTTGTGGACAGTACCAAGTAGCATTTTTGTGAGACAACGTCATTTAGAGGCTTGTGGACAGTATTAAGTAACATTTCATGAGTCATACTTGAAGGAAAAATTTATTATTGAGGCTTGTGGACAGTACAAGGCTTTTGAAAAATGATTGGGACAGTACGAGGCAATAATGATTGTAGGAAGAATATATTAAGGCTTGTGGACAGTATTAAGTAACGTTTTATGACTCATGCTTGTGGGAAAAATTTATTATTGAGGCTTGTGGACAGTACTAAGAAGCATTCTTGTAAGAAAACGTCATTTAGAGGCTTGTGGACAGTATTAAGTAACATTTCATGACTCATGCTTGAAGGAAAAATTTATTATTGAGGCTTGTGGACAGTACAAGGCTTTTGAAAAATGTTTGTGGACAGTACGAGGCAATAATGGTTGTAGGAAGAATATATTAAGGCTTGTGGACAATATTAAGTAACGTTTAATGACTCATGCTTGTGGGAAAAATTTATTATTGAGGCTTGTGGACAGTACCAAGTAGCATTTTTGTGAGACAACGTCATTTAGAGGCTTGTGGACAGTATTAAGTAACATTTCATGACTCATGCTTGAAGGAAAAATTTATTATTGAGGCTTGTGGACAGTACAAGGCTTTTGAAAAATGTTTGTGGACAGTACGAGGCATTAATGGTGGTAGGAAGAATATATTAAGGCTTGTGGACAGTATTAAGTAATATTTCATGACTCATGCTTGAAAGAAAAATTTATTATTGATGCTTGTGGACAGTACAAGGCTTTTGAAAAATGTTTGTGGACAGTACGAGGCAATAATGGTTGTAGGAAGAATATATTAAGGCTTGTGGACAATATTAAGTAACGTTTAATGACTCATGCTTGTGGGAAAAATTTATTATTGCGGCTTGTGGACAGTACCAAGTAGCATTTTTGTGAGACAACGTCATTTAGAGGCTTGTGGACAGTATTAAGTAACATTTCATGACTCATGCTTGAAGGAAAAATTTATTATTGAGGCTTGTGGACAGTACAAGGCTTTTGAAAAATGTTTGTGGACAGTACGAGGCAATAATGGTGGTAGGAAGAATATATTAAGGCTTGTGGACAGTATTAAGTAATATTTCATGACTCATGCTTGAAAGAAAAATTTATTATTGAGGCTTGTGAGCAGTACTAAGTAGCATTCTTGTAAGAAAACGTCATTTAGAAGCTTGTGGACAGTATTAAGTAACATTTCATGACTCATGCTTGAAGGAAAAATTTATTATTGAGGCTTGTGGACAGTACTAAGAAGCATTCTTGTAAGAAAACGTCATTTAGAAGCTTGTGGACAGTATTAAGTAACATTTCATGACTCATGCTTGAAGGAAAAAGTTATTATTGAGGCTTGTGGACAGTACTAAGAAGCATTCTTGTAAGAAAACGTCATTTAGAAGCTTGTGGACAGTATTAAGTAACATTTCATGACTCATGCTTGAAGGAAAAATTTATTATTGAGGCTTGTGGACAGTACAAGGCTTTTGAAAAATGTTTGTGGACAGTACGAGGCATTAATGGTTGTAGGAAGAATATATTAAGGCTTGTGGACAGTATTAAGTAACGTTTTATGACTCATGCTTGTGGGAAAAATTTATTATTGAGGCTTGTGGACAGTACCAAGTAGCATTTTTGTGAGACAACGTCATTTAGAGGCTTGTGGACAGTATTAAGTAACATTTCATGAGTCATACTTGAAGGAAAAATTTATTATCGAGGCTTGTGGACAGTACAAGGCTTTTGAAAAATGTTTGGGACAGTACGAGGCAATAATGATTGTAGGAAGAATATATTAAGGCTTGTGGACAGTATTAAGTAACGTTTTATGACTCATGCTTGTGGGAAAAATTTATTATTGAGGCTTGTGGACAGTACCAAGTAGCATTTTTGTGAGACAACGTCATTTAGAGGCTTGTGGACAGTATTAAGTAACATTTCATGAGTCATACTTGAAGGAAAAATTTATTATTGAGGCTTGTGGACAGTACAAGGCTTTTGAAAAATGATTGGGACAGTACGAGGCAATAATGATTGTAGGAAGAATATATTAAGGCTTGTGGACAGTATTAAGTAACGTTTTATGACTCATGCTTGTGGGAAAAATTTATTATTGAGGCTTGTGGACAGTACTAAGAAGCATTCTTGTAAGAAAACGTCATTTAGAGGCTTGTGGACAGTATTAAGTAACATTTCATGACTCATGCTTGAAGGAAAAATTTATTATTGAGGCTTGTGGACAGTACAAGGCTTTTGAAAAATGTTTGTGGACAGTACGAGGCAATAATGGTTGTAGGAAGAATATATTAAGGCTTGTGGACAATATTAAGTAACGTTTAATGACTCATGCTTGTGGGAAAAATTTATTATTGAGGCTTGTGGACAGTACCAAGTAGCATTTTTGTGAGACAACGTCATTTAGAGGCTTGTGGACAGTATTAAGTAACATTTCATGACTCATGCTTGAAGGAAAAATTTATTATTGAGGCTTGTGGACAGTACAAGGCTTTTGAAAAATGTTTGTGGACAGTACGAGGCATTAATGGTGGTAGGAAGAATATATTAAGGCTTGTGGACAGTATTAAGTAATATTTCATGACTCATGCTTGAAAGAAAAATTTATTATTGATGCTTGTGGACAGTACAAGGCTTTTGAAAAATGTTTGTGGACAGTACGAGGCAATAATGGTTGTAGGAAGAATATATTAAGGCTTGTGGACAATATTAAGTAACGTTTAATGACTCATGCTTGTGGGAAAAATTTATTATTGCGGCTTGTGGACAGTACCAAGTAGCATTTTTGTGAGACAACGTCATTTAGAGGCTTGTGGACAGTATTAAGTAACATTTCATGACTCATGCTTGAAGGAAAAATTTATTATTGAGGCTTGTGGACAGTACAAGGCTTTTGAAAAATGTTTGTGGACAGTACGAGGCATTAATGGTTGTAGGAAGAATATATTAAGGCTTGTGGACAGTATTAAGTAATATTTCATGACTCATGCTTGAAAGAAAAATTTATTATTGATGCTTGTGGACAGTACAAGGCTTTTGAAAAATGTTTGTGGACAGTACGAGGCAATAATGGTTGTAGGAAGAATATATTAAGGCTTGTGGACAATATTAAGTAACGTTTAATGACTCATGCTTGTGGGAAAAATTTATTATTGAGGCTTGTGGACAGTACCAAGTAGCATTTTTGTGAGACAACGTCATTTAGAGGCTTGTGGACAGTATTAAGTAACATTTCATGACTCATGCTTGAAGGAAAAATTTATTATTGAGGCTTGTGGACAGTACAAGGCTTTTGAAAAATGTTTGTGGACAGTACGAGGCATTAATGGTGGTAGGAAGAATATATTAAGGCTTGTGGACAGTATTAAGTAACGTTTTATGACTCATGCTTGTGGGAAAAATTTATTATTGAGGCTTGTGGACAGTACTAAGAAGCATTCTTGTAAAAAAACGTCATTTAGAAGCTTGTGGACAGTATTAAGTAACATTTCATGACTCATGCTTGAAGGAAAAATTTATTATTGAGGCTTGTGGACAGTACAAGGCTTTTGAAAAATGTTTGTGGACAGTACGAGGCATTAATGGTTGTAGGAAGAATATATTAAGGCTTGTGGACAGTATTAAGTAATATTTCATGACTCATGCTTGAAGGAAAAATTTATTATTGAGGCTTGTGAGCAGTACTAAGTAGCATTCTTGTAAGAAAACGTCATTTAGAAGCTTGTGGACAGTATTAAGTAACATTTCATGACTCATGCTTGAAGGAAAAATTTATTATTGAGGCTTGTGGACAGTACAAGGCTTTTGAAAAATGTTTGTGGACAGTACGAGGCATTAATGGTTGTAGGAAGAATATATTAAGGCTTGTGGACAGTATTAAGTAATATTTCATGACTCATGCTTGAAGGAAAAATTTATTATTGAGGCTTGTGGACAGTACAAGGCTTTTGAAAAATGTTTGTGGACAGTACGAGGCATTAATGGTTGTAGGAAGAATATATTAAGGCTTGTGGACAGTATTAAGTAACATTTCATGACTCATGCTTGAAGGAAAAATTTATTATTGAGGCTTGTGGACAGTACAAGGCTTTTGAAAAATGTTTGTGGACAGTACGAGGCATTAATGGTTGTAGGAAGAATATATTAAGGCTTGTGGACAGTATTAAGTAATATTTCATGACTCATGCTTGAAGGAAAAATTTATTATTGAGGCTTGTGGACAGTACCAAGTAGCATTTTTGTGAGACAACGTCATTTAGAGGCTTGTGGACAGTATTAAGTAACATTTCATGACTCATGCTTGAAGGAAAAATTTATTATTGAGGCTTGTGGACAGTACAAGGCTTTTGAAAAATGTTTGTGGACAGTACGAGGCATTAATAGTTGTAGGAAGAATATATTAAGGCTTGTGGACAGTATTAAGTAATATTTCATGACTCATGCTTGAAAGAAAAATTTATTATTGAGGCTTGTGAGCAGTACTAAGTAGCATTCTTGTAAGAAAACGTCATTTAGAAGCTTGTGGACAGTATTAAGTAACATTTCATGACTCATGCTTGAAGGAAAAATTTATTATTGAGGCTTGTGGACAGTACAAGGCTTTTGAAAAATGTTTGTGGACAGTACGAGGCATTAATGGTTGTAGGAAGAATATATTAAGGCTTGTGGACAGTATTAAGTAACGTTTTATGACTCATGCTTGTGGGAAAAATTTATTATTGAGGCTTGTGGACAGTACAAGGCAACAATCCATGAAAAATGCTTGTAGGAGGAAGAATATATTAAGGCTTGTGGAAAGTACTAAGTAGCATTCTCGTGGGCAAACGTCATTGTTGAGACTTATGGACAGTACTAAGTAACCTTTCATGACTCATGCTTGAAGGAAAACGTTATTATTGAGGCTTGTGGAAAGTACAAGGCAACAATCCTTGAAAAATGCTTGGGGCTTGTTGACAGTACTAAGTAGCATTTTTGTAAAAAAAACGTCATTATTAAGGGTTGTGGACAGTACAAGGCTTTTGAAAAATGCTTGTGGACAGTACTAAATGGCATTCTTGTAGGAAAACATCATTATTTAGTGGACAGTACAACGCAATAATGCTTGTAGGAAAATATATTGAGGCTTGTGGACAGTATATTAAGGCAGTGTACGTCATTATTGAGGCAGTATTCTTGTAGGAAATCGTCATTATTGAGACTTGTGATCCGTTTGGAAAAAAAATCGTAACTCAAAAACCGTTGGGGATATCAACTTGATTTTTGTTTTGCTGGATTTAACATAAAATTCCTCATAAATATCATGGAAAAAAATTAAGTGATGTAGAAAAATGTTGAGAAAACGAGGATTAAAGTTGACATCCCATAAATTTTACATACAAAACTACCCGTTTAGAAAAAAAAATCGTAACTCAATAAGCGATGAAGATATCAACTTGATTTTTGAACTGGTGCATTTTACAAAGAATTTCCCATAAATATCATTTAAAAAATATACAGGGTAATGTGAAAAAAATTTGAGAAAACGAGCATCAAAGTTGACATTCCACAATTATTCACACCCTTTTATAAATAAAAATCCAAGAAAAAATCATAACTCAAAAACCGTTAAAGATATCATCTTGATTTTTGAACAGATGAATTTTATCATAAAAAAAATATACAGGGTGATATGGAGAAATTTTGAGAAAACGAGCAAAGTTGGCATTCCACAATTTACAACCTTTTAGAAAAAAAAATCATAACTCAATAACCGTTGAAGATATCAACTTGATTTTCAAACAGGTGAATTCTACGCAAAATGCTTAATAATTATTATTAAAAAAATATACAGGGTGGTGTGGATATTTTTAAAAAAGCGAGGCACAAAGTTGCTATTTCACAATTTTACGTAAAAATTCACTTCTGGAAAAAAAACCGTTATCTTTGTCAACTTGACTTTTCTACACAAAATTCTCCATAAATATCCTTGAAAATATATACAGGGTGATGTGGAAAAATTTTGAGAAAACGAGGATCAAAGTTGACATTCCCCAAGATTACACAACATTCTCCAGTAATATACAGGGCGGAGTGTAAGTGGACTTTGGCGCCTAAACTTCTAGATTTCGCAACCTTGGTCCCAGATCTAGAAGACGATTGGTTCCTGCTGCTGTCTACAACCTGGCCACAAATGCAAATATGTTGTGCAACAAATAAAAAAAAATGGAAAGGTTGGTGTAGGTTGGTTCGCAACACTATTATAAATAATTTCGCCGTTACATTATGCGTCGTGGAAAGTTACCCCGTGTAAATAGGCAATTGTTGTCGGGTTCTTGGTATGCGTATCGATTGTCTACGGTTCAAAGTCCATGTCTAGGTATTATACAGAGCCGGATCTACGCACTTCATTTTATTTCATGTGATAAGCTGCTGCGTAGCACATTATCATGTCAGCAGCACTATGCTAATTGTTGTTTTGGTTACGCACGTTTTGAAGGTTTGCCAATTTTTCCGATTTATCTTGTTATCTGAAGTGTTGGTGATTATTAAAAAAAGTATAATGAATTGCAATAGTTGTCTTGATAAATCAATTGAATCGTTTTCTCAAAATTTCTTCACGTCACCCTGTATAACTTATTTATGGGAAATTTTGTGTAGAATTTACCTGTTCAAAAATTAAGTTGATATCTTCAACGGTTATTGAGTTATGACTTTTTTTCTGAAAGGGTGTAGATTGTGGAATGTCAAATTTGTTCCTTGTTTTCTCAAAATGTGTCCATATCACCCTGTATATTTTTTTCATGATTTCTATGCGGAATTTTGTGCATAGTTCACCAGTTCAAAAATCAAGTTGATATCTTCAACGGTTATTGAGCTACGATTTTTTTTCTAAAAATTTTATAATGTCAACTTTGATCGTTTTTTCAAAATTTTTTTATTCATAATGATATTTATAGGGACCTGTTCAAATATCAAGTTGATATCTTCAACGGTGATAAAGTCATGATTTTTTTCTAAAAGGGTGTAGATTGTGGAATGTCAAATTTGTTCCTTGTTTTCTCAAAATGTGTCCATATCACCCTGTATATTTTTTTCATGATTTCTATGCGGAATTTTGTGCATAGTTCACCAGTTCAAAAATCAAGTTGATATCTTCAACGGTTATTGAGCTACGATTTTTTTTCTAAAAATTTTATAATGTCAACTTTGATCGTTTTTTCAAAATTTTTTTATTCATAATGATATTTATAGGGACCTGTTCAAATATCAAGTTGATATCTTCAACGGTGATAAAGTCATGATTTTTTTCTAAAAGGGTGTAGATTGTGGAATGTCAAATTTGTTCCTTGTTTTCTCAAAATGTGTCCATATCACCCTGTATATTTTTTTCATGATTTCTATGCGGAATTTTGTGCATAGTTCACCAGTTCAAAAATCAAGTTGATATCTTCAACGGTTATTGAGCTACGATTTTTTTTCTAAAAATTTTATAATGTCAATTTTGATCGTTTTTTCAAAATTTTTTTATTCATAATGATATTTATAGGGACCTGTTCAAACATCAAGTTGATATCTTCAACGGTGATGAAGTCATAATTTTTTTCTAAAAGGGTGTAAATCCTGGAGTGACAACTTTGTTCTCTGTTTTCTCAAAAATTTCCCATACCACCCTGTATATTTTTTTCCTGATATTTATGGGGAATTTTGTGCAGAATCCATCAGTTCAAACATCAAGTTGATATCTTTAACGGTTATTGAGTTATGACTTTTTTTTTGAAAGGGTGTAGATTGTGGAATGTCAAATTTGTTCCTTGTTTTCTCAAAATGTGTCCAAACATCACCCTGTATATTTTTTTGATGATATTTACAGGGAATTTTGTGTAGAATTCACCAGTATAAACATCAAGTTGATATCTTAAACGGCTTTTGAGCTTTTTTCTAAACGGATAAATGTGTGCGAATAATTTTTCAATGTGAACTTTGCCTCCTTTTTCTCAAAATGTTATCACAACACTCTGTATATTTGTTAAATGATATCTTTCTGTATATACAGGGTGTTTAAAAGACATGAAAGTATTGATTCCTGAGGTCTCAGAAAAAAATTCTAACAAACATAGGTCCAAAATCGTTTCTATGATACAGGGTGGCAAAGTTTTTTTTTTAAATCATTTTTTTTTAAATAATTCAGTTAAATTTTGACCGATTTGTTTGAAATTTGGCAGCGTTGTTGTAAGTAATAAGGGGCTAATTTTGACTCTAATAGATAAAAAATATTATGTCCAGTGGCGTTAAGCAAGATTACATCATTTTTTGAAAAAAAAACGATGCGTTTTCGGACCTATGTTTATGAAAACTTCTTTTCTTAGAACGACCTCAGAAATCACTCCTCCCATTTTTTCTCAAATAAACACCCTGTAGAATCCAATTCAAGTATTTGGATTTATAGAAGTTTCACTTGATGGGTTTTTGCGACCTCCATTCCCAAATTTATACCCTGTATATTCAATTTCACAATGTTTGAAACCCAAATTTTCGAAGTTTCACTGGATTTGAATTATCATTAAAAAAAATTGGTCAACAGTAGCCTGTTACACCAAACGAAGATTTGACCCAAAAACAGAGGCGACACCACGGCGTCTCATAAAAATCCGAATGACTGCGCCATCCCAATCGATCGCCGTATGACCTGTACATGCATCTACAGCCAGACATAGTAGTGGATACGTAGTAAAATACAGCATTGTGCAAATTTGGCAATAGGGAAAAAGTGGAGGGCCGACCCCGGCTCTAAATTAGAGCCAAGGACGTCGCGGCAGGGTTGCTATAGGGAGGGGACGTGTGCATTGTTGCCAATTGCCATATCAGTACAACCCTTTGATAAATATCAAATACCAAGATGAACGTCTGGCACCACTGTGCCGTAAAAGCATTTTCAGCAGACGCCGCCGCAAGGTTGCCGGATGGCCCGAGGGTGGTTGTGCCACCCGGGGTTTGTTTTGGTTGAATTTGAAGGCGTATTTAGAGCAGGTTTTCATTAATAATCACTAAGCCCGGTCCTTGCAAAGCTATTTGCTGAATGTTATAAATACGTTGTTTCAACCTTGGTATTTGCAACACAAACATCCTGATGTGAAAAACAGATAGGCGCTACAAGACAACTTTTTAAATATGGACTTACCGAATTTGGGCCTGGGCATTTCGCCCTCGGGAATCTCCTCTCCATGTTGTAAAGTCAACAAGTCCTTAAGCCAAATTTTCATTTCCTCCTCAGTCTCATAAATAATACAAAAACAATCGTCCTTCGTGTACAAGGCGATAACAAATTTGTGTTTGGAGTCTTGTTTTTTGTTTATATTAAAGCACGTCTTGAGCGCGATGCACCGTTTGGGCGGCAAACCTTTGCGGAACTGCTTCTCCGCCTTGTAGTACTCCAAACGGGCCAGAGTGTCGGGCGTTTCGTCGCGCAGCACAAAGTACTTTTTGCGGAAAGTTTTCATTTTTTTAAACACCCCCGTTCGAATTATTTCCCCCGACGAGGGCAGGGGTGTGTCGTGCGAACTAGAACTTCTCCACGGCATTGTAAACATGTTCAATGAACCACCAATGGGCACTAGCACTTACACTACGATTGTTTTCATCGGCGAACGCACTGTTTTCAATTCAATCTGTGATAAAAACAAAGTGGGGCGCAGAGAGGCGGTTAACATGCGGCACTGTCTCTGGTGGCAGGCGATACTGACTGGCGGCGGGGCTGAGTTCGCGCCAAACTCGCGTGTGCGACGTACTACTATTCATCGTCGTGCGCAGAGCCGGAATCAAATCGGTTCTACCCTTAAAACCTCTCTATCTACAACCACTCTCATTGCTAGTAATAGTTGAAGTAGATACAAAAAAAAATCTCATGGTCTACCAGTAAGAACCCAGGAATGTAGTGGATGCGCTTCAAGGAAATTGGGGAATTACGGACATCCATAATTTCTAGACACACGCATCAACGGATTTACGCCATTTTATTCGAGAATTATCAAAAAACTATCCGTAGATTTCCTTTCCATAAATCCGTAATTCCACACATTACCACATTATTCCGCACTGAAATTCTGTTGTTCGGTAATTCTGTGGTGCCTAATGTCAAAATAATTCCTTAATTCCAATTATGTACGATGATACGTTGATTATGCATGTTCATAATTCCATAACTCCCTAAGGAAATTCCAAATACCTATTTATAGTTAATTCCGGATGTCCGTTATTACATTATTGTTGAAGACTGTTACATAATTCCGGAATTTAGAGGGAACCTTTCTGCATTAAAAATCCCTAATTCCATTGCATAATGTCCGTAATTCCATAATTCCGTACCGACAGTTTATAAATTTCAATGGTGAATAGTACCAAGCATAATGTCGTACTTTAAAATTTACAAATAACTATTAATAATTAATTGCGGATGTCCGTAATTCCATTTTTCTTGAATTCTGTTACATAATTCCGTAATTAGAGGGAACCAAAAATTAAAAATCCTCAATTCCATTGCCTAATGCCGTGGTATCGTGGTATATTAATTCGGCAATTTTAAACAATTAAAGAACTTTTTAATTACCTAATAATATATGGGAATTATTCATGAAATCATTACGAATTCCTCGTATCAAGTGATTTGATTTTCATTCAATGAGTTTATAAGTTCCAAAATAATTGAGTTGAAAAGTTGAAAGTTTTCGAGAAACTTCATTCAACTAGGATGAATAATTTGTGATAGTTTCAACTCCCTGGCGCGGAAACTTTTTGGAAAAATTGAATATTGAAGGCAAGAAGTCTTAAGTTTGCAAATTTCACCGAGAAGTTGTTAACTTCCAAAATAACTGAGTTAATGAGCTGAAACTTTCCGGAAAACTTCTTTAAATCAAAATGCATAATCAGTTAGAGTTTCAACTCTCTGGCGCAAAATCTTTCCAAAAAAATTGATTCAAAAAGACTTTAAATAATTTACAAATTTTTACTGAGGAGTTGATAACTTCCCAAATAACTGGGTTAGAGAGTTGAAACTTTCCGGAAAACTTTTTTAATTTATAATTAATAACTAGTTAAGGTTTCAACTCTCTGGCGCAGAAACTTTCCGGAAAAATGGATTTTGAAAGACTTTAAAAACATTACAAATGTTCACTGAGTAGTTGATAACTTCAAAAATAACTAAGTTAGAGAGTTGAAACTTTCCGGAAAACTTCTTTAAATTGAAATGCGCAGAAACTTTCCGAAAAAAAACCGAGTGGTTGATAACTTCCAAAATAATTGTGCTGGAGAGTTGAAACTTTCCGGAAAACTTCTTTAAATTAAAATGCATAATTAGTAAAACTTTCAACTCTTTGGCGCAGAAACTTTCCGAAAAAATTGATTTAAAATGTCTTTCAAAAATGTACAGATTTTCACTGAGGAGTTGATGACTTCCAAAATAATTGAGCTGGAGAGATGAAACTTTCCGGAAAACTTCTTTAAATTATACTGAATAATTAGTTGAAATTTCAACTCTGACGAGGAAACTTTCCGAATAAATTGATTTGAGAAGTCTTTAAAGAATTTACAAATTTTCACTGAGGAGTTGATAACTTCCCAAATAACTGGGTTAGAGAGTTGAAACTTTCCGGAAAACTTTTTTAATTTAAAATCAATAACTAGTTAAGGTTTCAACTCTCTGGCGCAGAAACTTTCCGAAAAAATGGTTTTTGAAAGACTTTAAAAACATTACGATTGTTCACTGAGAAGTTGATAACTTCAAAAATAACTAAGTTAGAGAGTTGAAACTTTCCGGAAAACTTCTTTAAATTGAAATGCGCAGAAACTTTCCGAAAAAAAAGATTCAAGAAACAATTTACAAATTTTTCACCGAGTGGTTGATAACTTCCAAAATAATTGTGCTGGAGAGTTGAAACTTTCCGGAAAACTTCTTTAAATTAAAATGCATAATTAGAAAAACTTTCAACTCTCAACTCAACTCTTAAAAAGTCTTTAATAAATTTACAAATTTTCACTGAGGAGTTAATAACTTCCAAAATAACTGAGTTACAGATTTGAAACTTTCCGGAAAACTTCTTTAAATTATAATGAATAATTAGTAGATCTTTCAACTCTTTGGCGCAGAAACTTTCCGAAAAAATTGATTTAAAAAGTCTTTAAAAAATGTACAAATTTTCACTGAGGAGTTGATAACTTCCAAAATAATTGAGCTGGAGAGATGAAACTTTCCGGAAAACTTCTTTAAATTGAAATGCGCAGAAACTTTCCGAAAAAAAGATTCAAGAAACAATTTACAAATTTTCACCGAGTGGTTGATAACTTCCAAAATAATTGAGCTGGAGAGATGAAACTTTCCGGAAAACTTTTTTAAATTGAAATGCATAATTGGTAAAAGTTTCAACTCTTTGGCGCAGAAACTTTCCCAAAAAATTGATTTAAAATGTCTTTCAGAAATGTACAAATTTTCACTGAGGAGTTGATAACTTCCAAAATAACTGAGTTACAGATTTGAAACTTTCCGGAAAACTTCTTTAAATTATAATGAATAATTAGTTGAAATTTCAACTCTCTGCATGACGAGGAAACTTCCCGAATAAATTGATTTGAGAAGTCTTAAGAGAATTTACAAAATTTCACTGAGGAGTTGATAGCTTCCAAAATAACTGAGCTAGGCAGTTGAAACTTTCCGAAACACTTCATTCAACGAAGATAAATAATTTGTGAAAGTTTCAACTGCCTGACGCAGAAACTTTCCGAAATAATTGAATATTTATGGTCTCTCAAAAAGTGACAAATGATGATAACAAAACAACTGAGTTGGAGAGTTGAAACCAGGAAAACCTCACAGAACTTCACTTACCAGTTGATGAAAGTTTCCCTTGAATAAAAGAAAAATATTTTTCACAAACGTTGAAACTTTCAGGTAAATTTCATCAAAATTAAAATCATAACGACGAAAATTTTGATCCGGGATAATAAAAACTGTGTTTTAATTTCCTTCAAACCAAACCAAACCTATTATGTAAAGTATTTTCAATAACGCAGTCCGTCCCTGTTCCCTTTCCTTTCCCAGCTCGGTCATGTGTTCTAGACGTCTAGGACAACCTTCCTTGGGACTGTCGACCTCTTGTCTGTCTTCCGTCTCTATCGCACGCACTGTCATCAACGCATAACGTACGTCCGATCCGGTTTATCTGCAGACCCGTAAAAGTTGTAAACAAAAAAGGCGCATGTGCCGGTTCGTAGTATTCAATAACGACGAGGCAAAACAGTAAAATACTATCGGCCCGATGTTGCCGCATGTTGGGAAAAAGCCATACAAATATGTCAAGAACCTGAAGGGCTGTAGGTCAAGCACCCGCAATGATGGCACAATTATTGAGCCCCTTATCGAGAGGGGGGTGTGATACGTGACTTTTGTCACGCACTGTATAATTCTAACGGATTGGTGAATGGATTAGAATGCGATGGGCACAAAATATGTTCAAAAAGTACCAGAGAGAATGGACAGGTAGTAGAATTTACATGGGTTTAGTCACGTCATGGGTCGGGGATTCTGAGGAGTGAATTTTGGGTAATACAGAGCTCCTCAGTCACCCTCTACAATCTACAACACTATAATTTGAAGTGTTTGCAATGATTATTTGTAAACCCACCTCAATAAGAAAAATTGAGGAGGCTAGATATGGAGGTGTTGGACTTGCGTACTACAAACACGTCAAAGAGGAGGGTTTGATCAGTGAGTCATGTAAATTTCAGCAAAAGAAGAGTTTGAGTTGCTCATGTGAACTTCACCTATCCAGACTTCCGGATTCACTTCCTACAACTCCATGAAGGCCACAATAAATACCTCATCATAGAGGAAGGTTTGAGGAGTAGCTCCCGTGAATTTCAGTTATCCAGAGCTTTGCAGCAACTCTGTACAACTCCCAGAGTTCCACGATGTTTTTTCAAGAATTGTCATTTTCTTGACTAAAATAATTCATGGAGGCTATGTTGGGAGTTTTGGAGCTGCGTTCTCAAACTTCCTCATAGAGAAAGGTTTAAGAAGTAACTCGTGTAAATTTCAGCCATCCAGAGCTTTGCAGCAACTCTGTACAACTCGCAGAGTTCCACGATGGTTTTTTCAAGAATTGTCATCTTCTTCCCTAAAATGATTCGTGGAGGCTATGTTGGGAGTTTTGGAGTTGCGTTCTCAAACTACCTCATGGAGGAATGTTTGAGGAGTAGCTCGAGTGAATTTCAGCTATCCAGAGTTTACAACTCCCAGAGTTCCCTGATGTTTTTTTCAAGAATTGTCTTTTTCTTTACTAAAATAATTCGTAGAGGCTATGTTGGGAGTTTTGGAGTTGCGTTCCCAAACTACCTCATAGAGGAAGGTTTGAGGAGTAGCTCCTGTGAATCTCAGCTATCCAGAGCTATGCAGCAATTCTGTACAACTCCCAGAGTTCCCTGATGTTTTTTTCAAGAATTGTCCTTTTCTTTACTAAAATAATTCGTAGAGGCTATGTTGGGAGTTTTGGAGTTGCGTTCTAAAACTACCTCATAGAGGAAGGTTTGAGGAGTAACTCCTTTGAATTTCAGTTATCCAGAGCTTTGCAGCAACGTTGTAAAACTCCCAGAGTTCCACGATGTTTTTTTCAAGAATTGTCATTTTCTTCCCTAAAATAATTCGTGGAGGCTGTGTTGGAAGTTTCGGAGTTGCGTTCTCAAACTACCTCATAGATGAAGGTTTGAGGAGTAACTCGAGTGAATTTCAGTTATCCAGAGCTTTGCAGCAACGTTGTACAACTCCCAGAGTTCCTCGATGTTTTTTCAAGAATTGTCATTTTCTACCCTAAAATAATTCGTGGAGGCTGTGTTGGGAGTTTTGGAGTTGCGTTCCAAAACTACCTCATAGAGGAAGGTTAGAAGATTACCTCCTTTGAATTTCAGCTATCCAGAGCTATGCAGCAACGCTGTACAACTCCCAGAGTTTTCTGATGTTTTTTTCAAGAATTGTCCTTTTCTTTACTAAAATAATTCGTAGAGGCTATGTTGGGAGTTTTGGAGTTGCGTTCTCAAACTACCTCATAGATGAAGGTTTGAGGAGTAACTCGAGTGAATTTCAGCTATCCAGAGCTTACAACTCCCAGAGTTCCCTGATGTTTTTTTCAAGGATTGTCTTTTTCTTTACTAAAATAATTCGTAGAGGCTATGTTGGGAGTTTTGGAGTTGCGTTCTAAAACTACCCCATAGAGGAAGGTTTGAGGAGTAACTCGTGTGAATTTCAGCTATCAAGAGTTATGCAGCAATTCTGTACAACTCCCAGAGTTCCCCGATGTTTTTTTCAAGAATTGTCATTTTCTTCACTAAAATAATTCGCAGAGGCCATGTTGGGAGTTTTGGAGTTGCGTTCTAAAACTACCTCATAGAGGAAGGTTTGAGGAGTAACTCCTTTGAATCTCAGTTATCCAGAGCTTTGCAGCAACTCTGTACAACTCCCAGAGTTCCCCGATGTTCCACGAATTGTCATTTTCTTCACTAAAATAATTCCTGGAGGCTATGTTGGGAGTTTTGGAGTTGCGTTCTAAAACTACCTCATAAAGGAAGGTTTGAGGAGTAACTCGTGTGAATTTCAGCTATCCAGAGCTATGCAGCAATTCTGTACAACTCCCAGAGTTCCACGATGTTTTTTTCAAGAATTGTCCTTTTCTTTACTAAAATAATTCGTAGAGGCTATGTTGGGAGTTTTGGAGTTGCGTTCTAAAACTACCTCATGGAGGAAGGTTTGAGGAGTAACTCCTTCGAATTTCAGCTATCCAGAGCTATGCAGCAATTCTGTACAACTCCCCGAGTTCCCTGATGTTTTTTTCAAGAATGGTCCTTTTCTTTACTAAAATAATTCGTAGAGGCTATGTTGGGAGTTTTGGAGTTGCGTTCTAAGACTACCTCATAGAGGAAAGTTTGAGGAGTAACTCGTGTGAATTTCAGCTATCCAGAGCTATGCAGCAATTCTGTACAACTCCCAGAGTTCCCCGATGTTTTTTTCAAGAATTGTCATTTTCTTCACTAAAATAATTCGCAGAGGCCATGTTGGGAGTTTTGGAGTTGCGTTCTAAAACTACCTCATAGAGGAAGGTTTGAGGAGTAACTCCTTTGAATCTCAGTTATCCAGAGCTTTGCAGCAACTCTGTACAACTCCCAGAGTTCCCCGATGTTCCACGAATTGTCATTTTCTTCACTAAAATAATTCCTGGAGGCTATGTTGGGAGTTTTGGAGTTGCGTTCTAAAACTACCTCATAGAGGAAGGTTTGAGTAGTAACTCCTTTGAATTTTAGTTATCCAGAGCTTTGCAGCAACTCTGAACAACTCCCAGAGTTCCCCCAGGTTTTTTTTCGAGAAGGTTTTGGAGTTGCGCCCTCAATCTAGAGGATGCTTTGAGGAGAAATTCATTTACATTTCAGCTTTCCAGAGCTTTGGCTACAATTTCATGTTTTTTATTTTAGGAATTGCCATTGTTAGTCTCTTCAATGAAAAAAAAATCGTGGAGTTCTGGACTTGCGCACTACAATGTCAAATAAGGAAGTTCTAGGAGTAACCCTCCCAGTCTCCGCAACACCATGGAGAAAAATAAAGAAGAATAAAGTAGCAAATCAAAAACAAATTCATTAGAAACAACTGTGAACGGCATAAATGCGAATAACCGGAATAACCCATGCCTTTGGGAGACAGTGACCGTGCAAAGAAACGGCGACGACCTTGCTATAGATAGACACAACCACATTCCCCGCCAAAACAAAGCCACCATCTTGTTGCTTTTGTTCGCCTATTCGCGTAACATGCGAAAATACAAGGTTGCCCCATGTTGGGTCCGAAAAATATTCATTGTTTCACAAAAGCAACGTAAAGAGCGCATTCTGTCCTCATTTACTCTGTGCCAAATACCATATAGCGTTGGTAAACAAGACGATTGACTGCAAAACGGAAACGGATAATTTGAAGGCAAGATGGCCAGCGTAAACAATCATTATCTTTTGTTATGTACGGTTCAATACGGTGATCGAACCACGAAAGACCGTTGCATCACTTTTCTACGCCTATTCGCAAATCCATCCGACCAAGAAGGTTTTTAAACCCATGAGGACTGGTAAATAAACTTGTAATACATGGTCAGGTGCCGGAACTAATTGCTAATTTCGGCCTCTTGGGCTACGGCATGGTTCTTAGATCCAGAAAACAAATCCAGTAGATAAACAGAGCAGGTTCTGGAATCAAAATCTATACCTAACCTCACTTTTGAAATTCCCGCGCGACGACGGGTGTAGTTATTTGTAGCGTTGATCCGGTGTGACGTGTGGATCGATCTGAGCCAGCTGCTTTTATGTTGCTGCGTAAGAGGGATTTTTGAAATAAGAGGCGACAAACACAAAAAAAAACAACAACAACAAAGTGATGATGAAGATGATGAAAAAAATACTTTTTTCCTATTATTTGTTTTTTTTTAAAATTTTTATTTGTTGTTCTTGTGTTGTTTTAACGTTGTTTATGTGTTCCTATTTCAAATATCAAACTGGGCTCCAATTTATGTTTTTTGGTGATTTTTATAGCAAATTTGATCAATTGTTGATTTTGAGGAGCTATCTTTTATAGTTTTCGAGTTATGAAAAGGAAAAAAAAAACTATTGAAGCTACAACTTCCTGCTATCACCTCGTATGTTCACATTTAGCATAATGACTCTTTAAAATGATATACAGGATGATTTGATAAAATATGTCAAATTCCCTATAGCGACATTTTTGGAAATTTACGAACACCTCAAAAAAAAAACCGATTTTCAAAATAAAAAAAATATCCAAGCCACAACCTTATGCTATCACCCTGTATATATACATTTGGCAAAATCACTCTTGACAATTTTATACATGGTGATCTATGAACATATCTCAATGAAAAATAGTACCTTGACTTTAAAAATGAATTGATTTTGCAAATACAACAAATTATTGAAGCTACAATCTTTTGCCATCCCCCTGTATATTAACTCTTGACAATTTTATACAGGATAATTCATAAGATCCTCTCAATAAAAAGTGGGGTTTTTTTAAAAAATCACCACGATATCAAAAATGAATAATTTTCAAAATAAAAAAAAATATTGCGAAAGCTACAACCTTCTGCTATTACCCTATCACTGTTTTTTTTGTAAAATCACTTTGAACAACTTTCTACAGGGTGATTTATAAACATTATATGTCAAGTTCCCTTTAAAAAAATGCTACATTTTCGGAAATTTAACACGACCTCAAAAACGAACCGATTTTCAAAAAAAAAATGGAAAAAAAATATTGACGCCATAACCTTCTGCTGTCACCATGTATATTTATATTTTGCAAAATCAATATCAAATCAATCAACAATAAACCGATTTTCAAAATTAAAAAAAGCTATATCGAAGCTACAACCTTGTGCTTTCACCCTGTATATTCACATTTGGCAAAATCACTTTTGACAATTTTATACAAATAAAATAAATGAATCAATTAATAAATAGCTCCTCACAAAAAAGTGCAAAAATAAGACACATGTAAGCCACCAGTTCAAAAAATCTTTTAGAAGTAGGTACAACAAAATATAAAAATTATTATTTACCAAAAACAAATAATAATAATTATCGATAAAAGGTTAGTTGGTTTAAAATGAAAATTAAAGAGTGCAAAATTTAAAGATTCAAAACAAAAATCCTAGAAAGTACACCTAAAGAAAATTAATTCACAATAAAAAAAAATAAAAGATGGATATTGAGAAGTGCAATATTCAAAAAGAAAAAAAATAATAAAAATTAGAAGCCTTTAAATGGTAGAAAAGTAAAGAAAGTGATTAACATACCAAACAAATACTTTAAAACATAAAAAAAAATTTAGGTATGACATAGCTGACTTTTTTAATGATATTGATGAAACGTTTGATGGTGTGATCATGCTTCGTACGTAAAATGATTACTTATTTGATCAAAATAGGACGTTAAACGTAGTTCTGATTTCTGATCATAGCTGACTTGATTAATGGAATTCAGACGTTCGACGTAGATTCGATGGTGCGCCTTACGGAAATAGTAATTTACGTTACTAAGCCGGTAAATGACTTTTTAAATTACAAGTCATGTTTATGGACGAGGCGACGAAGGAGCCGAGTCTGGAATTTCTAGACGAGTAGTTTAGTGACATTTAAAGGCTGTGTATCGTATGTGGTTTTGTTTCATACTGTGATAATTTTTTTTAATCTGTTCAAAGTGCTTTCTTGTCAAACCATACACTTAGAGTGGCAGTCCGCCTCACATTCTTACCATGAGATGGCGCCAGCCAAACTACCAATGCTACCAATGCAATTTCACAGTCTTTGATGATGCAAAATGTCATTTTTGAAAGTAGTCGAGTAATTTTTATTACAGTCTCTGATGATGTAGAGTGTCATTTACCGGACTGGTTTTGGGTCCGGTAGATGATACTTTACGGTAAAGTATGAAATAATAGTACTATTACGTTACTAAGGCGGTAAATAACTTTTCAAATTACGAGTCGAGATGTTAATGGACGAGGCGACGAAGGAGCCGAGTCTGGAATTTGTATAGACGAGAAGTTTCATGACATTTAACGACTGTGTATCGTACATTGTTTTGTTCCTTACTGTGATATATTTTTTTAACGGTTTAATGTGCTTTCTTGTCAAACCATACACTTGGAGTGGCAGTCCGCCTCACATTCTTACGATGAGATGGCGCCAGTCAAACCATGTCACCACTTGGGTTATAGATAGGTTAATTATATGTTACCAACATTCTATGTCAAGTTAATAATTAAAATCATGAGATGGCGCCAGCCAGGTCATCCTACCAATGCAATATCACAGTCTGATGATGATACAAAATGTCACTTTTGGAGTAGTCAAGGGATTTTTTTTTACAGTCTCTGATGATGTAAAGTGTCATTGACCGGACTGGTTTTGGGTCCGGTAAATGATACTTTACGGTACAGTATGAAATAAATTAAATTATTTGTAACGTAATTCTGATCATGCGCAGCGATAAAGTTTGATCAAATTTAAACAAAAATTTCTGCCCATATGACGTATAATACAGTCATCGCTAAAACAACTAAAAACGTGTATCCTTTGCGAAAACATTCATAGCGCCATCCTTGTTAAACAAATTCAAAACAAGGCAACAACCGCATGAAGTTTACACGAGCCCACCCCATTGCCATTACTAGTCGCGTTTCGCGCCAATGCATTCCACTCTCAGGTCATTCATACGCGTGGTTTGTTGCGTCGCAACCCAAACAAACCCACGCCCGCGCCGTGTCTCTCTCGCACCCACGACTAGAGTGGAGCCTACGACGTACGTCGTAGACTAGACTAGAGTCTAGGAACACGTCTGCGGCCACCCTCTGGCTACGTCATCTACTACGCCGTACTTTTAGGCTTCGGCTCGGCACGGATCGATTAAAGTGAAATTGCGACGTAGTTGTTAAATATAGGCCTCCCTGTTTCATGGAAATAGGAAATAGGGCTTAATTAACACGACATAAATGGATTAGGGTCGCACTGGCGATGGCGGTTGGCGGTGCTAGACGGATGTCTGTTTTTTTTTTATAGGCGGGGTAATCGGATTAAAAGGGCTTAATTGAATCTCATTGGAATTTTGTTGTATAGTTTTTGAAGTGGCAATTCAATTAAACTTATCTTTGAACTTGCAATAAACTTGTCGCTCAAAGACAAAAAGTTCCGCAATAAAATTGGGGGGAACAATTGCGCGGCACAAGAAAATGCGCATTTCGTGATGCAGTCTCGTTCTGTGTGCCATTTTCCCCCCTTTACATCGTCGACACCCCCATTTTACATTGATCGACCCCATTTCGCAGCCTGACGGCCTATTTTATGGGGCCCAAAACAAAACGGCGTGACTGGGGCGGTGTTGCCAGAGGTTATGTCTGGCTTCTATTGCGTCTTGGATTTTTTGATGTCTTTGGGGAAATCTTCACTTTAGTTCTCTATGATGGTTCTGTTATGAATGATTCGTGTCAAGTGAGTGTGTAACTTTGTCGGATTTTTTTTTCAATCTGCTGTTGCTAAATTTTTTTATTGTTCAATTTCTCAAAACAAGAGTATATGCTAGAGTGGACATTTTTCCTACTACTGTTCAAATTTCAAGTGCTTTTTCCAAAAATTACGGAAGTTATGATCTTTCTAGTAAACCATTGCATTGAAACTATAAAAAATCCAAAATCGACTTTCAATGGTGCCAAAAAATATTTATCGCCATCGCACTGTTTTGATACAATAGTATACGATAGAGTGGACATTTCTCCTAGTGCTGTCCAAGTTTCAAGTGCTTTTTCCAAAAATTACGAAAGTTATGATTTTTCTAATGAACCATTGCATTGAAACTATAAAAAATCAAAAATCGACTTTCAATCGTGCCAAAAAATATTTATCGCCATCGCACTGTTTTCATACGATAGTATATGATAGAGTGGACATTTTTCTTAGTACTGTCCAAATTTCAAGTGGTTTTTCCAAAAATTACGGAAGTTATGATTTTTCTAGTGAACCATTGGATTGAAATTATAAAAAATCAAAAATCGACTTTCAATGGTGCCAAAAAATATTTATCGCCATCGCACTGTTTTCATACAATAGTGTATGATAGAGTGGACATTTTTCTTAGTACTGTCCAAATTTCAAGTGGTTTTTCCAAAAATTACGGAAGTTATGATTTTTCTAGTGAACCATTGGATTGAAATTATAAAAAATCAAAAATCGACTTTCAATGGTGCCAAAAAATATTTATCGCCATCGCACTGTTTTCATACAATAGTATATGACAGAGTGGACATTTTTTCTCGTACTGTCCAGATTCCAAGTGGTTTTTCCAAAAATTACGGAAGTTATGATTTTTATAGTGAACCATTGCATTGAAACTATAAAAAATCAAAAATCGACTTTCAATGGTGCCAAAAAATATTTATCGCCATCGCACTGTTTTCATACAATAGTATATGATAGAGTGGACATTTTTCTTAGTACTGTCCAAATTTCAAGTGGTTTTTCCAAAAATTACGGAAGTTATGATTTTTCTAGTGAACCATTGGATTGAAATTATAAAAAATCAAAAATCGATTTTCAATGGTGCCAAAAAATATCTATCGCCATCGCACTGTTTTCATACAATAGTATATGATAGAGTGGACATTTTTCTTAGTACTGTCCAAATTTTAAGTGGTTTTTCCAAAAATTACGGAAGTTATGATTTTTCTAGTGAACCATTGGATTGAAATTATAAAAAATCAAAAATCGACTTTCAATGGTGCCAAAAAATATTTATCGCCATCGCACTGTTTTCATACAATAGTATATGATAGAGTGGACATTTTTCTTAGTACTGTCCAAATTTCAAGTGGTTTTTCCAAAAATTACGGAAGTTATGATTTTTATAGTGAACCATTGCATTGAAACTATAAAAAATCAAAAATCGACTTTCAATGGTGCCAAAAAATATTTATCGCCATTGCACTGTTTTCATACAATAGTATACGATAGAGTGGACATTTTTCTTAGTACTGTCCAAATTTCGAGTGGTTTTTCCAAAAATTACGGAAGTTATGATTTTCTTCGTGAACCATTGCATCGAAATTATAAAAAATCAAAAATCGACTTTCAATGGTGCCAAAAAATATTTATCGCCATCGCACTGTTTTTATTTAATAGTAGATAATAAAGTGGACATTTTTCTTAGTACTGTCCAAATTTCAAGTGGTTTTTCCAAAAATTACGGAAGTTATGATTTTCTTCGTGAACCATTGCATCGAAATTATAAAAAATCAAAAATCGACTTTCAATGGTGCCAAAAAATATTTATCGCCATCGCACTGTTTTCATACAATAGTATATGATAGAGTGGACATTTTTCTTAGTACTGTCCAAATTTCAAGTGGTTTTTCCAAAAATTACGGAAGTTATGATTTTTATAGTGAACCATTGCATTGAAACTATAAAAAATCAAAAATCGACTTTCAATGGTGCCAAAAAATATTTATCGCCATTGCACTGTTTTCATACAATAGTATACGATAGAGTGGACATTTTTCTTAGTACTGTCCAAATTTCAAGTGGTTTTTCCAAAAATTACGGAAGTTATGATTTTCTTCGTGAACCATTGCATCGAAATTATAAAAAATCAAAAATCGACTTTCAATGGTGCCAAAAAATATTTATCGCCATCGCACTGTTTTTATTTAATAGTAGATAATAGAGTGGACATTTTTCTTAGTACTGTCCAAATTTCAAGTGGTTTTTCCAAAAATTACGGAAGTTATGATTTTCTTCGTGAACCATTGCATCGAAATTATAAAAAATCAAAAATCGACTTTCAATGGTGCCAAAAAATATTTATCGCCATCGCACTGTTTTCATACAATAGTATATGATAGAGTGGACATTTTTCTTAGTACTGTCCAAATTTCAAGTGGTTTTTCCAAAAATTACGGAAGTTATGATTTTCTTCGTGAACCATTGCATCGAAATTATAAAAAATCAAAAATCGACTTTCAATGGTGCCAAAAAATATTTATCGCCATCGCACTGTTTTCATACAATAGTATATGACAGAGTGGACATTTTTCTTAGTACTGTCCAAATTTCAAGTGGTTTTTCCAAAAATTACGGAAGTTATGATTTTCTTCGTGAACCATTGCATCGAAATTATAAAAAATCAAAAATCGACTTTCAATGGTGCCAAAAAATATTTATCGCCATCGCACTGTTTTCATACAAAAGTATATGATAGAGTGGACATTTTTCTTAGTACTGTCCAAATTTCAAGTGGTTTTTCCAAAAATTACGGAAGTTATGATTTTTATAGTGAACCATTGCATTGAAACTATAAAAAATCAAAAATCGACTTTCAATGGTGCCAAAAAATATTTATCGCCATTGCACTGTTTTCATACAATAGTATACGATAGAGTGGACATTTTTCTTAGTACTGTCCAAATTTCAAGTGGTTTTTCCAAAAATTACGGAAGTTATGATTTTCTTCGTGAACCATTGCATCGAAATTATAAAAAATCAAAAATCGACTTTCAATGGTGCCAAAAAATATTTATCGCCATCGCACTGTTTTCATACAATAGTATATGATAGAGTGGACATTTTTCTTAGTACTGTCCAAATTTCAAGTGGTTTTTCCAAAAATTACGGAAGTTATGATTTTCTTCGTGAACCATTGCATCGAAATTATAAAAAATCAAAAATCGACTTTCAATGGTGCCAAAAAATATTTATCGCCATCGCACTGTTTTCATACAATAGTATATGACAGAGTGGACATTTTTCTTAGTACTGTCCAAATTTCAAGTGGTTTTTCCAAAAATTACGGAAGTTATGATTTTCTTCGTTAACCATTGCATCGAAATTATAAAAAATCAAAAATCGACTTTCAATGGTGCCAAAAAATATTTATCGCCATCGCACTGTTTTCATACAATAGTATATGACAGAGTGGACATTTTTCTTAGTACTGTCCAAATTTCAAGTGGTTTTTCCAAAAATTACGGAAGTTATGATTTTCTTCGTGAACCATTGCATCGAAATTATAAAAAATCAAAAATCGACTTTCAATGGTGCCAAAAAATATTTATCGCCATCGCACTGTTTTCATACAATAGTATATGACAGAGTGGACATTTTTCTTAGTACTGTCCAAATTTCAAGTGGTTTTTCCAAAAATTACGGAAGTTATGATTTTCTTCGTGAACCATTGCATCGAAATTATAAAAAATCAAAAATCGACTTTCAATGGTGCCAAAAAATATTTATCGCCATCGCACTGTTTTCATACAATAGTATATGATAGAGTGGACATTTTTCTTAGTACTGTCCAAATTTTAAGTGGTTTTTCCAAAAATTACGGAAGTTATGATTTTTATAGTGAACCATTGCATTGAAACTATAAAACATCAAAAATCGACTTTCAATGGTGCCAAAAAATATTTATCGCCATCGCACTGTTTTCATACAATAGTATATGATAGAGTGGACATTTTTCCTAGTACTGTCCAAATTCCAAGTGGTTTTTCCAAAAATTACGAAAATTATGATTTTTCTAGTGAACCATCGCATTGAAACTATAAAAAATCAAAAATCGACTTTCAATGGTGCCAAAAAATATTTATCGCCATCGCACTGTTTTCATACAATAGTATATGATAGAGTGGACATTTTTCTTAGTACTGTCCAAATTTTAAGTGGTTTTTCCAAAAATTACGGAAGTTATGATTTTTCTAGTGAACCATCGCATTGAAACTATAAAAAATCAAAAATCGACTTTCAATGGTGCCAAAAAATATTTATCGCCATCGCACTGTTTTCATACAATAGTATATGATAGAGTGGACATTTTTCTTAGTACTGTCCAAATTTCAAGTGGTTTTTCCAAAAATTACGGAAGTTATGATTTTCTTCGTGAACCATTGCATCGAAATTATAAAAAATCAAAAATCGACTTTCAATGGTGCCAAAAAATATTTATCGCCATCGCACTGTTTTCATACAATAGTATATGACAGAGTGGACATTTTTCTTAGTACTGTCCAAATTTCAAGTGGTTTTTCCAAAAATTACGGAAGTTATGATTTTCTTCGTGAACCATTGCATCGAAATTATAAAAAATCAAAAATCGACTTTCAATGGTGCCAAAAAATATTTATCGCCATCGCACTGTTTTCATACAATAGTATATGATAGAGTGGACATTTTTCTTAGTACTGTCCAAATTTCAAGTGGTTTTTCCAAAAATTACGGAAGTTATGATTTTTATAGTGAACCATTGCATTGAAACTATAAAAAATCAAAAATCGACTTTCAATGGTGCCAAAAAATATTTATCGCCATTGCACTGTTTTCATACAATAGTATACGATAGAGTGGACATTTTTCTTAGTACTGTCCAAATTTCAAGTGCTTTTTCCAAAAATTCGGAAGTTATGATCTTTCTAGTGAACCATTGCATTGAAACTATAAAAAATCAAAAATCGACTTTCAATGGTGCCAAAAAATATTTATCGCCATCGCACTGTTTTCATACAATAGTATACGATAGAGTGGACATTTTTCTTAGTACTGTCCAAGTTTCAAGTGCTTTTTCCAAAAATTACGAAAGTTATGATTTTTCTAATGAACCATTGCATTGAAACTATAAAAAATCAAAAATCGACTTTCAATGGTGCCAAAAAATATTTATTGCCATCGCACTGTTTTCATACAATAGTATACGATAGAGTGGACATTTCTCCTTGTACTGTCCAAGTTGCGTGTCCTTTTTCCAAAAATTACGAAAGTAATGATTTTTCTAGTGAACCATCGCATTGAAACTATAAAAAATCAAAAATCGACTTTCAATGGTGCCAAAAAATATTTATTGCCATCGCACTGTTTTCATACAATAGTATATGATAGAGTGGACATTTTTCTTAGTACTGTCCAAATTTCAAGTGGTTTTTCCAAAAATTACGGAAGTTATGATTTTTCTAGTGAACCATCGCATTGAAACTATAAAAAATCAAAAATCGACTTTCAATGGTGCCGAAAAATATTTATTGCCATCGCACTGTTTTCATACAATAGTATATGATAGAGTGGACATTTTTCTTAGTACTGTCCAAATTTCAAGTGGTTTTTCCAAAAATTACGAAAGTTATGATTTTTCTAATGAACCATTGCATTGAAACTATAAAAAATCAAAAATCGACTTTCAATGGTGCCAAAAAATATTTATCGCCATCGCACTGTTTTCATACAATAGTATATGATAGAGTGGACATTTTTCTTAGTACTGTCCAAATTTTAAGTGGTTTTTCCAAAAATTACGAGAGTTATGATTTTCTAGTGAACTATCGCATTGAAACTATAAAAAATCAAAAATCGACTTTCAATGGTGCCAAAAAATATTTATCGCCATCGCACTGTTTTGATACAATAGTATACGATAGAGTGGACATTTCTCCTAGTGCTGTCCAAGTTTCAAGTGCTTTTTCCAAAAATTACGAAAGTTATGATTTTTCTAATGAACCATTGCATTGAAACTATAAAAAATCAAAAATCGACTTTCAATGGTGCCAAAAAATATTTATCGCCATCGCACTGTTTTCATACAATAGTATATGATAGAGTGGACATTTTTCTTAGTACTGTCCAAATTTTTAGTGGTTTTTCCAAAAATTACGAGAGTTATGATTTTCTAGTGAACTATCGCATTGAAACTATAAAAAATCAAAAATCGACTTTCAATGGTGCCAAAAAATATCTATCGCCATCGCACTGTTTTCATACAATAGTATATGATAGAGTGGACATTTTTCTTAGTACTGTCCAAATTTCAAGTGGTTTTTCCAAAAATTACGGAAGTTATGATTTTTATAGTGAACCATTGCATTGAAACTATAAAAAATCAAAAATCGACTTTCAATGGTGCCAAAAAATATTTATCGCCATCGCACTGTTTTCATACAATAGTATATGATAGAGTGGACATTTTTCTTAGTACTGTCCAAATTTTAAGTGGTTTTCCCAAAAATTACGGAAGTTATGATTTTTATAGTGAACCATTGCATTGAAACTATAAAAAATCAAAAATCGACTTTCAATGGTGCCAAAAAATATTTATCGCCATCGCACTGTTTTCATACAATAGTATATGATAGAGTGGACATTTTTCTTAGTACTGTCCAAATTTTAAGTGGTTTTTCCAAAAATTACGGAAGTTATGATTTTTATAGTGAACCATTGCATTGAAACTAAAAAATCAAAAATCGACTTTCAATGGTGCCAAAAAATATTTATCGCCATCGCACTGTTTTAATACAATAGTATATGATAGAGTGGAAATTTTTCTTAGTACTGTCCAAATTTTAAGTGGTTTTTCCAAAAATTACGAAAGTTATGATTTTCTAGTGAACCATCGCATTGAAACTATAAAAAATCAAAAATCGACTTTCAATGGTGCCAAAAAATATTTATCGCCATCGCACTGTTTTGATACAATAGTATACGATAGAGTGGACATTTCTCCTAGTGCTGTCCAAGTTTCAAGTGCTTTTTCCAAAAATTACGAAAGTTATGATTTTTCTAATGAACCATTGCATTGAAACTATAAAAAATCAAAAATCGACTTTCAATGGTGCCAAAAAATATTTATTGCCATCGCACTGTTTTCATACAATAGTATACGATAGAGTGGACATTTCTCCTTGTACTGTCCAAGTTGCGTGTCCTTTTTCCAAAAATTACGAAAGTAATGATTTTTCTAGTGAACCATCGCATTGAAACTATAAAAAATCAAAAATCGACTTTCAATGGTGCCAAAAAATATTTATTGCCATCGCACTGTTTTCATACAATAGTATATGATAGAGTGGACATTTTTCTTAGTACTGTCCAAATTTCAAGTGGTTTTTCCAAAAATTACGGAAGTTATGATTTTTCTAGTGAACCATCGCATTGAAACTATAAAAAATCAAAAATCGACTTTCAATGGTGCCGAAATATATTTATTGCCATCGCACTGTTTTCATACAATAGTATATGATAGAGTGGACATTTTTCTTAGTACTGTCCAAATTTCAAGTGGTTTTTCCAAAAATTACGAAAGTTATGATTTTTCTAATGAACCATTGCATTGAAACTATAAAAAATCAAAAATCGACTTTCAATGGTGCCAAAAAATATTTATCGCCATCGCACTGTTTTCATACAATAGTATATGATAGAGTGGACATTTTTCTTAGTACTGTCCAAATTTTAAGTGGTTTTTCCAAAAATTACGAGAGTTATGATTTTCTAGTGAACTATCGCATTGAAACTATAAAAAATCAAAAATCGACTTTCAATGGTGCCAAAAAATATTTATCGCCATCGCACTGTTTTGATACAATAGTATACGATAGAGTGGACATTTCTCCTAGTGCTGTCCAAGTTTCAAGTGCTTTTTCCAAAAATTACGAAAGTTATGATTTTTCTAATGAACCATTGCATTGAAACTATAAAAAATCAAAAATCGACTTTCAATGGTGCCAAAAAATATTTATCGCCATCGCACTGTTTTCATACAATAGTATATGATAGAGTGGACATTTTTCTTAGTACTGTCCAAATTTTTAGTGGTTTTTCCAAAAATTACGAGAGTTATGATTTTCTAGTGAACTATCGCATTGAAACTATAAAAAATCAAAAATCGACTTTCAATGGTGCCAAAAAATATCTATCGCCATCGCACTGTTTTCATACAATAGTATATGATAGAGTGGACATTTTTCTTAGTACTGTCCAAATTTCAAGTGGTTTTTCCAAAAATTACGGAAGTTATGATTTTTATAGTGAACCATTGCATTGAAACTATAAAAAATCAAAAATCGACTTTCAATGGTGCCAAAAAATATTTATCGCCATCGCACTGTTTTCATACAATAGTATATGATAGAGTGGACATTTTTCTTAGTACTGTCCAAATTTTAAGTGGTTTTTCCAAAAATTACGGAAGTTATGATTTTTATAGTGAACCATTGCATTGAAACTATAAAAAATCAAAAATCGACTTTCAATGGTGCCAAAAAATATTTATCGCCATCGCACTGTTTTCATACAATAGTATATGATAGAGTGGACATTTTTCTTAGTACTGTCCAAATTTTAAGTGGTTTTTCCAAAAATTACGGAAGTTATGATTTTTATAGTGAACCATTGCATTGAAACTAAAAAATCAAAAATCGACTTTCAATGGTGCCAAAAAATATTTATCGCCATCGCACTGTTTTAATACAATAGTATATGATAGAGTGGAAATTTTTCTTAGTACTGTCCAAATTTTAAGTGGTTTTTCCAAAAATTACGAAAGTTATGATTTTCTAGTGAACCATCGCATTGAAACTATAAAAAATCAAAAATCGACTTTCAATGGTGCCAAAAAATATCTATCGCCATCGCACTGTTTTCATACAATAGTATATGATAGAGTGGACATTTTTCTTAGTACTGTCCAAATTTCAAGTGGTTTTTCCAAAAATTACGGAAGTTATGATTTTTCTAGAAAACCATTGGATTGAAATTATAAAAAATCAAAAATCGACTTTCAATGGTGCCAAAAAATATTTATCGCCATCGCACTGTTTTCATACAATAGTATATGATAGAGTGGACATTTTTCTTAGTACTGTCCAAATTTCAAGTGATTTTTCCAAAAATTACGGAAGTTATGATTTTTCTAGTGAACCATTGCATTGAAATTATAAAAAATCAAAAATCGACTTTCAATGGTGCCAAAAAATATTTATTGCCATCGCACTGTTTTCATACAATAGTATATGACAGAGTGGACATTTTTCTTAGTACTGTCCAAATTTCAAGTGGTTTTTCCAAAAATTACGGAAGTTATGATTTTTCTAGAAAACCATTGGATTGAAATTATAAAAAATCAAAAATCGACTTTCAATGGTGCCAAAAAATATTTATCGCCATCGCACTGTTTTCATACAATAGTTTATGATAGAGTGGACATTTTTCTTAGTACTGTCCAAATTTCAAGTGATTTTTCCAAAAATTACGGAAGTTATGATTTTTCTAGTGAACCATTGCATTGAAATTATAAAAAATCAAAAATCGACTTTCAATGGTGCCAAAAAATATTTATTGCCATCGCACTGTTTTCATACAATAGTATATGATAGAGTGGACATTTTTCTTAGTACTGTCCAAATTTCAAGTGGTTTTTCCAAAAATTACGGAAGTTATGATTTTTCTAGTGAACCATCGCATTGAAACTATAAAAAATCAAAAATCGACTTTCAATGGTGCCAAAAAATATTTATCGCCATCGCACATTGCATTGAAACTATAAAAAATCAAAAATCGACTTTCAATGGTGCCAAAAAATATTTATCGCCATCGCACTGTTTTCATACAATAGTATATGATAGAGTGGACATTTTTCCTAGTACTGTCCAAATTTCAAGTGCTTTTTCCAAAAATTACGGAAGTTATGATCTTTCTAGTAAACCATTGCATTGAAACTATAAAAAATCAAAAATCGACTTTCAATGGTGCCAAAAAATATTTATCGCCATCGCACTGTTTTCATACAATAGTATATGACAGAGTGGACATTTTTCTTAGTACTGTCCAAATTTTAAGTGGTTTTTCCAAAAATTACGGAAGTTATGATTTTTATAGTGAACCATTGCATTGAAACTATAAAAAATCAAAAATCGACTTTCAATGGTGCCAAAAAATATTTATCGCCATCGCACATTGCATTGAAACTATAAAAAATCAAAAATCGACTTTCAATGGTGCCAAAAAATATTTATCGCCATCGCACTGTTTTCATACAATAGTATATGATAGAGTGGACATTTTTCCTAGTACTGTCCAAATTTCAAGTGCTTTTTCCAAAAATTACGGAAGTTATGATCTTTCTAGTAAACCATTGCATTGAAACTATAAAAAATCAAAAATCGACTTTCAATGGTGCCAAAAAATATTTATCGCCATCGCACTGTTTTCATACAATAGTATATGACAGAGTGGACATTTTTCTTAGTACTGTCCAAATTTTAAGTGGTTTTTCCAAAAATTACGGAAGTTATGATTTTTATAGTGAACCATTGCATTGAAACTATAAAAAATCAAAAATCGACTTTCAATGGTGCCAAAAAATATTTATCGCCATCGCACATTGCATTGAAACTATAAAAAATCAAAAATCGACTTTCAATGGTGCCAAAAAATATTTATCGCCATCGCACTGTTTTCATACAATAGTATATGATAGAGTGGACATTTTTCCTAGTACTGTCCAAATTCCAAGTGGTTTTTCCAAAAATTACGAAAATTATGATTTTTCTAGTGAACCATCGCATTGAAACTATAAAAAATCAAAAATCGACTTTCAATGGTGCCAAAAAATATTTATCGCCATCGCACTGTTTTCATACAATAGTATATGATAGAGTGGACATTTTTCTTAGTACTGTCCAAATTTTAAGTGGTTTTTCCAAAAATTACGGAAGTTATGATTTTTCTAGTGAACCATCGCATTGAAACTATAAAAAATCAAAAATCGACTTTCAATGGTGCCGAAAAATATTTATTGCCATCGCACTGTTTTCATACAATAGTATATGATAGAGTGGACATTTTTCTTAGTACTGTCCAAATTTCAAGTGGTTTTTCCAAAAATTACGAAAGTTATGATTTTTCTAATGAACCATTGCATTGAAACTATAAAAAATCAAAAATCGACTTTCAATGGTGCCAAAAAATATTTATCGCCATCGCACTGTTTTCATACAATAGTATATGATAGAGTGGACATTTTTCTTAGTACTGTCCAAATTTTAAGTGGTTTTTCCAAAAATTACGAGAGTTATGATTTTCTAGTGAACTATCGCATTGAAACTATAAAAAATCAAAAATCGACTTTCAATGGTGCCAAAAAATATTTATCGCCATCGCACTGTTTTGATACAATAGTATACGATAGAGTGGACATTTCTCCTAGTGCTGTCCAAGTTTCAAGTGCTTTTTCCAAAAATTACGAAAGTTATGATTTTTCTAATGAACCATTGCATTGAAACTATAAAAAATCAAAAATCGACTTTCAATGGTGCCAAAAAATATTTATCGCCATCGCACTGTTTTCATACAATAGTATATGATAGAGTGGACATTTTTCTTAGTACTGTCCAAATTTTTAGTGGTTTTTCCAAAAATTACGAGAGTTATGATTTTCTAGTGAACTATCGCATTGAAACTATAAAAAATCAAAAATCGACTTTCAATGGTGCCAAAAAATATCTATCGCCATCGCACTGTTTTCATACAATAGTATATGATAGAGTGGACATTTTTCTTAGTACTGTCCAAATTTCAAGTGGTTTTTCCAAAAATTACGGAAGTTATGATTTTTATAGTGAACCATTGCATTGAAACTATAAAAAATCAAAAATCGACTTTCAATGGTGCCAAAAAATATTTATCGCCATCGCACTGTTTTCATACAATAGTATATGATAGAGTGGACATTTTTCTTAGTACTGTCCAAATTTTAAGTGGTTTTCCCAAAAATTACGGAAGTTATGATTTTTATAGTGAACCATTGCATTGAAACTATAAAAAATCAAAAATCGACTTTCAATGGTGCCAAAAAATATTTATCGCCATCGCACTGTTTTCATACAATAGTATATGATAGAGTGGACATTTTTCTTAGTACTGTCCAAATTTTAAGTGGTTTTTCCAAAAATTACGGAAGTTATGATTTTTATAGTGAACCATTGCATTGAAACTAAAAAATCAAAAATCGACTTTCAATGGTGCCAAAAAATATTTATCGCCATCGCACTGTTTTAATACAATAGTATATGATAGAGTGGAAATTTTTCTTAGTACTGTCCAAATTTTAAGTGGTTTTTCCAAAAATTACGAAAGTTATGATTTTCTAGTGAACCATCGCATTGAAACTATAAAAAATCAAAAATCGACTTTCAATGGTGCCAAAAAATATTTATCGCCATCGCACTGTTTTGATACAATAGTATACGATAGAGTGGACATTTCTCCTAGTGCTGTCCAAGTTTCAAGTGCTTTTTCCAAAAATTACGAAAGTTATGATTTTTCTAATGAACCATTGCATTGAAACTATAAAAAATCAAAAATCGACTTTCAATGGTGCCAAAAAATATTTATTGCCATCGCACTGTTTTCATACAATAGTATACGATAGAGTGGACATTTCTCCTTGTACTGTCCAAGTTGCGTGTCCTTTTTCCAAAAATTACGAAAGTAATGATTTTTCTAGTGAACCATCGCATTGAAACTATAAAAAATCAAAAATCGACTTTCAATGGTGCCGAAAAATATTTATTGCCATCGCACTGTTTTCATACAATAGTATATGATAGAGTGGACATTTTTCTTAGTACTGTCCAAATTTCAAGTGGTTTTTCCAAAAATTACGAAAGTTATGATTTTTCTAATGAACCATTGCATTGAAACTATAAAAAATCAAAAATCGACTTTCAATGGTGCCAAAAAATATTTATCGCCATCGCACTGTTTTCATACAATAGTATATGATAGAGTGGACATTTTTCTTAGTACTGTCCAAATTTTAAGTGGTTTTTCCAAAAATTACGAGAGTTATGATTTTCTAGTGAACTATCGCATTGAAACTATAAAAAATCAAAAATCGACTTTCAATGGTGCCAAAAAATATTTATCGCCATCGCACTGTTTTGATACAATAGTATACGATAGAGTGGACATTTCTCCTAGTGCTGTCCAAGTTTCAAGTGCTTTTTCCAAAAATTACGAAAGTTATGATTTTTCTAATGAACCATTGCATTGAAACTATAAAAAATCAAAAATCGACTTTCAATGGTGCCAAAAAATATTTATCGCCATCGCACTGTTTTCATACAATAGTATATGATAGAGTGGACATTTTTCTTAGTACTGTCCAAATTTTTAGTGGTTTTTCCAAAAATTACGAGAGTTATGATTTTCTAGTGAACTATCGCATTGAAACTATAAAAAATCAAAAATCGACTTTCAATGGTGCCAAAAAATATCTATCGCCATCGCACTGTTTTCATACAATAGTATATGATAGAGTGGACATTTTTCTTAGTACTGTCCAAATTTCAAGTGGTTTTTCCAAAAATTACGGAAGTTATGATTTTTATAGTGAACCATTGCATTGAAACTATAAAAAATCAAAAATCGACTTTCAATGGTGCCAAAAAATATTTATCGCCATCGCACTGTTTTCATACAATAGTATATGATAGAGTGGACATTTTTCTTAGTACTGTCCAAATTTTAAGTGGTTTTTCCAAAAATTACGGAAGTTATGATTTTTATAGTGAACCATTGCATTGAAACTATAAAAAATCAAAAATCGACTTTCAATGGTGCCAAAAAATATTTATCGCCATCGCACTGTTTTCATACAATAGTATATGATAGAGTGGACATTTTTCTTAGTACTGTCCAAATTTTAAGTGGTTTTTCCAAAAATTACGGAAGTTATGATTTTTATAGTGAACCATTGCATTGAAACTAAAAAATCAAAAATCGACTTTCAATGGTGCCAAAAAATATTTATCGCCATCGCACTGTTTTAATACAATAGTATATGATAGAGTGGAAATTTTTCTTAGTACTGTCCAAATTTTAAGTGGTTTTTCCAAAAATTACGAAAGTTATGATTTTCTAGTGAACCATCGCATTGAAACTATAAAAAATCAAAAATCGACTTTCAATGGTGCCAAAAAATATCTATCGCCATCGCACTGTTTTGATACAATAGTATACGATAGAGTGGACATTTCTCCTAGTGCTGTCCAAGTTTCAAGTGCTTTTTCCAAAAATTACGAAAGTTATGATTTTTCTAATGAACCATTGCATTGAAACTATAAAAAATCAAAAATCGACTTTCAATGGTGCCAAAAAATATTTATTGCCATCGCACTGTTTTCATACAATAGTATACGATAGAGTGGACATTTCTCCTTGTACTGTCCAAGTTGCGTGTCCTTTTTCCAAAAATTACGAAAGTAATGATTTTTCTAGTGAACCATCGCATTGAAACTATAAAAAATCAAAAATCGACTTTCAATGGTGCCGAAAAATATTTATTGCCATCGCACTGTTTTCATACAATAGTATATGATAGAGTGGACATTTTTCTTAGTACTGTCCAAATTTCAAGTGGTTTTTCCAAAAATTACGAAAGTTATGATTTTTCTAATGAACCATTGCATTGAAACTATAAAAAATCAAAAATCGACTTTCAATGGTGCCAAAAAATATTTATCGCCATCGCACTGTTTTCATACAATAGTATATGATAGAGTGGACATTTTTCTTAGTACTGTCCAAATTTTAAGTGGTTTTTCCAAAAATTACGGAAGTTATGATTTTTATAGTGAACCATTGCATTGAAACTAAAAAATCAAAAATCGACTTTCAATGGTGCCAAAAAATATTTATCGCCATCGCACTGTTTTCATACAATAGTATATGATAGAGTGGACATTTTTCTTAGTACTGTCCAAATTTCAAGTGATTTTTCCAAAAATTACGGAAGTTATGATTTTTCTAGTGAACCATTGCATTGAAATTATAAAAAATCAAAAATCGACTTTCAATGGTGCCAAAAAATATTTATTGCCATCGCACTGTTTTCATACAATAGTATATGACAGAGTGGACATTTTTCTTAGTACTGTCCAAATTTCAAGTGGTTTTTCCAAAAATTACGGAAGTTATGATTTTTCTAGAAAACCATTGGATTGAAATTATAAAAAATCAAAAATCGACTTTCAATGGTGCCAAAAAATATTTATCGCCATCGCACTGTTTTCATACAATAGTTTATGATAGAGTGGACATTTTTCTTAGTACTGTCCAAATTTCAAGTGATTTTTCCAAAAATTACGGAAGTTATGATTTTTCTAGTGAACCATTGCATTGAAATTATAAAAAATCAAAAATCGACTTTCAATGGTGCCAAAAAATATTTATTGCCATCGCACTGTTTTCATACAATAGTATATGATAGAGTGGACATTTTTCTTAGTACTGTCCAAATTTCAAGTGATTTTTCCAAAAATTACGGAAGTTATGATTTTTCTAGTGAACCATCGCATTGAAACTATAAAAAATCAAAAATCGACTTTCAATGGTGCCAAAAAATATTTATCGCCATCGCACTGTTTTCATACAATAGTATATGATAGAGTGGACATTTTTCCTAGTACTGTCCAAATTTCAAGTGCTTTTTCCAAAAATTACGGAAGTTATGATCTTTCTAGTAAACCATTGCATTGAAACTATAAAAAATCAAAAATCGACTTTCAATGGTGCCAAAAAATATTTATCGCCATCGCACTGTTTTCATACAATAGTATATGACAGAGTGGACATTTTTCTTAGTACTGTCCAAATTTTAAGTGGTTTTTCCAAAAATTACGGAAGTTATGATTTTTATAGTGAACCATTGCATTGAAACTATAAAAAATCAAAAATCGACTTTCAATGGTGCCAAAAAATATTTATCGCCATCGCACATTGCATTGAAACTATAAAAAATCAAAAATCGACTTTCAATGGTGCCAAAAAATATTTATCGCCATCGCACTGTTTTCATACAATAGTATATGATAGAGTGGACATTTTTCCTGGTACTGTCCAAATTCCAAGTGGTTTTTCCAAAAATTACGAAAATTATGATTTTTCTAGTGAACCATCACATTGAAACTATAAAAAATCAAAAATCGACTTTCAATGGTGCCAAAAAATATTTATCGCCATCGCACTGTTCTCATAGAATAGTATATGATAGAGTGGACATTTCTCCTAGTACTGTCCAAGTTGCGAGTCATTTTTCCAAAAATTACGAAAATTATGATTTTTCTAGTGAACCATCGCATTGAAACTATAAAAAATCAAAAATCGACTTTCAATGGTGCCAAAAAATATTTATCGCCATCGCACTGTTTTCATACAATAGTATATGATAGAGTGGACATTTTTCTTAGTACTGTCCAAATTCCAAGTGGTTTTTCCGAAAATTACGGAAGTTATGATTTTTCTAGTGAACCACATCAGCATCCAAGATGTAAAAACTGTTCATCAAAAACAATCAATTGATTATTCTTCAACCACCAAATGTAGCTCAAAATAACGAGCCTGAGCGGTGCAAATCACTTCCGCATCCAATCCATTAAAACCGGACATCCCGGTCATCCACGTGCCCCAAATCCGGAATCGATCCGCCAAAGATTGGTCCAACGTTTGAGAAATAAGATAAGAGGAAAAACGACTTTATTACGCATTTAACAGGGCAAACAATGACATATCAATTTCCTTAATGGTAGGGTAGCCCACGTGTCCTGGAAAACAAGGCAACAGTGTTTCTTGAGGGATTGGTCAAAGAGGCCCGTAAATGAAATAATTCATCTTGGTCGTAAAATATGCAACAGGAAATCAATGGACAATCTGCACATTTTTTGGAAATATGGAGAATATAAGGATTAGTAAGTACTGATGCCATTGATGTTTAAAAAAATCAACCTCCGACCTCTTATAATGTAGTAATCACCGATTAAAGAGCGCCAATCAGCATCCACTAAGTCACAGAATACATTATATATCTCCGTTTGGCGTATTGAATGTATCAGAGAGGGTAATTTAGCTCCGCCCCGTTTTTGAAAGTCGATCTCTATTGAGTGGGCCAAATTCATTAAAATTACAACACGGTGGTCAACTCTATGAAGTTAATAACTCCTGGAAATTACAGCCTCCCACAATCACCACAAGGCAATTACAGGGTGGTCATGTTTTAGCGACCGAAATTTTAGATCCCCCATAGAGGAGTGCAATGCCTCATTACTCCCAATTGAGTGGATCGAATTCAATTAAATTTTAACACGGTGCTCCACTCTATGGAGTTAATAACTCCTGAAAATAACAGCTTCCCACAATATTCACAAGGGAGGTTACAGGGTCGTCACGTTTCAGCGACCGAATCTTCAGATCTCCTATAAAGGAGTGCAATGCCTCATAAGTCTCAATTGAGTCAATCCAATTTAATGAAATTTTAATGCGGTGCTCAACTCCATGAATTTAATACCTCCTGAAAATTACAGCTTCCTACAATATTCACAAGGAAAGTTACAGGGTGGTCACGTTCCAGCGACCGGAGTCTCCTATAAAGGAATGCAATGCCTCATAACTGCCAATTGAGTGGACCAAATCAATTGAGATTTTGTTAGGTTGCTCAACTCTATGATGTCAACAGCAATGTACAACTTTCTACAATCACCACAAGAGGCGTTACAGGGTGGTCATTTTTTATTGTACAATCAATGATAGAGCATAGTATGTGAGCTTTATCGAAGTTTATATGGTTAAAAACAACCACCATGATGTCAACAAGATATTGAAGATTTGAATAGAATAATATTAATTTGGTGGGCTTGGAAATTAAAAGAAGAACAGTTCAGATAAGCGTTGTTTTGTTTTGTTGTTTGTTTTGAGTTAGAATAAATAAAGGCATTCCATTCAAGACTCAATTTGGAACGATTTGCCCTAGCTCTAAATAAATTATAAAAACTGACAAAATTGTGAACATCAGTGTTTTTTTTCGGATATTTTGTAATAATATTGTAACAATTTTTCGACTATAAAAACACGTGTCCAACTTTAACTAATTTATTTACAGACAATTATTTATGTACAGTTACTTATTTATGATTTCTTTAACACTGTCCGTTACCGATTGATGCAACGATCGCTAAATCACAACCAAATTCCCTTCTCAAAACCTAACTTACCCAATTATTATGGGATCTATTTGAATAAAACAGTAATAGAAATTGAACTTTGACTTTGACACACTCTGTATCTCGAAAAGAAAGAGTTAGAATTTTGAGGTTATAGTATTTACCTACTCTATCCACAACCAAAAATAAACAAACTACACGTGATTAGACATAGAGAAACGATTAAACTGATCACATGTGTTGGTTTATCTCACGTGACCTTTCGATCGTTCAAGAATTTGATCACGTGTACTATGTTTACGTTGGTGACTTTTGAGTGTAGAAACCATTTCATTTGAAAAAAAAAATCCCACATTCATGTTGACCTTTGCTTTTCCACAATTTTTAAGAGGATGTTTTTCTTTTGTTAATTTTTTTTTTATTCTCTTCGACCATGTTTTTCTAAATCTTTTGGAGGTTTTTGAACTGAAAAAACTAAAACTAACCCAAAATAACTCCAAATCAACCCATTGACTATTACTAACTAAAATCGAACCAAAATGTGAAAAACTCACTCAAAATAAGTAAAACCTACACGTAAAGTCCACTTTTCAATGCATGCATAGCAGGCGGAAAGCCGCTAATTTTGGCAGCCGGGCCTAAAAGTACTTTCGCGCCCGCAACGGTTCCTTTGGATCACGTGACAATCTCGGTGAAAATGAATCCGCACCACAAAATAATACGGGAACACACCTATTGTAATCATGATTGACAGTTGTCACAAAACTTGACAGCAGTGTATCGATTATTTATATTTGATTTTCATAATTATTCTTTTTCAAATGATTACAAACTGGTTGTACAAAAAGCACTGTTTGCACCACGGACGAAAGATGATTTTGACTCGGCTAATATCTGCCCTCGCTTCGCTCGTGCTGCTACTTATACTTATACTACTCTTCAAAATCATCTACTTTCCGGCCTTGATACAAAATGTACTATCAAGTCACTTTCTTGTTGATTAATCTGAGGTGCCAGTTCTCATAAACTATTCATCATAGAGACTCAGGAAAAAAATATGTAGAGGAATGGGCCCAAGAGAAAATGCTGAAAATATATTTGAAGCTTTTAAGATCACCACAAGGGGGCGTAACGGTACTGTGAAAACAAAAAATCAACACATTTTTGAAATTTTCCCCATTGAACTACCAAAAAAGAATATGGAAACAGATTCTAGACGATATTCTCTACAAAATTGCCTCCCTGACACTTCTCTCTAAGTTGTCAATTAAGACAGCTACAAGCCGTCTAACTTAATGTCACTAATTTGCCTATAACTTTGAAATTACTTAATCGATTTGACTGTTCTTAAGCTCATTTTGAAGAGGAAAATCTGCTTTTTCTGGTGCATGTACTCGAATTCGATCATATCTGCTTTAGCCGACCACACAACATGAATTGTGAAAGTCAAAAATGAAATTGAGGTTTTTTAGTAATTTTCAAATGCAAACCCACTAAATAGATGCCTCCATCATGTTATTAATATAATTTCCTACCACTTTTATATAGGTAATTTTTCCATATCTTTTGAAATGGAAGAGTTACAGAAACTTTATCAGGAATCTGTCGAGGACTACTTTTGAAACAGCCCCTGTACATTTTTACAGTACCGTTACGCCCCCTTGCGGTGATCCTAGAAGCTTGAAATATATTGCCAGCATTTTCTCTTGGGCACATTACACCCTGTACAGGGTGATTCATTTTCAGCGACAGGGTGCATTATTCATCACCAGACCCAGGAAAAAAAATCTGTATAGTCATGTGCCCATGAGAAAATGCTGGAAATATATTTAAAGCTTCTACGATCGCCGCAAGGGGGCGTAACGGAACTCTTTCTGTGAAGAGTAGGCTTAGAAAACAAATACCTAATGAATAAGCTGTGGTGGATGCGTATATTATTTTTATTTTACGTAAAAAAAAAATTAGTTATTTACTTGCCGTTGGCGCAATTTTTTTTTACGCTCTTTCAAACTAACGTAAAAGAAGAACACCTTTGTATTCAATATTTTTGTAAAAATCGATGAAATAATTCATTTTAATAGAAAGCGCCCTCTACCGTTTAGCAATAAAATAACTCGTTAAGTGATATAACACCATAAAAAAGCATAACAATCGACGCTAAGCTTATTCGAATCGGTTAAGCCAATCAAAAGTTATCAACAATTTTAAAAATCAACACCCACCATTTATTTGACAGATTACAAAAAAAAGTTTAATATGAAAAATGTTCATAATTTCTTCTTCTTTAATATAACATTATTTATCTGGTAGGTCACCGTTCAATATTCTTAATAAAACCTATATTTTCTATGTCACTATTGTATTACGCCCCCAGGCGGACATCGCACGAACTTCAAAATAATTTCCAGCAACTCTTGGCAACTTTTATTTTTTTTTTTCCAAAAATGTAGGAAGAATACTTACGGAGATATCGCCGGCGACCTCTCTTAGTTGTACACTGAACTTCGCAGTATTTCAGCCAAAAAAACTAAATAAAACCCACAACTCAAACTGTACATCACAACTTTACTTCACCATATGTACACAAACTCAAAAACATAACAAATATAAATTCCTCGCAATCCAGCCAGTTTAGGTTGTTGCTAATGACAGCGCCTAAATGCATTGATCCAACAATAAATTACTCTCGAACGTGGCGCAGCTTTGAATCTTAACCTAAAACGTGAGATAAATCAGATTCATAGAATCATAGCGACGGGATCTTCTAGGCATTCTTTGAAGGCGGACAACCATCGAGCTCCAACAGCGCCATCAACCACCCGGTGGTCGCAGCTCAAAGTAACAGTCAAATAATCTGCTTCTCTAAATCTGCAACGGAGTTACATTCAATTTCACTTCAAAGTAATTATTTTTACTCACCCTTTCTCTTTAGTATCATCAGCAACGAGCCTCGTCACCGTCGTACCTATAGCAAGAATACAGCTCTGCGGCGGGTTAATGATAGCGCAAAATTGATTGGTACCGAACATGCCCAAATTGGACACACTAATGGTACCGCCCTGGAACTCAGCTGGTTGAAGCTTGCCATCTCTGGCCTTGGCCGCCAACTCCTTAACAGCCTTGTGAATCTGCACCACCCCCTTATTATTAGCCTCAAAGACAATCGGGGTTATCAGGCCTTTATCAGTGGACACAGCCACACTAACATCCACGTTCTTATACTGGCGCATGACATTGTCCAGCCAATGGCTATTAGCCTCTGGAACCTTCTGACTAGCCACCGCGGTAGCCTTAATGATAAAATCATTAACGCTCAACTTAACCCCACTTTTCTCCAACTTCTTGTTGTACTTGGCGCGCACTTTTAATAACGCATCCACGTTGATTTCCTGCGTGAGGTAGTAGTGAGGAATGAACTGTTTGGACTCCAACAGCCGCTTGGCGATGGTTTTGCGCATGTTTGACACTGGAATGTCGATAAACGGACCGGCAGATGGCGCGGCCGCTGCTGGAGGGGCAGGGGCAAACGCGGCAGCTGCAGGAGCGGGACCAGCTTGCTGCATTCCAGCCAGATCGCTTGATGTAATCCCACCAAACAAACCAGTACCTCTGCCTTGTAAACGTATATTACGTTGTTCTGCAAGACGTTTGGCCATGGGACTGGCGTACACTCGTTCTCCCGCTCCAGGTGCTGCAACAGGCGCTGCAGCTGGAGCTGGAGCAGCAGGACTAGGAGCGGCAGCACTAGGGGCACTAGGAGCAGCCTTGGCAGCAGGGGCTGCACCATCATCTTTAAAGTCTTTGAAAGCAGCAACGTCCCCTTCGTTGCTCACAATAATACAAACCAGTTTGCCAATAGGAACATCCTTTGTGCCGGCAGGGATGAGGATTTTCGCCAAATAACCCTCCTCGGGGGTTTCAAAGCCCATGGTGGCTTTGTCAGTTTCGATTTCCGCCAACAGATCGCCCTCGTTCAGTTTGTCGCCCTCTTTCTTCTCCCAACTCACAATGGTGCCCAGCTCCATGGTGGGAGAGAGGGCTGGCAATGGGACGCGAACGTGGGAGGGGAGGTCGCTGGAGTAGTAGCGCAAAGTTTCCTCGGCCACTTTGCATGGTCGGAGTAGGTTTTGGTCAGTTAGAAGTGATCTGGGGAAATAGTCGTTTATTGGCACGCGGAGTGACGTCATGGGTAATAAGTGAGGTTATGTTAGATTTGAGTTAATTTTTAATATGTTTTGATAAGTTTCGGTTATTTTCGGAAAGTTTTGGGCTTAGATTTGAAGTTATTTTGATGAATTTGGTCGATTTGAGTCATTTTCGGTTATATTGGCTTGGTCGGTTTAGGTTAGTTATTGAGTTATTTTTGGTTCAATTTCGGTCAGTTTTATTCATTTTTGGTTTTTTTGTCGATTTGGATTAGATTTGGTCAGTTTTAATTAATTTTTGGATCATTTTTGTTCGATTTGGGTTCTTTTCGATCAGTTTTGATCGGTTTGGGTTATTTTCGGTCATTTTTTTTTAGTTATTTTTGGTTGATTGATTGAACTAACCGAAACTGAACCAAAAATGACTTAAAAATTGACCAAAACTAACTTAAAATACCAAAATTGTTTGGCTTAAATTTGAAGTTATTTTTGGATCAGTTTTGAATTAATTTTGATCAGTTTGGTTTAGATTTAGGTTATTTTCGGCAATTTCTAGTTATTTTAAGTTAGTTTTGGTCAATTTTTAAGTTATTTTTGGTTCAGTTTCGGTTATTCTCGATCAGTTTTTGTTGATTTGGGTTAGTTTTGATCAGTTTTGATTGGCTTTGGTCAATTTTAGTTAATTTTTGGATCAACTTCTTCGATTTGGGTTAATTTTTAAATTACTTTTGGTTATTTTCAGTCAGTTTTCGTCGGTTTGGGTTGGATTTGGTTGATTTTGGATAAGTATTGATTTGATCGATTTGGGTTATTTTCGGCAATTTCTATAGTTATTTTGGGTTGGTTTTGGTCGGTTTGGGTTAATTTTTAAGTTATTTTTGGTTGTTTCGTTTAGTTTTGGTTATTTTTGGTCCGCTTTCGTTGATGTGGGTTAGATTTGATTGATTTTGGGTTAGTATTGATCAGTTTTGGTTCGATTTGGTCAATTTTAATTATTTTATAGGTCAACTTTCTTTGATTTAGGTTAATTTTTGAGTTATTTTTGGTTCAGTTTTGGTTAGATTAGGGTCGATTTGGTTAATTATTGGATCAGTTTTGATTTTCATTGTCATTTTTTAGTTATTTTAGTCGGTTTTGGTTATTTTCGTCCAATTTTTATTATTTTGAGTTAGTTTTGGTTGGTTTGAGGTTGAGTTATTTTCGAGTTATTTTAGTCGGTTCGTTGGATGTGGTTAATTTTGAATTATTTTTGGATCAGTTTGGTTAATTTTCTGTTTTTAGTTAGTTTTGGTTAAAAATTTGAGTTCGTTTTGGATCAGTTTTGGTTAAGCAAAATGTTCGAAAAACAATCTACCTTAGAGCAGATGTCAAATGAAGTCATATGGACACAAGATCAGTATATAACAGGTTGCCCCAATTTTACGGTATGACGTCATCTGTATCGGGTGTTGCCAGATGATCCCTATCAAAAACAGTAGAACAGAAACCCATGGGCGAAATCAGTAGATCTCCTGTTAAAACAGTACTTCTGGCAACTTTGCGAATGATACATGACACGATACGATGCAATGGAATGACAGGATTCAGTCTACTGCAGACGCTAGACACCGATGACGTCATATTTTTCCCCCTTCCGTCTCTTACCTCAGGCGAAGTGAGGCAACCTCTAGTATACTGATCTTGATATGGACTATGGACATGCCCTATCGTGTTCAATGGAGGAGAGTATTGAAAACAGTGTTGAGTGGTTATAAAGAAATAGTAGAAATACGGTTGACGTAAATAGTGTAAAGTTGTGACGTAGTGATTGAAATATACTGGAAAACATATATGATGCCAGGATTTTACTGCCAAAAGTTCATCATCTACATAGAAGGCATTATTGTCTATGATCTCGTGCAGGAATCATGGAAATTTATCCATAAATAAGGAATTTACTAGCAATTGAAATTTGCCTCGGGCGCCTCGGACAGCTGATGTCACGTCGACCAATGAAAAGCAAGATCTCATGTAAATATGACCAATGGAAAGGACCCTGTATTGGTGTTATGGAAATTTTATAGCCACGTCCGGTTACTACAAAAGTATTGAATGAAGACAGTTTCACAGATAAATATTGCATAACATTTAAATCACTCAATTAACAAAGTAGGGTTACGTGACATAACTCACAAATTATATAACAATTAAAAAAACCCTCACCTATGACAGTGTCGGTTTCTCACAGTTTGCACGGCCAAATTTCGCAAATTCTGAGCGCGAACAGCTTTTTTCACCACTTCTTTGGCCACATCGCTTCTGATCACTCTTCGGAACATTTTTCAATAAATCGTTATTTTTTTAGCAGAATTTTTCACAGCAGAAATTCGAAAATCAATGGAAACGTTCGTTTTGGAGGGCGATCGCGAAATTTCAGTCCACTATCTCTCTGAGGTCATTTAAAAGACTTTCACGACCAACTTTTGTGATTCTGACGTTTTTCGGGGACCCTTGACGGTTTGCGTCAGAAAAATTTGACAAGGGCAAGTTTAGGACAGGTTAGATGATTTACGGTTAGTAACACGTGATTGTGTCACTCAAAGTCAAATGACAGTCACGTGATCTGTTATGTCACACGAAACGAATTTATTTGTCAAATGGTGCCTAAGGTCTGTTTGCACGTGTAAACTACATTGTTGCGTATTATACGAGGGTGGTTCGGTAAGTTGTCACCATGTTTTGTTTGTTTTTTGACAAATTATAACTGATTTTGGATGTTAAGCAGAGGGTTATCACAGCACGTACAAATTTTCACCAATCACAGCATGAGGAGACCTGGAGCTGTGAATTTATAAAAAAACGTTGATTCATCATTTTAGTCAGCTATAACTCATTTATGCCTAGAAGTTTTATTAATAGCCTAGTTTACACCGACAACTTGGTCCGCGGACCAAGTACTAAATTCGAACTATATCAGAACCAAATATTTGGTTCGAATGGTGTAAACAAATGCGGAATAAGCTGGTCCGCTCTTGGTTCGGTATTCGCCAGCAGGTGTACCGAACTAGATTTGGTTCGATCTGGATCAAAATTATGAGGTTATGTTGATTGTTATTATTGTGAATTGTGTTGGTTCTGAGTTTCTAAGGCAATCTGAGCGTACTTACTTATGTTTTTTTTTGGTTACGAAATGTGTTGATAAATGATTCCGACTGGTTTTTGACATTTCACGAATTGCGCGCACTCATTTAGTTCACGCGTTGCAAGACGGTGTAAACGGGCGAGAAGCAATCATTGGTCCTACCGTAGTATCCCCACCCACTTGGTCCTATCGGACCGAACTAAACGAGTTATCGGTGTAAACTAGGCTAACGTGTCTCTCTTCTTAAAAAATACTTTACTTTACGATCGATTTTCATTTGCAACATGACAACGTTGAAATGATAATTCAACGGAACAGAGTTGCATTTGTGTGAGTGGCGCCCTCCTGATACCGGTTTCATCTCGAACAGGAATCATAAGATCGGTATATAACTGGTTGCCTCACTTCGCCTGAGGTAAGAGACGGAGGGGGGAAAATATGACGTCATCGATGTCTAGCATCTGCAGTAGACTGAATACTGTCATTCGGTCTGCATCGTATCGTGTCATGTGTCATTCGCAAGGTTGCCAGAAGTACTGTTTGAACAGGAGATCTACTGATTCCGCCCATGGGTTATGGGTTTCTGTTCTACTGTTTTTGATAGGGATCATCTGGCAACACGTGACACAGATGACGTCATAACCGTAAAAGTGAGGCGACCTGTTATATGATCTTGAGGATAGGTTAGATGATGTGCCATTTCGAACCACATGACGGTCACGTGATAACTGTCACACGAAACGTATTCACTCTGTGAAGTTGTGCTTAAGGTGCGTTTGAACGTGTAAATCTCATTGCTGCTTGTATTTTGAATTACTCATAGTACGAGGGTGGTTCAATGAATTATGACTATGTTTTGTAGGAATGTTTGTTTTTGACCATGAGGATGTCACACGGAAGGTTAGTACAGAGCTATAAAAAATTCTATCGATATCGGTTTAATCCCAAAAAGGAATCATCAGTCACTCAAAAAATGCATGATTGGTGATTGTCGATAACCCTAGTGGCGACCTTTTGATACGGATAGGAATCAACAGTCAGGCAGCATGGCATCACTAGCCTAGTTTACACCGACAACTTGGTCCGCGGACCAAGTACTAAATTCGAACTTTATCAAAACCAAATATTTGGTTCGAATGGTGTAAACAGTTGCGGACTAAGCTGGTCCGCTCTTGGTTCGGTACTCGCCAGCTGGTGTACCGGACTAAACTTGGTTCGATCTGGATCAAAATTATGATTATGAGGTTGTGTTGATTGTTATTATTGTGAATTGTGTTGCTTCTGAGTTTCTCAAGGCAATCTGAGCGTACTTACATAATATGTGTTGTTTGTTCACGAACTGATTTTATGAATAATTTCGACTTGTTTGTGACATTTGACGCGTAATCATTTAGTCCACGCGTTGCAAGACGGTGTAAACGGGCGAGAGGCAAGCATTGGTCCTACCGCACTATCCCCACCCATTCGGTCCTATCGGACCGAACTAAACGAGTTATCGGTGTAAACTAGGCTACTGATACAAATTTTGTAACGTTTCCAGTTGCAATTGTGTGAGTGGCGCTCACCTAATGCATGTTTTACGCCAAATAGGAATCATCAATCATGCACCCACAAAACTGCAGGGTAATGTGTGTGAGTGGCGCTTCCGTGACACAAAATTCATCAGTCAGGCAACTTGGCACCACTTACACAAATAAAACTGATACATCTAGTAATCGTCGAGTACCTACTAACCTACTCTGGATTTGTTCGTCCTGCTGATCTCGATTAACTTCCGAATAAGTATCATTAGGCCGTATAGCACCACTCACACAAATGAAAACTTTTTCAGTTGCGTTTGTGTGAGTGGTACCACTCACTCAAATTCAGTGGAATGTTTTGAGTTGCATTTGTGTGAGTGGCGCCCTCCTGATCTTGATTCTATCCCGAATAAGAATCATTAGTCTGGCCGCATGGCACCACTCACACAAATCAATAACATTTTCAGTTGCGTTTGTGTGAGTGGCGCCCTTCTATTATCAGTTTCAACCCGGTTAGATGGCACCACCCACTCAAATGCAGTGGAATGTTTCAAGGTTTTATCCCAAATAGGAATCATAAGTCAAACCACATGGCACCACAATCACAGGGGTCACGTGGTTCTGCCATTCTGAGTCACATAATAACATTTTTGTCATAGTCATACGAAATGAACAATGCCTGGTTCACATTTAATTTCACTTTGAAGTGGAAATGACAGAAAACCTCATAAATCCACTCTATGAAGGGGTGCTTGATGTGCGTTTGCACGTGGAGATAACATTGTTACGTATTGTGAATTCTCCATTATACAAGGGTGGTTCAATAAGTTGTGACTATGTATTGAAGGAATTTGTTTGTTTTTGACCATGAGGATGTTATTGACAAATAAAACAACAACAATTAATAATAATTGTATACAGTATACTTATCACTTAAAGCCGATAAATTCGAACTAAGTATAATACAATTGATTAGCAACAAATAAATATAAGAATCTACAAAACCATTGAATAAACCATAATAATAGATAAACAGGTACAAATGTGATTGGTCACAATTAACCGTAAATCCAGCAAATTAATTCTTGGTAAATTGCGCTTTCCGCTTCCGATTGGCCAGAATATCGTAGAACGGATTGTGACTGATGCTCTGCGTCAAACGTTCAATCCACTCTTTGCGCTCTTCATCGCTACTCGCCGACATTCTATATACAGTGTGTTTGCCTTCCACTACCTTACCTTCCGAATCAGTCTTACATGCCTTGATGAAATACATTAAAAATATAAATACAGAGTGTATGATTATCTCACCTTAATAAAGTCCGCACCCCCACTGGCGTACAATTCGAAACAAAACTGTTTCTGCCTGTCCTGACACTCCCTAATGGAAATATTCTCCAACGGAATTATGCCACGTGGCTCCTTGTCTGTGGTATATTCAAAATAGTACAGACAATTGTCGTTGAGGATAAACCACCGACGTTTCCAGCTTTTATACCGGCCTCCTTGCTTCCACAGCCAGCCTTCTTTGTCCGGATTGAAGAAAGTGTGCATCAGATCGTTACCGTCATCTTCGGGGATTTTAAAGGGTTCGGCTTTGATGCTGTCGTACAAACTTCTCAGTAACTCCTTGGGCAAGTCCAGCCCCTGATTGATCCCCCGATTCATGTTGATAAACTGCTCAATACTAGGCTTATCTTTGACGCTGGGGTTGTGCAGGCTGGTGTTGAGCATGATAATCGCAAAAGACAACACGTAGCAGGTGTCGGAGTTTTCGAAAATGTTATTATCGCCTTGACAGTCACAGTAGCGTTTGGCAAAACACTCCATCATGCGGTCAATTTTTTGGGCTTCGCCTGGCAAACGAAAGCTCCACAGAAATTGCCTCAAAGCCTGGACTAGAATCAGGTCGGTGAAGTCGTGCAAATTCACAAAAGCTTGCAAGACTTTCTCGTTGAAATCATTCCTTTCGCCCAAATAATCTCCAATGGCTGTCTTGTTCAAGCCTTCGCCTTTATGAAGAAATTGGGCCACGCTTTCGGGTGTGTTCTGCAGCAGGCCCTTTTCGATCAAGTACTCGATGCCCTTTTTCGGGTCCATGTTGAACTTTTTCCGTCCGATTGACATCATTTTGGTGCGGTTACTGTTTTTGCCATCGTCACCCGAGTCTAGGGATTCCATTTCTGAGACCACCTCGCACAGGTCATCCTTTAGTTGCTGGATTTGTAGGAGAAGTTCGGTTTTCTTCTTGCGGATTTCGATGAGGACTTTTTGCTGTTCTGGAGCTAGATCTGTGGATAAGTTACCTTTTGTGCAATTTTCAAGAAAATATTGAATTTATCTCAAAACCCTTCATAAACAAAGTTGGAGGGCGTCCAATTTCCTTTAAAAAACTCCAAAATCCCCGGAAATATTGGTCAGTTGATGTAAACAATTTGCCACATTAATGCAGTGTGTAAGAAAATAATCAATAAAATCAACAATTTTCATGATAACGAGTTGAGTTTTGCGGTAAATTGAACAAAAATTGTGGATCTAACTGATAAGAAGTTGATACAACTCCAAAATCCCCGGAAATATTTGTCAGTTCAGCTCAAAGTTGAAGTAAGAAATTTGCCACATTAATGCAGTGTGTCAGAAAATAATCAATAAAATCAACAGTTTTGATGATAACGGGTTGATTTTTGCGTTAAATTGAACAAAAATTGTGGATCTAACTGGTAAGAAGTTGATACAACTCCAAAATCCCCGGAAATATTTGTCAGTTCAGCTCAAAGTTGAAGTAAACAATTTGCCACATTAATGCAGTGTGTCAAAAAATAATCAATAAAATCAACAATTTTCATGATAACGGGTTGATTTTTGCGTTAAATTCATCAAAAATTGTGGATCTAACTGGTAAGAAGTTGATACAACTCCAAAATCCCCGGAAATATTTGTCAGTTGAGCTCAAAGTTGAAGTAAACAATTTGCCACTTTAATACAGTGTGTCAGAAAATAATCAATAAAATCAACAATTTTCATGATAACGGGTTGATTTTTGCCTTAAATTAAACAAAAATTGTGGATCTAACTGGTAAGAAGTTGACACAACTCCAAAATCCCCGGAAATATTTGTCAGTTGAGCTCAAAGTTGAAGTAAACAATTTGCCACATTAATGCAGTGTGTCAAAAAATAATCAATAAAATCAACAATTTTCATGATAACGGGTTGATTTTTGCGTTAAATTCATCAAAAATTGTGGATCTAACTGGTAAGAAGTTGATACAACTCCAAAATCCCCGGAAATATTTGTCGGTTGAGCTCAAAGTTGAAGTAAACAATTTGCCACTTTAATACAGTGTGTCAGAAAATAATCAATAAAATCAACAATTTTGATGATAACGGGTTGATTTTTGCGTTAAATTCATCAAAAATTGTGGATCTAACTGGTAAGAAGTTGATACAACACCAAAATCCCCGGAAATATTTGTCAGTTCAGCTCAAAGTTGAAGTAAAAAATTTGCCACACTAATGCAGTGTGTCAGAAAATAATCAATAAAATCAACAATTTTCATGATAACGGGTTGATTTTTGCGTTAAATTCAACAAAAATTGTGGATCTAACTGGTAAGAAGTTGATACAACTCCAAAATCCCCGAAAATATTTGTCAGTTCAGCTCAAAGTTGAAGTAAGAAATTTGCCACATTAATGCAGTGTGTCAGAAAATAATCAATAAAATCAACAATTTTCATGATAACGGGTTGATTTTTGCGTTAAATTCATCAAAAATTGTGGATCTAACTGGTAAGAAGTTGATACAACTCCAAAATCCCCGGAAATATTTGTCGGTTGAGCTCAAAGTTGAAGTAAACAATTTGCCACTTTAATACAGTGTGTCAGAAAATAATCAATAAAATCAACAATTTTGATGATAACGGGTTGATTTTTGCGTTAAATTCAACAAAAATTGTGAATCTAACTGGTAAGAAGTTGATACAACTCCAAAATCCCCGGAAATATTTGTCAGTTCAGCTCAAAGTTGAAGTAAGAAATTTGCCACATTAATGCAGTGTGTCAGAAAATAATCAATAAAATCAACAGTTTTGATGATAACGGGTTGATTTTTGCGTTAAATTGAACAAAAATTGTGGATCTAACTGGTAAGAAGTTGATACAACTCCAAAATCCCCGGAAATATTTGTCAGTTCAGCTCAAAGTTGAAGTAAACAATTTGCCACATTAATGCAGTGTGTCAAAAAATAATCAATAAAATCAACAATTTTCATGATAACGGGTTGATTTTTGCGTTAAATTCATCAAAAATTGTGGATCTAACTGGTAAGAAGTTGATACAACTCCAAAATCCCCGGAAATATTTGTCAGTTGAGCTCAAAGTTGAAGTAAACAATTTGCCACATTAATGCAGTGTGTCAAAAAATAATCAATAAAATCAACAATTTTCATGATAACGGGTTGATTTTTGCGTTAAATTCATCAAAAATTGTGGATCTAACTGGTAAGAAGTTGATACAACTCCAAAATCCCCGGAAATATTTGTCAGTTGAGCTCAAAGTTGAAGTAAACAATTTGCCACTTTAATACAGTGTGTCAGAAAATAATCAATAAAATCAACAATTTTCATGATAACGGGTTGATTATTGCGTTAAATTGAAGAAAAATTGTGGATCTAACTGGTAAGAAGTTGATACAACTCCAAAATCCCCGGAAATATTTGTCAGTTGAGCTCAAAGTTGAAGTAAACAATTTGCCACATTAATGCAGTGTGTCAAAAAATAATCAATAAAATCAACAATTTTCATGATAACGGGTTGATTTTTGCGTTAAATTCATCAAAAATTGTGGATCTAACTGGTAAGAAGTTGATACAACTCCAAAATCCCCGGAAATATTTGTCGGTTGAGCTCAAAGTTGAAGTAAACAATTTGCCACTTTAATACAGTGTGTCAGAAAATAATCAATAAAATCAACAATTTTCATGATAACGGGTTGATTTTTGCGTTAAATTCAACAAAAATTGTGGATCTAACTGGTAAGAAGTTGATACAACACCAAAATCCCCGGAAATATTTGTCAGTTCAGCTCAAAGTTGAAGTAAAAAATTTGCCACACTAATGCAGTGTGTCAGAAAATAATCAATAAAATCAACAATTTTCATGATAACGGGTTGATTTTTGCGTTAAATTCAACAAAAATTGTGGATCTAACTGGTAAGAAGTTGATACAACTCCAAAATCCCCGAAAATATTTGTCAGTTCAGCTCAAAGTTGAAGTAAGAAATTTGCCACATTAATGCAGTGTGTCAGAAAATAATCAATAAAATCAACAATTTTCATGATAACGGGTTGATTTTTGCGTTAAATTCAACAAAAATTGTGAATCTAACTGGTAAGAAGTTGATACAACACCAAAATCCCCGGAAATATTTGTCAGTTCAGCTCAAAGTTGAAGTAAAAAATTTGCCACACTAATGCAGTGTGTCAGAAAATAATCAATAAAATCAACAATTTTCATGATAACGGGTTGATTTTTGCGTTAAATTCAACAAAAAATGTGGATCTAACTGGTAAGAAGTTGATACAACACCAAAATCCCCGGAAATATTTGTCAGTTCAGCTCAAAGTTGAAGTAAACAATTTGCCACTTTAATGCAGTGTGTCAGAAAATAATCAATAAAATCAACAGTTTTGATGATAACGGGTTGATTATTGCGTTAAATTGAAGAAAAATTGTGGATCTAACTGGTAAGAAGTTGATACAACTCCAAAATCCCCGGAAATATTTGTCAGTTGAGCTCAAAGTTGAAGTAAACAATATACCACTTTAATACAGTGTGTTCTTCACATAACCAATAAAATCAACAATTTTGAAGATCAAAATGTGGAAGGTTGCTAAGATATACGGAATTTAATTAAGAATAAATGAACCTGACACTGACGAAGTCACAAACAAACAATACAGTCCCCTCAAACTTAAAACAACAATCCATAATCAGCACAAACTTGGGTGCTATCATCATATCTATGCTGACTATGGAATATTGTTGACTGTATACGATAAGGGCCCCCAAAAAGGGGGGCCTGTTGTTCGAACATACCTGCTATATTACATGGTTCAAAATTGGTTCCTACCGATCCCATTGCGTTTATTGTCTTCACTATCTACCTTTTAGCGTGGATTTCATCATTTATTGGTACCTAAATGGGGATTTAATTGGGTATTGTGTTGTGATTTGTGATGATTGTAGCCTTAGGAATGCGAATAATAATATGGAGTGGATGGGGCCCGGGTGGGTGCAATTAACGTGGCTTTAAGATAAGGGGAATAATTGGTGTCTGGTGTGGTTTTATGCATGATAAAAGGGCTGAAATTACAGAGTTTTGATATAAGCGCATAAAAGTCTTAGCCAGTGATTTCTTTATAGAGTTTATTTCTTTATGTCGTTGTTAAATTTGTTAAAACCACGTTCATTGTCATCTTGAGTGTTCAATTAGTTTTTGAATTGTAACTATCAAATTTCCGCTTGGCGAACGAGAATCAGATGCTACCATCTACATTTTATCTTTGTACAAAGTCACGCCTACTCCGAATACATTGTGGCTGGTAGCGTATGATTCCCGTTTGCCAAGCGGAAATTTGACAGTTCCAATTCGAAAACCTATTGAAGTAGATCATGCTCGAAGTTTGACGTTTGATTGTACATTTCCATAAAAGGCAACGCTGTTAAAGGCTGCTTATTTTCCATTTTATCCCATATTTAACCTATTTCCCTTAACAATAGACCACTATATAGGCGACGTAAATGATTTTCCATGTTCAAAACAACTGTATAGTTGAAATCCTCAAATATTGACCTTTTAATTATGGTTTAATGACCCTGACCTAGTTAAAACCTTGACACTGACCTTAGATCTTGAGAAAGCATAAGAACGGTGTTTTGGGAAGTTTCTCTCAAATTGTGTTGTTTTCTCTCTAGTACTGAACGGTGTGCTACTGACTATAGTGTTTCGTGGCAGTAATTAGAATAATCAATTAAAAAGGTAGGTGTTTATCAATTTTTTAATATTCAGTGAGGAGTGTGTTGATTATCCATTGTTTTCTTGTTTATAATCCATATAAATGAAATTTTATGTATAAGTGAGGTTATAGTTAACTCCCAAGTCTTGTTTTGTAACAATTCGTTGTCCTTGAAATAACCTACCCCAATCAATACCCTCTTGGTATTCGTTATGCCCCTTTAGTAAACTCTTTCCCTCTTTGTTTCTGTCTCACTCCACCCTCTTTTATTGATATACACCCAGTGACAGAAATCAACCCCTTAGTTAGTTTAGCTAACTCCTCCCCTTTTTGCCACTGAAGCTGCTATGAATATGGCGTGGTTTAAACCTTAAACACCGCCTTCTCACCAAGACAAGCCCCTTAGCTGATCGTTTCAAAATCTGATTGGATAGCATTCATTCATATTTTAGATTGAGGGGGCGTGTCTAGAACATTATTGTACTTCTAATTTATTGCCTTTACCTTCCCTTTGTGAACTGAGGTGTGGTTCAAAGCATCATTTGAAGAAACGTGTATGGAACACGAAACCACGCCTCTGTGCTTGACATTTAGCGGAGTCCTACTAACTCCTCCTCTTTCACTCATGCAGGGCGTGTCTCAAACGTTGAACACCGCCCTCTTTTACTAAGACAGGCCCCATTATTCATATTCTCTTCCGTATTATATTGCAGAGATATTCAGAAACATTTGTACTTCCAGTTTTCCGCGCATCAAACTCACACCCAATGTGAAAAGAGGTGTGACTTAACTATCATTCCATTAAATATACTCCTCCCGTTTTCGTATACATATACTGAAGCAGCTATGAAGGGCGTGTCTTGAACCTTAAACACCGCCTTCTTTTCTCAAGATGAGTTCCTTAGCTTAGTAGGCTGATTGAAAAGCTTTTATGGAAAAAATAACAATCTTTTATGAAAACTTTCTTCAGTGTTATGTTCTAGACACGCCTATTTTGAAGGGGCGTCTCCAGATACATTTATACTTCCAGTTGATGGCCACTACTCAAACTCTATCTAAATTGAAACACGCCCACTGTGAACGGAGGTGTCACTTGAGTATAATTAAAATAAACGTTGATTGAACTCAAAACCACGCCTTTGTGGAGTTGTCCAGTTGTCAAACAAACCCCTTTCCTATTTGTAGTAGAGCAGCTATAAGGGCGTGCCTTAAACCTTAAACCCCGCCTTCTTTTACCTAGGCTTCGTAGGCTGATTATTGCATTATTGGAATCTATTTCCGTTTTATATTCTATAGACACGCCTATTTTGGAGGGGCGTGTCCAGATACATTTGTACTTAATAATTATAATAATAATAATAATAATAATAATAATAATAATCTAAATTGGAACACGCCCATTGTAAATGGAGGTGTGACTTAAGCATCATTAAAATGAACGTAGATTGAATTCAAAACCACGCCTTCATGGAGTTAAAACAAATCAACCAATCTTTTTCAGTTGTCAAACAAACCTCTCCCCCATTTGTATAGAGGCAGCTATAAAGGGCGTGCCTTAAACCTTAAACCCCGCCTTCTTTTACTAAGGCAAATTAAAACACGCCCATTGTAAACGGAGGTGTGACTCAAGCATCATTGAAATCAAATCCACGCCTTTGTGGAGTTGAAACAAATCATCCAATCTTCTTTCTGTTCTCAAACAAACCCTTCCCCTATTTGTACTGAAGCAGTTATAAAGGGCGTGTCTTAAACCTTAAACCCCGCCTTCTTTTACCAAGGCTTCGTAGGCTGATTATTTCATTGGAATCTATTTTCGATTTATATTCTATAGATACGCCTATTTTGGAGGGGCGTGTCCAGATACATTTGTACTTGATAATAATAATAATAATAATCTAAATTGAAACACGCCCATTGTAAATGGAGGTGTGACTTAAGCATCATTAAAATGAACGTAGATTGAATTCAAAACCACGCCTTCATGGAGTTAAAACAAATCAACCAATCTTTTTCAGTTGTCAAACAAACCTCTCCCCCATTTGTATAGAGGCAGCTATAAAGGGCGTGCCTTAAACCTTAAACCCCGCCTTCTTTTACTAAGGCAAATTAAAACACGCCCATTGTAAACGGAGGTGTGACTCAAGCATCATTGAAATCAAATCCACGCCTTTGTGGAGTTGAAACAAATCATCCAATCTTCTTTCTGTTCTCAAACAAACCCTTCCCCTATTTGTACTGAAGCAGTTATAAAGGGCGTGTCTTAAACCTTAAATCCCGCCTTCTTTTACCAAGGCTTCGTAGGCTGATTATTTCATTGGAATCTTTTTCCGTTTTATATTCTATAGACACGCCTATTTTGGAGGGGCGTGTCCAGATACATTTGTACTTGATAATAATAATAATAATAATCTAAATTGAAACACGCCCATTGTAAATGGAGGTGTGACTTGAGCATCATTAAAATGAACGTAGATTGAATTCAAAACCACGCCTTCATGGAGTTAAAACAAATCAACCAATCTTTTTCAGTTGTCAAACAAACCTCTCCCCTATTTGTATAGAGGCAGCTATAAAGGGCGTGCCTTAAACCTTAAACCCCGCCTTCTTTTACCAAGGCAAATGAAAACACGCCCATTGTAAACGGAGGTGACTTAAGCATCATTGAAATCAAAACCACGCCTTTGTGGAGTTGAAACAAATCAACCAATCTTCTTTCCGTTTTCAAACAAACCCTTTCCCTATTTGTACTGAAGCAGTTATAAAGGGCGTGCCTTAAACCTTAAACCCCGCCTTCTTTTACCAAGGCTTCGTAGGCTGATTATTTCATTGGAATCTATTTTCGATTTATATTCTATAGATACGCCTATTTTGGAGGGGCGTATCCAGATACATTTGTACTTGATGATAATAATAATAATAATAATCTAAATTGAAACACGCCCATTGTAAATGGAGGTGTGACTTAAGCATCATTAAAATGAACGTAGATTGAATTCCAAACCACGCCTTCATGGAGTTAAAACAAATCAACCAATCCTTTTCAGTTGTCAAACAAACCTCTCGCCTATTTGTATAGAGGCAGCTATAAAGGGCGTGCCTTAAACCTTAAACCCCGCCTTCTTTTACCAAGGCAAATGAAAACACGCCCATTGTAAACGGAGGTGTGACTTAAGCATCATTGAAATCAAAACCACGCCTTTGTGGAGTTGAAACAAATCATCCAATCTTCTTTCTGTTCTCAAACAAACCCTTCCCCTATTTGTACTGAAGCAGTTATAAAGGGCGTGCCTTAAACCTTAAACCCCGCCTTCTTTTACCAAGGCTTCGTAGGCTGATTATTTCATTGGAATCTATTTCCGTTTCATATTCTATAGACACGCCTATTTTGGAGGGGCGTGTCCAGATACATTTGTACTTAATAATAATAATAATAATAATCTAAATTGAAACACGCCCATTGTGAATGGAGGTGTGACTTGAGCATCATTAAAATGAACGTAGATTGAATTCAAAACCACGCCTTCATGGAGTTAAAACAAATCAACCAATCTTTTTCAGTTGTCAAACAAACCTCTCTCCCATTTGTATAGAGGCAGCTATAAAGGGCGTGCCTTAAACCTTAAACCCCGCCTTCTTTTACCAAGGCAAATGAAAACACGCCCATTGTAAACGGAGGTGTGACTTAAGCATCATTGAAATCAAAACCACGCCTTTGTGGAGTTGAAACAAATCATCCAATCTTCTTTCTGTTCTCAAACAAACCCTTCCCCTATTTGTACTGAAGCAGTTATAAAGGGCGTGCCTTAAACCTTAAACCCCGCCTTCTTTTACCAAGGCTTCGTAGGCTGATTATTTCATTGGAATCTATTTCCGTTTCATATTCTATAGACACGCCTATTTTGGAGGGGCGTGTCCAGATACATTTGTACTTAATAATAATAATAATAATAATCTAAATTGAAACACGCCCATTGTGAATGGAGGTGTGACTTGAGCATCATTAAAATGAACGTAGATTGAATTCAAAACCACGCCTTCATGGAGTTAAAACAAATCAACCAATCTTTTTCAGTTGTCAAACAAACCTCTCTCCCATTTGTATAGAGGCAGCTATAAAGGGCGTGCCTTAAACCTTAAACCCCGCCTTCTTTTACCAAGGCAAATGAAAACACGCCCATTGTAAACGGAGGTGTGACTTAAGCATCATTGAAATCAAAACCACGCCTTTGTGGAGTTGAAACAAATCATCCAATCTTCTTTCTGTTCTCAAACAAACCCTTCCCCTATTTGTACTGAAGCAGTTATAAAGGGCGTGCCTTAAACCTTAAACCCCGCCTTCTTTTACCAAGGCTTCGTAGGCTGATTATTTCATTGGAATCTATTTCCGTTTCATATTCTATAGACACGCCTATTTTGGAGGGGCGTGTCCAGATACATTTGTACTTGATAATAATAATAGTAATAATCTAAATTGAAACACGCCCATTGTAAATGGAGGTGTGACTAATGCATCATTAAAATGAACGTAGATTGAATTCCAAACCACGCCTTCATGGAGTTAAAACAAATCAACCAATCTTTTTCAGTTGTCAAACAAACCTCTCCCCTATTTGTATAGAGGCAGCTATAAAGGGCGTGCCTTAAACCTTAAACCCCGCCTTCTTTTACCAAGGCAAATGAAAACACGCCCATTGTAAACGGAGGTGTGACTTAAGCATCATTGAAATCAAAACCACGCCTTTGTGGAGTTGAAACAAATCATCCAATCTTCTTTCAGTTCTCAAACAAACCCTTTTGTACTGAAGCAGTTATAAAGGGCGTGCCTTAAACCTTAAACCTCGCCTTCTTTTACCAAGGCTTCGTAGGCTGACGATCTCAATATTTTTCATTGGAATCTATTTCCGTTTTATGTTTTAGACACGTCTTTTTTGAATGGGCGTGTCCAAATACATACATACATTGTGTACGGAGGTGTGACTTAAGCATTATTAAAATGAACGTTGATTGAACTCAAAACCACGCCTTTGTGGAGTTGAAACAAATCAACCAATCTTCTTCCAGTTGTCAAACAAACTCCTCCCCTATTTATAGTGAAGCAGCTACAAAGGGCGTGCCTTCTGTTCTATGTTCTAGACACGTCTTCATTAAAGGGGCGTGTCCAGAAACATTGAAATTCCACTTCTTAAACTTGATCATGATTTGTCTGCTCTGAAGCGTCAGGATTATTGACTCCGCCCTATTTTTTAGGAAAAAGAATTATAACGGATATTTGTTTGCCATCATTGGTCATTATTGTTGAAGAGTTCCGCCTTTTTTTTTACAAGAATATGAGACAATTTTTTGTATAATAACTAATAACAAAAGTGTTTATAATTCCAATTCGAAACCATTAGAGATCAAATTCCACAATAAACAAATTAACACTCCGTCATAACATGATTAAGAATAAAACTTTCACCTTTGATCTAGCAACAATAAAATCGATTATTGCAGTTTATAAGTCGTTACAGCCATGAATGAGGCATTCGTGGAAATCAATGGGGTGAGCACAAAAATCCTCACCTTTGGCCGATGGATTGAGGAGGACAAAGGTTCCACCAATGAACTCATTATATTAATTCCTGGTAAGTCCCCCTAATTAATCCAGTCATTATAAATTAATTATACACAGGAAATCCTGGTGTAAACAGCTTTTATACCAAGTTTGCCAAAAACTTGCATGAAAGAACCAACATTCCTGTTTGGGTTGTGGGCCATGCAGGACACAACTTGTCGCCAAACATGAAGTTGCCCAAGTTCAGCGACAATAAGGTGTTGTACGGGTTGAAAGGGCAGGTCCAGCACAAGATTGAATTTTTCCACAAATACGTCCCTGCCGACGCGAAAGTGCACTTAATCGGCCACTCCATTGGCTCCTACTTGCTGCTAGAAATCCTGGAACACCCCTTGGTTAAACCCAAGGTGCTCCACTCCTGTCTGCTCTTTCCCACTATAGAGCGCATGCGCGAAACCAAAAATGGGCGCTTTTTATGCACTTTTATCCGCCCCATTGTCTGGCTTGTCTTGGTGCTTTGCTGGGTTTACACCCTCCTCCCCCAATTCCTCTCTCAATTCCTCCTCTTTATCTACACGAGCATTGCAAATGTTCCACAGGACCTTAATGGGAGCATCAACGAGCTCCTCAAGCCTGGAGTTTTGAGGAGGGTGTTCTTTTTGGCCTTTGAGGAGATGGACTTGGTAAGGGAGAGGAACAATGGGGTGATACGCAACAACCTTGGGCTGATACGAGGGATGTACGGGAGGACTGATGGATGGGCCCCTGAAGATTACTGTGTAGGGCTGCGCAGGGATATTCCAGAAGTGGAGGTGGAATTGACAGATGTCAATCATACTTTTGTGTTTCACAAAAGCGAAGAGGTGGCTGGACGAGTAGCCGAGTGGATCAGAAACTGACATTGAGTTGTTTTTCCTTTTTTTGAAAAACTATGTAATATAAGCGTTTATTGATTTAATTTTCTGATTAATTAGTTCAATTATTGCCAGTTTGAAAAACAAGTCCAAGAATCTTTTAATTTGTTAATAGGGTTTTTTGAAAAAATTATGGTAGTTTGCGTGGTAATAAATGAAGCAAATTGCTTGGAAATTCAATTACTTTTTACATATAAGCGTGGTTCTGATTAGTTCATTTTATGTGTCAAGACTCAGTATGACGTCACATTTGTACAAACGTCAATGGAAAACGCACCCCGACACGTTTCGGGCGTATACAGAGATTCTATACAGGGGTTTCTTCAAAAATAGTTCGTTTTCTTCTGATGATGGTTCTGTCGATAAAAAAAAATTACAACTCTTATCTTGTCTGCCGACAGAAATATAAGAAAAATCGCATTAAATTCGGATTTCTCATACCCAAAAACTTCGAAAATGATGTGTCACTCATACAGGGTGTTTTATTTTGATTGGCCACAATCCGGTAATTTATTAGAAATAGACCGATTTGAAAAAACTTTTTCCTCAGATTATAGTACTCGAAAAGCTCTATCTTTTCATAAAAAAAATTGACATCCTACGTCATTTCCACTCAAAAAATGTTCATTTCATGAGCTGTCATACAGTACCTGTACACATTCGTGAATTCTCAACACTTCAGTTTATACGGGGGCTATCCAAAAAGAAAGCAAACATTTTTTTTGGTATTCTCTTTGAATGAACCCTGTATAGGCTGGGGGTAACAATGGGAACTTGTACGTAGGAGAGAACATTCAAATAATTCATTCATCCTTATTTTGGCTGTAATCAAATAAATATTACCTATTATATTTAATAGTACATTTTGTATCAAGGGCGGAAAGTAGATGATTTTGACGAGGGTATAAGTAGCAGCACGCTAGCGAAGCGAGGGCAGAGTCAAAATCATCTTTCGTCCGTGATGCAAACAGTGCTTTTTGTACAACCTGTTTGTAATCATTTGGATAATTATGAAAATCAAAAATAAATAGTCGATCCGATACATGCACTGACAAGTCAGACAACTGACGAGTGACAACTGTCAATCATGGTATTCATGGCTACAATAGGTGTGTTCCTGTATTCTTTTATGGTGCGCATTCATTGTCACCGAGATTGTCACGTGATAAGTTCCTTTTAGTATGCTAGACTGTCACGTGGTTATTAGATTCAGAGGCGTTGGGATCCAAGGAACCGTTGCTAAGAATGCTAAGCGACCTACTTTTGCGCCCGCGGGCGGGAAAGTACTTTTAGGCCCAGCTGCCAAAATCAGCAACTTTCCGACTGCTTCGCATGCATTGGAAAGTGGACTTTACGTGTAGGTTGTACAAAAAATAATATGATTTTCGACTTCCATTTTTGAACAACCGGTATAAGCTTTATTAGCAAAACTTATCGAGTGTATGGTTTGAGTCATATTATCTCAAGAATTGACAAAGTATTTTTGCAAAAACTCCTGTTTAATATTTTATTTCAAAATTATCGTTATGGGGGTTTCGAGTATGCCCAATTCAAAAACGCTATCCATTTTTTGAATAAAAAAATGCCTTATAACTTTTTACGTTTTTGGCGCTCTTTGATTAATCATAGTAGGCCACGGAAATGACGTGTATCAATTTTTTCAAAAGATAACTAAAAATAAAATAAAAAATCCAGGTCCTTATTAAAAAAAATGAAAAGATGAAACCGCCATCTTGTAGTGGAGAAAAAGTGGCAATAAGAAAGTGCAATTCATTTTACAACATCTCAAATAAACTCAGGAAATAATAACGTTTTTGCGAAATTTCGGTTTTTTCCGAATATCTTCGAAAGTAGTCGGAATTTTTCAAACTCCAAAATGACATTTTGTTGAGCATAAAAATGCGCAACTTTGCAACCCTTCATCTCTTATAATAACTGAGCCCCATGCATGCACTTGAATCTGTGGCACCCTGTATAAGAATGGCAAGTTGCCAGATCTCAGAAACTATAGGCATCCCAGAGACTTGCGGAAACAAAACTACTGGGTAGAATGGAATAGAGAGAATGCTGGAAATATATCAGAAGTTCCCAAGATAGCCACAAGATGGCGTACCAGTGCTATCAAAACTGACAGCAGACTCTTAGGTTATGTCCTGAAATGGCCTATATCGTCGGCAAATCTCAAGTGCATGGTTTAGTCGTGCTCCATCTATGTTAGCTCACTTATCTTTCCAATCCATGCCCTTAAATTTCTGTTTTTTCGTAATTTTTTAATTGAAACTAATATAAATGAGTACCGCTATTGGTTCCTTGAGAAATTTCCCTGAAGTTTGTTTTTTTCTGATATTTTTTTCTAGCAGCTGTCAAACCTCACAAGGCAAGAATGCTCATAACTTTGAAACAACCCATTGACGCGATCTTGGTCTCATTTTGAAAAGGAGGTTCTCCTCTTCCTCAGTTTTGATATTTTAAATGATTCCGATCAAAACAGACGATTGTATTCAGTATAATATGCGGACGAAGGACATTTTTTGAATTTCCATATTACCCAGTTATTTTTTTTTCCGCGAGTTTCCGGAATGCCTAGTTTCTGAAATCTGGCATCTTGCTTTTCTCAAATAGACACCCTGTATTAACAATAATAACAAAAAATCGACTCCTATAGATAGATAGTATGCTAATTGGTCGGTAGTTTCTATCCCCCTTCTTGTACATTACAGTAAGATGACTTCTACATTCTCCCATGCTTCGGGTATTTTCCCATATAGAAAGCACTTGTTCAACAAAATCCTTTTGTTAATGATCAAAAAACGGGTCCAAAAATCTCACAGATTCCAAAAAAATTTTCTTTATTCACTCAAACGACATGTTTCGGGGTCAACATCTTCTGGTTCGTAGGAAACGAACTACGAAGATGAAGTAGTGCCCTCCTTAACGGATGTAACTCTGTGGATGTAACTCTAGACATTTATTACAGTTCTGTACCAACCTTTCCGTTTATACAATTTTAAGTTGGATGAAAACAGGTTGAAACTAGTTGAATAGTTGCAGAGCCGTCTAGAGTTTCATAGTTGGAACTAGAAGTGAACATAACCTCAATCGAGACCACACGCGGTGTTGCCAAAACCATTACTTCATGGCTTGTATCACAATATAGACGGCTCTGCTATTAGATAGTTGAAGTGCTTTGTTTCACGTAGACGTAAACGTGGTGATTGACATCTGGGCAAGCGCCCTTCGTGTTTTCTCACGTTTCCGTTTACGGACATACGTAACCTTGCGTGTCTTTACGTATTGCACGTAATCCCTTATACGTAATCCGATATGGTTTGCCGATCGAGTCTCCGATCCTGGATAATCTGCCAACGAATCAAATTTGGACATCACACGTCATATTTTTATTTTGCCTCAAAATTCAATAACCAAATTGTCACAAACATCACTTTTTTTTCTACTTTTACAGGTAAAAAAAAACTATATGTAAACACAACAAATAAGGTTGAGTCAACTCGCTACGTTTCACGTACGTCAAATGCCACACTTCAACTAGCTTTTGGATCATTACGTAGACGTGAACTTTATGCGTTAACGTCTACGTCTTAGCTTAACTTCAACTATCTATTATTGGATTATTCATTTTCTCAACGAATCAAATCACCCTCGTACACACGGGTGCGTTAAAACCTGACGCCATACATGACCATCCGGCAACCCTGCATCGCGTGATTCCATCCTGCGCAAGCGCCCCTTGAAGCTTGCAAATTGCAAAGGTGAAAGTCGTCATTCCTTAATTTTTTTAACAACACATTCAGTACTATTCAGTAGTGAACGAGACCAAAAGCGATAAATTCCGCAAAAACAAAAATTTTCCCATTAATTGCATTAGATATGCGGAGATAACAAAGTGCGAAACTAGTTGTGATATTAATTCATTGTAGTGTTTAAGTTCAACGGCAAAATGAGGACAGTTTGGAAGTTGCTGTTTTTCCTGGTTTTTCTCGTTTTCGAGGTGAGTTTCACTAGTTGGGTCGTTATATGCTAAATTATGTGAGTTTTCCTCCATTTAGAGGAGTGGTATAAATTGTTTTATAATTGAGGGTGATTAGGAAGTCGTAAAGTTGTTTAGGGTGTGGATTCTTGGAAACTGGGACCTCATTTGGTGAGATTGTTAACTTAGACTTAGACGACCATACCTCCTCAAAGATTGAGGGAGGAAAATTTCACGAAAGTTGCCACAAATATTCACGAAATTGAGGTTAAAAACTCAAACTTGCTACTTTAAAATTATGGGAGTTATTCTCTTTTTACTATACAAATAAATCAATTTGATTGTTTATTTAGAAGATAACTCTCTAGAAATTGAGGTGAGGAGGCTGAAAATTTCACGAAAGTTGCCTCAAATATTCACGAAATTGAGGTTTAAAACTCAAACTTGTAACTCAAAAATTCATGGGAGTTATTTTTTTTTACTATATAGAATCAATTTGATTGTTCATTTAGAAGACCATAACTCACTAGAAATTGAGGGGAGGAGGCTGAAAATTTTACGAAAGTTGCCACAAATATTCACGAAATTGAGGTTCAAAACTCAAACTTGTAACTCAAAAATTCATGGGAGTTATTTTTTTTTACTATATAGAATCAATTTGATTGTTCATTTAGAAGACCATAACTCACTAGAAATTGAGGTGAGGAGGCTGAAAATTTTTCGAAAGTTGCCACAAATATTCACGAAATTGAGGTTTGAAACTCAAACTTGCTAAACTCAAAAATTCATGGGAGTTAGTTTTTTTTACTATATAGAATCAATTTGATTGTTCATTTAGAAGACCATAACTCACTAGAAATTGAGGGGAGGAGGCTGAAAATTTTACGAAAGTTGCCACAAATATTCACGAAATTGAGGTTAAAAACTCAAACTTGCTACTTTAAAATTATGGGAGTTATTCTCTTTTTACTATACAAATAAATCAATTTGATTGTTTATTTAGAAGTCAACAACTCACTAGAAATTGAGGTGAGGAGGCTGAAAATTTTACGAAAGTTGCCACAAATATTCACGAAATTGAGGTTAAAAACTCAAACTTGCTACTTTAAAATTATGGGAGTTATTCTCTTTTTACTATACAAATAAATCAATTTGATTGTTTATCTAGAAGTCAACAACTCACTAGAAATTGAGGTGAGGAGGCTGAAAATTTTACGAAAGTTGCCACAAATATTCACGAAATTGAGGTTAAAAACTCAAACTTGCTAAACTCAAAAATTCATGGGAGTTAGTTTTTTTTACTATATAGAATCAATTTGATTGTTCATTTAGAAGACCATAACTCACTAGAAATTGAGGTGAGGAGGCTGAAAATTTTTCGAAAGTTGCCACAAATATTCACGAAATTGAGGTTAAAAACTCAAACTTGCTACTTTAAAATTATGGGAGTTATTCTCTTTTTACTATACAAATAAATCAATTTGATTGTTTATTTAGAAGTCAACAACTCACTAGAAATTGAGGTGAGGAGGCTGAAAATTTCGCGAAAGTTGCCTCAAATATTCACGAAGTTGAGGTTTAAAACTCAAACTTGTAACTCAAAAATTCATGGGAGTTATTTTTTTTTACTATATAGAATCAATTTGATTGTTCATTTAGAAGACCATAACTCACTAGAAATTGAGGGGAGGAGGCTGAAAATTTTACGAAAGTTGCCACAAATATTCACGAAATTGAGGTTAAAAACTCAAACTTGCTACTTAAAAATTATGGGAGTTATTCTCTTTTTACTGTACAAATAAATCAATTTGATTGTTTATTTAGAAGTCAACAACTCACTAGAAATTGAGGTGAGGAGGCTGAAAATTTTACGAAAGTTGCCACAAATATTCACGAAATTGAGGTTAAAAACTCAAACTTGCTACTTAAAAATTATGGGAGTTATTCTCTTTTTACTGTACAAATAAATCAATTTGATTGTTTATTTAGAAGTCAATAACTCACTAGAAATTGAGGTGAGGAGGCTGAAAATTTTACGAAAGTTGCCACAAATATTCACGAAATTGAGGTTAAAAACTCAAACTTGCTACTTAAAAATTATGGGAGTTATTCTCTTTTTACTGTACAAATAAATCAATTTGATTGTTTATTTAGAAGTCAACAACTCACTAGAAATTGAGGTGAGGAGGCTGAAAATTTTACGAAAGTTGCCACAAATATTCACGAAATTGAGGTTAAAAACTCAAACTTGCTACTTTAAAATTATGGGAGTTATTCTCTTTTTACTATACAAATAAATCAATTTGATTGTTTATTTAGAAGACAATAACTCACTAGAAATTGAGGTGAGGAGGCTGAAAATTTCACGAAAGTTGCCTCAAATATTCACGAAATTGAGGTTTAAAACTCAAACTTGTAACTCAAAAATTCATGGGAGTTATTTTTTTTTACTATATAGAATCAATTTGATTGTTCATTTAGAAGACCATAACTCACTAGAAATTGAGGGGAGGAGGCTGAAAATTTTACGAAAGTTGCCACAAATATTCACGAAATTGAGGTTAAAAACTCAAACTTGCTACTTAAAAATTATGGGAGTTATTCTCTTTTTACTGTACAAATAAATCAATTTGATTGTTTATTTAGAAGTCAACAACTCACTAGAAATTGAGGTGAGGAGGCTGAAAATTTCGCGAAAGTTGCCTCAAATATTCACGAAGTTGAGGTTTAAAACTCAAACTTGTAACTCAAAAATTCATGGGAGTTAGTTTTTTTTACTATATAGAATCAATTTGATTGTTCATTTAGAAGACAATAACTCACTATAAATTGAGGTGAGGAGGCTGAAAATTTTACGAAAGTTGCCACAAATATTCACGAAATTGAGGTTAAAAACTCAAACTTGCTACTTTAAAATTATGGGAGTTATTCTCTTTTTACTATACAAATAAATCAATTTGATTGTTTATTTAGAAGTCAACAACTCACTAGAAATTGAGGTGAGGAGGCTGAAAATTTCGCGAAAGTTGCCACAAATATTCACGAAATTGAGGTTAAAAACTCAAACTTGCTACTTTAAAATTATGGGAGTTATTCTCTTTTTACTATACAAATAAATCAATTTGATTGTTTATTTAGAAGACAATAACTCACTATAAATTGAGGTGAGGAGGCTGAAAATTTCACGAAAGTTGCCTCAAATATTCACGAAATTGAGGTTTGAAACTCAAACTTGTAACTCAAAAATTCATGGGAGTTATTTTTTTTTACTATATAGAATCAATTTGATTGTTCATTTAGAAGACGATAACTCACTAGAAATTGAGGGGAGGAGGCTGAAAATTTTACGAAAGTTGCCACAAATATTCACGAAATTGAGGTTAAAAACTCAAACTTGCAACTCAAAAATTATGGGAGTTATTCTCTTTTTACTAAAAAAATTAAGGCATAAACCAGACCTTAGAAATTGATGTGAGGAGGCTAAGAAAACCTCAAATATTTCCAACAACAATAACAAATGATAAACCAAACAGTGAATAACAGGATTTATGGCTGGAATAGTCTAAAATAAATTTGACTCATTCAATTTCCTACAACGTAAAATTCTCACTTATCAATTCTCAAAACCCGCATGAACTGTTTATTTATTGACAATCCTCACAGATAGAACCATATCTGATAAAGGTATAAATAAACAGTACAATAAAAGATAATTGATTTAAATCAGACTTGATTGAAGAACGTCTGAGAACCGCTGTCATAATTTTTATCTTGACCTATAACGTGGTTCGTATACAAAGTCTGCGTTGCGGCAACTGATATCGAGTGGAATTTAAATTTAAACATAATAATTATGCCACACTAATAAATAACTTGTGACTCATTTGGTTTATTTTTTATTGATTGCGTTGATGATTCATTCATTGTTTTCCTATCAAGTTTCTGTTGGTTACTTTGCTATAGTTTGTAACCTTAATGTAAGGTGGAAACCATGAAAACGTGAAATGGTAATCTAAACACGAAAACCTTGGAATTTTATTGGAGATTTATGCTTCGGTGACACGCACTGTTCCTAGTTGATCATTAATGTATCGTATTTTGCTTTTATCTGATAATTTTGCTATTTTTCCACTTTATCCTTTGTTTTCGAATTTAATGCGACTGTGGAAAAAACACTAAGCTGAATTTTGTGCTTTCGGTTTTCCACCTCCTTACCTCAATTTTGTGATAGTCTTCTAAATCAATAATAAAACAGATTCATTTCCATAGTTAAAAGAGAATAACTCCCAACATTTTTGAGTTACTGGTTTGGCACTTTAACGTCAATTTCGTAAATATTTGATGCAGCTTTTGTGAAATTTCCCGCCCTGACGATGCGGGAAACACAATTTCCATAGCCTATTGGTCGGCAACGTTTAAAGATTGGTAAATTCAATCGTACCTATGTCAGAAATCCGATAAAAAATTTGGTAAAACTCTATCGTACTTTTGACAGGTTTCCCAATGAGGTACGACAAAAGCTTATATGTGAAAAATCGCTCAAAATTAACTAAGGAACCCAATTTTATTTACTTTATCCGGGTATCTCTTTTGGTTCCGGAGTTATTAACTTAAATGTGAAACTATGTCAGAAATCCGATAAAAAAATTTGGTAAAACTCTATCGTACTTTTGACAGGTTTCCCAATGAGGTACGACAAAAGCTTATATGAGAAAAATCGCTCAAAATTAACTAAGGAACCCAATTATATTTAGTTTTTCCAGATATTTCTTTTGGTTCCGGAGTTATTAACTAAAATGTGAAACTATTTCAGAAATTCGATAAAAAATTTGGTAAAATTCTATCGTACTTTTGATAGGTTTCCCAATGAGGTACGACAAAAGCTTATATGAGAAAAATCGATCAAAATTAACTAAGGAGCCCAATTAGATTTACTTTATCCGGGTATCTCTTTTGGTTCCGGAGTTATTAACTAAAATGTGAAACTATGTCAGAAATCCGATAAAAATTTTGGTAAAACTCTATCGTACTTTTGACAGGTTTCCCAATGAGGTACGACAAAAGCTTATATGAGAAAAATCGCTCAAAATTAACTAAGGAACCCAATTATATTTACTTTATCCGGATGTCTCTTTTGGTTCCGGAGTTATTAACTGAAATGTGAAACTATGTCAGAAATTCAATAAAAAATTTGGTAAAACTCTATCGTACTTTTCACAGGTTTCCCAATGAGGTACGACAAAAGCTTATATGAGAAAAATCGCTCAAAATTAACTAAGGAAACCAATTATATTTACTTTATCCGGATGTCTCTTTTGGTTCCGGAGTTATTAACTGAAATGTGAAACTATGTCAGAAATTCAATAAAAAATTTGGTAAAACTCTATCGTACTTTTCACAGGTTTCCCAATGAGGTACGACAAAAGCTTATATGAGAAAAATCGCTCAAAATTAACTAAGGAACCCAATTATATTTACTTTATCCGGATGTCTCTTTTGGTTCCGGAGTTATTAACTGAAATGTGAAACTATGTCAGAAATTCAATAAAAAATTTGGTAAAACTCTATCGTACTTTTCACAGGTTTCCCAATGAGGTACGACAAAAGCTTATATGAGAAAAATCGCTCAAAATTAACTAAGGAACCCAATTATATTTACTTTATCCGGATGTCTGTTTTGGTTCCGGAGTTATTAACTAAAATGTGAAACTATGTCAGAAATTCGATAAAAAATTTGGTAAAACTCTATCGTACTTTTGACAGGTCTCCCAATGAGGTACGACAAAAGCTTATATGAGAAAAATCGCTCAAAATTAACTAAGGAACCCAATTATATTTACTTTATCGGGATATCTCTTTTGGTTCCGGAGTTTTTAACTAAAATGTGAAACTATGTCAGAAATCCGATAAAAAATTTGGTAAAACTCTATCGTACTTTTGACAGGTTTCCCAATGAGGTACGACAAAAGCTTATATGAGAAAAATCGCTCAAAATTAACTAAGGAACCCAATTATATTTACTTTATCCGGATGTCTCTTCTGGTTCCGGAGTTATTAACTGAAATGTGAAACTATGTCAGAAATTCAATAAAAAATTTGGTAAAACTCTATCGTACTTTTCACAGGTTTCCCAATGAGGTACGACAAAAGCTTATATGAGAAAAATCGCTCAAAATTAACTAAGGAACCCAATTATATTTACTTTATCCGGATGTCTCTTTTGGTTCCGGAGTTATTAACTGAAATGTGAAACTATGTCAGAAATTCAATAAAAAATTTGGTAAAACTCTATCGTACTTTTCACAGGTTTCCCAATGAGGTACGACAAAAGCTTATATGAGAAAAATCGCTCAAAATTAACTAAGGAACCCAATTATATTTACTTTATCCGGATGTCTGTTTTGGTTCCGGAGTTATTAACTAAAATGTGAAACTATGTCAGAAATTCGATAAAAAATTTGGTAAAACTCTATCGTACTTTTGACAGGTCTCCCAATGAGGTACGACAAAAGCTTATATGAGAAAAATCGCTCAAAATTAACTAAGGAACCCAATTATATTTACTTTATCGGGATATCTCTTTTGGTTCCGGAGTTTTTAACTAAAATGTGAAACTATGTCAGAAATCCGATAAAAAATTTGGTAAAACTCTATCGTACTTTTGACAGGTTTCCCAATGAGGTACGACAAAAGCTTATATGAGAAAAATCGCTCAAAATTAACTAAGGAACCCAATTATATTTACTTTATCCGGATGTCTGTTTTGGTTCCGGAGTTATTAACTAAAATGTGAAACTATGTCAGAAATTCGATAAAAAATTTGGTAAAACTCTATCGTACTTTTGACAGGTCTCCCAATGAGGTACGACAAAAGCTTATATGAGAAAAATCGCTCAAAATTAACTAAGGAACCCAATTATATTTACTTTATCGGGATATCTCTTTTGGTTCCGGAGTTTTTAACTAAAATGTGAAACTATGTCAGAAATCCGATAAAAAATTTGGTAAAACTCTATCGTACTTTTGACAGGTTTCCCAATGAGGTACGACAAAAGCTTATATGAGAAAAATCGCTCAAAATTAACTAAGGAACCCAATTATATTTACTTTATCCGGATGTCTGTTTTGGTTCCGGAGTTATTAACTAAAATGTGAAACTATGTCAGAAATTCGATAAAAAATTTGGTAAAACTCTATCGTACTTTTGACAGGTCTCCCAATGAGGTACGACAAAAGCTTATATGAGAAAAATCGCTCAAAATTAACTAAGGAACCCAATTATATTTACTTTATCCGGATGTCTGTTTTGGTTCCGGAGTTATTAACTAAAATGTGAAACTATGTCAGAAATTCGATAAAAAATTTGGTAAAACTCTATCGTACTTTTGACAGGTCTCCCAATGAGGTACGACAAAAGCTTATATGAGAAAAATCGCTCAAAATTAACTAAGGAACCCAATTATATTTACTTTATCCGGATGTCTCTTTTGGTTCCGGAGTTATTAACTGAAATGTGAAACTATGTCAGAAATTCAATAAAAAATTTGGTAAAACTCTATCGTACTTTTCACAGGTTTCCCAATGAGGTACGACAAAAGCTTATATGAGAAAAATCGCTCAAAATTAACTAAGGAACCCAATTATATTTACTTTATCCGGATGTCTCTTTTGGTTCCGGAGTTATTAACTGAAATGTGAAACTATGTCAGAAATTCAATAAAAAATTTGGTAAAACTCTATCGTACTTTTCACAGGTTTCCCAATGAGGTACGACAAAAGCTTATATGAGAAAAATCGCTCAAAATTAACTAAGGAACCCAATTATATTTACTTTATCCGGATGTCTGTTTTGGTTCCGGAGTTATTAACTAAAATGTGAAACTATGTCAGAAATTCGATAAAAAATTTGGTAAAACTCTATCGTACTTTTGACAGGTCTCCCAATGAGGTACGACAAAAGCTTATATGAGAAAAATCGCTCAAAATTAACTAAGGAACCCAATTATATTTACTTTATCGGGATATCTCTTTTGGTTCCGGAGTTTTTAACTAAAATGTGAAACTATGTCAGAAATCCGATAAAAAATTTGGTAAAACTCTATCGTACTTTTGACAGGTTTCCCAATGAGGTACGACAAAAGCTTATATGAGAAAAATCGCTCAAAATTAACTAAGGAACCCAATTATATTTACTTTATCCGGATGTCTGTTTTGGTTCCGGAGTTATTAACTAAAATGTGAAACTATGTCAGAAATTCGATAAAAAATTTGGTAAAACTCTATCGTACTTTTGACAGGTCTCCCAATGAGGTACGACAAAAGCTTATATGAGAAAAATCGCTCAAAATTAACTAAGGAACCCAATTATATTTACTTTATCCGGATGTCTCTTTTGGTTCCGGAGTTATTAACTGAAATGTGAAACTATGTCAGAAATTCAATAAAAAATTTGGTAAAACTCTATCGTACTTTTCACAGGTTTCCCAATGAGGTACGACAAAAGCTTATATGAGAAAAATCGCTCAAAATTAACTAAGGAACCCAATTATATTTACTTTATCCGGATGTCTGTTTTGGTTCCGGAGTTATTAACTAAAATGTGAAACTATGTCAGAAATCCGATAAAAAATTTGGTAAAACTCTATCGTACTTTTGACAGGTTTCCCAATGAGGTACGACAAAAGCTTATATGAGAAAAATCGCTCAAAATTAACTAAGGAACCCAATTATATTTACTTTATCCGGATGTCTCTTCTGGTTCCGGAGTTATTAACTGAAATGTGAAACTATGTCAGAAATTCAATAAAAAATTTGGTAAAACTCTATCGTACTTTTGACAGGTTTCCCAATGAGGTACGACAAAAGCTTATATGAGAAAAATCGCTCAAAATTAACTAAGGAACCCAATTATATTTACTTTATCGGGATATCTCTTTTGGTTCCGGAGTTTTTAACTAAAATGTGAAACTATGTCAGAAATCCGATAAAAAATTTGGTAAAACTCTATCGTACTTTTGACAGGTTTCCCAATGAGGTACGACAAAAGCTTATATGAGAAAAATCGCTCAAAATTAACTAAGGAACCCAATTATATTTACTTTATCCGGATGTCTGTTTTGGTTCCGGAGTTATTAACTAAAATGTGAAACTATGTCAGAAATTCGATAAAAAATTTGGTAAAACTCTATCGTACTTTTGACAGGTCTCCCAATGAGGTACGACAAAAGCTTATATGAGAAAAATCGCTCAAAATTAACTAAGGAACCCAATTATATTTACTTTATCCGGATGTCTGTTTTGGTTCCGGAGTTATTAACTAAAATGTGAAACTATGTCAGAAATTCGATAAAAAATTTGGTAAAACTCTATCGTACTTTTGACAGGTCTCCCAATGAGGTACGACAAAAGCTTATATGAGAAAAATCGCTCAAAATTAACTAAGGAACCCAATTATATTTACTTTATCCGGATGTCTCTTTTGGTTCCGGAGTTATTAACTGAAATGTGAAACTATGTCAGAAATTCAATAAAAAATTTGGTAAAACTCTATCGTACTTTTCACAGGTTTCCCAATGAGGTACGACAAAAGCTTATATGAGAAAAATCGCTCAAAATTAACTAAGGAACCCAATTATATTTACTTTATCCGGATGTCTCTTTTGGTTCCGGAGTTATTAACTGAAATGTGAAACTATGTCAGAAATTCAATAAAAAATTTGGTAAAACTCTATCGTACTTTTCACAGGTTTCCCAATGAGGTACGACAAAAGCTTATATGAGAAAAATCGCTCAAAATTAACTAAGGAACCCAATTATATTTACTTTATCCGGATGTCTGTTTTGGTTCCGGAGTTATTAACTAAAATGTGAAACTATGTCAGAAATTCGATAAAAAATTTGGTAAAACTCTATCGTACTTTTGACAGGTCTCCCAATGAGGTACGACAAAAGCTTATATGAGAAAAATCGCTCAAAATTAACTAAGGAACCCAATTATATTTACTTTATCGGGATATCTCTTTTGGTTCCGGAGTTTTTAACTAAAATGTGAAACTATGTCAGAAATCCGATAAAAAATTTGGTAAAACTCTATCGTACTTTTGACAGGTTTCCCAATGAGGTACGACAAAAGCTTATATGAGAAAAATCGCTCAAAATTAACTAAGGAACCCAATTATATTTACTTTATCCGGATGTCTCTTTTGGTTCCGGAGTTATTAACTGAAATGTGAAACTATGTCAGAAATTCAATAAAAAATTTGGTAAAACTCTATCGTACTTTTCACAGGTTTCCCAATGAGGTACGACAAAAGCTTATATGAGAAAAATCGCTCAAAATTAACTAAGGAACCCAATTATATTTACTTTATCCGGATGTCTCTTTTGGTTCCGGAGTTATTAACTGAAATGTGAAACTATGTCAGAAATTCAATAAAAAATTTGGTAAAACTCTATCGTACTTTTCACAGGTTTCCCAATGAGGTACGACAAAAGCTTATATGAGAAAAATCGCTCAAAATTAACTAAGGAACCCAATTATATTTACTTTATCCGGATGTCTCTTTTGGTTCCGGAGTTATTAACTGAAATGTGAAACTATGTCAGAAATTCAATAAAAAATTTGGTAAAACTCTATCGTACTTTTGACAGGTCTCCCAATGAGGTACGACAAAAGCTTATATGAGAAAAATCGCTCAAAATTAACTAAGGAACCCAATTATATTTACTTTATCCGGATGTCTCTTTTGGTTCCGGAGTTATTAACTGAAATGTGAAACTATGTCAGAAATTCAATAAAAAATTTGGTAAAACTCTATCGTACTTTTCACAGGTTTCCCAATGAGGTACGACAAAAGCTTATATGAGAAAAATCGCTCAAAATTAACTAAGGAACCCAATTATATTTACTTTATCCGGATGTCTGTTTTGGTTCCGGAGTTATTAACTAAAATGTGAAACTATGTCAGAAATTCGATAAAAAATTTGGTAAAACTCTATCGTACTTTTGACAGGTCTCCCAATGAGGTACGACAAAAGCTTATATGAGAAAAATCGCTCAAAATTAACTAAGGAACCCAATTATATTTACTTTATCCAGATGTCTCTTTTGGTTCCGGAGTTATTAACTAAAATGTGAAACTATGTCAGAAATCCGATAAAAAATTTGGTAAAAATCGATCGTACTTTTGACAGGTTTCCCAATGAGGTACGACAAAAGCTTATATGAGAAAAATCGCTCAAAATTAACTAAGGAACCCAATTATATTTACTTTATCCGGATGTCTCTTTTGGTTCCGGAGTTATTAACTAAAATGTGAAACTATGTCAGAAATCCGATAAAAAATTTGGTAAAAATCGATCGTACTTTTGACAGGTTTCCCAATGAGGTACGACAAAAGCTTATATGAGAAAAATCGCTCAAAATTAACTAAGGAACCCAATTATATTTACTTTATCCGGATGTCTCTTTTGGTTCCGGAGTTATTAACTGAAATGTGAAACTATGTCAGAAATTCAATAAAAAATTTGGTAAAACTCTATCGTACTTTTCACAGGTTTCCCAATGAGGTACGACAAAAGCTTATATGAGAAAAATCGCTCAAAATTAACTAAGGAACCCAATTATATTTACTTTATCCGGATGTCTCTTTTGGTTCCGGAGTTATTAACTGAAATGTGAAACTATTTCAGAAATTCGATCAAAAATTTGGTAAAATTCTATCGTACTTTTCACAGGTTTCCCAATGAGGTACGACAAAAGCTTATATGAGAAAAATCGCTCAAAATTAACTAAGGAACCCAATTATATTTACTTTATCCGGATGTCTCTTTTGGTTCCGGAGTTATTAACTAAAATGTGAAACTATGTCAGAAATCCGATAAAAAATTTGGTAAAAATCGATCGTACTTTTGACAGGTTTCCCAATGAGGTACGACAAAAGCTTATATGAGAAAAATCGCTCAAAATTAACTAAGGAACCCAATTATATTTACTTTATCCGGATGTCTGTTTTGGTTCCGGAGTTATTAACTAGAATGTGAAACTATGTCAGAAATCCGATAAAAAATTTGGTAAATCTATCGTACTTTTGACAGGTTTCCCAATGAGGTACGACAAAAGCTTATATGAGAAAAATCGCTTAAAATTAACCAAGGAACCCAATTATATTCACTTTATCCGGATATCTCTTTTTGTTCTGGAGTTACTGATTAAAACGTAACCCGGTGATTTCAGAGTTATGAAAATCCAAGTCAACAAGTGAAAAAAAAATGACCAAAAGCACACTTTTTGCATTCAGAAAAGATCGCCTAAACTAAGTCAAGACTCTCGTCAAGGTCAATAAGCCTTAAATCCTGCAAGGCCACTGTCATAAGTTAATTATAGCATGTTTTCCACTCGACCCGATATTTTTGTTGGAAAAGCTGCAATTTTTGGTTGTTTACTTACATCCGCAGTAATACACCACTTATTATATTTTTCAGCCAGGAAGGTGACGTTTATTCATTTATTTATTTATATAGCAACTATGTTACGTTATACTAGTTTTGTTATTTTCAGGTCCATTCAGCCCTAAATAACACATCAACCAGCCGCACTGATGGCCCCACATCTCCGCCCCATTGCATCTGGTACGGCCAGTGCCATTTCACCCCCAAAACCCAAAATTGCCTCTACAACGGCCCTGGAAAACCCCTCAATAGTACGAAATCGCAAAATTTATTGAAAAAATGGTGTCCAGATATAAACCCATCGGAGGTGTGTTGCGATGATGCGCAGCTGGTTACCTTGGACTCAAATCTGGACTCAGCTGCTGCTTTGCTAAAAGGTTGTCCGAGTTGTTTTTCGAATTTTCTGAAAAGTATCTGCCACATGACGTGTTCGAGTCGGCAAAGTGAATTTTTAAAAGTGCAAGAAACTCATGTTAATACGACGAGTAATCGGACGTATATCACGGCGATTAATTACTATTTAACTCAGGAGTATATGGACAAGGTTTTTGATTCGTGCAAACAAGTTTCGGTGCCGGCAAGTGGGAATTTGGCAATGGATTATATGTGCGGAGATTGGAATCAACGGTGCACCTCCAACAGATGGTACGGGGTTTTGGGGAACGCTACAAATAATTTTGTGCCGTTCCAGATTAATTATATTAATTCGACTAGTGCCAAAGTGGGGGATTACACTCCATTGAATCCTGCCACGGTTCCCTGCAGCCAGGCTTTGGATGTAAGTGTACAATAACATTTCCAATGTAAATATGCGTCGTGGCTTTTTGCGATAAACAAAATGGAATTTGGATCTTTGATCGGATGGTAAATTGCGGTCTAATTGGATGATAAAATTGGCTAATTGTGATGGATTTATAATTGAGGGTATTTTTGTGGAAATGTAATGCGATGTTGATGAAGCTATAAAAAAAAATTGATCACAAAATTGGGCCAATTTTGCAGGTGAAAGGGTGATTTTTGTGCCAAATTGAAGAAAAATAGTCACTCCAACTGAATCCATTTTTTTTTAAATGATTTTTTTCATCTGCAAAAATGTCACTGTAAATTTTAAATGGGTCACCAAAAAGTCAATTTTGAAGATACAGTGACAATTTTTGCAGCAAATTGAAGAAAACTGGTTATTTCATCTAATTCCAGTAAAGCATTAACCTGGAAAAACTGGAAATAGTTTTTCCGACACTTTAAAAATGTCTTGTAAATCTTCTAATATAGGGATTTTATGGCACATAATTGTTCACCAAAAATTCCATTTTGAAGATAAAAGGATAATTTTTGTCTCAAATTGAAGAAAAATCTTCATTTTAACTCATTCCACAGCCTCCTTCATCAGGGAAAAATGATAATCGTTTTTCCAGGGTTGGAAAGTTGAGCTTTACAAATTATTGAACGGACATTGAAACAAAAGAAAATCACAAAAACTGGAATCTTGAAGACTTCTGAATAATTTTTTCGCAAGATTTAAGAAAATTAGTCATTTTTTTTTTTTGTAAGTCCTCGTCCAAAAATGAAAATTTCGTCAAGAACTTGAATTTTCAGATTTTATCCATATTTCCCAAAAATAAAGATTTCTCTCTAGATTTCCCTAAAAAAATTGACTTTTTTCAGTTATTATTTCCCTTATCATTGTCTAAAAATGAAAATTTCCTACCAGTCAATTCTAACCAATCATAGGCTTGCATTTAATTAAGTTGCTATGGCAACGACCTAATTTTATCGGAAATCACCCTGCTCATAATCACGTGACTGAAAGATTAATAAGTGGAAATCTCCCTGGCTTTGCATCTGGATGTAGCTCCCATATGATTACAGTGTTGCCGTCCCCACTCTCCCTAACAATCCCAACCCAACTCAACTTTCACAGACAGAGATAAGGCAAACGGCAACACTGTGGTTGGTGCATGGGAGCTACATTCAGCCGCGAGTGCTTGACAGCTGTTGAAAACAATGACAAATATTTTTTGATAAATGATTTATTTTCAACTTCCAATACAAAGTTGCAATGTTATCAATAATGGACAAGATTGGTTATAACTTCCAAATGTTTTATAAAATCCTGATTCCCATCTTTCTTCCTCAATGGCGAGTAGAGTAAGGAGTCGTTTGTTTCTTCCACTAAATGCGAGGTGAGTCCTGGGTTATGTTTTTTCCAATGATCAGTTTTGGCATGGAATTTTCTTGCCGAATCTCCTGCGAGCTCGAATTAAAAATCCGGAAATTTGTTCTCGTTGCGAATTTTTCAAGAAAATTCGCAACTCGACAAAATTTCCGGAAATAATTCGAGCTCCAGGGAGATTATAGGTGAAAATTAACTTTTTTAAGTTCTCTAAATATAGGGACTATCTTATTATCATCCAAAAATGAAAATTGACCCTCAAAAACTCAACATTTTTCATGTCCCCTAAACCAAGGGGATGCCCCCAGGGATGCCTCATCGTCAAAAATTTGGAATTTCCCTCAACATTTTTTTTTCAATTTTTTTCAATTTTTGAGAACATGATTTGGAGGACGTGAAAGAAAAGAAAAAAGTCATCTTAATTTTTTGAAGATAATAAGAGTTCCTTCATTTAAGAGACATTGAAAAATTTAAAAAAGTTAAATTATTTAGTGAAATTTTCATTTTTGGGCGATCATAAGACAGTCCCTAGATTTAGAGTACTTAAAAAAAAATCAATTGATGAAGGGGACGTAGAAAAATTGTTAAGGCCATTTTCATAGGGAAATCTTATTTTTTTACTATAATAAGAGGGCCACATGATTTGGAATTAATTTTTCCCCAAAAAATATGACTTTTAAATTTTTCTACGTCCCCTACATCAAGTGTCTTATTATCGTCAAAAAATGAAAATATGTAATGACTTTTTTGATTTTTTGACGATAATAAGACACTTGATTTAGGGGACGTAGAAAAATTTAAGTCATATTTTTTAGGGAAAATTACATTTTTTTCTATAATAAGAGAGCCATGATTTAGAGGACAAATAAATTGAAAAAAGTCAATTTGTGTAGGGAAATTTTCATTTTTTGACGATAAAAAGACAGTCCTTTGAGTTAGGGGACATAGAAAAATTGAAAAAGTTGTTTTTTTTAGTGTAATTTTCATTTTTGAATAAAAATAAGACCTCAGATTTGGGAGGCTTGAAAAAATTTAATTTTTGAGGGAAATTTCAATTTTTTGACGATAAGGTTGGTTGGTTTAGATGACGTGAAAAATGTCAAGTTTTTGCTCGAGTTGGACAATTTTCATTTTTGGACGATAATAAGATTGATAAGACAGTCTAGACAGCCTAGGTTTGCAAAACTTAAAAAAAAGTCAATTTTCAAGAAAAATTGTCATTTTTTGAAAATAATAAGACACTTGATTTGGGGGACGTAGAAAATTTGAAAGTCAATGTTTTAAAGGAAATTTTATTTTTTTTACTATGATAAAAGAGCCACATGAAAAAATTGAAAAAAAAGTCAATTTTTGTAGGGAATGTTTCATTTTTTGACGATAATAAGACAGCCCTTTGAGTTAAGGGACGTGAAAAAATTGAAAAAAATCTTTTTTTTAGGAAAATTTTCATTTTTTGACGATAATAAGACAGTCCTTTGAGTTGGGGGACGTGAAAAATTGAAAAAGTTCAATTTTTTGATGAAATTTTCATGTTTAAACAATAATTAGACCTTAGCTTCAGGGCTTCAGGGGACTTGAAGTCAATTTTTGAGGGAAATTCACTAATATGAATTTCACTATAATGCAGCCTCTTGGTTTAGGGAAGATGAAAAATGTCAAGTTTTTCAGGGAAATTTTCATTTTTAGACAATGATAAGGGACATACAAAACAAACGGAAAAAAAGTAATTTTTTTAGGAAAATTTTCTTTTTCTCACTTCAATAAGAGGGACACATGAGTTGAGGGACGTGAAAAATATAAAAAAAGTCATTATTTTCATTTTTTGACGATAATAAGAGTTCCCTCATTTAAGAGACATGGAAAAAAAGTCGATGTTTCCAGGGGAAAATTTATTTTTTTTACTATAATTAAAGAGCCACATGTTTTGGGGGACATAAAAAAGTGAAAAAAGTCAATTTTTGTAGGGTAATTTCCATTTTTTGACGATAATAAGACAGTCCTTTGGGTTGGGGGACGTGAAAAATTCAAAAAGGTTGAATTTTTTGATGAAATTTTAATTCTGAAACAATAATAAGACCTTGAATAAGACCTTAACTTCAGGGGACTTGGACTTGAAGTCACTTTTTGATGAAAAAAAAAGGACAGAAGTCAATTTTTTAGGCGTAAAGTTTTAATTTTTTTTCGATAATGCAGCCCCTTGGTTTAGGGGAGGTGACAAATGTTAAGTTTTTGAGGGAAATTTTCACTTATAATCTCCCTGGAGCTCGAATTATTACCGGAAATTTTGTCGAGTTGCGAATTTTTTGAAATGTTCTTGAAAAATTCGCAACGAGAACAAATTTACGGATTTTTAATTCGAGCTCGCGGGAGACTCGGCAAGAAAATTTCATGCCAAAACCAAAACTGATCATTGGAAAAAACATAACCCAGGACTCACCTCGCATTTAGTGGAAGAAACCAACGGCTCCTTACTCTACTCGCCATTGAGGAAGAAAGAAGGGAATCAGGATTTTATAAAACATTTGGAAGTTATAACCAATCTTGTCCATAATTGATAACATTGCAACTTTGTATTGGAAGTTGAAAATAAATCATCTATCAAAAATATTTGTCAGTGTTTTTAACAGCTGTCAAGCACTCGCGGCTGGATGTAGCTCCCATGCACCAACCACAGTGTTGCCCTTGGCCTCATCTCTGTCTGTGAAAGTTGGGATTGTTACGGAGAGTGGGGACGGCAGCACTGTAATCATATGGGAGCTACATCCAGATGCAAAGCCAGGGCGATTTCCACTTATTAATCTTTCAGTCACGTGATTATGAGCAGGGTGATTTCCGATAAAATCAGGTCGTTGCCATAGCAACATAATAAAATGCAAGCCTATGATTGGTTAGAATTGACTGGTAGGAAATTTTCAAGAAAAATTTTAATTTTTTTTTCTATAATAAGTCATTATTATAGAAAAAAATGAAATTTTCTCAAAAAAAATGACTTAAATTTTTCTACGTCCCCTAAATCAAGTAGGTATCTTATTGGTTATTATCGTCAGGTAGGTAGTGAAAAAAAAAGAAAATTCTCTAAAAAAATTGACTACAATTTTTCTACGTCCCCTAAATCAAGTGTCTTATTATCGACCAAAAATGAAAATTTCACTAAAAAATTTAACTTTTAATTTTTTAATGTACCCTAAATCAAGAAATGAAAATTTCCCTTAAAAACTTGAATTTTTTTCACTATTTCACGTCCCCTAAATCAAGAGGCTGTCATATTATTGACCAAAAATTAAAAAAATGCTCAAAATACAAATATAAATTTTCATCAACCATTGTCCTCAGAAAAACACCCCCAGCTGCGCCTGCATCGACTGCGAAGCCAGCTGCCCCGTGCCTCCGCCACCACCACCGCAACCCCAACCCTTCGAAATAGCCGGTTTCGATGGTTTGGACTTCCTCATGGTGGTGGTGTTCCTCGTCGGTTCCCTCCTGTTCCTGTTGGCAGTGCTCCTGTGTCCTCTAGGACGAGACCTTGGTAAGTCTTCTTCCACATACAATGTCTTTGGGACACTGAAAGGCTTTGAATGGACATTTAAAGCGTTTCACTGTGTATCTTTAACAGGTGTCAGACTTGTGAATGAACCGGATTGTGGTGATTTGGAAAATACCGACAATGGTCAAGGTATTGGAAAATGTTGTGTCTGTTGCTTTTGGTGTTTTTTTTTTTATTAATCTGATTTCATCCAATTTTGCACTTGCACGTCACGTGGGTGGTTTACTAACAGGCATCATCAGGTTTCTAAAAATTGCAAAATTTTATGAAATTAGAATCAGTTGTTCCCCGCCATTTGCACTCAGGGGCCAATTTTTTCTCTTGTAGCAAGCCTTGTAGGCCAAGTAGGCTCCGAAGAGATGCGAGCGGCGGTCGGTAGACGACTTGCCTCGGCCGAGTACCACTCGTCCCAGGTGGCGCTAGGCGAGGACAGTCCGTTGCAGAACAGTCATCGCTCGAGTACGTCACTAGGGGTTGATTTAGTTATAAAGGGGGGCATGAGTACTAATATTCGTAAGTAGAGGTGGTGGGGTAATAAGTAATAAGTCGGTGGTTCATACATTCATGGGGCAATTACACTTGTATATAAGGTAATTTGCATCTTGTGTGAGTGCCAGACGAATTTAATTTGCATGATTATTATAGAAGTGCCTATTTGCAAGGTTATTTTGAGGATAAATGTCGCAAAACTTTGAAATTCACTAAAAAAAAAATAGTGTCACCTTGGGGTTCGAACTTCAACCACGGACCAAGTCTAAATTAACAAAATCGATGAAATGTCAGAGACAGCAGACCGTATTCTTTTGGTTCTGCTCCGAACTCACTGTATTGTGTTTTTTATTGGGAAAGATGGAAAATGATCTACAAATGAAAAATTAAACAAAGTCAGAGTTATTTAATAGTAAAAACTATATAAGTTATACAAAATTATTTGCTGACATTCATCCAAAAACAGCCCCTGGACATTTGAGACTTAATTTGACGCCTTCCATAGGCGTAACATCAGAAACAGGCCACGAAATGGACACCCACTCTATCAACAAAGTTCCTGGAGATTACGAAAATCCATCTTCGGTTATTGAACGGTATTTTTTTTATTAAAAATTAGATTGAAATATTTAATTGGTGAATTTTAGTTTGGGCGCCAACACCGACACCTATTTGCAAAGATTCTTCGAAAAATGGGGCACATTTTGCGCGGAACGCCCATGGTTGGTGCTGTTCCTGGGCGGGTGTCTTGTGGTGGCTTTGGGCCATGGTGTCAAGTATTTGAAGGTAACAATAATTGTGTGCTTCCTATAAAATGGCGCAAGATTCGTTCAAAATCGGTCAATTCATTTAAAAGATATGCAATTTTTTCCTTTTAAGTATCATACTATCTTATTTAAAACATATACAGTCATTTCTTTTGCCTATGTTTAGGTAAGCCAATTGCAGTTTTGGACTTAAATACGAAGTTTTCGGCAGCTGGCAGTTCGTTATGTGAAAACACACTAAATTTCCTTTGAAACAAAAAAAAATTCGAGGCGATCCGTCACTTCCTTCTTGGGAGATAGTGATTTTTAAACGTCGTCGATATCGACAAACTCTTCATCAATATGCATGCGCACACACTCGTTCCAACTAAATGGGTAGATATCGAGCATCTCTGTCAGTTTATACTGTCATACGTTTAGTTTTGGGCATAAATACGAAGTTTTCGGAAGCTGGCACAATGTAATTTGGAAACATAATAAATCTTCTTTGAAACAAAAAAATATTCAAGGCGATCCGACAACTCCTTCTTGGGAGATAGTGATTTTTAAACGTCGTCGATATCGACAAACTCTTCATCGATATGCATGCGCACACACTCGTTCCAACTAAATGGGTAGATATCAAGCATCTCTGTCAGTTTTTATTGTCATACGTTTAGTTTTGGGCATAAATACGAAGTTTTCGAAAGCTGGCACAATGTAATGTGGAAACACACTAAATTTCCTTTGAAACAAAAAAAAAATCAAGGCGATCCGTCACTTCCTTCTTGGGAGATATTGGTTTTTAAACGTTGTCGATATCGACAAACTCTTCATCGATATGCATGCGCACACACTCGTTTCAACTAAATGGGTAGATATCGAGCATCTCTGTCAGTTTGTACTGTCATACGTTTAGTTTTGGGCATAAATACGAAGTTTTCGGAAGCTGGCACAATGTAATGTGGAAAGACACTAAATTTCCTTTGAAACAAAAAAAAATTCAAGGCGATCCGTCACTTCCTTCTTGGGAGATAGTGATTTTTAAACGTCGTCGATATCGACAAACTCTTTATCAATATGCATGCGCACACACTCGTTCCAACTAAATGGGTAGATATCGAGCATCTCTGTCAGTTTTTATTGTCATACGTTTAGTTTTGGGCATAAATACGAAGTTTTCGGAAGCTGGCACAATGTAATGTGGAAAGACACTAAATTTCCTTTGAAACAAAAAAAAATTCAAGGCGATCCGTCACTTCCTTCTTGGGAGATAGTGATTTTTAAACGTCGTCGATATCGACAAACTCTTCATCAATATGCATGCGCACACACTCGTTCCAACTAAATGGGTAGATATCGAGCATCTCTGTCAGTTTATACTGTCAAACGTTTAGTTTTGGGCATAAATACGAAGTTTTCGAAAGCTGGCACAATGTAATGTGGAAACACACTAAATTTCCTTTGAAACAAAAAAAAAATCAAGGCGATCCGTCACTTCCTTCTTGGGAGATAGTGATTTTTAAACGTCGTCGATATCGACAAACTCTTCATCGATATGCATGCGCACACACTCGTTTCAACTAAATGGGTAGATATCGAGCATCTCTGTCAGTTTGTGCTGTCATACGTTTAGTTTTGGGCATAAATACGAAGTTTTCGGAAGCTGGCACAATGTAATTTGGAAACATAGTGAATTTCCTTTGAAACAAAAAAAATCAAGGCGATCCGTCACTTTCTTCTTGGGAGATATTGGTTTTTAAACGTCGTCGATATCGACAAACTCTTCATCGATATGCATGCGCACACACTCGTTCCAACTAAATGGGTAGATATCGAGCATCTCTGTCAGTTTGTACTGTCATACGTTTAGTTTTGGGCATAAATACGAAGTTTTCGGAAGCTGGCACAATGTAATTTGGAAACATAATAAATCTTCTTTGAAACAAAAAAAGATTCAAGGCGATCCGACAACTCCTTCTTGGGAGATAGAAGTTTTTAAACGTCGTCGATATCGACAAACTCTTCATCGATATGCATGCGCTCACGCTTGTTTACACTAAATGGGAAGATATTGAGCATCTCTGTCAGTGTTTACTGTGATATGTTTAGTTCTGGGCATAAATACGAAGTTTTCGGAAGCTGGCATCATGTAATGTGGAAATATACTAAATTTCATACTGAAAATTATCTTGATTCGTTATACATAACACCTTCCAAGTCGCATAACTTTTTTATTTGTCAAAATATAACGAATTTTGCACCATTTTTTTCGGAAATTTCTACTTTGTGCAAGTGTTGAAAGATCATCAAATCTAACTTTAACCGACCAGAACCAATCCAAAATAAATTAACTAACCAGAAATAACCAAGACCAAACGAAACTGATCCAAAACCAACTTGTAAATGATTGAAAATAACCCAAACCAACCAAAAATGACTCAAAAATTGACCAAAACTGACCATGCAGGAATCACTAAAACCAACACAAACTGATCCAAAAATAACTTAAAACTCAGCCAAACCGACCAACCTAAAATAACTAAAAAATTAACGAAAATAACTCAAACCGACCAAAACTGATCCAAAAATAACTTAAATCCAACTCAAACCGATTAAACCCAAACCAACTAACCTGAACCGACCAAAACTACTACCAATTTTGTGCATATGTAAAAAATGTCCAGATCACCACCGACCCAGTCGAACTATGGGCCTCCCCGTCCTCCCGAAGCCGCGTGGAAAAAGAATACTACGACTCCCATTTCGATCCATTCTACCGAAACGAACAAGTCATCATCAGTGCCAAGAACCTCCCACACATCATCCACAACACCTCGTTCGGACCAACCACCTTCGGCCCCGCCTACAACGACACTTTCCTATTGGAGGTGCTGAAGTTGCAGGAGGCAATCAAAGAAGTGGGGGCGGGCACTGACTATGCTTTCGAAAATATCTGCTTTGCCCCCTTGCGGACGCCAGATGATGAGCCCAGTTTGGATCAGTGCGCTATACAAAGTGTTTGGGGGTATTTTCAGGATGATATAAGTAACTTTAACGAGACCAATAAGGATCCTGCTGGGTTTATGCTTAATTATATGGATACTATATTGGCGTGTGCTGCTAATCCGTATAACCCGAATTGTTTGGCCACGTATCAAGGTCCAGTAGACCCGGCTATAGCTTTGGGTGGGTTTTTGAAACCTGGTGAAAGTTTGGCGAAAAATCCGCCCTATCAGCACGCCACTGCCGTCATCCTTACATTTTTGGTTAATAATTATCACAATAAAAGCAAAACCGGCCCTGCAATGCAGTGGGAGCGGCATTTTGTTGAGTTTATGCAGAATTACAGCAGGTACAATGCTAGTGAGTTTATGGACATTGCCTTTACAAGTGAGCGGTCCATTGAGGACGAATTGGACAGAGAGTCACAAGGGGATGTGATCACAATCCTCATCAGCTATCTGATCATGTTTGCCTACATTGCAGTGTCCTTGGGACAAGTTAATTCATTTTCGCGACTGCTGATTGACAGTAAAATCACTTTGGGCTTGGGCGGCGTTACGATTGTTTTGGCCTCGGTGGTCTCATCAGTGGGGCTGTTTGGATTTTTGGGCACTCCGGCAACGTTGATTATCATCGAGGTGATACCGTTTTTGGTATTGGCTGTTGGTGTGGACAATATTTTCATTTTGGTCCAAACTCATCAACGTGAAGGGAAAAAACCGGGCGAAACTAATGCCCAACACATTGGTCGTACTATGGGACAAGTTGGTCCAAGCATGTTGTTGACAAGTGTATCAGAAAGTTGCTGTTTTTTCTTGGGTAGTTTGTCGGATATGCCTGCAGTACGTGCGTTCGCCTTGTACGCAGGAATGGCGCTGTTGTTTGACTTTTTGCTGCAAATTACCTGTTTTGTTAGCTTGTTGGCTTTGGATACGATTAGACAGAATTCGAACAGGTAAGACAGTTGGACAGTGCGTCGGGCGTTGTTATATTTGGTTAATTTGTTGCAGGTTTGATATTTTTTGCTGTTTGCGAGGATCAAAGAAGAGTGATGATGCTCTTTCTAATCAAGAGGGATTGTTGTTCACGTTCTTCAAGAGCATTTATGTGCCTTTTCTTATGAAAAAATTCGTCAGGTGAGTCAAAATTCATGAAACATTGGAACAGACCGAAAATAACTTGAACTAACCGACTTTAACTGATTCAAAAATATATCAAAATTGACCAAATCTATTTATCCGACCAAAAATAACCCAAAACGGAACCAAAGTTGCTTTTTGGTCGGTTTAGGTTAGATTTGGCTAATTTTCGAGTTATTTTGGGTTAGTTTTGGTCGGTCTGGTTAGATTTGGTCAATTTTGATATATTTTTCGCTAAGTTCAGGATATTTTTGGTAATTTTTGAGTTATTTCGGGTTGGCTTTTGGTCGGTTTGGATTATTTTCGGTAATTTTCAAGTTTGGTGTTAATTTGAGTTTATGATTATTTTCGGTAACTTTCAAGTTAGGTGTTTAATTTGAGTCTATTTTAGTCGGTTCAGATTGAACTCGATCATTTTGTTGTAATTTTTGTTTTTGTCGGTTTTGGGTTATTTTGCAGTAATTTTGGATCAATTCTGGTCAGTTCGGTTAGATTTGATATAATTTTGGATCAGTTTAGGTCGGTTTAGGTTATTTCTGGTCGGTTTGGTTAGTTTTGGTTCAGTTTAGGTAATTTTCAGTCATTTTGGATTTGTTTTGGTCGGTTTGGGTTAGATTTGGGCAATTTTGTGTAATTTCGAGTTATTTTTGGTGAATTTGGTTAGAATTGTTTTTAGATTTGTTTTAATATGTTTTTTGATCAGTTAAGGTCTTATTGTTATTAGGTCGGTTTTGACTATATTTCAGATCAATTTTGGTTCGTTAGATTTGGTCAATTTTGTAAATCATAATATATCAAATATAACTCGATAATAACTCTAAACCGACCAAAACAAAAATCACAACAAATTGATCAAATCTAACGTAAACCGACAAAAATCAATCTGGAATAATTCAAAAATTACCGAAAATAAGCAAAGTCGACGAAAGCCAACTCGAAATGACTCAAAAATGGCCAATAACCCAAAAATTTCCCAAACTTATCCAAAAATATATCAAAATTGACCATATCTAACCCAAAAAACCTAAAATAACCAAAAAATGGCCGAAAATAACTCAAAAATGACAAAAAAATAACCAAAACCGCCATAAACTGATTTAGAAATATATTGAAGTTGACCAAATTTAACCAAACCGACCAAAAATAACTCGAAAATAACTCAAAAGTGATCCAAAAATTACTCAAAATCTACCAAATTGAACCCAAACCTACCAAAACAAAAATAACTGGAAAATATAACTGGAAAAAACCAAATTGACCTAAACTATTCTGAAAATATATAAAAATTCAAATTTAACCAAACCGGTCAAAACGAACCCCAAAAACTCGAAAATTTACCATAACTGACCAAAACAAAAATCAAGAAAAATTGACAAAATCCAACCCAAACCGACCGAAATTAATTATAATAACTTAAAATTCACCGAAGATAACACAAATCGAACAAAATTAAATAAACCAACCCAAAACTAACTCAAAATTAACCGAAATTTATTCAAACCGGCCAAAATTCATTCAAACCGACCAAAACTAACTCAAAATTGACCGAATTTAACTTGAACCGACCAAAAATAACTCGAAGAATTACCAAAAATAACTCAAAAACTCAACGTTGACCGAATTTAATCCGAACCAATCCAAATCGACCTAAATCAACTCAAAACTTTTCGAACACTGGCCAAATATAACTAAAATCCAAAGCCAAACCAGAATGACCAAAAATAATCCAAAGCGACCAAAATTGATCCTAAAATAACCGCATCAGAACTAAAAATAACTTAAAATCGACTCAAAGCGATTACCAACCTAAAATAACTCGAAACCTACCGAAAATAACCCAAACTGACCAAAAATAACTAAGAAAAAACAATTAAACTGACCAAAACTAATCCAAAAATGACCGAAACTAACCAAAACTGACTTTTACTGATCCAAAAATTTATCAAAATTGACCTGTGTTGTGATTTTTGTTCTGGTCGGTTTTGGGTTATTTTCGAGTTATTTTAGGGTTATTTTGGTCAATTTTGATATAGTTTTAGATCAGTTTTGATTATTTTTGGTCATTTTTTACTTTTTTTCGGGTTGCCTTGGTCGGTTCAGTTTAGGTTATTTTTGAGTTATTTTAGTTTGGGTTATCATGATTAGATTTTATCAATCTCTTGTGATTTTTGTTTTGGTCGGTTTGGTTAGATATGGTCAAATTTGATATATTTTTAGTTATTTTGGGTCATTTTTGAGTTATTTCGGGTAGTCTTTAGATGGGTTGTTTTCGGTAGTTCTCAAGTTATTTAATTTGAGTTGATTTTGGTCGGTTTATGTTGGATGTGGTCAATTTGTTGTTATTTTTGATTTGGTCGGTTTTGGGTTATTTCGGATTAGTTCTGGTCGGTTTGGTTAGTTTTGATATATTTCTGGATCAGTTTAGATCGGCTTAGGTTATTTTTCCGTTATTTTGGGTTTGCGTTAGATTTGGGCAACTTCGGGTAATTTTTGGATTAGTTTCGTGTTATGTTATTTCTGGTCGGTTTGGTTAGATTTGGTCAATTTTTGATATATTTTTGGTTCAGTTTAGGTCGGTTTGGGTTATTTTCGGTAATTTTTCAGTTATATTGGGTTTGTTTTGGTCGGTTTGGGTTGGGTTGTATTTGTTCAATTTGGTATAATTTCCGGATCGCTTTGGGATATTTTTGAGTTGTTTTGGCGTCTATATCCGGTTAATCTGGTTAGATTGGTCAATTTTGATAAATTTGTTGGTCAGTTCAGGTCAGTTTTTTGGTTAATTTTGTTCGGTTTGGGTAAGATTTGGTCAATTTGTGTAAACTGATTCAAACATACATATATCAAAATTGATCAAATCTAATCAAACAGTCGAAAATAACCCAAAACTGGTCAAAACAAAAATCCTAACAAATTAATCAAATCTAACCTAAACCGGCCAAAATAAACCTAAAATAACTCAAAAATTCAACCAAACCGACCAAAACTAACTTGAAATAATTCCAAAATAACCCAGAGCAGATCCAAAAATTACACAAAATTCACCAAATTTAACCAAAACCGACCAAACAACCCAAAATAATTGTAAAATAACCCTAACCGACCTAAATGAAAAAAAAATATAAAAAGTGACCCAAACACATCTTAAATTTGACTAAATCCAACCTAAACCGAACCAAAAATTACTCGAAAATAGTCCAAAACCAACCCGAAGTACCTCAAAAATGGCCAAAAATAACAAAAACCGACCTAAACTGATCCAAAAATTTATCAAGACAAAATTTAACCAAAACCCAAAACAAAAATTTCAACAAATTGGTCAAATCTGACCTAAACTGACCAAAATCAACCCAAAATAATTGGAAAATTACCCTAACCGACCCAAATAAAAAAAAATATAAAAAGTGACCCAAACACATCTTAAATTTGACTAAATCCAACCCAAACCGAACCAAAAATAACTCGAAAATAATCCAAAACCAACCCGAAGTACCTCAAAAATGGCCATAAAATAACAAAAACCGACCTAAACTGTTCCAAATTTTAACAAATCTGACCAAAATCAACCCAAAACTAACCCAAAATAATTCAAGAATAATCCGAAACTGTTCCAAAATTCAAATTTACCAAATCTAACCAAACCGACCAAAACCGACCGATCAAAAAATAATTCAAAAATCAAAACTGACTAACATAACCATTAACTATGACGTCACCACGCGTGCCAAAATTGACGGACATGATGAACTATTTCCAGATGCACAGTAATGATAATCTTCTTCGGCTGGCTGTGCTCCTCAATAGCCGTCGTTCCACAAATCGAAATCGGCCTCGACCAAGAACTCTCCATGCCCGAAGACTCCTTTGTCCTCAAATACTTCAAATACCTCAAAGACTACCTCAGCATCGGGCCTCCAGTGTACTTTGTCGTCAAGGGCGGCCTCAACTACTCCAACTTCAACGACCAAAACAAAATCTGCGGCGGTCAGTACTGCGACTTAGACTCCTTAATCACGCAAATCTACATGGCCAGTAAAACCCCGGAAACTAGTTACATTGCCAAGCGTAGTAATAGTTGGCTGGACGATTATTTTGATTGGTCGTCCATTACAAGTTGTTGCCGGAAACAGCCGAGCAATGGGAGTTTTTGTCCGCATTCAGATCACGCGTGTGTGGAGTGCGGAATTATCAGGAATAATAAGACAAAAAGGCCGTTGCCCGAGGAGTTTGACCATTATATTGGGTACTTTTTGAAGGATAATCCTGATGCAGACTGCGCTAAAGGTGGCTATGCGGCTTATGCGCATGCGGTTGATTTTGCAAACAAAACACAAGTAGGGGCCAGTTATTTTATGTCGTATCACACTATTTTGAAGACTTCGAAGGATTACTACACGAGTTTGCAAACAGCAAGGGATTTATCGGCTAATTTAACCAAGACGGTAAGTGTAACTAACGGTCCAGCCGTCCCGGGTGCAATGTTTATTATTGCAGGTTGGAGTGGAGGTGTTTCCTTATTCGGTGTTTTACGTATTTTACGAGCAATATCTGACCATGTGGCCAGACACGTTGCAAAGTATAGGAATCTCGTTGTTTGCCATTTTTTTGGCCACGTTTTTGCTGATGGGTTTGGATATTTTTTCCAGTGTTGTGGTTTTGATTACCATTACCATGATATTGGTCAATTTGGGCGGGTTGATGTATTGGTGGCATATCACCATGAATGCGGTAAGTTCATTGATTGAGGGAACAAGGTCACAATCAAGCCACCATGAATTTGTAAGAGATGGCGTCACTAACCCTGTTAAAGTGTGTTTATTTTCAACCAAAATGGTCATAATCTGAATGTAAATGATATTGTGGCTTATGACCTTTTTGCCATTTTACTATTTAAAGATTCAGGATTCAATCAATGTTGGTCAATTATTATTTGTGTTAATATTCAATGCCTTCTAACCTCATTATAAGGATATCGATGGTTTTCAAGAAAAGTGACCTAAAATTACACATACATATACAGGGTGTTTCCTAACCTCTGTGACAAAATGAAAGGGGTGATTCTTCGCTTAATTTTAAGACAAAAATGTGTGTTTTTCGAATTTCGCTTTGTTTCCAAAATACAGGGTGTTTAATTTTTTTTTTGATTAGTTTTTTATTTTTAACTTTTTTTTTATTTATTCAGTGTTTTTGAGTTCTCCATCTAAATGATTATATTTGTTTGGTTGTTAGAAAATTCAACATCAGCGATAAAATTACTTTTTGCGTCAAAACTCACTCAACTAGATTTAATTTTTTATCTCAAAAATTAGGCAAGATACGATAAAAATTCAAGAGATCAAAAAGTTCCGTTTTTAGTTGAATAACCTGAGAAAAAAATGAAAATGACACAAAAAGTCAGTGGCGTACATTTTTTTCCCAATAATATTGGTTGAAGTGCCAGTGGGACGCTACTGTATTCGATAATTTTTATTTGTTAATGGCAAAATGAGCCCGTTATCACTATAAATACCGTTACCAAACTTCAACAAAATCGAGTAAAAGATAAATTAATTAAAAATAAAAAACTAATAAAAAAAAAATAATTAAACACCCTGCATTTTGGAAACAAAGCGAAATTCGAAAAAAAGTTATACCACATTTTCGTCTTAAAATTAAGCGAAGAACCACTCCTTTCATTTTGTCACAGAGGTTAGGAAACACCCTGTATATGTCTGTAAAAACGTCATAAGTGAAACTGTAACGGTTGCTAATAGATGGAGCTAGTGTCATTTTGTCATTGGAACAAAATCGTCTCACGAAAAATTTCATAATTCAGTTGTCAGGTAAATGTCATTAAAAACGTCATATCTAAATAAGTGTCGTGATAATGATTATTCATGAAAAGTGACATAAACCAAAAAGTGTTGTACTTTTTCCAGAAAAACGTCTCATTTTTAATTGTGTCGTTTTTGATGATAAGTTCAAGAAAAGTGACATATCTAGGGAAAAATACGTCAAGAACGTGAATATACAGTGTGTCCAAGATAAGGATATCTATCATGGGGTTCTTGGAAACTGTAAGAGATACAAGGTCGGTTAAATGGAGTAAAAGTTGCGTATTTTGATTGTTAACAAAATGCCGTTTTAAAAGCCAAGAAATTCCGACTACGTCCGAAATTATCCGAAAAAAACCGAAATTGTTTTCATTTTTTTCTGACCACATTTGAAGGGATATTTTAAAATGATTGCCTCTTTTTGCCCTTTACAAGATAGCGTTATTAAATTGAAGAACCGACGTTTCGTCTATGAGCATCAACTTTGTTTTTTTAAATACGGTCCTGGATTTTTTATGACGGATTTTGAGGGCCTCTTATGTTCCCAATCCAATGATGTATCGCTCTTAAAATCCGTCATAAAAAATCCAGGACCGTATTTAAAAAACAAAGTTGATGATGGTTTCTCCGAAACGAAACGTCGTACGTAATATCTCTCAATGCTGTTTTGTAGAGCTTCAAAGGTGGCCATGAGAAAGTGTCTTTTGTTTTTCCATATCCCTCTAAACAACGTCAGAAAAAAATAAAAACAAAATCGACAAATTTCGTTGTCTTAGGTATATCTCCGAAAATACTCGGAATTTTGAAACTTTCTAAACAGCATATTGTTAGGCTTAAAAATGCTCAACTTTTCTCTGATTTAACCATCTTCGTATCTCTAACGGTTTCCAAGATCCCCATGATAGACATCCTTATCTTGGACACACTGTATATGTCTGGAAAAACGTCATAAGTGAAACTGTTACGTTTGCTAAAAGATGGAGCAAGTGTCATTTTGTCAATCGAACAAAATCGTCTCAGTAAAAATGTCATAATTCACTTGGTCAGGTAATGGAAATGTTCGACATTTTCATTAAAAACGTCATATCTATAAAAGTGTTATAATAATTATTCATATACGTGTAATTTTTCCAGAAAACGTCTTATTTTCAATTGTGTCGTTTTTGATGATGAGATTTTTTTTCAAGAAAAGTGACACATCTATGAAGAAATACGTTTCTTTTTTTATCTTTAAATATCTTGCTAGTGTTTTCTCAGTTATTCGACTTATTTTTTTGATGATATCAGAACATAAGGATCAAAAAAGCATAATTAGGTTGTCGACAACAATTCATAGATGGCGCTACAAATATTTAAGGCGCTTTCTTTTGGGCAAACTAGATCTGGGCCTCAATATCTGCCGGGCCTTATTACAGGATGATGTGGCTTATGTACCTTGTTCCCTCGAGCGCGTCAATTGATTAATTACATGCCCTATCTATAGGTGTCGCTAGTAAACCTGGTAATGGCAGTTGGCATAAGTGTGGAGTTTTGTTCGCATCTAGTGCACAGTTTCTCTGTGTCAATAAAACCAACAAGAGTGGAACGAGCTGCGGATTGTTTGGCAAAAATGGGCAGTTCGATTTTCTCGGGAATCACGCTGACAAAGTTTGGCGGCATTATCGTGTTGTACTTTGCCAAGTCGCAGATTTTCCAAGTTTTCTACTTTAGGATGTATCTGGGAATTGTGCTGTTGGGGGCGGCGCATGGGCTGGTGTTTTTGCCGGTGTTGTTGAGTTTTATTGGTAAGTCCATTTTTTAGAATAATAAATATTAAGTACTATGTTTTAACAACTAAAATAGAGGCTCTTACTAATTATTTGATGATATAAGAGTAGTGAAAGCCTCTATTTTTAATTTTTGTAGATATTAATTTATCAGAGCCTAGAACATTGAAGGATCAGAATCAGCATTTTTTTGAAAAAATTCCCCTTACACCGTTATTTTTTAACAGTTGAAGATATTTTTTCTAATCACAACTTTTAAAAAGTTTTTTTACGTTTATAACAAAGAAAGTAGACACAATATGGCAACCTTGACGTCCTGGCTTTGTAGTTTGTTGATTTTATTTAATTTTTTAAAAGTTATTTTTTCCATTTTAGGCAATTAAAATGTATGGAATGTTTTCCATCAAAATTCATTGACTATGAGTGATATTTTCTATTTAGGGCAATAATAAGAAGGGGGGAAATGTGCAAAAAAATACAAAAACCACAACAAAAAGTTCTTCTGTGCGAAAATTTCAATTTTGGGCATTTTATTGTTTTTTTTTTCATTAAAAAAAGTTAAAAATACGAAAAATTGATTATATGAAATAAATTTATTTGGCAAGTATTTTTATTTTTGACTAATGTAACAAAAAAGCCTCTCAATTCATCAAATTGTGAAAAATATATTTTTTTTTGTATTGACCAACATTCACTGATAAAAACAGTTGTATCTTGAAAACTACAAGAGATAGAGTTCTGATTTTTGTACCAGTGAATTCTACACAAAATTTTCCATGGAAATCACTAAAAAAATGTCCATGTTCATTGGGGAAAATTTCGAGAACATTTGTCCCAAACATGAGTGTTGTTATTATTTTTATTGACCAGAATTCACCCATAAAAACAGTTGTGTCTTGAAAACTACAAGAGATAGAGTTCTGATTTTTGTACCAGTGAATTCTACACAAAGTTTTCCATGGAAATCACTAAAAAAATGTCCATGTTCATTGGGGAAAATTTCGAGAAAATTCGTCCCAAACATGAGTGTTGTTATTATTTTTCTTGACCAGAATTCACCCATAAAAACAGTTGTATCTTGAAAACTACAAGAGATAGAGTTCTGATTTTTGTACCAGTGAATTCTACACAAAATTTCCCGTGGAAATCACTAAAAAAATGTCCATGTTCATTGGGGAAAATTCCGAGAAAATTCTTCCCAAACATGAGTGTTGTTATTATTTTTATTGACCAACATTCACTGATAAAAACAGTTGTATCTTGAAAACTACAAGAGATAGAGTTCTGATTTTTGTACCAGTGAATTCTACACAAAATTTTCTATGGAAATCACTAAAAAAATGTCCATGTTCATTGGGGAAAATTCCGAGAAAATTTGTCCCAAACATGAGTGTTGTTATTATTTTTCTTGACCAGAATTCACCCATAAAAACAGTTGTATCTTGAAAACTACAAGAGATAGAGTTCTGATTTTTGTACCAGTGAATTCTACACAAAATTTTCCATGGAAATCACTAAAAAAATGTCCATGTTCATTGGGGAAAATTCCGAGAAAATTTGTCCCAAACATGAGTGTTGTTATTATTTTTATCGACCAACATTCACTCATTAAAACAATTGTATCTTAAAAACTACAAGAGATAGAGTTCTGATTTTTGTACCAGTGAATTCAACACAAAATTTTCCATGGAAATCACTAAGAAAATGTCAATGTTCATTGGGGAAAATTTCGAGAAAATTCGTCCCAAACATGAGTGTTGTTATTATTTTTATCGACCAACATTCACTCATTAAAACAATTGTATCTTAAAAACTACAAGAGATAGAGTTCTGATTTTTGCACCAGTGAATTCTACACAAAATTTTCCATGGAAATCACTAAAAAAATGTCCATGTTCATTGAGGTAAATTTCGAGAAAATTCGTCCCAAACATAAGTGTTGTTATTATTTTCATTGACCAACATTCACTGATAAAAACAGTTGTATCTTGAAAACTATAAGAGATAGAGTTCTGATTTTTGTACCAGTGAATTCTACACAAAATTTTCCATGGAAATCACTAAAAAAATGTCCATGTTCATTGGGGAAAATTCCGAGAAAATTTGTCCCAAACATGAGTGTTGTTATTATTTTTATCGACCAACATTCACTCATTAAAACAATTGTATCTTAAAAACTACAAGAGATAGAGTTCTGATTTTTGTACCAGTGAATTCTACACAAAATTTTTCATGGAAATCACTAAAAAAATGTCCATGTTCATTGAGGTAAATTTCGAGAAAATTCGTCCCAAACATAAGTGTTGTTATTATTTTCATTGACCAACATTCACTGATAAAAACAGTTGTATCTTGAAAACTATAAGAGATAGAGTTCTGATTTTTGTACCAGTGAATTCAACACAAAATTTTCCATGGAAATCACTAAAAAAATGTCCATGTTCATTGGGGAAAATTTCGAGAAAATTCGTCCCAAACATGAGTGTTGTTATCATTTTTATTGAACAAAATTCACCCATAAAAACAGTTGTATCTTGAAAACTACAAGAGATAGAGTTCTGATTTTTGTACCAGTGAATTCTACACAAAATTTTCCATGGAGATCACTAAAAAAATGTCCATGTTCATTGGGGAAAATTTCGAGAAAATTCGTCCCAAAAATGAGTGTTGTTATTATTTTTATTGAACAAAATTCACCCATAAAAACAGTTGTATCTTGAAAACTACAAGAGATAGAGTTCTGATTTTTGTACCAGTGAATTCTACACAAAATTTTCCATGGAGATCACTAAAAAAATGTCCATGTTCATTGGGGAAAATTTCGAGAAAATTCGTCCCAAAAATGAGTGTTGTTATTATTTTTATTGAACAAAATTCACCCATAAAAACAGTTGTATCTTGAAAACTACAAGAGATAGAGTTCTGATTTTTGTACCAGTGAATTCTACACAAAATTTTCCATGGAAATCACTAAAAAAATGTCCATGTTCATTGGGGAAAATTTCGAGAAAATTCGTCCCAAACATGAGTGTTGTTATCATTTTTATTGACCAACATTCACTGATAAAAAGAGTTGTATCTTGAAAACTTCAAGAGATAGAGTTCTGATTTTTGTACCAGTGAATTCTACACGAAATTTTCCATGTAAATCACTAAAAAAATGTCCATGTTCATCGGGGAAAATTCCGAGAAAATTCGTCCCAAACATGAGTGTTGTTATTATTTTTATTGACCAACATTCACTGATAAAAACAGTTGTATCTTGAAAACTACAAGAGATACAGTTCTGATTTTTGTACCAGTGAATTCTACACAAAATTTTCCATGGAGATCACTAAAAAAATGTCCATGTTCATTGGGGAAAATTTCGAGAAAATTCGTCCCAAACATGAGTGTTGTTATCATTTTTATTGAACAAAATTCACCCATAAAAACAGTTGTATCTTGAAAACTACAAGAGATAGAGTTCTGATTTTTGTACCAGTGAATTCTACACAAAATTTTCCATGGAGATCACTAAAAAAATGTCCATGTTCATTGGGGAAAATTTCGAGAAAATTCGTCCCAAAAATGAGTGTTGTTATTATTTTTATTGAACAAAATTCACCCATAAAAACAGTTGTATCTTGAAAACTACAAGAGATAGAGTTCTGATTTTTGTACCAGTGAATTCTACACAAAATTTTCCATGGAGATCACTAAAAAAATGTCCATGTTCATTGGGGAAAATTTCGAGAAAATTCGTCCCAAAAATGAGTGTTGTTATTATTTTTATTGAACAAAATTCACCCATAAAAACAGTTGTATCTTGAAAACTACAAGAGATAGAGTTCTGATTTTTGTACCAGTGAATTCTACACAAAATTTTCCATGGAAATCACTAAAAAAATGTCCATGTTCATTGGGGAAAATTTCGAGAAAATTCGTCCCAAACATGAGTGTTGTTATCATTTTTATTGACCAACATTCACTGATAAAAAGAGTTGTATCTTGAAAACTTCAAGAGATAGAGTTCTGATTTTTGTACCAGTGAATTCTACACGAAATTTTCCATGTAAATCACTAAAAAAATGTCCATGTTCATCGGGGAAAATTCCGAGAAAATTCGTCCCAAACATGAGTGTTGTTATTATTTTTATCGACCAACATTCACTCATTAAAACAATTATATCTTAAAAACTACAAGAGATAGAGTTCTGATTTTTGTACCAGTGAATTCTACACAAAATTTTCCATGAAAATCACTAAAAAAATGTCCATGTTCTTTGAGGTAAATTTCGAGAAAATTCGTCCCAAACATGAGTGTTGTTATTATTTTTATTGACCAACATTCACTGATAAAAACAGTTGTATCTTGAAAACTTCAAGAGATAGAGTTCTGATTTTTGTACCAGTGAATTCTACACAAAATTTTCCATGGAAATCACTAAAAAAATGTCCATGTTCATCGGGGAAAATTCCGAGAAAATTCGTCCCAAACATGAGTGTTGTTATTATTTTTATTGACCAACATTCACTGATAAAAACAGTTGTATCTTGAAAACTACAAGAGATACAGTTCTGATTTTTGTACCAGTGAATTCTACACAGAATTTTCCATGAAAATCACTAAAAAAATGTCCATGTCCATTGGGGAAAATTCCAAGAAAATTCGTCCCAAACATGAGTGTTGTTATTATTTTTATTGACCAACATTCACTCATTAAAACAGTTGTATCTTGAAAACTACAAGAGATAGAGTTCTGATTTTTGTACCAGTGAATTCTACACAAGATTTTCCATGGAAATCACCAAAAAAATGTCCATGTTCATTGGGGAAAATTTCGAGAAAATTTGTCCCAAACATGAGTGTTGTTATTATTTTTATTGACCAACATTCACTGATAAAAACAGTTGTATCTTGAAAACTGCAAGAGATAGAGTTCTGATTTTTGTACCAGTGAATTCTACACAAAATTTTCCATGGAAATCACTAAAAAAATGTCCATGTTCATTGGGGAAAATTTCGAGAAAATTTGTCCCAAACATGAGTGTTGTTATTATTTTTATCGACCAACATTCACTCATTAAAACAATTATATCTTAAAAACTACAAGAGATAGAGTTCTGATTTTTGTACCAGTGAATTCTACACAAAATTTTCCATGAAAATCACTAAAAAAATGTCCATGTTCTTTGAGGTAAATTTCGAGAAAATTCGTCCCAAACATGAGTGTTGTTATTATTTTTATTGACCAACATTCACTGATAAAAACAGTTGTATCTTGAAAACTACAAGAGATAGAGTTCTGATTTTTGTACCAGTGAATTCTACACGAAATTTTCCATGAAAATCACTAAAAAAATGTCCATGTTCATTGGGGAAAATTTTGAGAAAATTCGTCCCAAACATGAGTGTTGTTATTATTTTTATTGACCAACATTCACTGATAAAAACAGTTGTATCTTGAAAACTACAAGAGATACAGTTCTGATTTTTGTACCAGTTAATTCTACACAGAATTTTCCATGAAAATCACTAAAAAAATGTCCATGTCCATTGGGGAAAATTCCAAGAAAATTCGTCCCAAACATGAGCGTTGTTATTATTTTTATTGACCAACATTCACTCATAAAAACAGTTGTATCTTGAAAACTACAAGAGATACAGTTCTGATTTTTGTACCAGTGAATTCTACACAGAATTTTCCATGAAAATCACTAAAAAAATGTCCATGTCCATTGGGGAAAATTCCAAGAAAATTTGTCCCAAACATGAGTGTTGTTATTATTTTTATTGACCAACATTCACTGATAAAAACAGTTGTATCTTGAAAACTACAAGAGATACAGTTCTGATTTTTGTACCAGTGAATTCTACACAAGATTTTCCATGGAAATCACTAAAAAAATGTCCATGTTCATTGGGGAAAATTCCGAGAAAATTCGTCCCAAACATGAGTGTTGTTATTATTTTTATTGACCAACATTCACTGATAAAAACAGTTGTATCTTGAAAACTACAAGAGATAGAGTTCTGATTTTTGTACCAGTGAATTCTACACAAAATTTTCCATGGAAATCACTATAAAAATGTCTATGTTCATTGGGGAAAATTTCGAGAAAATTCGTCCCAAACATGAGTGTTGTTATTATTTTTATTGACCAACATTCACTGATAAAAACAGTTGTATCTTGAAAACTACAAGAGATAGAGTTCTGATTTTTGTACCAGTGAATTCTACACAAAATTTTCCATGGAAATCACTATAAAAATGTCTATGTTCATTGGGGAAAATTTCGAGAAAATTCGTCCCAAACATGAGTGTTGTTATTATTTTTATTGACCAACATTCACTGATAAAAACAGTTGTATCTTGAAAACTACAAGAGATAGAGTTCTGATTTTTGTACCAGTGAATTCTACACAAAATTTTCCATGGAAATCACTATAAAAATGTCTATGTTCATTGGGGAAAATTTCGAGAAAATTCGTCCCAAACATGAGTGTTGTTATTATTTTTATTGACCAACATTCACTGATAAAAACAGTTGTATCTTGAAAACTACAAGAGATACAGTTCTGATTTTTGTACCAGTGAATTCTACACAGAATTTTCCATGAAAATCACTAAAAAAATGTCCATGTCCATTGGGGAAAATTCCAAGAAAATTCGTCCCAAACATGAGTGTTGTTATTATTTTTATTGACCAACATTCACTGATAAAAACAGTTGTATCTTGAAAACTACAAGAGATAGAGTTCTGATTTTTGTACCAGTGAATTCTACACGAAATTTTCCATGAAAATCATCAAGAAAATGTCCATGTTCATTTGAGAAAAATCTGTCCCTAACATGAGTGTTGTTATTTTTTCTGTTGACCAACTTTAACTCATAAATTAAATTAGGAAATGTTTGTAAATCTGGCAAGCACGTGTACCATTTTCTCTGTTTTTTACTGGTTCTAGTTTTTCAATGTTTTAAGGTTAGAGCAGTCATGGGCAAATCAACTAATAATAACCAATAATCTGCCTGACACTGGACTAGTGCCCTAAAATGCTAGACAGGCGAAATATTTTCACTCTGCTTATATAAATTGTACATAAAATGGCATTTTGGTGTTGTGACTGTTGATTTAGTTGTCTTACCCTTGCTTTTGAACACAGGAAGTCCGATGAATAAGGAAAAATTGGCCAAGCACCGGAATTTAAACAACGACCATTTCCAGGAAACCCATTTTGGCAGAGTAAGGATCTTTTGTCGATAGTTATTGGTTTTATGGTAGTTTTGGCACAAGAGTGTTGTTTATTGCTGTTTGTTTAGGCATGATGACGCAGAGACGTCAACCATCTACGTCGCATGCGCAGTGCTCCCAGCGCACTCTGGAGGAACCAATCGAACCAACTGACTCGTCGCCCCTCTTGCGGTCTGCATCCCGACAAAGTTACCACTCTTTAAGCAGCGATTGAGACATATTTTTGTCTTTTGTGATAATAAGGGTATTAAAGATTGGTCCTTCGGAGCAACAGTTATAGGAAATATGTTATGTCAATGTAGCTTTACGTTTGTTGAAAAATTTTTCTATTTATGTAAAAGTTACTTAATCTCGATAATTCGTCCACATTTTTGCTGATTTTTGTCTGTATTGGCTTCCGTCACATTCCATAAACATTTATATTTTTTCTTATCTGATTCGATTTAATAAAATCTAAACTTGTACAGGTTTTTGTGTATAAATAATAAAGTGTGTATTTTTATCAAATTGGTTGATTTTTTTTGGAACTAGTGCTATTTCATTTTATAGGTGGCGTTGGTTCCTGTCTAGCTCATCATGAATTAAAATGGCGATTATGGTTGACTGATTCAATATCTAGTTCACAGATGGCGATGTTTGAGTCAAATCACCGTATTTTCTTCACTCATGAAGGTGTTTTGTCTACCCCCCCACCGAAATAATTCGAACCACTGTATTTTGTCCACCCATGACGATATTAAGAACAACTGAATTTTGTCCACCCATGATGATATCGAGGACGATATTTAGGACCACTGTATTTTGTCCACCCATGAAAGTAATTCGAGCCGTTGTATTTTTATCAAATTGGTGTTTTTTTCTGGATCTAGTGCTATTTTATTTTATAGGTGGCGTTGGTTCCTGTCTAGCTCATCATGAATTAAAATGGCGATTATGGTTGACTGATTCAATATCTAGTTCACAGATGGCGATGTTTTATTCAAATCACCGTGTGTTCTCCACTCATGACGATATTTAGAACCACTATATTTTTGTCCACCCATGAATATTCAGGACCACTGTATTTTGTCCACCCTTGACGATATTTTGGACCACTGTATTTTTATCAAATTGGTGTTTTTTTTTTGTTCTAGTGCTATTTCATTTTATAGGTGGCGTTGGTTCTTGTCTAGCTCATCATGAATTAAAATGGCGATTATGGTTGACTGATTCAATATCTAGTTCACAGATGGCGATGTTTTATTCAAATCACCGTATTTTCTCCACTCATGACGATATTTAGAACCACCATATTTTTGTCCACCCATGAATATTTAGGACCACTGTATTTTGTCCACTCATGAAAATAATTTGAATCACTGTATTTTTTCCACCAATGATGATTTCGAGGACGATATTTAGGACCACTGTATTTCGTCCACCCATGACGATATTTTGGACCACTTTATTTTTATCAAATTGGTGTATTTTTTTTGGTTCTAGTGCTATTTCATTTTATAGGTGGCGTTGGTTCCTGTCTAGCTCATCATGAATTAAAATGGCGATTATGGTTGACTGATTCAATATGTAGTTCACAGATGGCGATGTTTTATTCAAATCACCGTGTGTTCTCCACTCATGACGATATTTAGAACCACAATATTTTTTTCCACTCATGAATATTCAGGACCACTTTATTTTGTCCACTCATGACGATATTTTGGACCACTTTATTTTGTCCACCCATGACGATATTTTGGACCACTTACTTTATTTTGTCCACCCATGACGATATTTTGGACCACTTTATTTTGTCCACCCATGACGATATTTTGGACCACTTACTTTATTTTGTCCACCCATGACGATATTTTGGACCACTTCATTTTGTCCACCCATGACGATATTTTGGACCACTTTATTTTGTCCACCCATGACGACATTTTGGACCAATGTATTTTGCCAACAACCCACGATTATATCTCCGATGAAATAAACCCACTTCAACTTAAACACACATCTATTTTTCCAACTAAATCTAAATAGGTATCGAAATATCCTTGGCCGAGGCCACCAAAATCTGTTCAATAGTCCAGCCGACGTTCCTGATATTTTTCGAAACCTTGCACCACAACTCCCCATGATGAGGCTCTGCTGCTAAACATCGCTGCTTCACCTCCTCCTGTTTGTCTTTGGTGCCATGTAGCTGTTCGAAGCGATACCTAAACAAACACCTATAATGCCCAACATTCCTCTAACTCACTTACCAATTGGCCCAAGCATCTCCCAGGTCCGGATCCAATTTCAAAGCCCTCTGGAACCACTCCCGACACTTACTAACTTTCCTTTCGGACCAAAACAACCGGCTGACGGCAAGGAGCACGTTGGGGTCGTGCTCGCACTTTTTTAAGGCATCAACCGATCTGGTCTTGCGTTGTGGCCTTGCCTCCATGAAAATACTCTCCGCCCACAAAACCCCCGCGTTTGGACATTCCTGCAAGGCCTTGGCCATCATGGAGTTGGCAATTTCCTTCATTCCTGCTCTCAGCTCCACTCTAATAGCTTCCAGCCATAGCTGGTCGTTTTTTGGGTTTTTAAGTCGGGCCTTTTCGAGGACTGAACGAGCTTTGATGAGTAGACCCCGTTTTTCTTCCAAGCGCGACAGTTGAATCCAGAGAGGAATCGAGTTCTGGCACTTTTTGATCCCATTGTTGTAGGCCTCAAACGCCTTGTCCAACTCTTTTTTGTGTTCGTAAATCTGCCCGTACATCATCCACAATTTGGCGAAGTCTGGAAACACTTTGATGGCCTCGTCTAAGAGCTTCAAGGCAGCGTTTAGATCGTTCAACGACCATTCCAGCTTGGCACTCTTCATCATGACACGTGGCGTTGGGGCGGAGCCTCTGGCCTTGGCCAACAATCTCCTAGCCCTCTCGTACTCCTTATTTTCAGACTCCAGCTTCACTGCGGCCAACCAAATTTCCTCACTGTTGGGGTTGGCTTGGAAGGCTAAAGACAAAATACCACGAGCTGCTGGCACGTCTCCTGCTAGCCATTTGCTTTTGGCCCCCATCAACCACAGCACCTCGCTCTTTGGACAATGGGCCACAGCGCGTTGCAGCAAACTTTCCAGACTCTCTCTTGTTCCGTGGCTTTTTTCCAGATAAGCTGCCCGTAACCAAATCGACTTTTTTCCTGGGAATGTGGCCAAAGCAATGTTGTAGATTTGTCGGGCGCACTCGTACGCCCCCTGTGCGGTACACTGGAAAACAACTTTGACGTTTCAATTTCGAAATAGACAAACTAAGACGTGACACCACAAAAATGGGTGGAGTTATTAGTTATAAGCTCCACCCAGTTGTGACGTCAGTCTTAGCATAGATGGCGTACGTTTTCGGCATCTTCCATCCACGTGTGTTTTTGATCTTCCGACTCTACTCCGTACGCTAGAATAGATTTGATGATGGCGCGGCAACAATGGATGTGGCCGCCCTTTTCGCTTTCTGTCGCTTCTTTGAACCAGTGTTCGCGGTTTATTTCGACGCCATTTGAGCTAAAATGTTGATGGAGTTATTAGCCCTTATAAACTCCCTTATGATAATTCAAACTTGAATTAATCAGGAAAAAAAATGTGTTCCATCCTTGCCTAGGGGAGTGCTAACCGTCTTTCCTTTCATACAACACGTTAATTAACGTTAAATTTGTTGTATATCAAAGTAAAACACGTAAATATAATGTGCGCCATCTAGGAATGGTTTTGCGATTTTGAAACTGTGATCAAACGTGGGGCGAGCATTGGATCTAGAAGTTGAGACAAATGGGACAGTGGGGATCCTACCTTGTTGCCGTTATTCACTTGAAGTTAATGAAAAAGTATAGAACAAACCAAAGAGCTACGATTTTTTAAATTTTGCCTGGAAAAAATTGACATTACTTTATAAATCACTTTGTATATCTGAAATGAGAAATTGGACGATTCGTAGATGTGACATACATTCAGGCAATTAGTGACCAAATTTGAAGCTGATACAAAGAACAAAGAGAGCTATGATTTAAAAAAAAAACAATAATTTATAAATCACCCTATAAAACTAAAATTAAAAATTTTCAGAAATTAAACAATTCATTGATCTAAAGTGAATACATTGAGGCAACTTATGGCCAAATTTGAAATTGATATCACAAAACCTCGCACAAAACACAAAGAGATTTGATATTTGAAAGTTTCACCCTGTATGTCTGGAATTCTCTAGAATTGAATGATTTCGTGTAGTTTAAAGTTGCCACGTCATCAAAACTTGAAAATCCGATAGCTCCATTATTAATTATTATAGATGGATTTAGACATTAAAAAAATAAGGCAGGTAAAATTGTCTTCAAAAAGCTTTTTTCCGCTTGAAAATCGTGTTAATTGTAACGGAGTTATGATAGTTTGAACGTTGCCACGTCACCCAACTTCAAAGCTCCATAGCACCAGCATTTACAGAAGAATTTTGATATTTAAAAAACCAGTTCAAAGCGGATAAAATTGTCTTTAAAATACATTTTTTCGGTTGAAAATCATGGGAATTTTAACGGAATTATGGTAGATTGAACGTTGCCACGTCGCCAAAACTTCAAAACCACATAGCTGACATTATTTGCTAATAAAATTAAATCCAGCAATAAAATCAATACTCAAATAGGAAAAACTCATTCTTGAGAAACTATTTGACGAATCAAAAACTCTAAATAACAAGTTGAACGTCTTCGTTTGAATCCTGTGAAAATCTCTGAAAAAGCAAAAAAAAACAAACCTGAACTAACCCAAAACACCTAAACAGATCTTGACAAACCCAAAAAAAACTCGACAATACCCGAACTGATCCAAAATAGTCCGAACAAATCTTGATAAACCCAAACAAACCCAAAACAACCTCAACAAACCCAAAATAATCCGAACGAATCTTAACAAAATCCTCACCTCAACGAACTAATAAACTACTAAAAACGCAAAAAAAAACAAACCTGAACTAACCCAAAACACCTAAACAAATCCAAACAAATCTTGACAAACCCAAAAAAAACTCGAAAACACCCGAACTGATCCAAATTAGTCCGAACAAATCTTAATAAACCCAAACAAACCCAAAACAACCTCAACAAACCCAAAATAATCCAAACAAATCTTAACAAAATCCTCACCTCAACGAACTAATAAAGTACTAAAAACGCAAAAAAAAACAAACCTGAAGTAGCCCAAAACACCTAAACAAACCCAAAAAAAACTCGAAAACACCCGAACTGATCCAAAATAGTCCGAACAAATCTTGATAAACCCAAACAAACCCAAAACAACCTCAACAAACCCAAAATAATCCAAACAAATCTTAACAAAATCCTCACCTCAACGAACTAATAAAGTACTAAAAACGCAAAAAAAAACAAACCTGAAGTAGCCCAAAACACCTAAACAAACCCAAAAAAAACTCGAAAACACCCGAACTGATCCAAAATAGTCCGAACAAATCTTGATAAACCCAAACAAACCCAAAACAACCTCAACAAACCCAAAACAACCTCAACAAACCCAAAATAATCCAAACAAATCTTAACAAAATCCTCACCTCAACGAACTAATAAAGTACTAAAAACGCAAAAAAAAACAAACCTGAAGTAGCCCAAAACACCTAAACAAACCCAAAAAAAACTCGAAAACACCCGAACTGATCCAAAATAGTCCGAACAAATCTTGATAAACCCAAACAAACCCAAAACAACCTCAACAAACCCAAAATAATCCAAACAAATCTTAACAAAATCCTCACCTCAACGAACTAATAAACTACTAAAAACGCAAAAAAAAACAAACCTGAACTAACCCAAAACACCTAAACAAATCCAAACAAATCTTGACAAACCCAAAAAAAACTCGAAAACGCCCGAACTGATCCAAATTAGTCCGAACAAATCTTAATAAACCCAAACAAACCCAAAACAACCTCAACAAACCCAAAATAATCCAAACAAATCTTAACAAAATCCTCACCTCAACGAACTAATAAACTACTAAAAACGCAAAAAAAAACAAACCTGAACTAACCCAAAACACCTAAACAAATCCAAACAAATCTTGACAAACCCAAAAAAAACTCGAAAACACCCGAACTGATCCAAATTAGTCCGAACAAATCTTAATAAACCCAAACAAACCCAAAACAACCTCAACAAACCCAAAATAATCCAAACAAATCTTAACAAAATCCTCACCTCAACGAACTAATAAAGTACTAAAAACGCAAAAAAAAACAAACCTGAAGTAGCCCAAAACACCTAAACAAACCCAAAAAAAACTCGAAAACACCCGAACTGATCCAAAATAGTCCGAACAAATCTTGATAAACCCAAACAAACCCAAAACAACCTCAACAAACCCAAAATAATCCAAACAAATCTTAACAAAATCCTCACCTCAACGAACTAATAAACTACTAAAAACGCAAAAAAAAACAAACCTGAACTAACCCAAAACACCTAAACAAATCCAAACAAATCTTGACAAACCCAAAAAAAACTCGAAAACACCCGAACTGATCCAAATTAGTCCGAACAAATCTTAATAAACCCAAACAAACCCAAAACAACCTCAACAAACCCAAAATAATCCAAACAAATCTTAACAAAATCCTCACCTCAACGAACTAATAAACTACTAAAAACGCAAAAAAAAACAAACCTGAAGTAGCCCAAAACACCTAAACAAACCCAAAAAAAACTCGAAAACACCCGAACTGATCCAAAATAGTCCGAACAAATCTTGATAAACCCAAACAAACCCAAAACAACCTCAACAAACCCAAAATAATCCAAACAAATCTTAACAAAATCCTCACCTCAACGAACTAATAAACTACTAAAAACGCAAAAAAAAACAAACCTGAACTAACCCAAAACACCTAAACAAATCCAAACAAATCTTGACAAACCCAAAAAAAACTCGAAAACGCCCGAACTGATCCAAATTAGTCCGAACAAATCTTAATAAACCCAAACAAACCCAAAACAACCTCAACAAACCCAAAATAATCCAAACAAATCTTAACAAAATCCTCACCTCAACGAACTAATAAACTACTAAAAACGCAAAAAAAAACAAACCTGAACTAACCCAAAACACCTAAACAAATCCAAACAAATCTTGACAAACCCAAAAAAAACTCGAAAACGCCCGAACTGATCCAAATTAGTCCGAACAAATCTTAATAAACCCAAACAAACCCAAAACAACCTCAACAAACCCAAAATAATCCAAACAAATCTTAACAAAATCCTCACCTCAACGAACTAATAAAGTACTAAAAACGCAAAAAAAAACAAACCTGAAGTAGCCCAAAACACCTAAACAAACCCAAAAAAAACTCGAAAACACCCGAACTGATCCAAAATAGTCCGAACAAATCTTGATAAACCCAAACAAACCCAAAACAACCTCAACAAACCCAAAATAATCCAAACAAATCTTAACAAAATCCTCACCTCAACGAACTAATAAACTACTAAAAACGCAAAAAAAAACAAACCTGAACTAACCCAAAACACCTAAACAAATCCAAACAAATCTTGACAAACCCAAAAAAAACTCGAAAACACCCGAACTGATCCAAATTAGTCCGAACAAATCTTAATAAACCCAAACAAACCCAAAACAACCTCAACAAACCCAAAATAATCCGAACCAATCTTAACAAAATCCTCACCTCAACGAACTAATAAACTACTAAAAACGCAAAAAAAAACAAACCTGAACTAACCCAAAACACCTAAACAAATCCAAACAAATCTTGACAAACCCAAAAAAAACTCGAAAACACCCGAACTGATCCAAATTAGTCCGAACAAATCTTAATAAACCCAAACAAACCCAAAACAACCTCAACAAACCCAAAATAATCCAAACAAATCTTAACAAAATCCTCACCTCAACGAACTAATAAAGTACTAAAAACGCAAAAAAAAACAAACCTGAAGTAGCCCAAAACACCTAAACAAACCCAAAAAAAACTCGAAAACACCCGAACTGATCCAAATTAGTCCGAACAAATCTTAATAAACCCAAACAAACCCAAAACAACCTCAACAAACCCAAAATAATCCAAACAAATCTTAACAAAATCCTCACCTCAACGAACTAATAAACTACTAAAAACGCAAAAAAAAACAAACCTGAACTAACCCAAAACACCTAAACAAATCCAAACAAATCTTGACAAACCCAAAAAAAACTCGAAAACACCCGAACTGATCCAAATTAGTCCGAACAAATCTTAATAAACCCAAACAAACCCAAAACAACCTCAACAAACCCAAAATAATCCGAACCAATCTTAACAAAATCCTCACCTCAACGAACTAATAAACTACTAAAAACGCAAAAAAAAACAAACCTGAACTAACCCAAAACACCTAAACAAATCCAAACAAATCTTGACAAACCCAAAAAAAACTCGAAAACACCCGAACTGATCCAAATTAGTCCGAACAAATCTTAATAAACCCAAACAAACCCAAAACAACCTCAACAAACCCAAAATAATCCAAACAAATCTTAACAAAATCCTCACCTCAACGAACTAATAAAGTACTAAAAACGCAAAAAAAAACAAACCTGAAGTAGCCCAAAACACCTAAACAAACCCAAAAAAAACTCGAAAACACCCGAACTGATCCAAAATAGTCCGAACAAATCTTGATAAACCCAAACAAACCCAAAACAACCTCAACAAACCCAAAATAATCCAAACAAATCTTAACAAAATCCTCACCTCAACGAACTAATAAACTACTAAAAACGCAAAAAAAAAACAAACCTGAAGTAGCCCAAAACACCTAAACAAACCCAAAAAAAACTCGAAAACACCCGAACTGATCCAAATTAGTCCGAACAAATCTTAATAAACCCAAACAAACCCAAAACAACCTCAACAAACCCAAAATAATCCAAACAAATCTTAACAAAATCCTCACCTCAACGAACTAATAAACTACTAAAAACGCAAAAAAAAACAAACCTGAAGTAGCCCAAAACACCTAAACAAACCCAAAAAAAACTCGAAAACACCCGAACTGATCCAAAATAGTCCGAACAAATCTTGATAAACCCAAACAAACCCAAAACAACCTCAACAAACCCAAAATAATCCAAACAAATCTTAACAAAATCCTCACCTCAACGAACTAATAAACTACTAAAAACGCAAAAAAAAACAAACCTGAACTAACCCAAAACACCTAAACAAATCCAAACAAATCTTGACAAACCCAAAAAAAACTCGAAAACGCCCGAACTGATCCAAATTAGTCCGAACAAATCTTAATAAACCCAAACAAACCCAAAACAACCTCAACAAACCCAAAATAATCCAAACAAATCTTAACAAAATCCTCACCTCAACGAACTAATAAACTACTAAAAACGCAAAAAAAAACAAACCTGAACTAACCCAAAACACCTAAACAAATCCAAACAAATCTTGACAAACCCAAAAAAAACTCGAAAACACCCGAACTGATCCAAATTAGTCCGAACAAATCTTAATAAACCCAAACAAACCCAAAACAACCTCAACAAACCCAAAATAATCCAAACAAATCTTAACAAAATCCTCACCTCAACGAACTAATAAAGTACTAAAAACGCAAAAAAAAACAAACCTGAAGTAGCCCAAAACACCTAAACAAACCCAAAAAAAACTCGAAAACACCCGAACTGATCCAAAATAGTCCGAACAAATCTTGATAAACCCAAACAAACCCAAAACAACCTCAACAAACCCAAAATAATCCAAACAAATCTTAACAAAATCCTCACCTCAACGAACTAATAAACTACTAAAAACGCAAAAAAAAACAAACCTGAACTAACCCAAAACACCTAAACAAATCCAAACAAATCTTGACAAACCCAAAAAAAACTCGAAAACACCCGAACTGATCCAAATTAGTCCGAACAAATCTTAATAAACCCAAACAAACCCAAAACAACCTCAACAAACCCAAAATAATCCAAACAAATCTTAACAAAATCCTCACCTCAACGAACTAATAAAGTACTAAAAACGCAAAAAAAAACAAACCTGAAGTAGCCCAAAACACCTAAACAAACCCAAAAAAAACTCGAAAACACCCGAACTGATCCAAAATAGTCCGAACAAATCTTGATAAACCCAAACAAACCCAAAACAACCTCAACAAACCCAAAATAATCCAAACAAATCTTAACAAAATCCTCACCTCAACGAACTAATAAACTACTAAAAACGCAAAAAAAAACAAACCTGAACTAACCCAAAACACCTAAACAAATCCAAACAAATCTTGACAAACCCAAAAAAAACTCGAAAACACCCGAACTGATCCAAATTAGTCCGAACAAATCTTAATAAACCCAAACAAACCCAAAACAACCTCAACAAACCCAAAATAATCCAAACAAATCTTAACAAAATCCTCACCTCAACGAACTAATAAAGTACTAAAAACGCAAAAAAAAACAAACCTGAAGTAGCCCAAAACACCTAAACAAACCCAAAAAAAACTCGAAAACACCCGAACTGATCCAAAATAGTCCGAACAAATCTTGATAAACCCAAACAAACCCAAAACAACCTCAACAAACCCAAAATAATCCAAACAAATCTTAACAAAATCCTCACCTCAACGAACTAATAAACTACTAAAAACGCAAAAAAAAACAAACCTGAACTAACCCAAAACACCTAAACAAATCCAAACAAATCTTGACAAACCCAAAAAAAACTCGAAAACACCCGAACTGATCCAAATTAGTCCGAACAAATCTTAATAAACCCAAACAAACCCAAAACAACCTCAACAAACCCAAAATAATCCAAACAAATCTTAACAAAATCCTCACCTCAACGAACTAATAAAGTACTAAAAACGCAAAAAAAAACAAACCTGAAGTAGCCCAAAACACCTAAACAAACCCAAAAAAAACTCGAAAACACCCGAACTGATCCAAAATAGTCCGAACAAATCTTGATAAACCCAAACAAACCCAAAACAACCTCAACAAACCCAAAATAATCCAAACAAATCTTAACAAAATCCTCACCTCAACGAACTAATAAACTACTAAAAACGCAAAAAAAAACAAACCTGAACTAACCCAAAACACCTAAACAAATCCAAACAAATCTTGACAAACCCAAAAAAAACTCGAAAACACCCGAACTGATCCAAATTAGTCCGAACAAATCTTAATAAACCCAAACAAACCCAAAACAACCTCAACAAACCCAAAATAATCCAAACAAATCTTAACAAAATCCTCACCTCAACGAACTAATAAAGTACTAAAAACGCAAAAAAAAACAAACCTGAAGTAGCCCAAAACACCTAAACAAACCCAAAAAAAACTCGAAAACACCCGAACTGATCCAAAATAGTCCGAACAAATCTTGATAAACCCAAACAAACCCAAAACAACCTCAACAAACCCAAAATAATCCAAACAAATCTTAACAAAATCCTCACCTCAACGAACTAATAAACTACTAAAAACGCAAAAAAAAACAAACCTGAACTAACCCAAAACACCTAAACAAATCCAAACAAATCTTGACAAACCCAAAAAAAACTCGAAAACACCCGAACTGATCCAAATTAGTCCGAACAAATCTTAATAAACCCAAACAAACCCAAAACAACCTCAACAAACCCAAAATAATCCAAACAAATCTTAACAAAATCCTCACCTCAACGAACTAATAAAGTACTAAAAACGCAAAAAAAAACAAACCTGAAGTAGCCCAAAACACCTAAACAAACCCAAAAAAAACTCGAAAACACCCGAACTGATCCAAAATAGTCCGAACAAATCTTGATAAACCCAAACAAACCCAAAACAACCTCAACAAACCCAAAATAATCCAAACAAATCTTAACAAAATCCTCACCTCAACGAACTAATAAACTACTAAAAACGCAAAAAAAAACAAACCTGAAGTAGCCCAAAACACCTAAACAAACCCAAAAAAAACTCGAAAACACCCGAACTGATCCAAAATAGTCCGAACAAATCTTGATAAACCCAAACAAACCCAAAACAACCTCAACAAACCCAAAATAATCCAAACAAATCTTAACAAAATCCTCACCTCAACGAACTAATAAACTACTAAAAACGCAAAAAAAAACAAACCTGAAGTAGCCCAAAACACCTAAACAAACCCAAAAAAAACTCGAAAACACCCGAACTGATCCAAAATAGTCCGAACAAATCTTGATAAACCCAAACAAACCCAAAACAACCTCAACAAACCCAAAATAATCCGAACCAATCTTAACAAAATCCTCACCTCAACGAACTAATGGCTCGTTCAATAATCTTCTCCACCATATGATGATTCCCATTAGCTTCCTCCAACTTGGCGGCCGTGGTCCAAATCTGCTTATCCGTCGGAATATTCTCCCGCGCCTTATTCAACACTTTCCTCGCATTTTCGTACGTTTCCAACCTGGCCAAAGCCAGCCACAACTCCACAGCTGTCGGACAACACTCCACAGCTCTGCTCAACAAAATCCTCGCATCCTCCGGATTCTCCAACTCCACTGCCGCCTTCCACAGCCGCACAGAGTTGGGAATATGTTCCAAAGCCTTACGAAACACCCGACGTTTCGTCTTGGTTTCCTGTTCCAGATCGGCAGCTTTAATCCAGATTCGTACAGAAGTGGGAATGTGTCGGGCAGCCTGAGCTATGACAGCCTTGGATGTATCGGGAGGATTCAACCGGGCTGCCTCAAGCCACAAGTCTTCACTTTGTGGGTTAACCTCACAGCCTTTCATAATTAAATTCCTAGCCGCCTGGACTTTGCCGGTTACTTCCTCCAGCCTGGCACTAGCCACCCATGCTGGAGGGTGATTGGGGTTGGTCTCCCGGACACTTTTCAACAACAACCTGGCCTTTTTAATGTCATTTATGTCACCTCCATAGGTGGGGATCATCGATTGTAAGTCCGTCAAGTACCCCTTGGGGTCAACAACTGTCTGTCCTGTCACCGAATCTGACACTTGTGACAGCTTGACGTTCATCAACGTATTCCTAGCCTGGCCGATTTTCCTCAAATCCAGATCGCCAGTGGGAGTGAGCATGCCTGGAGTGGCCGAGCCTGGCACCATACTCGCAAGACCAGAATTAGGATCGATGCTTGTTTGCGCTTCCCCGCCCAAGTTCCGCGATAGAACACTATCAGGCAATGGAGTAAACTTCTCTGCTCTTGGATTACGTTGCTTCTTAGTCCTGGCATCTCCCACTTCAGGAATCAACCTCCATTCGTCAGGACTGACTTGCACCAAGTCTCTTTTCAAGTCACTAAATTGCTGCTGGATTTTGGGACGTTCTTGCCGATAACGCTCTAGTTCCTCCCGCAATCGTTTCTCCCGATACTCCTTTCGTTTTTCATCCATTCTTTTATCGATTGCTTCGTATATAGCGTCAGCTTCAGCGTCATCTTTGTCGTAGGGGTCTTTGGAGAAAAGACTACCGCCGTAGCCACTGAATTCGTCGTAGTTAGAGTCGTTCAAATCCTCCTCCTCCTCCTTTTCCTCCTCCTCTTTTTTGGACCGTTTAGCTAGAGGAGGGGCGTGCCGGTCGTCCGAAACATCGTTGGCATCACGGGCTGGACCGATGTCGGATCTTGTAGTGAATCCTGTTGCTCTGAAATGTGTGTAAATTTCACCATTCCACCTCATGTTGTTTACAAGATTATTTACAGCAATCTTTGTAAATTATATAAATGAAGATATGTGTAAGGAATTCAGTTTGAAGGAAAATTCCTCTCCTGAGAAAATGTTAATGAGCCTGTAAAGTTTGATAAGTAAGGATTTTTGTCTGCTCTGTTGTTTACAAGATTATTTACAATGACAATTCTGCAATAAATATATTTTACAAAACTCCTCACTCTTACACCTCTTTCAAGAGAATATTCACTTACAGGTTTGTAAAGCTTGTTGAGAATTGTTTACAAAATTATTTAGTGACAATAATTCTGTAAAAAAACGTAAAATTTGTGAATTTTATAAAATTCCTCTTCTAAGACAATATTTTAATGGGTCTGTGAAGTTTAATGAGGTTTTTGTGCTCTGTTATTTACAAAATTATTTACAATGACAATTCTGTAAGGAATATAATATTTTACAAAAGTCACTCTAACACTTTTTTTAACAAAATATTTACTTACACGTCTGTGAAGCTTGATGAGAAATGATTACAAAATTATTTAGTGACAATAATTCTGTAAAAAAGTCGTAAAATTTGTAAATTTTTCAAATTTCCTCTTTTTATGGGTTTGTTAATGAGGATTTTTGTCTGCTCTGTTGTTTACAAAATTATTTACAATGACAATTCTGTAATGAATATATTTTACAAAGCTCACCCTTACACATCTTTAAAGAAAATATCTACTTACAGACCTGTAAAGCTTGATGAGAATTGTTTACAAAATTATTTAGTGACATTAATTCTGTAAAAAAATTGTAAATTCTATAAAATTCTTATTCTAAGACAATATTTTTATGGGTCTGTAAAGTTTAATGAGGATTTTTGTCTGCGCTGTTATGTTTACAAAATAATTTACACTGGAAATTCTGTAAGGAAAGTTGTGGTTTTTTTAAATTGCATTAATAAAGAAATGTGTAGGGAATATGGGTGGTTTTTGTAAATTGCATTGATGAAGAAATGTGTAAAGACTATATTTTGCAAAATTCCTCTTCCGAGAGAACATTTAACTGTCTGTGAAGTTTTATGAGAATTTATGTCTGCGCTGTTATGTTTACAAAATTATTTAGAAATTCTGAAGGGAATGTGTAACAAATATATTTTACAAAATTTTTACGAATCTGTAAGGTTTAACGAGGATTTTTGTCTGCTCTCTTATGTTTACAAAATTATTTACAGTGACTGTTCTGTGAGGAATTTATTTTACAAAACTCACTCTTACATCTCGTCTACAAAGAAAATTTACAGGTTCAATGGGGATTGTTTAAAACTAAACAAGCAAATTTGTGGTTCTTGTAAATTGCATTGATAAAGGAATGTGTAAGGAATATATATTACACAATTCACTCTTACACCTCTTCTAAATAAAAATGTACACGGATATACAGTTTAATGAGGATTTTGTTGTTTTCACTGTAAATAATTTTGTAAGGAAATATGTGGTTTTTGTAAACTGTATTATAAAAGAATGTGTGAAAAATATATTGTACACAATCAACTCTAGCACGTCCTCTAAGAAAATATTCACACGGATTTACAGTTTCTGCCTTTGTAAAGTTTACAAAACTATTTACAGTGAGAATTCTGTAAAAGATAATGTAATCGCTGTAGGTTTTATTAATTAAGGAATGTGTAAAGAGTAACTTCTGTAAATTTCACTTTTACCTCTTTTAGAAGAAATTTTACAAGTCTACAAAGTTTAAGGGAGATTTATGCAGATGTATGTTAAAGTTTACAAAATTATTTACAGTGACAATTCTGTAAGAGATAATGTGATCACTGTAATTTTAATTAATAAAGGAATGTGTGTAAAGAATAACTTCTTTGAATTTTACTCTTTTACCTCTTTAAGAACGAGTTTACAAGACAGCAAAGTCTAATGAAATGTTAGGCAGATTTATGTAAAGTTTACAAAACTATTCACAGTGAAATTTTTGTAAGGAAATATGTGGTTTTTGTAAACTGTATTATCAAGGAATGTGTGAAAAATATATTTTACACAATTCACTCTAGCACGTATTCTAATAAAATATTCACACGGATTTACAGTTTCTGCCTGTGTAAAGTTTACAAAACTATTTACAGTGAGAATTCTGTAAAAGATAATGTAATCGCTGTAGGTTTTATTAATTAAGGAATGTGTAAAGAGTAACTTCTGTAAATTTCACTTTTACCTCTTTTAGAAGAAATTTTACAAGTCTACAAAGTTTAAGGGAGATTTATGCAGATGTATGTTAAAGTTTACAAAATTATTTACAGTGACAATTCTGTAAGAGATAATGTAATCGCTGTAAATTTTATTGATTGAGGAATGTGTACAGAGTAACTCCTGTAGATTTCACTCTTATATCTCTTGTAAAACAGTTTTCACAAGTCTACAAAGTGTAAGGGAGATTTTGGCAGATGTATGTAAAGGTTTACAAAATTATTTACAGTGACAATAATTTTGTAAGAGATAATGTAATCACTGTAATTTTAATTAATAAAGGAGTGTGTAAAGAATAACTTCTTTGAATTTTACTCTTTTACCTCTTTAATAACGAGTTTACAAGACAGCAAAGTCTAATGAAATGTTAGGCAGATTCATGTAAAGTTTACAAAACTATTTACAGTGAAATTTTTGTATGGAAATATGTGGTTTTTGTAAACTGCATTATCAAGGAATGTGTGAAAAATATATTTTACACAATTCACTCTAGCACGTATTCTAAGAAAATATTCACACGCATTTACAGTTTCTGCCTGTGCAAAGTTTACAAAACTATTTACAGTGAGAATTCTGTAAAAAATGATGTAATCGCTGTAGGTTTTATTAATTAAGGAATGTGTAAAGAGTAACTTCTGTAAATTTCACGTTTACCTCTTTTAGAACAAATTTTACAAGTCAACAAAGTTTAAGGGAGATTTAAAGGAATGTGTGTACAGAATAACTTCTTTGAATTTTACTCTTTTACCTCTTTAAGAACGATTTTACAAGACAGCAAAGTCTAATGAAATTTTAGGCAGATTTATGTAAAGTTTACAAAACTATTTACAGTGAGAATTCTGTAAAAGATGATGTAGTCGCTGTAGGTTTTATTAATAAAGGTATGTGTAAAGAGTAACTTCTGTAAATTTCACTTTTACCTCTTTTAGAACAAATTTTACAAGTCAACAAAGTTTAAGGGAGATTTTTGCAGATGTATGTTGAAGTTTACAAAATTATTTACAGTGACAATTCTGTAAGAGATAATGTAATCGCTGTAAATTTTATTGATTGAGGGATGTGTACAGAGTAACTCCTCTAAATTTCACTATTTTACTTTTTGTAAAACAGTTTTCACAAGTCTACAAAGTGTAAGGGAGATTTTGGAAGATGTATGTAAAGGTTTTCAAAATTATTTACAGTAACAATAATTTTGTAAGAGATAATGTAATCACTGTAATTTTAATCAATAAAGGAATGTGTGTAAAGAATAACTTATTTGAATTTTACTCTATTACCTCTTTAAGAACGAGTTTACAAGACAGCAAAGTCTAATGAAATTTTAGGCAGATTTATGTAAAGTTTACAAAACTATTCACAGTGAAATTTTTGTAAGGAAATATGTGGTTTTTGTAAACTGTATTATCAAGGAATGTGTGAAAAATATATTTTACACAATTCACTCTAGCACGTATTCTAATAAAATATTCACACGGATTTACAGTTTCTGCCTTTGTAAAGTTTACAAAACTATTTACAGTGAGAATTCTGTAAAAAATGATGTAATCGCTGTAGGTTTTATTAATAAAGGTATGTGTAAAGAGTAACTTCTGTAAATTTCACTCTTACCTCTTTTAGAACCAATTTTACAAGTCAACAAAGTTTAAGGGAGATTTTTGCAGATGTATGTTAAAGTTTACAAAATTATTTACAGTGACAATTCTGTAAGAGATAATGTAATCGCTGTAAATTTTATTGATTGAGGAATGTGTACAGAGTAACTCCTCTAAATTTCACTATTTTACTTCTTGTAAAACAGTTTTCACAAGTCTACAAAGTGTAAGGGAGATTTTGGCAGATTTATGTAAAGGTTTTCCAAATTATTTACAGTGACAATAATTTTGTAAGAGATAATGTAATCACTTTAATTTTAATTAATAAAGGAATGTGTGTAAAGAATAACTTCTTTGAATTTTACTCTTTTACCTCTTTAAGAACGAGTGTACAAGACAGCAAAGTCTAATGAAATTTTAGGCAGATTTATGTAAAGTTTACAAAACTATTCACAGTGAAATTTTTGTAAGGAAATATGTGGTTTTTGTAAACTGTATTATCAAGGAATGTGTGAAAAATATATTTTACACAATTCACTCTAGCACGTATTCTAATAAAATATTCACACGGATTTACAGTTTCTGCCTTTGTAAAGTTTACAAAACTATTTACAGTGAGAATTCTGTAAAAAATGATGTAATCGCTGTAGGTTTTATTAATAAAGGTATGTGTAAAGAGTAACTTCTGTAAATTTCACTCTTACCTCTTTTAGAACCAATTTTACAAGTCAACAAAGTTTAAGGGAGATTTTTGCAGATGTATGTTAAAGTTTACAAAATTATTTACAGTGACAATTCTGTAAGAGATAATGTAATCGCTGTAAATTTTATTGATTGAGGAATGTGTACAGAGTAACTCCTCTAAATTTCACTATTTTACTTCTTGTAAAACAGTTTTCACAAGTCTACAAAGTGTAAGGGAGATTTTGGCAGATTTATGTAAAGGTTTTCCAAATTATTTACAGTGACAATAATTTTGTAAGAGATAATGTAATCACTTTAATTTTAATTAATAAAGGAATGTGTGTAAAGAATAACTTCTTTGAATTTTACTCTTTTACCTCTTTAAGAACGAGTGTACAAGACAGCAAAGTCTAATGAAATTTTAGGCAGATTTATGTAAAGTTTACAAAACTATTTACAGTGAAGATTCTGTAAGAGATTATGTAATCGCTGTAGCTTTATTGATTTGGGTGATGTGTAAAGTGTAACTGTAAATTTCACTGTTTTACCTCTTTTAGAACAATTTTAACAAATCTACAAACGGTAAGAAGGATTTTTGCAAATTTATGTAAAGTTTTACAAAACTATTTACAGTGACAATTCTGTAAGGAACAATGTAGTCGCTTTTTATCGATCAATAAATAATTTTCACTTCACAACATTATTTACATTTTGTAAGGGATTTAGTATAAAACTTCCTCAACTAAATAATCAATTTTACAGTCGCTTATGGGACGCTTACGCATGTAAAACCTATTAGCCCCCTTTTCCTTTTTAGACAACAATTACAACCAATTTTAAACAAAAGAAGCAAACTATATGATAAAATATAAACTAAATTGCCAATTTATGTTACTAAAACATTTATTTTATGCGACTTTAAGATAAACATTTGAAAAAAATTAACTCACCCCCTGCCAACTCCAGCAACATAGCCCAAAGGAGCGGGGACACCTAAAAAGTGCTTTTTATTCCGATTTACCAAAGCCGTCGGCGCGGCGCAGCCATTTTTATCAAAGATTTTTTGTTTAATTAACAATAATCGCGTTATTTATTGAGAAAACACACAACAAATGATTGAAATAAAAACATTCTTGAAAGTGAGGTTATGTTAGTTCAGAATTATGTCAATTTAGTGGAAGTGACAGATTGAGATCGCTTGCCAAATGAGTATCATATCTACATTGCATTTGGCATAAGCCTGACTTTGAACACGAGTACATTGTAGATGGTAGCATATATTCTTGTTTGGCAACCAGAAATTTGTCAGTTCCATCGAAGTAGAATTCATGTAAACCTTACATGACATGGGATGAGGTGTTTTCTTGTGGATGAATTGGGAGCTTTCTATTTCCACAAGTGCCACGTTGCCAGGTCGAAATTTGCACGTAATAACAACAAACCCGTAGAAAAACATATTTTAATCATATAAATAATACTAAAATGGGTTAAATCAAACTGAAATCCTGTACAGCGTAATAAAGCGTCCAATAAATGCTGTTTTCTATAAATACTTCGTTCATTAAACAATTTAGAGTTAAAAAAAAATTAATTATCCGACTTATTGTGCCGTTTTTTCAAAGCATCGGCCAAATCATGTTGAAGGTTCTCCTTTGCGCGGGCATCCTTCAAAGGTTGCACCTAAAAAAACACATTAAACACTCATTAATTAAAAAAAATAAATAAAACAAACCGATCTCAAACTATTGACAATATCCTTGGTTTTGCTGAAATAAATATCGTTCAAAGTGTTGCGGATTTTATTCTCCATTTCCTCCACCATTCTGCCAATGTTGGCAATGTGAGGGTTATTTTCATTAACTGTAGCATCCTGGTCAATCTATCAAATCACCTTATAATAATGAATAAAACCCCATAAATCCTGACCTGTCTAGTCAAGCTCCCGCCCAAATTCATCGTACCCGACCCTGCTTCATTAGTCTGAAGCCACAACATCGCCGTCGACGTCATTTTATAATGCGACGACCTTCCTGAGCTCTTCTCCTGCACCTCAACAACATGCACAGAGTCCCAGCAACCTTTAATCTTCCTGCTACCATCCCCGATTTTTTTTATGAGAATCACCCCGGCAAACCCATGGTCCAAGTCCCAAAAGTACACCGAGCTAACCCCCCCTTCAAAGTACATTTCTCTGTACTGATCGAAGGCTAGATTGGCGTCCAGTTCGAGTTTTCTGAGCCGTTCTGAGGGCATTTGACCGTCGTCCAATGGCGGGTAGTAGGTGTTGGACCATGGAGATCTATAAGAGTCTCCGTCTCGATTATAGTCGCACAACACGTAGTCTTTGCCGGTTTCCTTGTCCTTGGCAATTTTCAATGGTTGGTCCACTGAGGACAAGAGGTCCTCGCACAAAGTGGGAACGAGGTCGATGAGGTCGCTGAGGTTTTTTTCGATTTGTTGAGGAGGGAGTCTTCTCATGAGGTCAAGAGCGCAGTCGAATTGATCTCCCTGTAAGACAAAGTAGTTGGCACGCGGAGTGACGTCATGTCATAAACGTCTAAGGATGGAGACAGACTGTTCGAAATAATTCCAAAGTTCAACGGAGTGGTAGTATTGAAAACAGTGCCGAGTGGTTACAAATAAATAGTAAATACGTGCAGTTGTCAAGCAGTGGCGTAAATATTTGTAAATATAAATCGTGAGTTTTTACATCACATCATCTACAAGGTTTAGTCAAAATAAATGTTGCAGCTCTCATTTAGCTAGAAACCATCATAAATCGAAATTGTGCGATAAACACTAAAATCTAGACAAAAACCCACTCAATTCCTGGCATTTGTTATCAAAAAGATAGCGATTTTCCGGGCAATCTATGACTCAAACATGGATTTTTCACTATAAGTCCCTTCAAAATACCCCATTATGTAAGGAATATTGCTCGATTAAGCTGATTAACAACTATTTTTGAGTTATCTTCAATGGGTGTGCCACAACACCCTCTCTTCTCAGCTTATTTTTAGCAACAACTTTAACAACAAATAATGTACATGGAAACGCCAAGTTTGCTCACCATTTTTCACCAATTAATTTATTTTAAAGACACACAAAACACTAGTTTTTTGAAGATAAAGATAGCCTTAGCTTTTGGCCTTTTTCTGTAAAATAAATATATGAATCACTTTTTGTAGACTAAATCCTGACGTCAGTGACGTCTGACGTTAACGACTTATGTAAGTAAAGTTTACATTAAATTTCACTTCGAAGTGGAACTGACAAGTTTCCACTTGCGAAATGGGGTCATATAGTACCATCTACAATGAATTTGTGTTCCATGTTACGCTGACGACAAATATTATGTAGTTGGTACCGTATGATTCCCATTTGGCAAGCTAAAATTTGACAGCTCCACTTCTAAATTAAATTCAATGTAAACCAGGCATTATGTCATTGCATCAAAGCAGTTCAATGTTGCCAGGCTTCTAAAATAATATTGTATAATATGGTTTTTTAACTATTATGGATGGATAAATGCTGATAATTTTTTTCGAATAAAAAAACTTGATTTTAGACATTGTTTGAGTTTGTGGGTTACCTTTTTTTTAAATTTTCGATTTCTTTCAGTTGTTGTTCATTGAAGATTGGAGTTTGGAGTTCACAATTGTTGTAGTTTTCTCTTCAAAAAAGTGGTCCATTCAGCGATTCTTCGACTTCAAATGATTTTATACTGCTAAAAATGTTCTTTGAAGTTCATAAATGCGTTAATTCGTTGGATATCAGACCTCCTTAAAACCCAAAATTCTTAAGCAGCTTAAGAAATGATTTTCCCAAAACGAAATCAATTCATAGCACTAATCGTGAACAAAAATAGATTTCGATTCCTGACTAGAAGATACTAGAAGAAATTGTAATTGGAAAAAAAGCGTAATAATGACCAATTTTGTGAAGTTTCTCACCAACTTTTGCCACTTGGCAACGTTGCCATCTGTCATTAGCGTCGAAAGTAATGCCTGAGTGACATTGGGTGTGAGTTCGAACTGAAAGTGACAGATTTCCACTTGCCAAACGGGAATCATTTGCTACCATCCACATTGAATTTGGCGTAAGCGTGACTTTGAACACAAATTCAATGTAAGTTAAGCATATGATTCCCGTTTGCCAGAGGAGATATGTCACTTCCACTTCGATGTGGCTAACTTTAGGCTGTAATAACACATTGGTGATGTCACTACTCATAGAAAAGTGTCAAGAAACTCACAGGCTCCAAAAATAAATCATCTCCTCACTTAACCACGCCGCTGGTTAGGCAACACACTAGCCTAGTTTACACCGAAAGCTCGTTTAGTTCGGTCCGATAGGACCAAGTGGGTGGGGATAGTGCGGTAGGACCAATGCTTGCTTCTCGTCCGTTTACACCGCCTTGCAACGCGTGAACTAGATGAGTACGCGCGCAATTCGTCAAACGTCAAAAACAAGTCGAAATTATTTATCAACACAATTCGTAATAAAAAAAAACATAAGTGAGTATGCTCAGATTGCCTTGAAAACTCAGAAGCAACACAATTCACAATAATAACAATCAACATAACCTCATAATTTTGATCCAGATCGAACCAAATTCAGTTCGGTACACCTGCTGGCAAGTACCGAACCAAGAACGGACCAGCTTAGCTCGCAACTGTTTACACCATTCGAACCAAATATTTGGTTCTGATATAGTTCGAATTTAGTACTTGGTCCGCGGACCAAGTTGTCGGTGTAAACTAGGCTACTAACAAGAAGTATGGAACGTTCGAACGTCAAACAACGGGCGCAGTGTTGCCAAGTGAATGATGAACCTTCCTTGAGAATGGATAAAATGGTAATTCTGCTAGCTCGTTGATAATAATTACAAATAAATTATTACAAATTTGAAGATTTTTGCTATTTGAGCATTATATGACAGAGAGGGTTGTTCTTCAAATTATTTTGGGTTATTTTTAATCAGTTTGGGTTAGGTCTGGTTAGCTATCTACACACGAATTCTTCAACCGCTCAAGAAATCAATTTCCTCAATAATATTTCTAAAAAAATCAAAATCATTGATCAACAAAATCATGTTTGGAATGCAGACTATAGAAGATAAGGGAAAATGGAGCCAATCCACTAGGCCTTGAGATTGGAAAAAACTAATAATGGTCAGTTTTTCGAGTTAAATCACGCATTTCTGCCACTTGGCAACGTGGCCATCTGTCATTAGTGTCAAGAATAAGGCAGTGATAACAAATTCTTTACGTCACCATCAATAGTACCTATATAGCATTCGTTTCTTCAACTTTGCATACAACAACACGTAAGTAGAGCCTTTTCCAGTAAATGAATATAAATCACTGGAACTGGATACTGATATTCATCATTCATGACAGTAAACGACGTTGCCAGGTATCAATTATGATCTGATTTTCAAGGGATAATTGAATTTTTTTCCTTCAATCATATACAGGCAGTCTGTTTCATAGTGATACCACTATTCCAAACTCATCAGAATGATGGCCTATCTGAGCAATGAGTACTACACCAGGAGCTGCACTGAACATTCTCCTTGCGTTGCCGGAGCTGGCAATCTGGATAAAGAGGGAAGCGATGTTCGCTCAGGAGGTATGGAAGGAAGCCGTGAGATACCGTTACTGGTGGCGAGACTGACAGCCACGGATGTAAGACTCAGACTTCACAGAAGTTTTGAGGTACACCTTCCATCCAGGGATGAGTGGCGGACTACACTGGCGGAACCACCAGGTAACACACAGATCTGGTCAGGCCAACTCTAAGGCTACAGGAGACGGAGTATACAGACAGGACAGGAATGCCGGGGAGGCTTTCCCTCTCGGAAAGCTTACTACGGTCTTCCAAGCAGAGGTTTTTGCAATCCTAGAGGTAGCAACTAGGTAACAGGTTAAAGGAGGGACAGAAAATAACATAGTTATATTCTGACAGTCGAGCGGCACTAAGGGCATTATGCAAGCCAAGGATCCGATGCCCGCTGGTTCAAGAATGCAGAACAAGAGCAAGAAGGTAAAACTGGTTTGGGTACCACTGGGTACCAGGACATATGGGCATGTTCGGAAACGACCGCGCGGACGAGCTAGCTAGACTAGGGTTTTCATCGCCCCGGCCCGGTCCAGAACCATACCTGGGTCTGAATAAACGACTGATTTCCGAGACCCTGAATGAGTGGGCTTGGGAGAACACAGTAAAAAACTGTAGGAATAACACGATTTGAAGGCAATCCAGAGAGATTATCACACAACCCAACAAACCAAGGACGGCCCGGTTGCTGAACAAGAGTCGGAAGGCACTGAGCATCATCGTAGGCATTCTGACAGGCCATTGCGCAGGCTAAACAGACACCTGAATTTGTTAGGAATATCGAATCACCCCATGCCCCCACTACAGAAGGGCGGAGGAAACCTCCTACCATCTACTGGGACTCTGTGACAGATGGGGTCGTCTGAGGGGGAGGGTCTTAGGAGCGGCAACCATTCCTCGGGGGGAGTCGGGAGATCTGAGCTGGGATGACCTGCTCCGCTTCACGATGAAGACAGAAGATGAGTGGAGTGAAGAGAGTTTGGAAGCACGGGGTTGGCGAAAAGGGCCACTAGGCCTACTCACCGGGCTTTTGTCCCCCCACCCTTACCATTACCATTACCAACCCAACAAAAACGCGGAAATAATTTATTTGAAGCCACGTGGCATGCACGGTAACTAGATTAAGATTTATTAACCGCGTCAAACAAGCTTTACCTGGGAGGGTAAAGGGACAAAAAAAATGAGGTTCAGATCGAAGAATCCAAATAGGATAATTATTTATTACTATCGGATTTGCGTCTTACTTATAATTTTTTTGATTTTGGACGGAAATCGATGAAAAAGAAAGATAAAAGATAAGTATATTACAGGCCAGCCCTGTAAAAATACAAAATTGTTGATTTTTGTAAGAGAAAATTTATCTTAAATGTCATTTCTGTTAAAGTTTTTACTTATTTTGAAAATTCAATTTTCCATAAGAAACTTCAACAATGAATAATTACACTCAAAAATATAAGAGTGTATTCTTTTTACCCAATTTTGAATTTTTTTACCAACCCTGATGTATTATTTCTGCATATCATCTTCATCGTTTTCCGTACAAAATTTTAAAAAATATATAATGAATCAACATCAGCAACTTCTTCTGAGAAATTTGAACAGGTAGAGATGATATGGGTTTTAGATAAAAGATTTGATAGTTTAATGCCAAATAATTGATGATTTGGTTGCAGATAATAAGGATCAAAATAAATTACGTTAACGTGGTTATTCGCAAATTGGCAACATTGCCATCTGTCATTAATGTCATGGGTAAGGCTGTGAACCACTAGTGGAGCGTCCTATGGAAAATGGCCCTTTCTTTTTCCGATTATTACAAACACGCAACACGCAACGCATTCTGACCTTTACCGCATCTAAAATTAAACCATCGCCCCCTTAAACGGCGCCGCTGGCAAGCGAACACGCAAGCCAAATGAATCCAAACCAAATCGAGTTTGCGCCCAGTCGGCCAGTTTCGATTCAGTTCTCGCAATCAAAACAAAGTGCCCCATCAGCTGTTGAAATTCGAGTTTCCCACATAGAAAAATTCCCATTTGCTTTGGCAATCGGTGATGTAACTCACCCTCAATTAACGAGAAAAACCATATTTTTTCGCCCACTTTTCCTCAAAAAGCCAAACCTGGCTACGGAAATCAGATACAGGATTGGTATGAGACTAATCTTAAAAAAGTTTATTATTCACACGTCCAGTGATCATTTTTCTGAACAAGTCGAGGTTTTTCTTTAGTTTTTTGCAAATTTTATTTCGAGCAGTTTTCTCAGACACGGAGGCCTATTTGTGGGGAGTTGGTGGTGGTGCGGTTAAGAAGCAACCCTGTAGCATGGCTACCTGTGTGGAGGAGGAGGTGAAAGGTAGGTACCTGGTACAGGTACACTGGGCTGGGGCTCAGGTGCACCGTTTGGGTTCTATTTGATTTGACTTTTCTAGGACACCCTATCTGGTTTTTTGTTTATCGTTTTATTGATTATGATCAAAAATTCAATGCTAAATCGATTAAGTAGTGAAACGTGCCAATTGCTATCTCTATTGGTTTTCGAGTTATTGTTTTATATAAAAGTGAAAATCTTTGACCCAATTTTGCAAGGAATTTTTCAAAATCACCCTGTATATTTTTAAGAGGATTCGGATGAAGAATTTGATGCTAAATCGATTGGTGAAACTTGTAAGTCGTTATCTCTGTTAGTTTCCAAGTTTTTGATTGTTTTAATAAAAGTAACGTTTTGTGAATTTCCCAACTTTAACCCAATTTTACTCTGGATTTTTCCAAATCACCCTGTATATTATGAAGAGGATTCTGAAGGAGAATTCAATGCTTAATCGATTGGTGAAACTTGTAAGTCGTTATCTCTGTTTGTTTCCAAGTTATTAATTGTTTTAATCAAAGTAACATTTTGTGAATTTCCCAACTTCAACTCAATTTTACTCTGGATTTTTCCAAATCACCCTGTATATTTTCAAGAAGATTCTGATAGAGAATTTAATGCTCAATCGATTGGTGAAACTTGTAAGTCGTTATCTCTGTTAGTTTCCATGTTATTAATTGTTTTAAACAAAGAAACATTTTGTGAATTTCCCAACTTTAACCCAATTTTACTCTGGATTTTTCCAAATCACCCTGTATATTTTCAAGAAGATTCTGATAGAGAATTTAATGCTCAATCGATTGGTGAAACTTGCAAGTGGTTATCTCTGTTAGTTTCCGTGTAATTAATTGTTTTCATAAACGAAATACTTTTCTCAATTTCACAACTTTGATCCAAGTTTGCTTTCAATTTTTTTGATTCATATTTACCTATGTTGTTTTTCAAACAGAAATTTTCCAAACCATGTTGACTCATGAAAAATACCCAGTGGCACTTTTCCAAAAAACTCTGCGTCATTCAACGTTTTAATTCACCCTTGTACTCCGACAATTGAATTAATCAACATCAATTTTGGCAATAATTGTTGTTGTGCCAATAATAAATTGACTTTTAACTTCCCAGTCGACCTATTAACATTTTCGTTGGTTAAAACTGGAACTTAAAAATAAGTTGAAAATAAGGGCACGTGGCTGTTTAAAGATTTATTGGTTATTTTTGAAAAACTAATCAATGTTGTAACTATGTCAGTGTCAATAACTCCACTTGAAAATCCCGATTTAATCTTGTTATACCTAAAACAAACAGCGATAACTGCGAAAAACAACTTATTTTGCAATATTTTGATCGATCTTTTGAGGTGATAGGATCCAAATTTACAATTCGTCGAATCCTGTTGGACTCACTTCAACAAATCTATTTTTAACAGAAATTTATGATTTTTCTACACCAAGACATGTATAATGGAAGTTCCACACTTTATGGCATCTTGCCGGAAATCTTTGACCGTTGGACTCTGGATTGTCTGGCATCTGGATCGTAAATTTGCCATTTAAATCTAGAACAGTTGCGTGACAATAATTAGGAAATCAACATTGATAAGCCAATTCTGAGAAATCATTAAATTTATATCTGCTAGGTTAAGTGTCGTCAAAATAATGTCATCACGGAGTCTCTGAAATTTTTAATATCTTCTTCTCAAAAATTAGTTGAATGGAAGATTATCGCAATTTGTAAAATAATAAATTACGTTGAGGTGAGTGGGTTGCGTCAACACAAGTATATAAATAGCACCATATTCTGAAAAATACCACCTCCACTATAGAAAATTTCCAAAAATAGTTCAAATGAATGTTGTAGAGAATAAACTTATCTACAATTTTTGTAGATGCGGTTTTGATGTGGGTCGTTTAGTTAATACGGTGTAAAGGCGGAAAATTTTATTGTCATATATACAGGTTATATTTTGACAAATATCTCGCCTATTATTGAAAAAATGTGAAAATAGTTTAAATAAAATTTGTAGAGGACAAAATTATCTACAATTTTTGTGAATTCAGTTTTGCTGTAAAACGTATAATTAACAAGGTGGAGGGGGAAAACTTTTTATCATATAAATACATGTATGGAACGAACACATTTTCACGTATATCTTCTCCATCAACAAAAATTTGCAAAAATAGTTCAAATAAAAGTTATAGAGGTCTAAATTATCTATAATTTTTGTACATGAAGTCTTGCTGTAAAACGTACAATTACGGAGGTGGAGTGGGGAAACATTTTTTTGTCGCATAAATATATGTTTGTAACGCACACATACTTTCATGCATATCCCCTCCATCGTTGAAAATTTGCAAAAATGGTTGAAATAAAAATTTGTAGAGAATAAAATTATCTACAATTTTAGTGGATGCGGTTTTGATGTGGGTCGTTTAGTTAATACGGTGGATAGGGAGACAATTTTATTGTCATATATATACAGGTTATATTTTGACAAATATCTCGCCTATTATTGAAAATATGTGAAAATAGTTCAAATAAAATTTGTAGAGTACAAAATTATCTACAATTTTTTTTAATACAGTTTTGTTGTAATTTGTATAATTAGTGAGTTACAGAGGGAGAAAGATTTATTGACATATACATACAAGTATGTTAAAAACACATATTTTAAGAAAAATCTCCCCAACCATAAATAAATTGCAAAAATAGTTCAGGGTTAAGTTGTAGAGGACAAAATTATCCACAATTTTTCTAAATAGAGTTTTGTTGTAAATTGTATAATTATTGAAATATAATCAGGCAAAGGTTTATTGACATATAGATACACGTATGTTGAAAACACATACTTTGATGAAATTCTCCTCAACTCTAAAAAATTTCCAAAAATAGTTCAAATAGAAGTTGTAGAGGACAAAATTATCTACAATTTTTGTAAATTCAGTTTTGCTGTAAAACGTCTAATTAACAAGGTGGAGGGGGAAAACTTTTTATCGTCATATAAATACATGTATTTAACGAAAACATTTTCACGTATATCTTCTCCATCATTAAAATTTTTCTAAAATGATCCAAATAAAAGTTATAGAGGACCAAACTATCTATAATTTTTGTAAATGAAGTTTTGCTGTAAAACGTACAATTACGGAGGTGGAGAGGGGAAACATTTTTTCGTCGCATAAATATATGTATGTAACGCACACATACTTTCATGCATATCCCCTCCATCGTTGAAGATTTGCAAAAATGGTTCAAACAAAAGTTGTAGAGAATAAAATTATCTACAATTTTAGTGGATGCGGTTTTGATGTGGGTCGTTTAGTTAATACGGTGTGAAAGCAGAAAATTTTATTGTCATATATATACAGGTTATATTTTGACAAATATCTCGCCTATTATTGAAAATATGTAAAAAAAGTTCAAATAAAAGTTGTAGAGGACAAGATTATCTACAATTTTTTTGTATAAAGTTTTGTTGTAATTTGTATAATTAGTGAGGTACAGAGGGAGAAAGATTTATTGACATATACAAACACGTATGTTAAAAACACATTTTTTAAGAAAAATCTCCTCAACCATAAAAATGTGCAAAAATGGTTCAAATAGAAGTTGTAGAGGACAAAATTATCTACAATTTTTGTAAATACAATTTTGCTGTAAAACTTATAATTAACAAGGTGGAGGGGGAAAACTTTTTAGCATCATATAAATACATGTACAAACGAACACATTTTCACGTATATCTCCTCCATCATCACAAATATGCTAAAATAGTTCAAATAAAAGTTATAGAGGTCCAAATTATCTATAATTTTTGTAAATGAAGTTTTGCTCTAAAACGAACAATTGACGAGGTAGAGGGGGAAAAGTTTTATCGTCATGTATGTAACAAACCTCAATCTTGAGTTATTACCCGTTACAATCAACACCGATAAACTATCAACCCAACCCCCGTAAATAAAATCCAATCATCACCAAATAACAATAATAAATGACGCGTTCCCTATCAGATCAAGTTCAGTTACGTTCAATTCAAACCATCGTTATGAACGCACGTTTCATCGTTCCAGGTGCCCAGTGCAGAATGGCGCCGAAAAAGGGCCAGCTGAGCCAGTTCAGCCCTTTGCTGGTCGCCATGGTCGGCTTACCTGGTCGCGGTAAGAGTTTGCTGGCCAAACGACTCAGCCGTTATCTCAACTATACGGGGGATTGTTGCAAAGGTAAGAATTTGTATCTACGCCAATGGTGTAGCCATGAAGTAGCCTTGGCGAAATAGTGCTTATCTAATGTTTATATTACAACATTAATTATTTACGAAACTACCACGAATAACGGAACAAGGAACCATTTTGTGACCTTTACCAGTTGAAATTTAAACAAAGGACGCGGAGATGAAAACAATCAATAAACGTCCCTCAATTCCGATATAAAATCAAATTGGCACGTGGACTATGAGAAAGTATAAATTCTATTAATAGATTTAATGCGGACTTTGAACTGTTTACTGCATTGCGTAGCAGGATTTATTATGCTGCTGTGCATTGTTTTTATCTCATGATTAACCGTTCAAACAAGAGAAATCAAATATTTTTTGGTTTTAATCTTCGAAGTACATTAATTCTTTGTTATATGGGAAAGGTCAGTCCACTCGGCAACATTGGAACAATAATTTCAAAGCTGTCATTCATTAAATATGACAACTAATGTGTAGCACTAGTTGCGACAATGTTGCCATGGTTTTTATTCTTTGTTTTCTAAACATTGGTGAATAATTCGCTTCATGAAATATCATCAAAACAAGGAAAATCAAATATTTGTTATTATCTTTGAAGTACGTTAATCTTTGTTATCAGGGAAAGGTCATTGAACTTGACAATGCCGAAACCATAATTTGAAAGCTGTAGCTCCAGTGAACGTTATGTCAACAATGGAGGGCATATTCTTTTGGACAATTAATTAATTGGCAACTCGAGAGCGGTTTTGGCAACGTTGGAATGTGTCATTCATTATATCTTGACAGACAACAACGTTTAAATATGACAGCTAATGTGAAGCACTAGTTTTGACAATGTTGCCAGGGTTTATGCTATTTTTAATTTAAAATGAAATATTTTTGGGTTTTAATGTCACGTAAATCTATAAAAAAAAGAATACTTGATAACCATTAGAGTTGGAATTCTAAATTTCTCACTTATCATTTTCTCAAAAATTTTCCTATAAGGATCCATACAAAAATTGTAAGTTGTTTTGGGAAAATTTACAGAAAAATCGTTTTAAATTTTTTTATTTATGAATTGTATGTAGCTATATAAGCTAAATAAAGACATTATTATGATGACAATAGTTTTTGAAAAAATGGAAAGTACGTAAATTCTTAGTTATAATATGAGAAACTTGGCAACCCCGAAGCAATAATTTTGAAGATGTAGTTATGCCAACAATGGTTGAAGATGAGTAGTAGGGCATATTCTTTTGGACATTCTATTGATTGTCAATTCCGGAGTTATGTTGGCAACGTTGGAATGTGTCATTCACGACAGACATCAACGTTTAAATATGACAGCTTATGTGTAGAACTAGTTTCGACAATGTTGCCATGGTTTTTATTCTTAATATTGTCACTTGCTTTTCGTCAATATTGATGAAATTACCATCCAAACCATAAAAATCAAATATTTTTGAGTTTTGATCTTAAAGTAGGCAATATTTTTGTTTTAATATGGAAAATCTCAGTTCATTTGGCAACACTGGAACAACAGGTTGAAAGCTCAACATTTCTTGTGAAGTGCTTGTTAAGGCTCATCTACTCTAACAAGAGACTATTTTGGCAACCATGGATTGTGTCATTATTGATTATGACAGACGTCAACGTCTGAATATGACAACCAATATGTAGCACCGGTCTCGACAATGTTGCCATAGTTTTTATTGTTGATATTTATGGAAAAGAGTTCCCATATAAATATTTGTTGGGAACAACCCTGAAGACGGTTAATATTTTCGAAACCTTTCAATCAGTGGCGTACCATCATCCATTTTTTCTTCCAGTGTACGACATCTCAGAATACCGTCGCAAACACATGAAACAATACGCATCGCACGAAATGTTCCGCGCAGACAACTTGCCCGCTTGGCGCATCCGTCAACAAAGTTTCCGAGAAGCCCTCGAGGAGGCGTGCGATTGGCTAGGCATGCCCGGCCACCAGGTGGCAGTGCTGGACGGCCCCAACGTATCCAGTGCGCAGCGCCAAGAAATTTACGAACTGGCGCATGAGCAGCTCGGCTTCAGAATCATGTTCATCGAGTGCGTTTGCGAAGATCCCGTTTTGCTTGAGAGAAACTTCAAGGAGATTCTGCAGTACAGCGCCGACTATAGAGACATGGCGACGGAACAAGCTTTGAAAGATCTAACGTTGAAAATGGCGCATTACAAGGCCCAGTATGATTCGCCAAACTTGGGCAGTCTATGGGAGCTGCCTTGTCCCATGGTTAAGTTGTTGGATGGTGGAGAAGGGGGGGTGATTGCTCATGGAGTTACCGGAGTGAGGGAGGGGAAGATTTTGGCGTACATATCCACGCCCAAGCCGTACCAGCAGACGTTGTACTTCAGCCGGGTATGTTTAGGGTGTTTGTTTGACTTTGTTATATAGATGATTGTAGCATGGGGAAAGCGAGTTCAACGTGATTGGCCGCATTGGAGGGGACGCCCCCTTGTCCCCCAGAGGGCGTATGTATGCTAAATCCCTGGCCCAACATCTGCAAGCCCTCAATTTGCCGTCGTTGCAAGTGTGGACGTCAACCCTGCAGCGCACCCAAGCCACAAGTGCGCATATTAATGCGCCGCAGCAACATTTGCACGAGTTGGATGAAATCTGGTCGGTAAGTTGACGTTGCTGATCATTAATGTCCGTACTTATAGTCGAGACTTGAGTCGATCTCAGGCTTGAGAACGTCTTGGGATCACGAAAGTCCTACCCAAATGTGAGGTTATGCTATGTTATCAACGTTATTATTTGCTTCATCAATCAGGGTATTCCATGATGATTCGACGATAGTTAACACGGAGCCTTGGCTGGGTACGACTCAAAATTCAATATTTCATGAACGGTTGACATTTTGACAGTAAAATTTGGTGCAGAGGGGTTTTTTGGGATGCTTTTTCCATTGGTGACATTTTTGGAACTGTCAAAGTGACATTTCAAGGTCAAAACATGTAATATTTTGAAAATTATCATTTTTATGATGTGCTACGGTTAGATTGTCATATTTCAAGACATTTTTGTTTTTGGAAAAATTTTGAAAATACCAAAAATAACAGCGCTAGAAGCAATTTGAGAAATTGATGGCGTGGCATATTTTCCGAAATCATAATTCAATATTTCTTGAACGGTTGACATTTTGACAGTAAAATATGGTAGAAAGGGGTTTTTGAGAATGCTTTTTTGATTGGTGACATTTTTGGAACTGTCAAAGTGACAGTTCATGGTCAAAATATGCAATATTTTCAAAATTATTATTTTTTTTATGTGCTATGGAAAGACTGACATATTTCTAGACCTTTTTGCTCCTGGAAAAAATTTGAAAATATCGAAAATAACAGCGCTAGAAGCAATTTAAGAAGTTGATGACGTGGCATATTTTCCAAATTCATAATTTAATATTTCTTGAACGGTTGACATTTTGACAGTAAAATTTGGTGGGAAGAGGTTTTTGGGGATGCTCTTTCGATTGGTGATATTTTCGTAACTGTCAAAGTGAAATTTCAAGACCAAAATACACAATATTTTGAGAATCATTTTTTTTTCGATGTGCTACGGATAGATTGTCATATTTCAAGACATTTTTGTTCTTGGAAAAATTTTGAAAATATCAAAAATAACAGCGCTAGAAGCAATTTGAGTAATTGATGACGTGGCATATTTTCCAAAATCAACATTCAATATTTCATGAACGGTTGACATTTTGACAGTGAAATTGAGTGGGAGGGGGTTTTTGGGGATGCTCTTTCGATTGGTGATATTTTCGTAACTGTCAAAGTGAAATTTCAAGACCAAAATACACAATATTTTGAGAATCATTTTTTTTTCGATGTGCTACGGATAGATTGTCATATTTCAAGACATTTTTGTTCTTGGAAAAATTTTGAAAATATCAAAAATAACAGCGCTAGAAGCAATTTGAGTAATTGATGACGTGGCATATTTTCCAAAATCAACATTCAATATTTCATGAACGGTTGACATTTTGACAGTAAAATTTGGTGGGAAGGGGTTTTTGGGGATGCTCTTTCGATTGGTGATATTTTCGTAACTGTCAAAGTGAAATTTCAAGACCAAAATACACAATATTTTGAGAATCATTTTTTTTCGATGTGCTACGGATAGATTGTCATATTTCAAGACATTTTTGTTCTTGGAAAAATTTTGAAAATATCAAAAATAACAGCGCTGGAAGCAATTTAAGGAATTGATGACGTGGCATACTTTCCGAAAATCATAATTCAATATTTCATGAACGGTTGACATTTTGATTGTAAAATTTTGTGCGGAGGGGTTTTTTGAGATGCTTTTTCTATTGGTGACATTTTTGAAACTGTCAAAGAGACATTTCAAGGTCAAAACATGTAATATTTTGAAAATTATAATTTTTTCGATGTGCTTTGGATAGATTGTCATATTTTAAAACATTTTTGTTCTTGGAATTTTTTTCGTTAATATCAAAAATAACAGCGCTGGAAGCAATTTGAGTAATTGATGACGTGGCATATTTTCCAAAATCAACATTCAATATTTCATGAACGGTTGACATTTTGACAGTGAAATTGCGTGGGAGGGGGTTTTTGGGAATGCTCTTTCGATAGATGACATTCTCGGAACTGTCAAAGTGACATTCCCAGTACAGTCTTGGCTGAGCACGACTCAAGTCTGAAATTGAGATCGGAGTGTAGAATCATTTTGCCATCAATTAACTTTATCTACAGGGTGAGTGCGAGAATCTATCCTACGAAGAACTGCAAGAACGCTTCCCCAAAGAGCTGGCCTTGCGTGATAAAGAAAAGCTTAAGTACCGTTACCCTCAAGGCGAGTCGTACCTCGACGTTATGCAACGTCTTGTACCAGTGCTGACGCAGCTCGAGTGCGAAACCAACGTCCTAACCATCAGCCATCAGGCAGTGCTGCGTTGCGTTTTGGGCTACTTTTTGGAAACAGTGCCGGAAGAGGTGCCGTATGTGCACGTGCCGTTGCACACCATCATCAAGATCACGCTGCAAGGGTACAACTACAACATGGAAACGATAAAGATGCCCATTGATTGTGTCAACACCACCAGGGCCAAGCCAATGAATTGCGCAGAAAATCGCTCAGCTGAGGATGCGCTGTTGACGCTGCCCGCTCACTTTGACTCTATGGCCAGTTTGAGTGTACTTAAAGAGTGTTACTAACGCGCATGTGTGTTTTCAACTAACAAATTTTAGAATAGTTGTAGGTTTTAGGGATTTGACTGAATAAGAATCGTCAATTTTTCTATAGCTTGAATTGTAGCAATATTCAGTAGTATTTACTGTGATTTATTGTCGAGCATTTTTTTTATTTTACCGGCTAAGGTGTGGAGTATAGTTCTGTTGTAAGAATAGAGTGACTATGTATACAAACATATATCGAAAATGTTCAATGTTGTTTTATTTCATCGTCCTTTGGCAACAGTGCGTATAAAAACTGTATCAAACTTACTCTGCCGTCATCGAATCTAGATGAATAGTGACGGTCTATAAACGATGGGGCGGGAAATTTGAAATTATTTGAACTAGTTGGTCGGGGTTTTTGACTACATCAAACATTGATTGTTTTTTCTATAAATTTGTTAATAAATATGTATTGAAGTAAATCCGTTGCTCTTGGATGTAGATTGAAATTCTTTTGAACTACATCTACTAAAAGGGCGTGTTTTGATTTGAGCGAGAATTTTCAAATTTCGTTATAAACCAATCGGGTTAGGTTTATGGTTAGATTAAAAATTTGGATAAGTGAAGTAAGATGTATTGAAGTTACTCCGTTGTCCTCGAATGTAGATTAAGATTCTTTTAAACTACTGAGAGGGCTTGTTTTCATTTGAGCGGAAATTTTGAAATTTCACGGCAAACCTGATTATTCAAACAAATATGTTTGAGAATCTTCCTGTTATTATCTAATGTAGATTGATCTTTCTTTGTTCTACTCCTACTGACAGGTTGTGCTTTGATTTGAGCGGGGATTTTGAAGTTTAGGTTTGTTATTTACACAAGCATGTATCAAAGTCACTCCATTGTCCTCGAATGTAGATTGAGATTATTTTGTATTATTCCTAATGAGATGGCGTGTTTTGATAAATTTCGCGCAAACCTTGTTATTCAAACAAATGACTATTGAAATTTCTCCGTTGTCCTCGGATGTAGATTGAGTTTCTTTTGTACTTTTCGTACTGGAAGGGCGTGTTTTGATTTGAGCGGCAATTTTGAGATTTCACGAAAAACCTTGTTATTCAAACAAACATCTATTGAAAATTCTCCGTTGTCCCCGAATCTAGATTGAGCTTCTTTTGCACTACCCCAACTTAAAGTGCTTGTTTTTATTTAAGCGGCAATTTTGAAATTTCGCGGCAAACTTTGTTATTCACAAAAGCATGTATTAAAGTAACTCCATTGTCCTCGATTGTAGATTGAGATTATTTTGTATTATTTTTACTTTGATGGCGTGTTTAGATTTGAGCGGGAATTTTAAAATCTCTGCTTTGTTATTCAAACAAACATCTATCAAAATTTCTCCGTTGTCCTAGAATGTAGATTGAGCTTCTTTTGTACTATTCCTAGTGAGAAGGCGTGTTTTTATTTGAGCGGGAATTTTGAAATTTCGCGGCAAACTTTGTTATTCACAAAAGCATGTATTAAAGTTACTCCACTGTCCTCGATTGTAGATTGAGATTATTTTGTATTATTTTTACTGAGATGGCGTGTTTAGATTTGAGCGGGAATTTCAAAATCTCTGCCTTGTCATTCAAACAAACATCTATCAAAATTTCTCCGTTGTCCTGGAATGTAGATCGAGCTTGTTTTGCACTACTCCTACTAAAAGCGCTTGTTTTTGTTTAAGCGGCAATTTTGAAATTTCGCGGCAAAATTTGTTATTCACAAAAGCATGTATTAAAGTTACTCCACTGTCCTCGATTGTAGATTGAGATTATTATGTATTATTTTTACTGAGATGGCGTGTTTAGATTTGAGCGGGAATTCTAAAATCTCTGCCTTGTTATTCAAACAAACATCCATCAAAATTTCTCCCTTGTCCTGGAATCTAGATTGAGCTTGTTTTGCACTACCCCTACTAAAAGCGCTTGTTTTTATATAAGCGGCAATTTTGAAATTTCGCGGCAAACTTTGTTATCCACAAAAGCATGTATAAAAGTTACTCCACTGTCCTTGAATGTAGATTGAGATTATTTTGTATTATTTTTACTGAGATGGCGTGTTTAGATTTGAGCGGGAATTTTAAAATCTTTGCCTTGTTATTCAAACAAACATCTATCAACATTTCTCCGTTGTCCTGGATTCTAGATTGAGCTTGTTTTGCACTACCCCCACTAAAAGCGCTTGTTTTTATTTAAGCGGCAATTTTGAAATTTCGCGGCAAACTTTGTTATTCACAAAAGCATGTATTAAAGTTACTCCACTGTCCTCGAATGTAGATTGAGATTATTATGTATTATTTTTACTGAGATGGCGTGTTTAGATTTGAGCGGAAATTCTAAAATCTCTGTCTTGTCATTCAAACAAACATCTATCAAAATTTCTCCGTTGTCCTGGAATGTAGATCGAGCTTGTTTTGCACTACTCCTACTAAAAGCGCTTGTTTTTGTTTAAGCGGCAATTTTGAAATTTCGCGGCAAACTTTGTTATTCACAAAAGCATGTATTAAAGTTACTCCACTGTCCTCGATTGTAGATTGAGATTATTATGTATTATTTTTACTGAGATGACGTGTTTAGATTTGAGCGGGAATTCTAAAATCTCTGTCTTGTCATTCAAACAAACATCTATCAAAATTTCTCCGTTGTCCTGGAATGTAGATCGAGCTTGTTTTGCACTACTCCTACTAAAAGCGCTTGTTTTTGTTTAAGCGGCAATTTTGAAATTTCGCGGCAAACTTTGTTATTCACAAAAGCATGTATTAAAGTTACTCCACTGTCCTCGATTGTAGATTGAGATTATTATGTATTATTTTTACTGAGATGACGTGTTTAGATTTGAGCGGGAATTCTAAAATCTCTGTCTTGTCATTCAAACAAACATCTATCAAAATTTCTCCGTTGTCCTGGAATGTAGATCGAGCTTGTTTTGGACTACTCCTACTAAAAGCGCTTGTTTTTGTTTAAGCGGCAATTTTGAAATTTGGCGGCAAACTTTGTTATTCACAAAAGCATGTATTAAAGTTACTCCACTGTCCTCGAATGTAGATTGAGATTATTATGTATTATTTTTACTGAGATGGCGTGTTTAGATTTGAGCGGGAATTCTAAAATCTCTGTCTTGTCATTCAAACAAACATCTATCAAAATTTCTCCGTTGTCCTGGAATGTAGATCGAGCTTGTTTTGCACTACTCCTACTAAAAGCGCTTGTTTTTGTTTAAGCGGCAATTTTGAAATTTCGCGGCAAACTTTGTTATTCACAAAAGCATGTATTAAAGTTACTCCACTGTCCTCGATTGTAGATTGAGATTATTTTGTATTATTCTTACTGAGATGGCGTGTTTAGATTTAAGCGGGAATTTTAGAATCTTTGCCTTGTTATTCAAACAAACATCTATCAAAATTTCTCCGTTGTCCTGGATTCTAGATTGAGCTTGTTTTGCACTACCCCCACTAAAAGCGCTTGTTTTTATTCAAGCGGCAATTTTGAAATTCCGCGGCAAACTTTGTTATTCACAAAAGCATGTATTAAAGTTACTCCACTGTCCTCGATTGTAGATTGAGATTATTTTGTATTATTTTTACTGAGATGGCGTGTTTAGATTTGAGCGGGAATTTCAAAATCTCTGTCTTGTTATTCAAACAAACATCCATCAAAATCTCTCCGTTGTCCTGGAATCTAGATTGAGCTTGTTTTGCACTACCCCTACTAAAAGCGCTTGTTTTTATATAAGCGGCAATTTTGAAATTTCGCGGCAAAATTTGTTATTCACAAAAGCATGTATTAAAGTTACTCCACTGTCCTCGATTGTAGATTGAGATTATTTTGTATTATTCTTACCGAGATGGCGTGTTTAGATTTGAGCGGGAATTTCAGAATCTTTGCCTAGTTATTCAAACAAATAAACATCTATCAAAATTTCTCCGTTGTCCCCGAATCTAGATTGAGCTTCTTTTGCACTACCCCTACTAAAAGCGCTTGTTTTTATATAAGCGGCAATTTTGAAATTTCGCGGCAAAATTTGTTATTCACAAAAGCATGTATTAAAGTTACTCCACTGTCCTCGATTGTAGATTGAGATTATTTTGTATTATTCTTACCGAGATGGCGTGTTTAGATTTGAGCGGGAATTTCAGAATCTTTGCCTAGTTATTCAAACAAATAAACATCTATCAAAATTTCTCCGTTGTCCCCGAATCTAGATTGAGCTTCTTTTGCACTACTCCTACTAAAAGCGCTTGTTTTCATTTAAGCGGCAATTTTGAAATTTCGCGGAAAACTTTGTTATTCACAAAAGCATGTATTAAAGTTACTCCGTACTGTCCTCGAATGCAGATTGAGATTATTTTGTATTATTTTTACTGAGATGGAGCGTGAATTTTAAAATCTCTGCCTTGTTATTCAAACAAACATCTATCAAAATTTCTCCGTTGTCCTGGAATGTAGATTGAGCTCCTTTTGTACTATTCCTAATGAGAAGGCCTGTTTTGATTGTATCAAAGTTATTCCATTGTCCTCGAATGTAGATTGAGATTTTTTTGAATTATTCCTACTGAATTCGAGAGGGAATTTTGAAATTTCACGCAAAACCTTATCATTTGACACAATTTGGTGAGGTTTGGAATTTTTGGGCGTATTTTGGATTTAATTAAAAATAAATGATGATGAAGTTAGTAAATAGACATGTATCAATGTTACTCTGTTGTACCAAGATATAGATTAAGATTCTCCGGAAATAAGCAGACTAAAAAGAACGAGGTTTGATTTAGGGTTCACTTGAAATACTTGAAAAGAGCGGGAAATTTGAAAGTTGGCGCCAAAGATTGTTATTCGAACTAATTTATTTGATTAATTTGATTGAGATTTACTCGAACTACTAATGTGAAAGAGCAGGGGTGTCAAATGGTGGAGTTTTTTGGAAGAGTTGTTCGATGAACATGTATTAAGGTTTCTCCGCTGTCCTTGGATGTAGATTAAGATTCACTTCAACCACTTTTGTGAAAAAACTTGGCATGATTTTAGCGGGAAATCTCAAATTTAGCCCAAATATGGTTTTTTGACTTAATTCAAATTCAGAACTATCGTTGGAAGTTTCTAGGTATCACGGTTACTCCTTTATCCTCGGATGTAGATAAAGTTTTTGAGTAGAAAGGTATCAATGTTACTCCGCTGTCCACGGATGTATATTATTTATGAAATTTGGTGGCGAACTAATTACCGAAATTACTCCGGTGTCCTCCGATGTAGATAAGCATTCACTTGAACTAGTAGTCAACTTGTTTTCAGCGGGATTTTTAAATTTGGCGCCAAATTTAAACTTTTTTTCCAGGACAAAATCATGACCCAATTTGAGTTAACTTAAACCAAAACCCTCCTTTGAGGAAAGTTGAGTTTGTGGCGGCAAAGACAAATAAGGAACCGGATGTTTCTGGACGCAATAAGTTTTTCGTATTTCTTGCAGAACAATGTGGGGTCTTGTCAAGAATACTGTAAATGCGCGACGCCCGGCGTCGCTTGCGTAGTCGTCGCGACGGTTTAAAAGCTCCAACTTTGGAAGTTGCAACTACAGTAATTTGTTGACGTTTTTCGTCTGAGCGCCAAGAAAGTGGCAAAAATTGTGGTGCGTTGTTTTGGAGGGGTTGTGGGAAATTTTTTGAGGTAAGATTGATTGATAAAATAGTGATGAAATTTGAAAATAAATAAAATTAATTAAGTTGCAAAGCGCAAATTACTATGAAAACTAAAATAATTTTTCACGTTGTTGTTTTTCTGGAAAACACTTTTTTTTTGATGTGCTTAACATCAATTAATTTGAAAAATGTTTTTTTTTCAAAACCATTTTTGCTTGGCTGTACATTTTCCAATTTGTGATTTTAAGAAGATGAAATTATCATTAAAAGTATACAGAGTGACCCAGAATTATTTGCAGATTTACATTTCAAAATGCAAACATCACTGTTGCTGCTCTTCTTCCAATATCTGATCTCTTCGTCGCTACTGAGGATGGCCGCAACGTTTCCAGTCGAAACGTCGGCTATGGGAAAACGAAGTGCCGCTCCAGATAGGATGAGCGACGATTATCCAGACTATCAGTTAGGAGTGAGATATGATGAGTATCCGGTAAGTGAACATTCATTTGCAAAAAAAAAACCCCGACTTGTTACAAAACCCTGTATAAAATATTCAAATACATAAGGAAACTTTGGTTTATTGGCAAAAATTTTTCTCCAGTGAACTTTATTCTGAGACCAATAGTTTGCTCAGAAAATCATCTGGAGTGTGATGTTTACAAATAAATATAAAATTAAATCGGCTTTCCTGGCCTATAACACAACTCTGTATAAAATATTTAAATACATAGAAAAAGATTGATTTATTGTCAACATTTTTTCTCCAGTAAATTTTTTTCTGAGACCAATAGTTTGCACAGAAAATCATCTGGAGTGTGATGTTTACAAATAAATATAAAATTAAATCGGCTTTCCTGGTCTCTAACACAACCCTGTATAAAATATTCAAATACATAGGGAAAGCTTGGTTTATTGACAACAATTTTTCTTCAGTGAACTTTGTTCTGAGACTAATAGTTTGCTCAGAAAATCATCTGGAGTGTGATGTTTACAAATAAATATAAAATTAAATCGGCTTTCCTGGTCTCTAACACAACCCTGTATAAAATATTCAAATACATAGGTAATCTTTGGTTTATTGGCAACAATTTTTCTCCAGTGAACTTTGTTCTGAGACCAATAGTTTGCTCAGAAAATCATCTGGAGTGTGATGTTTACAAATAAATATAAAATCAAATCGGCTTTCCTGGTCTATAACACAACCCTGTATAAAATATTCAAATACATAGGGAAACTTTGGTCTATTGGCAACAATTTTTCTCCAGTGAACTTTATTCTGAGACCAATAGTTTGCTCAGAAAATCATCTGGAGTGTGATGTTTACAAATAAATATAAAATTAAATCGGCTTTCCTGGTCTATAACACAACCCTGTATAAAATATTCAAATACATAGGGAATCTTTGGTTTATTGGCAACAATTTTACTGCAGTGAACTTTGTTCTGAGACCAATAGTTTGCTCAGAAAATCATCTGGAGTGTGATGTTTACAAATAAATATAAAATTAAATCTGCTTTCCTGGTTCATGACACAACCCTGTATAAAATATCCAAATACATAGAAAAAGATTGATTTATTGGCAACAATTTTTCTCCAGTAAAGTTTTTTTATGAGTTCAATAGTTTGCTCAGAAAATCATCTGGAATGTGAAGTCTACAAATAATATAAAATTAGATCGGCTTTCCTGGTTTATAACACCATCCTGTATATAATATCCAAATACAAAGGGAAAGATTGATTTATTGGCAACAATTTTTCTCCAATAAACTTTGTTCTGAGGCACATAGTTTGCTCAGAAAATCATTTGGAATGTGAAGTCTACAAATAATATAAAATTGGATCGACTTTCCTGGTTTATAACACCACCCTGTATAAAATATTCAAATACATGGGGAAAGATTTGTTCATTGGCAACAATTTTCTCCAGTTAAGTTTTTTTCTGAGCTCAATAGTTTGCTCAGAAAATCATCTGGAGTGTGATGTTTACAAATAAATATAAAATCAAATCGGCTTTCCTGGTCTATAACACAACCCTGTATAAAATATTCAAATACATAGGGAATCTTTGGCTTATTGGCAACAATTTTTCTCTTGTGAACTTTGTTCTGAGACCAATAGTTTGCTCAGAAAATCATCTGGAGTGTGATGTTTACAAATAAATATAAAATTAAATCGGCTTTCCTGGTCTATAACACAACCCTGTATAAAATATTCAAATACATAGAAAAAGATTGATTTATTGGCAACAATTTTTCTCCAGTAAAGTTTTTTTATGAGTTCAATAGTTTGCTCAGAAAATCATCTGGAATGTGATTACAAATAAATATTAAATTAGATCGGTTTTCCTGGTTTATAACACCATCCTGTATATAATATCCAAATACAAAGGGAAAGATTGATTTATTGGCAACAATTTTTCTCCAATAAACTTTGTTCTGAGGCACATAGTTTGCTCAGAAAATCATCTGGAGTGTGATGTTTACAAATAAATATAAAATTAAATCGGCTTTCCTGGTCCATAACACAACCCTGTATAAAATATTCAAATACATAGGGAATCTTTGGTTTATTGGCAACAATTTTTCTTCAGTGAACTTTGTTCTGAGACCAATAGTTTGCTCAGAAAATCATCTGGAGTGTGATGTTTACAAATAAATATAAAATTAAATCGGCTTTCCTGGTCTATAACACAACCCTGTATAAAATATTCAAATACATAGAAAAAGATTGATTTATTGGCAACAATTTTTCTCCAGTAAATTTTTTTCTGAGACCAATAGTTTGCTCAGAAAATCATTTGGAATGTGAAGTCTACAAATAATATAAAATTAGATCGGCTTTCCTGGTTTCTTACACAACCCTGTATAAAATATCCAAATACATAAAAAAAGATTGATTTATTGGCAACAATTTTTCTCCAGTAAAGTTTTTTTATGAGTTCAATAGTTTGCTCAGAAAATCATCTGGAATGTGATTACAAATAAATATTAAATTAGATCGGTTTTCCTGGTTTATAACACCATCCTGTATATAATATCCAAATACAAAGGGAAAGATTGATTTATTGGCAACAATTTTTCTCCAATAAACTTTGTTCTGAGGCACATAGTTTGCTCAGAAAATCATCTGGAGTGTGATGTTTACAAATAAATATAAAATCAAATCGGCTTTCCTGGTCTATAACACAACCCTGTATAAAATATTCAAATACATAGGGAAACTTTGGTCTATTGGCAACAATTTTTCTCCAGTGAACTTTATTCTGAGACCAATAGTTTGCTCAGAAAATCATCTGGAGTGTGATGTTTACAAATAAATATAAAATTAAATCGGCTTTCCTGGTCTATAACACAACCCTGTATAAAATATTCAAATACATAGGGAATCTTTGGTTTATTGGCAACAATTTTACTGCAGTGAACTTTGTTCTGAGACCAATAGTTTGCTCAGAAAATCATCTGGAGTGTGATGTTTACAAATAAATATAAAATTAAATCTGCTTTCCTGGTTCATGACACAACCCTGTATAAAATATCCAAATACATAGAAAAAGATTGATTTATTGGCAACAATTTTTCTCCAGTAAAGTTTTTTTATGAGTTCAATAGTTTGCTCAGAAAATCATCTGGAATGTGAAGTCTACAAATAATATAAAATTAGATCGGCTTTCCTGGTTTATAACACCATCCTGTATATAATATCCAAATACAAAGGGAAAGATTGATTTATTGGCAACAATTTTTCTCCAATAAACTTTGTTCTGAGGCACATAGTTTGCTCAGAAAATCATTTGGAATGTGAAGTCTACAAATAATATAAAATTGGATCGACTTTCCTGGTTTATAACACCACCCTGTATAAAATATTCAAATACATGGGGAAAGATTTGTTCATTGGCAACAATTTTCTCCAGTTAAGTTTTTTTCTGAGCTCAATAGTTTGCTCAGAAAATCATCTGGAGTGTGATGTTTACAAATAAATATAAAATCAAATCGGCTTTCCTGGTCTATAACACAACCCTGTATAAAATATTCAAATACATAGGGAATCTTTGGCTTATTGGCAACAATTTTTCTCTTGTGAACTTTGTTCTGAGACCAATAGTTTGCTCAGAAAATCATCTGGAGTGTGATGTTTACAAATAAATATAAAATTAAATCGGCTTTCCTGGTTTATGACACAACCCTGTATAAAATATCCAAATACATAAAAAAAGATTGATTTATTGGCAACAATTTTTCTCCAGTAAAGTTTTTTTATGAGTTCAATAGTTTGCTCAGAAAATCATCTGGAATGTGATTACAAATAAATATTAAATTAGATCGGTTTTCCTGGTTTATAACACCATCCTGTATATAATATCCAAATACAAAGGGAAAGATTGATTTATTGGCAACAATTTTTCTCCAATAAACTTTGTTCTGAGGCACATAGTTTGCTCAGAAAATCATCTGGAGTGTGATGTTTACAAATAAATATAAAATTAAATCGGCTTTCCTGGTCCATAACACAACCCTGTATAAAATATTCAAATACATAGGGAATCTTTGGTTTATTGGCAACAATTTTTCTTCAGTGAACTTTGTTCTGAGACCAATAGTTTGCTCAGAAAATCATCTGGAGTGTGATGTTTACAAATAAATATAAAATTAAATCGGCTTTCCTGGTCTATAACACAACCCTGTATAAAATATTCAAATACATAGAAAAAGATTGATTTATTGGCAACAATTTTTCTCCAGTAAATTTTTTTCTGAGACCAATAGTTTGCTCAGAAAATCATTTGGAATGTGAAGTCTACAAATAATATAAAATTAGATCGGCTTTCCTGGTTTCTTACACAACCCTGTATAAAATATCCAAATACATAAAAAAAGATTGATTTATTGGCAACAATTTTTCTCCAGTAAAGTTTTTTTATGAGTTCAATAGTTTGCTCAGAAAATCATCTGGAATGTGATTACAAATAAATATTAAATTAGATCGGTTTTCCTGGTTTATAACACCATCCTGTATATAATATCCAAATACAAAGGGAAAGATTGATTTATTGGCAACAATTTTTCTCCAATAAACTTTGTTCTGAGGCACATAGTTTGCTCAGAAAATCATTTGGAATGTGAAGTCTACAAATAATATAAAATTGGATCGGCTTTCCTGGTTTATAACACCACCCTGTATAAAATATTCAAATACATGGGGAAAGATTTGTTCATTGGCAACAATTTTCTCCAGTTAAGTTTTTTTCTGAGCTCAATAGTTTGCTCAGAAAATCATCTGGAATGTGATGTTTACAGATAAATATAAAATTATTAGATCGGCTTTCCTGGTTTATAACACAACCCTGTATAAAATATTCAAATACATAGAGAAAGATTGATTTATTGGCAACAATTTTTCTCCAATAAACTTTGTTCTGAGACCTATAGTTTGCTCAGAAAACCGTCTGGAAAGTGGGAGAATATAATCAACTCCAATGTAGCAATTTTTATTACTGGACATAATCAACGCTGCATTATGCAGCTCGAATCGAGCAATTAAATTCCAGATGCTCAAAAAGCGGGCAACACTTTTTAATTAAGAACGTGTCCCGGTCCAGAAACGATTTCACATTTCCAGAAATATTGGATTAGCTGACAAATTGGAAAAGTGCCTCTCTGTGGAATACATTTTCGCGTTCAGTCATTCTGGAGCCCCTCAAGATTGTCACCTTGACGTTTATGTCAGTTCATGCGGCGTAATTAGCTGATCCAGATAAATTGGAAATTCAACTCTTCGAGGTTATTAATCTCTGGATTCTTTAGCGTCAACGATCTGGATTGGAGTAAACAGTCAGCGGTTTAAATGGTTGAACTGTGACGCTATTAACTGCTGAGTGCTGTTGTGTGTATGCCAGCCCCCTTCTGCGATCCAGACTTGTCTTTGGGAAAATCCACTTATGTGTGAGTTTGACATCTGGATCAATTTACATCAGTCTAGTATTAAAAATTTACATTTTCACAACCCTGACATTTAGGAAAGTTCTGGATGTGGCAGCGGCAAGGACACTTTCAAGTTTATTTCCAGCTCAACTGCTTTTGAAGTGTAAAACGATATTCTGGATTTCCCGGTTTTTGTTTTGCTTCAAGTACACTGTCTGGAATTATCCATAATTTCACTCCATAAACTATCCAGGATTTTCTCAATAAATATTAATTTCCTCAAGACAATGAATCAACCCTGACATTTAACCAGCTCTGGATGTGGCATCTGCAACATTGAAAGTCTGCAACGACCTCCAAGTCACTGAAGATTGAAGAAAGCATTTGTCCAGAAAATAAGCATCGTTTATTCTCGTCAAATGTCACCGGGCTCGTAAACAACCCGATATAATCGGCATATCTGGATATTTCCAGGAAATAATGACTTTGCTCCTTTAAACTCCATAGGTGGATGCGTCCCATGTCCATAAGTATCTATACAAAATGAATTGTCCGGGACACCTGGACATAATTGACCATCAATCATATTTGGACTATTATCGTGGTTATTCTGGCAACTTGTTAGCGTGTTCCAGGAAAACCCCGCATCTTATCCAGTTACTGCAGCATAATTTGTCAACCGTACAATTTGTTCATTAATTTCTCTGAGGGTGATGGGAATTGAGAAGTTTTAAGGGGATGAAAAGTTGGCAAAAGTGAAATCTTTGTCCTCGATTTTCTGGACACGATCTGGAATTGGATAATTAACGGGCGATTTATTGCAGAGTTCTGAGTTGACTGTTGACAAATGAATTGATACGGTCTCAAATCCGCCACAGTCAGTCAAGTCCCCTTGTGACCATTTGATTTGTAGCAGATTTCCGAGCAAACTATTGATCCGATGGAAATGTTTATGGGAAAAAAAATGATGCTCAGAAAGTGAGCTTCTGAAATGTATCTTTGGAATTTATACAGGGTCCACACAAATTAATTGGTACGGTCCCAAATCCATCACAGTCATACAAGTCTCGACGTTGTCATCTGGCTTATAGCAAATTTCTGAGCAAACTATTGATCCACTGGAAATGTTTATAGGATAGAAAATGTTGCTCAGACAATGAGCTTTCGAAATGAGTCTTTGCAATTTATACAGGGTCCACACAAATGAATTGATACGGTCTCAAATCCGCCACAGTCAGTAAAGTCCCCATGTGACCATTTGATTTGTAGCAGATTTCTGAGCAAACTATTGATCCGATGGAAATGTTTATGGGAAAAAAAATGATGCTCAGAAAGTGAGCTTCTGAAATGTATCTTTGGAATTTATACAGGGTCCACACAAATTAATTGGTACGGTCCCAAATCCATCACAGTCATACAAGTCTCGACGTTGTCATCTGGCTTATAGCAAATTTCTGAGCAAACTATTGATCCACTGGAAATGTTTATAGGATAGAAAATGTTGCTCAGACAATGAGCTTTCGAAATGAGTCTTTGCAATTTATACAGGGTCCACACAAATGAATTGATACGGTCTCAAATCCGCCACAGTCAGTCAAGTCCCCATGTGACCATTTGATTTGTAGCAGATTTCTGAGCAAACTATTGATCCGATGGAAATGTTTATGGGAAAAAAAATGATGCTCAGAAAGTGAGCTTTTGAAATGTATCTTTGGAATTTATACAGGGTCCACACAAATTAATTGGTACGGTCCCAAATCCATCACAGTCATACAAGTCTCGACGTTGTCATCTGGCTTATAGCAAATTTCTGAGCAAACTATTGATCCACTGGAAATGTTTATAGGAAAGAAAATGTTGCTCAGACAATGAGCTTTCGAAATGAGTCTTTGCAATTTATACAGGGTCCACACAAATGAATTGATACGGTCTCAAATCCGCCACAATCAGTCAAGTCCACATGTGACCATTTGATTTGTAGCAGATTTCTGAGCAAACTATTGATCCGATGAAAATGTTTATAGGAAAAAAAATGATGCTCAGAAAGTGAGCTTTTGAAATGTATCTTTGGAATTTATACAGGGTCCACACAAATTAATTGGTACGGTCCCAAATCCATCACAGTCATACAAGTCTCGACGTTGTCATCTGGCTTATAGTAAATTTCTGAGCAAACTATTGATCCACTGGAAATGTTTATAGGAAAGAAAATATTGCTCAGAGAATGGGCTTTTGAAGTGAGTCTTTGCAATTTATACAGGGTCCACACAAATGAATTGATACGGTCTCAAATCCGCCACAGTCAGTCAAGTCCCCATGTGACCATTTGATTTGTAGCAGATTTCTGAGCAAACTATTGATCCGATGGAAATGTTTATGAGAAAAAAAATGATGCTCAGAAAGAGAGCTTCTGAAATGTATCTTTGGAATTTATACAGGGTCCACACAAATTAATTGGTACGGTCCCAAATCCATCACAGTCATACAAGTCTCGACGTTGTCATCTGGCTTATAGTAAATTTCTGAGCAAACTATTGATCCACTGGAAATGTTTATAGGAAAGAAAATATTGCTCAGAGAATGGGCTTTCGAAGTGAGTCTTTGCAATTTATACAGGGTCCACACAAATTAATTGATACGGTCTCAAATCCGCCACAGTCAGTCAAGTCCCCATGTGACCATTTGATTTGTAGCAGATTTCTGAGCAAACTATTGATCCGATGGAAATGTTTATGAGAAAAAAAATGATGCTCAGAAAGTGAGCTTTTGAAATGTATCTTTGGAATTTATACAGGGTCCACACAAATTAATTGGTACGGTCCCAAATCCATCACAGTCATACAAGTCTCGACGTTGTCATCTGGCTTATAGCAAATTTCTGAGCAAATTATTGATCCACTGGAAATGTTTATAGGAAAGAAAATGTTGCTCAGAGAATGGGCTTTCGAAATGAGTCTTTGCAATTTATACAGGGTCCACACAAATGAATTGATACGGACTCAAATCCGTCACAGTCAGTCAAGTCCCCATGTGACCATTTGATTTGTAGCAGATTTCTGAGCAAACTATTGATCCGATGGAAATGTTTATGGGAAAAAAAATGATGCTCAGAAAGTGAGCTTTTGAAATGTATCTTTGGAATTTATACAGGGTCCACACAAATTAATTGGTACGGTCCCAAATCCATCACAGTCATACAAGTCTCGACGTTGTCATCTGGCTTATAGCAAATTTCTGAGCAAACTATTGATCCACTGGAAATGTTTATGAGAAAGAAAATGTTGCTTAGAGAATGGGCTTTCGAAATGAGTCTTTGCAATTTATACAGGGTCCACACAAATGAATTGATACGGTCTCAAATCCGCCACAGTCAGTCAAGTCCCCATGTGACCATTTGATTTGTACATATGAATTCCTCAATTGAGTTTTGATGCTGACACCTCAATTTTGATGATGATTTATGATAAAAGAATATTTGAGCTATAACTCCTCCAAATCTGAGTTGAATCCCTCAATTAGTTGAGTTATGACAGCCCTCCAAGTTTGTACAGTGAAAATGCTATTAGTCATCAACTCACATATAAACTCCTCAATTGAGTTTTGATGCTGACACCTCAATTTTGATGATGATTTATGACAGAAGAATGTTTGAGTTATAACTCCTTCAAATTTGAGTTGAATCCATCAATTAGTTGAGCTATGACAGCCCTCCAAGTTTGTACAGTGAAAATGCTATAAATCATCAACTCACATATAAACTCCCCAATTGAGTTTTGATGCTGACACCTCAATTTTGATGATGATTTATGATAAAAGAATGTTTGAGCTATAACTCCTCCAAATCTGAGTTGAATTCCTCAATTAGTTGAGTTATGACAGCCCTCCAAAGTTTGTACATTGAAAATGCTATAAATCATCAACTCACATATAAACTCCTCAATTGAGTTTTGATGCTGACACCTCAATTTTGATGATGATTTATGACAAAACAATGTTTGAGTTATAACTCCTCCAAATCTGAGTTGAATACCTCAATTAGTTGAGTTATGACAGCCCTCCAAGTTTGTACAGTGAAAATGCTATAAATCATCAACTCACATATGAATTCCTCAATTGAGTTTTGATGCTGACACCTCAATTTTGATGATGATTTATGACAGAAGAATGTTTGAGTTATAACTCCTTCAAATTTGAGTTGAATCCATCAATTAGTTGAGCTATGACAGCCCTCCAAGTTTGTACAGTGAAAATGCTATAAATCATCAACTCACATATGAATTCCTCAATTGAGTTTTGATGCTGACACCTCAATTTTGATGATGATTTATGACAGAAGAATGTTTGAGTTATAACTCCTTCAAATTTGAGTTGAATCCATCAATTAGTTGAGCTATGACAGCCCTCCAAGTTTGTACAGTGAAAATGCTATAAATCATCAACTCACATATAAACTCCCCAATTGAGTTTTGATGCTGACACCTCAATTTTGATGATGATTTATGATAAAAGAATGTTTGAGCTATAACTCCTCCAAATCTGAGTTGAATTCCTCAATTAGTTGAGTTATGACAGCCCTCCAAAGTTTGTACATTGAAAATGCTATAAATCATCAACTCACATATAAACTCCTCAATTGAGTTTTGATGCTGACACCTCAATTTTGATGATGATTTATGATAAAAGAATGTTTGAGCTATAACTCCTCCAAATCTGAGTTGAATTCCTCAATTAGTTGAGTTATGACAGCCCTCCAAGTTTGTACAGTGAAAATGCTATTAGTCATCAACTCACATATAAACTCCTCAATTGAGTTTTGATGCTGACACCTCAATTTTGATGATGATTTATGACAAAAGAATGTTTGAATTATAACTCCTTCAAATTTGAGTTGAATCCCTCAATTAGTTGAGTTATGACAGCCCTCCAAGTTTGTACAGTGAAAATGCTATTAATCATCAACTCACATATAAACTCCTCAATTGAGTTTTGATGCTGACACCTCAATTTTGATGATGATTTATGATAAAAGAATGTTTGAGTTATAACTCCATAAATTTGAGTTGAATCCCTCAATTAGTTGAATTATGACAGCCCTCCAAGTTTGTACAGTGAAAATGCTATTAGTCATCAACTCACATATAAACTCCTCAATTGAGTTTTGATGCTGACACCTCAATTTTGATGATGATTTATGACAAAAGAATGTTTGAATTATAACTCCTTCAAATTTGAGTTGAATCCCTCAATTAGTTGAGCTATGACAGCCCTCCAAGTTTGTACAGTGAAAATGCTATTAATCATCAACTCACATATAAACTCCTCAATTGAGTTTTGATGCTGACACCTCAATTTTGATGATGATTTATGACAGAAGAATGTTTGAGTTATAACTCCTTCAAATTTGAGTTGAATCCCTCAATTAGTTGAGCTATGACAGCCCTCCAAGTTTGTACAGTGAAAATGCTATTAATCATCAACTCACATATAAACTCCTCAATTGAGTTTTGATGCTGACACCTCAATTTTGATGATGATTTATGACAAAAGAATGTTTGAATTATAACTCCTTCAAATTTGAGTTGAATCCCTCAATTAGTTGAGCTATGACAGCCCTCCAAGTTTGTACAGTGAAAATGCTATTAATCATCAACTCACATATAAACTCCTCAATTGAGTTTTGATGCTGACACCTCAATTTTGATGATGATTTATGACAAAAGAATGTTTGAATTATAACTCCTTCAAATTTGAGTTGAATCCCTCAATTAGTTGAGCTATGACAGCCCTCCAAGTTTGTACAGTGAAAATGCTATTAATCATCAACTCACATATAAACTCCTCAATTGAGTTTTGATGCTGACACCTCAATTTTGATGATGATTTATGACAAAAGAATGTTTGAATTATAACTCCTTCAAATTTGAGTTGAATCCCTCAATTAGTTGAGTTATGACAGCCCTCCAAGTTTGTACAGTGAAAATGCTATTAATCATCAACACACATATAAACTCCTCAATAGAGTTTCTGATGATGACACTTTAAGTTGATGATGATTTATAAAAAAAAGAGTCTTTGAGGTATGACTCCTCCAAGTTTTGGTTCAATCCGTCAATTTATTAGGGTATGAAAGGCCCTCTCAAGTCAACGTCTCGCAGTAACCAATCTGATGTGATCATCTAATTTATGGCAAATTTCTGAGCCAATTACTGATCCACTGGAGAAATTGATGCTCAGAGAATAAACTTTCAAAATAGTTCTTTGTGATTTATACAGGGTCTTCACAAATCAATTGATATCTTCCTGAATCTGCAACCAATGATTGATTAAAACATTACTGATCCTTTCCAGACAATCGTGCCTAAAAAAAGAACAGCCTTTCTAGTGAACAGGGTCCTGGTAGCCCTCAAAGATGCCCTGGAAGACGAAAGAAGAACCTCAAAAATCCCCAGTGTATTTGGCGAAGAAAACATCCTAGCTGAAGATGTTCGATCGGTACGTATCCAGACTATGGACAAATAAATCATCATTATTCCACATTATGAAGGTTGCCTGTAATTGTTTTTATATGACTCTGGGAATTTTATAGAGATGTTTTCCACATGTTGAGCACCTCAACGCAGTGAGGCGTCGAAATTAATTAATCCAGAAATTCCAGAGTTAAATGGAATTCTTTTTCAGATGGATTTGCAACGACGAGGGCAGCAGGATTCGAAAAATGGCCAGAGATCGAGTCAAAGTTATTTTCGGTGTTTTTTCAATGCGGTCTCGTGTTTTTAGGGGGTTCCTGGGATTTAGTGTGGCCGCCATCTTATCAACAATATAATCGTATAATTTAGAGTTTAATTCATTATTACACAATGACATGTATCATCAATGTATGTATATTGTTAGCGTAGATATTATATTCTGCATATTGTCTATCACTAGATTTCTCTATTTGCAAATAAATGTGAAAATTGATGATTTTTTTCACAGCCCTGTATATGGAAAGTGATTGACTCAATTGAAAAACTCTATGAAACTCTGTGTGTGTTAATGTTGTCCAGTGATTTTTTTCCGGTACTAAAATCCCTGAAATTTGATCAATTTTTGAATCAAAAAATTAAATTTAAATGATCGTGGGAGTGGTACCTATGAGTATTCAAGAGGCACAATGGTGGTACCTCAACGAGGATTGGTTGAAAACTTTGTTGTTGTTACGTTAAGGGGTCGAAGGAATAAAAAAATATGATAGTCGTACCATCAAGTTTTGAGGCAAGGCAGAGGTACTACTTCAAGGAGTAGCTGTTGTGAATTTGATTGTTGTAGTGCTATATTATGGTCAGTTCTAAGGCAATTAAAACAATTGTGGAAATCGAACCGTTATGTGTTGACGTGGCGCAGCAGTACTACCTTGAGGGGGGTAGTTTAAAGAGTAGGTCATATGAATTTTATGGATTAAGGTACATAGGGTCACTCCCCACAAGGCTGTGAATATTACAATTCCTTTATACAGTCACTATATACTCAATTAAAAAACTTGTAGTAATCGTACTGTTATGTGTTGACGTGGAGCAGTGGTACTACCTTAAGGAGGGGAGTTTAAAGAGTAGTTCATATGAATTTTATGGATATAGGTCCATAGGGTCACTCCTCACAAGGCTGTAAATATTACAATTCCTTTATACAGTCACTATATACTCAATTAAAAAAATTGTAGTAATCGTACTGTTATGTGTTGACGTGGAGCAGTGGTACTACTTTAAGGAGGGGAGTTTAAAAAGTAGTTCATATGAATTTTATGGATATAGGTCCATAGGGTCACTCCTCACAAGGCTGTAAATATTACAATTCCTTTATACAGTCACTATATACTCAATTAAAAAAATTGTAGTAATCGTACTGTTATGTGTTGACGTGGAGCAGTGGTACTACCTTAAGGAGGGGAGTTTAAAGAGTAGTTCATATGAATTTTATGGATATAGGTCCATAGGGTCACTCCTCACAAGGCTATGAATATTACAATTGCTTCAAACAGTTACTACTCGATTAAAAAAATTGTGGAAATCGTACCGTTATGTGTTGACGTGGCGCAGTAGTACTACCTTAAGGAGGGTAGTTTAAAGAGTAGTTCATATGAATTTTATGGATATAGGTCCATAGGGTCACTCCTCACAAGGCTGTAAATATTACAATTCCTTTATACAGTCACTATATACTCAATTAAAAAAATTGTAGTAATCGTACTGTTATGTGTTGACGTGGAGCAGTGGTACTACCTTAAGGAGGGTAGTTTAAAAAGTAGTTCATATGAATTTTATGGATATAGGTCCATAGGGTCACTCCTCACAAGGCTGTAAATATTACAATTCCTTTATACAGTCACTATATACTCAATTAAAAAAATTGTAGTAATCGTACTGTTATGTGTTGACGTGGAGCAGTGGTACTACCTTAAGGAGGGGAGTTTAAAAAGTAGTTCATATGAATTTTATGGATATAGGTCCATAGGGTCACTCCTCACAAGGCTGTAAATATTACAATTCCTTTATACAGTCACTATATACTCAATTAAAAAAATTGTAGTAATCGTACTGTTATGTGTTGACGTGGAGCAGTGGTACTACCTTAAGGAGGGGAGTTTAAAGAGTAGTTCATATGAATTTTATGGATATAGGTCCATAGGGTCACTCCTCACAAGGCTGTAAATATTACAATTCCTTTATACAGTCACTATATACTCAATTAAAAAAATTGTAGTAATCGTACTGTTATGTGTTGACGTGGAGCAGTGGTACTACCTTAAGGAGGGGAGTTTAAAGAGTAGTTCATATGAATTTTATGGATATAGGTCCATAGGGTCACTCCTCACAAGGCTGTAAATATTACAATTCCTTTATACAGTCACTATATACTCAATTAAAAAAATTGTAGTAATCGTACTGTTATGTGTTGACGTGGAGCAGTGGTACTACCTTAAGGAGGGGAGTTTAAAGAGTAGTTCATATGAATTTTATGGATATAGGTCCATAGGGTCACTCCTCACAAGGCTGTAAATATTACAATTCCTTTATACAGTCACTATATACTCAATTAAAAAAATTGTAGTAATCGTACTGTTATGTGTTGACGTGGAGCAGTGGTACTACCTTAAGGAGGGGAGTTTAAAGAGTAGTTCATATGAATTTTATGGATATAGGTCCATAGGGTCACTCCTCACAAGGCTGTAAATATTACAATTCCTTTATACAGTCACTATATACTCAATTAAAAAAATTGTAGTAATCGTACTGTTATGTGTTGACGTGGAGCAGTGGTACTACCTTAAGGAGGGGAGTTTAAAGAGTAGTTCATATGAATTTTATGGATATAGGTCCATAGGGTCACTCCTCACAAGGCTGTAAATATTACAATTCCTTTATACAGTCACTATATACTCAATTAAAAAAATTGTAGTAATCGTACTGTTATGTGTTGACGTGGAGCAGTGGTACTACCTTAAGGAGGGGAGTTTAAAGAGTAGTTCATATGAATTTTATGGATATAGGTCCATAGGGTCACTCCTCACAAGGCTGTAAATATTACAATTCTTTTATACAGTCACTACTCAATTAAAAAAATTGTAGTGATCGTACTGTTATGTGTTGACGTGGAGCAGTGGTACTACCTTAAGGAGGGGAGTTTAAAGAGTGGTTCATATGAATTTTATGGATATAGGTCCATAGGGTCACTCCTCACAAGGCTGTAAATATTACAATTCTTTTATACAGTCACTACTCAATTAAAAAAATTGTAGTGATCGTACTGTTATGTGTTGACGTGGAGCAGTGGTACTACCTTAAGGAGGGGAGTTTAAAGAGTAGTTCATATGAATTTTATGGATATAGGTCCATAGGGTCACTCCTCACAAGGCTGTAAATATTACAATTCTTTTATACAGTCACTACTCAATTAAAAAAATTGTAGTGATCGTACTGTTATGTGTTGACGTGGAGCAGTGGTACTACCTTAAGGAGGGGAGTTTAAAGAGTAGTTCATATGAATTTTATGGATATAGGTCCATAGGGTCACTCCTCACAAGGCTGTAAATATTACAATTCTTTTATACAGTCACTACTCAATTAAAAAAATTGTAGTGATCGTACTGTTATGTGTTGACGTGGAGCAGTGGTACTACCTTAAGGAGGGGAGTTTAAAGAGTAGTTCATATGAATTTTATGGATATAGGTCCATAGGGTCACTCCTCACAAGGCTGTAAATATTACAATTCCTTTATACAGTCACTATATACTTAATTAAAAAAATTGTAGTAATCGTACTGTTATGTGTTGACGTGGAGCAGTGGTACTACCTTAAGGAGGGGAGTTTAAAGAGTAGTTCGTATGAATTTTATGGATATAGGTCCATAGGGTCACTCCTCACAAGGCTGTAAATATTACAATTCCTTTATACAGTCACTATATACTCAATTAAAAAAATTGTAGTAATCGTACTGTTATGTGTTGACGTGGAGCAGTGGTACTACCTTAAGGAGGGGAGTTTAAAGAGTAGTTCATATGAATTTTATGGATATAGGTCCATAGGGTCACTCCTCACAAGGCTGTAAATATTACAATTCCTTTATACAGTCACTATATACTCAATTAAAAAAATTGTAGTAATCGTACTGTTATGTGTTGACGTGGAGCAGTGGTACTACCTTAAGGAGGGGAGTTTAAAGAGTAGTTCATATGAATTTTATGGATATAGGTCCATAGGGTCACTCCTCACAAGGCTGTAAATATTACAATTCCTTTATACAGTCACTATATACTCAATTAAAAAAATTGTAGTAATCGTACTGTTATGTGTTGACGTGGAGCAGTGGTACTACCTTAAGGAGGGGAGTTTAAAGAGTAGTTCATATGAATTTTATGGATATAGGTCCATAGGGTCACTCCTCACAAGGCTGTAAATATTACAATTCCTTTATACAGTCACTATATACTCAATTAAAAAAATTGTAGTAATCGTACTGTTATGTGTTGACGTGGAGCAGTGGTACTACCTTAAGGAGGGTAGTTTAAAGAGTAGTTCATATGAATTTTATGGATATAGGTCCATAGGGTCACTCCTCACAAGGCTGTAAATATTACAATTCCTTTATACAGTCTCTATATACTCAATTAAAAAAATTGTAGTAATCGTACTGTTATGTGTTGACGTGGAGCAGTGGTACTACCTTAAGGAGGGGAGTTTAAAGAGTAGTTCATATGAATTTTATGGATATAGGTCCATAGGGTCACTCCTCACAAGGCTGTAAATATTACAATTCCTTTATACAGTCACTATATACTCAATTAAAAAAATTGTAGTAATCGTACTGTTATGTGTTGACGTGGAGCAGTGATACTACCTTAAGGAGGGTAGTTTAAAGAGTAGTTCATATGAATTTTATGGATATAGGTCCATAGGGTCACTCCTCACAAGGCTGTAAATATTACAATTCCTTTATACAGTCACTATATACTCAATTAAAAAAATTGTAGTAATCGTACTGTTATGTGTTGACGTGGAGCAGTGGTACTACCTTAAGGAGGGGAGTTTAAAGAGTAGTTCATATGAATTTTATGGATATAGGTCCATAGGGTCACTCCTCACAAGGCTGTAAATATTACAATTCCTTTATACAGTCACTATATACTCAATTAAAAAAATTGTAGTAATCGTACTGTTATGTGTTGACGTGGAGCAGTGGTACTACCTTAAGGAGGGGAGTTTAAAGAGTAGTTCATATGAATTTTATGGATATAGGTCCATAGGGTCACTCCTCACAAGGCTGTAAATATTACAATTCCTTAATACAGTCACTATATACTCAATTAAAAAAATTGTAGTAATCGTACTGTTATGTGTTGACGTGGAGCAGTGGTACTACCTTAAGGAGGGGAGTTTAAAGAGTAGTTCATATGAATTTTATGGATATAGGTCCATAGGGTCACTCCTCACAAGGCTGTAAATATTACAATTCCTTTATACAGTCACTATATACTCAATTAAAAAAATTGTAGTAATCGTACTGTTATGTGTTGACGTGGAGCAGTGGTACTACCTTAAGGAGGGGAGTTTAAAGAGTAGTTCATATGAATTTTATGGATATAGGTCCATAGGGTCACTCCTCACAAGGCTGTAAATATTACAATTCCTTTATACAGTCACTATATACTCAATTAAAAAAATTGTAGTAATCGTACTGTTATGTGTTGACGTGGAGCAGTGGTACTACCTTAAGGAGGGGAGTTTAAAGAGTAGTTCATATGAATTTTATGGATATAGGTCCATAGGGTCACTCCTCACAAGGCTGTAAATATTACAATTCCTTTATACAGTCACTATATACTCAATTAAAAAAATTGTAGTAATCGTACTGTTATGTGTTGACGTGGAGCAGTGGTACTTCCTTAAGGAGGGGAGTTTAAAGAGTAGTTCATATGAATTTTATTGATATAGGTCCATAGGGTCACTCCTCACAAGGCTGTAAATATTACAATTCCTTTATACAGTCACTATATACTCAATTAAAAAAATTGTAGTAATCGTACTGTTATGTGTTGACGTGGAGCAGTGGTACTACCTTAAGGAGGGGAGTTTAAAGAGTAGTTCATATGAATTTTATGGATATAGGTCCATAGGGTCACTCCTCACAAGGCTGTAAATATTACAATTCCTTTATACAGTCACTATATACTCAATTAAAAAAATTGTAGTAATCGTACTGTTATGTGTTGACGTGGAGCAGTGGTACTACCTTAAGGAGGGTAGTTTAAAGAGTAGTTCATATGAATTTTATGGATATAGGTCCATAGGGTCACTCCTCACAAGGCTGTAAATATTACAATTCCTTTATACAGTCACTATATACTCAATTAAAAAAATTGTAGTAATCGTACTGTTATGTGTTGACGTGGAGCAGTGGTACTACCTTAAGGAGGGGAGTTTAAAGAGTAGTTCATATGAATTTTATGGATATAGGTCCATAGGGTCACTCCTCACAAGGCTGTAAATATTACAATTCCTTTATACTGTCACTATATACTCAATTAAAAAAATTGTAGTAATCGTACCGTTATGTGTTGACGTGGCGCAGTAGTACTACCTTAAGGAGGGTAGTGTAAAGAGTAGTTTATATGAATTTTATGGATATAGGTCCATAGGGTCACTCCTCACAAGGCTGTAAATATTACAATTCCTTTATACAGTCACTATATACTCAATTAAAAAAATTGTAGTAATCGTACTGTTATGTGTTGACGTGGAGCAGTGGTACTACCTTAAGGAGGGTAGTTTAAAAAGTAGTTCATATGAATTTTATGAATATAGGTCCATAGGGTCACTCCTCACAAGGCTGTGAATATTACAATAACTTCAAACAGTTGATACTCAATTAAAAAAATTGTGGAAATCGTACCGTTATGTGTTGACGTGGCGCAGTAGTACTACCTTAAGGAGGGTAGTTTAAAGAGTAGTTCATATGAATTTTATGGATATAGGTCCATGAGGTCACTCCTCACAAGGCTGTGAATATTACAATAACTTCAAACAGTTGATACTCAATTAAAAAAATTGTGGAAATCGTACCGTTATGTGTTGACGTGGCGCAGTAGTACTACCTTAAGGAGGGTAGTTTAAAGAGTAGTTCATATGAATTTTATGGATATAGGTCCATGAGGTCACTCCTCACAAGGCTGTGAATATTACAATAACTTCAAACAGTTGATACTCAATTAAAAAAATTGTGGAAATCGTACCGTTATGTGTTGACGTGGCGCAGTAGTACTACCTTAAGGAGGGTAGTTTAAAGAGTAGTTCATATGAATTTTATGGATATAGGTCCATAGGGTCACTCCCCACAAGGCTGTAAATATTACAATTCCTTTATACAGTCACTATATACTCAATTAAAAAAATTGTAGTAATCGTACTGTTATGTGTTGACGTGGAGCAGTGGTACTACCTTAAGGAGGGGAGTTTAAAGAGTAGTTCATATGAATTTCATGGATATAGGTCCATAGGGTCACTCCCCACAAGGCTTTAAATATTACGATTTCTTTAGACAGTCCCTACTCAATTAAAAAAATTGTGGAAATCGTACTGTTATGTGTTGACGTGGCGCAGCAGTACTACCTTAAGGAGGGTAGTTTAAAGAGTAGTTCATATGAATTTTATGGATATAGGTCCATAGGGTCACTCCCCACAAGGCTTTAAATATTACGATTTCTTTAGACAGTCCCTACTCAATTAAAAAAATTGGGGAAATCGTACCGTTATGTGTTGACGTGGCGCAGTAGTACTACCTTGAGGAGGGTAGTTTAAAGAGTAGTTCATATGAATTTTATGGATATAGGTCCATAGGGTCACTCCTCACAAGGCTGTAAATATTACAATTCCTTTAAACAGTCACTACTCATTTAAACAAATTGTGGCAATCGTGGTGCAGCAGTACTACCTTAAAGGGGGTTGATTGATCTGAAACTCAATCCCTTGTGGATGAGTTTCTTCACTTAATTCAATTATAAATTGATGTGACTTGAGTGGACTTTTGAATTTTTGAGAAAAGTTGCAGTACTCACCTGGTACTACGCAATGAGTTAATCAATCGATGATACATTGAGTGCAAACTCTATCTCTTGTGAATGAGTTTTCACACGTCCTCAAACTGCAATATCACAAAAATGTATTATGAGCATGAGTGGACAAATAGGTACTTCCAGTAATCAGCAGTTTGAGACCTCTATCCAGAATTGATTTCCTCAATAGAGGGACAAAATGGCGGAGCTCGATCTACCACAATATGCCGACTACGCCAGACTGGAATTACATTTGTCAGCAATCAATATTCCCTCATTATCCAGCTAGAAATATTTCTCGTTCGGTAACATGAAAACCTTATCCAGAAAATTCACAGCCTCGCTCCAGTGTCCCGATTTTTCCTCGTAGGAAGGACAAAGCGAACGGCGTGCTTATGAAATGTGATACTTTGTTTTAATGGGAAATAAAATCGGGATAAAGGAAATAAAAATATGGAATCGCCCTCTGACAAAAAGTGGGTTTTAATTTCCGTTCGCCTGTTGCTAATCAACATTTGCTGTTTTGTTTGTGACGGATTATCTGGATATTTGCAGACAATGCATAATTTCAATCTAGTTCACAACTGGATATATCCAGAAATCATAGCAAAACGCCTATCACTGTTTCTTCAATCATGAAAACAATTTCCAAACGTCAGCTACAATAGCCATTTGACATAAAACGTGTTTATTTTTCCCGCTTCAATATACAGGAATCTGGATTAGAAATCGCTGTTTGGCAACTGATATTCACTACGTTAATAATCGAGTAATTACAGATTAATGCTGACAATAAGGATGACTGATAAGTGTAATAACGCGATAAAAACGCAATAAAAAGCTTATCCAGAAAGTTTTATTGGTTTCATAAAGCTGATGGGCAATGCCACTTTGGACGGATTGAAATACCCTATTTCTGGAAAGGTTCCAAACCCCATTTCACTCTCGATAATTGCCTTTTTTTCTCCACAATACAAACAAGTAATCAACACGTAACATCTGTTACGAATAGATGGGAAAGATTGAGGCCTCGAGGATCTTTTTGATCACTCAATATTCCAGAAGGCTGGTGATTCACGCTAGAACGCCTCTTTTACTGGCAAACATCATAGGCTAATTGCCAATTAGACATCGAGGGAGCAGTAGGGAGGAAGTCAGGAAATATCCAGGAATCCTGAAATGTCGCGTAACTTGATTTAATATACGTTATAAACATTCAGACCGGATGTGAGGTTCTGCTGAAAAGTGTTACTAGGGGCTCTGGATCTTTTTATATCAAGTTTTTAATTAAAACCATGAGATGGCGCCAACCAAACCAGTGTCATTTAGCGGAAAAGTGAATTTTCATTACAGTCTCTGATGATGTAAAGTGTCATTTACCGGACTGATTTTGAATCAGGTGAATGATACTTTATAGTGCAGTATGAAATAAATAAATGTACAGGGTGCCTCATATAAAATCCTCTACTACAACTCCCTTATCTCGGAAGATATGTGATTCACGAAAAAAAAAAAGTAAATAAAACTTTCTGTAAAAGTTGATTTTTTTTTCACAGCCCTGTATCTGGATAATGACTGACTTTGTGGATGAACTTTATGAGTCTATTTTATGGAAAATTTAACTAGCTTCCATTTCTTTGATGTAAGATTTTTGCATAAACCTCATATTTTCCGAGATATTTGTCAAAAACTGACTGAGCGTCCCGTGATCATTGATGATTTGGTGATTTTTTCCCGCATTAAAATCCCTGTATCTGGGAAATGATTCACTTTATAGGAGAACTCTTCATAACTTTTTTATAGAATATTTAATTAACTTTAATTAATAATGAGTAAAATTTATTGATTGAGAGGATAATTCTCGAGATATATCTCAAAAACTAGCCAAACGTGCTGTGAAAATTGATAATATTTTTTTCACAACCCTGTATCTGGAAAATAAATGACCTGATGGAAAAACTTTATAGGACTTTTTAATGGGAAATATAACGAGCTTTGATTTCTTTCATGAAATATTTTTGCCCAAACCTCATATTTTTCGAGATATTTGTTAAAAACTGACTGAGCGTCCCATGATCGTTGATGATTTGGTGATTTTTTCCCGCATTAAAATTCCTGTATCTGGGAAATGATTCACTTTATAGGAAAACTCTTCACAACTTTTTTATAGGAAATTTAATTTACTTTAATTAATAATGAGTAAAATTTATTGATTGAGAGGATAATTCTCGAGATATATCTCAAAAACTAGCCAAACGTGCTGTGAAAATTGATAATATTTTTTTCACAACCCAGTATCTGGAAAATAAATGACCTGATGGAAAAACTGTATGGGACTTTTTCATTTGAAATTTAGAGAGCTTTAATTTCTTGTATGAGATATTTTTGCCTAGACCTCATATTTTTCGAGATATTTGTCAAAAACTGACTGAGCGTCCCGTGATCATTGATGATTTGGTGATTTTTTCCCGCATTAAAATCCCTGTATCTGGGAAATGATTCACTTTATAGGAAAACTCTTCATAACTTTTTTATAGGAAATTTAATTTACTTTAATTAATAATGAGTAAAATTTATTGTTTGAGAGGATAATTCTCGAGATATATCTCAAAAACTAGCCAAACGTGCTGTGAAAATTGATAATATGTTTTTCGCAACCCTGTATCTGTAGAATAAATGACCTAATGGAAAAACTTTATGGGACTTTTTTATGGGAAATTTAACGAGCTCTAATTTCTTGTATATAATATTTTTGCCTAGACCTCATATTTTTCGAGATATTTGTGAAAAACTGACTGAGCGTTCCGTGATCATTGATGATTTGGTGATTTTTTCCCGCAATAAAATCCCTGTATCTGGGAAATGATTCACTTTATAGGAAAACTCTTCATAACTTTTTTATAGGAAATCTAATTTACTTTAATTAATAATGAGTAAAATTTGTTGATTAACGGGATAATTCTCGAGATATCTCTAAAAAACTAGCAAAATGTGCTGTGAAAATTCATAATATTTTTTTTACAACCCTGTATCTGGAAAATAAATGATCTAATGGAAAAATTTTATTGGACTTTTTTATGGGAAATTTAACGAGCTCTAATTTCTTGTATAAAATATTTTTGCCTAGACCTCATATTTTTCGAGATATTTGTGGAAAACTGACTGAGCGTTCCGTGATCATTGATGATTTGGTGATTTTTTCCCGCATTAAAATCCCTGTATCTGGGAAATGATTCACTTTATAGGAAAACTCTTCATAACTTTTTTATAGGAAATCTAATTTGCTTTAATTGATAATGAGTAAAATTTATTGATTGAGAGGATGATTCTCGAGATATATCTCAAAAACTAGCCAAACGTGCTGTGAAAATTGATAATATTTTTTTCGCAACCCTGTATCTGGAGAATTAATGACCCAATGGAAAAACTTTATTGGACTTTTTTATGGAAAATTTAACGAGCTCTAATTTCTTGTATATAATATTTTTGCCTAGACCTCATATTTGTCGAGATATTTGTGAAAAACTGACTGAGCGTCCCGTGATCATTGATGATTTGGTGATTTTTTCCCGCATTAAAATCCCTGTATCTGAGAAATTATTCACTTTATAGGAAAACTCTTCAAAACTTTTTTATAGGAAATTTAATTTACTTTAATTAATAATGAGTAAAATTTATTGATTGACATGATAATTATCGAGATATATCTCAAAAACTAGCCAAACGTGCTGTGAAAATTGATAATATTTTTTTCGCAACCCTGTATCTGGAGAATAAATGACCTAATGGAAAAACTTTATTGGACTTTTTTATGGAAAATATAACGAGCTTCAATTTCTTTCATAAGATATTTTTGCCTAGACCTCATATTTTTCGAGATATTTGTCAAAAACTGACTGAGCGTCCCGTGATCATTGATGATTTGGTGATTTTTTCCCGCATTAAAATCCCTGTATCTGGGAAATGATTCACTTTATAGGAAAACTCTTCACAACTTTTTATAGGAAATTTAATTTACTTTAATTAATAATGAGTAAAATTTATTGATTGAGAGGATGATTATCGAAATATATCTCAAAAACTAGCCAAACGTGCTGTGAAAATTGATAATATTTTTTTCGCAACCCTGTATCTGTAGAATAAATGACCTAATGGAAAAACTTTATAGGACTTTTTAATGGGAAATATAACGAGCTTTGATTTCTTTCATGAAGTATTTTTGCCCAAACCTCATATTTTTCGAGATATTTGTCAAAAACTGACTGAGCGTCCCGTGATCATTGATGATTTGGTGATTTTTTCCCGCAATAAAATCCCTGTATCTGGGAAATGATTCACTTTATAGGAAAACTCTTCATAACTTTTTTATAGGAAATCTAATTTACTTTAATTAATAATGAGTAAAATTTGTTGATTAACGGGATAATTCTCGAGATATCTCTCAAAAACTAGCAAAATGTGCTGTGAAAATTCATAATATTTTTTTTACAACCCTGTATCTGGAAAATAAATGATCTAATGGAAAAACTTTATTGGACTTTTTTATGGGAAATTTAACGAGCTCTAATTTCTTGTATAAAATATTTTTGCCTAGACCTCATATTTTTCGAGATATTTGTGGAAAACTGACTGAGCGTTCCGTGATCATTGATGATTTGGTGATTTTTTCCCGCATTAAAATCCCTGTATCTGGGAAATGATTCACTTTATAGGAAAACTCTTCATAACTTTTTTATAGGAAATTTAATTTACTTTAATTAATAATGAGTAAAATTTGTTGATTAACGGGATAATTCTCGAGATATCTCTCAAAAACTAGCAAAATGTGCTGTGAAAATTCATAATATTTTTTTTACAACCCTGTATCTGGAAAATAAATGATCTAATGGAAAAACTTTATTGGACTTTTTTATGGGAAATATAACGAGCTCTAATATCTTGTATAAAATATTTTTGCCTAGACCTCATATTTTTCGAGATATTTGTGGAAAACTGACTGAGCGTTCCGTGATCATTGATGATTTGTTGATTTTTTCCCGCATTAAAATCCCTGTATCTGGGAAATTATTCACTTTATAGGAAAACTCTTCATAACTTTTTTATAGGAAATCTAATTTGCTTTAATTGATAATGAGTAAAATTTATTGATTAAGAGGATAATTCTCGAGATATATCTCAAAAACTAGCCAAACGTGCTGTGAAAATTAATAATATTTTTTTCGCAACCCTGTATCTGGAGAATTAATGACCCAATGGAAAAACTTTATTGGACTTTTTTATGGGAAATTTAACGAGCTCTAATTTCTTGTATATAATATTTTTGCCTAGACCTCATATTTGTCGAGATATTTGTGAAAAACTGACTGAGCGTCCCGTGATCATTGATGATTTGGTGATTTTTTCCCGCATTAAAATCCCTGTATCTGGGAAATGATTCACTTTATAGGAAAACTCTTCTCAACTTTTTTATAGGAAATTCAATTTACTTTAATTAATAATGAGTATAATTTATTGATTGAGAGGATAATTATCGAGATATATCTCAAAAACTAGCCAAACGTGCTGTGAAAATTGATAATATTTTTTTCACAACCCTGTATCTGGAAAATAAATGACCTGATGGAAAAACTTTATAGGACTTTTTTATGGGAAATATAACGAGCTTTGATTTCTTTCATGAAATATTTTTGCCCAAACCTCATATTTTTCGAGATATTTGTTAAAAACTGTCTGAGCGTCCCGTGATCGTTGATGATTTGGTGATTTTTTCCCGCATTAAAATTCCTGTGTCTGGGAAATGATTCACTTTATAGGAAAACTCTTCACAACTTTTTTATAGGAAATTTAATTTACTTTAATTAATAATGAGTAAAATTTATTGATTGAGAGGATATTTATCGAGATATATCTCAAAAACTAGCAAAACGTGCTGTGAAAATTCATAATATTTTTTTCGCAACCCTGTATCTGTAGAATAAATGACCTAATGGAAAAACTTTATTGGACTTTTTTATGGAAAATATAACGAGCTTCAATTTCTTTCATAAGATATTTTTGCCTAGACCTCATATTTTTCGAGATATTTGTCAAAAACTGATTGAGCGTGCCGTGATCATTGATGATTTGGTGTGATTTTTTTCGGCATTAAAATCCCGGTATCTGGGAAATGATTCACTTTATAGGAAAACTCTCCATAACTTTTTTATAGAAAATTTAATTTACTTTGATTAATAATGAGTGAAACTTATTGATTAAAAGGATAATTCTCGAGATATCTCTCAAAAACTAGCAAAATGTGGTGTGAAAATTCATAATATTTTTTTCCCAACCCTGTATCTGGTAAATAAATGACCTAATGAAAAAATTGCAGGGGACTTTTTTATGGAAAATATAACGAGCTTTAATTTCTTTTATGAGATATGTTTGCCTAGACCTCATATTTTTCGAGATATTTGTCAAAAACTGACTGAGCGTCCCGTGATCATTGATGATTTGGTGATTTTTTCCCGCATTAAAATCCCTGTATCTGAGAAATTATTCACTTTATAGGAAAACTCTTCAAAACTTTTTTATAGGAAATTTAATTTACTTTAATTAATAATGAGTAAAATTTATTGATTGACATGATAATTATCGAGATATATCTCAAAAACTAGCCCAACGTGCTGTGAAAATTGATAATATTTTTTTCACAACCCTGTATCTGGAAAATAAATGACCTGATGGAAAAACTTTATAGGACTTTTTTATGGGAAATATAACGAGCTTTGATTTCTTTCATGAAATATTTTTGCCCAAACCTCATATTTTTCGAGATATTTGTTAAAAACTATCTGAGCGTCCCGTGATCGTTGATGATTTGGTGATTTTTTCCCGCTTTAAAATTCCTGTATCTGGGAAATGATTCACTTTATAGGAAAACTCTTCACAACTTTTTTATAGGAAATTTAATTTACTTTAATTAATAATGAGTAAAATTTATTGATTGAGAGGATGATTATCGAGATATATCTCAAAAACTAGCCAAACGTGCTGTGAAAATTGATAATATGTTTTTCGCAACCCTGTATCTGTAGAATAAATGACCAATGGAAAAACTTCATGGGACTTTTTTATGGGAAATTTAACGAGCTCTAATTTCTTGTATATAATATTTTTGCCTAGACCTCATATTTTTCGAGATATTTGTGAAAAACTGACTGAGCGTTCCGTGATCATTGATGATTTGGTGATTTTTTCCCGCAATAAAATCCCTGTATCTGGGAAATGATTCACTTTATAGAAAAACTCTCCATAACTTTTTTATAGGAAATCTAATTTACTTTAATTAATAATGAGTAAAATTTGTTGATTAAGGGGATAATTCTCGAGATATCTCTCAAAAACTAGCAAAATGTGCTGTGAAAATTCATAATATTTTTTTTACAACCCTGTATCTGGAAAATAAATGATCTAATGGAAAAACTTTATTGGACTTTTTTATGGGAAATTTAACGAGCTCTAATTTCTTGTATAAAATATTTTTGCCTAGACCTCATATTTGTCAAGATATTTGTGAAAAACTGACTGAGCGTTCCGTGATCATTGATGATTTGGTGATTTTTTCTCGCATTAAAATTCCTGTATCTGGGAAATGATTCACTTTATAGGAAAACTGTTCACAACTATTTTATAGAAAATTTAATTTACTTTAATTAATAATGAGTAAAATTTATTGATTGACATGATAATTATCGAGATATATCTCAAAAACTAGCCCAACGTGCTGTGAAAATTGATAATATTTTTTTCACAACCCTGTATCTGGAAAATAAATGACCTGATGGAAAAACTTTATAGGACTTTTTTATGGGAAATATAACGAGCTTTGATTTCTTTCATGAAATATTTTTGCCCAAACCTCATATTTTTCGAGATATTTGTTAAAAACTATCTGAGCGTCCCGTGATCGTTGATGATTTGGTGATTTTTTCCCGCTTTAAAATTCCTGTATCTGGGAAATGATTCACTTTATAGGAAAACTCTTCACAACTTTTTTATAGGAAATTTAATTTACTTTAATTAATAATGAGTAAAATTTATTGATTGAGAGGATGATTATCGAGATATATCTCAAAAACTAGCCAAACGTGCTGTGAAAATTGATAATATGTTTTTCGCAACCCTGTATCTGTAGAATAAATGACCAATGGAAAAACTTCATGGGACTTTTTTATGGGAAATTTAACGAGCTCTAATTTCTTGTATATAATATTTTTGCCTAGACCTCATATTTTTCGAGATATTTGTGAAAAACTGACTGAGCGTTCCGTGATCATTGATGATTTGGTGATTTTTTCCCGCAATAAAATCCCTGTATCTGGGAAATGATTCACTTTATAGAAAAACTCTCCATAACTTTTTTATAGGAAATCTAATTTACTTTAATTAATAATGAGTAAAATTTGTTGATTAAGGGGATAATTCTCGAGATATCTCTCAAAAACTAGCAAAATGTGCTGTGAAAATTCATAATATTTTTTTTACAACCCTGTATCTGGAAAATAAATGATCTAATGGAAAAACTTTATTGGACTTTTTTATGGGAAATTTAACGAGCTCTAATTTCTTGTATAAAATATTTTTGCCTAGACCTCATATTTGTCAAGATATTTGTGAAAAACTGACTGAGCGTTCCGTGATCATTGATGATTTGGTGATTTTTTCTCGCATTAAAATTCCTGTATCTGGGAAATGATTCACTTTATAGGAAAACTGTTCACAACTATTTTATAGAAAATTTAATTTACTTTAATTAATAATGAGTAAAATTTATTGATTGACATGATAATTATCGAGATATATCTCAAAAACTAGCCCAACGTGCTGTGAAAATTGATAATATTTTTTTCACAACCCTGTATCTGGAAAATAAATGACCTGATGGAAAAACTTTATAGGACTTTTTTATGGGAAATATAACGAGCTTTGATTTCTTTCATGAAATATTTTTGCCCAAACCTCATATTTTTCGAGATATTTGTTAAAAACTATCTGAGCGTCCCGTGATCGTTGATGATTTGGTGATTTTTTCCCGCTTTAAAATTCCTGTATCTGGGAAATGATTCACTTTATAGGAAAACTCTTCACAACTTTTTTATAGGAAATTTAATTTACTTTAATTAATAATGAGTAAAATTTATTGATTGAGAGGATGATTATCGAGATATATCTCAAAAACTAGCCAAACGTGCTGTGAAAATTGATAATATGTTTTTCGCAACCCTGTATCTGTAGAATAAATGACCAATGGAAAAACTTCATGGGACTTTTTTATGGGAAATTTAACGAGCTCTAATTTCTTGTATATAATATTTTTGCCTAGACCTCATATTTTTCGAGATATTTGTGAAAAACTGACTGAGCGTTCCGTGATCATTGATGATTTGGTGATTTTTTCCCGCAATAAAATCCCTGTATCTGGGAAATGATTCACTTTATAGAAAAACTCTCCATAACTTTTTTATAGGAAATCTAATTTACTTTAATTAATAATGAGTAAAATTTGTTGATTAAGGGGATAATTCTCGAGATATCTCTCAAAAACTAGCAAAATGTGCTGTGAAAATTCATAATATTTTTTTTACAACCCTGTATCTGGAAAATAAATGATCTAATGGAAATACTTTATTGGACTTTTTTATGGGAAATTTAACGAGCTCTAATTTCTTGTATAAAATATTTTTGCCTAGACCTCATATTTGTCAAGATATTTGTGAAAAACTGACTGAGCGTTCCGTGATCATTGATGATTTGGTGATTTTTTCTCGCATTAAAATTCCTGTATCTGGGAAATGATTCACTTTATAGGAAAACTGTTCACAACTATTTTATAGAAAATTTAATTTACTTTAATTAATAATGAGTAAAATTTATTGATTGAGAGGATATTTATCGAGATATATCTCAAAAACTAGCAAAACGTGCTGTGAAAATTCATAATATTTTTTTCGCAACCCTGTATCTGTAGAATAAATGACCTAATGGAAAAACTTTATAGGACTTTTTTATGGAAAATATAACGAGCTTCAATTTCTTTCATAAGATATTTTTGCCTAGACCTCATATTTTTCGAGATATTTGTCAAAAACTGACTGAGCGTCCCGTGATCGTTGATGATTTGGTGATTTTTTCCCGCATTAAAATCCCTGTATCTGGGAAATGATCCACTTTATAGGAAAACTCTTCATAACTTTTTTATAGGAAATTCAATTTACTTTAATTAATAATGAGTAAAATTTATTGATTAAGAGGATAATTCTCGAGATATATCTCAAAAACTAGCAAAACGTGCTGTGAAAATTGATAATAGTTTTTTCACAACTCATAAACCATGACAATCTATCTAGAAATCACTCTCCAACATAAAACTTGCCGTGGGTAGTCGTCCCTCAAAACTCCTCTATATGGAAATAGCGCGAAAAATCTCCATCAACTCCTATTGGTAGCAACGTCACTCAAACCTCAATCCCATTGGCCGCGCCACTTATAAAACTCGAAACGGAGTTTGTGGAGTTCTCATACTGCTGCACTTCGTTTGCTGGAAGTTTTGTGCCGATAAGTGTGTGATTCAACTAACAGGTGAGAATTATACTGATTATTCCCTTGTTCCCTTAATTTACTAGGACATATCCCATGCAATATGCAACTCCAAATTAAATTGATAAGCCGCGCTAAAGTCAAGCAAAACTCCAGAAAGTTAATTTAATAAACTCCCCAGGGATGCGTCGTAACTTGGCTTATCCAGATTTTTCTATGTTAAATAGGGAAATTTGAATATTGAGCTGGAAAGTTGCCGGTCAAAGGGGATGGTGTTTATGGATCCGATTATGATGTGTATCTGGAAAAATCCATTACCACGTTCCTTGAGGTCTTAATCTATATTGAAATGGTAATAAATAAGCTGGAAAGGGAAAGATCGGTTTCCGGATTGGAAGTTTGATTGAAATAGATTTCCAGTTTGGGTTTGAATAATTCAGTTGGGTCCAGCCTGTTTGGGGCTCGGTTATTAAACGTCAAACATTGATGAGGTACTCCAAAACTACTGCATATATTCGAACGCAACAAGATTTATTGTGAAGAGAAAGGTTTGTTGTATATTTTTCATAATTTTCAAATTTCTAAATAATTTACAGAAAGCTTGACAAAATTTCATTTTTTTTTTTTTTTTTTTGATACAAGAAATATTATTGGAAAGAAAAAGTATTGTTCCATTTTTAACTCATTTACAGACATTTTCGAAAATTTATTTGATACATTAAAAATGCAACGTCCCAAAAAAAAATCATAACTCCACAGCCACTGAATATTTTTGGACGGAAAAAAATTTATTGAAAAGAGATGAGATTATCGAATATTTCACGAAATTTTCAAATTTCTAATTTATTTACAAAAAGCTTGACAGATTTTTGAAAATTGATTATTATGCATTTTAAATTGAGACAAAAAAAATGCATCGAAAAGAGAAGAGATTGTTGACATGAATTCAAAAATGTATTTTATCATTTTTGAAACTTGAATTTACATTTTTTTTATTGCGACAAAGAAATGCACGATTAAAGAAAAAAATCATTGCTCCCAAAGTACTAAATATTTTTTAACGCAACAATTTTTATTGAAAAGAGAAAAGATTGTTCTATATTTCAAAAAATTTTCAATTATTTAACTCATTCACAAACATTTTTGAAACTTGAATTTACAATTTTTTTTATTGCGACCAAGAAATGCACGATCAAAGAAAAAAAATCATAACTCCTAAGTTACTAAATATTTTTGAGCGCAACAATTTTAATTGGAAAGAGGAAGGATTGTTCTATATTTTATTTTCAATTTTTTAACACATTTCGAAACATTTTTGAAACTTGAATTTACAATTTTTTTTTTCGCGACCAAGAAATGTACGATCAAAGAAAAAAAATCATAACTACCAAAGTACCAAATATTTTTGAAAGCGACAAGTTTTATTGGAAAAAGAAAAAATTGTTCCATATTTCACCAAATTTTCAATTTCTTAACTCATTTACGAATATTTTTGAAAATTGAATTTACAATTTCTTTTATCAGGACCAAGAAATGCACGATCAAAGAAAAAAAAACATAACTACCAAAGTACTAAATATTTTTGAACGCAACAATTTTTATTAGAAAGAGGAAATATTCTTCTATATTTCACCAAATTTTCAATTTTTTGACTCATTCACAAACATTTTTGGAAATTGAATTCATATTTTTATTGCGACCAAAAAATGCACGATCAAAAAAAAATCATAACCCCCAAAGTACTAAATATTTTTGAACGCGACAAGTTTTATTGGAAAGAGGAAAAATTGTTCTATATTTCACCAAATTTTCAATTTTTAACTCATTCACAAACATTTTTGGAAATTGAATTTACAATTTTTTTTATTGCGACCAAAAAATGTACGATCAAAAAAAAAATCATAACTCCCAAAGTACTAGATATTTTTGAACGCGTTGATTTTTATTGGAAAGAGGAAAAATTGTTCTATATTTCACCAAATTTTCAATTTTTTAACTCATTTTCAAACATTTTTTAAACTTGAATTTACATTTTTTTTATTGCGACCAAGAAATGCACGATCAAAAAAAAAATCATAACTCCTAAATTACTAAATATTCTTTAGTGCAACAATTTCAATCGCAAAGAGGAAGCATTGTTCTATATTCCACAAAATTTTCAATTTTTGAACTCATTCACAAACATTTTTGGAAATTGAATTTACAATTTTTTTTATTGCGACCCAAAAATGCACGATCAAAAAAAAAATCATAACTCCCAAAGTACTGAATATTTTTGAACGCGACAATTTTTATTGGAAAGAGGAAAGATTGTTCTATATTTCACCAAATTTTCAATTTTTAACTCATTCACAAACATTTTTGGAAATTGAATTTACATTTTTTTTATTGCGACCAAAAAATGCACGATCAAAAAAAAAATCATAACTCCCAAAGTACTGAATATTTTTGAACGCGACAATTTTTATTGGAAAGAGGAAAGATTGTTCTATATTTCACCAAATTTTCAATTTTTTAACTCATTTACAAACATTTTTTAAACTTGACTTACATTTTTTTTTATTGCGACCAAGAAATGCAGGATCAAAGAAAAAAAATCCTAAATTACTAAATATTTTTGAGCGCAACAATTTTAATTGCAAAGAGGAAGGATTGTTCTATATTTCACAAAATTTCCAATTTTTTAACTCATCCACAAACATTTTTGGAAATTGAATTTACAATTTTTTTTATTGCGACCAAAAAATGTACGATCAAAAAAAAATCATAACTCCCAAAGTACTAAATATTTTTGAACGCGTTGATTTTTATTGGAAAGAGGAAAAATTGTTCTATATTTCACCAAATTTTCAATTTTTCAACTCATTCACAAACATTTTTGGAAATTGAATTTACAATTTTTTTTATTGCGACCAAAAAATGTACGATCAAAAAAAAATCATAACTCCCAAAAGACTAGATATTTTTGAACGCGACAATTTTTATTGGAAAGAGGAAGGATTGTTCTATATTTCACCAAATTTTCAATTTTTTAACTCATTTTCAAACATTTTTTAAACTTGAATTTACATTTTTTTTATTGCGACCAAGAAATGCAGGATCAAAGAAAAAAAATCCTAAATGACTAAATATTTTTGAGCGCAACAATTTTAATTGCAAAGAGGAAGGATTGTGCTATATTTCACAAAATTTCCAATTTTTTAACTCATCCACAAACATTTTTGGAAATTGAATTTACAATTTTTTTTATTGCGACCAAAAAATGCACGATAAAAAAAAATCATCACTCCCAAAGTACTAAATATTTTTGAGCGCAACAATTTCAATTGCAAAGAGGAAGGATTGTTCTATATTTCACCAAATTTTCAATTTTTAACTCATTCACAAACATTTTTGGAAATTGAATTCACAATTTTTTTTATTGCGACCAAGAAATGCACGATCAAAGAAAAAAAATCCTAAATTACTAAATATTTTTGAGCGCAACAATTTTAATTGCAAAGAGAAAGGATTGTTCTATATTTCACAAAATTTCCAATTTTTAACTCATTCACAAACATTTTTGGGAATTGAATTTACAATTTTTTTTATAGCGACCAAAAAATGCACGATCAAAAAAAAAATCATAACTCCTAAATTACTAAATATTCTTCAGTGCAACAATTTCAATTGCAAAGAGGAAGGATTGTTCTATATTTCACCAAATTTTCAATTTTTTAACTCATTTTCAAACATTTTTTAAACTTGAATTTACATTTTTTTTATTGCGACCAAGAAATGCACGATCAAAGAAAAAAAATCATAACTCTCAAAGTACAAAATATTTTTGAACGCGACAATTTTTATTGGAAAGAGGAAAGATTGTTCTATATTTCAACAAATTTTCAATTTTTAACTCATTTCGAAACATTTTTGAAACTTGAATTTACAATTTTTTTTATTGCTACCAAAAAATGCACGATCAAAAAAAAAACATAACTCCCAAAGTACTGAATATTTTTGAACGCGACAATTTTTATTGGAAAGAGGAAGGATTGTTCTATATTTCACCAAATTTTCAATTTTTAACTCATTTCGAAACATTTTTGAAACTTGAATTTACATTTTTTTTATTGCGACCAAGAAATGCACGATCAAAAAAAAAATCATAACTCCTAAATTACTAAATATTCTTTAGTGCAACAATTTCAATTGCAAAGAGGAAGGATTGTTCTATATTTCACCAAATTTTCAATTTTTTAACTCATTTACAAACATTTTTGAAACTTGAATTTACATTTTTTTTTATTGCTACCAAGAAATGCAGGATCAAAGAAAAAAAATCCTAAATTACTAAATATTTTTGAGCGCAACAATTTTAATTGCAAAGAGGAAGGATTGTTCTATATTTCACAAGATTTCCAATTTTTTAACTCATTCACAAACATTTTTGGAAATTGAATTTACAATTTTTTTTATTGCGACCAAAAAATGCACCATCAAAAAAAAAATCATAACTTCCAAAGTACTAAATATTTTTGAACGCGACAATTTTTATTGGAAAGAGGAAAGATTGTTCTATATTTCAACAAATTTTCAATTTTTAACTCATTCACAAACATTTTTGGAAATTGAATTTACAATTTTTTTTATTGCGACCAAAAAATGCGCGATCAAAAAAAAATCATCACTCACAAAGTACTTAATATTTTTGAACGCGACAATTTTTATTAGAAAGAGGAAAGATTGTTCTATATTTCACCAAATTTTCAATTTTTAACTCATTCACAAACATTTTTGGAAATTAAATTTACAATTTTTTTTATTGCGACCAAGAAATGCACGATCAAAGAAAAAAAATCATAACTACCAAAGTACTAAATATTTTTGAACGCGACAATTTTTATTGGAAAGAGGAAAGATTGTTCTATATTTCATCAAATTTTCAATTTTTTAACTCATTTACAAACATTTTTTAAACTTGAATTTACATTTTTTTTATTGCGACCAAGAAATGCACGATCAAAAAAAAAATCATAACTCCTAAATTACTAAATATTCTTTAGTGCAACAATTTCAATTGCAAAGAGGAAGGATTGTTCTATTTTTCACCAAATTTTCAATTTTTTAACTCATTTACAAACATTTTTCAAACTTGAATTTACAATTTTTTTTATTGCGACCAAGAAATGCACGATCAAAGAAAAAAAATCATAACTACCAAAGTACTAAATATTTTTGAAAGCGACAAGTTTTATTGGAAAGTGAAAAAATCGTTCTATATTTCACCAAATTTTCAATTTTTTAACTCATTTACAAACATTTTTGAAACTTGAATTTACATTTTTTTTATTGCTACCAAGAAATGCACGATCAAAAAAAAATCATAACTCCTAAATTACTAAATATTTTTTAGCGCAACAATTTTAATTGCAAAGAGGAAGGATTGTTCTATATTTCACAAAATTTCCAATTTTCTAACTATTTCACAAAAAGCTTGCCGAATTTTTGAAACTAAATTATTTCGACTAAAAAAATTATCACTTTCATAATAGTGTATTTTCAAAAATCAACAACACTCAATCAAGGTCTTCCAGAATATCCACACCAAGACCACCAACTGAACTCCATTAACTCCATTAAAACAAAAAACTCCCGTCGAGAGTTGCCAATCCGTAATTAATGTAGTTTTTGAGGTCTTTGACTGAATTGACTTTTCCAGACTAATTCGATTGCGCCAATCAAACAAATTAACCATTCAAATTTAGGGATTTGAGAGAGTCAATAATGACTCTGGAAAGAACGGAACTCTTGAGAGGAATTGAGGTTGAGGGGCATTATTCGTTAAGGATTTAAATTGAAGATTATTGGATAAATCCAGTTGTCTGGAAAGGTACTTTTTTAATGAAACTATGGTTTGTGAGGTATCAAATTAAAGAAAATTTTGCCAGAATCATCAAGCTTATCGAGAAACCTGTCATCAACAGAACCTAATTCCCATAGAATCCAGAAATTCAACCCTGTCAACCATAACCTTTATCCAGTTTCGCTCTTTAATCACAATCACAGCAATTTCGCGCCCGTTTGCAGTGAAACAAGAACGTTCCAAATGAACGCAACTCGACGCTCTAATTTGTCCATTTCGCAGCCACCTGTCGCTTGTCGACTGGATCCAAAGGCGTAAAAAAGTGAAAAATGTCCTAGACTTTTCCAGATTTCCTCCATCGATTAAACAGTTCAGCAGCGGAATGGACTCGTAAAAAGCAAAACTAAATTGGCATCGAATTGGTCTTGGCGTTTATGTGCGAATGAGGAAACAATGAAGCGTTTAGAGGCGGAATAAGGTTACGCTGGTGTGATGGATACTTTGTGTTTGCGGAAAATCGGGTGGAAAATTGAGAAAATAAGGGTTGAATTGATGGAATTGTTTTTTTTGTTGTTGAGATTGGCTGGTTGTTAATTTTATTGATAATGGCTGGACAAAGTTACATATTATATAGTTTTTTGATTTTAAATATTTTTTATTCTATTGTTCCAATTATTAGACATAACTACCCTTTGATGTGCCGTTTTATAAGCTTAAACTTTTTAATAATAAATAATAAAAAATCAGTATTGATTGATTGAAATTTGTGGTGATATCATCTTACTATTCCAAGCCAACAGATTAATTTTTTGAGAGGATTTTTCTCGAAATTTTCCTTAGTCAACAGGAAAATTTTCCAATATTTTCTGATGGAAAATAATCTAAAAAATTCACTAGTGCAAAACTCAGAACCGTATTTTTTGTACTTTTCGAGCTATCAATTTTTCAATGGATGAATGTTGACTATAAGTGAATTTTTTTTCAGGTGGATTTTTCTCGAGATTTTTCCCAGTCATCAGGCAAATTTTCCGACTTTTCCTTATAGAAAATTACCTGAAAAATTCATTTGGGCAAAAATCAAAACAGTATTTTTTGTATTTTGCGATTAATGAATTTTTGAATCGATAAATTTTGGCTATGAATGAAAATTAATCTTTTTTTTTTGGGACTATTTTTCTCGAAATTTTCCCCATGCAACAGGCAAGTTTTACAAAATTTTCTGATGGAAAATTATCTAAAAAATTCGATAGTGCAAAAATCAGGACCGTATCTTTTGTACTTCTCGAGCTATGCATTTTTTAATGGATGAATGTTGACTATATGAATTTTTTTTTTTGGGTGGATTTTTCTCGAGATTTTTCCTAGTCATCAGGCAAATTTTCCGACTTTTCCTTACAGAAAATTCCCTGAAAAATTCATTTGCACAAAAATCAAAACAGTATTTTTTGTATTTTGCGATTAATGAATTTTTGAATAGATAAATTTGGGCTATGAATGAAAATTAATCTTTTTTTTTTGGGACTATTTTTCTCGAAATTCTCCCCATGCAACAGGCAAGTTTTACAAAATTTTCTGATGGAAAATTATCTCAAAAATTCACTAGTGCAAAACTCAGAACCGTATCTTTTGTACTTTTCGGGCTATGAATTTTTTATTGACAGAATGATGGCTATGCGTGAATTTTTTTTGGGATGATTTTTCTCGAAATTTTTTCTAGTCATCGGGCAAATTTTTCGACTTTTCCTTATAAAAAATTACCTGAAAAACTCATTTGTGCAAAAATCAAAACAGTATTTTTTGTATTTTGCGATTAATGAATTTTTGAATCGATAAATTTTGACTATCAATGAAAATTAATCTTTTTTTTTTGGGACTATTTTTCTCGAAATTTTCCCCATGCAACAGGCAGGTTTTACAAAATTTTTTGATGGAAAATTATCTCAAAAATTCACTAGTGCAAAAATCGGAACTGTATCTTTTGTACTTTTCAAGCTATGAATTTTTAAATGGATGAATGTTGACTATAACTAATTTTTTTTTTTGGGTGGATTTTTCTCAAAATTTTTCTGAGTCATCAGGCAAATTTTCCGACTTTTCCTTATAGAAAATACCTCAAAAATTCATTTGTGCAAAAATCAAAACAGTATTTTTTGTATTTTGCGATTAATGAATTTTTGAATCGATAAATTTTGGCTATCAATGAAAATTAATCTTTTTTTTTTGGGACTATTTTTCTCGAAATTTTCCCCATGCAACAGGCAAGTTTTACAAAATTTTCTGATGGGAAATGATCTGAAAAATTCACCTGTGCAAAAATCAGAACCGTGTCTTTTGTACTTTTCGAGCTATGAATTTTTAAATGGATGAATGTTGACTATAACTAATTTTTTTTTGGGTGGATTTTTCTCGAGATTTTTCCTAGTCATCAGGCAAATTTTACGACTTTTCCTTATAGAAAATCACCTGAAAAATTCATTTGTGCAGAAATCAAAACCAAATTTTTTGTATTTTGCGATTAATGAATTTTTGAATCGATAAATTTTGGCCATGGATGAAATTTGATATATTTTTTTTGAGACCATTTTTCTCTAAATTTTCCCCATGCAACAGGCAAGTTTTACAAAATTTTCTGATGGAAAATTATCTCAAAAATTCACTAGTGCAAAACTCAGAACCGTATCTTTTGTACTTTTCGGGCTATGAATTTTTTATTGGATGAATGATGGCTATGAGTGAATTTTTTTTGGGATGATTTTTCTCGAAATTTTTTCTAGTCATCAGGCAAATTTTCCGACTTTTCCTTATAAAAAATTACCTGAAAAATTCATTTGTGCAAAAATCAAAACAGTATTTTTTGTATTTTGCGATTAATGAATTTTTGAATCGATAAATTTTGGCTATCAATGAAAATTAATCTTTTTTTTTGGGACTATTTTTCTCGAAATTTTCCCCATGCAACAGGCAAGTTTTACAAAATTTTCTGATGGGAAATGATCTGAAAAATTCACCTGTGCAAAAATCAGAACCGTGTCTTTTGTACTTTTCGAGCTATGAATTTTTAAATGGATGAATGTTGACTATAACTAATTTTTTTTTTTGGGTGGATTTTTCTCAAAATTTTTCTGAGTCATCAGGCAAATTTTCCGACTTTTCCTTATAGAAAATACCTCAAAAATTCATTTGTGCAAAAATCAAAACAGTATTTTTTGTATTTTGCGATTAATGAATTTTTGAATCGATAAATTTTGGCCAGGGATGAAAATTGATATTTTTTTTTTGAGACCATTTTTCTCTAAATTTTCCCCATGCAACAGGCAAGTTTTACAAAATTTTCTGATGGAAAATAATCTCAAAAATTCACTAGTGCAAAAATCAGAACCGTAGCTTTTGTACTTTTCGAGCTATGAATTTTTTAATGAATGAATGTTGACTATAACTAATTTTTTTTTTTGGGTGGATTTTTCTCAAAATTTTTCTGAGTCATCAGGCAAATTTTCCGACTTTTCCTTATAGAAAATACCTCAAAAATTCATTTGTGCAAAAATCAAAACAGTATTTTTTGTATTTTGCGATTAATGAATTTTTGAATCGATAAATTTTGGCTATCAATGAAAATTAATCTTTTTTTTTTGGGACTATTTTTCTCGAAATTTTCCCCATGCAACAGGCAAGTTTTACAAAATTTTCTGATGGGAAATGATCTGAAAAATTCACCTGTGCAAAAATCAGAACCGTGTCTTTTGTACTTTTCGAGCTATGAATTTTTAAATGGATGAATGTTGACTATAACTAATTTTTTTTTTGGGTGGATTTTTCTCGAGATTTTTCCTAGTCATCAGGCAATTTTTCCGACTTTTCCTTATAGAAAAAACCTCAAAAATTCATTTGTGCAAAAATCAAAACAGTATTTTTTGTATTTTGCGATTAATGAATTTTTGAATCGATAAATTTTGGCCATGGATGAAAATTAATATTTTTTTTTTGGGACTATTTTTCTCGAAATTTTCCCCATGCAACAGGCAAGTTTTACAAAATTTTCTGATGGAAAATTATCTCAAAAATTCACTAGTGCATAAATCGGAACCGTATCTTTTGTACTTTTCGAGCTATGAATTTTTAAATGGATGAATGTTGACTATAACTAATTTTTTTTTTTGGGTGGATTTTTCTCAAAATTTTTCTGAGTCATCAGGCAAATTTTCCGACTTTTCCTTATAGAAAATTACCTGAAAAATTCATTTGTGCAGAAATCAAAACCGTATTTTTTGTATTTCCCAATTGATGAATTTTTGAATCAATGAATTTTGGCTGAGAATGAAAATATTTTTTTTTAAGGATTTTTCATTTTTTTCCCCTGTCAATAAGCATGTTTTCCAACATTTACTTATGGAAAATTATCTGAAAAATTCACCTGTGCAAAAATCAGAACCGTATCTGTTATACTTTTCGAGCTATGAATTTTTGAAAAAATGAATGTTGGCTATGAATGAATTTTTTTGGGAAGATTTACTGGAAATTTTTCCTCTTCAATAGACAAGTTTTCCGACTTTTCCTTATAGGAAATGACCTGAAAAATTCATTTGTTTAAAAATCAAAATCCTATCTTTTGTATTTTTCGTCTAATAAATTTTTGGATCGATGAATTTTGGCTGTGAATGAAAATTAATCTTTTTTTTTGTGGAGAATTTTTCGAAATTTCTCCCAGTCAACCGGCAAATTTTCCAATATTTTCTGATGGAAAATGATCTAAAAAATGCACCTGTGCAAAAATCAGAACCGTATCTGTTGTACTTTTCGAGTTATGATTTTTTTAATGAATGATTGTTGGCTATGAGTGAATTATTTTGGGAAGATTTTTCTCGAAATTTTCCCCGCTCAAACGGCAGATTTTCCAATATTTTCTGATGGAAAATGTTCTGAAAAATTCACCTGTGCATAAATCAGAACCGTATCTGTTGTACTTTTCGAGTTATGATTTTTTTAATGAATGATTGTTGGCTATGAGTGAATTATTTTGGGAAGATTTTTCTCGAAATTTTCCCCGCTCAAACGGCAGATTTTCCAATATTTTCTGATGGAAAATGTTCTGAAAAATTCACCTGTGCAAAAATCAGAACCGTATCTGTTCTACTTTTCGAGTTATGATTTTTTTAATGAATGATTGTTGGCTATGAGTGAATTATTTTGGGAAGATTTTTTTCGAAATTTTCCCCACTCAAACGGCAGATTTTCCAATATTTTCTGATGAAAAATGATCTGAAAAATTCACCTGTGCAAAAATCAGAACCGTATCTGTTGTACATTTCCGAGTTAGGATTTTTTTAATAAATGACTGTTGGCTATGAGTGAATTATTTTGGGAGGATTTTCTCGAAATTTTTCCCAGTCAACCGGCAAATTTTTCAATATTTTCTGATGGAAAATGATCTGAAAAATTCACCTGTGCAAAAATCAGAACCGTATCTGTTGTACATTTCCGAGTTGGGATTTTTTTAATAAATGACTGTTGGCTATGAGTGAATTATTTTGGGAGGATTTTCTCGAAATTTTTCCCAGTCAACCGGCAAATTTTTCAATATTTTCTGATGGAAAATGATCTGAAAAATTCACCTGTGCAAAAATCAGAACCGTATCTGTTGTACATTTCCGAGTTGGGATTTTTTTAATAAATGACTGTTGGCTATGAGTGAATTATTTTGGGAGGATTTTCTCGAAATTTTTCCCAGTCAACCGGCAAATTTTTCAATATTTTCTGATGGAAAATGATCTGAAAAATTCACCTGTGCAAAAATCAGAACCGTATCTGTTTTACTTTTCGAGTTATGATTTTTTTAATGAATGATGGTTGGCTATGATTGAATTATTTTGGAAAGACTTTTCTCGAAATTTTCTCCAGTCAACCGGCAGATTTTCCAATATTTTCTGATGGAAAATGTTCTGAAAAATTCACCTGTGCATAAATCAGAACCGTATCTGTTGTACTTTTCGAGTTATGAGCTTTTTAATGAATGATTGTTGGCTATGAGTGAATTATTTTGGAAAGACTTTTCTCGAAATTTTTCCCAGTCAACCGGCAAATTTTCCAATATTCACTGATGGAAAATGATCTGAAAAATTCACCTGTGCATAAATCAGAACCGTATCTGTTGTACTTTTCGAGTTATGATTTTTTTAATGAATGATTGTTGGCTATGAGTGAATTATTTTGGGAAGATTTTTCTCGAAATTTTCCCTACTCAAACGGCAGATTTTCCAATATTTTCTGATGGAAAATGTTCTGAAAAATTCACCTGTGCAAAAATCAGAACCGTATCTGTTCTACTTTTCGAGTTATGATTTTTTTAATGAATGATGGTTGGCTATGATTGAATTATTTTGGAAAGACTTTTCTCGAAATTTTTCCCAGTCAACCGGCAAATTTTCCAATATTTACTGATGGAAAATGATTTGAAAAATTCACCTGTGCAAAAATCAGAACCGTATCTGTTGTACTCTTCGAGTTATGATGTTTTTAATGAATGATTGTTGGCTATGAGTGAATTATTTTGGGAAGATTTTTCTCGAAATTTTCCCCAGTCAACGGGCAAATTTTCCAATATTTTCTGATGAAAAATGATCTGAAAAATTCACCTGTGCAAAAATCAGAACCGTATCTGTTGTACATTTCCGAGTTGGGATTTTTTTAATAAATGACTGTTGGCTATGAGTGAATTATTTTGGGAGGATTTTCTCGAAATTTTTCCCAGTCAACCGGCAAATTTTTCAATATTTTCTGATGGAAAATGATCTGAAAAATTCACCTGTGCAAAAATCAGAACCGTATCTGTTCTACTTTTCGAGTTATGATTTTTTTAATGAATGATGGTTGGCTATGATTGAATTATTTTGGAAAGACTTTTCTCGAAATTTTCCCCAGTCAACCGGCAAATTTTTCAATATTTTCTGATGGAAAATGATCTAAAAAATGCACCTGTGCAAAACTCAGAACCGTATCTGTTGTACTTTTCGAGTTATGATTTTTTTAATGAATGATTGTTGGCTATGAGTGAATTATTTTGGGAAGATTTTTCTTGACATTTTTCCCAGTCAATCGTCAAATTTTCCAATATTTTCTTATGGAAAATGATCTGAAAAATTCAACTGTGCAAAAATCAGAACCGTATCTGTTGTACTTTTCGAGTTATGATTTTTTCAATGAATGATTGTTGGCTATGAGTGAATTATTTTGGAAAGACTTTTCTCGGAATTTTCCCCAGTCAACCGGCAAATTTTCCAATATTTTCTGACGGAAAATGATCTAAAAAATTCACCTGTGCAAAAATCAGAACCGTATCTGTTCTACTTTTCGAGTTATGATTTTTTTAATGAATGATGGTTGGCTATGAGTGAATTATTTTGGGAAGATTTTTCTCGAAATTTTTCCCAGTCAACCGGCAAATTTTCCAATATTTTCTGACGGAAAATGATCTGAAAAATTCACCTGTGCAAAAATCAGAACCGTATCTGTTGTACTTTTCGAGTTATGATTTTTTTAATGAATGATTGTTGGCTATGAGTGAATTATTTTGGAAAGACTTTTCTCGAAATTTTTCCGAGTCAACCGGCAAATTTTCCAATATATACTGATGGAAAATGATCCGAAAAATTCACCTGTGCAAAAATCAGAACCGTATCTGTTGTACTTTTCGAGTTATGATTTTTTCAATGAATGATTGTTGGCTATGAGTGAATTATTTTGGAAAGACTTTTCTCGGAATTTTCCCCAGTCAACCGGCAAATTTTCCAATATTTTCTGACGGAAAATGATCTAAAAAATTCACCTGTGCAAAAATCAGAACCGTATCTGTTCTACTTTTCGAGTTATGATTTTTTTAATGAATGATGGTTGGCTATGAGTGAATTATTTTGGGAAGATTTTTCTCGAAATTTTTCCCAGTCAACCGGCAAATTTTTCAATATTTTCTGATGGAAAATGATCTAAAAAATTCACCTGTGCAAAAATCAGAACCGTATCTGTTGTAATTTTCGAGTTATGATTTTTTTAATGAATGATGGTTGGCTATGAGTGAATTATTTTGGGAAGATTTTTCTCAAAATTTTCCCCAGTCAACCGGCAAATTTTTCAATATTTTCTGATGGAAAATGATCTGAAAAATTCACCTGTGCAAAAATCAGAACCGTCTATGTTGTACTTTTCGAGTTATGATTTTTTTATTGAATGATTGTTGGCTATGAGTGAATTATTTTGGGAGGATTTTTCTCGAAATTTTCCCCAGTCAACCGGCAAATTTTCCAATATTTGCTGATGGAAAATGATCTGAAAAATTCACCTGTGCAAAAATCAGGACCGTATCTGTTGTACTTTTCGAGTTATGATTTTTTTAATGAATGATTGTTGGCTATGAGTGAATTATTTTGGAAAGACTTTTCTTGAAATTTTTCCCAGTCAACCGGCAAATTTTCCAATATTTTCTGATGAAGAATGATCCAAAAATTTCACTGGTTCAAAAATCAAAACCGTATCTTCAATACTTTTCGAATAATACAAATTTAAATCAATGAATTTTGAAATTAATTGACAAAATATAATAATTATTGTTTTCAGCCCAAAATGCAGTACACCCTCGCCCAAACCATCATCGCCACCCTCCTGCTGGCAGTAGTCCACGCCAAACCACCCCACTTCCAGGAGCTCCCTCAACCTTTCCAGGATCAGCAGGACATGTCCAACACCATCGACACCGGCCTCAGACCATGGCAACTGGAGCTGATTGCTCAGAGAATGGCCGAACTGAACCAAATAGGGTGAGTCAGGACCAATGTGGCCCAATTTATCCAGACATTTCCAGATTCAACGGACAAGATGCTGGCTTTGAGCGCGCCCTGAGGAGTGCCAACGAGATAAAACGTCAGAGCCGTTATCGTCAGTGCTACTTTAATCCCGTGTCTTGCTTCAGAAAGTAAACTCTGATGGATTTCTGATCTAGTTGTTAGGATGAATAAAGTTGTATGGGAATTTTTCGGGTTTTATTTTTATCCAGTTATTAACGTTATAAATCATTTGTTATTGCTTGCTGAGTAAATGTTTGATTATCCAGATATCGATGGAGATTATCCAGTCTATATTGTGATTTTGCCCCATCTGAACGCGGAACTTGTAACTATTGATGACATTCTGGATAATTGATTTTATCAGAATTTCCTGGATATGAGTGGAGGAGGTGCTGTAATCGAATGAAATAACATTGATATTTTTTGACTGCCTGTATAGCAGAACTGATACAAAAATTTCAAAAGAACGTTGTAGAAAAAAATGTTGATCTTTTTAAAGTGTTCAATATGTTTTTTCATTTAAGAGTGGAGTTTTAAAAATGTAAAAAATCTGTCCTTTTCCACCCTATTACCAAGAAACTATTTTTGGAAGCCTTGTATCTCAGTACAAATAGATTTTATGGAAAAATACTTCAAACAAAAGTTGTAGAGAATCTGTTTGTCTTCAAAAATTGTGATATACAAATTTTGGATTAACCTCGACATTTTTGAGTTATTGAGGAAAACAAAATTAACGACTTCCACCTTATTATCAAGAAATCAATTTTGTATGCCTTGTTTATCAGTTCACATAGATTTCATGTAAAAATACATACTTCAAATAAAAGCTGTAAAAAAATGTGTTTATCTTCAAAAAATGTTCTATATTTCATTTAGGAAACTCAAACCTTTATAAATGACCCGAAAGAGTAAAAATACTTGAAAACTGATAAAATAAACGATTTTAAGGAAACTAAAATCATCAAAAATGTTTAAAAAGATGAAAAACACCCTACAATTCAAAAAATAGATATCATTTGGTGAAGTTAAACCTTTTAAAATGTGAAAAAAAGTAAAAATACTTGAGAGCTGATAGAATGAAGGAGTTTAAAGAAACTAAAATCATCAAAGATGTTTAAAAAGAATTAAAAATACCCTTAAACTCAGAAAATGATGATTATTTCAGAAACTCAAACCTTTAAAAATGTCCCAAAAGAGTAAAACTACTTGAAAGCTAACAAAATAAACGATTTTAAAGAAACTAGAATCATCAAAAATGTTTAAAAAGATGAAAAACACCCTACAACTCACAAAATAAACATCATTTAATAAAGTCAAGGCTTTAAAAATGTAAAAAAGAGTGAAAATACTTGAAACTTGACCGAATAAAGGAGTTTAAAAAAACTTATTAAATCACCGTAGATGTTTAAAAAGATTAAAAATACCCTTAAACTCAGAAAATGATGATTATTTAAGAAACTCAAACCCTTAAAAATGTCCCAAAAGAGTAAAACTACTTGAAAGCTAACAAAATAAACGATTTTAAAGAAACTAAAATCATCAAAAATGTTTAAAAAGATGAAAAACACCCTACAACTCACAAAATAAACATCATTTAATAAAGTCAAGGCTTTAAAAATGTAAAAAAGAGTGAAAATACTTGAAACTTGACCGAATAAAGGAGTTTAAAAAAACTTATTAAATCACCGTAGATGTTTAAAAAGATTAAAAATACCCTTAAACTCAGAAAATGATGATTATTTAAGAAACTCAAACCCTTAAAAATGTCCCAAAAGAGTAAAACTACTTGAAAGCTAACAAAATAAACGATTTTAAAGAAACTAAAATCATCAAAAATGTTTAAAAAGATGAAAAACACCCTACAACTCACAAAATAAACATCATTTAATAAAGTCAAGGCTTTAAAAATGTAAAAAAGAGTGAAAATACTTGAAACTTGACCGAATAAAGGAGTTTAAAAAAACTTATTAAATCACCGTAGATGTTTAAAAAGATTAAAAATACCCTTAAACTCAGAAAATGATGATTATTTAAGAAACTCAAACCCTTAAAAATGTCCCAAAAGAGTAAAACTACTTGAAAGCTAACAAAATAAACGATTTTAAAGAAACTAAAATCATCAAAAATGTTTAAAAAGATGAAAAACACCCTACAACTCACAAAATAAACATCATTTAATAAAGTCAAGGCTTTAAAAATGTAAAAAAGAGTGAAAATACTTGAAACTTGACCGAATAAAGGAGTTTAAAAAAACTTATTAAATCACCGTAGATGTTTAAAAAGATTAAAAATACCCTTAAACTCAGAAAATGATGATTATTTAAGAAACTCAAACCCTTAAAAATGTCCCAAAAGAGTAAAACTACTTGAAAGCTAACAAAATAAACGATTTTAAAGAAACTAAAATCATCAAAAATGTTTAAAAAGATGAAAAACACCCTACAACTCACAAAATAAACATCATTTAATAAAGTCAAGGCTTTAAAAATGTAAAAAAGAGTGAAAATACTTGAAACTTGACCGAATAAAGGAGTTTAAAAAAACTTATTAAATCACCGTAGATGTTTAAAAAGATTAAAAATACCCTTAAACTCAGAAAATGATGATTATTTAAGAAACTCAAACCCTTAAAAATGTCCCAAAAGAGTAAAACTACTTGAAAGCTAACAAAATAAACGATTTTAAAGAAACTAAAATCATCAAAAATGTTTAAAAAGATGAAAAACACCCTACAACTCACAAAATAAACATCATTTAATAAAGTCAAGGCTTTAAAAATGTAAAAAAGAGTGAAAATACTTGAAACTTGACCGAATAAAGGAGTTTAAAAAAACTTATTAAATCACCGTGGATGTTTAAAAAGATTAAAAATACCCTTAAACTCAGAAAATGATGATTATTTAAGAAACTCAAACCCTTAAAAATGTCCCAAAAGAGTAAAACTACTTGAAAGCTAACAAAATAAACGATTTTAAAGAAACTAAAATCATCAAAAATGTTTAAAAAGATGAAAAACACCCTACAACTCACAAAATAAACATCATTTAATAAAGTCAAGGCTTTAAAAATGTAAAAAAGAGTGAAAATACTTGAAACTTGACCGAATAAAGGAGTTTAAAAAAACTTATTAAATCACCGTGGATGTTTAAAAAGATTAAAAATACCCTTAAACTCAGAAAATGATGATTATTTAAGAAACTCAAACCCTTAAAAATGTCCCAAAAGAGTAAAACTACTTGAAAGCTAACAAAATAAACGATTTTAAAGAAACTAAAATCATCAAAAATGTTTAAAAAGATGAAAAACACCCTACAACTCACAAAATAAACATCATTTAATAAAGTCAAGGCTTTAAAAATGTAAAAAAGAGTGAAAATACTTGAAACTTGACCGAATAAAGGAGTTTAAAAAAACTTATTAAATCACCGTAGATGTTTAAAAAGATTAAAAATACCCTTAAACTCAGAAAATGATGATTATTTAAGAAACTCAAACCCTTAAAAATGTCCCAAAAGAGTAAAACTACTTGAAAGCTAACAAAATAAACGATTTTAAAGAAACTAAAATCATCAAAAATGTTTAAAAAGATGAAAAACACCCTACAACTCACAAAATAAACATCATTTAATAAAGTCAAGGCTTTAAAAATGTAAAAAAGAGTGAAAATACTTGAAACTTGACCGAATAAAGGAGTTTAAAAAAACTTATTAAATCACCGTGGATGTTTAAAAAGATTAAAAATACCCTTAAACTCAGAAAATGATGATTATTTAAGAAACTCAAACCCTTAAAAATGTCCCAAAAGAGTAAAACTACTTGAAAGCTAACAAAATAAACGATTTTAAAGAAACTAAAATCATCAAAAATGTTTAAAAAGATGAAAAACACCCTACAACTCACAAAATAAACATCATTTAATAAAGTCAAGGCTTTAAAAATGTAAAAAAGAGTGAAAATACTTGAAACTTGACCGAATAAAGGAGTTTAAAAAAACTTATTAAATCACCGTGGATGTTTAAAAAGATTAAAAATACCCTTAAACTCAGAAAATGATGATTATTTAAGAAACTCAAACCCTTAAAAATGTCCCAAAAGAGTAAAACTACTTGAAAGCTAACAAAATAAACGATTTTAAAGAAACTAAAATCATCAAAAATGTTTAAAAAGATGAAAAACACCCTACAACTCACAAAATAAACATCATTTAATAAAGTCAAGGCTTTAAAAATGTAAAAAAGAGTGAAAATACTTGAAACTTGACCGAATAAAGGAGTTTAAAAAAACTTATTAAATCACCGTAGATGTTTAAAAAGATTAAAAATACCCTTAAACTCAGAAAATGATGATTATTTAAGAAACTCAAACCCTTAAAAATGTCCCAAAAGAGTAAAACTACTTGAAAGCTAACAAAATAAACGATTTTAAAGAAACTAAAATCATCAAAAATGTTTAAAAAGATGAAAAACACCCTACAACTCACAAAATAAACATCATTTAATAAAGTCAAGGCTTTAAAAATGTAAAAAAGAGTGAAAATACTTGAAACTTGACCGAATAAAGGAGTTTAAAAAAACTTATTAAATCACCGTAGATGTTTAAAAAGATTAAAAATACCCTTAAACTCAGAAAATGATGATTATTTAAGAAACTCAAACCCTTAAAAATGTCCCAAAAGAGTAAAACTACTTGAAAGCTAACAAAATAAACGATTTTAAAGAAACTAAAATCATCAAAAATGTTTAAAAAGATGAAAAACACCCTACAACTCACAAAATAAACATCATTTAATAAAGTCAAGGCTTTAAAAATGTAAAAAAGAGTGAAAATACTTGAAACTTGACCGAATAAAGGAGTTTAAAAAAACTTATTAAATCACCGTAGATGTTTAAAAAGATTAAAAATACCCTTAAACTCAGAAAATGATGATTATTTAAGAAACTCAAACCCTTAAAAATGTCCCAAAAGAGTAAAACTACTTGAAAGCTAACAAAATAAACGATTTTAAAGAAACTAAAATCATCAAAAATGTTTAAAAAGATGAAAAACACCCTACAACTCACAAAATAAACATCATTTAATAAAGTCAAGGCTTTAAAAATGTAAAAAAGAGTGAAAATACTTGAAACTTGACCGAATAAAGGAGTTTAAAAAAACTTATTAAATCACCGTAGATGTTTAAAAAGATTAAAAATACCCTTAAACTCAGAAAATGATGATTATTTAAGAAACTCAAACCCTTAAAAATGTCCCAAAAGAGTAAAACTACTTGAAAGCTAACAAAATAAACGATTTTAAAGAAACTAAAATCATCAAAAATGTTTAAAAAGATGAAAAACACCCTACAACTCACAAAATAAACATCATTTAATAAAGTCAAGGCTTTAAAAATGTAAAAAAGAGTGAAAATACTTGAAACTTGACCGAATAAAGGAGTTTAAAAAAACTTATTAAATCACCGTAGATGTTTAAAAAGATTAAAAATACCCTTAAACTCAGAAAATGATGATTATTTAAGAAACTCAAACCCTTAAAAATGTCCCAAAAGAGTAAAACTACTTGAAAGCTAACAAAATAAACGATTTTAAAGAAACTAAAATCATCAAAAATGTTTAAAAAGATGAAAAACACCCTACAACTCACAAAATAAACATCATTTAATAAAGTCAAAGCTTTAAAAATGTAAAAAAGAGTGAAAATACTTGAAACTTGACCGAATAAAGGAGTTTAAAAAAACTTATTAAATCACCGTAGATGTTTAAAAAGATTAAAAATACCCTTAAACTCAGAAAATGATGATTATTTAAGAAACTCAAACCCTTAAAAATGTCCCAAAAGAGTAAAACTACTTGAAAGCTAACAAAATAAACGATTTTAAAGAAACTAAAATCATCAAAAATGTTTAAAAAGATGAAAAACACCCTACAACTCACAAAATAAACATCATTTAATAAAGTCAAGGCTTTAAAAATGTAAAAAAGAGTGAAAATACTTGAAACTTGACCGAATAAAGGAGTTTAAAAAAACTTATTAAATCACCGTAGATGTTTAAAAAGATTAAAAATACCCTTAAACTCAGAAAATGATGATTATTTAAGAAACTCAAACCCTTAAAAATGTCCCAAAAGAGTAAAACTACTTGAAAGCTAACAAAATAAACGATTTTAAAGAAACTAAAATCATCAAAAATGTTTAAAAAGATGAAAAACACCCTACAACTCACAAAATAAACATCATTTAATAAAGTCAAGGCTTTAAAAATGTAAAAAAGAGTGAAAATACTTGAAACTTGACCGAATAAAGGAGTTTAAAAAAACTTATTAAATCACCGTAGATGTTTAAAAAGATTAAAAATACCCTTAAACTCAGAAAATGATGATTATTTAAGAAACTCAAACCCTTAAAAATGTCCCAAAAGAGTAAAACTACTTGAAAGCTAACAAAATAAACGATTTTAAAGAAACTAAAATCATCAAAAATGTTTAAAAAGATGAAAAACACCCTACAACTCACAAAATAAACATCATTTAATAAAGTCAAAGCTTTAAAAATGTAAAAAAGAGTGAAAATACTTGAAACTTGACCGAATAAAGGAGTTTAAAAAAACTTATTAAATCACCGTAGATGTTTAAAAAGATTAAAAATACCCTTAAACTCAGAAAATGATGATTATTCAAGAAACTCAAACCTTTAAAAATGTCCCAAAAGAGTAAAACTACTTGAAAGCTAACAAAATAAACGATTTTGAAGAAACTAAAATCATCAAAAATGTTTAAAAAGATGAAAAACACCCTACAACTCACAAAATAAACATCGTTTAACAAAGTCATGCCTTTAAAAATGTAAAAAAAGAGTAGAAATACTCGAAACCTGACAGAATGAAAGAGTTTAAAGAAACTTAAATCATCAAAGATGTTTAAAAAGATTAAAAATACCCTTAAACTTAAAAAATGATGATTATTTCAGAAACTCAAACCTTCAAAAATGTCCCAAAAGTGTAAAAATATTTGAAAACTAACAAAATAAACGATTTTAAAGAAACTAAAATCATCAAAAATGTTTAAAAAGATGAAAAAAACCCTACAACTCACAAAATAAACATCATTTAACAAAGTCATACCTTTAGAAATGTAAAAAAAATAAAAATACTTGAGACCTAACAGAATGAAGGAGTTTAATGAAACTAAAACCAACAAAAATGTTTAAAAAGTTTGAAAATACCTTTAAAGTCACAAAATGATGATCATTCAAGAGATTTGAACCTTTAAAAATGTCCTAAAAGAGTAAAAATACTCAAAAACTAACATAATGGAAGATTTAAAAAAAATCAAACTGTTAAAAATAAGTGAAAAGACCTGAAAAATGCCAAAATAAAAAAATTTAAAGAAACTAAAATCATCATTTTTTTTTTAACAATATGAAAAACACCCTACAACTCATTCATCATCAACATCATTCCAGTTAAAAATGTAAAAAAAGTAAAAATACTTGAAATCTGACAAAATGAAGGAATTTAAAGAATCTAAAATCGTTACAAATGTTCAAAAAGATGAAAAATACCCCAAACCTCACAAAATAAACATTTTTCAAGAAACTCAAACTTTTAAAAATGATAAAAAAGAGTACAAATACTTGGAAACTGACAAAATGAAGGAATTTGAAGAAACTACAATCATCAAAAATCAACAAAAATGTTTTGAAAGATAAACAATAAGAAATTTTGAAAAGACTAGAACCATTAAAAAGTAGTAGAGTAGCATTACCCGCTTAATCAAAAAATAACAGATTTTGAAGAAACTATAGAAAGTTTGAAAATGTTAAACAAGATGAAAAATACCCTTAAACTCACAAAATAGAGATTTTCTTTAAAACAAAATGTAAAAAAGAGCAAGAACACTTGGAAACTGACAGAATAGAGGTGTTTAAAGAAACTCAAACTATTAAAAAAAAAAAAATAAGGAATTTTGAAAAGACTTAAACCATTAAAAAATAGTAACATCATCCACAAACAGATGAAATAAGAGATATTAAATAAACTGAGGAAGCCAAAAATGTTACAAAAAGAGTAAAAATATTTACAAAGTGACAGAATAAAGGACTTTGAGGAAACTAAAAAAGTTAAAAATGCAAGAAAAGGAAAATAGGTACCTAAAAAGTAAAAACTAATAAAACCAAGAAATTTGAAATACCTAAACTAAAATTATCAAGAATGTATAAAAAGATTAATAATACATGAAAACTGATACAATAAGAGTTTTGAAAAGTCTAAAACCATTTAAAAGTAGCGACAAAAAAATTAAGGGATATTGAAAAAATATATACACTTACTCTTTTATCAATTTTAACATTTGTAACCATTTGAATATGTATAGTGTAGTAAAAACAACTGCTCCGCCCCTGGTAAACTAAATAAGGTAAATAAGTTTTAAGGATTTTAAGTCTTTCAATTAATTTTATTGGGTACAAAAGTTATTCAAGTAAACGGATTTCCAGTGGCGTCCTTCAGGGGGTTATATCTCTACAGGGAGGGCTTCTAGGATATGTCACCGTTGGTAGACATTTTTTAAAAACTTTTACATCGAATAATTTAACGGTCAAGAGAAGTGTACCAAATTTTGTGAAGTGGTTGGAAAGTTATGAAAAAAAACGGAATTTTGAACATAGTTTTATTTGATAAAGAAAACAAATATTTTACCTCCTGGTATTACAATAACCATGGATTCTTCAAGTAAAGCACTCTTCAATGTTCTACAAAAATAATCTTTGAACAATCCATAACCTCATCGTTTTCCAATTACAGCCTAATTAATTATCTCACACTCTGTATATTTGTTATCTTCGATGTCTGTGATGTGGAAACAATGAGCTTATCTTCTCTATCTCTTTGTTGCAAGTCAACAGCCCCATAAACCATCTGCGCATTGTTTGTACTTTGTAAACATTTTATTTTTGGATTATCAAACTACATTTTTGTATAAGTATAATGGTGATCAATAAAATAAATTAGGAAATTTTATTGTCTATAAAAAATTATGTACAATTTTCCTGTGTCTTCAAAAATGTGCAAGCTATATGAGAAAAAGTGGTGAAGGCTCCAGATATATTATTGAAACTGGTACAAGAAAAATGCTTCAAATCAAAACTTATTAACCGAAGTATACTTGGGAAACCTGGGCACCTGAGGAAACCCCTCACTCATCTGCTCCACCGTGGCCACCCTCCCCATAACCCCCTCATATATGGGAGTACCTTTTTCATAATCCTCAAACTCCGTGTTGGAGAAGCAACAACAAAGAGTGGAGTACAAGCAATCATTGACCTTCTTGCAGATGTAGATGGTTTGGTTGAGATAGGTGTACAACAGCGGATTGAGGGCACAATTGAGGAGGTTAAACGTGGTGAAGATCAACGTGGCCCTCCACACAGCATCGCCACTTTGTCTGGATAGGAGTTTAACCAACCAAAACAGCCAGTAAGGCATTCTACAGAAAATAAAAGCAAAAATGAGCACTATGACTATTTTAAAAGTACGAATCTTGCGTTCCATATGGATGTTCTTGCGGCGCAAGCGCTGGGGTATGGGGTTGCGGTGGCGCCACACCAACAAGGCTATTTTGTAGTAGAAGCAGAAGAACATGGTGATTAAAGGGAGGAAGAATATGGTTACCACCAGGATGTAGTAGAACTCTAGATGTTCTCTTGATGTGGTGGTGGCAGTGCACATGCTGACGTTCTGGCCACTGGGCAGGCGCAGAGGGATGTTGAAGTAGAACGTGGCCATGGGGTAGGAAATTCCAAAGCAGATGGTCCAGATTAGCAGCGCCCCCACCAGGCACTTCCACCAGGCTGGGTCCCATTTTTTGCTCAGGGCGTAGATGACGTTGTGGTAGCGATCCAGGGCGATGATCAGTAACGCTATGGAGCTGCACAGGTTGCCTAGTACCTGGCCTACAGGGTTGTACCAGCATGCTATGTCTCCTGTGGACTAAATTCCTGTTAGTAATTTTAGGTGTTTTCATGAAAATTTAAATGATCAGTAGATTGGTTGATTTTCGGAAGATTTCAGTGATTTTTGAAGTTGAACATAGCTGAAGGCTTACTCTTTGAAAATTGAATGAAAAAAAAAATATTCACACGTCTTTTTTTTGAGTTGTGGAGGTCGAAACTTTTTATCCTTGATTTTTGTTATAGAAATGATCATCTTTTTTTGAGAACTCGTAGCTTCGTTAGTTTTTGGTTGATTTTGATGATTTTTTCATTAAAACATAGCTGAATAAATACTCTTTGAAAATTGTATTTTGAAAAATTCCCAAAAATTCTTAAGTTTTTGAGTTACGGAGGTCGGAAGTTTTTTCCTTGATTTTCGTTACAAATTTTTATGAACTCGAAGCTCGGTTAATTTTTGGTTGATTGGAATATTTTTTACACTAGAACATCGCTGAAGGCTTGCTCTTTGAGAATTGTATTTTGTAAAATTCCCAAAAAGTCTCTAGTTTTTGAGTTACGGAGGTCGGAAGTTTTTTCCTTGATTTTCGTTACAAATTTTTATGAACTCGAAGCTCGGTTAATTTTTGGTTGATTGGAATATTTTTTACACTAGAACATAGCTGAAGGCTTGCTCTTTGGGAGGTGTATTCTGAAAAATTCCCAAAAAGTCTCTAGTTTTTGAGTTACGGAGGTCGGAAGTTTTCGTCGTCGGTTAATTTTTTGTTGATTGGAATATTTTTTACACTAGAACACAGCTGAAGGCTTGCTCTTTGAGAGTTGTATTTTGAAAAATTCCCTAAAAGTCTCTAGTTTTTGAGTTACGGAGGTCGGAAGTTTTTTCCTTGATTTTCGTTACAAATTTTTATGAACTCGAAGCTCGGTTAATTTTTGGTTGATTGGAATATTTCTTACACTAGAACATCGCTGTAGGCTTGCTCTTTGATAGTTGTATTTTGAAAAATTCCCAAAAAGTCTCTAGTTTTTAAGTTACGGAGGTCGGAAGTTTTTTCCTTGATTTTTGTTACAGATTTTTATGAACGCGTAGCTTGGTTAATTTTTGGTTGATTGGAATATTTTTTACACTAGAACATCGCTGAAGGCTTGCTCTTTGAGAATTGTATTTTGTAAAATTCCCAAAAAGTCTCTAGTTTTTGAGTTACGGAGGTCGGAAGTTTTTTCCTTGATTTTCGTTACAAATTTTTATGAACTCGAAGCTCGGTTAATTTTTGGTTGATTGGAATATTTTTTACACTAGAACACAGCTGAAGGCTTGCTCTTTGAGAGTTGTATTTTGAAAAATTCTCAAAAAGTCTCTAGTTTTTGAGCTACGGAGGTCGGAAGTTTTTTCCTTGATTTTCGTTACAAATTTTTATGAACTCGAAGCTCGGTTAATTTTTGGTTGATTGAAATATTTTTTACACTAGAACATCGCTGAAGGCTTGCTCTTTGAGAGTTGTATTTTGAAAAATTCCCAAAAAGTCTCTAGTTTTTGAGTTACGGAGGTCGGAAGTTTTTTCCTTGTTTTTTGTTACACATTTTTATGAACTCGTAGCTCGGTTAATTTTTGGTTGATTGGAATATTTTTTACACTAGAACATCGCTGAAGGCTTGCTCTTTGAGAGTTGTATTTTGAAAAATTCCCAAAAAGTCTCTAGTTTTTGAGTTACGGAGGTCGGAAGTTTTTTCCTTGTTTTTTGTTACACATTTTTATGAACTCGTAGCTCGGTTAATTTTTGGTTGATTGGAATATTTTTTTCACTAAAACATAGCTCAATGCTTGCTCTTAGAAAATTGTATTATGAAAAATTCCCGAAAATTCATTAGTTTTTGAGTAATTGAGATCGGAACTTTTTTCCTTGATTTTTGTTACAAATTTTCAACAACTCGTAGCGAGGTTTTTTGCTGGATTGGAATATTTTTTTCACCAGAACATAGCTGAAGGCTTGTTCTTTGAGAGTTGTATTTTGAAAAATTCCCAAAAAGTCTCTAGTTTTTGAGTTACGGAGGTCGGAAGTTTTTTCCTTGATTTTTGTTACAAATTTTTATGAACGCGTAGCTTGGTTAATTTTTGGTTGATTGGAATATTTTTTACACTAGAAGATAGCTGAAGACTTGCTTTTTGAGAGTTGTATTTTGAAAAATTCCCGAAAATTCTTTAGTTTTTGAGTTACGAACGTCGGAAGTTTTTACCTTGATTTTCGTTACAAATTTTTATGAACTCGTAGCTTGGTTAATAATTGGTTGATTAGAATATTTTTTACACTAGAACATAGCTGAAGGCTTGCTCTTTGAGACTTCTATTTTGAAAAATTCCTAAAAAGTCTATAGTTTTTGAGTTACGGAGGTCGGAAGTTTTTTCTTTGATTTTTGTTAAACATTTTTGAGAACTGGTAACTTAGGTAATTTTTGGTTAATTTGAATAATTTTTTCACCAAAACATAGCTCAATGCTTGCTCTAAAAATTGTATTCAGAAAAATTCCCGAAAACTTGAACTCGCAAGTTAAAATTAAATTATTTGAAACTAACTGAAATCAACTAAAATTAGCTTGAACCAATTTTTACCAAATCAAACTAACCCAAACCAACTGAAACTAACCCAAACCAAGTCCCTACTTACCCATATCAAATTCCTCTCTTTCCCCAACAAGTCCAGATAGTTAATGCAAAAAGTAACAACAGTAAGGATATCCGATATAGCCAAAGATATCATGCATGTTTTCTGCAGATATTTGTACTTTCTCAGCAGGACGGTGCGGATGACGCAGATGTTGCCCAGCAGAGCCCAAATGGAGATGAGCAGGATGAGCCAGTAGTAGATGTGGCGGTTGATGTGGATGGCAATGAAGAACTCGTTACTCACGTTCTTACGAAGGGAGTCGTCTATCTGTTCATCTGAAGATTAGCAGAGTAAACTGGTTTTATGAACACTCACCCTAGATCCACCTGAGCCCATGATTCTATATGCACTAAACGCTGATGGTTAATTGATTAATTATATCAGTTTGTCGATGATAAGAGTTAATGGCGTGTGTTAATTGATGCGGATGAAGTGATTAGGATTGAGTTTGTTCAAGGGAATTCGAAGTTTTTTGAAAATATCTCAAAAATGAAATTTCCAATAAAAAACTCCTTTACAACTTCTTTCCATAATTGATAGTTCTACGGATTTAACCATAAACGTCTCATTAGTGTTCAATAACTCTTTGTTTACTTATATCTCGTTTCCACGCAAATATGCGTCATCTATGTCTATGGCCCTTCAAGCCCTATAATTTATTTACTCTATTCGTCTGCTAGTCCTCTCAAAACGTGCACAGTTTATTGTCGGAAACATGGGTGAGTTGTTCACGTACCATGGGTTTGTTGTAATTTTCCTTTTCAGCCCACAACCATACCAATGGGTCTATAGAGGATGACTATATACCTTATGGGGAACGTCCTGAAACCTACATAGTTCCTGTGGTGTTTTTCTTAATTTTTGTTTTGGGTGTGATAGGAAATGGTACCTTGGTTGTTGTTTTCCTCAAGCACCAGGCCATGAGGAGTGTGCCCAATACGTGAGTTATAATTCAAAAACGGTAGCGTCTTTTTTTTTTGTTGCGTACTGTGTCTAAATTTCAACTCAATCCGTCAAGTGGTCGAGACGTTTCAAAGTTTATGTCTACCTCAATCTTTGCCTCATAACTCAAAAACTAGGGCTTTTGGAGGGTTGAACATTATAAACTAAATTGTTTATTGAGAGCTTGGGAGTACTCTGAACAAATTTCAACTTAATCCGTCCAGTGGTTGAGGAGTTATGATGTCCCCAAGTTGATGTCCACCTCAGTCAGCCTCATAGCCTCTAACAATTTTCTTTGCCACATAACTCAAAAACTAGAGCTTTTGGAAGTTTACCCCCAATAAACCAAATTGTTTGTAAAGAGTTTAAGAGTACTCTGTCGAAATTTCAACTCAATCCGTCTAATGGTTGAGGAGTTATAACATCTCAAAGCTGATGTCTACCTCAATCAGCCTCCTATCCTCTAACACAATTCAGGGCTTCATAACTCAACAACTACAGCCTTTAGGAGGTTATTGCTAATAAGCTAAAATCTTTCTTGATAAGTCAAGAGTACTCCGTTCAAATTTCATTTCAATCCGTCAAATGGTTGAGGAGTTATAACGTCCCAAAGCTGATGTCAACCTCAATTAGCCTCCTATCCTCTAACAAATTTCAGGACTTCATAACTCAATAACTACATCCTTAAGGACGTTATTGCTGATGCACTAGAATATTTATTGATAGCTCAAGAACACTCCGTCCAAATCTCAACTCAATCCATCAAGTGGTTACGGAGTTATGACATTCCAAAGTAGATGTCTACCTCAATCAGCCTCTCACGAATTTATGTGCTTCATTACTCAGAAACTAGAGCTTTTGGAAGGCTACTCCTAATAAACTAAATTGTCTGTCAAGAGCTCAAGAGCACTCTGTCAAAATTTCAACTCAATCGGTCAAATAATTGAGGAGTTATAACGTCCCAAAGCTGATGTCTACCTCAATCAGCCTCCTATCCTCTAACAAATTTCAGGGCTTCATAACTCAACAACTACAGCCTTTAGCAGGTTATTGCTAATAATCTAAATTATTTGTTGATAACTCGAGAGTAATCCGTTCAAATTTCAACTCAATCCGTCAAGTGATTGAGGAGTCATGACATTCCTAAGTTTACGTCCACCTCTATCAGCCTCTCACCAATTTCTATGCCTCATAACTCAAAAACTAAAGCTTTTGGAAGGTTACTCCTCATAAACTAAATTGTTTGTTAGGAGTTTGAGAGTACTCTGTCAAAATTTCATCTCAATCCGTCAAATGGTTGAGGAGTTATAACGTCCCAAAGCTGATGTCTACCTCAATTAGCCTCCTATCCTCCAACAAATTTCAGGACTTCATAACTCAATAACTACATCCTTAAGGACGTTATTGCTTTTGAACTAGAATATTTGTTGATAGCTCAAGAACACTCCGTCCAAATTTCAACTCAATCCATCAAGTGATTGAGGAGTAATGACATTCCAAAGTTTATGTCCACCTCTATCAGCCTCTTACAAATTTCTATGCCTCATATCTCAAAAACTAGAGCTTTTGAAAGGTTACTCCTCAAAAACTAAATTGTTTCTTAAAAGTTTAGGAGTACTCTGTCAAAATTTCAACTCAATTCGTCAAGCGGTTGAGGAGTTACAACGTTCCAAAGCTGTTGTCTACCTCAATCAGCCTCCTATCCTATAACACAATTCAGGGCTTCATAACTCAACAACTACAGCCTTTAGCAGGTTATTGCTAATAATCTAAATTATTTGTTGATAACTCAAGAGTACTCCGTTTAAATTTCAACTCAATCCATCAAGTGATTGAGGAGTTATGACATTCCAAAGTTTATGTCCACCTCTATCAGCCTCTTACAAATTTTTATGCCTCATAACTCAAAAACTAGAGCTTCTGGAAGGTTACTCTTAATAAACTAAATTGTTTGTTAGGAGTTTGAGAGTACTCTGTCAAAATTTAATTTCAATCCGTCAAATGGTTGAGGAGTTATAACGTCCCAAAGCTGATGTCTACCTCAATTAGCCTCCTATCCTCCAACAAATATCAGGACTTCATAACTCAATAACTACATCCTTAAGGACGTTATTGCTTATGAACTAGAATATTTGTTGATAGCTCAAGAATACTCCTTTCAAATTTCAACTCAATCCATCAAGTGGTTACGGAGTTATGACATTCCAAAGTAGATGTCTACCTCAATCAGCCTCTCACGAATTTATGTGCTTCATAACTCAAAAGCTAGAGCTTCTTGGAGGTTACTCCTCATAAACTAAATTGTTTGTCAAGAGTTCAAGAGCACTCTGTCAAAATTTCAACTTAATCCGTCAAATGGTTGAGGAGTTATAACATCCCAAAGCTGATGTCTACCTCAATTGGCCTCCTATCCTCTAACAAATTTCAGAGCTTCATAACTCAACAGCTACACCCTTTAGGAGGTTATTGATGATTAGCTAAAATATTTGCTGATAGCTCAAGAATACTCCTTTCAAATTTCAACTCAATCCATCAAGTGGTTACGGAGTTATGACATTCAAAAGTAGATGTCTACCTCAATCAGCCTCTCACGAAATTATGTGCTTCATAACTAAAAAACTAGAGCTTCTCGGAGGTTACTCCTTATAAACTAAATTGTTTGTCAAGAATTCAAGAGCACTCTGTCAAAATTTCAACTCAATCCGTCGAATGATTGAGGAGTTATAACGTCCCAAAGCTGATGTCTACCTCAATCAGCCTCCTATCCTCTAACAAATTTCAGGGCTTCATAACTCAACAACTACTATTGCTAATAAACTTAATCATTGTTTGTTAACTCAAGAGTACTCTGTTCAAATTTCAACTCAATCCGTCGAATGGTTGAGGAGTTATGACATTTTAAAATTACAGATACATATTCTCCTTGGCCCTGGCAGACCTTCTGGTCATCCTGACTTGTGTCCCCTTCACCTCTGTGGTCTACACCATGGAGTCGTGGCCTTGGGGAGAGCTAGTCTGCAAACTTTCCGAGTTCTCCAAGGATATAAGTGTGGGAGTATCAGTGTTTACCTTGACAGCCTTGGCTGCGGATCGATTCTGTGCCATTGTAAGACCTTTGAGGAGGTTGCAGAAGAAACCCAGCACTGTCCTGACTGCTGTCCTGATTTGGGTGGTGGCGACTTGTTGCGCCTTGCCCAACCTGGTGTTTGCCACAGTCAAGTTCCCTCCGATACCGGGTAATAAAACCATCAGCTACTGCTTCCCTTATCCAGAGGATTTTGTCCAGTATTGTGTGGTAGTTGAGTCGTTGATCTACTATGTTATACCACTGGTGGTTATTGCGTTTTTTTACGTAATGATGGCGGTGCGCCTACAGACGAGCTGCAAGGACATGCCTTTGGGTCTGGCACAGACAACATCCAGGAAACACGTTGCCAGAATGGTGCTGATTTTTATTCTTGTATTCTTCATCTGCTTCCTCCCTCATCATATCTGGCTGCTTTGGTTTAATCTCTCGCCCAACGCCCTCGATGAGTACAACGACTACTGGCACGCCCTCAAAATAATAGGTTTTTGCTTGAGGTACATGGACATTTATTTAACAATTTAATAGCACAGTAAGTTCTAGTTTCCTGAATTCCTGCGTCAACCCCATAGCGTTGTATTGCGTCAGCGGCGTGTTCCGCGCCCACTTCAACCGCTACCTTTGCTGCCAGAAGCCCAGGTGGTCCAGGAAAACTTACTCGGACAAAATGGAAACCAGCTTCAACACCACCATCAGCCATCAGGTTAGTATGAAGCTAAAGGGGACACCCCTACCATCAGTTTGTCGTCACCACGCTTTATTTTGTGGGGGATGGTTTTGGGTACCATTCTGGAAATTCTTGGTTAGAAGCTAGTTATGGTTGTGAAGGTACTCACGTGATGCAGTCAATGATAGGACAGACGGATAAGCACAAGGTGCAGCCAGTACAGTCGTCGTTGACCTTTGGTATGTGGGTGTCAGGATCAAAGTGGATGGCTTGGTATCCAGAGTCGTTGCACGTCATGTAGCACTTGCCGCAGTTGATGCACATGTCCTGCAACATTTGGTATAATTTTCCTCAAAACCCGGCTACTCACATCGTCAATGAGGGCGACAACCTGCTGCGAATTGTCTAGTTGCTTGTAAGTACCAATTTGGGGCAGAGCCCTACCAATCACACTTGCCACACTGGGTACTGGCTTTGGTTGATGCTCTTGCCCATATTCAAGCCCATGATGCAACATCACAGTTCCCGTCACCTCGTTGTTCTTGTACATTTGCCCCAGGACTTCATCCCGCTGCACCTTATACCCACCAAAGTGACCCAGCTTGTTGCCACTGCTGTCATAAACAGGCAGCACTGGCTTGCCCTTCTGGTGCTTCAAAGTGGGAGGGCTCTGCCCAGTCCAGCCCTCCAGCCGCCCATCCAAATACAACAACGTTTTAAGCCCGGTAATATAATCCTCAACAACAGTAAAGTCTTGGTTCTGCACAGCGCTGCACACTTGCACGGCACTGGCCCCCACTTGTATGAACTCCAAGGCTGAGTAGGCGGAGTCAATTCCCCCCACTCCCAATATAGGAAAGCCGGGCAGGGCGTGGGCTATGGCTGATACCGCCCTCAAGCCAATGGGCCGGGTGGCGTTGCCTGACACGCCTCCATAAGTGGTGCGTTTTTGCACACCCACTCTGGGCCAGGCTTCTCCATTGGGGTTCACCCCCATCAGTCCAGACACAGTGTTGATGGCACTGACCCCCCAGGCTCCACCCTCTTTGGCCGCCTTGGCTATGGTGACAATCTCCGTAATGTTCGGAGTAAGCTTAATGAAAAATGGTATAGAAACAGTCGCCCGCACCCAAGCGCAGATCTCGTAAACCAACTCTTCTTTTTGACCACAAGCCAAGCCCATTCCAGACTCGCCCATACCATGGGGACAGCTCAGATTGAGCTCCAACATATCAGCCCCACTGGCTTCCGCCTTCTTGGACAGTTCCTCCCAGTCCTCCTTAATAAAGGCGCACATTATTGAGGCAATTATGATCTTGTCCGGATAGTCCTGCTTGAGCTCCTTGATGCCCCTCAGCCAGAACTCACAACGTTTCTCTGATATGACCTCAATGTTCAAAAACGATCCTTGATTGGGGCCGTAGTTGTGCCCGCTGGTGGTACCCCTGACGATTCTGGGACTAACGTTGGTAACCTCGTCCTTGTCAAGGGCAAAGGTTTTGGTAACCACGAACCCCCAGCCTTGTTCGAAGCAGCGCCTGATCATGGCGGGGGATGTGGTGGGCGGGGCTGAGGCCAGTCCAAAGGGGTTTTCAAAGCGCACTCCACAAATTTCCAAGGAAATGTCCACGTCGTCAATGGGAGTGTGGAAAAGGGGGAGTTGGTGGGCGGAGCTGGGTGGCAGCCCCTCCAGGTGGGCGTGTATGTACCAAGCGGCTGTTTTGCCATCGTTAACTGACTCTACTGTGGTTTCTGCCACTCCTGCCATGTCCCCACCTATCCAGACTTTAGGGTGGGAGCTCTGCAATGTTGTGGTGTTGACAATGGGCAGGTTATACTGGTTGAGGTCCAGAGGCTTGAGTGCGTCAATTACTGCAATCAAGTAATGATTAATTAGTCAAGATTACTGATTACGCACCGTGAGGATCCTGCAGCTCAGAACCAAACGCCGAAATAACAAAGTCAGCCTTCAACGTTGTCAGCTGCTCCTTGTCGTTGATCCAGCTACCATCATCCAGCTGCTCCGACCTAGTAAAGGTCACCGACCCCAACCTCCCTTCCTTAAGATTAACCTTATGTGGTGACAAAAAGCCTACAAGCTCGCACCGCTCATCCACAGCCACAGATACCTCCTCAGGCACAGCCCTGATGTTCTGGAACCCCCTGCGGAACACCACGTACACTCTTCTAGCTGCACAGCGCAAGGCTGACGTGGCACAGTCGAAGGCAGTATCTCCCGCGCCTAGTACCAACACAGTACCATAGAGTTGGGGTAAACTAGCGCAGCCGCATTTGGAGGCTTTGGCCACTTTGGGCAAGAAGGTTTTGGAGGTGTAAAAACCCTGTTGCTCGGTTAGGTTGGCGAATAAAGGGTCGACCTTAGGAGTTGGCAGGCCGATGGCTAGGAATACTGCATCAGATTCTTGGAGGAGGTTATTGACTGTGAGGTCCTTGGTGGAGAGGGATCTGTTGAATTGGACTTTGACTCCGAGGTCTCGCACCAGGTTGGCTTCGAAGTCTACGACGTTTTGGGGAAGACGGTATTGGGGTATCTCCCAGGTGCTGCAATTGAGGTTTTTGTTGCAGGTTGTCAAAGGATCAAAAGCTTGAGTGGAACTATGACCAGAGGACGTGGATAATATTGGACAGATTGGTCAGTGGCGTAGATACAACATGGTAAAATATTGACATTGGAGTAATTATGTCATATGATACCTTGATTTTCTGTTAGATAAAATAGAATTTTTGAAAATTGACTCAGTGGCGTAGATGTAAAAGTCTTAAAATACCAAATCTTTTTTTTATTTAGAAAATCGTCCAGTGGTGTGTAGCTAAGTAAAATTTTGACATCGTCCTGCATTTTTGAAAGTTATTTGAGTCATGTGATACCTCATTTTGAAAGGTTTTCAATTTTCTGTTAGATAAAGAAGGATTTTTGAAAATTGACTCAGTGGCGTAGATGCAATGTTGGGAAAAGTCCAAAAAAACCAACAAAATCGATCAAATCATTGTTGTTTAATTCAAATAGACGTCTTATCAAGAGAAATTTATTTTCTCATTTAAAAAATTGTCCAGTGGCGTAAAATTTTCCAAATAAAATTTTGACTGTATTCTGCATTTTATTTTAATAACATATTACAAGTTACTTCTCATTTTAAAGGTATTTTGATTTCCAATTTAATAAAAAGGGATTTTTGAAAATTGGACCAGTGGCGTAGAAGCAATGTCGGAAATCTATGAAAATACCGACAAAATTCATCGAAACATCTTTAATTTTTTTAAAAAAAAACGTCTTGATTGGGGAATATGTTTTTTGAATTGGAGAATCAGTGGCGTAGAAACAGTAAACTTCCTTTATAGAGATTTTTTTTAAACTTGCCCAGTAGCGTAGATAAAGGCAAGTTGAAATTGGACATCATCCTGCAATTTCCAGAATGATTTGTATCATGTGATGCCTCATTTATGCTAAATAAAATCGGACCAGTGGCGTGGACGTAAATATCGACAAAATTTATCAAAATACTGTTGTTATTTTCAAAAAAACGTCTTATTTCGGGAGTATGTTCCCTTCACTTGGAAAATTGTTCAGTAGCGTGGAAACAGTCAAGTGAAATTTTGACAGTATCCCGCATTTTTTTTAATAATATATGGCAAGTGACCCCTCATTTTACAGGTATTTTGATTCCCAATTCAATAAAATTGTTTTTTTTTTATTTCACCAGTGGCGTACCCGGGTGCAATTTCGAAGAAAAAAAAATGCCCATAAAATTCATCAAAACACTGTTGACAACTAGATGTCTTTTCAAGAATACTATGAATATGTTATTTTTTTTTGGAAAATCGTGCAGTGGCGTAGAAACAGAAGTACAAAATTGACACAATCCTGTATTTTTTAAAACAATAAATAATACCAATTGACACCTCATTTCAAATGAAGTCAAATTTCCTATCGAATAAAAGAAAATATTTCAAAATAAAACCAGTGGCGTATGCCTAATGTCTAAAAAAGTCTAAAAATATCGACAAAAATTCGCCAAAACATTTTTGTTTCATCCGAATAAACGTCTTATCTAGAAAAACTGTTTTTTTCATTCTAAAAATCGTCCAGTGGCGTAGATACAGCTAAGTACAATTTTGACAGTAGCCTACATTTTTGAATTAAATATACGCCAAGTGACCCCTCATTTTGAAGGCATTCTAATTTTCTAGACAATGAAAAAGAATTTTTCAAAATTGGACCAGTAGCGTAGGCATGATGTCGAAAAAAGTCCAATAATATTGACAAAATTCACCAAAACTTTGTTGTTTTGTCCGAATACACGTTTTATTAAAAAAAAAACTGTTTGTTTCATTTCAATAATCGTCCAGTGGCGTAGATACAGCTAAGTAAAATTTTGACAGTATCCCACATTTTTGTATAAAATACATAGCAAGTGACACCTTATTTTATAGGTATTCCAATTTCCTATCTAATGAAAAGCGAATTTTTCAAAATTGAACCAGTGCCGTAGGCATAATATCGTAAAAAGTGCAAAAATACCGACCAAATTACCAAAAGATTGTTGTTTCCTTCAAATTCGAATAGCCTTTTTATTTAGAAAAATTGTTTGTTCTATTATAAAAATCCGCCAGTGGCGTAGAAACAGCTTAATAACATTTTGTACATTATCCTACATGTTGTAAATAATAAATGCCAAATGCCTTTCAATTTCCAACTCAATGAGGAATATTTTTGAAAAATTCAACCAGTGGCGTAGGCATAATGTAAGTAAAAAACACCGACAAATTTCATCAAAACATTGTTGTTTCGTTCAAATAGATGTCATACTTGGAAAAATACATTTTTTCATTCCTAAAATCGTCCAGTGGCGTAGATACAGTCAAATGAAATTTTGACAATATCCTACATTTTTGTATATAATATATACCAAGTGACACATCATTTTAAAGGTATTTCGATTTTCTATTCAATGAAAAGCGATTTTTTGAAAATTTGACCAGTGGCGTAGGTATAATTTCGTAAAATACCGACAAAATTCATCAGAGCATTGTTGTTTCGTTTGAATAGACGTCTTATTTGGAAAAATTGTTTTTTCATTCTAAAAATCGTCCAGTGGTGTAGAAACAGTAAATTTTTCTTAAAAAATACGTGCCAAGTGACACCTTGTTTTAAAGGTGATTCAATTTCCTATTCAATGAATAGAAAATTTTGAAAATTGGACCAGTGGCGTAGTAGGTAGACCCAATATAATTGGGCAAAATTCCAACATCAGCCTGTATTTTTTAGTATAACGGGTATCAAGAAGTGAGTCTAAATTTGATCAGTGGCGTAACAGTTACTCACCTCAACCCACCCAGCACTTCTTGCTTCTCATAAATAGTCACATCCTCATACCCCAACCTGCCCAAAAACGTGGCGCAAGACAACGACGCTGGACCGCCTCCAACCAACGCTATCTTCGCCTTGGGACTACGAGGGGGAGTGACCTTGGGATCCCTTGTTTGTTGAATCCCCATTTTGCTGAAAACCTCCACAGCAAAATGTTGCAATCCGCCAATATTTATCGGCCCTTCTTCGGCAGCTGATAGATTGCAACCACCAACACACAAATCGCTTGTGGGACAAACCATACCACAAGTCAGACCCAATGGGTTGTCGCTGAGAATGGTTTTGGCTGCGCCGTAGAAATTCCCATTGGCTATGGACGTGATGAAGGCTTTGATGTCCAGCTGCGTGGGACAAGATTTTTGACATGGGGCATCTGCGCACTTGAGACAACGCGCAGCTTCGCGTAACGCACCCCTTTCGCTGAGGGTGGTTGGTTTGACGTCAGAGAAGTTGTTTTCCAGCTGGAGGTCGAGTTGATAAGAGATTATCAATTATCTTGAAAATTACCTGGCATGTTTTGTTGGAGTTTCTCTTCCAGAGAGCCTTGGCTTGTTTGGTTTCGCTCGAGGGGACGAGGCTGGAGTATTTTTTCACGCGCGGGTTCAACGCCAAGATGTTCTGCAATTGATTAATAAACAACAATAATTAATTGAATAAATACCTCGATATCGGGCAAATCAACGCTGATTTTCGACATGGTAAAACGCACTGGCTTCGACCACGATTTAGATCAAACTGAGTGAACAATAATTACTTCACTGCAGTTTATCGTTTATTTTTTTCAAATGTTATCAGTTGTCCGTAGTGATAAATCTAATTATTGATCTTTGTCATAAAATGTTGCATGAATAGAGATTAACTGGAGTGCTCGATTCAAACAAGGTCCAGGTCCGTACTTGTTACACCGAGAATTTTGCAAAAATTTTGTTGTCACGTATTATTAAATTTGAGGCCTTCCAAATTCATTTATTAAAGTACTTTGGCTCTTTTTTTTCAATATTTATTATTCTGACAAAATATTATAATGATATATGCCAATTACTATTCCAGTTCTGTTCACTATTTATTCCACGTGTCTATGATCGGCTATCAGATTTGTCCACTTGTAAATGAGTTTTAAACCAAGCGTCGAGTTTTTACATAGTTTTTTTCTATTTCCAAAATAGTCCAGTGGCGTAGAAATAGCCAAGTAAAATTTTGGCATTTTTTATGATAACTTGGAACATGTAATACCTCGGAAAAAAAATAATGAGGTCCAAAATATTGTTGTTGTAGCACCTCATTGTAGGTTTTTCAATTTCCCAATAGATAAAAAAAGATTTTTGAGAATTTTAACAGTGACGTATGTAGATGCAATGTCGAAAAAAATAAACGCAAAATTGTACAAAATATTGTTGGTTTTGTAAAATAAACGTCTTATTTGGAGATATAATAATTGTTTGGTTGGACAAAATTGAGGTTGATATGGACACTCAGTATATTATTTTCATTTTTTTTTTTAAATTAAGGAGTGTTTTTAGCAATTTTCAACTTTTTTGGTTGCGCACGAAATTATTGAAAGCCGTAAAAGGGCAGGAATAAATTTTCAACAGCTTCTCATAATCATTTATGTAGGACAAACTTGAGGTTTAGATGGGACACTCTGTACATTATTTTTCATTTTGACGATAATTGAGGAGCGTTGTCAGTGACTTTCAACCTTTTGAGGTGCTCAGGAAATTATCAACAGCTTCAAAAGTGCAGGAATAAATTTCCAACAGCTTTTCATAATTATTTAGTTGGACAAATTTGAAGTTAATATGAGACACTCTGTATATTAGTTTTTATTTTTAAAATAATTGAGGAGTGTTTTTAGCAATTTTCAACTTTTTTGTGTGCGCACGAAATTATTAAAAGCCATAAATGGACAGGAATAAATTTTCAGCAGCTTTTCATAATTATTTAGTTGGACAAATTTGAGGTTAATATGAGACACTCTGTATATTATTTTTTATTTTTAAAATAATTGAGAAGTGTTTTTAGCAATTTTCAACTTTTTTGTGTGCGCACGAAATTATTAAAAGCCATAAATGGACAGGAATAAATTTTCAACAGCTTTTCATAATTATTTATTTGGACAAAATTGAGAATAATATGGACACTCTGTAAATAATTTTTTATTTTTATAATTTAGGTGATGTAACACCTCATTTGGGTTTTCCAATATCCCAATAAATGAAAAAAGATTTTTGAGAATTGGAATCGTGACGTGGATGCAATTTCGAAAAAATGAAGACAAAATATAGTTGTTTCTTCAAAATAAACGTCTTTTTTTTCCAAAATAGTCAAATGACGTAGAATCAGCCGAATAAACTTTAACAACATTGTATTTTTTTTGTAATTATTTGAGTCACGCGACACTTCATTTTCTGGGCTTTTCAATTTCCTGATTAATGACAAAATATTTTTGAAAATTGGCTTAGAAGAAAAAATACTGATAAATTTGTTCAAAATATTGTTGTTTCTTTTGAATAAACGTCTTATTTGAAGACAGTTTTTTTATTCCAAAATAGTCCAGTGGCGTAGAAACAGCCAAGTAAAATTTGTTGGGATAATTTGGGTGATGTGACACCTCATTTTGTAGGTTTCTCAATTACCCAATAAATGAAAAAAGATTTTTGAGAATTAGACCAGTAGCGTAGATGCAATGTCGAAAAAATAATAATTACACGATTGTTCAAAATATTGTTGTTTTTCTAGAATAAACGTCTTGTTTACAAATATCGTTCTTTTCATTTTCAGAATAGTCCAGTGGCGTAGAGACAGCTAAATAAAATGACATCATATACTGCTTTTTTAGATCATTTGAATCACGGGACACTTCATTTTGTAGGTTTTTCAATTTCCTAATTCATGAAAAAATTGACCCAGTGGCGTAGATGCAAAATTTTATTGTTATAGAATGGTCTTAGGAATATGACTGTATATGATGCGCAGTATGACGCACGTGGACTTTCTCCATATATTGGTTTATTATGTATTGCGCATGATGCGTCATGTAAAATTCCACATGCGTCATATGACAGTGACCTATATCAAGACGTATAGAATTGATTAGTACGTCACGTAAAACTCCGCATGCGTCATAATATGACTGTATATGATGCGCATTATGACGCACGTGGAATTTTTTCATATATTTATTATATTACGCATGATGCGTCATGTAAAATTCCCCATGCGCCATATGATAGTGAGTACCTATATCAAGTGTATAGAGTAGAGCATGCGCCATACGACTGTATATTATGCGCAATATGACGCATGTGGAATTTTTCCATATTATGCGGTTTTCGCGTATTTTAGAGCAATTAGAGTCATAATTGCGCGTTTTCATATTACATTATTGACAAAATGATTTTCTTTTCGCGGTTTATGTATCGCGTTTTCACTTATTATCGCGTTTTGAGTGATTTTATCGCGGATGTTGTTTGTGTATGACCGTTATCTGACGAGATGAGAGTGTGTTGATAACTTTTCGTAAAAAATAGTTTCAAAAAGTTACTCTCTGGCCGGGAATCGAACCCGGGTCTCCCGCGTGACAGGCGGGGATACTGGACCCCTATACTACCGAAGACTTCTAAACATAACGTTCCGCAATTCAGAAGTTTTTTGTTTTCGCGAAAAAAAATGAAAAATTGATTTTTTTCCGAATTTTCGTGTATTTTCGGGTGAAATGAACATCCTCAGTCTATGTTTGATATGAAAAAACTCTCAATTAGAAGTTTTAAGTACAATCATCAGCTATCTTCGCGAAAAAAAAAAAAGTCGCGAATTTCCGAACTTTTTCGCGATTTCGCGAGATATTCCGCGAATGACGCGTCTGTCGCGTACACTCGCGATTTTCTTACTTGAACGAATGTTTATTAACATTCATTTCCTAATTTTACTTATCCGCTTTCTATATTTAATTTCTTATAGGTGGGTATAATATAATATTTCAAAAAAGTTTTCAAAAAAACTGTTACATTAATAATTTCAGTCATACAGCTAAGTAGATATCAAGTTAAAATTTGGCACACCTACCTATAAGTTTATCGAAAAAAGAAATCGACAGAATTTTTAGTTTTTTCAATATACATAAAAAGAAATCTGTTTTGTGGATATTCCTTGTTTTCGAAAACTTTTCCGTTGAAATTAAGAATAGTAAGGCTGTATATGATGCGCAATATGACGCATATGGAACTTCTCCATATATTGGTATATATTATATTGCGCATGATGCGTCATGTGAAATTCCACATGCGTCATATGACAGTGACCTATATCAAGACGTATAGAATTGATTAGTACGTCACGTAAAACTCCGCATGCGTCATAATATGACTGTATATGATGCGCATTATGACGCACGTGGAATTTTTTCATATACCTATTTATTATATTACGCATGATGCGTCATGTAAAATTCCCCATGCGCCATATGATAGTGAGTACCTATATCAAGTGTATAGAGTATGTAGAGCATGCGCCATACGACTGTATATTATGCGCAATATGACGCATGTGGAATTTTTCCATATTATGCGGTTTTCGCGTATTTTAGAGCAATTAGAGTCATAATTGCGCGTTTTCATATTACATTATTGACAAAATGATTTTCTTTTCGCGGTTTAAGTATCGCGTTTTCACTTATTATCGCGTTTTGAGTGATTTTATCGCGGATGTTGTTTGTGTATGACCGTTATCTGACGAGATAAGAGTGTGTTGATAATTTTTCGTAAAAAATAGTTACAAAAAGTTACTCTCCGGCCGGGAATCGAACCCGGGTCTCCCGCGTGACAGGCGGGGATACTGGACCCCTATACTACCGAAGACTTATAAACGTAACGTTCCGCAATTCAGAATTTTTTTGTTTTCGTGAAAAAAAACGAAAAATTGATTTTTTTTTCGAATTTTCGCGTTTTTCGGGTGAAATGAACATCCTTGGTTTATGTTTGATATGAAAAAACTCTCAATTAAAAGTTTTGAGTACAATCATCAGGTATCTTCGCGAGAAGGAAAAAAAAGTCGCGATTTTCCGCGAATGACGCGTCTGTCGCGAACACCCGCGATTTTCTTACTTGAACGAATGTTTATTAACATATATTTCCTAATTTTACTTATTCTAGCGTGGGTATAATCTAATATTTGAATCAAGTTTTCAAAAAACCTGTTTTATTAATCATTTCAGTCATACAGCTAAGAAGATATCATGTCAAAATTTGGCAATAGACATAAAAAAAAAATTGTTTTGTGGATATTCCTAGTTTTCGAAAACTTTTCCGTTGAAATTAAGAATAGTAAGGCTGTATATGATGCGCAATATGACGCATATGGAACTTCTCCATATATTGGTATATATTATATTGCGCATGATGCGTAATATCAAATTCCACATGCATCATAAGACAGTAGTGAGTACCGATAATACCATGCGTATATGCAATACTTCATTTTAAAGATATTTCAATCATCTATTCAGTAACTCGTTTTTGAAAATGGGAGCAGTGACGTAGACACTATATTCAAAAAAACGTATTTCTAATAATTAAACAAACCACAAAATTCTGTAAAATAATTATATTCAAAACACTTATACTCTGGCAGTGCACATTTCATATACAAATAGTTTCTTACACTATATTATACACTTCCAAATGAAACGATTATTTTTTGAGCAATGAATTTCATAAATATATTTATATAATTTAATATCGCAAATGAAGGGGTGTATCTGGCTAAAATATACGATACTTATATTTTTTTAATAACTTTCTGGCACTTATTTTTCTTTACATAATATAATAAAACTACTGGACACATACTGTACAGTAAATCTATTGGAGTTTAAGCCATCGGTCTATGGAGTATTCCAGGGCGGAAATCCATCTGGAATAAACAATTCATGCACTGACAACGATAAAAAATACCCACCTCCGTCTATCCGTATCACTTTCAGCATGAAAATAGTAATGCTTTTTAGCAGGATCAGCAGGAACAATTTCAAAAGCATGCTTCTTGCTTGTGGAGGTTTGTTGCACTTTGTAACCGTGCAGCAGGGCCACTCCTATTAAATTCCAAATAATATCATAATTAATTAATTTATTCTTACCAAAAGCATGCGGGGCATTGGAATCGTGATAAAAATACAAGGCAGCATCTTTGAGCACACAATACCGTCTGCTCCAGGACTTCCACTGGGTTCCCAGTTTAATCAGAAAGCCGAAACAGTCCGGATCTGTTATGGACGTGGCAGGCAGAGTTAGGTTCCTTTTGGTGTCTTCCAGGAACTCGTCCACTTGTTGGCACTCGTTTACGCACTTTTCCAGAAGATCGATCTATTTAAGTTGGTGATTAGTGGTGTGTTGTGTAATAAGGGGGTAGTACCCATTCACTTCTGCCATCCAGACTGTCAGCTGCTAGATAAAGAGGGACAGAGTCGTCTCTGTGTATGACAAATTTGTGCTGCCTGATTGGCTCAGAGTCGCCGTCTAGTTCGGTGACCTTTTGGTCGAAAAGCATCACCACTCCCACTGGTTGCTTCTCCTGTGACAATGATTTTTTTTTTTGTTATATCTTGGACAATCTAATTATGAAAAAGTTCCCCACGTTTTCTCTTTACCTTTAATAGTTTGTGAAATACCCTGCCAAAAAAACTGAACTTTACTAAGATTTTTTTTTTTTTTTTTTTTTTTTTTTTTGTGAATAGTCACTTTCATGGGTATTTTCAAAAGATAGTTGATCCATGAGAAAGAAATTGAAGACAATTAAATTCTTTGTGAAAAAGTTCTCCTAATTTTCTCTTTAACATGGATGGTTTGTGGGATACAGGGTTGTGAAAAAAGTTACCTTTGTGAATTTTTTGATTATATTTCAAAAACTATTGATCTAAGCAAAAAAAATCAAGAGAGTGAAATAAAAGACAATAAAATTATCTATAAAAAATCTCCCTACATTTTCTTTTTACCTTCAAAGCTTTGTGAGATACAGGGTTGTAAAAGAGACATGAACTTTACTTGGATTGTTTTTTTTATCATTATTTTATTATTATTTAAAAAATAGTTGATATGAGCAAAAATTCAAAGACAATCAGGTTCTCCAAAAAACAAGTTTTTTAGATTTTTCTCTTTGAACTGAAAGGTTTTTGTGAGATACAGGACCATGAAAAAAATCACCTCTTTTCTATACAGGGTGTTTATTAAAATTTGGTACACGTCTTCTATGCAACAATATGCATGGGAATATTGGAGAGGGCGCCACTGATTTGAAAATATTGGAAGACACTGCAGAGTGTTAATACAATAAAGTAGATTTTATTTTTTTGAGCGAAAACCATGCGCCGAACAAAAAAAAATCAAGAGATCAAATTGGTTCAGAAATAAATAGAGATTTCAAAAATAATTTTTATTTTGAAACTTATCAGTGGCGTACAAGTTTTTTCTCCAAAAATATTGAGTACAAAACCCGTACGGACGCCACTGGTAAAAATAATAAAATCGTTTGTACATCACAAAATGCATATTGATGCATAGAAGACGTGTACCAAATTTCATAAAGATATCTGGAATAGTATCAAAGTAATTATAAAAAAATTATTTATTATTTAAAATTTCAACACCCTGTATCTTGGAAATTAGGCTCTTGCAGACCTATGTCCATATGAACTTTTTGTCTTAAAATCATTCAAGGTTTATCACCCTTAAGTATCGGCATGCAATTAATAAACACCCTGTATACAGGGTGTCCCAGCAAGGGTGGCCACCGGCCATATCGCAGAAACTACTGGACCTAAAAGTTCAGGAAAAAAAAAATTATCACTAAAGTGGCCACGAGAAAATGCTGGAAAATATTTTTAACTTCGAAATTTTGCCGCTAGGGGGCCCAATCAAAGCTTAAATATTAAAATTCGAAATTTCTCCGGAAATTCTCAGATTGAGGTATATCTTTAATAACTTGGTTAAAAAACCTAGACAATTTCACGTCTTTTTGGTACAGGGCTCATTGGCGTACCGATCTTCGTGTGAGTAGGGGAAGGTAGTGAAAGTGTAATTGTTCAAGTGGCTGTAACTTATAAACGACTTGTCCGATTTTGTTGCGTATAGGCTTGTTTGGAAGATAAATGTGAGTACTTTCGTATTTCGTATCCAGTGATGCGTGATTGTCTCCAGAAAAGTTGCTGGAAGGCGTAATTTGAATTAAAAACTGTTATTTTCGTTTCACCGCAAAAATTTATATGATACGGTATAATTCTGATAACAGAATCGAAATGAAGATTAAATATTCAAGAAAAAACCTTAAATTTACAAGAAAAAACCTTAAAAAAAAAAAAAAAAAAAGAAACCTTAAAACATTAAATTTTACATAATTTGGACTAGTTATTATTAGCAGAATTATACCATACCATTTAAATTTTTGCGGTAAAATGAAAAATACTGTTTTTTCAATATGTATACAGACTTAGATCTGTGTTTTTTTTTTTTTTGATTAAGATTCCAAAACTATTGATCTGAACAAAAACATAAATAAATTGAAAACAAAGAATCAGATTGTCTATAAAAATGTTTTTTAGATTTTCTCTCTAACGTGGATGGTTTGTGAGATACAGGCCTGTCAATAAAGATCAGCACCTATATACAGGGTGTTTGCGTACATTGAATTCAAGGGCATATTTCTGAGCTAATTTCATAAAGAAAAGTCCATATAAGTGCATTGTTTTTGAAACACAGGGTGTTGAACCATTAAGAAAAAATGTACGCCACTGACTTTATCGTGAGTTTTGTTTTCTTTTTAAGTGGAGCAACATTCTTGACTCCTGGATTTTTTTTGTATCTGGCATCGTTTTCTTGTGTTTGGATAATTTACCTGTTGAAAAAAATAAAAATATTATGCGGAATTAAAAAGTTTTTTTTTATCGAAAACAAGGCCAGATACCAAAAAAAAAACCAAATAGCAAAAAAGCTGTATTATTGGTTGTTTCATTTGAAAAATAACATCAAAGTCAGTGGCGTGCATGTATTCAACAAAAATATTCGGTAAGATGTCCCTCGGGACGGCACTGGTCTTTATAATTTTTACCTAACTAGGGCTACAAAAGGCTTTTATTACTAGAAATAAATCAGATAAATAAAAAAAAAATGGTTCAAGTTGGTTTGTAACATTTGTGAAAAATCGATAATTAAAAAAAACACCCTGTATCTTCAAGTTAGTTTGGGTTAGTCTGTTGAGAAGGTGATGAGTGAAATTTTCTTTTTTTTTTATTAAAATTCCAAAACTATTGATCTAAGCAAAAACATCAAAGAAAAGTCCTATACATTTTCCCTTTATCTTTGGTAGTTCGTGAGGTACAGGGTTGCATAAAGAACTACTTATACAGGGTGGCCACCGGTCTACCGGTCATATCTCGGAAACTACTAGACTTGAAAGTTCAAGAAAAAAAGAACTTTGGAGTGTGGTCACCACTTTCAAGTTTGACATTTTCCCACCAGAGGGCGCAATTGCAAAGTTAATTATAAAATTCCAAATTACTCCGGATCAACGTGGTAACTTCCTCATCATCATCAAGGTCATTAACGTACCAAAATGATAAAATACAAACTTCGACACCCTGTAGCTCTGTAAAGAAGCATGTCTTCTTTTATCCAAAAATATAATACAGGTACGTCCAATAATTGATAATAATAAAAATAAGTGTAGATGACGCCCTCTACCAGCTAGAGCCATATCAAGATAAAATTTGAATTTTAAGTCAATATCATCAAATTTATCAAAAAATATCAAGCGATAAAAACCTAACCTCATAAACTTAATTACATTTTTTTTTAATTATCAAACTTACACAGTCACTTTTGTAGTAGTACAGACAGTTGTTCTTCTTCAAGGAGAACCACCGTCTTGTCCACTTGTTACCAGTGCTGCCCTTGGCGTGTCCACTTAGCTTCCACAAATACCCACAATGTACCGTAGCTGACTCCACCTTATAGTCATTGGTAAGGGCGTAGCTGGTTCGTGCCACTCCCAGAGTCAAGGTGTCGCTGCCTGCATGGGCGATTTGCACCACATCCGAGTGACTGCGGTCCAGAACGTTGATACCATTGACACTTAGGATGATATCGCCCACTTGCAAACCTGACGATTCGGCTGGAGTTCCCGATTCAATGGCTGTGACTACAACGGGTTTGGACCCGTGGATGCGGAAGCCAAACTCGCCAGAGTCCCGTTGCACTGTTATGGTTTGGTCGCATTCTGCAAAATTTTGGGTGAGATAGGTAGGGTTAAAAAGTGGTGGCGCAACCTGACGGGTAGCCTAATTGCGTTAAACAAGTCTGTTCACGACACCATACTTTTAACAATAATTTCACAACTTCCTCGAGCTTTTCCCGAAATTCCACCTGGCTCCGCATATCCCGGCTATTTCCAGACTAACTTATTTTTGGGATATTAATAGAGCCAGCCTAGGATAGTGAAATATACATATATATTAAAGTAAGTGATTTAGGAATGGATTTATTAATGGAAATGAACAATTTTATTGCCTGAATTTCATTTTGAAGTGGAACTGTCAAATTTCCGGTTGGCAAATGGGAATCATATGGTATGGAATTTGGCATAAGAGTGACTTTGAACACAGATTCAATGTAGACATTGTTACTTCACGAAGAATTTCTTCAGAAATAAGGAGAATTTGGATTGGTTTAAAGAGTGATTTAACTCCAAAACTAGGTGACACGCGCTGAAAACTATCTAACAATCATTCAAAAAATCAAAATTTTGAGTTTACAAGCTTCTAAAAATGAACATAACCTCAATTGTTGTAGTGGTTTTTGTGATGGTTCGAGAGGACATTTCGTCGTCTTTCAGAATACAACAAAAATTTAACTTATCCTTGAAAGTGTATATCTCGAAAATGACGAGGACTCAATTTATAGTCCCAATATTATTTTATTGCAAATTATTTGTCTATTATTTGACAGTCCAAAGGATTCTAACAGATGGCGATATCTGTTGACTGGATTGATTAAGTATTCAATAGATGGCGCTATGTTAATAACTTGTGAATAAAGAGATCCCAACGTAGAAGTTCTCTATTTGAGTTTGGGATCAAGAAGTCTAAAAAAAAATTACATAGTAAGGTTATGTATGCATAGTTTTGTTATTTTTTTAAAGATTTTGTTCATATAAAATGTGTAGGCTCTAAATTGGATTTTGATCAAGAAATTTAACAAAAATTGACCAAGTGAGGTTATGTTTTCATATTTTTGTTATTTTTCACAGAATTTTATCGAAATTGAATTGGTACATAAATTCTTATTGAGATTTGATCAAGAAATTACAAAAAAAATACATGGTGAGGTTATGTTTGTATTGTTTTGTTCTTTCCAAAGAATTTTGTTCAAATTAAGGATGTACTTAGGTTCTATTTGAGATTTGATCAAGAAATGTTTGAAAAAATGACATAGTATGAGGCCATTTTTGCATAATTTTGTTGTTTTCCAAAAAATTTTGTTCAAATAAAATGTGTAGGTTCTAATTTGGGGTTTGATCAAGAAATTTAACAGACATTAAATAAGTGAGGTTATCTTTGCATGGATTTGTTATTTTAAAAATGATTTTCTTCAAATTGGAGATGTAGGTATGTTCTAATTGGGATTTAATCAAAAATTTTTAAAAAAATTAGGTAATCACATAGTGAGGTTATGTTTGCATAATTTTGCTATTTTCGAAAGGATTTTGTTCAAATTAGATACAGAGTGACCCATTTGAAAGCGGGCCACCCTCATAACTTTTTAATTTATTGATCGATTTTGCCGATTTTTTTTTTTTGAAATGTAGAGAGGGAAAAGGTGTATTTTGAGGCCATACGACGCCCAGTTTTTTCCAAAAACCAAGGCCTACTAGAGCATATTAAGTGGCTAAAAAATCGAGAAAACATATTAGCGATTTTTTTAGAGAAAATCTGACTACGCCACTGGATTTTTCATCCCCTAAAATGGATATGTACCAAATTTCATGAAAAAATATTGAAAATTGAAAATTAATTTTATTATGCACCAAGAACTATTTTACCTCGAAACTTTAGCGATAGCAAGTCTATCAGAAAAAATCATTAAATATAAACATTTAAAAGATATTCTCATGTCAAAATACAATGAAAACAAACGAGACTGACAAAAAAAAATAGAAAAAAAATCACACACAACAATAATATTTTCGAATTGAATATTTTTTCATGAAATCTGGTACAGACCCATACAAGGGATGAAAAATCCAGTGGCGTAGACAGATTTTCTCTAAAAAAATCGCTAATATGTTTTCTGGATTTTTCAGCCTCTAATAATGCTCTAGTAGGCCTTGGTTTTTGGAAAAAACTGGGCGACGTATGACCTCAAAATACACCTTTCCCCTCTCTACATATCAAAAAAAATCGTCAAAATCGATCAATAAATTAAAAAGTTATGAGGGTGGCCCGCTTTCAAATTGGTCAGTCTGTATGTAGGTTCCATTTGGGATTTGATCAAAACATTTTTAAAAAAATGACATAGTGAGGTTATGTTTGCATAGTTTGGTTATTTTCCAAAGGGTTTTGTTCAAATTATATAAGTAGGTTCTAATTTGAGGTTTGATCGAAAAATTTGACAAAAATTGACTGTTTATCAATTGAGAGTTGACTCATGGGTTATAGCTGACCCTTGGTCAACTTAGCCCCTGCCAAATGGACAAATTAATGTCAAAAATTTTGAGGTTATCCTAAGGTTATTGCGTTAACTCAGGAGTTAACACCTTTGATAAACAGCCCCTAAGGGAGGTTATGTTTGCATCATTTTGTTATTTTTGAAGGGATTTTGTTGAAATTAGGTTTGTAGCTTCCATTTGGGATTTGATAAAAAATGATTGAAAAAATGACAAGGTGAGGTTTTATTTGCATATAGTTTTGTTATATTTCAAAATATTTTGTTTAAATAAGATTTGTAGATTCCAATATATATTGTTTTAATCAAGAAATTTAACAAAAATTGACCAAGTGAGGTTATGGCATGCTTTTGTCATTTTCCAAAGGATTATGTTCAAATTGAATATACTATAGTGAGGTAATGATTGCAAAGTTTTGTTATTTTCCATTATTTTGTTCAAATAAGATATGTAGGTTTTGATTTGGGAATTGATCAATAAATAAAACAAAAATTGACTAAGTGAGGTTATGAAATTTGCCGGATCAGCTAGAATGAATAACAGAATAATTATTTAAACAAAACATTTAAAAAAAATTAAACAATAAGTAAAATTGTGGAACATTCATTCAACATAACATTTAGTATTGATTATGGACAGTACGAAGTTTTTCGGGTTCATTATTAAATTATAGATTTATCAGTAGAATCTAAATTAACTGTAAACACTCACCAAAAGTCTTGAAATGCAACCTCTTATACATATCTACATAAGGTTTTCGATGCCGGATTCGATGTGTGATCGTCTGGAATCGTTTACAAAGGTCATGCTCCGACTCCGTACTGGGTAAACTGGAGCGTGGTTCATCCCCATGGTCGTGGACGCAAAGCCACTTGGAGGAGGCATAATGAGCGGCGTACACTCCCTGGTCGTTGTCCTCCTCCGGTGCCCCAGGGAGGATGCTGGGGCTGCTGTCGGCGGCCTTGAGGTGTTCCTTGGAGCAGTGGGGCGAGCGTTGCATGGGGCGCAAGCGGCCGCGCCTTGAGGTGGTGGTACTGGCGCCTCCGCGTTCTTCTGACTGAGGAAGGTTCGTTTAGTACTGGCTGATTAGATGGAACGCGTTACCTTGGCTCGCAGGTCTGGTCGGTAGCGGTGTCTGCGGTGCTCGCCTTTGTCCTCGGACTTGAGTCGTTTGTCCAGTTTTTTGAACATTCTGCCTTTGGGTTTGGGCGAGTCTTCGAAACCGGCTGGAGGTTGGACTATGTCGTGGGTAACGTGGTTTTGGTGATCTTGGGCGTGGACCTGCAATGGTGGAGGTGACACTTATTGATGTTTCTACGCCACTGAACGATTTTCCAAATTGAAACAAATTGCTTCAAAATAAGTCGTCTTTAAAATGAGATGCCACTTGACATAGGTACTAGGTACTTACTTATATTATTTAAATAAATACAGTCAACATTTTGCTTGTCTGTTTCTACGCCACTGAATGACTTTCCAAATAAAAAGAAATAATTACTTCAAATAACTCATCTATTTCTATAAAACAACAATGTTTTGGTTTTGTGGGAATCTTTGTACTTTTTTCCTTATTGCACCTACGCCACTGGTCTAATTTTCAAAAATCCTATTTCAATGGATAGTGAATTAAAATTCCTTCAAAATGAGGTGTTACTTCGCTTGCATCATTTTAAAAAATTCAGGATATTTTCAAAATTTTACTTGTCTGTTTCTACGTCACTGGACAATTTTCTAAATAAAAATAAATTGAATTCTCCAAGTGAGTCATCTATTTGAATGAAACAACATTTTGGAAAATTTTGCACTAATTTCGACATTGCGCCTACGCCACTGGTCCAATTTTCAAAAATTTATTTTCATTGAATAGAAAATTGAAATTCATTAACATCAAAATGAGGTGCTACTTGGCATTATATATTATTTAAAAAAATGCAGGATATAGTCGATATTCTGCCTGTCATTTTCTACCTACGCCCCTGGACGATTTTCCAAAAAAATAATTATTGCCTCAAGTAAACCGTCCATATTCGTTTGTAACAACAAACATTTTGGTGAATTTTGTTAGAATTTCTCTATTTTCTTTTAAATATTGCACCAACGCCACTGGTCTAATTTTTGAAAATCCTTTTTCATTGAATAGAAAATTGAACTATCTTTAATGTAAGGTATAACTTGGTACAACTAATTTTGAGAAATGCAAGATACAGTCAAAATTTCGCCTGTCGGTTTCCACGCCACTGAATGACTTTCCAAATAAAAAGAAATGATTGCCTCAACTAAGTCGTCTATTTGGATAAAACAACAACTTTTGTATGTATTTTGACGAAATTTGTGTCTTTTTTTCGTTATTGCACCTACGCCACTGCTTTGATTTCAAAAATCCTGTTTCAATGAATAGTGAATTAGAATTCCTGGAAAATGAGGTATCACTTCGCGTAAACATTTAAAAAAAATACAGGATACATACTATACCATTAAAAATTTACTCTACTGTTTCTACGCCACTGGATGATTTTCTAAGTAAAAATAACTTACAAGTCATTTATTTGAATGAAACAATATTATTTTGGTAAGTTTTCACGAACTTTTTTGAACTTTTATCGTCATTGCACCCACGACGCCACTGATCGAATTTTCAAAAATTGAATAGGAAATAAAAATTCATTTAAAATGAGGTGTCACTTCGCAAATATTATCTAAGAAAGTGCAGGATACAGACACAATTTTACTTGACTGTTTCTACGCCACTGGACTATTTTCCAAATAGAGAGAAATGAGTGCTCAAAATAAGTCGTCTTTTTGAATTGAACAACAATGTTTTGGTGGAATTTGTAGGATTTTTTTTACTTTTTTCGACATTGCACCCACGCCACTGATCTAATTTTCAAAAATCCCTTTCCATTGTTTAGGAAATTCAAATACCTTTGAAATGAGCTGTCACTTCGCATATATCATTTTATAACATGCAGGATACTATCAATTTTTTTTTCTACGCCACTGGACGACTTTCCAAATAAAGAGAAATGAGTGCTCAAAATAAGTCGTCTTTTTGAATTATTGAACAACAATGTTTTGGTGGAATATGTAGGATTTATTGTACTTTTTTCGACATTCCACCCACGCCACTGATCTAATTTTCAAAAATCCCTTTCCATTGTTTAGGAAATTCAAATACCTTTGAAATGAGCTGTCACTTCGCATATATCATTTTATAACATGCAGGATACTATCAATTTTTTTTTTCTACGCCACTGGACGACTTTCCAAATAAAAAGAGATAATTTCTACAAATAAGTAATCTATTTGAATAGAACAACCTCGTTTTGGTGAATGTTGTAATTTTTGTACGCTTTTCGAAATGGCGCTTAAGCCACTGGTCCAATTTTCAAAAATGTCTTTTCATATATTATTATTTCGAAAAAAGCAGAATACTGTCAAAAGTCTACTTGGCTGTTTCTACGCCACTGGTCGATTTTAGAAATAAAAAGAAACAAATAATAAGTCGTCCACTTGAATGAATTAACGATGTTTTGGTGAGTTTTTCTTTGAAAAAAAATTAAAATGTCTTCAAAATGAGGTGCTACTTGGCATATTATATGTATGTATTATTTAAAAAAATTAATAATGATATTCCATTACTTAGCATATCAGATATATGAAAAAAAAACAATAAAACACCAACAAAGTGTGTGTAGACGTCACGCCAAATGGTCGCGTTTTGTTGGCCTTCTGTAAAATGTAAAAAAAATTGTAATGGGGTTATTTTTGAACCGATTGTTAAAAAAAATTACCAAAATAGGTAGGTAATCGTCAATAATCTGTAAAATAACAACAATGTGAAGGTTAACTGAATGAAGGTACGATTTTGTATACAAATTGTCAATGATTATTGAACAATCTTGATGAGATTAGGTTATAAATTGAAAAATGCATGCCTGTTATACTATGTTTATCAGAAACTCATTTAACTGATAAAATTTATGAACATGAGTTCGATATTGAGTAGCAACAATAAAACTATAAGTTGCATCAGTAATAACATAAATTCTCAATAAAACTGTGGAAAATGATAAATCGAATATGTATTACAATTACTGATATATTATGGATCATGAGGATAAAAAAAAACATCATTATATAAATCCATTATAGCTCCACATTTAGAATTCTTATCAACTATATCATTTACGATATCGAAGGCAAAAGCTACAGTCTGTTTCTACGCCACTGAACGATTTCCCAAAAAAAAATCCCCCAAATAAAACGTCTATGTTCATAGGTAACAAAAAACAAAAACATTTTGGTAAATTTTGTTGAAATTTTTCTACTTTTGAGAATTTTACTTGAACACTTCTACGCTACTGGAAGATTTTTCAAATAAAAACAAATTAAATGCCTCAAACAAGTCGTTTATTTGAATGAAACAACATCTTGGTGAATTTTGTGGGAATCATTTGTCATTGCACCTACGTCACTGGTTCAATTTTCAAAAATCCCCTATCATTGAATAGGAAATTAAAATTTCTTTAAAATGAGATGCTACTTGGCACATATCATTTTAAGAAATACAGGATACCATGAAAATTTTACTTGGCTGTTTCTACACCACTGGACGATTTTCCAAATAAAAAGAAATAAGTGCTCAAAATAAGTCGTCTGTTTGAATTGAACAACAATGTTTTGGTAGATTTTGTCAGAATTTTTGTCATTGCACCTACGCCACTGATCCAATTTTTAAAAATCCCTTTTCATTGAATAGGAAATTCAAATTTTTTAAAAATGAGGTGTCACTTTGCATATATTATTCAAAAAAATGCAGGATACTGCCCAAATTTTACTTGGCTGTTTCTACGCCACTGGACGATTTTTTAAACAATAGAAATAATCTCTTCAATGAAGTCGTGTAGAACAACAAGGTTTTGGTGAATTTTATCGGAATTTTTGGATATTTTTTGACATTGCACCTACGCCACTGATCCAATCTCAAAAAATTAATATTTATTCTTTTGAAATGAGGAGTCACGTTGCATTTTTCATACAAAAAAATGTGGTATACTGACAACATTTTACTTGGAAGATTCTACGCCACTGGACGATTTTCGAAATAACTAAACATAATTGCAGCACTAACTCGACTTTTAGGATGGAACAACGTTTTGGGGAGTTTTGTCGATTTTTTTCAACCTTTTTCACATTGCGCCTACACCACTGGTACAATTTTCAGAAATCCAGTTTGATTGAATAGGAAATCAAAATATCTTTAAAATAAGGTGCTACATAGTACATTCCATTTTGAAAACGCCACTGGACGATTTTCCAAACAATAAAAATAATCTCTTCAATTAAGTCGTCTAGAACAACGACATATTGATGAATTTTGTCGGAATTTTTCTATATTTTTTGACACCTACACCACTGATCCAATTTTGAAAAATGCTTATTTATTGTATGGGAAATTCCAATTCTCTTTGAAATGAGAAGACACTTCGCATTTTAATCCAAAATAATGCAGGATACTGTCATCATTTTACTTGGAAGTTTCTACGCCACTGGACGATTTTCCAAACTAAAGAAATAATCGCTTTCAATAAGTCATCTATTTGAAAGGAACAACGACGTTTTAGAGGATTTTGTCGGAATTTTTGTACAATTTTCGACATTTCACCTACGCCACTGGTCTAATTTTCAAAAATCCCCTATCATTGAAACGGAAATTATTTTTTTTTGATATAAGGTGTCACTTCTTAAATATTATTTAAAAAAATGCAGGATATTGTCAAAATTTTCCTTGTCGGTTTCTACGCCACTGGACGATTTTCCAAACAATATGCTCCCAATTAGTCGTCTATTTAAATGGAACAACGACGTTTTGGTGAATTTTGTCGATACGATTGTACTACTCTCAACATTGCACCTACGCCACTGGTCTAATTTTCAAAATTCCTCTATCATTGGATAGAAAATTAAAATTCCTTCAAAACAAGGTGTCACTTGGCATATTTTATTATAAAAAATCAAAGATACTGTGAAATTTTTACTTGGCCATAAAACTCACCTCTTTGCCGCAATGCAGACAATGCACCTGCTCCATGGCACTGGGATCACTATAAAAAACACTGTCACTACCGGGGCTTACTGACCTCAACGATTCAGCACTCAGTGCCTTCAACGTCGAGGTAGGACTCTTCTCTTTGCACTTCTTCTCCGCCTTAACAGACTTCCTCCTATTGAGACTCCCGGGCAAGCTTTGCGGCTGAAACTCCTCCTTCTTCTGCCCTTTTTGTCCTGTCGGAGACCGCGGCAGCGATTTCCTCCTCGAATTATCCTTTGATTTCTTTACCTTCCTCGGCGAGTTCTGACTGAGAGTGTACTCCCGTCCGGTACTGGACTCATCGGACGTAGCCTTGTTATCCTTACGCCCCTTTTTGCCTTGCATAGGGCTGCGCGTCCTCTTGGACCGTTTGGGCTTGAGGGTTTCCTTGGGGGGCGATATTTTTTTGGGTTGTACCTCGTGCTTGGTACTGTCCTCTACCGGGGACTCGTAGTAGCCCGAGCTGGAGTACTGAACGCTGCGCTCCTCGTCATCGGACCACACTTTGGTGTATCGATCTAGTAGATCAGGTGTGGAGTTACCAACACTGTAGCTGCCGCAGGAGCTGCTATCGTCAGTTGGAGTGGACCTACCAGTGCGGATTTGAGGCACGGGAGTGTGACAACGTGGGGATAAAGAGGGCACCACCATGTCATCCACAGTGTCCAAGGACCCCTTGGCACTATCGAAACTGGAGCCACATATGGTTTGGTAAGGTCTGGAACTGTCCGAGTTTGCCGTTATATAATCATCAGTTGTAGTACTCTCAGACAGGTCAGTCTGATTAGTCTTGCTGGAGTCCGTGCGTGCCAGGTCGGGGACAATGGCCGGCAATGGGGAAGCCCGCATGGGATGCCGACTAGGCACCTCGAGCTTGCAGGGCTTGTCCACTATGATTTTCGGACAATCTGGCTCGAGTAACTCATCAGTGTCAAAAGAGGAACGTTGTTGGTGGATCATCAATAGATGCTTCCGCCGCGCCGAGGCTGGCAGGGCTTCATTATCAGTACCAGAGTCAATCTGCACCACCGTCACCTGGGACTCATTCCAGATTTCATCGGATTGGTCCCTGGCTTCGGTGGTGAGCGAGTCGTTGGAGGCAAAGGGGGAGAGCTTGAGCTCGGGACGCAGATATATGGACGGGACTACTGATTCGTCAATAGGGGAGACTTCGTTGACCAAATCCCTGCTATAGACGATGTTTTCATGGAACTCCTCGTCTACAGAGTCCTGCTGCTGCAAACTGCCTTCCAACGAGTAAATATTCCTATCCAAGGGCCTACAAATGCCCTCGTTCTTAATGGGGGACTTCTGGAAATATGGGGTAAACTCCTGCCTTTGGTCGTCTAGGTTCAAATTCTCATGACTAATGGAGTAGCTGGGCACAATGCCGTCATCACTCTGAGGCTTCAGAATTACCCCATCTGACGCAGTCTTCACCAGTGGTCTTTTTCCTGCTGGTTTAAAGTCAATGAAAATTTCCTTCTTCGGATCCACTGAGTCTTCCGACTGCTGGGAGAGCGATGATGTCTCACTAGGAATATCTGGAGGAGGCAACGTTGTAAAAAATGGCGACCTAGGAGGCTCATCAGACTGAGTTCTACACAGAGGCTCGTGGGTTGGATCATCCTCCTCAGTCAAGGGGAATTTACTATTGGCCTCACTCAACGACTTAATCAGCTTCCGCCCATTAATCCCATTGGTCTGAGCAGCCTGCGACACCATCTTAACCCTCTGAGCTGTCCTTGGGCTCAGATTGAGGTTTTTCCTAATGGTGTCCGTCTGAGTAGCTTGAGTTTTCATGGGGCCTCGTTTCACTTTATCTGGAACAAAGTAATCAGAGTCTGGATCGATGGTACTACTATATGGTATTACCAAGAAGTTTGTCTGATAGTTCAGGTTGTTTCGTTATTGTGGGGTTGCGCACCTCAAGGAGGCGTTCCTGGCTGCGGGTGATGCGGTTGAGGTGGCTCGAGGAGGAGCTGAGGGAGGACATGGCGTCGTCGAAGGAGGTAAGGGTGTGGGAGCGGGCGAAGCTCACGTGTTTTTTGCTGGAAGGTTTTGGGTATTATCACTCAGAAATGATAAATTGAGGTCTATTATTGTGTATAATTTACTTCGAGAGCATTGAGGGAGTTTTTACAAAATTATAATCAATCCTGCTATGAAGATTTTTGAGGTCTGTTGAGGTTTCAGTATTCCAACTCAGAAAACGAAGATGGAGGTCTATTTTGTGGTTTTTTCGCACTCACCTCGCCGTCAACTGATTCTTATACGACAAATCCAAAATCGACTTTGGCTTCTCCATTTTGACACTTTCATCGTCCGAAGGCATCCACGTGTACCGGCCCGGATCAGTACAGGGTTTCCTCCTGAAGTACAAACTTCTCAGGTCCTGATCATGCGCATACACATCCGAGCTGACCGGCGACCATGGATACCTGTGCCGTTTCGGATACGGCGCATAGTCGCGCCGTTTGTACAAATCGTACAAATTCTCATCCGAGGCCACCTTTTGCCTCACACAGGAGGTCAGAAAGGAGGAGGCGGTTTTGGCGGAGCATTGGTGGGAGGGCAGACAACCAAAAAAACCATGTCCGCCATTTTCCAAATTGCCCAATCCGCGCTCGCTGATGCAGTACTGCTCGAGGATGTCCTGTTTGCTGTAGTGCGCCACAGGGTTGGACTCGGTCCGTTTGTCGTTACCGTAAAGCCGGCCCATTATTTCATCTTCAGAGCCGCCGGTTAGAGTCTGATGTTGGATATCGGCCTGAAACAAGGGGGGTTAGGTGGGGTTGGGGGTTGGAGGGGTGAGGGTACCTGTGTGGACACATCGAATTGGTTGAGGGGGACTTTGGTTGTTCCTAGGTAACCTGAAAGAGGGGTTTAGTACTGGTATGTGCTTTTTTCAAATAAAAAAAAAAGTTTTTTGGATTGTTTTCCAAAATTAATGGGTTTACAGGAAAACTCTATTCATATATTAGCCAAAAAAACTAATTTCCATTGGTTCACGAGATATTTAGGTACATTTTTTTGATTTCTTTCAAATAAAAAAATTAGTTCTTTGGATTTTTCTCCGAAATTAATGAGTTTAAATTGGATTCTTTGCAAATAATGTGGTCTGATGTTTTACATACACTGGCCAAAAACCAACTTTCCATTGGTTGTAGCTTCCGAGATATTTGCATTCTTGTGATTTCTTTCAAATAAACAAAAATCAGTTTTTTTGGATTTTTCTCCGAAATTAATGAGTTTACGGAAAAATTGAATTTTTTGCAAAAAATGTGGTCTGATGTTATTCATACACTGGCCAAAAATCAAATTTTCATCGGTTGTGGTTTCCGAGATATTTGCATTTTTGTGATTTTTTTCAAATAAACAAAAATCAGTTTTTTGGATTTTTCTCCGAAATTAATGAGTTTACGGAAAAATTGGATTCGTTGCAAAAAATGTGGTCTGATGTTCACATACGCTGGCCAAAAATCAACTTTCCATTGGTTGTAGTTTCCAAGATATTTGCATTTTTGTGATTTTTTTCAAATAAACAAAAATCAGTTTTTTGGATTTTTCTCCGAAATTAATCAGTTTACGGAAAAATTGAATTCGTTGCAAAAAATGTGGCCTGATGTTCCACATACACTGGCCAAAAATCGACTTTCCATTGGTTGTAGTTTCCGAGATATTTGCATTTTTGTGATTTCTTCCAAATAAACAAAAATCAGTTTTTTGGATTTTTCTCCGAAATTAATGAGTTTACGGGAAAATTGAATTTTTTGCAAAAAATGTGGTCTGATGTAATATATACACTGGCCAAAAATCAACTTTTCATTGGTTGTAGTTTCCGAGATATTTGCATTTTTGTGATTTCTTCCGAATAAACAAAAATCAGTTTTTTGGATTTTTCTCCGAAATTAATGAGTTAGCGGAAAAATTGAATTTTTTGCAAAAAATGTGGTCTGATGTTTCACATACGCTGGTCAAAAATCAACTCTCCATTGGTTGTAGTTTCCGAGATATTCGCATTTTTGTGATTTCTTCCAAATAAACAAAAATCAGTTTTTTGGATTTTTCTCCGAAATTAATGAGTTTACGGAAAAATTGAATTCGTTGCAAAAAATGTGGTCTGATGTTTTACATATACTGGCCAAAAATCAACTTTCCATTGGTTGTAGTTTCCGAGATATTTGCATTTTTGTGATTTCTTCCAAATAAACAAAAATCAGTTTTTTGGATTTCTCTCCGAAATTAAGGAGTTTACGGAAAAATTGAATTCGTTGCAAAAAATGTGGTCTGATGTTTTACATACACTGGCCAAAAATCAACTTTCCATTGGTTGTAGTTTCCGATATATTCGCATTTTTGTGATTTCTTCCAAATAAACAAAAATCAGTTTTTTGGATTTTTCTCCAAAATTAATGAGTTTACGGAAAAATTTATTTCTTTGCAAAAAATGTGGTCTGATGTTTCACATACACTGGCCAGAAACCAACTTTCCATTGGTTGTCGTTTCCGAGATATTTGCATTTTTGTGATTTTTTTTCAAATAAACAAAAATCAGTTTTTTGCATTTTTCTCCCAAATTAAGGAGTTTACGGAAAAATTGAATTCGTTGCAAAAAATGTGGTCTGATGTTATTTATATACTGGCCTAAAATCAAATTACCATTGGTTGTAGTTTCCGAGATATTTGCATTTTTGTGATTTCTTCCAAATAAACAAAAATTAGTTTTTTGGATTTTTCCCCGAAATTAATGAGTTTACGGAAAAATTATTATTTTTGCAAAAAATGTGGTCTGATGTTTCACATACACTGTCCAAAAATCAACTTTCCATTGGTTGTAGTTTTCGAGATATTTGCATTTTTGTGGTTTCTTCCAAATAAACAAAAATCAGTTTTTTGGATTTTTCTCCGAAATTAATGAGTTTACGGAAAAATTTAATTCTTTGCAAAAAATGTGGTCTGATGTTACTCATACACTGGCCAAAAATCAAATTTCGATTTGTTGTAGTTTCTGAAATATTTACATTTTTGTGATTTCTCTGAAATAAACAAAAGTCAGTTTTTTGGATTTTTCTCCGAAATTAATGAGTTTACGGAAAAATTATTATTTTTGCAAAATATGTGGTCTGATGTTATTCATAAACTGGCCAAAAATCAAATTTCCATCGGTTGTAGTTTCCGAGATATTTGCATTTTTGTGATTCTTTTCAAATAAACAAAAATCAGTTTTTTGGATTTTTCTCCGAAATGAATGAGTTAACGGAAAAATTGAATTTTTTGCAAAAAATGTGGTCTGATGTTTTACATACACTGGCCAAAGATCAACTTTCCATTGGTTGTCGTTTCCGAGATATTTGCATTTTTGTGATTTCTTCCAAATAAACAAAAATCAGTTTTTTTGATTTTTCTCCGAAATTAATGAGTTTACGGAAAAATTTAATTTTTTGCAAAAATGTGGTCTGATGTTATTCATACACTGGCCAAAAATAAAATTTTCATCGGTTATAGTTTCCGAGATATTTGCAATTTTGTGATTTTTTTCAAATAAACAAAAATCAGTTTTTTGGATTTTTCTCCGAAATTAACGAGTTTACGGAAAAATTTAATTCTTTGCAAAAAAACGATATATTTGGATTTTGCTTATTTTCCTAAATAAATAAATCAATTCATCGTTTATTTTTTCATATTATTATTATCACCATTATTATTTATGTATATCTAAAACCTCTGATTTGATGATGTAATACATGCCATATCACTCACCTGTTTGCTGCTCACCTGCATCCCGTCTCAATACTTTTTTCATCACTCTGAAAAATTAATGTTCCGGTCAAATATAATCAAATCCCCTCTCCCCACCCCCACACCACCACAAGCATGACCTCTCTCCCCCGGTCCACTCCCACACACCAAACCACCCACCACTTACCTCTAATCTATAAATTCTTCTAAATAACACTAAAAACACTATTTGGTCTGGATTGTTGGTCCCTCTAATTCTACAATGCATCCATAAAAACGAATTTAAGGCCTTCGACTGATACAGATAGTGTATCAAAAAAAATCGATAAAAATCGGAAATTTGTATATTAGCACCAAAAAAATCATCGATTCACTAACTAGACACCTTGTGGGAAATTCGGCTCAGTCGAGAGATTTCTCCCCTGATGCTGCTGCTGTGCCCCGTTGCTGCTCTGCTTCCAGCTACAGCCTGCGCAGATGGCGACAGAGTCGATTCTGGATGGGGACACAGCTGGATAACAGTGGGTGGAAATCTTAAACTGGATGAAAAACATAATATTGTGATATATATATCGCTTTTCGCGTCAATTATAAATTTCGGCAGATTTTTGATGGATGATTCCATGACGTCAGGGGCGTACCATACATGGGGGTTCAAGGGTGAAAACAATCCCTTTTTTTATGGTACCTTTTTTCACCTGTATAAGGAGACGCAAAACGAGTTAAATGGTTAATTGTTTTTCTGCTTGATCAGTTTTAACAAATTGATGACTGATGATTAAATACAAAATATATTATAATAATAGTTATCAAAATAATAGTTAAAATATCTGAATAAACAATCTGGACCACTGGCCTCAGCTTCAGCTTTGGAGCGGCCTACTTTGAATCAGCTGCTCCACTCAACACCGCTGCCACATCTCGCCAGTTGATATAATACAATCCTGGTCCGGAAGCCTGGATTTTGGCAACAGTGTAACACTGACCTGGACCTTTGCCTTTGCCGGTCAAATCATTAGGAAAACTGTGTCAGATCCCGGGTTGCATATTAAATAAAGCTCAATTGTGTAAAAAAGATTTATTTTTAAAGCTTACTCTTTGGCATTGACACAAAATTATCTGTGGCAAAAACATTATTAGGATCCAACTCCCGCTTGGTGCTATTCAATAATTTCACCCCCACATCCCCCACCGTGTCCCCGTACCACTTCTTCCGCAACTTCCCCACGCCGTGATGATGCGAAATGCTACCCCCACAAGCAACAATCTCATCCCGGGCCTTCTCCTCCAGCTCGTGGTGCACATGGACCGGATCCTCCTTGAGCTTCGAATAGTTGAAGCCCAAATAAAAATAAATTACACAACCAGCATCGTAGGTCTGAGTGACGCGTGAATTAAAAGTAAAGTGCGTGATGCCGAATCGTTTACACTGCTGAGCGATCACGTGTTTGACGTTCTGCACCAAATTCAAGGCCCTGTCCCAGGGAACGGAAGTTTCGAAGGATTCAGCCACCACCTGGTACTGCAACGCTAGGTCTCTTAAGTAGGCTATGACGAACGTCAATGTGTAGCCTCGCTCCCCATTTTTCTCCCCAGCAGGCACCCCTCCATACTTCTCTCCAATGAGGTATAGCTTTTGCTCGTTGAGCTTGACATCGTTGTCATCTCCCTCGAACAACAAGGTCATAACGCACATTGTCCCAGGGTGAAAACCTTTGATTTTCGTGATGTAGAAGTGCTTGAGCCCGTCCAGGACCAGGCCAAAGTGGGAGCTTTGGGGCTTGAGGATCAGTCCCAGCTGGAACTGGTCGTTGTCCATTAGTCGTATTGACGCTGGTTGACATCTGCAACAAATTGATTTATCAAATTTCAGGATTTCATGTCGTGGCCAATTCTCAATATTTTTTCATGAACGATTTGATATTTTGACAGTGACATTGGTGACATTTTTTGGAATGGTCAAAGTGGACATTTGGGTTAGTTTGGTTCAATTTGGATCAACTTGCCTCAATCTGGTTTACTTGGTTTGAGTTAGTTTTAGGTTCAATTTTAGTTAGTTTGCTTTAATTTGGATTGGTTTGCTTAAATATAGTCTGGTTTAGGTTAGTTTTAGGATCAATTAAAATTTGAAAATTCGCCAAACTCAAACCGCTAGAAACGGATTGAAATTTGGATCCAAGTTAGTTCAATTAATGAGCTTCAACATGGATTTATTGAAATCTTCTAAAATTCACAGAAATAAGTTTGCGGAATTTATAAACATTTTCCCTCATAAACTAAAAATTAGGAAGTATAACTTTGAAAATTCACCAAACTCAAACCGCTTGAAATAACGGATTGAAATTTGGATCCAAGTTGGTTCAATTTATGTGCTTTAACGTGGATTTATTGAAATCTTCTAAAATACACAGAAATAAGTTTGCGGAATTCATAAACATTTTCCCTCATAAACTAAAAATTAGGAAGTATAACTTTGAAAATTCACCAAACTCAAACCGCTTGAAATAACGGATTGAAATTTGGATCCAAGTTGGTTCAATTTATGTGCTTTAACATGGATTTATTGAAATCTTTTAAAATTCACAGAAAAAAGTTTGCGGAATTCATAAACATTTTCCCTCATAAACTAAAAATTAGGAAGTATAACTTTGAAAATTCACCAAACTCAAACCGCTTGAAATAACGGATTGAAATTTGGATCCAAGTTGGTTCAATTTATGTGCTTTAACGTGGATTTATTGAAATCTTCTGAAATTCACAGAAAAAAAGTTTGCGGAATTTATAAACATTTTCCCTCATAAACTAAAAATTAGGAAGTATAATTTTGAAAATTCACCAAACTCAAACCGCTTGAAATAACGGATTGAAATTTGGATCCTAGTTAGATCAATATATGAGCTTCAACGTGGATTTATTGAAATCTTCTGAAATTGACAGAAAAAAGTTTGCGGAATTTATAAACATTTTCCCTCATAAACTAAAAATCAGGAAGTATAACTTTGAAAATTCACCAAACTCAAACCGCTTGAAATAACGGATTGAAATTTGGATCCTAGTTAGATCAATATATGAGCTTCAACGTGGATTTATTGAAATCTTCTGAAATTCACAGAAAAAAAGTTTGCGGAATTTATAAACACTTTCCCTCATAAACTAAAAATTAGGAAGCATAATTTTGAAAATTCACCAAACTCAAACCGCTTGAAATAACGGATTGAAATTTGGATCCAAGTTGGTTCAATTTATGTGCTTTAACGTGGATCTATTGAAATCTTCTGAAATTCACAGAAAAAAGTTTGCGGAATTTATAAACATTTCCCTCATAAACTAAAAATTAGGAAGTATAATTTTGAAAATTCACCAAACTCAAACCGCTTGAAATAACGGATTGAAATTTGGATCCAAGTTGGTTCAATTTATGTGCTTTAACGTGGATCTATTGAAATCTTCTGAAATTCACAGAAAAAAGTTTGCGGAATTTATAAACATTTCCCTCATAAACTAAAAATTAGGAAGTATAACTTTAAAAAATCACCAAATTAAAAAAAATCCTAGTTATTACAATCTATGTGTTTTAACGTGAATTTATTCAAATCGTCCAGAACTCACTAAAAAATATATGCGGAATTTTCAAGAATTAGAACTCACCAAACTCAAACCGCTTAAATTTGATATGCAAAATACATTTTAATTTACCACAACACAGTTTAAATTACATGATTAAATTATTATTTTTTCTTCATTTCTTTCCGCATCAAAATCCGTTAAAAATCATTTAAACATTTTGATTGGTGACCTTTTTCTAACTGTCAAAGTGACGAAACAACTTACCTGTGCTTGGCCACCTCCCGCATACACCCCACCCCTTGTTCAAAATTGGGAAACACCATACTCCCATAGCGCTTCACTTTGGGGAGTGGCCTTACTTTGAGTACGACCTCTGTGACCACCCCCAATGACCCCTCGCTGCCCAAAATCACGTGGTTAAAATCAGGCCCACAGCTCATGCGCGGCACTTGACAGTTCTTCTCCAGCACCCCTTTGGGAGTAACCATCTTCACATGCACCACCAGATCTTCAATGTTGCCATATGTATTTTTTTTCATTCCTGAAGCTCTAGTGGCGACCCAGCCGCCCAAGCTGGAAAACTCGTAGCTATCAGGCTCATGCCCGGTGGTAAAACCTAGATGTCCAAGCTCGCGTTCCAAATCCTGTCCTAAAATTCCACTCTCGCAACAGGCTACTAAATTCTCTTTGTCCAGCCATAGAATGCGGTTCATTTGGGACGTGTCCAGAGATATTATGGTCCTGGGTTCACTTTCAGGACACTCCACAGCACCAGATACAGCAGTGCCGCCCCCAAAGGGAATTATCACCAAATTATTATCATCAGCAAATTGCACTATTTTTACCACCTCCTCATGGTTTTCAGGCCATACAACCACGTCAGGAATACGTGCAAACTTCCCCCTCCTCAATTTAAAGATGTCCTGCAACGTATGTCCATGGGCACGGACCAGTCTGTCCATTACATCCACTGAATAAGGTACTTTCAACTGTTTCAACTTTTTTAACAGGTCCACGTGCAATTGTAAAGGATAGTCAGCTTCGCAGGGCGGCAGTTGTGGGGGCGGCTGAGTTTGGTTCAGATCCACACCCAAAGTCTGCGCCACCCACGAGCTCAAGTAGGGCAGATGGAGACCCCCTATGGGATATCTGTAACAATGTCTCGTTCAAACCAGCTTTAAATGGAACAATAATAATTATTCAATTTTACGTAAATAAATTGTTTCCTGTGCGAATTAAATAAATTATTGTGCAGTTGCACAGTTTTAAGTACCTTTTGCCGGTGAAACTGACTTTGCCGTCTTTGTAGATGAATTTGGAGTCGTTGTAGCCCCAACCGTTCCATTTGAGGAGTTCTTGTCTGGAAGGAAGTTTTAATTTTTGTATATCTTGGGAAACATATTTCAATAAACAATTTACTCTTACTTATTTGAAGAGGTATGAAGAAGGCCTCCTCAAAATTCCATCCCTTCAACCCTTTTAGTTTCAATTTTATAGCCCTCCAAAGTTGGAGATATTTTGAAAAAGTTTTCTGGAAAAACACTGTCTAACGAAAAAAAATTATAAATAAAAAACTAGAACATTCCATGCAATGCGATTTTTCTCAGTTATTTGAGGAGGTATAAAGAGGGCCTCCTCAAAATGTCATCCCTTCAACCCTCTTACTTTCATTTTTATAGCCCTCCAAAGTTGAAGTTGTTTTTGAAAAGTTTCGTGGAAAAAAACCGTCCAACGAAAAAAACTATAAATCCCAAATTACAACCTCCCACCCCATGCAATTTTTTTCAGTGATTTCAGAAGGTATAAAAAGTGCCTCCTCCAAATTTCACCTCTTCAACCCTGTCAGTTTCGTTTTTATAGCCCTCCAAAGTTTGAGAGGTTTTTAAAAAGATTTTTGGAAAAACACTGTCTAACGAAAAAAAATTATAAATAAAAAACTAGAACATTCCATGCAATGCGATTTTTCTCAGTTATTTGAGGAGGTATAAAGAGGGCCTCCTCAAAATCTCATCCCTTCAAACCTCTTTGTTTCGTTTTTATAGCTCTCCAAAGTTGGAGTTGTTTTTGAAAAGTTTCGTGGAAAAAAACTGTCCAACGAAAAAAACTATAAATCCCAAATTTCACCCTCCCACCCCATGCACTTTTTTTTAGTGATTTCAGAAGGTATAAAGAGTGCCTCCTCAAAATTTCACCTCTTCGACCCTCTTAGTTTCGTTTTTATAGCCCTCCGAAGTTTGAGAGGTTTTTAAAAAAAAATCTGGAAAAACACTCTCTAACGTGAAAAATCATAAATCCCAAATTGGAACTTTTCTTGCAATGCAATTTCTTCCTGTTATTTGTGGAGGCATAGAAAGGGCCTCCTCAAAATTTCACCTCCTCAATTCGTTTTTATGGCCCTCCAAAGTTGGAGGTGTTTTTAAAAAGTTTCGTGAAAAAACACTGTCCAACGAAAAAAACTATAAATCCCAAATTACAACCTCCCACCCCATGCAATTTTTTTTAGTGATTTGAGGAGGTATAAAGAGTGCTTCACCCCCTAAACCCCTCTTGGTTTCGTTTTTATTGCCCTTCAAAGTTGTAAATGTCCGAAAAATATTATAAATCTAAAATTAAAACTTCCCATGCAATGCATTGCTCCCACCCCATGCAAATTTTTTTTAGGTTATTTGAGGAGGTATAAAGAGCGCCTCCTCAAAAATTCCACCCTTCAACCCTCCTGATTCCTTTTCTATAGATTTTTGAGATGTTTGTCAGAGAAAAAATAACATCAAATTTGAAATTTCCACTGAAGAGATATATGAGAAAAATTAAAAATTATCGTTTTTTGTCGTAATAACTCGAAAACCCTTATGTTTAACGAAAAACATCAAAAGACACTTTTTAAAGAGAATTTTAAAGTCTATAAATCTTGTTCTTTTCACTTTTGCGCTACGATCAATCGTTCATGAGATATTCGACATAAACTAAAAGATGTCGTTTTTTTATAATAATACTTAAAACTTTTTTATGTTCACCTCCGTATCTTCAAAACTGCTAGCAATAGAAAAAAAGTGTGGATATTTTTTTTATGCAGAATTTAATAATCTACAAGTTCCCTTTCTTGAAGTTTTTTGATAAAACGAACCGTTCTGAAGATATTTTCAAAAATATTGGCTGCACAACTATTGACTATAATAAGACTATTTTATTCTCAGCTTTATATCTCAAAAAACCTCAAGCAATAGAAAAAAAGTGTACAGAACTTTTAAATGCAGAATTTATTAATCTTCAACTTCGCTTTCTTGAAGTTTTTTGAAAAAACGTCTGGTTTTGGATATATTTTGAAAAAAGGCCAGTCATTGAATAACGGCAAATAACCGGATTAAATATCGATTTCCAGAGGGTTTATTCCAAACATTCATGAATAAACAATACCCCGAATAGACAAGGGGTGAAATTATGAGGGGTTAAATAAAGTATTCATTACAACGTTGCCACATCATGACGTTTATCAAAAAAATGATTAATTTTGCATTTTTAACGTGCGCTAAATTCATTGTAAATCCATAAAAGCTAAAAAAAAACACTCACCTGCGTTTCGGAATGGCACTCTTAACTTTAATGGGAAAATTCGGACCTCCACTCATTTTTCATTTACTTATTATATTTTATATAAATAGATCAATTAATAATTCAATTATTTGCGGTAATTAATCAAGAACATCAACCGCCCGGTGCGCTGTAGCTCGATAAATAAACTTTAAATTGTTTAAACCATTATTTTATGGAATTAAACTTAAATGACGGACCCGACCATAACGACGTTCTGACGTTGGGCGTCGTATCGACCGTGTTTATTTATAAGGTTGTTTGGTTTGTGTTGAGATGTACTAGATTAGTATGACGTCATCATGCTACCTAATGGTTTTGTACAATTGTGTCGAAATCGCAAAAGACTTCATTTGACAGTTGTTCTGGGGTTAAACCATATAGACTTAAAATAACAAGACAAGTAACAAAACAAATATTGCTAACCCCAACATCTCCCTCATGAAGCTATTTAATTTATTTCAGCGCCGTTGTCATGTGCTCTTAATGTTCTAGAGCTTTATGAAAAATACCTGCAAAAATAATTTAATTCAACCACCAAATCATCAATCTTAAACACCTATAATTCCGTATTCTCAGTTTTCTGTCACAAATGACTTTTCTGTCGTTTAAAAACATTGTTGAAGGTGAACATTTGTATGAAGCTCTACATTTCATGATGAAATATGGCAACATCCGGTCGCAACTTTGAGGACGGACCGGCTGACGCATTGTTTACAAACGTCCGCTTAAGTGAGGTTAATGCGTTAATAGTTTGCTTATTTCTCAATTATTCAGAAAAAGTTTTGCTCTGTCTATTCTAGATTGCGGGATTTAGTGTTTAATTGATAAACAGTGCCTAAAAAGTGTGTAGTGTGTGGCCAGAGAAAACAAACAGGCGAAAATGGGGCGTTTCACCGGTAAGAAAACAAAAACAAAACTGACCTATCATCATTGTGTTGGGACCAAAACATTCAATGCTAAAGGTATAGGCGTTACGTGTCTTGTTATTTTAAGTCTATGGGTTAAACAGAGTAGGTGTGTTTGTTATGCTCCACTAGTGTACACTCTTCTACACTACAACCCTCAGTGTGGCTTTGTTTGTGAAATGTTTGTCTGTTTTTCAGGATAGAATATCTTCACTAAACCAGTAAAGATATTCTATCCTAAAAAACAGACAAATGTAGTGTAGAAAAGTGTGCACTAGTGGCGCATAACAAACACACCTAATATAACGTCACAGCTTAGATCATACTCATTAGCCTAGTTTATATACCGACAACTTGGTTCGCGGACCAAGTACCAAATTCGGACTATATCCGAACCAAATATTTGGTTGAATGGTGTAAACTGTTGCGGACTATGCTGGTCCGCTCTTGGTTCGGTACTCGCCAGCAAGTGTACCGAACTAAATTTGGTTCGATATGGATCAAAATTATGAGGTTATGTTGATTGTTATTATTGTGAATTGTGTTGGTTCTGAGTTTCCAAGGCAATCTGAGCGTACTTACTCATGTTTTTTTTGGTTACGAATTGTGTTGATGAATAATTTCGACTTGTTTTTGACATTTGACGAATTGCGGGCGTACAGATTTAGTTCACGCGTTGCAAGACGGTGTAAACGGGCGAAAAGCAATCATTGGTCCTACCGTACTATCCCCACCCACTTGGTCCTATCGGACCGAACTAAACGAGTTATCGATGTAAACTAGGCTATTGACTTTATACTATATGATCTAAGCGTCACAGTGTACCTGTTAACACACCTTAGTGAAGTATAAATTGTACAGAGCTTAGTACAATATCGATAGGTTTCTATCTTGCCTGGTTTACATTGAATTTTACTTCGAAGTGAAAGTGACAGATTTCGGCTTGCACAACGGGTATCATATGCTACCATCTACATTGTATTTGCCATAAGCTTGACTTTGCACACAAATTGAATGTGGCTGGTAACATATGATTCCCACTTGGCAAGTGGAATTTTGACAGTTCCACTTCGAAGTGAAATTCAATGTAAATCTAACATGTCACTTGTCATAAGTCATAATCTAAACAGCTGATTTTTGTTTTGTTTAACAAAAATGGGTGTTTTCTTGTTTTAAATAGACAAAAGTTCACTCGAAAATCGTTTTTGGACGAATATTAATAAAAAATGGCACTAACCGAGGTATGTAGTGTGTATTTATGTCTTAAATCAACTCCAAAATATGTATTTTCCAGCTGCGAATGTTCCCGTTTTTCACTTTGAAGCCAAACACAGAAGCTGAGAAGCTCACAGACATCCTCAAGGTAAGAAATTCAGGATTTCCTTGCACAATTTTATCTCTATTCAATCAAGGAAACCCAAATAACCTGCACAACAGCAGGAAACAGCCATTTAGTGTTCGGCGGCTCCCTGGGCCAAATTCACATTGTAAACCGCTCCTGGGAGGTTAAATCTTTCAGGGCCTACGATATTTCCCTCACCCATGCCGTTCAACTGCGAAATTCGCCCCTTTTAGTCACCATTGGGGTACATTTTTGGTACGTTTTGTTAATTGTACTTAAAAAACGCCTTGCAGAATGATGAACAAGGTATAAATCCACTGATTAAAGTGTGGGACACCAGTCAGTTTGACGAGAAAATGGGGCCGTTTTGTCTGAGGATCACCAGGGCTTTGGCGGGGAATCGGCCCCTTAAAGTGAGCTGTTTGGCTGTCCATGATAATGGGCAGTTTATGGCTGTTGGGTTTGTTGATGGGTCTATTGCTTTGTACAGGTTGGTATTGGGGATAATGTGGATATGGCAACATTGTGTTTTTATCGTAAATTTATCAAAATACTTGTTCTTACCACCTAAGAACCCTTTTTCTGGTTGGCTGACGACCTAACTACCAGCACGCTCGTATTAAAAATTAAAAGCTGATCAAATTATTTATTCCGAATCCCAATTGTTTCGTTTGATATTTTAACGATTATTGTTGAATTGAAAAATGGGTCATCATTCATTCGCACACCTCCTTATCGACAAGAATATTGTCGATATCGACTAAAAAGCTCATCACTATCCCTGAAACAAAATTTAGGCTACCCTTTCGACGCATATTTCACCATTAAAAACCGCCCACTGGAATGAACACATTTCTAACAAATCTACTGAGTATCTCTGAAGAAGGAGCGGCTGTTTTTGTTTGAAAGGAAATCTAGTATGAATTCACTTTACGTACTGCCAGCTGCCGGAAAGTTCGTATTCATTTCCAAAACCAAACGTATGACCGGAAAATTGAATGAGATGCTCGATATCTACTCATCTAGTTGAAACGAGTGTGGGCGTATGTATATCGATGAAGAATTTATCGATATCGACGACGTTTAAAAACGAATATCTCCCAAGAAGGAGATGACGGGTTGCGTTGCAATTTTTTTTGTATGAAAGGAAATTTAGAATGTTTTCACAATACGCAATGCCAGCTGCCGAAAACTTCGTATTTATGGCCAAATTAAAGTTTTTAATGAAAATGTATGATCGATTTTCACCCGTTTAGCTAAAACGAGTGTGTGCGCATACATATCGATGAAGAGTTTGTCGATATCGACGATGTTTAAAAACGCATATCTCCCAAGAAGGAGATGACGGGCTGCGTTGCAATTTTTTTTGTATGAAAGGAAATCTAGTATGTTTTGTGTCGCGTTCCGAAGAACTACCCGTCTCAACGTACTTACGACGGTTCGAAGATTAAAAGGCCAAAAATAAATTTTAACCCTTTATTATTGCAGACTTGTCTAATCAAAACAGAAAACAACGTTGGGTATGCACGACGAAACAAAGCAGTCTTTTCTTAAAAGTTAAAACAAAACGCCACTTCGGCTATCCGGTATAAAACATCAAAAAACCCAAAAATTGCTGGTCGATAAATACAAAATACAACTCAGCTCTTCGATTTACTCAACGGAACTGATACAATGCCGGTTTCTAACGTTGCTATTTTCCGATCAATAATACCAACCCAAAATACGAGGGCGGTTTCTAACTAAGTTGCTATGGTTTCAACATCCTCCCACCTGAGTCACAATACTTCTACAAGTGACTCACACAAAATAAGACATTCAAAACCCGTTAACAATGCAAAAGGTAATTATGAGTTCGAGTGTCACAGTTTCAAAACCTAACTAAGCCTAAAACTATTACAGATTCGAAAAAATGTTTATCCGTTACAGAAATCTTTTCGGCACTCGTGTTTCACGTCCGCTACGCGTAACCGTTTTCGTTTTGGGTGCTCTGCTTTTCACTCCCGATAGCGAACACTCTCGTTCATTGTGAATTGATTTTTCATCCTCTTCACATGGATGAGACGCATCTACACTGGTATCCTGGTCCTTCTTTTCTGGTGAATGAAGTACACGAGCTTCATTGTCCTCCACCGAGGATAAGTCCCCGTCACATTCTAGCGGATACAAACGTTGGATTGGCCTCAACAAAGATCCTCTCGCAGTGTTCACTCTTGCAAGACGGATTTGACCATCTTTACCAGGGATCACTTCAGCAACCCGTCCTAATGGCCACTCGACTCGCTTATCGTTGTCATTACCGATAAGAACCATTTCCCCAACGAAAACGTGTCTGCCAGGTTTGTTACGACTCCATGACCTTAGCTGCCCCAGGTATTCAGCTCTAAACCTTTGTCTCAGGTCATTTCTAAGTTTTTGTATGTGCTGGATCCGTTTACACAGGGATTTGGTGTCGACGCTGTCACAATCCGGGACACCAGCACAGACTTGCTCTCTCAAGAACATCGTGGGGTTCAGAGGAATAAGCTCGTGAGCTTCGCTAGAAACATAGGTGAGTGGCCGCAAATTTATTGTCGATTCGCAATCACATAATATCGTTACCAAGTCTTCATAAGAGACACAAGCTCGACCCAAAACTTTGCGCAGCATTTGCTTCATTACACCCACCATTCTCTCCCAGAAACCGCCCCACCAACTCGCAGTCGGAGGGTTAAACCGCCACGAAATTCTTTCGATACTACTGTCCGATAATATTTTTTGCCAATCCAATCTGTCAAATGAATTCGCGGTACCAACAAAATTGGTACCATTGTCACTGTACATTGTCTTTGGCCTTCCGCGACGTGCTATAAAACGTCTAAGTGCCTGAATAAAGCTCGCGGTAGACAGGCCCGTGCACAATTCAAAATGTACAGCTCGATAAATGGCACAAGTAAATAGACACACCCATGCCTTTTCGCCATTTTTTAAAAAGAGAGGACCCGCAAAATCCACCCCCGTTATCTCGAATGCAGCAGCATCACGAACCCGATTCAAAGGAAGAGGAGGTGAATTTACCACAAAAGCCTTACCCTTTTGCCGCTTACAGATTACGCAGCCTGATATGACCGATCTAATAGCCCGGCGGCCACCAAGAATCCAATAATTTTCCCGCAAGATACACATTAAACCTTGTGTGCCCACATGCATAGATTTTACATGTTGCTCGAAAATCAACCTTCTAATCAAAGTATGTTTTGCCGGCAGAACTACCGGGAATAGAAAATGTTCAATATCATTTCGACTAGAAATTCTTGTGCGCAGTCTGATTAAACCATGAGCGTCTTTGAAAGGACTCAGACAACATAAACGAGGATCCTCTTCATCCTTAAAAGACTCCTGCTGTATTAACCTCAGTACATAAGTCTCCGCCGACACTATTTCCTCTACAGAAAGTTCTCCCTCTAATCTTGAAGTGGGGTTTCTCGTATTGTGCAGGAACCTAAAAATCCACCCAAACATTCGCAAGGTTTTGGAAAACTTTGAAAAATAGGAAATATGCCAATCAAAATACAAATCTGGGTTAACGAGAGTATTGACACATTTTTTCCTCTCCATTTGAATTTCCTCCTCGTTACAAACGTAATCATCTTGTGGCCAGAATTGGGACTCCTCGTGAAGCCAGCTTGGACCCTCCCACCATTTGGACTGACACAACTGTTTGGGAGAACAACCACGAGACGGGAGGTCCGCGGGGTTCAGAACTCCTGGTATAAAACGCCAACTCAGCCTAGATGTATGGCAAACAATTTCCTTGACCCGATTTCCCACAAATGTTCCCCACATTTCCTTACGCCTTATCCAGCTTAAAACGGTGGACGAGTCACTCCAAAAATATTCTGGCATTCCAGATTCAATTCCAAGGTCTTCTTTTAAGGAAGTAAACAACCTAGCTCCAATTAAGGCCGCCAAAAGTTCTAAACGCGGTATAGAGGTCTTTTTTAGGGGAGCTATCCTAGACTTAGCTGCTAGTAAGCGAATGAAAACTTTGCCCTCCACAAAACCCCTAAAAAATATAACAGCTGCATAAGCATCTTTGCTCGCATCACAAAAAACATGGAGACTTCCTTGTTCATAAATAAAATTGTCTCGGTGAATCCATCGGGGTATTTTAATCTCAGGCAAAAAATACAATTCTCCTAACCAACGACGAAATTCACTTTCAATATCGGCATCCACTGGAGCGTCCCACGTTAATTTCTTCTCCCATGTTTTCTGCAATAGCAGCTTTGGCAACAACGTAGAAGGTGACGTAAAACCAATGGGGTCGAATATTCTTTGCGTAAAAGAAAGCATTATCCTTTTACTTATGGGTTTGTCGACAAGCTCATTCACACCATTCAGACATGCTTCATTCACCCTTAAAGTGTCTTCATTTTTATCCCACATCATTCCAAGAACAGCAGTACTAGGTGAGACATCAGTTACATCACATACCTGACCGGTAAACTCCCACCCTCTTAAATCAAATTTTGCTTCATTCATGAGAACAGTGGACTCTTTAATGAAGACTTGAAGCCTATCCTCGTTCGATATGCTGGTGACACAATTGTCGACATAGAAGCTTTTTAGTAGTTGCAAAATTGTCTCCTTGCTGCAACCTACATTCCCATCAGAGCTCTTTTTTAATGATTGTGTCAGGTGGTATTCAATAGTTGCACCTAATAAAAAAGGACTACTATTCACGCCAAACACCACTCGCCTATGTCTAAAAATCCTTTCTCGCCCTTCTACATCAACCCACAAGAATCGTAAGAAATTTCTGTCCATTTCGTTGACACTGATTTGAAGAAAAGCTTTCCGAATGTCTGACACCACTCCAATTCTGTTTAACCTAAACCTTAACAGGATATTCGGAATCAATTCTATAATATTAGGACCCTTATCCAGACACTGGTTGAGTGAGGGATTTTCCTTTACCCGAGCTGACGCGTCAAAAACAGGTCTAATTCTAGTAGTACTACCCTCTTTTACCACTGGCCGATGCGGCAAATAATGAACGTTTACCATCATAGGCTCCTCAGGCACCTCCTCAATAATATTATCCGAAACCCACTCTTGAAAAACCTGATCATACTCTTTCATAAGACCGTCCTTCTTTAACTTATAGATCGTATTTTGCAATCTAGACTTGGCAATACTGAAAGAATTGGGCAAGGGTGGATGACCCTCTAGCCACGGCAATCGAACCTCATACCGCCCCTCATTATTGATCACCACAGTATCCAAAAAAGCTTCCTTAGTTGCCAATGCTAACTCCTCTTGAGATTTCTTTTCAACCGGATCCTTAATACCCAGAATGTCCATTTCCCACAACTGAGGCAAGGAAGCATTATTACAGAAAAGGGCTATATCAATCATAGTGGTATTGCAAATCTTCGATAGAGGAATCTTACCCATTAAGGTCCAACCTAGGATTGTCTCAATCGCTACCAAACCGCTAGATAGTAAATGTCTCCTTCCCGTGTATAAGGTGCCCGCTATATCCGAACCTATCAAAATGTCAATTTTTGCACTATCATTTGTATGCATAGACTGATCTGACAATACAACACCAAGCGAACTAAGTTCTTTAACCCAATCGCCATAAAACACTGATGGTACATCCGTACAAATGACAGGTTGTGCTAAAATTTCCACAGACAAACTAAATTTGTCATTACAAAGATTTATATCATAACAGTCATGATATTGCTCGGACAAAGAACCTCCAAATAGACAATGGATTATTTTTTCCCTGCGCTTAGACACAAGACCTAGCAGATTAGCCATTGATTGCACAATATAAGATTTTTGCGAACCGGTATCGATCAAGGCCCTTACTACACAACTACCGTTTTTTCCTTCCACCCTTATTCGCAACGTCTGCATAAAAACATGACTACTCGAACTATTTACGCTAATCAGATCAGTAGATGGCGTCGAATTATCAGGACGTTTTGGCGGATCTGGATTTTTCTGTTGTGAATTCGCGGACAAACTTGGACACATCAAAGGCAAATGTGCCTTACGACAAATAACACACTTTAAACGGGCTCTACATTGTTTGACCTGATGACCGACCCTTAAGCAACAGAAACAGGCTCTTTTCTTAGTTAAGATGGATCTTTTCTCATTGAAGGATAGATCTTGTGCTTTAAAACAATCGGCGGCTTCATGCGAATTATCACAAAATAGGCATTTTACAACATTTGAATTAACGTTGATAAGACCAGCAGCCGTTGGCACATTACGTTCTGATGTTATCGGTTTATCCCTAGATAATGTCCCCCCACGCCCAGGCTCCTTTTGACCCGCAAAGGACTTCAAGCCGAACCCATCTGAAGCTAACTTAATGCGCTGGTCATTTTCCACTTCGTTTTGTAAAAAGGACATGAGGTTATTCAGCTTCTCTTCCATTGTTGGATAAACTAAACCACCCAAACTACTCTGTGATGACTTATAATCCGAACTGCGCGGTACACGCTGCCACACACGCAGTAAATCCTCGGGCAAACACGATTCGATCAATGGGAAAAGCATGGCTGCGTATTTGTCTGACTTTATGCCTAGCGTCTCCAAAGCACGAAGCTGTGTTTCTAAACTGTCATATAATGATGAGACATCTACTCTATTTCCGGAAATAGCTTTATCTAAGATTAGCTTGAGAAGCTCACGTATATAGACTTCAATTTGCAAATCTTCGCGCCCAAAACGCGAAGTTAAACAATCAACAATTGACGAGTAATTTTGTCCTGTGGCAGGAAAACTTTCAACGAGTTGCCGAGCACGACTTCCAGGGAGAGTGGCTTGAAGCAAATACTGTATTTTATCATCCGAATCAATATCAGTAGCGTCGTGAACTTTCTTGAATTGAGACCAGAACGGCAACCACTCTCTAATGTTCCCGTCGAAAACTTTGAGCTGAATCGTGGGTAATTTGAACTTTCTCTTACCTGGCAGACTGGCTGAAGAGCTGGCTTGGGATTCCACATCACCATCATCCTTGAATTTCATTTTGTCGTTCTTCTTGACTTCCTCTTCGTACCGATGTAGGAGGCCCAGGTACTTCTTTGTATAATCTTCGTTAGTTTCCATCTCCCTGAGAAGCTCGTCCTCGGAAACATCTTCTTCCAACATAATATTATAAATCTCGCCATCAGAAATTTTCATAGCGTCATAATTCCCTTGAAGGACATCCCAAACTATTTTCACTTCGGCGAGATTTACCTCGGCTTCATCCAGCAACTTTTCAATATCTCTCAACTTTTTCGAAAATGCGGTGCGTACAACTTTCCTGTGCTTTCTTTTGGAATCCATATCAACGGCGATAATTGTTCAAAACTTGGTTCAAAACCACACTCGTTCGCCTAAAGACCTCACGGCGACCCGGTGCTTCAATTTTATCGCCTTCAGCAAAGTCCAAAAAAGCACTAAAACTTGACCCAACGTGTTAAAAACTACAAGTCTGCTAAAAATGTCCTGTCACGGTCGCCACTAATTTTGTGTCGCGTTCCGAAGAACTACCCGTCTCAACGTACTTACGACGGTTCGAAGATTAAAAGGCCAAAAATAAATTTTAACCCTTTATTATTGCAGACTTGTCTAATCAAAACAGAAAACAACGTTGGGTATGCACGACGAAACAAAGCAGTCTTTTCTTAAAAGTTAAAACAAAACGCCACTTCGGCTATCCGGTATAAAACATCAAAAAACCCAAAAATTGCTGGTCGATAAATACAAAATACAACTCAGCTCTTCGATTTACTCAACGGAACTGATACAATGCCGGTTTCTAACCACGTGCTACTTTCCGATCAATACCAACCCAAAATAGGAGGGCGGTTTCTAACGTTGCTATTTTCCGATCAATAATACCAACCCAAAATACGAGGGCGGTTTCTAACTAAGTTGCTATGGTTTCAACAGTATGTTTTCACAATACGCAATGCCAGCTGCCGATAACTTCGTATTTATGGCCAAATTAAAGTTTTTAATGAAAATGTATGATCGATTTTCACCCGTTTAGCTAAAACGAGTGTGTGCGCATACATATCGATGAAGAGTCTGTCGATATCGACGATGTTTAAAAACGCATATCTCCCAAGAAGGAGATGACGGGCTGCGTTGCATTTTTTTTTGTATGAAAGGAAATCTAGTATGTTTTCACAATACGCAATGCCAGCTGCCGATAACTTCGTATTTATGGCCAAATTAAAGTTTTTAATGAAAATGTATGATCGATTTTCACCCGTTTAGCTAAAACGAGTGTGTGCGCATACATATCGATGAAGAGTTTGTCGATATCGACGATGTTTAAAAACGCATATCTCCCAAGAAGGAGATGACGGGCTGCGTTGCAATTTTTTTTGTATGAAAGGAAATCTAGTATGTTTTCACAATACGCAATGCCAGCTGCCGATAACTTCGTATTTATGGCCAAATTAAAGTTTTTAATGAAAATGTATGATCGATTTTCACCCGTTTAGCTAAAACGAGTGTGTGCGCATACATATCGATGAAGAGTTTGTCGATATCGACGATGTTTAAAAACGCATATCTCCCAAGAAGGAGATGACGGGCTGCGTTGCAATTTTTTTTGTATGAAAGGAAATTTAGTATGTTTTCACAATACGCAATGCCAGCTGCCGATAACTTCGTATTTATGGCCAAATTAAAGTTTTTAATGAAAATGTATGATCGATTTTCACCCGTTTAGCTAAAACGAGTGTGTGCGCATACATATCGATGAAGAGTTTGTCGATATCGACGATGTTTAAAAACGCATATCTCCCAAGAAGGAGATGACGGGCTGCGTTGCAATTTTTTTTGTATGAAAGGAAATTTAGTATGTTTTCACAATACGCAATGCCAGCTGCCGAAAACTTCGTATTTATGGCCAAATTCAATTTTTTAATGCATATCGATGAAGAGTTTGTCGATATCGACAATGTTCAAAAACGAATATCTCCCAAGAAGGAGATGACGGATTGCGTTGCAATTTTTTTTGTATGAAGGGAAATTCAGTGTGTTTTCACATCACGTACTGTCAGCTGCCAAAAACTTCGTATTTATGGTCAAAATCCAGTTTTTAATGGAAATGTATGAACAAAATTCCCTGAAATGCTCGATTTTCACCCATTTAGCTAGAATGAGTGTGTGCACATTCATATCGATAAAAAGTTTGTCGATATCGACGACGTTCAAAAACGAATATCTCCCAAGAAGGAGATGACGGATTGTGTTGCAATTTTTTTTGTATGAAAGGAAATCTAGTGAGTTTTCACAATACGCAATGCCAGCTGCCGAAAACGTCGTATGTATGGTCAAAATCCAGTTTTTAATGGAAATGTATGAACAAAACTCCCTGAAATGCTCGATTTTCACCCGTTTAGCTAAAACGAGTGTGTGCGCATACATATCATTGAAGAGTTTGTCGATATCGACGATGTTTAAAAACGCATATCTCCCAAAAAGGAGATGACGGATTGTGTTGCAATTTTTTTTGTATGAAAGGAGATTTAGTGAGTTTTCACAATACGCAATGCCAGCTGCCGAAAACGTCGTATTTATGGCCAAAATCCAGTTTTCAATGGAAATGTATGAACAAAACTGACTGAAATGCTCGATTTTCACCCAATACGCTAAAACGAGTGTGTGCACATGCATATCGATGAAGAGTTTGTCGATATCGACGATGTTCAAAAACGAATATCTCCCAAGAAGGAGATGACGGATTGCGTTGCATTTTTTTTTGTATGAAAGGAAATTTAGTGTGTTTTCACAATACGCAATGCCAGCTGCCGAAAACGCCGTATTTATGGCCAAAATCCAGTTTTTGATGAAAATATATGAACAAAACTCTCTGAAATGATCGATTTTTACCCATTTAGCTAGAATGAGTGTGTGCACATGCATATCGATAAAGAGTTTGTCGATATTGACGACGTATAAAAATGCATATCTCCCAAGAAGGAGATGACGGATTGCGTTGCAATTTTTTTTGTATGAAAGGAAATTTAGTGTGTTCTCACAATACGCAATGCCAGCTGCCGAAAACGTTGTATTTATGGCCAAAATATAGTTTTCAATGGAAAGGTATGAACAAAACTCATCGAAATGCTCGATTTCCACGCATTAAGCGAAAACGAGTGTGTGCACATGCATATCGATGAAGAGTTTGTCGATATCGACGATGTTCAAAAACGAATATCTCCCAAGAAGGAGATGACGGATTGCGTTGCATTTTTTTTTGTATGAAAGGAAATTTAGTGTGTTTTCACAATGCGCAATGCCAGCTGCCGAAAACGCCGTATTTATGGCCAAAATCCAGTTTTTGATGAAAATGTCTGAACAAAACTCTCTGAAATGATCGATTTTTACCCATTTAGCTAGAATGAGTGTGTGCACATGCATATCGATAAAGAGTTTGTCGATATTGACGACGTTTAAAAATGCATATCTCCCAAGAAGGAGATGACGGAATGCGTTGCAATTTTTTTTGTATGAAAGGAAATTTAGTGTGTTCTCACAATACGCAATGCCAGCTGCCGAAAACGTTGTATTTATGGCCAAAATCTAGTTTTCAATGGAAAGGTATGAACAAAACTCATCGAAATGCTCGATTTCCACACATTAAGCGAAAACGAGTGTGTGCACATGCATATCGATGAAGAGTTTGTCGATATCGACGATGTTCAAAAACGAATATCTCCCAAGAAGGAGATGACGGATTGCGTTGCATTTTTTTTTGTATGAAAGGAAATTTAGTGTGTTTTCACAATGCGCAATGCCAGCTGCCGAAAACGCCGTATTTATGGCCAAAACTAGTGTGTGCGCATACATATCGATGAAGAGTTTGTCGATATCGAAGACGTTAATAAAACGAGTAGGTATCTTCCAAAAAGGAGTAGACGGATCGCGTTGCACTTTTTTTTTTATGAAAGAAAATTTTGTGTGCTATCACATTACGTACTGCCAGCTGCCGAAAACTTCGTATTTTTGCCCAAATGTCCATTTTTGAGGGAAACTTTTGATCAAAACTGACTAAAATACTTCCGATTTACCCATAAGTGAAGATTTTGTCGAAATCGACGGCGTTAAAAAACGACCATGTCCCAAGAAGGAGTTAACGGATCGCATTGCAATTTTTTTTGTTTGAGAGAAAACCTAGCATCTAACAATATGTACTGATATCTGCCGGAAACTAAACGTATAACCGTAATAACTGATTGATGGTCCAAACCAACCAATGTTGCCACATCACAACATCCATATTTAATCAAAATCACCTCAGAGGAGACATAGCCAGAGACCGGAACTCCAAACAAAAACTCTTCCGGGACCTCAACAACAAAATCACAGGCTTGGCATTCAAAATATCCACAAACACTGCCCTTTTTGTGTCCACAGACAAAGCCGTTGTTGTTTATCACATCACGAACAAGGACAAAGAACGAAAAGTATAAAAACAACAAAAAAAAACAAAAAATACATAGAAAAAACATTGCAGGATCACTTGGACAGCATAGGCTGCGCCCCAAAATGCAGCATATTGGCTGAGTCAACTCAGGAGAATTATTTCATGGTTGCGCGAAGCGATGTAATTTTTTTTTCCTAAATCAATCATGATATTATTAATCAATTAATAATGCAATTAGGCCATCTATTGTTACACAGCTGACGGTAGAGGGCCCTGCTATGCGGTGGAGGGCGAGAAAACCATGCTGGAATGGTTCAGAAGCTACTTAATTATTATTTCCAAAACAAGCAGGCCCGGCTCGTTTAATAATGTGGATGAGTTGAATTATGTGCAAGAGGATCAGATTACGGTTCTGGATATTAACAATAAGTTTCGTGTTTATCAGAGTAGTATGCCGAAGATTAGGTGAGTGTTGTGATTTTTCTTTATCACCCTGTATATTTTTATAGTAATTTTGTAGCAAATTTTTGTATAGGACAATATCTCGATCTCGATTGGTTTTTGAGTTATGATTTTTTTTCTAGCGTCAACATTTTTTATTGGCAAAGTTTGACTTTATTTTTCGCAACTTTTTTCCCCATTACCCTGTATATTTTTCAAGTGATGTTTAAAGCAAATCTTATGTAGAATGCACTGGTGCAATAATCAGGACAGGTTTTTAACTTATGATTTTTTTTACCGCAACAAATTTTTGTAATTTCTTGGATTGGCAAAGTTTAACTTAATATTTCGTGATTTTTTTCCCATCACCCTGTTTATTTTCCTACAGAGCAATTCTTCACGAATGGGGCTCATTTTTCATCATCGACAACGACTACAAAATCTACAACCTCGACGAGAAAGATCTCCAATCAAAACTGGCGCTTCTCTTCAAAAAAAAACTCTACGACATTGCCATTAAAATCGCCAAAAGTCAACAATACGACTCGGACGCGTTGGCGGACATTTTCAAACAATACGGCGACCATTTGTGCGAAAAGGGCGACTTTGCCGGCGCCATTGAACAATATATTCGCACCATTGGCAAGGTTGAGCCCAGCTACGTGATCAGAAAGTTCGTTGATTCGCAGTATTTGGAAAATTTGATTAAATACTTGCAGGTGAGTTGTGTTTGAGATACTTTGTATATTTTTTTTGCCCAAACCTCCATCAGAATGTTTTTTTTTTTTGAATTTTATATATTCAATATTTAGGTTTTTTGTGTCTATTTTCTTCAACGTCTCTAGTTTCGTACTTTTTCGTGTTTTTTTTTCGCTGTCTGGCACGGTTTTTAATGGAATGTACATTTTTTACCTGTCTAATTTTTTTGGCATTTTTCACTAATCAGCGCGATTTTACAGTGAAATTTTTGCGCCATTGTCTTAGTTAGAAAAAACTACCCTTGTTTGATATGTCGCACTGTATAAAAAAAATTGAAATTAACAAAGTTGTCAAAATCACGAAAACGGTGCATTTTTTTGGAAAAATATTTGCGTCATTGTCTTAGTCATCCAAAACTACCTTTGTTTGATATGTCGCACTGTATCAAAAAAAATTAAATGAACAAAGTTGTCAATTTCACGATAGTGGTACATTTTTTCGGAAAAATATTTGCGCCATTGTCTTGGTTAGACATAACTACCCTTGTTTGATATGTCGCACTGTATCAAAAAAATTGAAATCAACAAAGTTGTCCAAATTTCGAGAACGGTGCATTTTTTGGGAAAAATATTTGCGCCATTGTCTTAGTTAGACAAAACTACCCTTGTTTGATATGTCGCACTGTATCAAAAAAATTGAAATCAACAAAGTGGTCCAAATTTCGAGAACGGTGCATTTTTTGGGAAAAATATTTGCGCCATTGTCTTAGTTAGAGAAAACTACCCTTGTTTGATATGTCGCACTGTATCAAAAAATTTGAAAGCAACAAAGTTGTCCAAATTTCGAGAACGGTGCATTTTTTGGGAAAAATATTTGCGCCATTGTCTTGGTTAGACAAAACTACCCTTGTTTGATATGTCGCACTGTATCAAAAAAATTGAAAGCAACAAAGTTGTCCAAATTTCGAGAACGGTGCATTTTTTGGGGAAAATATTTGCGCCATTGTCTTAGTTAGACAGAACTACCCTTGTTTGATATGTCGCACTGTATCAAAAAAATTGAAATTAACAAAGTTGTCCAAATTTCGAGAACGGTGCATTTTTTGGGAAAAATATTTGCGCCATTGTCTTAGTTAGAGAAAACTACCCTTGTTTGATATGTCGCACTGTATCAAAAAAATTGAAAGCAACAAAGTTGTCCAAATTTCGAGAACGGTGCATTTTTTGGGAAAAATATTTGCGCCATTGTCTTGGTTAGAGAAAACTACCCTTGTTTGATATGTCGCACTGTATCAAAAAAATTGAAAGCAACAAAGTTGTCCAAATTTCGAGAACGGTGCATTTTTTGTGAAAAATATTTGCGCCATTGTCTTAGTTAGACAGAACTACCCTTGTTTGATATGTCGCACTGTATCGAAAAAATTGAAAGCAACAAAGTTGTCCAAATTTCGAGAACGGTGCTTTTTTTGGGAAAAATATTTGCGCCATTGTCTTGGTTAGACAAAACTACCCTTGTTTGATATGTCGCACTGTATAAGAAAAAATTAAATGAACAAAGTTGTCAAAATCAGGAAAGTGATACATTTTTTCGAAAAAATATTTGCGCAATTGTCTTGGTTAGAAAAAACTACCCTTGTTTGATATGTCGCACTGTATCAAAAACATTGAAATTAACAAAGTTGTCAAAATCTCGAAAACGGTGCATTTTTTTTGGAAAAAAATTTGCGCCATTGTCCTAGTTAGAAGGAACTACCCTTGTTTGATATGTCGCACTATATCAAAAAAATTGAAATTAACAAAGTTGTCAAAATCGCGAGAACGGTGTATTTTTTCGGCAAAAAAATTGCGCCATTGTCTTAGTTAGAAAGAACTACCCTTGTTTGATATGTCGCACTTCATCAAAAAAATTGAAATCAACAGAGTTGTCAAAATCACGAAAACGATGAATTTTTTCGGAAAAAAATTTGCGTCATTGTCTTAGTTATAAAAAACTACCCTTGTTTGATATGTCGCACTGTATCAAAAAAATTGAAATTAACAAAGTTGTCCAAATTTCGAGAACGGTGCATTTTTTGGGAAAAATATTTGCGCCATTGTCTTAGTTAGAGAAAACTACCCTTGTTTGATATGTCGCACTGTATCAAAAACATTGAAATTAACAAAGTTGTCAAAATCTCGAAAACGGTGCATTTTTTTTGGAAAAAAATTTGCGCCATTGTCCTAGTTAGAAGGAACTACCCTTGTTTGATATGTCGCACTATATCAAAAAAATTGAAATTAACAAAGTTGTCAAAATCGCGAGAACGGTGTATTTTTTCGGCAAAAAAATTGCGCCATTGTCGTAGTTAGAAAGAACTACCCTTGTTTGATATGTCGCACTTCATCAAAAAAATTGAAATCAACAGAGTTGTCAAAATCACGAAAACGATGAATTTTTTCGGAAAAAAATTTGCGTCATTGTCTTAGTTATAAAAAACTACCCTTGTTTGATATGTCGCACTGTATCAAAAACATTGAAATTAACAAAGTTGTCAAAATCTCGAAAACGGTGCATTTTTTTTGGAAAAAAATTTGCGCCATTGTCCTAGTTAGAAGGAACTACCCTTGTTTGATATGTCGCACTATATCAAAAAAATTGAAATTAACAAAGTTGTCAAAATCGCGAGAACGGTGTATTTTTTCGGCAAAAAAATTGCGCCATTGTCTTAGTTAGAAAGAACTACCCTTGTTTGATATGTCGCACTTCATCAAAAAAATTGAAATCAACAGAGTTGTCAAAATCACGAAAACGATGAATTTTTTCGGAAAAAAATTTGCGTCATTGTCTTAGTTATAAAAAACTACCCTTGTTTGATATGTCGCACTGTATCAAAAAAATTGAAATTAACAAAGTTGTCCAAATTTCGAGAACGGTGCATTTTTTGGGAAAAATATTTGCGCCATTGTCTTAGTTAGAGAAAACTACCCTTGTTTGGGTTAGTTTGGGTTAGTTTGGGTAAGTTTGGGAAAGTGATACATTTTTTCGAAAAAATATTTGCGCAATTGTCTTAGTTAGAAAAAACTACCCTTGTTTGATATGTCGCACTGTGATACTTTTTAGATTTTATTCATACTAAACTTGTCTTCGTTATATTGTTCAATTTTATATGCATGTTATTCTTAAATGTATTTTAACCGTATTTTAATATTTTATGTACCATTTTTTAATTTATTCTATAGTATACAGTGCTTTGTCAACAAATGACGTTCATTTATGACAATAAAGTATTTATCAATCAATCAATCAATCAATGTATCAAAAAAATTGAAATTAACAAAGTTGTCAAAATCTCGAAAACGGTGCATTTTTTTTGGAAAAAAATTTGCGCCATTGTCTTAGTTAGAAAGAACTACCCTTGTTTGATATGTCGCACTATATCAAAAAAATTGAAATTAACAAAGTTGTCAAGATCGCGAGAACGGTGTATTTTTTTGGAAAAAAAATTGCGCCATTGTCTTGGTTAGAAAGAACTACCCTCGGAACTACCCTTGTTTGATATGTCGCACTTCATCAAAAAAATCGAAATCAACAGAGTTGTCAAAATCACGAAAACGATGAATTTTTTCGGAAAAAAAAATGCGTCATTGTCTTAGTTATAAAAAACTACCATTGTTTGATATGTCGCACTATATCAAAAAAATTGAAATCAACAAATCAAAAATGTCTCGTCTTTAAATTTCATAAACATCTTGACTCTTACTTTCCGGCCTAGTAACGTAACTATCGAGACACTGCATATTTTTCAAGGCTCTGCACAAACAAGGCCAGGCCACAGAAGACCACACCACTCTCCTGCTGAATTGTTTTACAAAACTCAACAATGCCAGCGGAAAAAGTGACAAATTGAAAGAATTTATTTTGTCTAAAGAGGGCGATTTGAATTATGATGTCGATGTGGCAATAAAAGTCTGCAGACACGGCAGTCCTGCTGAGGCGTTAATGCTAGCAAAAAGGCACGAAAAACACGAGTGGTACATTAAAATACAAATTGAGGACAACGGCAAGTTTGAGGAGGTGCTGAACTATATTGGTCAACTCAAATTCGAAGAAGCGGAGCACTATATGAAGAAATACGGCCATATTTTGATAGAACATTTGCCTGAAGAAAGCACTCAATTGTTGATGAAACTTTGCACGGATTATACCCATGAAACTAAAATGGTTTCACCAATCAAGTCCGACCCTGAAGACTTCATCCATTTGTTCCTGAACAACTCCAGGAAGTTATTGGAGTTTTTGGAGTATCTCCTTAAAGAGGGTACTGTGTTGAGTCCGTCAGTCTACAGTACTCTGTTGGAACACTATTTGCACGTGTGGTCCACGACAGAGGGTGTTAGTGACAAAAACAAATTGTCGCAGAGTATTCTGGATTTGCTGCAAAATCCTGATGTTTGTCTGGATAAGTCGCATGCTTTGGTGGTGTGTAATATGCACTCGTTTAGTGAGGGGATTTTGTATTTGTATGAGGAGCAAAAGTTGTATCAGCAGATTTTGAGGTGAGTTTGTGTGAATTTCAATTATACAGGGTGATTGAAGAAGGTTTTGTCTACAATTTGTTTTTTGAAAATTGAAATTTGGTCCACGAATTAAAGCGTGACGATTTTTCAAAAAAATTTACAATTATTTTGACAGCGCATCATAAATCACCCTATATATAATTTTCAATGTGTTTTTGTCCAAGTACAATTATACAGGGTGATTGAGGAAGGTTTTGTCTACAGTTTGTTTTTTGAAAATTGAAAATCGGTTCACGAATAAAAGCGTGACGATTTTTCAAAAAATTATCAATTATTTTGGCATCGTTTCATAAATCACCCTGTATATCATTACCAACGCTTTTTTGGTAAATTTTAATTATACAGGGTGATAAAGAAAGGTTTTGTCTACAGTTTGTTTATAGAAAATTGAAAATCGGTTCACGAATGAAAGCGTGACGATTTTTTAAAAAATTATCAATTATTTTGGCATCGTTTTATAAATCACTCTGTATATCATTACCAACGCTTTTTCGGTAAATTTCAATTATACAGGGTGATAAAGGGAGGTTCTGTCTACAGTTTGTTTTTTAAAAATTGAAAATCGGTTCACGAATGGAAGCGTGACTATTTTTTAAAAAATTATCAATTATTTTGATATCGCATCATAAATCACCCTGTATATGATTTACAGAGCGTTTTCGACAAAGGTCAATTATACAGGGTGATCGAGGAAGATTTCCTCTACAGTTTGTTTTTTGGAAATTGAAAATCGGTCTATGAAAAAAAGTGTGACGATTTTTCAAAAAAAATATCAATCATTTTGTACACTTGACATAGCCTCATAAATAACTCTGTATATAATTTCCAACGTGCTTTGGTCAAAGTCCTATCATACAGGGCGGTTGAGGAAGGTTTTGTCTACATTTTGGTTTTTGAAAATTGAAAATCGGCAAACGAATAAAAGCATGACAACTTTTCAAAAAATTATCAATTATTTTAACATCGCATCATAAATCACCCTGTATATTATTTCCAATGGGTTTCGTCCAAGATCAATAATTATACAGGGTGATTGAGAAAGGTTTTGTCTAAAATTGGTTTTTGGAAAATTGAAAATCGGTTCATAAATAAAAGCCTAGGCATTTTTATCAAAAAAATACACGACACTTGACATCGCTTCATAAATCAACCTGTATATAATTGCCAACGTGTTTTCATCAAAGTACAATTATACAGGGTGATCGAGGAAGATTGTCTCCACAATTTGTTTTTTGGAAATCAAAAATCGATCCATGAATAAAAGCGTTAAGAATTTTTTAATTTAATTGTAAGACACTTGACATAGCATCACAAATCACCCTGTATATAATTGTCAACGCATTTTTGTCAATATATAATTATACAGGGTGATTGAGGAAGGTTTTGTCTACAATTTGTTTTTTGAAAATTGAAATTTGGTCCACGAATTAAAGCGTGACGATTTTTCAAAAAAATTGACAATTATTTTGACAGCGCATCATAAATCACCCTATATATAATTTTCAATGTGTTTTTGTCCAAGTACAATTATACAGGGTGATTGAGGAAGGTTTTGTCTTCAGTTTGTTTTTTGAAAATTGAACATCGGTTAACTAATAAAAGCGTGACGATTTTTTAAAAAATTATCAATTATTTTGGCCTCGTTTTATAAATCACCCTGTATATCATTACCAACGTTTTTTTGGTAAATTTCAATCATACAGGGTGATAAAGGAAGGTTCTGTCTACAGTTTGTTTTTTGAAAATTGAAAATCGGTTCACGAATGGAAGCGTGACTATTTTTCAAAAAAATTATCAATTATTTTGATCTCGTTTTATAAATCACCCTGTATATCATTACCAACGTTTTTTCGGTAAATTTCAATCATACAGGGTGATAAAGGAAGGTTCTGTCTACAGTTTGTTTTTTGAAAATTGAAAATCGGTTAACGGATAGAAGCGTGTCGATTTTTCAAAAAAAAATCAATTATTTTGACATAACATCATGAATCACCCTGTGTATCGTTTCCAATGGTTTTTTGTCAAGGTCCAGTTATACAGGTTGATTGAGAAAGGTTCCATCTACAATTGGTTTTTTGAAAATTGAAAATCGGTTCACGAATGGAAGCGTGACTATTTTTTAAAAAATTATCAATTATTTTGATATCTGATCATAAATCACCCTGTATATAATCTCCAATGGGTTTTCGTCCAAGATCAATAATTATACAGGGTGATTGAGAAAGGTTTTGTCTAAAATTGGTTTTTGGAAAATTGAAAATCGGTTCATAAATAAAAGCCTAACGATTTTTATCAAAAAAATACACGACACTTGACATCGCTTCATAAATCACCCTGTATATAATTGCCAACGTGTTTTCATCAAAGTACAATTATACAGGGTGATCGAGGAAGATTGTCTCCACAATTTGTTTTTTGGAAATCAAAAATCGATCCATGAATAAAAGCGTTAAGAATTTTTTAATTTAATTGTAAGACACTTGACATAGCATCACAAATCACCCTGTACATAATTGCCAACGCATTTTTGTCAATATATAATTATACAGGGTGATTGAGGAAGGTTTTTTCGACAATTTGCAATTTTTCAAGGTACCACATTTCAAGAAACGACCCCAAATCAGTCCTAGCTTGTTGCACCCGTTTCGGCAACCAAGAGCCCACCTTATGGGTGCAGGCCTTGTGGTCGTGTGTCCGCGACACCAAACAACCCTCGTTCGACCTTCTAAACGAGGTATATTCCCCCATTCACCCCCCAATGCCCCATTAAACCAGCAATTCCAGGTTCTATCTGTGATAGCCAAAGAAAAATTATTTTCGCCACAACTGGTCTTGGACGCAGTCGCTACAGGCACGGCCCAGATCAGTTTGGGCCACATCCGCTCGTACATCATGAACTATTTGCAACAGGAAATGAAGACTACGCAGGAAATTGGTGAATTAACTAAAAACTATCGCAGAGACACGGATAGTTTGAAGCGGCACTTGGACGAACTAAGAAACGGGGTGGCGAGGATTCAAGGGTCTCGGTGCGCTGTCTGCCAGCATTCCTTGGAGCTGCCAGCCATTCACTTTTTGTGCAATCATAGTTTCCATCAACATTGCTTCCAGGGTTATTCTGATGACGAAAACATCCAAAAGTGTCCCACTTGTCAGCCTGAGAATACAAAAATTCTGGATCGTTTGAAGGCGCGGGAACAAAATAAAGATTTGCACGAAACTTTCCATTATCAACTCGATAAGGCCCATGATGGGTTTTCAGTGGCGGCCGAGTATTTTGGCCGTGGGGTTTTTAATTATTACAAAATCCTGCGGTCTGTACCGAAGGAAAAGGCCACGTTGCCGGTTAATACAGAAAATCCGGTCAAGTTGCGCAAGAACGTGCGCAACCCTGTGAAAGTTCCAATGTCGGAGGGGCGCCTGCGCACTGAACGGTACCCCATTCCCAAACCCGTTCCGGCCAATCCGTTTGACGAGTACGACGATAAAATGAACCCTTTTTCCGAGGAATTAGACGAAAGTAACCCGTTCAAGGAGTGTGATGGGAATTCGAACCCGTTTAATTAAACTCAGTTTTCAGTAATCAAGTTTATTGGGTCACTACTACTACAAACTGCCCGGGAAAGGGTCTTTGCGGTTTTTTCTCAAAACAAAGTTTATTTTCCGGTCCATGTCCTCGTTATAAATAGATTTGCATTTTTCAAAGTTTATTCTTCTCCGGAACTGCAATTGTATATTATTTATTGAATAAATGAGCTTGTTTTTAATGAAATTTGCTTGATTTTTACCTGAAAAGGCTTCTCGTAAAACCTCGTCCTCCTGTACTGATCCAAAATATCCTCTTTGCCCAAAATTCTATTTAAAACGCGACAAGCCGCCTCTACATCGTTGTTTTGCACAAAAACAGTCCGGGCAATGAAGCTAGCGTGTCTCATTTTGGGGCTCTTTTGTTGACAAATTTGTTACATAACCCTACTTTTGCTGGATATAACCTCACAATGTCAGGAATAAGGCGAATAATGGACGGTTTTTGTCAGGGCGACACACGACAATGGGAACTCGTAATGCATGGCTCACTTCGAAGTGGAAGTTACAGGTTTCCGCTTGCCAAATGCGAACCATATGATTCATCTACAATGAATTTGACTTTGAAAATAAATTCAATGTAGATGATAAAATGTGACTCACGTTTGCCAAGCGGAAATTTGACAGTTCCACGTCGAAGTGAAATTCAATGTAAACCTTACATTCAAATCGCCTCATCAAAAAGGCGTTTTTTATTGGAGTTTGGTTCAAACTCGCAAGCCAGTCGTACAATGTTGCCATTTAAAAACGATGCTCAGCTCAGGATCATTGAAAGCCAGAGATCAGAGTAGACTTTTTTTGTGTTTTATTTGTTTTTTAAATGCAATCTTTTTTCAGTATAGCTGATGCCTGTTTCGGGAATCCGATATGCAGATTCTATGGGGTTATACGCGATAAGTTCTACATGAATTTTCACATTAATGAGGCAATTTAATTGAATTGAATACTCATTGTTTCACTAGCCTAGTTTACACCGATAACTCGTTTAGTTCGGTCCGCAAGGACCAAGTCGGTGGTGATAGTACGGTAGGACCAATGCTTGCTTCTGGCCGTTTATTCCGTCTTGCAACGCGTGAACTAAATAAGTACGCGCGCAATTCGTCAAATGTCAAAAACAAGTCGAAATTATTTATCAACACAATTCGTAACCAAAAAAAAACATACGTAAGTATGCTCTGATTGCCTTAGAAACTCAGAACTAACACAATTCACAATAATAACAATCAACATAACCTCATAATTTTGATCCAGATCGAATCAAATTTAGTTCGGTACACCTGCTGGCGAATACCGAACCTAGACTGGACCAGCTTAGTCCGCAACTGTTTACACCATTCGAACCAAATATTTGGTTCTGATATAATTCGAATTTAGTACCTGGTCCGCGGACCAAGTTATCGGTGTAAACTAGGCTACTATATCCTACGCTATTCGTGAACTGTCGGCAAAGGGTCACCGGGGTATATCCGGAGGGGAGGAGACCAAACATCTCACTGTCGGTTTGGGGACAGTTGCCTATTCCGACATGAAGGCAATTCGGGACGACTGTACATAAATAATTGTCAGTAAATAAATTGGTTAAAGTTGGACAGTGTTTTCTTTGGCCGAAATTCGCAACAGTATGAACACGAGTCCGCAACGGCTTGGTCTCTGAGATACAGGGCGTCAAAAAAAATCTATTTTATTTAGTTTTTTGCTTATATTTTGGTCAATTGAACGAAATTCAAGATAATGGGGATATTGATGATGAGAAACTCAAATATTAACTTAGGTTTTAACTTTAGAGGGCGCCACATACACTGATGGGTCTGAATTCACTTAACCATAACATTTTTATGTTTCGCATTGTATGTCATTTTTGTCTGTTCAAAAACAATACCAAACATTTTTTTTTGTTTCCATTCCACACAAGCCAGTCGTGCAATGTTGCCAGACAAGGCTTGGCAAAGTAATGTTTTAGAGGTGTTCATTTTTGAATATTGACAGCTGTCATCGTGATATAATAAGCCATAGTCGTGCAATGTTGCCAATATATTACATTAAATCACAAACAACTCAACTTGCAACCCCCCGACGCCTTAACGACCAAAATAAACGGCCCCTCTTGTCCCGGCAAAAACGTCGACGGCACCACCTCCAACACTCCCCCAGGAACATCATTTAACTCCAGAACCACATAACCAGACCTGCAACCCATTTTATCACTCATACCACTACCATCCAATGCTTACCGGTACGGCCCTGACGACTTGGTCTTGAACGGTGCCGTAACAGAGTCATCTTTGAGCTGCCTTATCGACGCCTCGATGCCAATCTGGTACTGTTTGGGCCCCTTCAGTTCAATGAGCACTTGATTGCTGTCACCCTGCAAGTCCAGACGAAATTTCGGGTTGCGTTGATATGTAGGGTGGTTGGGACAACCTCCAGCGGTACCACTAGTCCACTGTCCAGTAACTTGTTTTTCGTCAACGTAAGGATCCTTGATTTCCTTTAGGGTGAAGGGACAGGTGCCGTAGGCCCTCAACGTGTAGTAGATGGTAGTGCTCTTTTCGTACTGCGACACCACGATGGTATAGTCCCTAGGACTGTCCGGAGAAAGGATTATTTTGCATAGATAGTGGGGGCTGTTGATTTTAACCCCGTCGATGAAGGGAGGCGGATCGTCTGGAACATTTACTATGTATAAGTTGCCAGGGTCGGTTTGGGGTCTTACAAGGGTAGTACACCTTGCGCCCATTTTTGTAGACAAACACCGTAATAAACTCCTTGTTGTTCCTAAAATCCTCTATATCGGTAATGTGGCGCGACAATAGTATCCAAACGGCCCCGCCACCCGGGCCTACAGTTACGGAAAACTGCGGATTAGCCGCCACACTGTATAAATCCTTTACAGGCCCTGTACCGGCGTGCCACATCCTGCAATTTACATGTGGCAACACTGCGATCTGTCAACTAGCACCGAGGCCAACGAGAAAACTTTATTTCAACATTTATTGGTTCCGTAAAAAAACGAAAGCCTTCCTCTTGGAAAGACTTTTTTTTTCTATAAATTAGTTTTTCACGGAATAATTATTCCACTTCTCTGTTGCCATAAGCGGCAGTTTCATATATAAGTGAGAGTGGAAGTTGTTGTAGGGCATACAATTAGAGTATTTACATTTTTTAGAGTCATCAATCGCCTAGTTTAGTAATTCATTCAACACTTGGGTACTACCTCTGTTAATAACACCAACTAAACATTGCTTATTGTAAGCAAAGTGGAAACAAGTTGAGTTCAAGTTCATCAATTAAATTTCAAGTGCACCGAGGTTGCGCACCTCAACGGTTGTTAATTTCCTGAATAGGAAATGAATATCGACACTTTTTAGTTGCAATGACGTAAACAACCTCAAATTTCTTGTTTGATATTTGAATTGAAAAATATTTACATACTGCAAGCAGCGCGGAAACAAGATGAGTTCAAGTTCATCAATTAAATTTCAAGTGCACCGAGGTCGCGCACCTCAACGGTTGTTTATTTCCTGAATAGGAAATGAATATCGAAACTTTTTAGTTGCAATAACGTGAACAACCCCAAATTTCTTGTTTGATATTTAAATTGAAAAATAATTACAAACTGCCAGCAGCGCGGAATCAAGATGAGTTCAAGTTCATCAATTAAATTTCAAGTGCACCGAGGTTGCGCACCTCAACGGTTGTTTATTTTCTGAATACGAAATGAATATCGACACTTTTTAGTTGCAATAACGTAAACAACCCCAAGTTTCTTTTTTGATATTTAAATTGAAAAATAATTACAAACTGCCAGCAGCGCGGAATCAAGATGAGTTCAAGTTCATCAATTAAATTTCAAGTGCACCGAGGTTGCGCACCTCAACGGTTGTTTATTTCCTGAATAGGAAATGAATATCGACACTTTTTAGTTGCAATAACGTGAACAACCCCAAATTTCTTGTTTGATATTTGAATTGAAAAATAATTACAAACTGCCAGCAGCGCGGAATCAAGATGAGTTCAAGTTCATCAATTAAATTTCAAGTGCACCGAGGTTGCGCACCTCAACGGTTGTTTATTTTCTGAATACGAAATGAATATCGACACTTTTTAGTTGCAATAACGTAAACAACCCCAAATTTCTTGTTTGATATTTAAATTGAAAAATATTTACATACTGCAAGCAGCGCGGAAACAAGAGGTGTTCAAGTTCATCAATTAAATTTCAAGTGCACTGAGGTCGCGCACCTCAACGGTTGTTTATTTCCTGAATAGGAAATGAATATCGACACTTTTTAGTTGCAATAACGTAAACAACCCCAAATTTCTTGTTTGATATTTAAATTGAAAAAAATTTACATACTGCAAGCAGCGCGGAAACAAGATGAGTTCAAGTTCATCAATTAAATTTCAAGTGCACTGAGGTCGCGCACCTCAACGGTTGTTTATTTCCTGAATAGGAAATGAATATCGACACTTTTTAGTTGCAATAACGTAAACAACCCCAAATTTCTTGTTTGATATTTAAATTGAAAAAAATTTACATACTGCAAGCAGCGCGGAAACAAGATGAGTTCAAGTTCATCAATTAAATTTCAAGTGCACCGAGGTCTCGCACCTCAACGGTTGTTTATTTCCTGAATAGGAAACGAATATCGAAACTTTTTAGTTGCAATAACGTAAACAACCCCAAATTTCTTGTTTGATAAATTGAAAAATAATTACATACTGCAAGCAGCGCGGAAACAAGATGAGTTCAAGTTCATCAATTAAATTTCAAGTGCACCGAGGTCGCGCACCTCAACGGTTGTTTATTTCCTGAATAGGAAACGAATATCGAAACTTTTTAGTTGCAATAACGTAAACAACCCCAAATTTCTTGTTTGATAAATTGAAAAATAATTACATACTGCAAGCAGCGCGGAAACAAGATGAGTTCAAGTTCATCAATTAAATTTCAAGTGCACCGAGGTCGCGCACCTCAACGGTTGTTTATTTCCTGAATAGGAAACGAATATCGAAACTTTTTAGTTGCAATAACGTAAACAACCCCAAATTTCTTGTTTGATAAATTGAAAAATAATTACATACTGCAAGCAGCGCGGAAACAAGATGAGTTCAAGTTCATCAATCAAATTTCAAGTGCACCGAGGTCGCGCACCTCATCGGTTGTTTATTTCCTGAATAGGAAATGAATATCGAAACTTTTTAGTTGCAATAACGTAAACAGCCCCAAATTTCTTGTTTGATATAAATTGAAAAATATTCACATACTGCAAGCAGCGCGGAAACAAGATGAGTTCAAGTTAATCAATTAAATTTCGAGTTCACCGATTCCGCTCACCCCACGTCGCACTAAAATGGTCACGCCATTATTTATCGCCACGCCCTCTATTTCTCATTGGCCTCAACCTAACACAACCAAGTAGACTTACTGATGAATACAGTACGTGTAACTAAACAACTCCGGATTCCAGTTCATGTAAAACACCTCGAAAAACCTCAAAACGCTGTCATAGTCAATCCAAAACACGCCATTGTCAAACTCGGCAGCACTGTGCGGATCATAGTCGAGAATTTTCTGCAAATCGCCAGTCCAATGGCGCGTGTCCAGTTCTGAATAATTACCGCGCCAGCGCAGATGCGACCAGGGGTTTTTCAACTTTAAAAGTCGCACCCCATTGACAGTTCGCACGTCCATGACAGCGTACGCATGCGTGGCAACCAGGCCGCTTCGTTCAGCATCTGCGTCTGACAGTTCGCCAGTTGCCACCGAGACGAGCACGTCGCCTTTAGCCATGCGCGCTTCGATAGTACTGAAGAGGGAGTCCCGGTTGAAATCGGATTCGTTCGGACGAATACCGGCGCGTTCGGGGATCCAGCCGGTGAGGGCGTGCAGGTCGATGTTCTGAAATTGTTTATTTCGATACCCGATTGCGTTTTATGGAAAAATACTTTGAATTAATTTTGATAAACCTCCGTATTTCTGAGTTACACTCAAAATACTCACACTGTTGCTTCCAGGAAAGTCATACCCTCCCATAACCTTCATATAGGCCTTCTCCAGCAGCGATATCCAAAACTCATTCTTATTGCTGGAATAAGAACACAACAACCGTCCATGCCGATCAATGGGCAAATGGTCATCAATGATCACCTTCCTGGGTATCCCATTGATGTGCAACTTCACCATGTACTTCCCAAAAGGGTTGTACAACGGCCTCCTATCCTTACTCTGCGGATAAATAATCGAAGTCACCAATTTCCTCCCAAACTTCTCCTCATAACAAGCACTAACAGCCAAACTGGCAACAAACGAACAATCACTAATCACTGTTTGTTTTATACTCAAGTAATTAGGACAGTGTCCCTGGACAATGCACGGATCGGGACAAATATCCTGCGGCCTGGCAACCTTGTAAAACTCCCTCTTTTGCTTGGGCGCCAAAGCCAAGTGTCCATCTTTATCGGTAAATGGCATGGAATATTGAAATTTCTCTTTCAAATCCACACTCATAAACGGGACAAAGTCCCGTCCGTTAATCCTGGACGTGTGCAGCAACACCTGCTTTTCTTGGTCGGTGTAACAATCCTGTCCCGTCACCTTCAAATGGACACTGTTTCCTCTGTACAGGGCCTTGGTGGGCGCTGTTTGCAGAGGTCTTTGAGGTTTAACTCCTTTCAACTCTTCAGCACGTTCTAGTGCTTTGAGGGCGAGGTTTTTTAGCTCGCCCTGTATAAGTGCAGGGTTTTTAGTTACGAATTCTACCGCTTTTGCGTAGAGTTCAATGGCGTCTTCTTTGTCGCCTTGTTCGTCTTCGGCGATGGCTTGTTGGAGGAGGAAGTAGCATTGTTTGGTTGCAGGGTTTTGTTCCGGCAGGCTGGAATTGAGGTTTTTATTGGACGCCCTGTATGTGACTATGGGTCTGATGGAAAAAAAACAATTTAACTATAAAAAATGTTCTGTGAAGTTAAAATTTTCATTTAAAATGTTGTTCTTTTTCCTTGAAAGAAAACTAGGAGATCTTCAAACTTCCTACAAAAAATGTCCTATGAAGTTTTTTCCTAACGTTGCTACTTTTGAAGATAAAGCGCCTTTTAAATGACGTTCTTTTGGTTTTTCCTAGATATCACTTCAACGAAAAGAGCTAGCGAAAAATTCCTTGGAACAAAAATTGAACATCTTCAAATTTCCTACAAAAAATGTCCTATGAAGTTTTTTCCTACCATTGCTACTTTTGAAAAAATAGCGCATTTTAAATTTCCTTGCTTTTGTTTTTCCCAAATATCACCTCAACGAAAAGAGCTAGCGTAAAATTCTGTAGAAGAAAATTTGCAGATCCTCAAATTTCCTATAAATAGGTTATATGATTTTTTTTCTAGCGTTGCTACTGCTGAAGATAAAGATACATAATGAATGACGTTCTTTTCGTTTTCCTAAATTTAACCCGCGATTTGACCTCAATGAGAAGAGCTAGCGAAACATCCCTCAGAAAAAAAATTGAAGAAATTTTGACCTCCTTTTATATCAAAAAATTAAAATGGTCAATAAATATGCTCATATTATAATCTAAAGACAGTTGGTTGGAAAGATACAAAAAAACACCACAAAACGTCTTTTTCCGCTTCAAAATCGGCTCTCAAATAACGAAACTACAATGAGACAAAAATTTACAACAACCGTTTCTGAGATACTTATAAAAGTTTCAAACTTCTATAACTTTCGCATTAAAAATGAGGGTCAATATTTTTATGCAAAGCGACATTTATTCAAAAAAACATTCATAACTATAACAGATAGAGGCGTGATCATTCAACCGAAATCTATGAAAACCAAATCAAGTTTACCAGGGAAAATTTTGAGAAAAATCGATAAGCCTTAAATCTTGCACAAATTATTTAAAAAATCATAACTCTGTAATAACTATAATAGATGCATAATTTTTTCATCATTGGATTTTACAGACAATTTTCCATTGGAATTGATGAAAAACTACTCAAGTTTACGGGGGAAAAAATCGAGAAAAATCGCCTCAAAAATTAGCTTTAAAACTTGCACACTAATCGACATCCAGGCATAAAAAAATTAATAACTCGATAACTACAAGAGATAGAAACGTGATTTTTCCACCACAGGATTTTCCAGACAATTTTCCATCTAAATCGATGAAAAACAATGCTAGTTTACGGGCGAAAATTTTGTGAAAAATCGCCTCATAAATGAGCGTTAAAACTTGCACACTACTTATAAAAAAAATCATAACTCGATAACTATAACAGATAAAGACATAATTTTTTCACCATTGGATTTTCCAGACAATTTTCCATTGGAATTGATGAAAAACTACTTAAGTTTACGGGGGAAAAAATCGAGAAAAATCGCCTCAAAAATTAGCTTTAAAACTTGCACACTAATCGACATCCAGGCATAAAAAAATTAATAACTCGATAACTACAAGAGATAGAAACGTGATTTTTCTATCACAGGATTTTCCAGACAATTTTCCATCTAAATCGATGAAAAACAATGCTAGTTTACGGGCGAAAATTTTGAGAAAAATCGCCTCAAAAATTAGCGTTAAAACTTGCACACTAATTATAAAAAAAATCATGACTCGATAACTATAACAGATGAGGGCATGATTTTTTCACCATTGGATTTTCCAGACAATTTTCCATTGGAATTGATGAAAAACTACTCAAGTTTATGGGGGAAAAATTCGAGAAAAATCGCCTCAAAAATTAGCTTTAAAACTTGCACACTAATCGACATCCTGGCATAAAAAAATTAATAACTCGATAACTACAAGAGATAGAAACGTGATTTTTCCATCACAGGATTTTCCACACAATTTTCCATCTAAATCGATGAAAAACAATGCTAGTTTACGGGCGAAAATTTTGAGAAAAATCGCCTCAAAAATGAGCGTTAAAACTTGCACACTAATTATAAAAAAAATCATGACTCGATAACTATTACAGATGAGGGCATGATTTTTTCACCATTGGATTTTCCAGACAATTTTCCATTAGAATTGATGAAAAACTACTCAAGTTTACGGGGGAAAAATTCGAGAAAAATCGCCTCAAAAATTAGCTTTAAAACTTGCACACTAATCGACATCCAGGCATAAAAAAATTAATAACTCGATAACTACAAGAGATAGAAACGTGATTTTTCCACCACAGGATTTTCCAGGCAATTTTCCATCTAAATCGATGAAAAACAATGCTAGTTTACGGGCGAAAATTTTGAGAAAAATCGCCTCAAAAATTAGCGTTAAAACTTGCACACTAATTATAAAAAAAATCATGACTCGATAACTATAACAGATGAGGGCATGATTTTTTCACCATTGGATTTTCCAGACAATTTTCCATTAGAATTGATGAAAAACTACTCAAGTTTACGGGGGAAAAATTCGAGAAAAATCGCCTCAAAAATTAGCTTTAAAACTTGCACACTAATCGACATCCAGGCATAAAAAAATTAATAACTCGATAACTACAAGAGATAGAAACGTGATTTTTCCACCACAGGATTTTCCAGGCAATTTTCCATCTAAATCGATGAAAAACAATGCTAGTTTACGGGCGAAAATTTTGAGAAAAATCGCCTCAAAAATTAGCGTTAAAACTTGCACACTAATTATAAAAAAAATCATGACTCGATAACTATAACAGATGAGGGCATGATTTTTTCACCATTGGATTTTCCAGACAATTTTCCATTGGAATTGATGAAAAACTACTCAAGTTTATGGGAGAAAAATTCGAGAAAAATCGCCTCAAAAATTAGCTTTAAAACTTGCACACTAATCGACATCCAGGCATAAAAAAATTAATAACTCGATAACTACAAGAGATAGAAACGTGATTCTTCCACCACAGGATTTTCCAGACAATTTTCCATCTGAATCGATGAAAAACAATGCTAGTTTACGGGCGAAAATTTTGAGAAAAATCGCCTCAAAAATGAGCGTTAAAACTTGCACACTAATTATAAAAAAAATCATGACTCGATAACTATTACAGATGAGGGCATGATTTTTTCACCATTGGATTTTCCAGACAATTTTCCATTGGAATTGATGAAAAACTACTCAAGTTTATGGGGGAAAAATTCGAGAAAAATCGCCTCAAAAATGAGCTCTAAAACTTGCACACTAATTATAAAAAAATCATAACTCGATAACTATAGCAGATAAAGACATAATTTTTTCACCATTGGATTTTCCATTGGAGAACTGGTCAAGTTTATGTGGGGAGATTCCGAGGAAAATCACCTCCATTTTTGGACGCCCTGTATATCACAAACGATAGTGGATTATGGAAAAAAACACTCACAGTCGACTCTCCTGTCTATCACTCCTCTTCAAAGCCTCCGCCCTCCCCCGATACTCTTCACTCTTCTTCCTCAACGACTCCCTCTTCTCCTCTGCAAAGTTTGAAGCCTGGGCCTGGTCCAACCATTTAGCTGCGATTTCGTAGTAATACGCCGAAGGGCTGGTTTGCCTTTCTTGGTCGAATTTTACGGCGATTTTGGCAGCATTCACTGCATTTTCCAGAAAATCCTCGGGCGAGGACATTTTGATTATTTTAATTGACCTGTTATCGGAACGGATGATTCATCGATCATCTGTTATGATGGATTTGTGGAAAAACTAGTAATTTTAACTGATGGGGAGGGTATTCACCCCACGATTGAACGATTTGTGGGGGAATTGAATAGATAAACAATTTTGTGTTGATTTTACGATAAAAACAATGTTTGAGGTTAGGATCGACGTTTATAGACTTGTTCCTGACACATGTCATTGATTCAATCGAGCGCAATGTTGCCAATCGTTCTCAGATTTCCTGTCATTTTGACAAAATGTGCATTTATTGCCGCCGCTGTCTCGAATACATGAACGAGTAAGTTCCCCCCTTCCCCAACCAATAAACCTCAAAATATTGCAGCAAACCCTGCCTCTGTCCAGGATTGATAGTCTACAGCACCCTGGCATTCCTGGCGGTAGTGTTCGTACTGTGGTACCTAAAATAAAACCCTCTGCAACCAAATAGTGTTTAATGAAACAAAACTTTGCTAGGGTCAAAGGGCCCCGAAAACGGAGACCCTTCAGCGTTCCACGACTTCCTGAGAAACTCTTGCTGGACCAGCTCTTCTCTGGTGGGCTTGCCCAATCTTTTTTGTTGCTGCTCCCACTCTAGCTCCTGGATTTTAGCCTGGGCGTCTTCTGGCATGTCTTCGTAAGGTCTGGAACAGTCAATATTGGCCAAATCCAGTTTAGGCTCGGTTTTAACCAGACAATTCCACCAGACTCCGTTGGACTTGTCGAGGTGGATTTGCAGCTTTTGTCCTGCCACAGACCAAATGGCCTCGCTGGATTTGCACTGGTGACACAGTTCGCCTTCTAGCAGGATTTTGTCTGGGGCTTTGACCGAGATTTTGTCGTTGCTGATGTTGACTTTGATGGTTTTAGCTGGGATTGTTCCTATTTGCAGAGTTACATCCACGTCTGTGTATGTCTGAGACCAGCAATAACTGTCGTAGATGGCGCCGTTGTAGCTGTCCGAGCTGGAGAAACCAGTTTTCGTATTGTCACTCTCCATCACCACCTCCTTGGCTATAGAAGGAGGAATGTCCTCTGTTACCTCAATATTTGGAAGGCTTTGCCATTTTTTGAATGTTCTCCTTAGAAGGCTCTCGGCAAGCCCTTCAGGCAGGCCCACGGGGGAATTGGAGTCCTCCATCACGTGATAAAAGTCCGTTCTGCGACTCAAAAACCCAAAAACATGGTCCAAAAACACGGGTAAAACTTTACACTCGGCCATTATATTGAAAAGAACGTCGTCGTGTCTTGTTGCATCATTTTCCGTCATTTTTCCGCTGTTTCTCGAAGTTTTCTGTTTGTTTACTTTTTGTTGTTTTGGTACTGTCAAAATTTCAATAATGACGTTGAAGTGACAGCAATTGAATGTCAGGATTGAAGCTTTAAACTGCGGTCCTCATTCTGTCGCGGCGACAGATTCCTATCAAGTCTGTGCCGACAGAAGTGGGCGTTGGCCGATTGCACCAACCAGTTTTAAGGATACTTAACTTGACAGTTTTGCATGCTGATAATTCAGACGTTTTTATCTAATAACGCAATGTATGGGAAAACTGTTTCCTTTTTTGAAAAAATTTGCTAGGATTGATAGTTGTGCTAGAAAAAAACCAATAATAAAATATGTGTGCCAGCTAATTGAAAAGATTTTTTTCCTGACACAACCACGAAATTTCTTAAGAGAGAGAAAAATTACCCTATACATTGAACTATTAGATAAAAGCATCTGAACTACAAAAGTGACGTAACCTCACAACATTTCTGGTTAATTACAACCGGTCACTTTAAAAACAAAAACGTAATTTCATGGTCCATGACTAGGTACCAAAAATTATTAAAATCGATTTGCACGTTCTTGAAAAATGTAGGGAAACCCATTTTTTTTTAAATCTTTGACGCCCTCTGTAGACTTAACAAAGCAATTTTGGATATAGATAAGTTTGCCTAGATCGCCTTATTTTTGGTCAAGGAATTTGTGGTTGCGCGTTTTACAGTCATTCCAGGGACACCCTGTATATAATAGTATATATAATGGGTCTGTTCGTAGAACAATCACCAATCGATCAGCGCTTAATCGATTGGTCGAAATAATCAGAACTAGTTTGCAAACTGCAAATGCTGAATGCTGATTGGCTCTGACTGGTTTGTGATTGATCTACTGACGTCATTCATCGGTTTAAGCGTGACTTTGGACACAAATTCAATGTGGATGGTAGTTTATGATTCCCGTTTGCCAAGCGGAAATTTGACAAAGTTGAATATAAACCAGGCATTATGGTTTACATTGAATCTCACTTCGAAGTAGAAGTGGAAGTGACAGATTTATGCTTGCCAAACGAGAATCATGCATTAAATTTGTGTTCAGTCACGGTTACGCCAAATACAATGTAGGTGGGATATGAATCCCGTTTGGCAATCGGATATCTGTCACGTTCACTCCACTGTGAAATCTCAAGTCATTTGAAAATGTATGCAAATTGTCCATTTAGGAGTTCCGATTTCCTCAAAGAAAAGTGACATACTTGATAGTTAAGCGTTGACCAATAGGAATGGTATAAGTTACCTTCCCCAAAGAACATAATTATTAGGTCTGTTCGTAGAACAATCACAAACCAGTCAGAGCCAATCAGCATTCAGCATTTGCAGTTTTCAAACTATTATTTTCACCAATCGATGAAGCGCTGATCGATTTGTGATTGTTCTACGAACAGACCTATTGTTTCTTATGACACTGGGTTTTTCCTTAATGCTACACTTTTTACAGTCTTTACACTTTTTGGTGTACAATTTCCACATTTCCTCCATATGAAACCATGACTGAGTTTGGCTTGCGCACTCTTTTAACTCTTTTCACTCCAAAACCTTTCGAGTCACGCCATCGGAGAAGATTAAGCGGCTCTGTAGTTACGTGTCATGAATCTCCTCCAACTGAGTCCACCTCCGTCTTGCCTCTCGAATTGTACGCCAAAAATTGTGAAAAGTGTAAAAGGTGTAGCATAAAGAAGAAGACCTATTTTAACAACCATAAAACTGCGTCACCGCGCAATGGAGACCAATTTTGTTCGCAAGAGTGGGTCCTGCTGGCATATCTACAATAAATCGATTTCATGTAACGTAGAAAACATCTGATTCCTGAAAAAGCATGTTACACGACAGTTCAATATATTAGGTTGAAGTCGTCAAGGTTGTCAAAGTCACGCTTACGCCAAATTCAATGTGGATGGTAGCATATGAGTCCCGTTTGCCAACCAAAAATTTGAAAGTTCCACTTCGACATTAAATTGAATGTAACTCAGGCATAACTTCAATCTTGAATTCTCAAATATGTCACAATGATTTTAATGTGTTACTTTCAGGAATAAGCTGAGATTCGTGACGTACTTGGAAACGATCTATCAATGTTAAGATGCGACAGTTGATTCATTTTGCCAAGCTACAAATCTGTATGGCAACGTTGCACGACTATGACTGATAAGATGACAACAATGACAAAATTTCACTAATAAACGTCTTTTAGAAAACCAACTCTCTTTTCAAACTTTGAGGATACTTACCTCTAAGGACCCCTCAACTTGACAGTTTTAAATGTAAAATTGTCAAGTTAAGGGTCCCTTAGCGTTAAGTATCCTCAAAATAGGTTGGTGCAATCGGCCATAAACATAAATGGCAACTTTGCACGATTATACCTTCTGAGTTGACAACATTGACAGCTGATTGAGCCAAATTCTAAAATTAATCGCTTTTTGGGAAGCCAACTCTGTAGACAATATTGTTTCATTTTATGGCCGATTGCACCAACCTATTTGAAAGGGACACTTAACGTTACCGCCATAGAGAAAACTGCTTAACGCTAAGGAACCCTTTGATTAACTTGACAGTTTTCCATGCCAAGCTAGAAATGGCAGCAATGACAGCTGTCAAGATTGCTGGAACCAAATTTAAAAAATATTTTTTTTTTTGGGCCAGTTTGGGTTACAACAATGTTTTATTCATTTTTCCAAACTATGTATGATAGGATTTTGACCACACCACCATTCAGTTCAGTTGAAGAACAAGTTGGATCGACCTACTCATCAATCCAACATTAATAGAATAAAGTCGAACGATGGGTTTTATGACTCAACCGCGTTGTTCAACTTGTCAATCAGCGAACTGATTGTGCCCTTGCGCTCTCCACAGGAAAACGCCTAACTCAGTTTTAGGATCAAACGATTCTGTTTCCCTTATTTGTAGACGCTTTGCCACCACTTTGGCAATGTTGAGATTTCATCAATTACGCTGTTGCCACCTCAACATCTTCCTGATTTCTGACATGAAAACTCTGTTTTGATTTAACCAAGTATTGATTTCCAATTTCTGGCTTCTTTTCTCGTTGATTTTCCATTTTCTTGTTCTGTGTCGATAATGGACTAGTTTATTTGTTAAACTGTGTAAAATTGTGTGGTTAACCATTCAGAAAATTTGTAAACTAACAAATTAAGTAAGTATCCACAAAACCTTGTTTGTATCCATAGTTTCCTGCTGAAATACCTGCAAACTGCTCAATTGCGTTGTTTATATGCAAGGGTACATGAAATCAATTATTGCAGGTTTTCCAGAACAATGCCCGAGCCCCCAAATCTGGAACAGGTAATCATCAAACAGGAAGCTATTTTTGAAGACCCCACCCTTAAGCAGGAATTCCAGGATAATTCAGAGTTCCAGCATGATGAGCCGGAGTTTTTTAATGAGGACGGTGAGTGGAAATTAGCAGTTTGTTGTGTTTTGAGTGATTGCGTTGAGTTGAGGGATTTGAGCAATTTTACACAAATCCTGAACTTGTATGAGACTCCTTGTTAGTTTCCTCAATTGAGTACTCAATAATAATCACTCTGTCCAAATTTGAGGCTTCTAAGAGTTGTGGTTGATTTTTTACAGCACCTCAAAGTGAGGTTTCTTAAAAAATGTAAAGCTTAATAAATGAAATTCTGGACAAAAATCCTCGACTCTTACGAGGCTCCTCATCAGTTCCTTCAATTGAGTACTCAATAATAACGACTCAGTTCAAATTTGAGACCCCCAAGTGCTGCGGTTGATTTTTTACAGCACCTCAAAGTGAGATTTTTTAAAAAATTAGATTTTCTTGTAAAACTTAATAAATCAATTTCTGGGCAAAAATCCTCAACTCTAATAAAACTCCTTATTAGTTTTCTCAGAAGAGTATTCAATAATGAAGATTTAGTCCAATTTTGAGGCCTCTAAGAGATGTGGTTGATTTTTTACAGCACCTCAAAGTGAGGTTTCTTAAAAAATGTAAAGCTCAATAAATGAATTCCTGGACAAAAATCCTCTACTCTTACGATACTCCTTACTAGTTCCCTCAATTGAGTACTCAATAATAATGACTCAGTTCAAATTTGAGACCCCCAAGTGCTGCGGTTGATTTTTTACAGCACCTCAAAGTAAGGTTTCTTAAAAAATTGGATTTTCTTGTAAAGCTCAATAAATCAATTTCTGGGCAAAAATCCACAACTCTTATAAGACTCCTTATTAGTTTTCTCAGAAGAGTACTCAATAATGAAGACTTAGTCCAAATTTGAGGCCTCTAAGAGATGTGGTTGATTTTTTACAGCACCTCAAAGTAAGGTTTCTTAAAAAATTGGATTTTCTTGTAAAGCTCAATAAATCAATTTCTGGGCAAAAATCCACAACTCTTATAAGACTCCTTATTAGTTTTCTCAGAAGAGTACTCAATAATGAAGACTCAGTCCAAATTTGAGGCCTCTAAGAGATGTGGTTGATTTTTTACAGCACCTCAAAGTAAGGTTTCTTAAAAAATTGGATTTTCTTGTAAAGCTCAATAAATCAATTTCTGGGCAAAAATCCACAACTCTTATAAGACTCCTTATTAATTTTCTCAGAAGAGTACCCAATAATGAAGACTCAGTCCAAATTTGAGACCCCCAAGTGCTACGGTTGATTTTTTACAGCACCTCAAAGTGAAGTTTCTTAAAAAATGTAAAGCTCAATAAATCAATTCCTGGACGAAAATCCTCCACTCTTACGATACTCCTTACTAGTTAGCTCAATTGAGTACTCAATAATAATGACTCAGTTCAAATTTGAGACCCCCAAGTGCTGCGGTTTATTTTTTACAGCACCTCAAAGTAAGGTTTCTTAAAAAATTGGATTTTCTTGTAAAGCTCAATAAATCAATTTCTGGGCAAAAATCCACAACTCTTATAAGACTCCTTATTAGTTTTCTCAGAAGAGTACTCAATAATGAAGACTCAGTCCAAATTTGAGGCCTCTAAGAGATGTGGTTGATTTTTTACAGCACCTCAAAGTGAAGTTTCTTAAAAAATGTAAAGCTCAATAAATGAATTTCTGGACAAAAATCCTCTACCCTCACGATACTCCTTACTAGTTCCCTCAATTGAGTACTCAATAATTATGACTCAGTTCAAATTTGTGACCCCCCAAGTGCTGCGTTTGATTTTTTACAGCACCTCAAAGTAAGGTTTCTTAAAAAATTGGATCTTCTTGTAAAGCTCAATAAATCAATTTCTGGGCAAAAATCCACAACTCTTGTAAAACTCCTTATTAGTTTTCTGAGACGAGTACCGAATAATGAAGATTTGGTCCAAATTTGAGGCCTCCAAGAGATGTGGTTGATTTTTTACAGCACCTCAAAGTGAGGTTTCTTAAAAAATGTAAAGCTCAATAAATCGATTCCTGGACAAAAATCCTCTACTCTTACGATACTCCTTACTAGTTAGCTCAATTCAGTACTCAATAATAATGACTCAGTTCAAATTTGAGACCCCCCAAGTGCTGCGTTTGATTTTTTACAGCACCTCAAAGTAACGTTTCTTAAAAAATTGGACTTTCTTGTAAAGCTCAATAAATCAATTTCTGGGCAAAAATCCACAACTCTTGTAAAACTCCTTATTAGTTTTCTCAGACGAGTACCCAATAATGAAGATTTGGTCCAATTTTGAGGCCTCCAAGAGATGTGATTGATTTTTTACAGCACCTCAAAGTGAGGTTTGTTAAAAAATGTAAAGCTCAATAAATGAATTTCTGGACAAAAATCCTCTACCCTCACGATACTCCTTACTAGTTCCCTCAATTGAGTACTCAATAATAATGACTCAGTTCAAATTTGAAACCCCCAAGTGCTACGGTTGATTTTTTACAGCACCTCAAAGTGAGATTTCTTTAAAAATTGGATTTTCTTGTAAACTCAATAAATCAATTTCTGGGCAAAAATCCACAACTCTTGTAAAACTCCTTATTAGTTTTCTGAGACGAGTACCGAATAATGAAGATTTGGTCCAAATTTGAGGCCTCCAAGAGATGTGGTTGATTTTTTACAGCACCTCAAAGTGAGGTTTCTTAAAAAATGTAAAGCTCAATAAATCGATTCCTGGACAAAAATCCTCTACTCTTACGATACTCCTTACTAGTTAGCTCAATTGAGTACTCAATAATAATGACTCAGTTCAAATTTGAGACCCCCCAAGTGCTGCGTTTGATTTTTTACAGCACCTCAAAGTAACGTTTCTTAAAAAATTGGATTTTCTTGTAAAGCTCAATAAATCAATTTCTGGGCAAAAATCCACAACTCTTATAAGACTCCTCATTAGTTTTCTCAAAAGAGTACTCAATAATGAAGACTCAGTCCAAATTTGAGGACTCTAAGAGATGTGGTGGATTTTTTACAGCCCCCTGAAAAATTGAATTTTTCTGTCGAGCTAAATAAACAAATTTCTGGGCAAAAATCCAGAACTCTCAAAAGACATTTCCTCAATTATGAGTGCAACAAACTCAAAAATTCCAGTCAACATCGTCAAAACCGAAGTGAAACTGGAACTTCCGGATGAAACTCCAGAAAACGAGCTCGAACAAAAAAAACGCTGGATAATCGAAAACGAAACCACCGCCTACAAGTGCAAAGATTGCGCCGCCTCATTTGCCAAACTCCACGAGTTCAAGTACCATCGCATGGGTCATTCCATCGAAAAACGCACTTGCAAAATCTGCCATATTTTGTGTCAAGGGGTCACCAAGGTATGGTTTTCTATGCCCAGCTGTCAAATAAAACCCAAAATTCCAGTTGAGGGAACACATGAATGCCCATCTGGGTCAAAAACCCTTTAAATGCACCAAATGCGATAGTAGTTTTGCCTCGGCAAACACCCTTAAAGGGCATATGGAGTGCCATAGTCAAAAGTACACGTTTGAGTGTCAAAAGTGCGGTAAAAGCTTCAAAACTCGCAGGTCTTTGAGGAGTCACATTGATACGCATGCGAAGAAGTTGAAGGAGTTTTGTTGTAAAATTTGTGAGGAGGAGTTTGCTGATATGGTTAGTTATCAGAGGCATTTGAGGACCCATGGGGCGCAGCCCCCTGAACCCAAGTGCAATTTGTGTGATAAGGTACTGTAACTTGTTTGAAAATGATGATAGAGGGTTGATTCAATCGTCAAATTGTAAGGGAAAGAATACTCCATCAAAAGTTTATATAAAGTTTGTTTGTATTTTTATCAGCGAAAAAGTTATCACCAAATATATAAAAGTAAATACAATATTGTTATTGATTAGATTTTTTTTTATAACTTTGTCAATAATTGACCAAAATTGACGAGTGAGGCGTCAAAATGTTCTGTAATTCATTTTTTTTTGGAATTAAACCATATTTTCAATTGGGTGTACAGGGGGTTTCCAAATTTCAAATTTGTATTAACCTTTTGAAAAAACACATTACCCAACCTTTATTGCTGTAACTTTCTTAAAAATGATGATAGAGGGTTGGTTCCATCGTCAAATTGTAGGGAATAGTATGCTCTACAGTAAGTATACACAAAATTTGTTTGTATTCTTATCAGGAAAAAAGTTATGACTAAAAGTATAAAACTAAATACAAATTTGTCATTAATCAGAAGATGTTTAATAACTTTGTCACATCTTTACCAAAATTGACGGGTGAGGCGTCAAAATGTTCTAAAATGTTTTGCCTTTTAAATATTTTTTTGGAATTTGACCATATTTCCAATTGGGTACACAGAGGGTTGCCAAAGTTCAAATTTGTATGACTATTTTGGAAAAACACTTCACCCAACGTTTGTTGTTGTAACTTTTTCAAAAATGATGATGGAGGGTTGATTCAATCGTAAAATTGTTTGGAAAAGTATCCGGTATAAAAAGTGTATACAACATTTTGTTCTATCAATATTGTAAAAAAACTTGTATAAAGCTACAAAATGTGATTAATTACAAAACTCCCCATAACTTTGTCAAAAATTGATGAATTTTGTCAAGTAAAATCTAAAAAAAATAGCAAAAAAGTTCTTCATCAACCTCGTTTTATCAAAATTTGCACATATATAAAAATCTGCTATACAGGGTGTCTCAAAGTTCAATAGTGGCTAAAATTTACGACAACCAGTTCGATCCACATTTTTGGCTGTAACTTTTTTGAAAATGATGATAAAAGAATGATTCAAACGTCAGAATATTTAGAAAAGTATACTCTACAAAAAGTGTATACAAAACATTGTTGTATCTCTATTGTGAAAAAACTTGTATAAAGCTAAATAAAAAATGAGATTAATTACAAAATTCCCCATAACTTTGTAAAAAATGGACGAATATCGTCGGGTAAAATGGCAAAAAATAGTAAAAAGGTCCCTCATTTACCTTGTTTTATTGAAACTGACACCTGTATAAAAATCTGCTATACAGGGTGTTTCAAACTTCAATTTTTGGTAAAATTTATAAAGACCAGTTCGATTCACATTTCTTGCTGTAACTTTTTTGATAATGATGATAGAGGGTTGATTCAAACGTCAAAATGTTTAGAAAAGTATACTCTACAAAAAGTGTATACAAAACATTGTTGTATCTCTATTGTGAAAAAACTTGTATAAAGCTAAAAAAAAATGAGATTAATTACAAAATTCCCCATAACTTTGTAAAAAATGGACGAATATCGTCGGGTAAGATGGCAAAAAATAGTAAAAAGGTCCCTCATTTACCTTGTTTTATTGAAACTGACACCTGTATAAAAATCTGCTATACAGGGTGTTACAAACTTCAATTTTTGGTAAGATTTACAAAGACCAGTTCAATTCACATTTCTTGCTGTAACTTTTTTGAAAATGATGATAGAGGGTTGATTCAAACGTCAAAATGTTTAGAAAAGTATACTCTACAAAAAGTGTATACAAAACATTGTTGTATCTCTATTGTGAAAAAACTTGTATAAAGCTAAATAAAAAATGAGATTAATTACAAAATTCCCCATAACTTTGTAAAAAATGGACGAATATCGTCGGGTAAAATGGCAAAAAATAGTAAAAAGGTCCCTCATTTACCTTGTTTTATTGAAACTGACACCTGTATAAAAATCTGCTATACAGGGTGTTTCAAACTTCAATTTTTGGTAAAATTTATAAAGACCAGTTCGATTCACATTTCTTGCTGTAACTTTTTTGATAATGATGATAGAGGGTTGATTCAAACGTCAAAATGTTTAGAAAAGTATACTCTACAAAAAGTGTATACAAAACATTGTTGTATCTCTATTGTGAAAAAACTTGTATAAAGCTAAAAAAAAATGAGATTAATTACAAAATTCCCCATAACTTTGTAAAAAATGGACGAATATCGTCGGGTAAGATGGCAAAAAATAGTAAAAAGGTCCCTCATTTACCTTGTTTTATTGAAACTGACACCTGTATAAAAATCTGCTATACAGGGTGTTACAAACTTCAATTTTTGGTAAGATTTACAAAGACCAGTTCGATTCACATTTCTTGCTGTAACTTTTTTGAAAATGATGATAGAGGGTTGATTCCAACGTCAAAATGTTTGGAAAAGTTTACTCTACAAAAAGTGTACACAAAACTTTGTTGTATCACTATTGTGAAAAAACTTGTATAAAGCTAGATACAAAATGAGATTAATTACAAAATTCCCCATAACTTTGTAAAAAATGGACGAATATCGTCGGGTAAAATGGCAAAAAATAGTAAAAAGGTCCCTCATTTACCTTGTTTTATTGAAACTGACACCTGTATAAAAATCTGCTATACAGGGTGTTACAAACTTCAATTTTTGGTAAGATTTACAAAGACCAGTTCAATTCACATTTCTTGCTGTAACTTTTTTGAAAATGATGATAGAGGGTTGATTCAAACGTCAAAATGTTTAGAAAAGTATACTCTACAAAAAGTGTATACAAAACATTGTTGTATCTCTATTGTGAAAAAACTTGTATAAAGCTAAATAAAAAATGAGATTAATTACAAAATTCCCCATAACTTTGTAAAAAATGGACGAATATCGTCGGGTAAAATGGCAAAAAATAGTAAAAAGGTCCCTCATTTACCTTGTTTTATTGAAACTGACACCTGTATAAAAATCTGCTATACAGGGTGTTTCAAACTTCAATTTTTGGTAAAATTTATAAAGACCAGTTCGATTCACATTTCTTGCTGTAACTTTTTTGATAATGATGATAGAGGGTTGATTCAAACGTCAAAATGTTTAGAAAAGTATACTCTACAAAAAGTGTATACAAAACATTGTTGTATCTCTATTGTGAAAAAACTTGTATAAAGCTAAAAAAAAATGAGATTAATTACAAAATTCCCCATAACTTTGTAAAAAATGGACGAATATCGTCGGGTAAGATGGCAAAAAATAGTAAAAAGGTCCCTCATTTACCTTGTTTTATTGAAACTGACACCTGTATAAAAATCTGCTATACAGGGTGTTTCAAACTTCAATTTTTGGTAAAATTTATAAAGACCAGTTCGATTCACATTTCTTGCTGTAACTTTTTTGAAAATGATGATAGAGGGTTGATTCCAACGTCAAAATGTTTGGAAAAGTTTACTCTACAAAAAGTGTACACAAAACTTTGTTGTATCACTATTGTGAAAAAACTTGTATAAAGCTAGATACAAAATGAGATTAATTACAAAATTCCCCATAACTTTGTAAAAAATGGACGAATATCGTTGGGTAAAATGTCAAAAAATAGTAAAAAGGTCCCTCATTTACCTTGTTTTATTGAAACTGGCACCTGCATAAAAATCTGCTATACAGGGTGTTTCAAATTTAACTTTTGGTAAAATTTACAAGACCAGTTCGATTCACATTCCTTGCTGTAACTTTTTTGATAATGATGATAGAGGGTTGATTCAAACGTCAAAATGTTTAGAAAAGTATACTCTACAAAAAGTGTATACAAAACATTGTTGTATCTCTATTGTGAAAAAACTTGTATAAAGCTAAATACAAAATGAGATTAATTACAAAATTCTCCATAACTTTGTCAAAAATGGAGGAATTTTGTCGGGTAAAATGTCAAAAAATAGCAAAAAGGTCCCTCATTTACCTTGTTTTATTGAAACTCGCACCTGTATAAAAATCTGCTATACGGGGTGTTTCAAACTTCAATTTTTGGTAAAATTTACAAAGACCAGTTCGATTCACATTTCTTGCTGTAACTTTTTTGAAAATGATGATAGAGGGTTGATTCCAACGTCAAGATGTTTAGAAAAGTCTACTCTACAAAAAATGTTTATAAAACTTTGTTGTATCTCTATTGTGAAAAAACTTGTATAAAGCTAAATACAAAATGCGGATAATTACAAAATTCCCCATAACTTTGTCAAAAATGGACGAATATTGTCGGGTAAAATGTAAAAAAATTGCGAAAAGGTCCCTCATTTACCTTGTTCTACTGAAACTGACACCTGTATAAAAATCTGCTATACAGGGTGTTTCAAACTTCAATTTTTGTTAAGATTTACAAAGACCAGTTCGATTCACATTTCTTGCTGTAACTTTTTTGAAAATGATGATAGAGGGTTGATTCCAACGTCAAAATGTTCGTAAAAGTTTACTCTACAAAAAATGTTTATAAAACTTTGTTGTATCTCTATTGTGAAAAAAAATGTATAAAGCTAAATACAAAATGCGGAAAATTACAAAATTCCCCATAACTTTGTCAAAAATGGAAGAATATTGTCGGGTAAAATGTCAAAAAATAGTAAAAAGGTCCCTCATTTACCTTGTTTTATTGAAACTGGCACCTGTATAAAAATCTGCTATACGGGGTGTTTCAAACTTCAATTTTTGGTAAAATTTACAAAGACCAGTTCGATTCACATTTCTTGCTGTAACTTTTTTGATAATGATGATAGAGGGTTGATTCCAACGTCAAGATGTTTAGAAAAGTCTACTCTATAAAAAGTTTATACAAAACTTTGTTGTATCTCTATTGTGAAAAAACTTGTATAAAGCTAAATACAAAATCAGATTAATCACAAAATTCCCCATAACTTTGTCAAAAATGGAGGAATTTTGTCGGGTAAAATGTCAAAAAATAGCAAAAAGGTCCCTCATTTACCTTGTTTTATTGAAACTGGCACCTGTATAAAAATCTGCTATACAGGGTGTTTTGGTAAAATTTACAAAGACCAGTTCGATTCACATTTCTTGCTGTAACTTTTTTGAAAATGGTGATAGAGGGTTGATTCCAACGTCAAGATGTTAAGAGAAGTCTACTCTACAAAAAGTGTATACAAAACTTTGTTATATCTCTATTGTGGAAAAAAGCTAAATACAAAATGGGGATAATCACAAAATTTTCCATAACTTTGTCAAAAATGGACGAATTTTGCCGGGTAAAATTTCAAAAAGTAGCCAAAAACCTGGTTTATAATTAATTTTAGGTATTCAAATATCATTCCCAACTTTCCACCCATTTATCTACCCACAAAGAACTGACATTTCCCTGTCAGTACTGCGACAAAATTTTCCCATCAATGTCGAAAATTCGCAAACACATTGGCAGGTAAAATTTTAATTAAACTCAACAATAAAATAATTAATTAATTAATTAATTAAAGGTGCCACGTCGTTAATGAATGTGACGTTTGCGGCAAGGAATTCTACAATAAGGCCGAGTTTGGACTGCACAAAAAACTCGAACATGTGCAAGGTGAATTAGTTAATTTTTTTTGTTTTTTATTTTTATTTTCTATGTAGATTTTTCAGATCATTTTGATTCCTTGGAGGTGATTTTTTTTATTTAAAGGTAAAATTTTGTTTTTATGGTTTTGGTAGTGGTGTTTTGGTTAATTTTTTTAGTTTAATGGGTTGTCAGAAATTTGCGCCAATATTATAAATAATAATACAAACATGGTTTACGGAATGGGTTTGGTATTTTGGGGCATTACTCGCAAATTATGAGATTTTTTGGAAAAATGTTTGAAACATAGGGATCTCATTTTCCTCGTTATAGCAGGAGAACCACTAGGAATTAAGGTGTTGCAGTGGTACCACGTGAAAGAGGAGGAAATTTACTACAACTTCTATCTAAAACATTTTTCCAAAAAACGTCCGTCCTCACTTATACAGGGCGTCAAAAAAATTCTGACAACCCCACTAACAGCATGCCGTCCCCCTTCCCCCATCCCCCACCCTCACTATGGATTTTTTGCAGAAATTTCCACAACCTGCGAATTTTGCAACAAAACCTACAACAAACTGAAAAACCTGCAGGAACACGTGCGTGTGCAACACACAAAAGACGGTCGCGAAAACAAGTGTCAAGTTTGCGAAAAAACCTTCATAAATCGATTTTTATTGCACAATCACGAAAAAACCCATGTTAAGTGTTTCAGGTGTCCCAGTTGCAATATGAGCTTTGCTTCCAGGTATTTTTAAAGTTAATTTAAACCCTTTTTTTCAAAAAAATTGTAGATTTAACCTACAGCTTCACTCTGTGACTCACACCAATGAAAAACGTCATAAATGTCACATTTGCGATAAATCTTATTCCACTCAAACCAGTTTGAAAAATCACATCAGTTGCCATTCGGACAATCGGCCGTTTAAATGTGACCAGTGTGAGAAAACTTTTAAAAATAACAGGTATTTTTTATTGAAAATTTTGTTTTTTTTAATTTTTTTTTTTTGAAATTTAGGCGGTTGTACGTGCACAAAATGAGCCACACCACTGAATTGAAGTTTGAGTGTTTTCAGTGCGGCAAAAAGTGCAAAACCAAGCAGTATTTGAAGGCCCATATGTATAAGCATGATAAAGGTGAGTTTTTTATGTATATTTCGGAAATGATGGGTTTTTTGGAAAAATGCTTCAGGTGAAAGTTGTGGGGAATTTTATTGGCTATGTGCATTTTTTTGATATTGTACAGCGTTTTTGAGTTTAAGGCAAAAATCTGAATTTTCAACCAAATTTGAAGTTGATATCTCAATCAGTTTTCCCATAATAGCCTTCCAAAGTTGACAATAAAACAATTGTATATTTACACATTTTTGAGGAATTTTCCAAATTTTTCTATGCAGGATTGTGATGGATTTGCGCATGTCACTTTGAAAAGTATACTCTGCAGTATTGCTCAACCAAATTTGAAGTTGATATCTTGATCAGTTTTCTCAGGATAGCCTACCAAAGTTGACAATAAAACGATTAAATTTTAACACATTTTTGAGGAATTTTCCAAATTTTTCTATGCAGGATTGTGATGGATTTGTGCAAATCACTTTGAAAAGTATACTCCGCAGTATTTCTCAACCAAATTTGAAGTTGATATCTCAATCAGTTTTCCCATAATAGCCTTCCAAAGTTGACAATAAAACAATTGTATATTTACACATTTTTGAGGAATTTTCCAAATTTTTCTATACAGGATTGTGATGGATTTGCGCATGTCACTTTGAAGAGTATACTTTTCAGTATTGCTCAACCAAATTTGAAGTTGATATCTCGATCAGTTTTCTCAGGATAGCCTACCAAAGTTGACAATAAAACAATTAAATTTTAACACATTTTTGAGGAATTTTCCAAATTTTTCTATGCAGGATTGTGATGGATTTGCGCATGTCACTTTGAAAAGTATACTTTGCAGTATTGCTGAACCAAATTTGATGTTGATATCTCAATCAGTTTTCTCAGGATAGCCTACCAAAGTTGACAATAAAACAATTAAATTTTAACAAATTTTTGAGGAATTTCACAAATTTTTCTATGCAGGATTGTGATGGATTTGCGCATGTCACTTTGAAAAGTATACTTTTCAGTATTGCTCAACCAAATTTGAAGTTGATATCTCGATCAGTTTTCTCAGGATAGCCTACCAAAGTTGACAATAAAACAATTAAATTTTAACACATTTTTGAGGAATTTTCCAAATTTTTCTATGCAGGATTGTGATGGATTTGTGCAAATCACTTTGAAAAGTATACTCCGCAGTATTTCTCAACCAAATTTGAAGTTGATATCTCAATCAGTTTTCCCAGGATAGCCTTCCAAAGTTGACAATAAAACAATTGTATATTTACACATTTTTGAGGAATTTTCCAAATTTTTCTATGCAGGATTGTGATGGATTTGCGCATGTCACTTTGAAAAGTATACTCTGCAGTATTGCTCAACCAAATTTGAAGTTGATATCTCGATCAGTTTTCTCAGGATAGCCTACCAAAGTTGACAATAAAACAATTAAATTTTAACACATTTTTGAGGAATTTCCCAAATTTTTCTATGCAGGATTGTGATGTGCAAATCACTTTGAAAAGTATACTTCGCAGTATTTCTCAACCAAATTTGAAGTTGATATCTCAATCAGTTTTCCCATAATAGCCTTCCAAAGTTGACAATAAAACAATTGTATATTTACACATTTTTGAGGAATTTTCCAAATTTTTCTATGCAGGATTGTGATGGATTTGCGCATGTCACTTTGAAAAGTATACTCTGCAGTATTGCTCAACCAAATTTGAAGTTGATATCTTGATCAGTTTTCTCAGGATAGCCTACCAAAGTTGACAATAAAACGATTAAATTTTAACACATTTTTGAGGAATTTTCCAAATTTTTCTATGCAGGATTGTGATGGATTTGTGCAAATCACTTTGAAAAGTATACTCCGCAGTATTTCTCAACCAAATTTGAAGTTGATATCTCAATCAGTTTTCCCATAATAGCCTTCCAAAGTTGACAATAAAACAATTGTATATTTACACATTTTTGAGGAATTTTCCAAATTTTTCTATACAGGATTGTGATGGATTTGCGCATGTCACTTTGAAAAGTATACTTTTCAGTATTGCTCAACAAAATTTGAAGTTGATATCTCGATCAGTTTTCTCAGGATAGCCTACCAAAGTTGACAATAAAACAATTAAATTTTAACACATTTTTGAGGAATTTTCCAAATTTTTCTATGCAGGATTGTGATGGATTTGCGCATGTCACTTTGAAAAGTATACTCTGCAGTATTGCTCAACCAAATTTGAAGTTGATATCTTGATCAGTTTTCTCAGGATAGCCTACCAAAGTTGACAATAAAACGATTAAATTTTAACACATTTTTGAGGAATTTTCCAAATTTTTCTATGCAGGATTGTGATGGATTTGTGCAAATCACTTTGAAAAGTATACTCCGCAGTATTTCTCAACCAAATTTGAAGTTGATATCTCAATCAGTTTTCCCATAATAGCCTTCCAAAGTTGACAATAAAACAATTGTATATTTACACATTTTTGAGGAATTTTCCAAATTTTTCAATGCAGGATTGTGATGGATTTGCGCATGTCACTTTGAAAAGTATACTCTGCAGTATTGCTCAACCAAATTTGAAGTTGATATCTTGATCAGTTTTCTCAGGATAGCCTACCAAAGTTGACAATAAAACGATTAAATTTTAACACATTTTTGAGGAATTTCCCAAATTTTTCTATGCAGGATTGTGATAGATTAGCGCATGTCACTTTGAAAAGTATACTTTTCAGTATTGCTCAACCAAATTTGAAGTTGATATCTCAATCAGTTTTCCCAGGATAGCCTACCAAAGTTGACAATAAAACAATTAAATTTTAACACATTTTTGAGGAATTTCCCAAATTTTTCTATGCAGGATTGTGATGGATTTGCGCATGTCACTTTGAAAAGTATACTCTGCAGTATTGCTCAACCAAATTTGAAGTTGATATCTCGATCAGTTTTCTCAGGATAGCCTACCAAAGTTGACAATAAAACAATTAAATTTTAACACATTTTTGAAGAATTTCCCAAATTTTTCTATGCAGGATTGTGATAGATTAGCGCATGTCACTTTGAAAAGTATACTTTGCAGTATTGCTCAACCAAATTTGAAGTTGATATCTCGATCAGTTTTCTCAGGATAGCCTACCAAAGTTGACAATAAAACAATTAAATTTTAACACATTTTTGAGGAATTTCCCAAATTTTTCTATGCAGGATTGTGATGGATTTGCGCATGTCTCTTTGAAAAGTATACTTTGAATTATTGCTGAACCAAATTTGAAGTTGATATCTCGATCAGTTTTCTCAGGATAGCCTACCAAAGTTGACAATAAAACAATTAAATTTTAACACATTTTTGAGGAATTTCCCAAATTTTTCAATGCAGGATTGTGATGGATTTGCGCAAGTCACTTTGAAAAGTATACTCCGCAGTATTTCTCAACCAAATTTGAAGTTGATATCTCAATCAGTTTTCAAAGGAGCCTACCAAAGTTGACAATAAAACAATTTTATATTTACACATTTTTGAGGAATTTTCCAAATTTTTCTATGCAGGTTTATGATGGAATTGCGCATGTAAATTTGAAAAGTATATACACGAAACTCCGAGCAATTGAAGGGCCATTCAATCTGCACCAATTTCCCCATAAACCACCTCAAAAATCTCTGAAATCCATCAATAAATAAAGAAACTACGAGCAATTGAAGTTTGCCTCGGGCGCCAAACTTTGCCATTTTCAACAAAACTCGTTTTCTGTCAAGGGCCACTTAATTTTCATAACTCTGAGTATCCACAAAGATCACGGTAATAAACTACGAGCAATTGAAGTTTACCTCGGGCGCCAAATTCTATTCTTCAACCATTTCCAGTCCAACCCTTTGCTTGTTCCCACTGCCCGCGCAGCTTCAAACACAAAAAAACCCTCGCCAAACACGTCCTCTCCAAACACTCCTCTCAAAATGGGGAGGAAATCAAGGAGGAACATGCAGATGTCCATAATGAGGAAGATGAGGAGAGTACGGACGAATCTAGTGACGAGGAGGGAGTCAGGCAGGAAGTTGATGTGAAGGTTGAGCTTATGGAGGATTGAGTTGATTCTAGTCATTTTTATTGTGAGATTATTAATAAAATTGCGTGTTTTAGTTTTGGGTTGTTTTATTGACACTAATGACAGCGGTTTAGAGCATGCGCAGTCTTGGTTTGTGAAGGGGGTCGTTTTATAGCTGTAGCTCAACAAGTATCAATGTTATAAAAAAATTGTTAGGAGCTTTTTTGTGGGAAATTTAATGAATTTCGATTTAGGTTCTATGAAGTTTTGTGATAAATGTGGGAGTTTTCGAGTTATTATTATTATTATCAGGATGTTCTCGGATTCATTTTGAGCACGCCATTTTGTTTTACCTGTATCTCCAAAGGTGTTGATATTATGGAAAACTTTTGAGAAAGTTTTTTATAGAAAACTTAACGTTCTATAACTTCAGTCCTATGAAGTTTTACGATAAAGTTGGGAGTTTTCGAGATATTTGCCATAAACTCCCAGGATGTTCTCGGATTCATTTTGAGCACGCTTTTTTTATTTCACCTGTATCTCCAAAGGTGTTGATATTATGGAAAACTTTTCAGGAAGTTTTTTATAGATAACTTAACGTTCTATAACTTCAGTCCTATGAAGTTTTACGATAAAGTTGGGAGTTTTCGAGATATTTGCCATAAACTCGCAGGATGTTCTCGGATTCATTTTGAGCACGTCATTTTGTTTCACCTGTATCTCCAAAGGTGTTGATATTTTGGAAAACTTTTCAGGAAGTTTTTTTTAGAAAATTTAACGTTCTATAACTTCAGTCCTATGAAGTTTTACGATAAAGTTGTGAGTTTTCGAGATATTTGCCATAAACTACCAGGATGTTCTCGGATTCATTTTGAGCACGCCATTTTGTTTCCCTTGTATCTCCAAAGGTGTTGATATTATGGAAAACTTTTCAGGAAGTTTTTTTTAGAAAATTTAACGTTCTATAACTTCAGTCCTATGAAGTTTTACGATTAAGTTGAGAGTTTTCGAGATATTTGCCATAAACTCCCAGGATGTTCTCGGATTCATTTTGGGCACGTCATTTTGTTTCACCTGTATCTCCAAAGGTGTTGATATTTTGGAAAATTTTTCAGGAAGTTTTTTTTAGAAAATTTAAGGTTCTATAACTTTAGTCCTATGAAGTTTTACGATAAAGTTGGGAGTTTTCGAGATATTTACCTTAAACTCGCAGGATGTTCTCGGATTCATTTTGAGCACGCCATTTTGTTTCTCCTGTATCACCAAAGGTGTTGATGTTATGGAAAACTTTTCAGGAAGTTTTTTATAGAAAATTTAACGTTCTATAACTTCATTCCTATGAAGTTTTACGATAAAGTTGAGAGTTTTCGAGATATTTGCCATAAACTACCAGGATGTTCTCGGATTCATTTTGAGCACGCCATTTTGTTTCCCTTGTATCTCCAAAGGTGTTGATATTATGGAAAACTTTTTAGGAAGTTTTTTATAGAAAATTTAACGTTTTATAACTTCAGTCCTATAAAGTTTTACGATAAAGTTGGGAGTTTTCGAGATATTTGCCTTAAACTCGCAGGATGTTCTCGGATTCATTTTGAGCACGCCATTTTGTTTCACCTGTATCTCCAAAGGTGTTGATATTATGGAAAACTTTTTAGAAAGTTTTTTTTAGAAAATTTAACGTTCTATAACTTCAGTCCTATGAAGTTTTACGATAAAGTTGTGAGGTTTTGAGATATTTGCCATAAACTACCAGGATGTTCTCGGATTCATTTTGAGCACGCCATTTTGTTTCCCTTGTATCTCCAGAGGTGTTGATATTATGGAAAACTTTATAGGAAGTTTTTTTCAGAAAATGTAACGTTCTATAACTTCAGTCCCATGAAGTTTTACGATAAAGTTGTGAGTTTTTGAGATATTTGCCATAAACTACCATGATGTTCTCGGATTCATTTTGAGCACGCCATTTTGTTTCCCCTGTATCTCCAAAGGTGTTGATATTATGGAAAACTTTTCAGGAAGTTTTTTATAGAAAATTTAACGTTCTATAACTTCATTCCTATGAAGTTTTACGATAAAGTTGGGAGTTTTCGAGATATTTGCCATAAACTACCAGGATGTTCTCGGATTCATTTTGAGCACGCCATTTTGTTTCATCTGTATCTCCAAAGGTGTTGATATTATGGAAAACTTTTCAGGAGATTTTTTATAGAAAACTTAACGTTCTTTAACTTCAGTCCTATGAAGTTTTACGATAAAGTTGGGAGTTTTCGAGATATTTGCCAAAAACTCCCAGGATGTTCTCGGATTCATTTTGAGCACGCCATTTTGTTTCACCTGTATCTCCAAAGGTGTTGATATTATGGAAAACTTTTCAGGAGATTTTTTATAGAAAACTTAACGTTCTTTAACTTCAGTCCTATGAAGTTTCACGATAAAGTTGGGAGTTTTCGAGATATTTGCCAAAAACTCCCAGGATGTTCTCGGATTCATTTTGAGCACGCCATTTTGTTTCACCTGTATCTCCAAAGGTGTTGATATTATGAAAAACTTTTTAGAAAGTTTTTAATAGAAAATTTAACGTTCTATAACTTCAGTCTCATGAAGTTTCACGATAAAGTTGGGAGTTTTCGAGATATTTGCCATAAACTCCCAGGATGTTCTCGGATTCATTTTGAGCACGTCATTTTGTTTCACCTGTATCTCCAAAGGTGTTGATATTTTGGAAAACTTTTCAGGAAGTTTTTTATAGAAAACTTAACGTTCTATAACTTCAGTCCTATGAAGTTTTACGATTAAGTTGGGAGTTCTCGAGATATTTGCCTTAAACTCCCAGGATGTTCTCGGATTCATTTTGAGCACGCTTTTTTGTTTCACCTGTATCTCCAAAGGTGTTGATATTATGGAAAACTTTATAGGAAGTTTTTTCTAGAAAATTTAACGTTCTATAACTTCATTCCTTTGAAGTTTTACGATAAAGTTGGGAGTTTTCGAGATATTTGCCTTAAACTCGCAGGATGTTCTCGGATTTATTTTGAGCACGCCATTTTGTTTCTCCTGTATCTCCAAAGATGTTGATATTATGGAAAACTTTTAAGAAAGTTTTTTATAGAAAATTTAACGTTCTATAACTTCAGTCCTATAAAGTTTTACGACAAAGTTGGGAGTTTTCGAGATATTTGCCATAAACTCCCAGGATGTTCTCGGATTTATTTTGAGCACGCCATTTTGTTTCACCTGTATCTCCAAAGGTGTTGATATTATGGAAAACTTTTGAGGAAGTTTTTTATAGAAAATTAAACGTTCTATAACTTCAGTCCTATAAAGTTTTACGATAAAGTTGAGAGTTTTCGAGATATTTGCCATAAACTCCCAGGATGTTCTCGGATTTATTTTGAGCACGCCATTTTGTTTCTCCTGTATCTCCAAAGATGTTGATATTACGGAGAACTTCTCATGAACTTTTTATACAAAAAATAATTTCTGTTTTTCTCTAATTGCTCGTTTTTCGAAATAATTGCAATAAAACACATTTTTCCCTAAATACATCTATTGCGGTTAGATTAAAGATAAACTTATAATAAACTATACTGCTATATTAGTAAAAAATCTGGTAGCACAATTTTTCTAAGCTTCCGATTGCTATCACAGTTCCAAGTGATATTTCGTTGTTCGTCAATACAAAAAAAAATATATAAAAATAAAAAATGTACAACTTAGTCTAAACATAATAATCCAATAAATAAATATACAATTAATTTGTGCTTCATTGTCAAGAAATGCTGTGGGGAAAATGCGAAAAACTCCCCATAAAAAAAAACTAATTTGAACCACCTACATCAGTCAAATTTTATAAAATTATTTTTAATAATTGTAGGGCCCGTACGCCGCTGCCGATCCAGTGGTGTAGTAAGGGCCAGAATACTGCTGGGGGGGCACCGGGTATCCTGCGTATGCGTATTGTTGTTTTTGCGGGTAAACTGGAAAATTATTTTAGGTAATGATAATAAATGTGAATAATTAATATGACTCTGACGTTTCATGTGAAATATCTCGAAAAGTATTGATTGGTTTTTTTTTTATAACATAATTTGAAGAAGTTATCGGTTTTTGAGTTATTGCCCAAAAATAGACGTCAGGTGTGATTTTTTCAAAATCTACATCAGAGTCAAAAAATACTGGTCTACACTAGACAGTTCAAGGAAATGGAAATAGAATGCATTTAATTTCAGTATTTTTTTTTAATTATGATGAAAAATTTACAAAATGGGGCATTTTATGAAAAAACTGTTCAGATAAAAGTTGAAGCAAATAAAATTTTCTTGAAAAAATGTCTCCTGTGTAAATTTGAAAAAGTACACCGTTTTCGAGATATGGACACAAAAGTGAATCACGTCCAAAATTACAAAAGTTGAGGTTTTTTGAGGCCGTATAGAGCAACAATGGTGCGTTTTAGGAAAAAAAATCCTGATAGTTTGGAAAATCACCCGTTTGTCAGATATTTATACTACATCTGCTATTTTATGGAAATAATTTGTTTGAGACCCTGTATAGAGACAACGGTTGATTTTATGGAAAACTTGCTCCTATAAAAGTTGTAGGAAATTTTCTTGTCTACCAAAAATCTTCTGTAAAGTTTTCCGATAAAGTGCCTCGTTTTGGAGATATACGAGGGTAAATGAAAACGTGATTTTGCAGCACTCTATTTCCTTCTCAGAGAATCACTGTAACATAACCTATTAGGGCAAAGCCTAGCAAGCATTATGATGATGATGATGATCAAATCAACAGATTAGTAAAACCAGTACAGTGAATCAAACGCGAATAAACCACCACCGATGATCAATGAAAGCAGTTACCAGGCATTAGATATTGCATGTTAATAGCCTCTTCCCGTTCGCGTTCGCCCCGCAAACAAATGGCCGCTCCGGAAAACAAAATGGCGGCAGTCAATGCCCAACCAACTCCCGCCCACGCCAACATGTAGCCCCAATCGTAGAATATTCGCGTTTGATCACGGAGCACCTGCAACAACACCTGTTATGAGAAAAGTGGCCTCTACAATGTTGCCACTTTTCATCGATTAGACCCCTAACACCCAGATAAATCTAACCTGGAACAATATATTGGACATTGTCCAATTGCTCTTTGTCGTGTTCGGCTTGGAGACAACAGGAGCCGAAGAAAAACAGCAGGGAGCCTCCCAGGCAGGAGAAAACTCCCAGCCAGCCCAAGGCGAAGCCCCAGTCGTAGTAAATAGTTGCGTTGTCCTGCAGCAGCTGTTTTGAAAGTTATGGTAAAACCTGTGGGGGGTTAATGGTACTTACAGTGCTCCATTGTTGGTAGTACTCCTCGCCGACTTGTTTTTCTTTTTCGAAGTACTCGACGCCGTGCCATAGGCCCATTGCGCCTGCGCTTAGTAGACCTGCAAAAGGGGAGTTATGCCACGTGGCTCTGTTAGAGGGTGGAGCCTGATAGGCGTTTTGCTATTGGTTGGTGTGTCAAGGTCATGTTTGAGAGGTGTTATTTTTGAACGCCCTTTATACACGAAGTGGTTGGGTATGAAAAGTCTTGGATTTGACTTTTTTTTACGCCCTGTATATAGTTAACGGTACGTTTTTTGTAAAAATGTTTCAAGTAAAAGTTATGCGGAATTTCTTGCTCTTCAAAAAAGTTTTTTATATTTTTTTGGATAAAACTCATCGTTTTTGAGATTTGTGCCAATAAGTGAAGTTAAGTAAAAGTCTTGGATTTGACTTTTTTTTACGCCTTGTATATAGTTAACGGCAAGTTTTTCGTAAAAATGTTTCAAGTAAAAGTTATGCGAAATTTCTTGCTCTTCAAAAAAGTTTCTTATAGTTTTTTTGATAAAACTCATCGTTTTTGAGATTTGTGCCAATAAGTGAAGATAAGTAAAAGACTTGGATTTGACTTCTTTTACGCTCTGTATATAGTTAATGGTACGTTTTTTGTGAAAATGTTTCAAGTAAAAGTTATTCGTAATTTCTTGCTCTTCAAAAAAGTTTCTTATAGTTTTCTTGATAAAACTCATCGTTTTTGAGATTTGTGCCAATAAGTGAAAGTAAGTAAAAGTCTTGGATTTGACTTTTTTCTACGCCCTGTATGTAGTTCACGGTAAGTTTTGTGTAAATATGTTTCAAGTAAAACTTATGCGGCATTTCTTGCTCTTCAAAAAAGTTTCCCATAGTTTTTTTGATAAGACTCATCGTTTTTGAGATTTGTGCCAATAAGTGAAGATAAGTAAAAGACTTGGATTTGACTTCTTTTACGCTCTGTATATAGTTAATGGTACGTTTTTTGTGAAAATGTTTCAAGTAAAAGTTATTCGTAATTTCTTGCTCTTCAAAAAAGTTTCTTATAGTTTTCTTGATAAAACTCATCGTTTTTGAGATTTGTGCCAATAAGTGAAAGTAAGTAAAAGTCTTGGATTTGACTTTTTTCTACGCCCTGTATGTAGTTCACGGTAAGTTTTGTGTAAATATGTTTCAAGTAAAACTTATGCGGCATTTCTTGCTCTTCAAAAAAGTTTCCCATAGTTTTTTTGATAAGACTCATCGTTTTTGAGATTTGTGCCAATAAGTGAAGATAAGTAAAAGACTTGGATTTGACTTCTTTTACGCTCTGTATATAGTTAATGGTACGTTTTTTGTGAAAATGTTTCAAGTAAAAGTTATTCGTAATTTCTTGCTCTTCAAAAAAGTTTCTTATAGTTTTCTTGATAAAACTCATCGTTTTTGAGATTTGTGCCAATAAGTGAAAGTAAGTAAAAGTCTTGGATTTGACTTTTTTCTACGCCCTGTATGTAGTTCACGGTAAGTTTTGTGTAAATATGTTTCAAGTAAAACTTATGCGGCATTTCTTGCTCTTCAAAAAAGTTTCCCATAGTTTTTTTGATAAGACTCATCGTTTTTGAGATTTGTGCCAATAAGTGAAGTAAAAGTCCTGGATTTGTCTTTTTTTTACGCCCTGTATATAGTTAGCGGTACGTTTTTTTGTGAAAATGTTTCAAGTGAAAGTTACTGGGAATTTCAAAAAAATTCTTTACAATTTTGTTGATAAAACTCATGGTTTTTTACCTTTACATGACCTTGAAAGCATAAAAATCACCACTTCCGTGCTCTATCCGCCATGTTTAGTCGAAATTTCCATATTATTATCACCTCATTCACACCCTATCCTTGATAATTTTAGTTTTATTCCCATTGACCTTGACGTTTGAGTTCATTGACCTTGAAATCTTGCCAAGGACATTCTTTCGTTATACATTGAAATTAGAAAATCCATCTCCAAACCGATAAAATTCACCAAAAAGTCTTTGAAACATGACCTCAACGACCTTCACATGACCTTTAATGCATAAAATTTGCATCATTCACGCATTATCCATCATAATTTTAGTTTCATTCACGTTGGCCTTAACATATGACCTCAATGACCTTGAAATTTTGCCAAGGGCATTTTTCCGTTATAAATTGTAGTGACAAAATCAAACTCCAAACCGAGAAAATGATAGATCACACCCAAAACGTGTTCTCAACCACCTTCACATGACCTTGGATGCATAAAAATCGCCTCATTCACACCCTATCTGTGATAATTTCAGTTTTATTCCCGTTGACCTTGACGTTTGACCTCATTGACCTTGAAATCTTGCCAAGGATATTCTCTCGTTATAAATTGAAATTAGAAAATCCATCTCCAAATCGATAAAATAATAAATTACACCAAGATTATTGAAACATGACCTCAACGACCTTCACATGACCTTTGATGCATAAAAGTTGCCTCATTCACGCCCTATCCATCATAATTTTTGTTTCATTCCCGTTGACCTCAATAACCTTGATGTTTTGTCAAGGACATTGTTATGTTGTAAAGTTTTGTGAGAAAATCAATTCCAAATCGAGAAAATGATAAATTAGACCTAAAAGTCCTTGGAACGTGACATCAACGACCTTCACATGACCTTTGATGCATAAAAATCGCTTCATTCACGCCCTATTTATCATAATTTTAGTTTTATTTATTTATTTATTGAAAAGTAAAATTGTTGATGTTTTAGTGTAATTTTTAGAAAAAACTATTGATTTAAGGGAAAAAAGTTTCAAATGAAAGATGTGGGAAATTTATTCGTCTTTAACAAAGGTTATATGGTGTTTGTCACTAGGTGGCGTAGTTTTTGAGATATATGCCATAAAGTGAGTTTTGTCAGAAACGTTCTTGTTAATATTTGACGCCTTGTATCAAGAAAACGGTTCACTTAATGGAAAAAATCTTCAGATAAAAGTTATAGAAAATCGATTTATCTACAAAAATGGTTATGAAGATTTTGTTGATAAATCGCATCCAAATCGAGATAAATTCACTGAAGCCTCCCCGGTATTCAATGGGCGCCTAGTCACAGTACGAGGGCTAGTCAAAAACTTACATGCCAGCAACATCAAAATAGCCGTAGCAGTAATATTCCCAGGAGAGCGTTTCCAGCAACCAGTAATTCCTGTGCAGAAGGCAGCAAAAACAGCAAAAAATGATATGATGAAGAGAGCTACCATTGATCGTCCCATATCTAGCAAAGCAAGGGTTAATATTTTATTTAAAAAAAAATGAAAATTACGTAATCTCGTCCAGGCATCATCAGTGAAATCTTTGGTTTCGTTATTCTCATCAGGAATGTAGTAATTGACGTTGGTACAGTAGGTTTCCACTGGGCTCAGGTACAATTTCACTGAAAAATTGGGCAATAACGGAAATCCAATTAAGATGATCATCGATTAAATAAATCAATTTTACGCAACAGTACCGCAGGTACTGTGGTAATTTACTTACAATTAGGAGGTCGGTCTTTGGGGAAACAAGTACGGAACAGTCCCTTTGTTCTGGTGAAGTAGTAGTACTTGGAGTTGACTGCATCTAGGAGAGATTGGCTTTGGATGTCTCCGTTGCGGCTTAGAAAATTCTGGAAAAAGTTATATTACTAACTAAATTATTGCTAATCAATTATTTATTGAGTTGTGTACGTAGCAACCTTAAAACTTTGCAGGAGCACAGACAAAATACTACAAGAGATATTGACCTCAAATTTGGACAATATACTCATCAATTATTGCTAAATCTCTCAAAGAAAATCCACTTCCCAATACCTTTTCAACTATTATTGCTAATCAATTATTTATTGAGTTGTGTACGTAGCAACCTTAAAACTTTGCAGGAGCACAGACATAATACTACAAGAGATATTGACCTCAAATTTGGACAATATACTCATCAATTATTGCTAAATCTCTCAAAGAAAATCCACTTCCCAAAACCTTTTCAACTATTATTGCTAATCAATTATTTATTGAGTGGTGTACGTAGCAACCTTAAAACTTTACAGGAGCACAGACAAACAACTACAAGAGATATTGACCTCAAATTTGGACAATATACTCCTCAATCATTGCTAAATCTTTAAAAAAAATCTACTTTCCAATACCTTCTCAACTATTATTGCTAATCAATTATTTATTGAGTTGTGTACGTAGCAACCTTAAAACTTTACAGGAGCACAGACAAACAACTACAAGAGATATTGACCTCAAATTTGGACAATATACTCCTCAATCATTGCTAAATCTTTAAAAAAAATCTACTTTCCAATACCTTCTCAACTATTATTGCTAATCAATTATTTATTGAGTTGTGTACGTAGCAACCTTAAAACTTTACAGGAGCACAGACAAACAACTACAAGAGATATTGACCTCAAATTTGGACAATATACTCCTCAATCATTGCTAAATCTTTAAAAAAAATCTACTTTCCAATACCTTCTCAACTATTATTGCTAATCAATTATTTATTGAGTTGTGTACGTAGCAACCTTAAAACTTTACAGGAGCACAGACAAACAACTACAAGAGATATTGACCTCAAATTTGGACAATATACTCCTCAATCATTGCTAAATCTCTAAAAAAAATCTACTTCCCAATACCTTCTCAACTATTATTGCTTATCAATTATTTATTGAGTTGTGTACGTAGCAACCTTAAAACTTTACAGGAGCACAGACAAACAACTACAAGAGATATTGACCTCAAATTTGGACAATATACTCCTCAATCATTGCTAAATCTTTAAAAAAAATCTACTTTCCAATACCTTCTCAACTATTATTGCTAATCAATTATTTATTGAGTTGTGTACGTAGCAACCTTAAAACTTTACAGGAGCACAGACAAACAACTACAAGAGATATTGACCTCAAATTTGGACAATATACTCCTCAATCATTGCTAAATCTTTTAAAAAAATCTACTTTCCAATACCTTCTCAACTATTATTGCTAATCAATTATTTATTGAGTTGTGTACGTAGCAACCTTAAAACTTCGCAGGAGCACAGACAAACAACTACAAGAGATATTGACCTCAAATTTGGACAATATACTCATCAATTATTGCTAAATCTCTCAAAGAAAATCCACTTCCCAATACCTTTTCAACTATTATTGCTAATCAATTATTTATTGAGTTGTGTACGTAGCAACCTTAAAATTTTGCAGGAGCACAGACATAATACTACAAGAGATATTGACCTCAAATTTGGACAATATACTCATCAATTATTGCTAAATCTCTCAAAGAAAATCCACTTCCCAATACCTTTTCAACTATTATTGCTAATCAATTATTTATTGAGTTGTGTACGTAGCAACCTTAAAACTTTGCAGGAGCACAGACAAAATACTACAAGAGATATTGACCTCAAATTTGGACAATATACTCATCAATTATTGCTAAATCTCTCAAAGAAAATCCACTTCCCAATACCTTTTCAACTATTATTGCTAATCAATTATTTATTGAGTTGTGTACGTAGCAACCTTAAAACTTTGCAGGAGCACAGACATATTACTACAAGAGATATTGACCTCAAATTTGGACAATATACTCATCAATTATTGCTAAATCTCTCAAAGAAAATCCACTTCCCAAAACCTTTTCAACTATTATTGCTAATCAATTATTTATTGAGTGGTGTACGTAGCAACCTTAAAACTTTACAGGAGCACAGACAAACAACTACAAGAGATATTGACCTCAAATTTGGACAATATACTCCTCAATCATTGCTAAATCTTTAAAAAAAATCTACTTTCCAATACCTTCTCAACTATTATTGCTAATCAATTATTTATTGAGTTGTGTACGTAGCAACCTTAAAACTTCGCAGGAGCACAGACAAACAACTACAAGAGATATTGACCTCAAATTTGGACAATATACTCCTCAATCATTGCTAAATCTCTAAAAAAAATCTACTTCCCAATACCTTCTCAACTATTATTGCTTATCAATTATTTATTGAGTTGTGTACGTAGCAACCTTAAAACTTTACAGGAGCACAGACAAACAACTACAAGAGATATTGACCTCAAATTTGGACAATATACTCCTCAATCATTGCTAAATCTTTAAAAAAAATCTACTTTCCAATACCTTCTCAACTATTATTGCTAATCAATTATTTATTGAGTTGTGTACGTAGCAACCTTAAAACTTTACAGGAGCACAGACAAACAACTACAAGAGATATTGACCTCAAATTTGGACAATATACTCCTCAATCATTGCTAAATCTTTTAAAAAAATCTACTTTCCAATACCTTCTCAACTATTATTGCTAATCAATTATTTATTGAGTTGTGTACGTAGCAACCTTAAAACTTCGCAGGAGCACAGACAAACAACTACAAGAGATATTGACCTCAAATTTGGACAATATACTCCTCAATCATTGCTAAATCTCTAAAAAAAATCTACTTCCCAATACCTTCTCAACTATTATTGCTTATCAATTATTTATTGAGTTGTGTACGTAGCAACCTTAAAACTTTACAGGAGCACAGACAAACAACTACAAGAGATATTGACCTCAAATTTGGACAATATACTCCTCAATCATTGCTAAATCTTTAAAAAAAATCTACTTTCCAATACCTTCTCAACTATTATTGCTAATCAATTATTTATTGAGTTGTGTACGTAGCAACCTTAAAACTTCGCAGGAGCACAGACAAACAACTACAAGAGATATTGACCTCAAATTTGGACAATATACTCCTCAATCATTGCTAAATCTCTTTAAAAAAATCCACTTCCCAATACCTTTTCAACTATTATTGCTAATCAATTATTTATTGAGTGGTGTACGTGGCAACCTCAAAAATTTGCAGGAGCACAGACAAAATACTACAAGAGATATTGACCTCAAATTTGGACAATATACTCCTCAATCATTGCTAAATCTCTTTAAAAAAATCCACTTCCCAATACCTTTTCAACTATTATTGCTAATCAATTATTCATTGAGTTGTGTACGTAGCAACCTCAAAACTTTGCAGGAGCACAGACAAAATACTACAAGAGATATTGACCTCAAATTTGGACAAATATACTTCTCAATTATTGCTAAATCTCTTTAAAAAAATCCACTTCCCAATACCTTTTCAACTATTATTGCTAATCAATTATTCATTGAGTCGTGTACGTAGCAACCCCAAAACTTTGCAGGAGCACAGACAAAATACTACAAGAGATATTGATCTCAAATTTGGACAATATACTCCTCAATCATTGCTAAATCTCTTTAAAAAAATCCACTTCCCAATACCTTTTCAACTATTATTGCTAATCAATTATTCATTGAGTTGTGTACGTAGCAACCTCAAAACTTTGCAGGAGCACAGACAAAATACTACAAAAGATATTGACCTCAAATTTGGACAAATATACTTCTCAATTATTGCTAAATCTCTTTAAAAAAATCCACTTCCCAATACCTTTTCAACTATTATTGCTAATCAATTATTCATTGAGTCGTGTACGTAGCAACCCCAAAACTTTGCAGGAGCACAGACAAAATACTACAAGAGATATTGATCTCAAATTTGGACAATATACTCCTCAATCATTGCTTAATCTCTTTAAAAAAAATCCACTTTCCAATACCTTTTCAACTATTATTGCTAATCAATTATTTATTGAGTGGTGTACGTGGCAACCTCAAAAATTTGCAGGAGCACAGACAAAATACTACAAGAGATATTGACCTCAAATTTGGACAATATACTCCTCAATCATTGCTAAATCTCTTTTAAAAAATCCACTTCCCAATACCTTTTCAACTATTATTGCTAATCAATTATTTATTGAGTGGTGTACGTGGCAACCTCAAAAATTTGCAGGAGCACAGACAAAATACTACAAGAGATATTGACCTCAAATTTTGACAATATACTCTTCAATCATTGCTAAATCTCTTGAAAAAAAATCCACTTCCCAATGCCTTTTCAACTATTATTGCTAATCAATTATTTATTGAGTTGTGTACGTAGCAACCTTAAAACTTTGCAGGAGCACAGACAAAATACTACAAGAGATATTGACCTCAAATTTGGACAATATACTCCTCAATCATTGCTAAATCTCTCAAAAAAAAATCCACTTCCCAATACCTTTTCAACTATTATTGCTAATCAATTATTCATTGAGTTGTGTACGTAGCATCCTTAAAACTTTGCAGGAGCACAGACAAAATACTACAAGAGATATTGACCTCAAATTTGGACAATATACTCCTCAATCATTGCTAAATCTCTTGAAAAAAAATCCACTTCCCAATGCCTTTTCAACTATTATTGCTAATCAATTATTTATTGAGTTGTGTACGTAGCAACCTTAAAACTTTGCAGGAGCACAGACAAAATACTACAAAAGATATTGACCTCAAATTTGGACAATATACTCCTCAATCATTGCTAAATCTCTCAAAAAAAAATCCACTTCCCAATACCTTTTCAACTATTATTGCTAATCAATTATTTATTGAGTGGTGTACGTGGCAACCTCAAAAATTTGCAGGAGCACAGACAAAATACTACAAGAGATATTGACCTCAAATTTGGACAATATACTCCTCAATCATTGCTAAATCTCTTTAAAAAAATCCACTTTCCAATACCTTTTCATCTATTATTGCTAATCAATTATTTATTGAGTGGTGTACGTGGCAACCTCAAAACTTTGCAGGAGCACAGACAAAATACTACAAGAGATATTGACCTCAAATTTGGACAATATACTCCTCAATCATTGCTAAATCTCTTTAAAAAAATACACTTCCCAATACCTTTTCAACTATTATTGCTAATCAATTATTTATTGAGTTGTGTACGTAGCAACCTCAAAACTTTGCAGGAGCACAGACAAAATACTACAAGAGATATTGACCTCAAATTTGGACAATATACTTCTCAATTATTGCTAAATCTCTCAAAAAGAATCCACTTCCCAATACCTTTTCAACTATTATTGCTAATCAATTATTTATTGAGTTGTTTACGTAGCAACCTTGAAACTTTGCAGGAGCACAGACAAAATACTACAAGAGATATTGACCTCAAATTTGGACAATATACTTCTCAATTATTGCTAAATCTCTCAAAAAAAATCCACTTCCCAATACCTTTTCAACTATTATTGCTAATCAATTATTTATTGAGTTGTTTACGTAGCAACCTTGAAACTTTGCAGGAGCACAGACAAAATACTACAAGAGATATTGACCTCAAATTTGGACAATATACTCCTCAATCATTGCTAAATCTCTTTAAAAAAATCCACTTCCCAATACCTTTTCATCTATTATTGCTAATCAATTATTTATTGAGTGGTGTACGTGGCAACCTCAAAAATTTGCAGGAGCACAGACAAAATACTACAAGAGATATTGACCTCAAATTTGGACAATATACTCCTCAATTATTGCTAAATCTCTTTAAAAAAATCCACTTCCCAATACCTTTTCAACTATTATTGCTAATCAATTATTTATTGAGTTGTGTACGTAGCAACCTTAAAACTTTGCAGGGGCACAGACAAAATACTACAAGAGATATTGACCTCAAATTTGGACAAATATACTTCTCAATTATTGCTAAATCCCTCAAAAAAAATCCACTTCCCAATACCTTTTCAACTATTATTGCTAATCAATTATTCATTGAGTTGTGTACGTAGCATCCTTAAAACTTTGCAGGAGCACAGACAAAATACTACAAGAGATATTGACCTCAAATTTGGACAATATACTCCTCAATCATTGCTAAATCTCTTGAAAAAAAATCCACTTCCCAATGCCTTTTCAACTATTATTGCTAATCAATTATTTATTGAGTTGTGTACGTAGCAACCTTAAAACTTTGCAGGAGCACAGACAAAATACTACAAGAGATATTGACCTCAAATTTGGACAAGATACTCCTCAAATGTTGCTAAATCTTTTTAAGAAAATCAAAAATAATAATAAATTTGTTAAATTAGAAAAACAAATAAGATTTAATTTTCATTGAAAAATGTTTTTGATAAATTTGACGGTTTTTGAGTTATATGCCAAAAACTGTATTGTGGTATTGAGCTATCTCGAATTAAACGCCCTGAATAATGATAACGGTGAGATGAATGATGAAACTTTTCAAATAAAAGTTTAAGAACATTTTTAGGTCTTTCAAAAAATGTCTATAAATTTTTTTCATAAATCCTATTATTTTTCAGTTGAATGCAAAACAATTAGTTTAATTCAGTCTTCACAACACTCAACACCCTGTATATTTAGTTATATATAGGAGAAAATAACAAAGAACTTCCCATAGAATTTGACATCAAACCGCCCCGTTTCGATTTACACTCAAAACCATCCTCAGTCATCAACCCATCCCAAGAAGCCATCTTCAAACCAGTTTCGCATTAGATACCACGTCAAGGTCGGCCATTGCATACCATCCGGTGTGACCTCAAGGTTTTAAATTTTGAAAAAAACGAACAATCAATTATTACAGTTATGGGCTGGTCAAATTGCAATAGCATATGTTTATGGTACTGTTATAATTGGTACGTGGTATGTATAATGTAACCCATATGGGTTTTAGTGGAACACCATTTGCCACTGAAACTTTCCTTGTGTTTGGTGGAAAAACGACAATAAACCACTTCCATGGGAAATATCGAATATTAAAGACACTTTCACGTTGTTGTAAAGTTTACCTGTTTTATGACGCCAGGTGGGTTGGTGACCTGATAATGTTAGATCGGGGGCCTTTTATGGTGGTAACAGGTACAATTTTGTTTCTTGTTTGAACAGCCTAAGTCAACTAAAGGGCAACAAGATTCAAACGACTGTCATGACCTCCTCAATAGAGGTAGAGGACTGAAATTGTGATAGGTTACTCCTCAATGCTTCCTCTACAACGTTACATCATCAAAAACGTGATAAAGCACGCTGGAAATGCTGCACAATGAAAATAATACAATCGTGCTGGAGACATTGACAGTCAACTAGACAAGCAACCCAAAATTCGAGAGGCTGTCATAACCTCCTCAACAAAAGTGGAGTGCTAAAACTTTTAAATTTCACTCTTCAATGGTTCCTCTACAACGTTACATCATTAAAAACCTGATAAAGCTCGCAGGAAATATTGCACAACAAAATTGCTGGAGACATTGACAGTCAACTAGACAAGAAACCTGAAATTCGCAACGCTCTCATGACCTCCTCAATAGAAGTGGAGGGCCAAAATTTTGATATTTCACTCTTCAATGATTCCTCTACAACGTAACATCATCAAAAACACGCAGGAAATACTGCACAACAAAATTGATACAACCGTGCTGGAGACATTGACAGTCAACTAGACAAGGAACATAAATTTCGAGAGGCTGTTATAATAATCAACCTAAATGGAGGGCTGTAATTTCTCAAAAAAGGTTGATATTTCCACAATAGACAAAATAAGTCAGCCTTCAATAATCCCACAGCACAAAGGTGTTCCAAGAAGGAAGTTTCAATGCAGTACGTGACTAACAATACAATTGTATGATGTGGGAGGGCAAGATACGTACGACAACAAAATTTTTATCTAGCAATAAAAACCGTTAGAAAGTGTATAATGGACATTCCGTGTTTGATAGTGACAAGTGTAAACCTCAAATTCCACATATTAGCAGATAAAATCACTTTAATTAATCCGCATAGAAACTCTGCAATTACGATTGAAATTCGACCTTAAAATCTTAAAAATTGGCATTAGTTGTGACCTCAATTGGTAAAAGTGTTTTGATTTATGGTATGGTGTATGTATGAGTTTATGGGGGTTTTTGTATGCCATTGAATATTATATTTGTTTTTTTTTAACGCCCTGTATGTTTTTTGATGATTTGTGAGGGGATTCTAGTGTGCAATCTACTGTTTTTTCATTAAAAAATTCATAACTCCTAAACTTGAAGAGATAGCCTTCTGATCTTTTCTCTATTGAATCGAGCATGAAATTTTCGTTAAAAACAGTATAAACACATATAGGGTGGTTTGCGAATATTTTTAGAAAAATCCACTCAAACTATGTGGTTTTGAAAAATGACACACCTTAATAAAAAAAATCATAACACCTAAACTAAAAGAGATAGCCTTCTGATCTTTTCTCTATTAAATCGAGCATGAAATTTCCGTTAAAAACAGTATAGACACATATAGGGTGGTTTGCGAATATTTTTAGAAAAATCCACTCAAACTATGTGGTTTTGAAAAATGACACACCTTAATAAAAAAATTCATAACTCCTAAACTAAAAGAGATAGCCTTCTGATATTTTCTCTTTTGAATCGAGCATTGAGTTTTCGTTAAAAACAATATGACCATATACAAGGTGTTTTAAAAATATTTTGAGAAAAATTCACTCAAACTATGTGGTTTTGAAAAATGACACACCTTAATAAAAAAATTCATAACTCCTAAACTAAAAGAGATAGCCTTCTGATATTTTCCCTTTTGAATCGAGCATTGAATTTTCGTTAAAAACAATATGTACATATACAGGGTGTTTTGAAAATATTTTGAGAAAAATTCACTCAAACTATGTGGTTTTGAAAAATGACACGCCTTAATAAAAAAAATTATAACTCCTAAGCTAAAAGAGATAGCCTTCTGATATTTTCTCTATTGAATCGAGCATGAAATTTTCGTTAAAAACAGTATAAACACATATAGGGTGGTTTGCGAATATTTTTAGAAAAATCCACTCAAACTATGTGGTTTTAAAAAATGACACGCCTTAATAAAAAAAATTATAACTCCTAAGCTAAAAGAGATAGCCTTCTGATATTTTCTCTATTGAATCGAGCATGAAATTTCCGTTAAAAACAGTATAAACACATATAGGGTGGTTTGCGAATATTTTTAGAAAAATCCACTCAAACTATGTGGTTTTGAAAAATGACACACCTTGATAAAAAAATTCATAACTCCTAAGCTAAAAGAGATAGCCTTCTGATATTTTCTCTTTTGAATCGAGCATTGAGTTTTCGTTAAAAACAATATGACCATATACAAGGTGTTTTAAAAATATTTTGAGAAAAATTCACTCAAACTATGTGGTTTTGAAAAATGACACACCTTAATAAAAAAATTCATAACTCCTAAACTAAAAGAGATAGCCTTCTGATATTTTCCCTTTTGAATCGAGCATTGAATTTTCGTTAAAAACAATATGTACATATACAGGGTGTTTTGAAAATATTTTGAGAAAAATTCACTCAAACTATGTGGTTTTGAAAAATGACACGCCTTAATAAAAAAAATTATAACTCCTAAGCTAAAAGAGATAGCCTTCTGATATTTTCTCTATTGAATCGAGCATGAAATTTTCGTTAAAAACAGTATAAACACATATAGGGTGGTTTGCGAATATTTTTAGAAAAATCCACTCAAACTATGTGGTTTTAAAAAATGACACGCCTTAATAAAAAAAATTATAACTCCTAAGCTAAAAGAGATAGCCTTCTGATATTTTCTCTATTGAATCGAGCATGAAATTTCCGTTAAAAACAGTATAAACACATATAGGGTGGTTTGCGAATATTTTTAGAAAAATCCACTCAAACTATGTGGTTTTGAAAAATGACACACCTTGATAAAAAAATTCATAACTCCTAAGCTAAAAGAGATAGCCTTCTGATATTTTCTCTTTTGAATCGAGCATTGAGTTTTCCTTAAAAACAATATGTACATATACAGGTGTTTTGAAAATATTTTGGCGAAAAAATTCATAACTCCTAAACTAAGACAGATAGCTTTCTGATCTTGTCATCATTAAATCGAGCACGAAATCTGCGTTAAAAAGGATACAAATACATACAGGGTGTGATGAAAAAAAAAATGAAAAATATTCAACCAAACTCCAACAATGATTAAAATCATCCAAAAAATATACAAGGTGAACAAAAATCAACAGCGAAATAAAGGCAAAGTCTATACAATCAAGTTTCACTAAATCCAATAAAATTATCATAATCATAGACATAAATGTTTTCATTTTCGCTGTTCAATGATACAAAAACGCAAATACGACGAATTTCACTTCGGCTTTTACTGCTACTATATTTGTTTTATGATCTACAATCCATTAAAATTCCGCCACGTTCGACCCAAAAACGACAAAATTCATTCACACTCAATCTGGGCCATGCATTTGATTAGAAACTATTGTCATCAAAATCAAAACTTTGGAAAGTGATGCAGGAATTATTAATTAGGCGATTTCCTTGCATAAACCAAATAAAAAAACACACACAATCTCGTTTCCTTATTAATATTAATAGTAGTTGAGGAATTAAGAGGTGAGGCCTGTTATTGGCGCAAGAATGCAGACGTTGCGTAATGAGACCTTTATGAATAGACCTAGTTGACAATAGATGGCGGTATAAGTGGGCGGAGCCTCGAATAAAATCGTTAAATTGAATTTGACAAGTGACAAGTGACAACATCCATAACTCAATTGAGGCTTGGACATGTCACATATAATAACCAACAACATTAATCCCATACGTCGGGTAAAATTCAATACTTCCTGGTACCAGCACCCATAGAAAAAGTACTAATTATAAAAGTGACATGATTTATTGCAAAGCTGAGATAAACCAGTTGGATGATGCAATAAAGTACCGATAAACAAGTGAATTTATGTAAGCTGTACAGGTTGGGAAAAAACACGGAAGTTTTTAATGCCCTGTATAATACGAACGGTACGTTTTATTGAAAAATTGTTCAAATGAAAGTTGCGGAAAATTTAATTTTCGTCAATAAAGTTCTTATGAGTTGTTGTCATAAACCTTATGGTTTTTGAGTTATGTGCGACAAACTACCATATTGTCGTAGTATGTTGTATTTTATTTAACGCCCTGTATAAGCAAAATGGTTGGTGATATGGAAAAATCTTTCATATAAAAGTTGTAGACATTTATGTGGTCTACAATAAAGTTTATATGAAATTGTTAGGTGAAACACGTAGTTTTTGAGTTATGCATAAAAACAGTTGATGTATGCAGATTTTCATAAATTCAATTTTTAATATTTTTGATGCCCTGTATAGTGAGAATGGTTGATTTTATGAGGAATTGTCTGAGATAAAAGTTATAGGAAATTTTATGGTCTACAATTAGGTTTATATGTTTTGTTGTGATAAATTTTATGGTTTTTGAGTTATGTGCGAAAAACTGCCAAAATGTCGTAGTATGCTGTATTTTATTTGACGCCATGTATAAGCAAAATGGTTGGTGGTATGGAAAAATGTTTCCAGTAAAAGTTGTAGATATTTATGTTGTCTTCAATAAAGTTTTTATGAAATTGTTTGATGAAACATGTAGTTTTTGAGTTATGAGCAAAAACATCTAATATATGCAAATTTTCCTAAAAAAATGTTAAATAAAACGTTGTCGCAATTTTTCGACAACAGTGCAAGAATGTACATTTTTCTCACCTGTATATTAGTCCTTCTCACTTCAATATAAAGCCAATTGTCCGTGGCAAAAGCAATAGCCAACAAAGCGACCGCAATGATGCTCGTAATCGTAGCCAAACTCAAAGTAACAGCGGAACAAGGCATTTTCTCGCAATTTCACACTAAAAAACTCCGGAAAATTCAAGTGTTCATCGTTTTTTGCCCGAAAATCCGCAAAAATCAGGTCGTACTCTGCGTTGAAAGTGGTACTACTATAGCCTCGAGAAGGAACTGGTTTCGGGCCGCGCGCACAAGAAAGTTGAAATAGCTGTTAATTCATTCCGATGCTTGGATGGTTGGCTAAATTCCTACCTGCGATGGTACCGCCCATCAAGGCCAGTACCATCTGGTGGTGGTTCGGTGTACAGCAGTACCTTCGCCATATTGATTAGAATGGTTGCAGATTATGATAGTTCAGCACGTCAGAGTGATTAACAGGAAAACTATGAGGTTTATGATAAAACTTCAAATAAGTTTTTTGAAGAAAAATCAATTTTGAGTAACTTTTATATGAAAGTTTTTTTTATATAATGTACGGTTTTTATTATACAAGGCGCCAAACGATAAAATTGTAAATAAAACTGCAGTTTTTCATCAATTACTCCAAAATCCTGGGGTTTATGTGGAAATTCCTTAGAAGCTTTTTTATAAAGGAGAAAATGTTCTATAACTTTTATAGAAAACATTTTTTCCTAAAATGTACAATAAGTATTATTCAAGGCGTCAAAAAACGTCGCTTTAGAAAAAAATCTGGCAACATTGCAGCTTTTCATAAATTATTGAAAAATCCTGATGTTTATGAGGAAATCGTTAGGGTCCTTTTTTATAGAAGAGAAAATTTCCTATAACTTTCACTGGAAACATTTTTCCATTAGATGTACAATAAGTATTATACAAAGAGTCAAAAAATGTATAAAAAAAAAAAAAACTGGCAACATGGCAGTTTTCCGTGAATTTCGCAAAAATCTTGAGGTTAATGTGAAAATTGTTAAAAGCTTTTTTATAGAGAAGAAAATTTCCTATAACTTTCATTTGAAACATTTTTCCATAAAATGTACACTATGTAATATACAAGGCGTCAAAGAAATTACTAATCTCGAAAACATCACTTTTTCCAAAATAACTAAAAAATCCTGGTGTTTATAGGTGAGTCATTCGGACATTTTTTATAGAAAAAAAAAATGCTCTATAACTTTTATTTAATTTTTTTTTCCGTGAAGTGCATCGTTTTTATTATATTTATTAATTTTATTGACCAACATTCAAGCTGGGTACAGCCAAAGCCTTAGTGTCCCCTTGTCCATGCCATGTCTTGTACAAATTTCTGTTACAAATAATCCTCAGAGTGAGAAAGTAAATACACTCTACCATGGAGAGGAGGGAGAACCCTATAAACAATCCCAGCAGTCCTCCAACGTTGGCCAAGAAGTCGAAAGTACCAAAAAGCCCATTACGCTCTAATGGTATAAAAGTACTGCCTTTGAAGTAGATGAGGAGTTGAGACGAGGACTGTCTGCAAGGAAGAATAACTAAAATATAAAAAATGAAAAATGCAACTTACCCCTCTTCTTTTTGATGATCAAAAGACTCCATTTTCGTGGGCCAGTCATAGTCGCTCTCTGTGATCTCCACGTTGTAGTCCACAGTGTTGCACATGTCGGGACAGTAGCAAAAATAACGAGACAAATTGCTGAAATTGGGCATTTTGTGTTCACCATCATTCTTCATATGCTGGAGGAGGTGCGCCTTCATGTGGAAGTAACTGTGAGTGGCTGTTGTGTTTTTGACGCACTCGTACTGGCCGGTACCACAAATTGGCATTGATTTGTTTCCTTGAAACCAGCAACGTTAATTATAAAGGAAAAATGTCAACTATCTACATAAACAAAAGTGCCACAAGAAAAATAACATAAAATTCGAGATTCTCATACCCAAAAACAAAAATGAGGTGTCACACGTCCTGGTACTGTCAAACCTCGCCTCCTCTCTAAAGAGGTAAAAAGAGGAGGAAATGAGGTTGTGAATATACACTATGAGTGACATATCGTTTTCGAGGTTTTTTGGGTCAAGGATTACGATGGTGATGTTATTTTTGCTCTTACTGTGAAAATAGGAGAATTACTTCAGCTATCTATGTACTTGAAATAGATTTGAGGAAAATAACAGCAAAATCGTGTTCCTCATACCCGAAAACGTCAAAAACGATGTATCGCTCGTCCTAGTAACTGTCAAACCTCGTCCCCTCTCCAAAGAGGTAAAAAGAGGAGGAAATGAGGTTGTAAATAAACACTATGAGTGACATGTGGTTTTTGAGGTTTTTTGGGTCAAGGATTACGATGGTGATGTTATTTTTGCTCTTACTGTGAAAATAGGAGAATTACTTCAGCTATCTATGTAATTGAAATAGATTTGAGGAAAATAACAGCAAAATCGTGTTCCTCATACCCGAAAACGTCGAAAACGATGTATCGCTCGTCCTGGTAACTTTCAAACCTTGTTCTCCTCTCAAAAGAGGTAAAAGGAGAAGGAAATGAGGTTGTAAATAAACACTATGAGTGACATATCGTTTTCGAGGTTTTTTGGGTCAAGGATTACGATGGTGATGTTATTTTTGCTCTTACTGTGAAAATAGGAGAGTTACTCCAGCTATCTATGTACTTGAAATAGATTTAAAGAAAATAACAGCAAAATATCGTGTTCCTCATACCCGAAAACGTCGAAAACGATGTATCGCTCGTCCTGGTCACTTTCAAACCTCGTTCTCCTCTCAAAAGAGGTAAAAAGAGGAGGAAATGAGGTTGTGAATAAACACTATGAGTGACATATTGTTTTCGAGGTTTTTTGGGCCAAGGATTACGATAGTGATGTTATTTTTGCTCTTGCTGTAAAAATAGGAGAGTTACTCCAGCTATCTATGTACTTGAAATAGATTTAAAGAAAATAACAGCAAAATCGTGTTCTTCATACCCGAAAACGTCGAAAACGATGTATCGCGCGTCCTGGTAACTTTCAAATCTTGTTGTCCTCTCAAAAGAGATAAAAAGAGGAGGAAATGAGGTTGTAAATAAACACTATGAGTGACATATCGTTTTCGAGGTTTTATGGGTCAAGGATTACGATGGTGATGTTATTTTTGCACTTACTGTGAAAATAGGAGAGTTACTTCAGCTATCTAAGTACTTGAAATAGATTTAAGGAAAATAACAGCAAAATCGTGTTCCTCATACCCGAAAACGTCAAAAACGATGTATCGCTCGTCCTGGTTACTTTCAAACCTCGTTCTCCTCTCAAAAGAGGTGGAAAGGGGAGAAAATGAGGTTGCAAATAAAATTGTCGAGTAACGTATCGTTTTCGAGGTTTTTTGGGTCAAGGATTACGATAGTGATGTTATTTTTGCTCTTGCTGTAAGAAATAGGAGAGTTACTCCAGCTATCTATGTACTTGAAATAGATTTAAGGAAAATAACAGCAAAATCGTGTTCCTCATACCCGAAAACGTTGAAAACGATGTATCGCTCGTCCTGGTTACTTTCAAACCTCGTTCTCCTCTCAAAAGAGATGGAAAGAGTTGAAAATGAGGTTGCTAATGAAATTGTCGAGTAACGTATCGTTTTTGAGGTTTTTTGGGTCAAGGATTACGATGGTGATGTTATTTTTGTTCTAACTGTAATAATAGGAGAGAAAATTCAGCTATCTATGCACCTGAAACAGTTACTATAGTGTCAATTTTGTGTTCCCCATACCCGGAAACCTCGAAAACGATGTATCGCTCGTCCTGGCGACTTCAGAACACCGTTCTCCTCCGAGAGGAGGCAGAAAGAGGAGGAAATGAGGTTGCAAATGTTCACTACAAGTGACATATCCTTTTCGAGGTTTTTTGACTCAAGGAATTCATTTTTGATGTTAATTTTGCCTTAACTATAATAAAAACAGAAATATGTCAACTATCTACGGAAGTGAACATGCCACAAGAAAAATAACTCGAAATTTGATATCCTCATACCTAAAATACTCGAAAATGAGGTGTCACACGTCCTGGTAACTGTCAAACCACGCCTCCTTCCCAAAGAGGTAAAAAGAGGAGGAAAAGAGGTTGCGAACATATACAACGAGTGACATATCGTTTTCGAGGTTTTTTGGGTCAAGGAATTCAGCTATGATGTTAATTTTGCCCCCACTACGACGACAACGGAAATAAGTCAACTATCTACGGAAGTAAAAGTGCCACAAGAAAAATTACACTAAATTTGAGATCCCCATGCCCAAAAACCTCGAAAACGAGGTGTCACACGTCCTGGTAACTGTCAAACTTCGCCTCCTCTCAAAAGAGGAAGAAAGAGGAGTAGATTACGTTGCAAATATACACCACGAGTGACATATCGTTTTCGAGGTTTCTTGGGTCAAGGAATTCAGCAATGATGTTAATTTTGCCCCCACTATGACGACAACGTAAATAAGTCAACTATCTACGGAAGTAAAAGTGCCACAAGAAAAATTACACTAAATTTAAGATCCTCATATCCAAAAACCTCGAAAACGAGGTGTCACACGTCCTGGTAACTGTCAAACCTCGCCTCCTCTCAAAAGAGGAGGAAATGAGGTTGGAAATGTACACTACGAGTGACATATCGTTTTCGAGGTTTTTTGGGTCAAGGAATTCATTTTTGATGTTAATTTTGCCCTAACTAGAATAACAACGGAAATATGTGGCAGTACTCACGTGGCATAAAAAATTCGACACACCCACAAAGATGCATGGTCAAATTCAGCTGACACTCCAGACGACAATTCAATTGCGAGTACTTGGAAAAGTACTTCAAGCGCATATCAGACTGGAAAAAACACTTTCTCTTGTACATAGAGTACTGTGCCACGTCATCAGCTGTTTGTATAAAGGCGGGGCTTATGGCAGCACTGACGGATTTTTTCAGGGGAATGCGCACGTAGTGGCTGTTGAATGTGGGGAACCTATGGGGGCTGTGCATGATCACCTATATAGGAAAAGTGGTGATAACTCGATAATGTAATGAAAGAAATAATTCTCACCTTATACCCTTGAAAATGTGTACACCTATAATCCAGATCTGTATTATTAATCACCAAATTCACTTGCAGCGCATTTCTCGATCCAGACAGCAAAGCACGTCTTGGATAAGTATTAATTCCAGCTAAATCCGAATATCCAGAGTCAACAGACCAATGGTCAGCTTGCTGATCGTCATAGCTGGCTGGAGCTGGGTCCACATTTTCTCTGGAATATCATCCATGCAGATATCGCCAGGAAAATCTGAAAACTCACGTGGCATTGGTGAACATTTGCTTTTTGCTGAGCATGTTGAAGGAGAAACAAAGACCCTCGTCTGTGTAGAGAGGCTGGAAAATTTCCTGGCACGAAAATTCTTGGCTCATCCAAAAGCATTTGGATAGAAACGGGGGGCTGCCCTTGAATTATACCATATTTTGTGATATTTATTGTGATTTATCGATCCTGGTGAACTCACCTTCTTCATAAACTCATAAAACCCCTCATCAACAGTGGCAACCTTTGGCACTGTATGGTAGTAAACATTGACGTCGCACAACAACGACATAAACTGCAACTTCCTCAACTCCTCCCTGGACAACTCCTCCTTACTCTTCAAGCTAAACGAATAATTGAAATAGTCACTGTAAACCTTGGTTTCTGGACAAATGGTCACAGCTGGAAAGGTGATATCGAAGATGTTCACTTGTTCCGAGCCAAAATTGACGATAATCGGACTTTTTTGCCATTTTTTGAACACCTCCAGCACTACAAAGATGCAAGTGGAGACACTCAGGCAGAAAACAACAGTCCAGCTGATTCTGAAAATTTAACCAAATCCAGACTAGTCATGGATGTGGGATACTCACTTTTCGCACAAGGACCGTTTTTCGCCAATAAACTTCAAGCCATGTATTCCAGTGTGTTCGCAATACTCTCTAAAGTAGCTGCGCAAGTTCTGGAATCTTTTATGTTTTATGTCGGCCATGGTCTGGATCATATCCAGAAATGCCAGTTTTCAAGATGTTTTTATGGATGGGGTGAGATAATTAGTTGATTGGTTGTCCAAGGTGTGGATGATTGATGGGACAGTTGATATTGAAGACGTTGGAGTGTCCGGATGGGGGGTTTTTGGGAGTAAAAGAGGATTAATTGGGGTTTTTCCATCATTTAGATTGTAGGAAATTTTCTTGCCTTCAAAAAAGTTTCTATAAGTTTTTGCCATAAAACTCATACTTTTCGAGTTATATACAAAAATATCCGAACGTGTCTAAGATGCCCCTTTTTCATATGTATACATGATGTCTTATCTCTAAATCCTTCGTCAATTTTAAACCATGAATTTTAGAGATATTTGATTTTGAGGGGTTGCCATTTTCAAACTGCTTGAAATTTTGGCTCGACAATTAAACTCAAGCTACTCTTGAGTATCCTATTTCATAAAAATGATGTCTTATCTCTAAATCCTTTGCAATATTTTAACAAGGAATGTTTAAAGATACCTCTTATTTTGTCATAGTCAAATTTGAGGGGCTGTAATTTTAAAACCGCTTGAGATTTTGACTTGAGTTTTTGACCCAAGGTATAGTCTCAAGCCTCCTCTTTCATACCCTTGATATCCTATCTCTAAATCCTTTGTCATATCTAAACTTGGATTTTTTAAAGATAACTCTTATTGTGTCATGATCAACTTTGAGGAGCTGTCATTTTCAAACTGCTTGAAATTTTGACTTGAATTTTTGACTCAAACTAGTCTCAAGTATCCTCTCTCATATCCATCATGTCTTATCTCTAAATTCTTTGTCATATTTTAACAAGGAATGTTTAAAGATACCTCTTATTTTGTCATAGTCAAATTTGAGGGGCTGTAATTTTCAAACCGCTTGAAATTTTGGCTTGGATTTTTGACCCAAGGTAGTCTCAAGCATCCTCTTTCATATCCATTATGTCTTATCTCTAAATCCTTTGTCATATCTTGAATGGGATTTTTTAAAGATAACTCTTATTTTGTCATGATCAACTTTGAGGAGCTGTCATTTTCCAACTGCTTGAAATTTTGACTTGAATTTTTGACTTAAGGTAGTCTCAAGTATCCTCTCTCATATCCATCATGTCTTATCTCTAAATTCTTTGTCATATTTTAACAAGGAATGTTTAAAGATACCTCTTATTTTGTCATAGTCAACTTTGAGGAGCTGTCATTTTCAAACTGCTTGAAATTTTGACTTGAATTTTTGACTCAAGGTAGTCTCAAGTATCCTCTTTCATATCCATGATGTCTTATCTCTAAATCCTTTGTCATATTTTTAACAAGGAATGTTTAAAGATACCTTTTATTTTGTCATAGTCAAATTTGAGCTGTAATTTTCGAACCGCTTGAAATTTTGACTTGAGTTTTTGACCCAAGGTAGTCTCAAGCATCCTCTTTCATATCAATTATGTCTTATCTTTAAATCCTTTGTCATATCTTAACTAGGATTTTTTAAAGATAACTCTTATTTTGTCATGATCAACTTTGAGGAGCTGTCATTTTCAAACTGCTTGAAATTTTGACTTGAATTTTTGACTCAAGGTAGTCTCAAGTATCCTCTCTCATATCCATCATGTCTTATCTCTAAATCCTCTGTCATATTTTAACAAGGAATGTTTAAAGATAACTCTTATTTTGTCATATTCAAATTTGAGGGGCTGTAATTTTCAAACCGCTTGAAATTTTGACTTGGATTTTTGACCCATGAAGTCTCAAGCATCCTCTTTCATATCCGTTATGTCTAATCTCTAAATCCTTTGTCAAATCTTGACTAGGATTTTTTAAAGATAACTCTTATTTTGTCATGATCAACTTTGAGGAGTTGTCATTTTCAAACTACTTGAAATTTTGACTTGAAGTTTTGACTTAAGGTAGTCTCAAGTATCCTCTCTCATATCCATCATGTCTTATCTCTAAATTCTTTGTCATATTTTAACAAGGAATGTTTAAAGATACCTCTTATTTTGTCATAGTCAAATTTGAGGAGCTGTCATTTTCAAACTGCTTGAAATTTTGGCTTGGATTTTTGACCCAAGGTAGTCTCAAGCATCCTCTTTCATATCCATTATGTCTTATCTCTAAATCCTTTGTCATATCTTGAATGGGATTTTTTAAAGATAACTCTTATTTTGTCATGATCAACTTTGCGGAGCTGTCATTTTTAAACTCAATGTAGTCTCAAACATCCTCTTTCAAATGTATCTTGAATTATCTCTAAATCCGTTGTCCTATTTCAACCAAGAATTTTTTTGAATAACTCTTATTTTCTTATGATGAACTTTGAGGGGCTGTTATTTTCAAACCGCTTGAAAATTTGGATCAAAATTTTTATACAATGCACTCTCAAGTATACTCTTTCATTTCCATAGTGTCTTATCTCTAAATCCTTTGTCATATTTTAACAAGGAATTTTTAGAGATAAAACCATCATATTTAAATTTGAGGGGATGTCATTTTCAAACCGCTTGAAATTTTGGCTTGGATTTTTGACCCAAGGTAGTCTCAAGTATCCTCTTTCATATCCATGATGTCTTATCTCTAAATCCTTTGTCGTATTTTAACAAGGAATGTTTAAAGATACTTCTTATTTTGTCATAGTCAAATTTGAGGGGCTGTAATTTTCAAACTGCTTGAAATTTTGTCTTGGATTTTTGACCCAAGGTAGTCTCAAGCATCCTCTTTCATATCCATTATGTCTTATCTCTAAATCCTTTGTCATATCTTAACTGGGATTTTTTAAAGATAACTCTTATTTTGTCATGATCAACTTTGCGGAGCTGTCATTTTTAAACTGCTTGAAATTTTGGCTTGAATTTTTGACTCAATGTAGTCTCAAACATCCTCTTTCAAATGTATCTTGAATTATCTCTAAATCCGTTGTCCTATTTCAACCAAGAATTTTTTTGAATAACTCTTATTTTCTTATGATGAACTTTGAGGGGCTGTTATTTTCAAACCGCTTGAAAATTTGGATCAAAATTTTTATACAATGCACTCTCAAGTATACTCTTTCATTTCCATAGTGTCTTATCTCTAAATCCTTTGTCATATTTTAACAAGGAATTTTTAGAGATAAAACCATCATATTTAAATTTGAGGGGATGTCATTTTCAAACCGCTTGAAATTTTGGCTTGGATTTTTGACCCAAGGTAGTCTCAAGTATCCTCTTTCATATCCATGATGTCTTATCTCTAAATCCTTTGTCGTATTTTAACAAGGAATGTTTAAAGATACTTCTTATTTTGTCATAGTCAAATTTGAGGGGCTGTAATTTTCAAACTGCTTGAAATTTTGTCTTGGATTTTTGACCCAAGGTAGTCTCAAGCATCCTCTTTCATATCCATTATGTCTTATCTCTAAATCCTTTGTCATATCTTAACTGGGATTTTTTAAAGATAACTCTTATTTTGTCATTATCAACTTTGCGGAGCTGTCATTTTTAAACTGCTTGAAATTTTGGCTTGAATTTTTGACTCAATGTAGTCTCAAACATCCTCTTTCAAATGTATCTTGAATTATCTCTAAATCCGTTGTCCTATTTCAACCAAGAATTTTTTTGAATAACTCTTATTTTCTTATGATGAACTTTGAGGGGCTGTTATTTTCAAACCGCTTGAAAATTTGGATCAACATTTTTATACAATGCACTCTCAAGTATACTCTTTCATTTCCATAGTGTCTTATCTCTAAATCCTTTGTCATATTTTAACAAGGAATTTTTAGAGATAAAATCATCATATTTAAATTTGAGGGGATGTCATTTTCAAACCGCTTGAAATTTTGGCTTGGATTTTTGACCCAAGGTAGTCTCAAGCATCCTCTTTCATATCCATGATGTCTTATCTCTAAATCCTTTGTCATATCTTAACCAGGATTTTTAAAAAATAACTCTTATTCTATCATGATCAACTTTGAGGAGCTGTCATTTTCAAACCGTTTGAAATTTTGACTTCAGTTTTTGACCCACGGTATTCTCAAGCATCCTTTTTTATATAAAAAATGGATTGTCTCTAAATCGTCATTCAAAAATAAGTTACAAAAGCATTTCTTACCGCCTCGACTCAAGACTATCAATTTCAATCCGCTCAAAACCTCAAATCCCATTTTCAAAATTTGTCAAAAAATCCTACCCATTGACCATTTCTGAAGCCCTCCACTCGCCAAACGGCAACGTGATTGTCCGTTTTCTTTCCGTTTCAGTCGCACCGAAACGTTCGACATGGAAAGTGCGCGTCTCCGTGTTCAGCTTCATATTTGACACGTGCGTCATTCAACCGAAAATGTTATTTTGGCATCGCGACGCCTTGGACCGGCGTCGGTTTGGTGCAATCGGGCTTTTGTTGCTTGTTTTTTATTTTGAAGTGGGTGCTCAAGGTATGGTTTGTTGCTTTGTTATGATGGATAAAAAAATGATTTTCTCACAAACCAAAAGAGATGGAGGGGTGATTTTTGCACCAGTGAATTCAGCGTGAAATTATGTTCAAAATTCATTGAAAAATTGTATAGGTTGATTCGGAAAAAATTTCGAAAAAAATTGGATTGAAAATTGACAAATTTTTTTTCAGAACAAAAAAACTTGTATCCACCAAAAATTGATTATCTCAAAAATTTAAAGAGATAGAACGGTGATTTTTGCACCAGTGAATCCAGCGTTAAATTCTCTTCAAATATCATTGAAAAATTGTGAAGGTTTATTTGGAAAAATTTTGAAAAAAATTAGATTGAAAATTGACAAACTTTTTTTCAGAGCAAAAAACATGTATCTACTAAAATTTGATTATCTCAAAAACTAAAAAAGATAGAGCGGTGATTTTTATCCCAGTGAATTCAGCGTTAAATTCTCCTTAGATATCATTGGGAAATTGTGAAAGTTGATTTGAAAAAATATTTAAAAAAATTAGATTGAAAATTGACAAACTTTTTTTCAGAGCAAAAAACATGTATCTACTAAAATTTGATTATCTCAAAAACTAAAAAAGATAGAGCGGTGATTTCTACCCCAGGGAATTCAGCGTTAAATTCTCCTTAGATATCATTGGAAAATTGTGAAAGTTGATTTGAAAAAATATTTGAAAAAATTAGATTGAAAATTGACAAACTTTTTTTCGGAGCAAAAAACTTGTATCTACTAAAAATTGATTATCTCATAAACTAAAAGAGATAGAGCGGTGATTTTTGCACCAGTGAATCCAGCGTTAAATTCTCCTTAGATATCATTGGAAAATTGTGAAAGTTGATTTGAAAAAATATTTAAAAAAATTAGATTGAAAATTGACAAACTTTTTTTCGGAGCAAAAAACTTGTATCTACTAAAAATTGATTATCTCAAGAACTAAAAACGATAGAGTGGTGATTTTTACACTAGTGAATTCAGCGTTAAATTCTCCTTAAATATCATTGGAAAATTGTAAAGGTTGATTTGGAAAAATTTTGAAAAAAATAAGATTGAAAATTGTCAAACTTTTTTTCGGAGCAAAAAACTTGTATCTACTAAAAATTGATTATCTCAAAAACTAAAAGAGATAGAGCGGTGATTTTTACACCAGTGAATTCAGCGTTAAATTCTCCTCAAATATCATTGGAAAATTGTAAAGGTTGATTTGGAAAAATTTTGAAAAAAATAAGATTGAAAATTGTCAAACTTTTTTTCGGAGCAAAAAACTTGTATCTACTAAAAATTGATTATCTCAAAAACTAAAAAAGATAGAGCGGTGATTTTTACACCAGTGAATTCAGCGTTAAATTCTCCTTAAATATCATTGGAAAATTGTAAAGGTTGATTTGGAAAAATTTTGAAAAAAATAAGATTGAAAATTGTCAAACTTTTTTTCGGAGCAAAAAACTTGTATCTACTAAAAATTGATTATCTCAAAAACTAAAAAAGATAGAGCGGTGATTTTTACACCAGTGAATTCAGCGTTAAATTCTCCTTAAATATCATTGGAAAATTGTAAAGGTTGATTTGGAAAAATTTTGAAAAAAATAAGATTGAAAATTGTCAAACTTTTTTTCGGAGCAAAAAACTTGTATCTACTAAAAATTGATTATCTCAAAAACTTAAAAAGATAGAGCGGTGATTTTTACACCAGTGAATTCAGCGTTAAATTCTCCTTAAATATCATTGAAAAATTGTAAAGGTTGATTTGGAAAAATTTTGAAAAAAATTAGATTGAAAATTGACTTTTAAAAATCAATCAATAAAACTTGATTATCTCACTAACCAAAAGAGCTAGAGACGTGAATTTTGCACCAGATAATTCAACATAAAACCATCTACAAAACTCGAAAACAAACTATTTACAAATTTATCAAATTCCAAGCAACGTTGTGTCATCAAGTGCGATTATTATGTTGATTAACTTGAACTCGGCAAAGTTCAAATCCATTAACGTTCATCCAGAGATGCGCGTTAGTGGACGCAGTCTGGAAATCCAATTTTTTTTCATTTCAATTCAAATTGCCTACATTCATTAATTATTAATTGTGCAACTTGCGCTTTGCATATGTTAATTTTATAATAACAACAAATTGCAGTTATTAGATTGTTATCGGGAAGGGTATCAGACTTGACCTAAGCCTATTTGTCGATGATATTATTGTCGATTGTTTATTGATATTTCAACAGTCAAAACTGGCCTTGAAGACTTGAAAAATATCGTCAAATTCGGGTTTTTTGACCCTCCCAGTCATTTTTTTTCATATCTAGGTGCCCCTAAGGGCCCCAAAATGCAAAACGTGCGTCTGCAAAAATTCATAAGCAATAAAAGCAAACGACCAATGCAATGGTAATAGCAAAGTGAGCAGTTAAGTGAGCATTTTATATTCCAGCTCTCCCACAATATGTTAAACAAATGTTAATGTCGCCGGATAACTCGACTTGTTTAGTGTTTCGTTACTGGGAATTAAATATTTATCATTGCATTTGCGTGGTACGATTGCGATTAATTAAAATTCTACCCCCTTCCCTCTTTATGGTACTAAACAGTACCAGCATATCTAATCGTGGCTTAATAAATCGATCTGGTTATTATTGAGAGATTGTTTTATTTGTTTGTCGTGTGGGCAGCAACAACTTCTCGTTACGAAACACGTTATTATACAGGAGAGGTCGTTAATTGATTTGCCTATTTCTATGCGCGAACGGATTATGAACGGGTACTTTGTATGCATGTCTTTTCAGTACTGTTAGGCTGCAAGTACGGAAAAAAACACAAATCACTTTATGGTGTTTATCTCGGAATCTATCAAAGATATCAAAAAACTTTACATAACATTTTTTAAAGACAAGAAAATTTCCTGTAACTTTTGTACAGACACTTTTTGCATTGCGTCGAGTGTTTTTTGTATACAGGTCGACAAAAATGTTCATTTTGATTTTTCGGAAATTTGACCTCATTACACTTTATGGTAAATATCACCAGAACTATGGGATTAATCAAAAATCTCTATATAAACTTTTCTGAAGAAAAAAAGATGATCTACAACATTTATTTGAAAAGATTTTCTGTGAAATCAACTGTTGTCCCTTTACAAAGTCCCAAAGTATGTCAATTTTTGAAATATCAATTTCTTAAAAAAAAAAATCATCATAGCACTCTATGGCAAATATTTCAAAAACTATGAAGTATAGAAGAAAATTGTTCATAAGTTTTTTGTACACAAGAAAATTGTCTATAACTGTTATTTGAAGACTTTGATAACACAGTGGATCATTTTTTGTATACAGGTCGACAAAAAAGTTTATTTTGTTTTTTCGGAAATTTGACCTCATTACACTTTATGGTAAATATCACCAAAACTATGGGATTAATCAAACATCTCTATATCAACATTTCTGAAGAGAAAAAGATTATCTACAACATTTATTTGAAAAGATTTTCTGTGAAATCAACTATTTTCCCTTTACAAAGTCCCAAAGTATGTCAATTTTTGAAATATCAATTTCTTAAAAAAAAAAAAAATCATAGCACTCTATGGCAAATATTTCAAAAACTATGAAGTATAGAAGAAAATTGTTCATAAGTTTTTTGTACACAAGAAAATTGTCTATAACTTTTATTTGAAGACTTTGATAACACAGTGGATCATTTTTTGTATACAGGTCGACAAAAAAGTTTATTTTGTTTTTTCGGAAATTTGACCTCATTACACTTTATGGTAAATATCACCAGAACTATGGGATTAAACAAAAATCTCTATATAAACTTTTCTGAAGAAAAAAAGATGATCTACAACATTTATTTGAAAAGATTTTCTGTAAAATCAACTATTTTCCCTTTACAAAGTCCCAAAGTATGTCAATTTTTAAAATATCAATTTCCTTAAAAAAAAATAATCAGAGCACTCTATGGTAAATATTTCAAAAACTATGACGTATAAAGAAAAATTGTATAAAAGATTTTTGTACTCAAGAAAATTGTCTATAGCTTTTATTTGAAGACCTTGATCACACAGTGGACCATTTTTTGTATACAGGTCGGCAAAAGAGTTCATTTTGTTTGTTCGGAAATTTGACCTCATTACACTTTATGGTAAATATCACCAAAACTATGGGATTAATCAAAAATCTCTATATGAACTTTTCTGAAGAAAAAAAGATGATCTACAACATTTATTTGAAAAGATTTTCCGTAAAATCAACTATTTTCCCTTTACAAAGTCCCAAAGTATGTCAATTTTTAAAATATCAATTTCCTTAAAAAAAAATAATCATAGCACTCTATGGCAAATATTTCAAAAACTATGAATTATAGAAGAAAATTGTTAATAAGTTTTTTGTACACAAGAAAATTGTCTATAACTTTTATTTGAAGATTTTAATCACACAGTGGACCATTTTTTGTGTACAGGTCGGCAAAAAAGTTCATTTTGTTTTTTCGGAAATTTGACCTCATTGCACTTTATGGTAAATATCACCAAAACTATGGGATTAATCAAAAATCTCTATATGAACTTTTCTGAAGAAAAAAAGATGATCTACAACATTTATTTGTAAAGTTTGTCTGTGAAATCAACTATTCTCCCTATACAGGGTCCCAAAGTATGTCAATTTTTAAAATATTAATTTCCTATGGCAAAAATTTCCAAAACAATGAGGTATTCAGGAAAATCAACAAGATCAATTTCAAACTGAATTTCTTCCCAATTCTCCAAGGAAGTTCTGGTTATTTTTTCACATAATTATAGGAAATTTCCTCCTCTTTGATGTGGTACCACTGCAACACCTCAGTTTCTATTGGTTTTCCTGCTATAACAAGGAAAATGAGATCCCTATCAACAAGATTAATTTCAAAGTGAATTTTCATCGCAATTTTCCAAAAAAATGTTTGGTAATTTTTCCATATTATTACGGGAAATATGGGAAATGGTTCTTCTGTTATAACAAGGAAATATACAGGGTGTCAAAAATAACCGAAACATTTCCCTTTCAGACTTGATGTGCTGCACCCACACTACAGGAACATGCCGGAAAACCTGCGAAAACGTAAGTACCTCTTATCACTCATTGCCAATTTACAATGTAAACTTTAAAATAACCATTGGGCCAAAAATAAACCGTAAAACAAGATCAAAGAATGAAAATTGGCGACACTCGAATATGGCCGCGTGCCAAACTGGTTTATTTCTGTTGCGCAAAACGTACAACTTTTCCAGAGTTGAAATTTTTGGTACCATCAAGAAAATATGTGTGTGGCTATTTACAGATGCACCAAACGTAAATCTACAGGACGTCGTCGATTTCCGGCTGAATACTATGCATGTAAAAATAGGCTTTGTCCATTCAAATGTTAGTTTATCGTCCAGATGTTTGTTTTGGCTGGAATGACCTAATTGGCTTGATTGAGTTTTTAATTGGTCGTAATACAATTTCGATTTGGTAAATATTTCGATTAGTGTGGAGTGTTTGTTTTGGTTTGGGAATTTCAAACAGTCGTTTATGAGTTTATAAACTCAATATCCATTGATCATATCGATTTGGTTTTTGCACCAGTGAATTCTGCATAAAATTCTCTACAAATGTCACTGATCAAATATACAGGGTGTAGGGGGAAATTTGGGAGAAATCATTGGTCAAAGTTGGACTTGGCTTTTAGATTAAATTCATCAAAAACTACATTGTTTCATTAAAAAATTCATAAATCAAGATCCGTTGAAGATATCGATCTGATTTTTGCATCAGTGAATTCTGCATGAAATTTTCTACAAATATCACTGATCAAATATACAGGGTGTAGGGGGAAATTTGGGAGAAATCATTGGTCAAAGTTGGACTTGGCTTTTAGATTAAATTAATCAAAAACTACATTGTTTCATTAAAAAACTCATAAATCAAGATCCGTTGAAGATATCGATCTGATTTTTGCATCAGTGAATTCTGCATGAAATTCTCTACAAATGTCACTGATCAAATATACAGGGTGTAGGGGGAAATTTGGGAGAAATCATTGGTCAAAGTTGGACTTGGCTTTTAGATTAAATTAATCAAAAACTACATTGTTTCATTAAAAAACTCATAAATCAAGATCCGTTGAAGATATCGATCTGATTTTTGCATCAGTGAATTCTGCATGAAATTTTCTACAAATATCACTGATCAAATATACAGGGTGTAGGGGGAAATTTGGGAGAAATCATTGGTCAAAGTTGGACTTGGCTTTTAGATTAAATTAATCAAAAACTACATTGTTTCATTAAAAAACTCATAAATCAAGATCTGTTGAAGATATCGATCTGATTTTTGCATCAGTGAATTCTGCATGAAATTTTCTACAAATATCACTGATCAAATATACAGGGTGTAGGGGGAAATTTGGGAGAAATCATTGGTCAAAGTTGGACTTGGCTTTTAGATTAAATTAATCAAAAACTACATTGTTTCATTAAAAAACTCATAAATCAAGATCCGTTGAAGATATCGATCTGATTTTTGCATCAGTGAATTCTGCATGAAATTTTCTACAAATATCACTGATCAAATATACAGGGTGTAGGGGGAAATTTGGGAGAAATCATTGGTCAAAGTTGGACTTGGCTTTTAGATTAAATTAATCAAAAACTACATTGTTTCATTAAAAAACTCATAAATCAAGATCCGTTGAAGATATCGATCTGATTTTTGCATCAGTGAATTCTGCATGAAATTCTCTACAAATGTCACTGATCAAATATACAGGGTGTAGGGGGAAATTTGGGAGGAATCTTTGGTCAAAGTTGGACTTACTTTTAGATTAAATTTATCAAAAACTACATTGTTTCATTAAAAAACTCATAAATCAAGATCCGTTGAAGATATCGATCTGATTTTTGCATCAGTGAATTCTGCATGAAATTTTCTACAAATATCACTGATCAAATATACAGGGTGTAGAGGGGAAATTTGGGAGAAATCATTGGTCAAAGTTGGACTTGGCTTTTAGATTAAATTAATCAAAAACTACATTGTTTCATTAAAAAACTCATAAATCAAGATCCGTTGAAGATATCGATCTGATTTTTGCATCAGTGAATTCTGCATGAAATTTTCTACAAATATCACTGATCAAATATACAGGGTGTAGGGGGAAATTTGGGAGAAATCATTGGTCAAAGTTGGACTTGGCTTTTAGATTAAATTAATCAAAAACTACATTGTTTCATTAAAAAACTCATAAATCATCCGTTGAAGATATCGATCTGATTTTTGCATCAGTGAATTCTGCATGAAATTCTCTACAAATGTCACTGATCAAATATACAGGGTGTAGGGGGAAATTTGGGAGGAATCTTTGGTCAAAGTTGGACTTACTTTTAGATTAAATTTATCAAAAACTACATTGTTTCATTAAAAAACTCATAAATCAAGATCCGTTGAAGATATCGATCTGATTTTTGCATCAGTGAATTCTGCATGAAATTTTCTACAAATATCACTGATCAAATATACAGGGTGTAGGGGGAAATTTGGGAGAAATCATTGGTCAAAGTTGGACTTGGCTTTTAGATTAAATTAATCAAAAACTACATTGTTTCATTAAAAAACTCATAAATCATGATCCGTTGAAGATATCGATCTGATTTTTGCATCAGTGAATTCTGCATGAAATTTTCTACAAATATCACTGATCAAATATACAGGGTGTAGGGGGAAATTTGGGAGAAATCATTGGTCAAAGTTGGACTTGGCTTTTAGATTAAATTCATCAAAAACTACATTGTTTCATTAAAAAATTCATAAATCAAGATCCGTTGAAGATATCGATCTGATTTTTGCATCAGTGAATTCTGCATGAAATTCTCTACAAATGTCACTGATCAAATATACAGGGTGTAGGGGGAAATTTGGGAGGAATCTTTGGTCAAAGTTGGACTTTACTTTTAGATTAAATTTATCAAAAACTACATTGTTTCATTAAAAAATTTATTAATCAAGATCCGTTGAAGATATCGGTCTGATTCTTGCACTAGTGAATTTTGCATGAAATTCTCTACAAATGTCACTGATCAAATATACAGGGTGTAGGGGGAAATTTGGGAGGAATCTTTGGTCAAAGTTGGACTTTACTTTTAGATTAAATTTATCAAAAACTACATTGTTTCATTAAAAAATTCATAAATCAAGATCCGTTGAAGATATCGATCTGATTTTTGCATCAGTGAATTCTGCATGAAATTCTCTACAAATGTCACTGATCAAATATACAGGGTGTAGGGGGAAATTTGGGAGGAATCTTTGGTCAAAGTTGGACTTTACTTTTAGATTAAATTTATCAAAAACTACATTGTTTCATTAAAAAATTTATTAATCAAGATCCGTTGAAGATATCGGTCTGATTCTTGCACTAGTGAATTTTGCATGAAATTCTCTACAAATGTCACTGATCAAATATACAGGGTGTAGGGGGAAATTTGGGAGGAATCTTTGGTCAAAGTTGGACTTTACTTTTAGATTAAATTTATCAAAAACTACATTGTTTCATTAAAAAATTCATAAATCAAGATCCGTTGAAGATATCGATCTGATTTTTGCATCAGTGAATTCTGCATGAAATTCTCTACAAATGTCACTGATCAAATATACAGGGTGTAGGGGGAAATTTGGGAGGAATCTTTGGTCAAATTTGGACTTGGCTTTTAGATAACATTTATCAAAAACCACATTGTTTCATTAAAAAATTTATATATCATGATTCGTTGAAGATATCGATCTGATTTTTGCACCAGTGAATTCTGCATGAAATTTTCTACAAACATCACTGATCAAATATACAGGGTGTAGGGAGAAATTTGGGAGGAATCTTTGGTCAAAGTTGGACTTGACTTTTAGATTAAATTTATCAAAAACTACATTGTTTCATTAAAAAAATTATAAATCATGATCCGTTGAAGATATCGATCTGATTTTTGCACCAGTGAATTCTGCATAAAATTATCTACAAATGTCACTGATCAAATATACAGGGTGTAGGGGGAAATTTGGGAGGAATCTTTGGTCAAAGTTGGACTTAGCTTTTAGATTAAATTTATCAAAAACTACATTGTTTCATTAAAAAAATTATAAATCATGATCCGTTGAAGATATCGATCTGATTTTTGCATCAGTGAATTCTGCATGAAATTCTCTACAAATATCACTGATCAAATATACAGGGTGTAGAGGGAAATTTGGGAGGAATCTTTGTCCAAAGTTGGACTTTACTTTTAGATTAAATTTATCAAAAACTACATTGTTCCATTAAAAAATTTATAAATCATGATCCGTTGAAGATATCGATCTGATTTTTGCACCAGTGAATTCTGCATGAAATTTTCTACAAACATCACTGATCAAATATACAGGGTGTAGGGGGAAATTTGGGAGGAATCTTTGGTCAAACTTGGACTTAGCTTTTAGATTAAATTTATCAAAAACTACATTGTTTCATTAAAAAATTCATAAATCAAGATCCGTTGAAGATATCGATCTGATTTTTGCACCAGTGAATTCTGCATGAAATTTTCTACAAACATCACTGATCAAATATACAGGGTGTAGGGAGAAATTTGGGAGGAATCTTTGGTCAAAGTTGGACTTGACTTTTAGATTAAATTTATCAAAAACTACATTGTTTCATTAAAAAAATTATAAATCATGATCCGTTGAAGATATCGATCTGATTTTTGCACCAGTGAATTCTGCATAAAATTATCTACAAATGTCACTGATCAAATATACAGGGTGTAGGGGGAAATTTGGAAGGAATCTTTGGTCAAAGTTGGACTTTACTTTTAGATTAAATGCATCAAAAACTACATTGTTTCATTAAAAAAATTATTAATCATGATCCGTTGAAGATATCGATCTGATTTTTGCATCAGTGAATTCTGCATGAAATTTTCTACAAATTCCACTGATCAAATATACAGGGTGTAGGGGGAAATTTGGTAGAAATCATTGGTCAAAGTTGGACTTGGCTTTTAGATTAAATTCATCAAAAACTACATTGTTTCATTAAAAAATTTATAAATCATGATCCGTTGAAGATATCGATCTGATTTTTGCACCAGTAAATTTTGCATGAAAAACTGATCTTGTAGTCAATCCATTACATAGTAAACCCACCCCAAGACCGTCAATCACGCAACCCATATCCCCTCATTAGAAATGCACAAAGGGTCCAAAGACATTCTGCCATGCAAAAGGAAGACACTGGACAATCATATTGATGGTACAAACAGTCACAGTGTGCATTCTAATGTCCGTGTCGCATTGCTTCATTAATATTTATCACCCGGCCGTTGCCCATTTCAATGTCTTTGCTCATAAACAGCGATTTATGGCTGATGTGGTTACATTGTGTTAAATATGTCAAAAACTGTCGAATTTATCAAAAATGCAATTTTCATATAGCATGTACAGGGGGTTTTTAATTTCATCAACAAAAATAGACTTTTAATACCTATAATCTCTTCCGCTATCCGATCGTCATGATTTCTCAATTATAGTCCTGAGGATGAGCAACGTTTTGTCACGGCCCATGTTATTTGTGGCCACGGAGTTATTTTCGAACAAGTCGAAAGATTAATCGCTACAACTTCCTTCTTTATTGGTTGATAAGGTTACACGATGGCTGTGTATACGAGGAAAACGATATCAATTTTTTACTCGTCGCTGATAAAACATGTGGTTTGGAATGTGTTGGAGAGGTTTGGTGTTGGAAGTTGATATTTCATTTTTTGTCAAGACAAATAATGTACATTTTTGTCTTTGTTGTTTGTTTTGTTGAGTACCATATTTTTTTTATTTATCTCGTTTAATTTAGCAAAAATCCTTGAGTGACAATGATATATTAAAAAGAAGTATTTGAGCTATGACTTGTTCAAATTTGAAGTTGATAACCATGTTAGTTAAGTTTTGACAGCTCTCCAAAGTCGTATAAAAAAAATTGAAAAAATAGGATTTCACAAATAAATTCATCACGTAGAATTTAGTGAGAATGCTTGGGTTTTGACAATGATTAATTGAAAAGAAGTATTTGAGCTATGACTTCTCCAAATTTGAAGTTGATAACTCTATTAGTTAAGTTTTTGCAGCCCTCCAAAGTCATAACAAGAGAAAATTGAATTTTACAAATAAATTCATCACGTCGCCGCTATACCCTGTATATTTCATTGATGATATTTGTAGAACATTTCATGCAGAATTCACTGGTGTAAAAGTCAGATCGATATCTTCAACGGATCTTGATTTATAAATTTTTTAATAAAACAATGAAGTTTTTGATAAATTAAATCTAAAAGCTAAGTCCAACTTTGACCAAAGATTCCTCCCAAATGTCCCCCTACACCCTGTATATTTGATCAGTGATATTTGTAGAAAATTTCATGCAGAATTCACTGGTGCAAAAATCAGATCGATATCTTCAACGGATCATGATTTATAAATTTTTTAATGAAACAATGTGGTTTTTGATAAATGTAATCCAAAAGTCAAGTCCAACTTTGACCAAAGATTCCTCCCAAATGTCCCCCTACACCCTGTATATTTGATCAGTGATATTTGTAGAAAATTTCATGCAGAATTCACTGGTGCAAAAGTTAGACCGATATCTTCAACGGATCATGATTTATAATTTTTTTAATGAGACAATGTGGTTTTTGATAAATGTAATCTAAAAGCCAAATCCAACTTTGACCAAACATTCCTCCCAAATTTCTCCCTACACCCTGTATATTTGATCAGTGATATTTGTAGAAAATTTCATGCAGAATTCACTGGTGCAAAAGTCAGATCGATATCTTCAACGGATCACGATTTCTAATTTTTTTAATGAAACAATGTAGTTTTTGATAAATGTAATCTGAAAGCCTAGTCCAAGTTTGACCAAAGATTCCTCCCAAATTTCCTCCTACACCCTGTATATTTGATCAGTGATATTTGTAGAAAATTTCATGCAGAATTCACTGGTGCAAAAGTCAGATCGATATCTTCAACGGATCATGATTTATAAATTTTTTAATGTAACAATGTGGTTTTTGATAAATGTAATCTAAAAGTCAAGTCCAACTTTGACCAAAGATTCCTCCCAAATTTCCCAATACACTCTGTATATATTTGATCAGTGATATTTGTAGAAAATTTCATGCAGAATTCACTGGTGCAAGAATCAGACCGATATCTTCAACGAGTGTTGATTTATGAATTTAAAACACACAGAAACTCCGTATATTTTCAAATAGACAATTCCACAGTGAATTATTCAAGCAAACAAGCATTATTTGCATCAGAACATCGCAGCCAACCAAACCTAAATTATGATCCCCCTCACGACACGTTCTTGCCCAGCGGGGACCGCACACCCTGTAGAGCGTGCACGCCGTGCCTTACCACTCATTGTTTTCCATTCAAGCGACAATATTTTCGAAATTTTTATTTTTAAAACCGCTTTGATCGTCGCCCCGTTACGAAAATTATGTTTATTTTAACGCAGATTAAAAATATACTTTATGCTCGATGAAAAAATGTAAAATGCAGATATCACGTAAAATTGAACTTTGCCTCGGGCGCCAAACTTGAGTCATTTTGATTTCTGTCAATGATCATTCAATCTTCATCAATTTCTCCATAATTTTCCACAAGAATCACCAACATCTATCAATAAATAGATTTACGGAGGGCATTTGAAGTTTTCCTCGGGCGCCAAACTTTGCCATTCTCAACCTATCTTTATCAATTTCACAATAAATTATCGAAAAAAACACCAAAATCCATCAATAAATAAAATCAATATGAGCAATTGAAGTTTTCCTCGGGCGTCATTTTTCAACAAAGCTCTTTTTTGTCAACGTTTATTGAATCTTCATCAATTTCTCTACAAATTGCCGCAAAAATCTCCGAAATCCATCAATAAATAAGGAAACTACAAGCGATAGAAGTTTGCCTCGGGCGCCAAATTTTGCCATTTTCAACAAAAGTCGTTTTTTATCAAGGAACATCCAATCTTCATCAATTTATCTATGAACTGCCGCAAAAATCAACAAAATCCATCAATAAATAAATGAATTATGAGCAATTGAAGTTTTCCTCGGGCGCCAAACTTTGCTGTTTTTAACTAAACTTGTTTTTTTGTCAATATTGGTCATTAATTTATCTACAAATATCCGCAACAATCACCAACATCTATCAATAAATAAAGAAACTACGTGTAATTGAAGTTTGCCTCGGGCGCCAATTCCTATCCAACAATAATCAATTTTTATTTTTCATTTTCAGATTTCCCTTGTACAACTGGCCGGAGATTTAAATTTGAGACACAGCCTTGTGTCACAAGTGCAACAGTTTTGTTCACCCCAATTGGTGAGTTACAAGTGGTACCACTTGAAAGGGACGATAAATTTTGAGTTGGAACAGATGGTGTGTTTGTGACATTTGTGACAAATTGTGCTTTTTTAGCTTTTGAGTGCGAGGGTTATGTTTTATGTCTATTAGTGCCGACTTTTATAAACATTTATTTTAAAGCATTTTGTGTCCATTTAAGCAAGGTTTTTTTCAAAAAAAAAATTGACGCTCCCTGTATATATTTTTGGTGATTGATTGACTCCAAATTCAAGCTATCATACTACTTTTTAAATAACACATTCCCGCCTCGTTTACAAAATGTCAAAAACACAATTTAAAACCCTGTCACGAACAAAAAAAATCCCACCATATGGTACAACAAAAACAAAAAACCCATGTAAAATACGATGTGATTCGTGAAATAAAGCTTCCTATTAATATCTCGAAATGACATCTATATGTGTCGGGTACCTGCTGTTTTCGGACACCCGAACAAGTCAAACATTTTGAAATTTTCCAAAAATGATTTTTATTGCAGGTCGCCTTTTGGGATTGCCTCAATGCCACCATCAATGGTAAGATTTTTCGAATTTTAATTAAACCAAAAAACCAGCACATAAATCCGCCACTCGGTTATCTTGCCCGGAGCGGTGTTAATCAGGAGAACCAACATGGGAGCTTTACCATTCATTTTTTTGTTTTTCTTATGGGTCTGCTCATTAAGGGCTTTGCTGGTGCAAGTTCATTTTTTTTATTATTGGTGAATTGAGCCTATATTTCAAAAGCAGATTGATTGAAAGACAATCAATTTTATATAAAAAAGTTTTTTGGATCTTCGCTCTAACGTGGATGGTTTGTGAGAAACAGACCCCTGAACAAAAAAATCATCTATGTAAAGTGAAATTTTCTGTTTTTGATCACAATTCAAAAACTATTGATCTGAGTGAAAAAATCAATAAAATAAAATCAAAGACAATCAAATTGTCTATAAAAAAGTCCCATAAATTATACCTCTATCTTTGGTAGTTCGTCAGATACAGGGTTGGAAAAAAACCATCATTACTCATATTGAAATTTGAGACACTCTCCTACATTTTCGTCAATATTTCGAAAACTATCAAATTTCTCAACAAATATCAAGATAGGAAAATTAAAGCCCACAAGTTAACCTACAAAAAACCTCCAGCCATATTTTCTCTTACATCAATTGTTGATGAGGTACAAATAAAAAAATTAAAATACAAAATAATTTTACACGCAGACATGTCTCGCGGTGACACCTGGTCAGGCCGCCCCTGCTGCCCTCTAACGCACAGCGAAAACTGCCGCCGCGCATGCGTCACTGCCACGTCATCAGACGACCTGTTGCGCAGCTGCAGATCAAGCGACGAAATTTCCTTTTTCGATTGCATCAACAAGCAACAAACGGGCGAGGATTGTTGCGCAGCTGCGCGCAGTGAAGAGTGCTTGGACGTGTGCAGAGAAATATTCCGCAGTCACGTGACCCCGGATAAAATCCAAAGACAACGTCTGAAGAAAGAGTGCGAAGTTGGCAGTCCCAAGGTCATTGGGTGTGTCAAAGAATTGGTTAAAGTGACACCTGCTGAGAAATTTGGCGATAAGTGTGAGTAATTGAGTTTATACTTAATGAGGTAATTGGGGGTTAAGTTTGGTTAGTTTCGGTTAGTTTTTAACAAGATGGGTTAGTCTGAGTCAGTTTTTGTCAAGTTTGAGAGGGGTGTTGCAGAAGTACATTTTTAATTAAAAGTGATGTATAGTTTTTGAGGTTTTTGGGGTCAAAGAATAATGTCAATTTTTTCATAACTAAAATAACAACAAACATATGTAATCAATCTGCGTAAGTTTGAGTGCCACGAGATAAATGACATCAAATTCGAGATCCTCATACCCAAAATCCTCGAAAATGAGGTATCACACTTCCTGGTTACTTTAAAACCACGTCCTCCTACCAAAAGAGGTTGTAAGAGGAGGAAATCAGGTTGCAAATGTACACTACGAGTGGCATATCGTTTTTGTGGTTTCTTGGGTCAAGGAACTCATTTATGATGTTAATTTTGTCCTAACTATAATAACAACGAAAATATGTCATCTACCTACGTAAGTAAAAGTGCCACAAGTAAAATAACATCAAATTCGAAATCCTCATACCCAAAAACCCCGAAAACGAGGTATCACTCTTCCTGGTAAGTTAAAAACTACGTCCTCCTACCTAAAGAGGTTGTAAGAGGAGGAAATGAGGTTGCAAATGTACACTACGAGTGACATATCGTTTTCGAGGTTTTTTCGGTCAAGGAATTCATTTATGATGTTGATTTTGCCCTAAATATAATAACAACGAAAATATTTCACCCACCTACTTGAGTTAAAGTGCCACAAAAAAAAATAACATCAAATTCGAAATCCTCATACCCAAAAAACCCGAAAACGCGGTATCAAACTTCCTGGTAGCTTTAAAACCACGTCCTCCTACCAAAAGAGGTTGTAAGAGGAGGAAATTAGGTTGCAAATGTACACTACGAGTGGCATATCGTTTTCGTGGTTTTTTGGGTCAAGGAACTCTTTTATGATGTTAATTTTGTCCTAACCATAATAACAACGAAAATATTTCACCTACCTACTTGAGTAAAAGTGCCACAAAAAAAAAATAACATCAAATTTGAGATCCTCATACACAAAAACCCCGAAAACGAGGTATCAAACTTCCTGGTAGCTTCAAAACCACGTCCTCCTACCAAAAGAGGTTGTAGGAGGAGGAAATGAGGTTGCAAATGTACACTACGAGTGACATATCGTTTTCGAGGTTTTTTGGGTCAAGGAATTCATTCATGTTGTTAATTTTGTCCCAACTATAATAACAACGAAAATATGTCACCTAGGTACCTACGTAAGTAAAAGTGACACAAGAAAAATAACATCAAATTCGAAATCCTCATACCCAAAAACCTCGAAAACGAGGTATCAAACTTCCTGGTAACTTTAAAACCACGTCCTCCTACCAAAAAAGGTTGTAAGAGGAGGAAATGAGGTTGCAAATGTACACTTAGAGTGACATATCGTTTTCGAGGTTTTTTGGGTCAAGGAATTCATTCATGTTGTTAATTTTGTCCCAACTATAATAACAACGAAAATATGTCACCTACCTACGTAAGTAAAAGTGACACAAGAAAAATAACATCAAATTCGAAATCCTCATACCCAAAAACCTCGAAAACGAGGTATCAAACTTCCTGGTAACTTTAAAACCACGTCCTCCTACCAAAAAAGGTTGTAAGAGGAGGAAATGAGGTTGCAAATGTACACTATGAGTGACATATCGTTTTCGAGGTTTTTTGGGACAAGGAATTCATTTATGATGTTAATTTTGCCCTAACTATAATAACAACGAAAATATTTCACCTACCTAGTTAAGTAAAAGTGCCACAAAAAAAATAACATCAAATCTGAGATCCTCAGACACAAAAACCTCGAAAACGAGGTATCAAACTTCCTAGTAACTTTGAAACCACGTCCTCCTACCAAAAGAGGTTGTAAGAGGAGGAAATGAGGTTGCAAATGTACACTACGAGTGACATATCGTTTTCGAGGTTTTTTGGGTCAAGGAATTCATTCATGTTGTTAATTTTGTCCCAACTATAATAACAACGAAAATATGTCACCTACCTACGTAAGTAAAAGTGACACAAGAAAAATAACATCAAATTCGAAATCCTCATACCCAAAAACCTCGAAAACGAGGTATCAAACTTCCTGGTAACTTTAAAACCACGTCCTCCTACCAAAAAAGGTTGTAAGAGGAGGAAATGAGGTTGCAAATGTACACTATGAGTGACATATCGTTTTCGAGGTTTTTTGGGACAAGGAATTCATTTATGATGTTAATTTTGCCCTAACTATAATAACAACGAAAATATTTCACCTACCTAGTTAAGTAAAAGTGCCACAAAAAAAATAACATCAAATCTGAGATCCTCAGACACAAAAACCTCGAAAACGAGGTATCAAACTTCCTAGTAACTTTGAAACCACGTCCTCCTACCAAAAGAGGTTGTAAGAGGAGGAAATGAGGTTGCAAATGTACACTACGAGTGACATATCGTTTTCGAGGTTTTTTGGGTCAAGGAATTCATTTATGATGTTAATTTTGCCCTAACTATAATAACAACGAAAATATTTCACCTACCTACTTGAGTAAAAAGTGCCACAAAAAAAAAATAACATCAAATTTGAGATCCTCATACCCAAAAACCCCGAAAACGAGGTATCAAACTTCCTGGTAACTTTAAAACCACGTCCTCCCACCAAAAGAGGTTGTAGGAGGAGGAAATGAGGTTGCAAATGTACACTACGAGTGACATATCGTTTTCGAGGTTTTTTGGGTCAAGGAATTCATTCATGTTGTTGATTTTGTCCCAACTATAATAACAACGAAAATATGTCACCTACCTACGTAAGTAAAGGTGACACAAGAAAAATAACATCAAATTCGAAATCCTCATACCCAAAAACCCCGAAAACGAGGTTTCAAACTTCCTGGTAACTTTAAAACCACGTCCTCCTACCAAAAGAGGTTGTAAGAGGAGGAAAAGAGGTTGCGATCATATACAACGAGTGACATATCGTTTTCGAGGTTTTTTCGGTCAAGGAATTCATTTATGATGTTAATTTTGCCCTAACTATAATAACAACGAAAATAATATGTCATCTACCTACGTAACACCAAAAAAATAACATCAAATTCGAATTCCTCATAACCAAAAACCCCTAATTTGAGTTATACCATTTTACACTGCTTCATACTAATCTATAGTACTCTATCCCAGTCAAGCACTGCTGTGACAAATCCAACCACTACAACTGCAAAGACACCTGTCACCACATCCTCGCCATCAAACCCAGCATTGAAGAAATCTACGATGCACTCGAAGACGACTGTGGCGCCATCCTCCCCACCGAAACCTTCTGGCAGTGTTTCCTGCAACCCGACCAACCTGTGTCTAGTGTCCTGTCCAGAATCGAGCTGGTGGGAATGGACAGTGCCAAATGGCACTGTTGCCAAGCGGCCAATTCCACTCAATGTAGCCGGCTCTGTGCCAAAACCTTCACCAAAAACTGGCCCTCATGGGAGGAGTTTCACGTGAAATGCCTCAGCAACCCCAGTGAGGAGGTGCTGCGCACTTGCATTGATGAGGTTGATGAGCCCTGCGAGCTTGGCTGCGATGGGTTGTCCTTTTGCACCAACTTCAACAATCGTCCTACAGAGTTGTTTAGGTCTTGTACGATACAAGCAGATGAGGCTGCCAGAAATGAGGTTACCCTATGGCAGAGTCAAAGGAATATTACTCTACCAGGACTGTTAACCTTGCCGTTGAAGGCTGATGAACATTGCGCCAACATCTGGAAGGCTGTGTCCTGTACCCTGCAGCTGAAGCCCTGTTTTAGGCAAAACCACGCTAATCAAATTTGCCGGGATGTGTGTCTGGACATTCTATCCAAATGTGCTGACTGGTCCAAGTTGTCCCCCATCTTCTCTGCAGAGCGTATTTGTAAAACCCTATCCCCAGACGATCCAGACGCGTCCTGCATCAAAGTCAACGACTATCTGGAACCATCCACAGTCACCTATCCAGTGTCTGGACAGGTGTCCAGTCCCTGCAAGTCTAACCCGTGTGACTACAACGAAATCTGCCTGGTTAACAGGAACAGTGGTAGCTACACCTGCCAACCAGGTTGCAAACTGGGTGAAGTTAGTCAGTACATGGTACCGGATGGTACCTATGTGAAGATACCCATACCCAACAGTCCCAAGGGGTGTTTGCAGATCTGCAAGTGCAACAGGAATAGGATTGAACAGTGTCAGCCGCTGTTGTGTGTTACTTTATTGGCCTGTTTATTGGGCAATGTGCGTCAGCTACATGGTAGTAGTTTTGACGTTGACTGTAACCAGTGTAGCTGTTATGCTGGGGAGGTGGTGTGTAGCAGGAAGCAGTGCGAGAGTAGTGCTGTGGGAGGACGGAATGAGGGTTATACTACTTTGCCTTGTAATTGTCCGCCGCATTATGTGCCTGTTTGTGGGAGGAATGGGATTACGTATCCGTCGGCTTGTTTGGCCAAGTAAGTATAGTCCATCCATCCATACTACTTCATACTATTTCAAAAATCGTACAAACGGTGCTTTTTTTTGGAAAAATGTTTACGCCATTGTCTTACTTAGAAAAAACTTCCCTTACTTGATGATACGGTGTGATAAAATGAAAATTCGCAAAGTTGTCAAGATTTCGAAAACGGTGCTTTTTTTGAAAAAAATGTTTGCGCCATTGTCTTAGTTAGAAAAAACTACCTTTACTTGATATGTCACACCATATCGATAAAATGGAAATTAACAAAGTTGGCGAAATATCAAAAACGGTGCGGTTTTTTGGAAAAATGTTTGCGCCATTGTCTTAGTTGGAAAAAACTACCCTTACTTGATATGTCACACCATATCGATGAAATGAAAATTAACAAAGTTGGCAAAATTTCGAAAACGGTGCGTTTATTTGGAAAAATGTTTGCACCATTGTCTTAGTTGGAAAATACTAGCCTTACTTGATATGTCACACCATATCGATAAAATGGAAATTAACAAAGTTGGCAAAATTTCAAAAACGGTGCGTTTTTTCGGAAAAACGTTTGCGCCATTGTCTTAGTTAGAAAAAACTAACCTCACTTCATATGTGACACCATATCGATAAAATTGAATTTAACAAAGTTGTCAAAATCTCGAAAACGGTGAGTTATCTCGGAAAAACCTTTACGCCATTGTCTTAGTTAGAAAAAACTACCCTCACTTGATATGTCACATCATAGTGATAAAATGGAAATTAACAAAGTTAAAATTTCGAAAACGGTGCGTTTTTTCGGAAAAACGTTTGCGCCATTGTCTTAGTTAGATAAAACCACCCTTACTTGATATGTCACACCATATCCATAAAATGAAAATTAACAAAGTTGTCAAAATTTCAAAAACGGTGCGTTATATCTGGAAAACCTTTCGTCATTGTCTTCGTTAGAAAAAACTACCCTCACTTGATATGTCACATCATATCGATGAAATGGAAATTAACAAAGTTGTCAAAATTTCGAAAACGGTGCGTTTTTTCGGAAAAACGTTTGCGCCATTGTTTTAGTTAGAAAAAACTACCCTTACTTGATATGTCACACCATATTGATAAAATTAAAATTAAAAAAGTTGGTAAAATTTCGAAAACGGTGCGTTTTTTTGGAAAAATGTTTGCACCATTGTCTTAGTTGGAAAATACTAGCCTCACTTGACATGTCACATCATATCGATGAAATGGAAATTAACAAAGTTGTCAAAATTTTGAAAACGGTGCGTTTTTTCGGAAAAACGTTTGCGCCATTGTCTTAGTTAGAAAAAACTACCCTTACTTGATATGTCACACCATATTGATAAAATTAAAATTAAAAAAGTTGGTAAAATTTCGAAAACGGTGCGTTTTTTTGGAAAAATGTTTGCACCATTGTCTTAGTTGGAAAATACTAGCCTCACTTGACATGTCACATCATATCGATGAAATGGAAATTAACAAAGTTGTCAAAATTTTGAAAACGGTGCGTTTTTTCGGAAAAACGTTTGCGCCATTGTCTTGGTTAGAAGAAACTACCCTCACTTGATATGTCACATCACATCGATGAAATGGAAATTAACAAAGTTGTCAAAATTTCGAAAACGGTGCGTTTTTTCGGAAAAACGTTTGCGCCATTGTCTTAGTTAGAAAAAACTACCCTTACTTGATATGTCACACCATATTGATAAAATTAAAATTAAAAAAGTTGGTAAAATTTCGAAAACGGTGCGTTTTTTTGGAAAAATGTTTGCACCATTGTCTTAGTTGGAAAATACTAGCCTCACTTGACATGTCACATCATATCGATGAAATGGAAATTAACAAAGTTGTCAAAATTTTGAAAACGGTGCGTTTTTTCGGAAAAACGTTTGCGCCATTGTCTTGGTTAGAAGAAACTACCCTCACTTGATATGTCACATCACATCGATGAAATGGAAATTAACAAAGTTGTCAAAATTTCGAAAACGGTGCGTTTTTTCGGAAAAACGTTTGCGCCATTGTCTTGGTTAGAAGAAACTACCCTCACTTGATATGTCACATCACATCGATGAAATGGAAATTAACAAAGTTGTCAAAATTTCGAAAACGGTGCGTTTTTTCGGAAAAACGTTTGCGCCATTGTCTTAGTTAGAAAAAACTACCCTCACTTGATATGTCACATCATAGTGATAAAATGGAAATTAACAAAGTTAAAATTTCGAAAACGGTGCGTTTTTTCGGAAAAACGTTTGCGCCATTGTCTTAGTTAGATAAAACCACCCTTACTTGATATGTCACACCATATTGATAAAATTAAAATTAAAAAAGTTGGTAAAATTTCGAAAACGGTGCGTTTTTTTGGAAAATTGTTGTCATTCAATTGATTGGAAAAAACTTCCCTCACTTGATATGTCACACCATATCGATAGATGAAAATAGACAAAGTTGTCAAAATTTCGAAAACGGTGCATTATTTCTGAAAAATTTTTGCGCCATTGTCTTAGTTAGAAAAAACTACCCTCACTTAATATGTCACACCATATCGATAAAATTAAAATTAACAAAGTTGTCAAAATTTCGAAAACGGTGCGTGTTTTTGAAAAAATGTTTGCACCATTGTCTTAGTTAGAAAAAACTACCCTTTCTTGATATGTCACACCATATTGATAAAATTTAAATTAAAAAAGTTGGTAAAATTTCGAAAACGTTGCGTTTTTTCGGAAAAACGTTTGCGTCATTGTCTTAGTTAGAAAAAAGTACCCTTACTTGATATGTCACACCATATCGATAAAATTAAAATTAACAAAGTTGTCAAAATTTCGAAAACGGTGCATTTTTTTGGAAAAATGTTTGCGCCATTGTCTTCGCACCATACTACTTTATACTATTTCAGCCCACACACCACATGCTATTTTATAATACTCACTTTATCTTTATACCTTATAAACTTCTAGATGCGCCGGCTTAACGGACGCCGAAATCGACCTGCTCCCCTGCCAAAACCCCTGCCGCACTCACGTGTGTCCAGTGGGCCAAAAATGCGTCGCCAAACTCCAAACCTGTCTCTCCTTGACAAAACCCTGCAAGCAGTATGAGTGCAGTAAGTTACGTTACACCACTCAACACTTTATACTTTATACCAATTGCAGTAGATGGCTCCGCCGACTGCAACCAACTACCCAAAGAACCAGTGTGTGACGTGGATGGTAAGCAGTTGGACAACTCCTGCCTCCTGGCCCACCACAACGCCCGATTAGGTTATAGAGGCGCATGTCTGGAACGGTGCCGGTCCAAAGGGCAAGTCTGTGGTATCAATGGCAGAACTTACGGGTCGGAATGTGCTGCGCACGCAGATATGGTGGCTGTGGACTATGACGGGCAGTGCTTGTCCGTTGGGTTGATTACCAGTACTAAGTCCAGACAGTGTCCTGTGAAGTGTCCTCAATTACCTCCAGATTGCCTGGGGGTTACCCCTCCAGGCGCTTGCTGCCCTCTATGCGGCGGGTGTTTGAGGCTGCTCTTCAGCAGAAAACAAGTGGACAGAGCGCTGTATGCTCTGCAGAACACAACCAGTCCTGTCAACCTAAAATCGTTGCTGCGCAGTCTGGAAAGGCAAGTCCATGTGGCCCAGTGCACGGTTAGAGGTTATGTGACAATAGAGGGAGACATTTTTGTTACTGTTCAAAGCCAAGGTACCTCCTTGGTGCAGTTGGAGGCTTGTGTGCGGGAGAGTGAGAAGCTAGCGGGGCTGGTTAATATGAAGAGTCCAAGGATTGTGAGTGAGTTGAGTTTGAGTGCCTTGGTTAGGGCCACAGTGGTACATACTAGGGAGGCTACCAGTGGCAGTGGCGGGGTTTGGGGTAGTTTATTATTGATTGTAGCTTGTTATAGTATATGATCTGTGATAGTAGCTGTAAGATGTAACCAAAGATTTGTTATTTTTGCACCAAATATGTATATTTTGTTGATGAGTGTTACCAGCTGGTATAATAAATTTAACTGATGTACTATAGTAACTTCCAAGTTTACTCCAACTAATTTCTAGAGGCCACATTCTGGGCTTGAGAGGTAGCTCCTTCCATAACTCCGCATTGAGTTGATCAAATTGAGTGAAATTTGAACGTGGTGCTCTTTGATATAACCTCGAACATACCACCAATTTACAACCTCCGCAATTTTACATGAAGGGAGTTATTAATGTCGATGTTTCAAGACCACTTCCAAAATCCACACTTCCTAGGTATTACCAAAACTTCAAACCTCAATAGTTTGGGATTGAGGTGATCAAATTGAGTGAAACCTGCACTGGTTACTCCTCAATATAGTCCCAATAACTCTGACAAATGACAACCTTGAAACTCAAGTAAGTGTAAGGGAATAATATGGCAATTAAATTTCTGGAGACCATATTCTGTGGTTTAGGATCTACACCCTTCATAACTCCGCATTGAGTGGATCAAATTGAGTGAAATTTGAACGTGGTGCTCCTTGATACAACCTCAAACATACCTCCAATCTACAACCTCCGCAATCTTACTTGAAGGGAGTTATTAATGTCGATGTTTCAAGACCACTTCCAAAATCCACACTTCCTAGGTATTACCAAAACTTCAAACCTCAATAGTTTGGGATTGAGGTGATCAAATTGAGTGAAACCTGCACTGGTTACTCCTCAATATAGTCCCAATAACTCTGACAAATGACAACCTTGAAACTCAAGTAAGTGTAAGGGAGTAATATGGCAATTAAATTTCTGGAGACCATATTCTGTGGTTTAGGATCTACACCCTTCATAACTCCGCATTGAGTGGATCAAATTGAGTGAAATTTGAACGTGGTGCTCCTTGATACAACCTCAAACATACCTCCAATCTACAACCTCCGCAATCTTACTTGAAGGGAGTTATTAATGTCGATGTTTCAAGACCACTTCCAGAATCCACACTTCCTAGGTATTACCAAAATTTCAAACCTCAATAGTTTGGGATTGAGGTGATCCAATTGAGTGAAATTTGAACGTGGTGCTCTTTGATATAACCTCAAACATACCTCCAATTTACAACCTCCGCAATTTTACATGAAGGGAGTTATTGATGTCGATGTTTCAAGACCACTTCCAGAATCCACACTTCCTAGGTATTACCAAAATTTCAAACCTCAATAGTTTGGGATTGAGTTGATCAAATTGAGTGAAACCTGCACTAGTTACTCCTCAATATAGTCCCTATAGCTCTGACAAATGACAACCTTGAAACTCAATTTGTAAGGGAGTAATATGGCAATTAAATTTCTGGAGACCATATTCTGTGGTTTAAGATCTACACCCTTCATAACTCCGCATTGAGTGGATCAAATTGAGTGAAATTTGAACGTGGTGCTCCTTGATACAACCCCAAACATACCTCCAATCTACAACCTCCGCAATCTTACTTGAAGGGAGTTATTAATGTCGATGTTTCAAGACCACTTCCAGAATCCACACTTCCTAGGTATTACCAAAATTTCAAACCTCAATAGTTTGGGATTGAGGTGATCAAATTGAGTGAAACCTGCACTAGTTACTCCTCAATATAGTCCCAATAACTCTGACAAATGACAACTTTGAAACTCAATTTGTAAGGGAGTTATATGGCAATTGAATTTCTAGAGGCCACATTGAGTGGTTGAGGGTTTACACCTTCCATAACTTCAAATTGAGTAGATCAAATTGAGTGAAATTGGAACGTGGTACTCCTTGATACAACCTCAAACAAACCTCCAACATACAACCTCCGCAATCCAACACAAGAAGAGTTATTGAGGTTGATGTTTTCAGACCACTTTTAGAGCATCATCTAGGTCTTACCAAAAATTTGAACCTCAATAATTTGGTGTTGGAGTTATTCCTCAATATAGTGATAATAGCCCTAATAAATAACATCTTAGAAACTCAATTTTTGAGTGACTTATTGAGAATTATATTGTTTTTTTAAAAGCATTGAGTTGATCAAAGTCATTGAAATTAGGAAATGAAAAAAAAATTCAAAAATCCATAACTACGTTGGTTTTGGAGATATCAACTTGAGATTTCCACACAATAAACTTCCAACCATGTACTTTCAATGATACCATTGGTAGTATCCAAACAAATTTTCAAAAATGTTTAAAATTCATCAAAAAAAAAAAAAATAAAAAAAATTCCATAATTACGTTAGTTTTGGGGATATCAACTTGAAATTTTCACACAATAGACTTCCAACAGTGCACTTTCACTGATACCATTGGTAGTACCCGGTAGTACCCAAGCAAATTTTCAAAAATGTTTAACAATCATCAAAAAAAAAACAATAATAATAAATAAAAATTCCATAATTACGTTAGTTTTGGAGATATCAACTTGAAATTTTCACACAATAAACTTCCAACCATGCACTTTCGATGCCACCATCCCATGCCATATTCAAAAATGTATAAAAATCATAAAAAAAATAAAATAAAAAAAATCAAAAATCCATAAATACGTTAATTATGGGGATATCAACTGGAAATTTTCACATGATGAACATCCAACCATACACTTTCGATGATACCATTGGTAGTACCAAAACAAATTTTCAAAGTGTATGAAAATCATTAAAAAAAAATCAAAATTCATAATTACGTTAGTTTTGGAGATATCAACTTGAAATTTTCACAAAATCAACTACCAACCTCTCAAACATAACTTAAAAATACCACTCCGGAAAAGCCTCACAGAAGGAGCTTTCAAAAATAATAATATAATTCATTAACTGAAAAGTCTCGAAAAAATAGTTTTTTTTTTAACATTGGCAACCCAGCAACATAACCCGCAATGCACTTGTTTACTAAATGAAATATGTGCCGCCATCTGTCTTTACCAATTCGAATGAATTTTGCGCATTCACCACTCCGTCAACAGTAAGACTTTGTTGAATCTGTATAAAAACGACGTTGCCACAGTGTGCTACAAATTCATATTTATAGGGATTAAAGCAGCTTATTGATACATATGATTTATTAATTAATATCAATTCATTAAGACATCAAAGTGAATAAAAATAATTTATCAGTCTATAGCTTGCAAAAGGCCTTAGTGTATAAAAAAACCAATAAATTAAAATAGACTTTGTTTATAAACATTCTGTAATTATAATAAACATTAATTAAGGATGCAATCCAGATTAACCTAATAATAGATGGTGTATAAACATATAAAATTGCTATAAAATTTAATACTAGCTTGTTTTCGGCTTTATCTCTATTTTTCCTGTTAATATAAGTGATACTACTATTATTACTATTACAATTACGATGAGTACTGCCAGACAGATAATTCTGGTTACACAGGAAAGCCTGGAAAATAATTGTTTATTTTATGCCTCAACGACGATTTATGGTTATAGATGTATCTCTGTCATAAAGTTTATTTATGACTTCCCCCGCAGGTATTTTTGGAAAATTAGTAATATGTGGATTTAAACAATACATCCAGAAATCTGGAGAAAATCATCCAAAGTACTTACGCGTCGCAGATCCAGCAGCAAACCATTGTCCTTGTTAATTAATTAACAATAAATGTGTTACTCAGTCTCGCAGGAAAATCTTGACCAGTTTGATTTTTAACAAAGGAAAATCTGAAGGTTAACCGTCCATTGGCGTGCTGGAATTGATAAAAAAATTGAGTCAATCTCAACAATGATTGCTGATATTTCAAAAACTGTTGATTTTAGGGAAAAATCCGTATCAAACAAAGTTGAAGAAAATTGAATTTTCTATAAAAATGTTCCCTACAAGTTTCCACTAGTGTTGATAGTTCAGGAGATATGGAGGAGTGAATTTGATAAAAAATTACTAGTGGCAGTTTTTTCAAAATAACTCAAAAACCGTCAATTTAATCGAAAAATGTGTAATAACAAATAATGAAGATCGTAAAATTTGCTATCTAATAATATAATTTTTTCATAACTATTACAACTATTAAGACAAAAAAATAGGAAAAATTATCCTGACCTCGTAACTTCACACTAGCACCGACCAGAACTAGAACTGAAATTATTCACTTCTCAGGTGAATAGAGGAAGGGGGACTGTTTGTTTCAACAAATAAACCAGTGGCGTGCCTATACAAATTTAGGTTGTAATTGGCATTACCAAAGTATAGGGCGCCACTGGCTTATGAGGTTGATTAGCGTCATCTTTGTGATAAAGTTTGCATGTTTTTGCGTATAACTCCAAAACGATGAGGAATTTTGGAAAATTTGATATGGGCTTTTTTGTTGGCAATAAAAGTTTCTATAACTTTTATTTGAAGTATTTTCCTATATTGTGTGTGGTTATTTATATACAGGGCGTCATAAATATAATTATATAAATAAAATGACGAATGTTTTTGAGTATAACTCGAAAACGGCGATATAAACAATAAAATTTTCCACTTGTAAATTCAAGATTTGTTTGCATGTTATGGTGGATGAGCTAGTTACGTTGTTTTTTAATTTTTGTGTTATAGAAAACATTTTTTTATTAATCAGTGACGCGCTTAGTAAACGTATGTAAACTGCAAAAATTTACTTGATAAATAAACACAATAATTCCAAAAACTCACCATAACATAACACAATCAAAAAATCACAACATAACAAACAGCACCCATCTGACTTGTAATAAGGGGCCACTGAACCTGACGTGAATTATTATTATTCCATCTATTCTACATGAAGAAATCTGCAGTAAACTGTCAATAAGTAACGCTAGATGTCACAAGAGTTTTGTTCATTACGTACTTCGTATGTTGTCCGGCACAGCGCTGAGTATTCAGGATGTATACAAGTAGTGTTGATAGGTGACGCTGTGGGCCGTATTGGAATTAAATTGTTCGTAACAAAAGCAAACGATCATAGATGTCGTCTGTATTTTAGTGGATCGATGGTTAATTGTGAAGCTTTATAATAGATGGTGCGTAGGTTAGAAAATGGAAATTAATATTCAATGGATATATTCAAAAATTCGTAACTCTGTTAGTTTTGGAGATATCAACTTGAAATTTGCACTAAGTAAACTTCAAACTATTAACTTTCTATGGTATTCTTGATGAGACTCAATAATAATTCCAAGATGGTACAAAAATTGATCGAAAAAAAATAACCTAAGAATATTCAAAAATTCGCAACTCTGTTAATTTTGGAGATATCAACTTAAAATTTTCACACAATAGACTTCGAACTATTCACTTTCTATGGAATAATTCATGGAACTGGATAAGAATGCCAAAATGGTACAAAAAATTATCGAAAAAAAATCCACTAAAAATATTCAAGAAATCGCAACTCTGTTAATTTTGGAGATATCAACTTGAAATTTTCACACAATAGACTTTGAACTATTCACTTCCTATGGAATAATTGATGGAACTGGATAAGAATGCCAAAATGGTACGAAAAATTATCGAAAAAAAATCCACTAAAAATATTCAAGAAATCGCAACTTTGTTAATTTTGGAGATATCAACTTGAAATTCTCACACAATAGACGTTGAACTATTCACTTTCTATGGTTTTATTGATGGAACTGGATAAAAATGCCAAAATGGTACAAAAATTTATCAAAAAAAAATCCACTCAAAATATTCAAGAAATCGCAACTCTGTTAATTCTGGAGATATCAACTTGAAATTTTCACACAATAGACTTTGAAGTATTCACTTTCTATGGTATTATTGATGGGACTGGATAAAAATGCCAAAATGGTACAAACATTTATCGAAAAAAAATCCACTAAAAATATTCAAGAAATCGCGACTCTGTTAATTTTAGAGATATCAACTTGAAATTCTCACACAATAGACGTTGAACTATTCACTTTCTATGGTATTATTGATGGAACTGGATAAAAATGCCAAAATGGTACAAAAATTTATCGAAAAAAAATCCACTAAAAATATTCAAGAAATCGCAACTCTGTTAATTTTGGAGATATCAACTTGAAATTCTCACACAATAGACGTTGAACTATTCACTTTCTATGGAGTCATTGATGGAACTGGATAAGAATGCCAAAATGGTACAAAAAATTATCGAAAAAAAATCCACTAAAAATATTCAAGAAATCGCAACTCTGTTAATTTTGGAGATATCAACTTGAAATTTTCACACAATAGACTTCGAACTATTCACTTACTATGGTATTATTGATGGAACTGGATAAAAATGCCAAAATGGTACAAAAATTTATCGAAAAAAAATCCATTAAAAATATTCAAGAAATCGCAACTCTGTTAATTTTGGAGATATCAACTTGAAATTTTCACACAATAGACTTCGAACTATTCACTTACTATGGTATTATTGATGGAACTGGATGAAAATGCCAAAATGGTACAAAAATTTATCGAAAAAAAATCCACTAAAAATATTCAAGAAATCGCAACTCTGTTAATTTTGGAGATATCAACTTGAAATTCTCACACAATAGACGTTGAACTATTCACTTTCTATGGAGTCATTGATGGAACTGGATAAGAATGCCAAAATGGTACAAAAAATTATCGAAAAAAAATCCACTAAAAATATTCAAGAAATCGCAACTCTGTTAATTTTGGAGATATCAACTTGAAATTCTCACACAATAGACGTTGAACTATTCACTTTCTATGGAGTCATTGATGGAACTGGATAAGAATGCCAAAATGGTACAAAAAATTATCGAAAAAAAATCCACTAAAAATATTCAAGAAATCGCAACTCTGTTAATTTTGGAGATATCAACTTGAAATTCTCACACAATAGACGTTGAACTATTCACTTTCTATGGAGTCATTGATGGAACTGGATAAGAATGCCAAAATGGTACAAAAAATTATCGAAAAAAAATCCACTAAAAATATTCAAGAAATCGCAACTCTGTTAATTCTGGAGATATCAACTTGAAATTTTCACACAATAGACTTTGAAGTATTCACTTTCTATGGTATTATTGATGGGACTGGATAAAAATGCCAAAATGGTACAAAAATTTATCGAAAAAAAATCCACTAAAAATATTCAAGAAATCGCGACTCTGTTAATTTTAGAGATATCAACTTGAAATTCTCACACAATAGACGTTGAACTATTCACTTTCTATGGAGTCATTGATGGAACTGGATAAGAATGCCAAAATGGTACAAAAAATTATCGAAAAAAAATCCACTAAAAATATTCAAGAAATCGCAACTCTGTTAATTTTGGAGATATCAACTTGAAATTTTCACACAATAGACTTCGAACTATTCACTTACTATGGTATTATTGATGGAACTGGATAAAAATGCCAAAATGGTACAAAAATTTATCGAAAAAAAATCCATTAAAAATATTCAAGAAATCGCAACTCTGTTAATTTTGGAGATATCAACTTGAAATTTTCACACAATAGACTTCGAACTATTCACTTACTATGGTATTATTGATGGAACTGGATGAAAATGCCAAAATGGTACAAAAATTTATCGAAAAAAAATCCACTAAAAATATTCAAGAAATCGCAACTCTGTTAATTTTGGAGATATCAACTTGAAATTCTCACACAATAGACGTTGAACTATTCACTTTCTATGGAGTCATTGATGGAACTGGATAAGAATGCCAAAATGGTACAAAAAATTATCGAAAAAAAATCCACTAAAAATATTCAAGAAATCGCAACTCTGTTAATTTTGGAGATATCAACTTGAAATTCTCACACAATAGACGTTGAACTATTCACTTTCTATGGAGTCATTGATGGAACTGGATAAGAATGCCAAAATGGTACAAAAAATTATCGAAAAAAAATCCACTAAAAATATTCAAGAAATCGCAACTCTGTTAATTTTGGAGATATCAACTTGAAATTCTCACACAATAGACGTTGAACTATTCACTTTCTATGGAGTCATTGATGGAACTGGATAAGAATGCCAAAATGGTACAAAAAATTATCGAAAAAAAATCCACTAAAAATATTCAAGAAATCGCAACTCTGTTAATTTTGGAGATATCAACTTGAAATTCTCACACAATAGACGTTGAACTATTCACTTTCTATGGTTTTATTGATGGAACTGGATAAAAATGCCAAAATGGTACAAAAATTTATCAAAAAAAAATCCACTCAAAATATTCAAGAAATCGCAACTCTGTTAATTCTGGAGATATCAACTTGAAATTTTCACACAATAGACTTTGAAGTATTCACTTTCTATGGTATTATTGATGGGACTGGATAAAAATGCCAAAATGGTACAAAAATTTATCGAAAAAAAATCCACTAAAAATATTCAAGAAATCGCGACTCTGTTAATTTTAGAGATATCAACTTGAAATTCTCACACAATAGACGTTGAACTATTCACTTTCTATGGAGTCATTGATGGAACTGGATAAGAATGCCAAAATGGTACAAAAAATTATCGAAAAAAAATCCACTCAAAATATTCAAGAAATCGCAACTCTGTTAATTCTGGAGATATCAACTTGAAATTTTCACACAATAGACTTTGAAGTATTCACTTTCTATGGTATTATTGATGGGACTGGATAAAAATGCCAAAATGGTACAAAAATTTATCAAAAAAAAATCCACTCAAAATATTCAAGAAATCGCAACTCTGTTAATTCTGGAGATATCAACTTGAAATTTTCACACAATAGACTTTGAAGTATTCACTTTCTATGGTATTATTGATGGGACTGGATAAAAATGCCAAAATGGTACAAAAATTTATCGAAAAAAAATCCACTAAAAATATTCAAGAAATCGCGACTCTGTTAATTTTAGAGATATCAACTTGAAATTCTCACACAATAGACGTTGAACTATTCACTTTCTATGGAGTCATTGATGGAACTGGATAAGAATGCCAAAATGGTACAAAAAATTATCGAAAAAAAATCCACTAAAAATATTCAAGAAATCGCAACTCTGTTAATTTTGGAGATATCAACTTGAAATTTTCACACAATAGACTTCGAACTATTCACTTACTATGGTATTATTGATGGAACTGGATAAAAATGCCAAAATGGTACAAAAATTTATCGAAAAAAAATCCATTAAAAATATTCAAGAAATCGCAACTCTGTTAATTTTGGAGATATCAACTTGAAATTCTCACACAATAGACGTTGAACTATTCACTTTCTATGGAGTCATTGATGGAACTGGATAAGAATGCCAAAATGGTACAAAAAATTATCGAAAAAAAATCCACTAAAAATATTCAAGAAATCGCAACTCTGTTAATTTTGGAGATATCAACTTGAAATTTTCACACAATAGACTTTGAACTATTCACTTCCTATGGAATAATTGATGGAACTGGATAAGAATGCCAAAATGGTACGAAAAATTATCGAAAAAAAATCCACTAAAAATATTCAAGAAATCGCAACTTTGTTAATTTTGGAGATATCAACTTGAAATTCTCACACAATAGACGTTGAACTATTCACTTTCTATGGTTTTATTGATGGAACTGGATAAAAATGCCAAAATGGTACAAAAATTTATCAAAAAAAAATCCACTCAAAATATTCAAGAAATCGCAACTCTGTTAATTCTGGAGATATCAACTTGAAATTTTCACACAATAGACTTTGAAGTATTCACTTTCTATGGTATTATTGATGGGACTGGATAAAAATGCCAAAATGGTACAAAAATTTATCGAAAAAGAATCCACTCAAAATATTCAAGAAATCGCAACTCTGTTAATTCTGGAGATATCAACTTGAAATTTTCACACAATAGACTTTGAACTATTCACTTTCTATGGTATTATTGATGGAACTGGATAAAAATGCCAAAATGGTACAAAAAATTATCGAAAAAAAATCCACTAAAAATATTCAAGAAATCGCAACTCTGTTAATTTTGGAGATATCAACTTGAAATTTTCACACAATAGACTTCGAACTATTCACTTACTATGGTATTATTGATGGAACTGGATAAAAATGCCAAAATGGTACAAAAATTTATCGAAAAAAAATCCATTAAAAATATTCAAGAAATCGCAACTCTGTTAATTTTGGAGATATCAACTTGAAATTCTCACACAATAGACTTCAAACTATTCACTTTCTATGGTATTATTGATGGAACTGGATAAAAATGCCAAAATGGTACAAAAATTTATCGAAAAAAAATCCACTAAAAATATTCAAGAAATCGCAACTCTGTTAATTTTGGAGATATCAACTTGAAATTCTCACACAATAGACGTTGAACTATTCACTTTCTATGGAGTCATTGATGGGACTGGATAAAAATGTCAAAATGGTATAAAAATTTATCGAAAAAAAATCCACTAAAAATATTCAAGAAATCGCAACTCTGTTAATTTTGGAGATATCAACTTGAAATTTTCACACAATAGACTTTGAAGTATTTACTTTCTATGGTATTATTGATGGAACTGGATAAAAATGCCAAAATGGTACAAAAATTTATCGAAAAAAAATCCACTAAAAATATTCAACAAATCGCAACTCTGTTAATTTTGGAGATATCAACTTGAAATTTTCACACAATAGACGTTGAACCATTCACTTTCTATGGTATTATTGATGGAACTGAATAAAAATGCCAAAATGGTACAAAAATTTATCGAAAAAAAATCCATTAAAAATATTCAAGAAATCGCAACTCTGTTAATTTTGGAGATATCAACTTGAAATTCTCACACAATAGACTTCAAACTATTCACTTTCTATGGTATTATTGATGGAACTGGATAAAAATGCCAAAATGGTACAAAAATTTATCGAAAAAAAATCCACTAAAAATATTCAAGAAATCGCAACTCTGTTAATTTTGGAGATATCAACTTGAAATTCTCACACAATAGACGTTGAACTATTCACTTTCTATGGAGTCATTGATGGAACTGGATAAGAATGCCAAAATGGTACAAAAAATTATCGAAAAAAAATCCACTAAAAATATTCAAGAAATCGCAACTCTGTTAATTTTGGAGATATCAACTTGAAATTCTCACACAATAGACGTTGAACTATTCACTTTCTATGGAGTCATTGATGGGACTGGATAAAAATGTCAAAATGGTATAAAAATTTATCGAAAAAAAATCCACTAAAAATATTCAAGAAATCGCAACTCTGTTAATTTTGGAGATATCAACTTGAAATTTTCACACAATAGACTTTGAAGTATTTACTTTCTATGGTATTATTGATGGAACTGGATAAAAATGCCAAAATGGTACAAAAATTTATCGAAAAAAAATCCACTAAAAATATTCAAGAAATCGCAACTCTGTTAATTTTGGAGATATCAACTTGAAATTTTCACACAATAGACTTTGAAGTATTCACTTTCTATGGTATTATTGGTGAGACTTGATAATAATGCCAAAATGGTAAAAAATTGATCGATAAAAAATCCACTAAGAATATTCAAAAATTCGCAACTCTGTTAATTTTGGAGATATCAACTTGAAATTTTTACACAATAGACTTCGAACTATTTACTTTCTATGGTATTATTGATGGGACTGAATAAAAATGCCAAAATGGTACAAAAATTGACCGAAAAAAAATCCACTAAGAATATTCAAAAATTCGCAACTCTGTTAATTTTGGAGATATCAACTTGAAATTCTCACACAATAGACGTTGAACCATTCACTTTCTATGGTATTATTGATGGAACTGAATAAAAATGCCAAAATGGTACAAAAATTTATCGAAAAAAAATCCACTAAAAATATTCAAGAAATCGCAACTCTGTTAATTTTGGAGATATCAACTTGAAATTTTCACACAATAGACTTCGAACTATTCACTTACTATGGTATTATTGATGGGACTGGATAAAAATGCCAAAATGGTACAAAAATTTATCGAAAAAAAATCCATTAAAAATATTCAAGAAATCGCAACTCTGTTAATTTTGGAGATATCAACTTGAAATTCTCACACAATAGACTTCGAACTATTCACTTTCTATGGAATCATTGATGGAACTGGATAAAAATGCCAAAAATCCACTAAAAATATTCAAGAAATCGCAACTCTGTTAATTTTGGAGATATCACCACTAAAAATATTCAAAAATTCTCATCGTCCTTAGTTTTGGGGATATCAACTTGAAATTTGCACTCAATATACTCCCAACTATGCACTATGCAACCATTTATAATACCAAAAAAAAAATTCTAAAGTTTATCAAATCCATCAAAAAAAAAATAATCAAAACCCCATAATCACGTTAGTTTTGGAGATATCAACTTGAAACTTTGACACAATAATCTTCAGATGGTGTACTCTGAATGATTCTTGAACAAATTTTTGAAAGTGTAAAAAAATCCATTTCAAATTAATAAATAATGAATTAAAATAAATTGAGCAACAACGATTCTCCAACTTATCCAACCCAAGCCATTGGCCATGGGCATTGGACCATTGAACATGGTCAATGTTGCTGCTTTTGTTTTTTTAATCTTAACAATTAATTGCCTGCATGATTCATAAACCCGACGATTAAAATCTGAAGATGAATAAAACGCAAAAATCCAAGAGTGTTGAACCTAATTTTTCAAAGTACTGTCGGAAGTCACACATGGTACTGTCGAGGTTAAGAAAACAATTGTTAGTCATGTCATGCTAAATTTATATACAAGGTTTTGTTTGAATATATGCGCGACATGAGCAGTTTTTTCTGATAAATTATTGTCTGTGATGGTGTGTGGGTGGGTTCATCATGGGGCTATAAATGGGGAGAATGGTTGTTTCGATTTTCCCTTTTGCAGATGCCATAACTGATCAATTAAATAAGTTGCTTAAAATTCTCTCCTCCATATAATATGCCAGGTTTTGTATTATTTTTTTTTAAGTTGTTCAAAATAAAAAATTATAATACTTTTTTTTCTACTTGTCCCCAATTCATCATTATTTTTTTCACATAGAATCTCATAAGGCTGCTCACCTACTAACCATCAATTTACAACGGCCATAAACGCCACATACCGTATGTTGCATAATTGCGCAATGCAATATATATTGAGGGTGCGGCTTTGAATGTTTCAGTTTAGAGATATGATAATTATTGTAAAAGGCTCAATAATGGCCTTTATTGGAAAAGTTTAGGGAAATACACGTCATTCAATTGTACGTGTATTTTTGAATTATTTAGTGAATAATCATTAGTTTCAGAGGGAAGTTGATTACCCTTTATTTTCATTGAAAAGGGTCAATTATTGTTTTTTTGTTGAATTAAAACGTTTTCTTTTTATTCAGAATATCGAGATTAGACTCACATAAATGATTTTATTGAGTAGGTTTTTTTTTAAATAAAAATTCATTGTGTTGTAGGGAGTAACCATGGAAGTGTGGATAAGTAAATTTCACATCAGGTACTCCTCAAACCTTCCTCTTTGAGTTACTCATAGTGCGCCCCTCCAGAAATTCCACATTTGGCTCCCATATATTATTATATTGAGTGGTGCACGGCAAGGTTTCTTATTAAATCAAAATTCATGGTGATGTGGGGAGTGACCATGGAAGTCTGGATGAGTGAATTTCACACGAGGTACTCCTCAAACCTTTCTCTTTGAGTTACTCATAGTGCGCACCTCCAGAAAATACAGATTTGGCTTCCATAAATTATTATATTGAGTGGTGCACGGCAAGGTTCCTTATAAGATCAAAATTCATGGTGATGTGGGGAGTGACCATGGAAGTCTGGGTGAGTGAGTTTCACATGAGGTACTCCTCAAACCTTCCTCTTTGGGTTACTCATAGTGCGCACCTCCAAAAATTTCAGATTTGGCTTCCATATATTATTATATTGAGTGGTGCTCGGCAAGGTTTCTTATTAAATCAAAATTCATGGTTTGTAGGGAGTAACTATGGAAATCTGGATGAGTGAGTTTCACATGAGGTACTCCTCAAACCTTCCTCTTTGAGTAACTCATAGTGCGCCCCTCCAAAAATTCCACATTTGGCTCCCATAAATTATTATATTGAGTGGTGCACGGCAAGGTTTCTTATTAAATCGAAATTCATGGTGATGTGGGGAGTGACCATGGAAGTCTGGGTGAGTGAGTTTCACATGAGGTACTCCTAAAACCTTCCTCTTTGAGTTACTCATAGTGCGCCCCTCCAAAAATTCCACATTTGGCTCCCATAAATTATTATATTGAGTGGTGCACGGCAAGGTTTCTTATTAAATCGAAATTCATGGTGATGTGGGGAGTGACCATGGAAGTCTGGGTGAGTGAGTTTCACATGAGGTACTCCTCAAACCTTCCTCTTTGAGTTACTCATAGTGCGCCCCTCCAAAAATTCCACATTTGGCTCCCATAAATTATTATATTGAGTGGTGCACGGCAAGGTTTCTTATTAAATCGAAATTCATGGTGATGTGGGGAGTGACCATGGAAGTCTGGGTGAGTGAGTTTCACATGAGGTACTCCTCAAACCTTCCTCTTTGAGTAACTCATAGTGCGCCCCTCCAAAAATTCCACATTTGGCTCCCATAAATCATTATATTGAGTGGTGCACGGCAAGGTTTCTTATTAAATCGAAATTCATGGTGATGTGGGGAGTGACCATGGAAGTCTGGGTGAGTGAGTTTCACATGAGGTACTCCTCAAACCTTCCTCTTTGAGTAACTCATAGTGCGCCCCTCCAAAAATTCCACATTTGGCTCCCATAAATCATTATATTGAGTGGTGCACGGCAAGGTTTCTTATTAAATCGAAATTCATGGTGATGTGGGGAGTGACCATGGAAGTCTGGGTGAGTGAGTTTCACATGAGGTACTCCTCAAACCTTCCTCTTTGAGTAACTCATAGTGCGCCCCTCCAAAAATTCCACATTGGGCTCCCATAAATCATTATATTGAGTGGTGCACGGCAAGGTTTCTTATTAAATCGAAATTCATGGTGATGTGGGGAGTGACCATGGAAGTCTGGATGAGTGAATTTCACATGAGGTACTCCTCAAACCTTCCTCTTTGAGTAACTCATAGTGCGCCTCTCCAGAAATTCCAGATTTGGCTCCCATATGTTATTATATTGAGTGGTGCACGGCAAGGTTTCTTATTAAATCGAAATTCATGGTGATGTGGGGAGTGACCATGGAAGTCTGGGTGAGTGAGTTTCACATGAGGTACTCCTCAAACCTTCCTCTTTGAGTTACTCATAGTGCGCCCCTCCAAAAATTCCACATTTGGCTCCCATAAATTATTATATTGAGTGGTGCACGGCAAGGTTTCTTATTAAATCGAAATTCATGGTGATGTGGGGAGTGACCATGGAAGTCTGGGTGAGTGAGTTTCACATGAGGTACTCCTCAAACCTTCCTCTTTGAGTTACTCATAGTGCGCCCCTCCAAAAATTCCACATTTGGCTCCCATAAATCATTATATTGAGTGGTGCACGGCAAGGTTTCTTATTAAATCGAAATTCATGGTGATGTGGGGAGTGACCATGGAAGTCTGGGTGAGTGAGTTTCACATGAGGTACTCCTCAAACCTTCCTCTTTGAGTTACTCATAGTGCGCCCCTCCAAAAATTCCACATTTGGCTCCCATAAATTATTATATTGAGTGGTGCACGGCAAGGTTTCTTATTAAATCGAAATTCATGGTGATGTGGGGAGTGACCATGGAAGTCTGGGTGAGTGAGTTTCACATGAGGTACTCCTCAAACCTTCCTCTTTGAGTTACTCATAGTGCGCCCCTCCAAAAATTCCACATTTGGCTCCCATAAATTATTATATTGAGTGGTGCACGGCAAGGTTTCTTATTAAATCGAAATTCATGGTGATGTGGGGAGTGACCATGGAAGTCTGGGTGAGTGAGTTTCACATGAGGTACTCCTCAAACCTTCTTCTTTGAGTTACTCATAGTGCGCCCCTCCAAAAATTCCACATTTGGCTCCCATAAATCATTATATTGAGTGGTGCACGGCAAGGTTTCTTATTAAATCGAAATTCATGGTGATGTGGGGAGTGACCATGGAAGTCTGGGTGAGTGAGTTTCACATGAGGTACTCCTCAAACCTTCCTCTTTGAGTAACTCATAGTGCGCCCCTCCAAAAATTCCACATTTGGCTCCCATAAATCATTATATTGAGTGGTGCACGGCAAGGTTTCTTATTAAATCGAAATTCATGGTGATGTGGGGAGTGACCATGGAAGTCTGGGTGAGTGAGTTTCACATGAGGTACTCCTCAAACCTTCCTCTTTGAGTAACTCATAGTGCGCCCCTCCAAAAATTCCACATTTGGCTCCCATAAATCATTATATTGAGTGGTGCACGGCAAGGTTTCTTATTAAATCGAAATTCATGGTGATGTGGGGAGTGACCATGGAAGTCTGGATGAGTGAATTTCACATGAGGTACTCCTCAAACCTTCCTCTTTGAGTAACTCATAGTGCGCCCCTCCAGAAATTCCAAATTTGGCTTCCATAGATTATTTTATTAAGTGGTGCACGGCAAGGTTTCTTATTAAATCAAAATTCATGGTTTGTAGGGAGTAACCATGGAGGTCTGGATGAGTGAATTTCAAATGAGGTACTCCTCAAACCTTCCTCTTTGAGTAACTCATAGTGCGCCTCTCCAGAAATTCCAGATTTGGCTCCCATATGTTATTATATTGAGTGGTGCACGGCAAGGTTTCTTATTAAATCAAAATTCATGGTTTGTAGGGAGTAATCATAGAAGTCTGGATGAGTGAATTTCACAGGAGGTTCTCCTCAAACCTTCCTCTTCAAGTTACTCACTTGTCTGATTCCTCATCCAGCTCCTAGAAGTCGAAAATTTACGTTTTAAATGCAATTCAGTGACATAACCAGTGTTTCCCAATTCTAATCAACGTATACAGGGCCATTAAAAAAATCGTGTCCTTCATTAAATAATGAATTTCTCCAGACGCGGAAATAAACAAAGAGCCTTGCATGACAAACAAACCGCAATAATGCAAATACAATAAATGCAAAGTATTTTGAAGCAAATGTGAAAATTCTCGACTCTGTGATAAAATTCACTGATAATCACTATATCCTTGTGAATTGTCAAAAAGTGATTTGTATGCTTTATCATCATCATGTTAGTGAGTTTCAAGGAGAGTGACGTATTGGGTGTTGGGTAGTTCATTGTCTCCTTATTTGTATGAATAGAAATTTGAATAAGACGCTTCCGCAACTGAAATAATTTTGAAAATTTATAAAACTTAATTATCCACGTCAATGTCAGATTTTTTCCGAAAACAACACATTTTTCCAATTATACAAAACCTTCGCTCGAATTAATTTATTCCGCGTAGTTCTAGGTTCCATTTTTTTTTTCGTCTAATAAACCAATCAAAATGTCAATGTCACACCGAAATGTGCGATATTTTATCAGATTTTATATCAATTTATTTTTGTACAATGAAAATAAAAAACGCAAATTTTCCCGGTAAAAACAAACGTGACCTATTCCACAACAAAGAGCTATTGATAAAGATGATTTACTCACCTTGCGCTTTTATGCGCTGAATAATGCTGCATTGTTTGTCAACTTTTAGTCCGGATAAATCGGAGAAAATAAGAAACCTCCAAAAAAGTTGATGACGTCATAACTTCTTCAGCTCAATCCTGATTAACATGAAATTTTCATCAAGTAACTAACAACAATAAAACCTTCATTTTATCATATGAAAGTGAACTTTGTAACTCCAATACTTTTTGAGTTATAGAGCCTCAAAGTTTTTATTGACTTGATGTTGATGACGTCATAACTCCCCAATCCTTCAACCGATTGAGTTGAAATTTTCACGAAGTATCAATATCAATAAAACCTTCATTTCATCATATAAAAGTGAACCTTGTATCTCCAGTACTTTTTGAATTATACAGCCTTAAAGTTATTTTGACATATTGACAATTATCAAAACGATTGAGTTCAAAATTTGACCAAGTATTCACAACAATATAACTTTCATTTTATCATATAGAAGTGAACCTTGTAAGTCCAGTACTTTTTGAGTTATAGAGTCTTATTTTTTTTTGTTATATTATAACATTGTCCTTATACCTCCTCAATTATCAAAATGATTGAGTTGAAAATTTGACCAAGTATTCACAACAATATAATCTCCATTTCATCATATAAAAGTGAACCTTGTATCTCCAGTACTTTTTGAGTTACCCAGCCTCAAAGTTTTTTGCCATAATATAACATTGTCCAATTGATGACGTCATACCTCCTCAATTATCGAAACGGTTGAGTTGAAAATTTGACCAAGTATTCACAACAATATAACCTCCATTTCATCATATGAAAGTGAACCTTGTAACTCAGCACTTTTCGAGTTATACAGCCTTAGAATTTGTTTGACATATTATAACATTGTCCCATTGATGACGTCATACCTCCTCAATTATTTAAACGATTGAGTTAAAAATTTGACCAAGTATTCACACCAATATACCTTTCATTTTATCATAAAGAAGTAAACCTTGTAACTCCAGTACTTTTTGAGTTATAAAGCCTCAAAGTTTTTTGACATATTATAACATTGTCCAATTAATGACGTCATACCTCCTCAATTATCAAAACGATTGAGTTGAAAATTTGACCAAGTATTCACAACAATATAACCTCCATTTCATCATATGAAAGTGAACCTTGTAACTCAGCACTTTTCGAGTTATACAGCCTTAGAATTTGTTTGACATATTATAACATTGTCCCATTGATGACGTCATACCTCCTCAATTATTAAAACGATTGAGTTAAAAATTTGACCAAGTATTCACACCAATATACCTTTCATTTTATCATAAAGAAGTAAACCTTGTAACTCCAGTACTTTTTGAGTTATAAAGCCTCAAAGTTTTTTGACATATTATAACATTGTCCAATTGATGACGTCATACCTCCTCAATTATCATAGCGATTGAGTTGAAAATTTGACCAAGTATTCACAACAATATAACCTCCATTTCATCATATGAAAGTGAACCTTGTAACTCAGCACTTTTCGAGTTATACAGCCTTAGAATTTGTTTGACATATTATAACATTGTCCCATTGATGACGTCATACCTCCTCAATTATTAAAACGATTGAGTTAAAAATTTGACCAAGTATTCACACCAATATACCTTTCATTTTATCATAAAGAAGTAAACCTTGTAACTCCAGTACTTTTTGAGTTATACAGCCTCAAAGTTTTTTGACATATTATAACATTGTCCCATTGATGACGTCATACCTCCTCAATTATCAAAACGATTGAGTTGAAAATTTGACCAAGTATTCACAACAATATAACCTTCATTTTATCATGTAGAAGTAAACCTTGTAACTCCAGTACTTTTTCAGTTATACAGCCTCAAAGTTTTTTGACATATTATAACATTGTCCCATTGATGACGTCATACCTCCTCAATTATCAAAACGATTGAGTTGAAAATTTGACCAAGTATTCACACCAATATACCTTTCATTTTATCATAAAGAAGTAAACCTTGTAACTCCAGTACTTTTTGAGTTATACAGCCTCAAAGTTTTTTGACATATTATAACATTGTCCCATTGATGACGTCATACCTCCTCAATTATTAAAACGATTGAGTTAAAAATTTGACCAAGTATTCACACCAATATACCTTTCATTTTATCATAAAGAAGTAAACCTTGTAACTCCAGTACTTTTTGAGTTATAAAGCCTCAAAGTTTTTTGACATATTATAACATTGTCCAATTGATGACGTCATACCTCCTCAATTATCGAAACGGTTGAGTTGAAAATTTGACCAAGTATTCACAACAATATAACCTCCATTTCATCATATGAAAGTGAACCTTGTAACTCAGCACTTTTCGAGTTATACAGCCTTAGAATTTGTTTGACATATTATAACATTGTCCCATTGATGACGTCATACCTCCTCAATTATTTAAACGATTGAGTTAAAAATTTGACCAAGTATTCACACCAATATACCTTTCATTTTATCATAAAGAAGTAAACCTTGTAACTCCAGTACTTTTTGAGTTATAAAGCCTCAAAGTTTTTTGACATATTATAACATTGTCCAATTAATGACGTCATACCTCCTCAATTATCAAAACGATTGAGTTGAAAATTTGACCAAGTATTCACAACAATATAACCTCCATTTCATCATATGAAAGTGAACCTTGTAACTCAGCACTTTTCGAGTTATACAGCCTTAGAATTTGTTTGACATATTATAACATTGTCCCATTGATGACGTCATACCTCCTCAATTATTAAAACGATTGAGTTAAAAATTTGACCAAGTATTCACACCAATATACCTTTCATTTTATCATAAAGAAGTAAACCTTGTAACTCCAGTACTTTTTGAGTTATAAAGCCTCAAAGTTTTTTGACATATTATAACATTGTCCAATTGATGACGTCATACCTCCTCAATTATCATAGCGATTGAGTTGAAAATTTGACCAAGTATTCACAACAATATAACCTCCATTTCATCATATGAAAGTGAACCTTGTAACTCAGCACTTTTCGAGTTATACAGCCTTAGAATTTGTTTGACATATTATAACATTGTCCCATTGATGACGTCATACCTCCTCAATTATTAAAACGATTGAGTTAAAAATTTGACCAAGTATTCACACCAATATACCTTTCATTTTATCATAAAGAAGTAAACCTTGTAACTCCAGTACTTTTTGAGTTATACAGCCTCAAAGTTTTTTGACATATTATAACATTGTCCCATTGATGACGTCATACCTCCTCAATTATCAAAACGATTGAGTTGAAAATTTGACCAAGTATTCACAACAATATAACCTTCATTTTATCATGTAGAAGTAAACCTTGTAACTCCAGTACTTTTTCAGTTATACAGCCTCAAAGTTTTTTGACATATTATAACATTGTCCCATTGATGACGTCATACCTCCTCAATTATCAAAACGATTGAGTTGAAAATTTGACCAAGTATTCACACCAATATACCTTTCATTTTATCATAAAGAAGTAAACCTTGTAACTCCAGTACTTTTTGAGTTATACAGCCTCAAAGTTTTTTGACATATTATAACATTGTCCCATTGATGACGTCATACCTCCTCAATTATTAAAACGATTGAGTTAAAAATTTGACCAAGTATTCACACCAATATACCTTTCATTTTATCATAAAGAAGTAAACCTTGTAACTCCAGTACTTTTTGAGTTATAAAGCCTCAAAGTTTTTTGACATATTATAACATTGTCCAATTGATGACGTCATACCTCCTCAATTATCGAAACGGTTGAGTTGAAAATTTGACCAAGTATTCACAACAATATAACCTCCATTTCATCATATGAAAGTGAACCTTGTAACTCAGCACTTTTCGAGTTATACAGCCTTAGAATTTGTTTGACATATTATAACATTGTCCCATTGATGACGTCATACCTCCTCAATTATTTAAACGATTGAGTTAAAAATTTGACCAAGTATTCACACCAATATACCTTTCATTTTATCATAAAGAAGTAAACCTTGTAACTCCAGTACTTTTTGAGTTATAAAGCCTCAAAGTTTTTTGACATATTATAACATTGTCCAATTAATGACGTCATACCTCCTCAATTATCAAAACGATTGAGTTGAAAATTTGACCAAGTATTCACAACAATATAACCTCCATTTCATCATATGAAAGTGAACCTTGTAACTCAGCACTTTTCGAGTTATACAGCCTTAGAATTTGTTTGACATATTATAACATTGTCCCATTGATGACGTCATACCTCCTCAATTATTAAAACGATTGAGTTAAAAATTTGACCAAGTATTCACACCAATATACCTTTCATTTTATCATAAAGAAGTAAACCTTGTAACTCCAGTACTTTTTGAGTTATAAAGCCTCAAAGTTTTTTGACATATTATAACATTGTCCAATTGATGACGTCATACCTCCTCAATTATCATAGCGATTGAGTTGAAAATTTGACCAAGTATTCACAACAATATAACCTCCATTTCATCATATGAAAGTGAACCTTGTAACTCAGCACTTTTCGAGTTATACAGCCTTAGAATTTGTTTGACATATTATAACATTGTCCCATTGATGACGTCATACCTCCTCAATTATTAAAACGATTGAGTTAAAAATTTGACCAAGTATTCACACCAATATACCTTTCATTTTATCATAAAGAAGTAAACCTTGTAACTCCAGTACTTTTTGAGTTATACAGCCTCAAAGTTTTTTGACATATTATAACATTGTCTCATTGATGACGTCATACCTCCTCAATTATCAAAACGATTGAGTTGAAAATTTGACCAAGTATCCACAACAATATAACCTTCATTTCATCATATGAAAGTGAACCTTGTATCTCCAGTACTTTTTGAGTTATACAGCCTTCAAATTCTTTGACATATTATAACATTGTCCCATTGATGACGTCATACCTCCTCAATTATCAAAACGATTGAGTTGAAAATTTGACCAAGTATTCACAACAATATAACCTCCATTTCATCATATGAAAGTGAACCTTGTATCTCCAGTACTTTTTGAGTTATATACAGCCTTCAAGTTTTTTGACATATTATAACATTGTCCCGTTGATGATGTCATACCTCCTCAATTATTAAAACGATTGAGTTGAAAATTTGACCAAGTATTCACAACAATATAACCTCCATTTCATCATATGAAAGTGAATCTTGTATCTCCAGTACTTTTTGAATTATACAGCCTTAAAGTTATTTTGACATATTATAACATTGTCCAATTGATGACGTCATACCTCCTCAATTATTAAAGCGATTAAGTTGAAAATTTGACCAAGTATTCACAACAATATAACCTACATTTTATCATATAGAAGTAAACCTTGTAACTCCAGTACTTTTTGAGTTATACAGCCTCAAAGTTTTTTGACATATTATAACATTGTCTCATTGATGACGTCATACCTCCTCAATTATCAAAACGATTGAGTTGAAAATTTGACCAAGTATCCACAACAATATAACCTTCATTTCATCATATGAAAGTGAACCTTGTATCTCCAGTACTTTTTGAGTTATACAGCCTTAAATTTTTTTTGACATATTATAACATTGACCCATTGATGACCTCATACCTTCTCAATTATTATAGCGATTGAGTTAAAAATTTGACCAAGTGTTCACAACAATATAACCTTCATTTCATCACATAGAAGTGAACTTTGTAACTTCAGTACTTTTTGAGTTATACAGCCTCAATTGCCATTGGCCCAAAACAACCAGCCCCAATCCATTCCGACTGGTTTAAGACAATGAACTCATCAAGACCTTCATTTATTGTGATAACGGGTCGAAGAACCAATCGCAAAACCCTGCTGCCGATAATAAACAATCTTTTGTTGATATTTCCCCGCAGTACTATTGTTTTTCTGATGCGCATTGCTACTATACTGCTCGCAGGTACCAAATTGGGTGAGTTGTGCATTTTTGACCTTGACTGGTGTTATCATTGATAAATCTAATGAACTCAAATCCAGGCGTCTGGCAGGGCAAACGGGGTATTTGGGTATGGCGGTCAATGGTGTTGAATTGTTTGCGGAAACGATGGGGTTAGTTGAAAACGTTATTGGACATTTTATAAAAAATATTCACGGGATTTTTTTGTAGGAAATTTAACGGTCTATAACTTCACTTTCATGGCATTTGGGGCTTATGAATTTTCTTCCATAATTCACGCAAGGGACTTTCACAAATGGTCATTACAGCATGTTATTCCGGTATTAATCGTTGATTAATTATGCAAATTCAATTGAACACAACTCTTACATTAGACATTACATGCATTTATCAGTTTTTATCGCGAGACACTAAGTATCAAAAATCTTTTTCCTACTTAATTGCCTGTAATTAGGGTCGTTGACTGATTGAAATTGGATTACTTTCGAGTTTTGCATTTCTATGAAAATCTCAAGTTTACTGTCCTATCTTATATTTTATATTGCAACAAAAACATGTTCCAAGTCATCGCTTTTTAGATTCTAAATAACGAGAATGTTGACCTATATCGTAAAAATTCAAATTTTTGATTGTTTTTGCAATTTGCCAAAACATGTTTGTCTCTTGGTTTATATTTTGGTGTCCGGGCGAAATTAGAATATTTTAGAGAACTGGCAAATTAATGCGTCATACAGAGCGTTTTCGCAAAAGTACAAGTAAATGTTTGGTTTTGGATCAGGCGTGAACCACTGAACCGATTTCAGTGAATTTTGCCTTGAACTGTTGAAGTATATATTATCTTTTCATTCTCTCATATGGAATTTTTTAAAAAGATTACCGGAATTTGAGTTACAGACAAAATAATGCTGCTCTGTGACTATGAAAAAATTCTTTGAAAAACAAGGATTTTCAAATTACTCGTGAACCGATTTGAGTGATTTTTTCCTTGAACTGTTCCTTGAAATATCGTCTTTAAATCCTGTAGTATAAACATTTTGAAAAAAATCCCCAGATTTTGAGTTACAGATTGAATAATATGTTACCCTAAAAAACATTTTTGGGAATAGGAATTACTTACTTGATAATACTCGTGAACCCTTGAACCGATTTGGGTTGCATTATCAATCTCCAGGATCATCATCTTCCCACTATAATACGTGATTTCTCAACTTTTGGCAATGATTTCCTCAATTTCGCAAAATTTCGCATATAGACTGAGCAACATTTTCCTTTATTGAATTTAATTATTCAGTATTTTGTGTTGATTTCTTTGTAGAATTCGTGATTTCGCAGTTTTACGCGATGATTTCTTTATTTCGTAACAAGATTTGAACGAATTTTGCGTCAATAATTTCCAGGATCATTAGTTTCCAACCACAATACGTGATTTCTCAACTTTTGGCAATGATTTCCTCAATTTCGCATAAAGATTGACCAACAGTTTTCATTATTGAATTTAATTATTCAGTATTTTGTGTGCAATAATTTGATGCCTGCCATGCGGTACGGACGTGTTTTTGAGCTCTCGTTTTTAATCGTCGATAAATTGTAAAAAGTAACGTTAAAGTTTGGATTTTATACAGTTGTAAGAGCAATCAATATACTATTGATTGTGAGATAGTATTGTGCGAAAAGTGAAGGAATCATTGCGGAAATAGTGAAATTCCTTGCCTTATCTTAATAGCCGAGATAAGCAATTTCAACAAAAACTCACCGGGCCACCGATTGCTGATGTGATGGAAGGCAACGAAGTCAACGAGAATTTAAAAGGCGATGGAATTTGCATAATCTGCAAAATTGTAGATGACCAAAAATCAATTCTTATTTGCACGGCATGTAAATATTCCTTTCATGCAAAATGTGGAAATGTGGAGACTAGAGGGTTTCACATGAAAAAATCAGCATGGAAATGCAAGTCATGTGACTCTGTAAACAAACAGAGAAAAAGGAGCCGTACGGAAGATTTTGGAGATCAACCCAAAACAACTGAGGAAATGTATTCAGCTATACAGTTTTTAGTTGAGAAAATCAAGGAGTTGACAGGAAAAGTGGATCTGTTGAATGGAAAAGTGGATGTGTTATTGGAAGATAACCACAACCTCAACGCTGAAGTTAAAAGTTTGAAAACCGCAAACTCATCTGTGGCAGTCTCTTTATCCCAAACGTCAAATAATGCAAGTTATGCAGCGGTCGCCAAAAACAATAAAGTATTAGTGGTGAAACCTAAGGATACTCAACAAAATATTCAGCAAGTAAAAGAGCACTTGAGAAAAAATGTGAATCCAATGGATATTGGAGCAGGTTTAGCGATGGGACGTCAAACTAAAAATGGAGGCCTAATTTTGAACTGTGGGGATGAGAAGGAGTTGTCAAACATTCAATCGCATATCCAGAGTAAGTTGGGAGACAATTATACTGTGTCAACACCGAAGCAGCTGAATCATCGCGTCAAGGTTGTGGGAATCGATGATGGTGAATTTCAAACTTCTGATGATGATATCCTGACAAAGCTGACTAAACAAAACAACTTGATCATCAACACCAACTCAAAAATGCTGTTATTACGCAGAACCAAGGTTAATAACCATCGTTTCAATGTTGTCTTGGAAGTTGATGCCACCAACTACAGTATGATTATGGAAAAGCAGAAACTCAACATTGGATGGAATCGGTGTCCAGTCTACTCGGATTATGGAATTGTCCGTTGTTTCAAGTGCTGTCGTTACGGCCACGTAATGAAGGATTGCAAGGATAAGAAGGCCTGTGCTAAGTGTAGTGGTGAACATGATGTTACTGTGTGTACCAATAATGTGAGTAAATGTTCTAACTGTATTTTAGCCAATGATAAGTATAAGTTAACTTTAAATGTGGATCATGTCGTATGGGATGTCAATAATTGTGAAACTTATAAAAGAATTGAGCAGGTTCAAAGAAATAAGGTCATAAAATAGCAATTAGACTGTGAGATTGGCCTGAGCTCGGGTGTTGTTTATTTTAACTGTCAGGGCTTTCTTAACAACAAGGACAGTATTGTCATTTTAATTAATAACTGGAGACCTCTGTTGGTTTTACTCTCTGAAACTCATGTTTCAGAAGACGTTGATTCGGTTGAACTTCTAATAGATGGATACAGATTGGAACAAAGTGTGACTAATAACAAAAGAACGGGGGGAGTAATGGCTCTGATAAGATCAGATTTACGATATAAAATTAATAATATTCAATGTATTGATAACTATGTTTGGATAGTATCATTGGAATTATCTTATGCTGGCACGAGGTACTTATTTGGTGTATTATATCATCCACCGCAGAACGAAAACTCCAAATTTATTGATTTTTTTTCGGATTATATGGACCGGTTGGCTGAATTTGATGGCATCAGCTATGTTATGGGGGACTTTAATTTTGACTTGTTGAAGGATGGTTTTTATGGCACCAAGATTCGTAATATCATATACTCCAATGGATTCCACCAAATTGTAAACACTCCCACTAGAATTGTACAAAGAAGTCAGACACTAATTGACTACATCATAACGAATCATAAACATACTGTCCACAAAGTTCATCATACTCCGAAGATAAGTGATCATTCGATTCTAACTGTAACATTAAATAATAATAACCCTCATATTGCAAAAGACCTGATAACTTACCGAAGATCAATGAAAAATTATAATGTTGATACAATCCAAGATTTTCTCATTGATGCTCCATGGAATAGTTCTCTTTCGAATGTTAATCTGCTCGCCGATCTTTTTGTTCAAAATATAATAAATGTCCTCGACGAAATGTGCCCTAAAACCAAAATAAATTTAAAACAAAAATACCTGGATAAAAAATGGGTGAATGAAGAGATTAGAGAGATGATGAGGGACAGAGATCATCTTTATAAAAGAGCGGTACTGACGAATAATAACGATTGTTGGAATGAATACAAACTCATGAGAAACTTGATAGTTAACAAAATAAGGACAGAAAAGGAGAAATATTTTATTGGAACCATCGATGAGAACAAGCATAATCCTCAAGAACTCTGGAGGAACCTTAAAACACTTTTGCCTAGTAAAAACCACAATCTGCCAGACGAAATTATTTTTGAGAAGAAAACATTTGCTGATGAACAGTGCATAGCCAATGGATTCAATGAGTATTTTATTCAGAGCATTGAACGTATAATTAGTAACATTCCGGACCCTATTATAAGTTATACTTTGACATCAACTAATCCTCTTATTGTTTTTCGCAAATTTGAAAATATCACACTAAATAAAATGAAAGAAACACTGAAAAAAATGAAAAATGTTGGGGGCGGTGAAAATGGAATATCGAAGAAGATTCTGAGTGATGCTTGTTCTGTAATTGGAAACCGACTACTCGACGTCATAAATCTGTCCTTATCAACTGGAACATTCCCGGAAACCTGGAAAATGTCAACAGTGATCCCTGTTCCCAAAGTTCACAATACTAAAAATCATCAGGAGTTCAGGCCTATCAACACAGTTCCTTGTTATGAAAAATTGCTAGAAATTGAGGTAAAGGAACAATTACTGCTTCACTGCGTTAAAAATAATATATTAGTTCCTAATCAGTCCGGCTTCAGGGAAAAACACTCATGTGAGTCAGTCATTGTGAATATTTGTTATGAGTTTAGAAAAGCTATGGATAAGGGCAATATTGTTTTGGCTGTGTTTTTAGATCTTAAGCGTGCGTTTCAAACTGTTGATAGGTCACTTTTGTTATGTAAATTAACGTCAATTGGTGTTGAGGGTACTGTTTTAAAGTGGTTTGAAGATTATTTGTATAACCGTAGTCAAAGAGTAAAATTCAAGAATACTGTGTCCGATTCTCTTATTGTTAATTATGGAGTACCCCAAGGTACAGTACTGGGTCCATTACTGTTTATTATATACATCAATGATATTGTTAAAATGGTTAGTAAGTGTGAAGTCGTATTGTTTGCTGACGATACTATGTTGTATGTTGTTGGAAATGATCTCAATGAAATGCAGAACACCTTAAACTCCGAATTAAACAGCATTTTTATGTGGCTATGTAATAACAAATTATGTATCAATACGAGTAAATCCAAATTTTGTGTATATGGTAATAGGACTAGGTTGGCTAATGTTGATAAGGATAATATAAATATTGTCATCAACGACGAAAAAATTGTGTATGAGGAGAGAGTTAAGTACCTTGGGATAACATTGGATCCAACTTTAAATTTTCACGATCACGCCAATTTTATGATGCGCAAATTTTCGAAAAAAGTCGGTTTTATTTCACGAGCTTGTCAACAACTCTCTGCTTATGCAAAATTGATGATTTACAATGCTATTGCATCTCCCCACCTTCAATTCTGTTCAACCATTTTGTACAGCCTGCCAAATTACAAAATCAATGAGATTCAAAAAATTCAAAATAGAGCTTTAAGAGTAGTTTTAAAATGTAATAAATATACACCAATTAAATTAATGCTTGATATGTTAGATGTTTTGTCAGTAAGTCAAAAAATTAAGTATAATGTTTTATTGTATATTTTTAAAATCAAACAAAAAATATTGCCCCCATATATCTGTGATAAAGTGACTGTGTTTAGAGATGTACATAATTATAAAACTAGAAATTGTGATGACTTTATTCTTGTGGATAAATGTAGATCTAACTCTATGTACAAATCTATTATGTATAAAGGCTTGCATGAATTTAATCTGTTACCAACAAATATTAAGAGCTGTGATAATATGATCCTTTTTAAAAAAATGTTAAGACAACATATTGTGATAACCTGTGATTAACCATATTTTTTTATATTTAAATTTTATACTCCTTTTTCTGTAACTGTTCTATTGTAGCTGATGCTAAATAAACGAATATTATTATTATTATTATTATTATTATTATTTATTTTTTTGTAAAATTCATGATTTCGCAGATTTGCGCGATGATTTCTTTTGTATCGCAACAAGATTTGAACGAATTTTACGTCAATAATCTCCAGGATCATCATATTCCCACTATAATACGTGATTTCTCAACTTTCGCAAAATTTCGCATGAAGATTGACCAACATTTTTCATTATTGAATTTAATTATTTATTATTTTGTGTTCATTTCTTCGTAAAATTCGTGATTTCGCAGTTTTACTCGATGATTTCTTTTATTTCGCAACAAGATTTGAACGAATTTTGGGTCATAAATCTCCAGGATCATTATTTTCCTACTACAATACGTGATTTCTCAACTTTTCGCAATGATTTCCTCAATTTCGCAAAATTTCGCATATAGACTGACCAACATTTTCCTTTATTGAATTTAATTATTCAGTATTTTGTGTTGATTTCTTTGTAGAATTCGTGATTTCGCAGTTTTACGCGATGATTTCTTTATTTCGTAACAAGATTTGAACGAATTTTGCGTCAATAATTTCCAGGATCATTAGTTTCCAACCACAATACGTGATTTCTCAACTTTTGGCAATGATTTCCTCAATTTCGCAAAATTTCGCATAAAGATTGACCAACAGTTTTCATTATTGAATTTAATTATTCAGTATTTTGTGTTTATTTTTTTGTAAAATTCATGATTTCGCAGATTTGCGCGATGATTTCTTTTATATCGCAACAAGATTTGAACGAATTTTACGTCAATAATCTCCAGGATCATCATTTTCCCACTATAATACGTGATTTCTCAACTTTCGCAAAATTTCGCATAAAGATTGACCAACATTTTTCATTATTGAATTTAATTATTTATTATTTTGTGTTCATTTCTTCGTAAAATTCGTGATTTCGCAGTTTTACTCGATGATTTCTTTTATTTCGCAACAAGATTTGAACGAATTTTGGGTCATAAATCTCCAGGATCATTATTTTCCTACTACAATACGTGATTTCTCAACTTTTCGCAATGATTTCCTCAATTTCGCAAAATTTCGCATTAAGATTGACCAACATTTTGCATTATTGAATTTATTAATTGATTATTTTGTGTTTACTTCTTTGTAAAATTTGTGATTTTGCAGCTTTACGCGATGATTTCTTCTATTTCGCAACAAGGTTTGAACGAATTTTGCGTCATCCTTCTCTAGGATCATTATTTTCCTATTACAATACGTGAGTTCTCAACTTTTGGCAATGATTTCCTCAATTTCGCAAAATTTCGCATGGAGATTGTCCAAAATTTTGCATGATTGAATTTGATTATTCATTATTTTTTGTTTATTTCTTTGTAAAGTTCGTGATTTTGCAGATTTACGCGATGATTCCTTTTATTTCGCAACAAGTTTTGAACGAATTTCGCTTCATCAATCTCCAGGATCATTATTTTCCTACTACAATACGTGATTTCTTAACTTTTCGCAATGATTTCCTCAATTTCGCAAAATTTCGCATGAAGATTGACCAACATTTTGCATGATTGAATTTGATTATTCATTATTATTTGTTTATTTCTTTGTCAAATTTGTGATTTCGCAGTTTCAGGCGATGATTTCTTTTATTTCGCAACAAGGTCTGAACGAATTTTGCGTCATCAATCTCCAGGATCATTATTTTCCTACTACAATACGTGATTTCTCAACTTTTCGCAATGATTTCCTCGATTTCGCAAAATTTCGCATAAAGCTTGTCCAGCATTTTGCATGATTGAATTTAATTATTCATTATTTTTTGTTTATTTCTTTGTAAAGTTCGTGATTTTGCAGATTTACGCGATGATTCCTTTTATTTCGCAACAAGTTTTGAACGAATTTCGCTTCATCAATCTCCAGGATCATTATTTTCCTACTACAATACGTGATTTCTTAACTTTTCGCAATGATTTCCTCAATTTCGCAAAATTTCGCATGAAGATTGACCAACATTTTGCATGATTGAATTTGATTATTCATTATTATTTGTTTATTTCTTTGTCAAATTTGTGATTTCGCAGTTTTAGGCGATGATTTCTTTTATTTCGCAACAAGGTCTGAACGAATTTTGCGTCATCAATCTCCAGGATCATTATTTTCCTACTACAATACGTGATTTCTTAACTTTTCGCAATGATTTCCTCAATTTCGCAAAATTTCGCATGAAGATTGACCAACATTTTGCATGATTGAATTTGATTATTCATTATTATTTGTTTATTTCTTTGTCAAATTTGTGATTTCGCAGTTTCAGGCGATGATTTCTTTTATTTCGCAACAAGGTCTGAACGAATTTTGCGTCATCAATCTCCAGGATCATTATTTTCCTACTACAATACGTGATTTCTTAACTTTTCGCAATGATTTCCTCAATTTCGCAAAATTTCGCATGAAGATTGACCAACATTTTGCATGATTGAATTTGATTATTCATTATTTTTTTATTTCTTTGTCAAATTTGTGATTTCGCAGTTTTAGGCGATGATTTCTTTTATTTCGCAACAAGGTCTGAACGAATTTTGCGTCATCAATCTCCAGGATCATTATTTTCCTACTACAATACGTGATTTCTTAACTTTTCGCAATGATTTCCTCAATTTCGCAAAATTTCGCATGAAGATTGACCAACATTTTGCATGATTGAATTTGATTATTCATTATTATTTGTTTATTTCTTTGTCAAATTTGTGATTTCGCAGTTTTAGGCGATGATTTCTTTTATTTCGCAACAAGGTCTGAACGAATTTTGCGTCATCAATCTCCAGGATCATTATTTTCCTACTACAATACGTGATTTCTCAACTTTTCGCAATGATCTCCTCAATTTCGCAAAATTTCGCATGAAGATTGACCAACATTTTGCATGATTGAATTTGATTATTCATTATTTTTTTATTTCTTTGTCAAATTTGTGATTTCGCAGTTTTAGGCGATGATTTCTTTTATTTCGCAACAAGGTCTGAACGAATTTTGCGTCATCAATCTCCAGGATCATTATTTTCCTACTACAATACGTGATTTCTCAACTTTTCGCAATGATCTCCCCAATTTCGCAAAATTTCGCATAAAGATTTCTCAACATTTTGCATTATTGAATTTAATTATTCATTATTTTGTGTTTATTTCTTTGTGATATTCGTGATTTCACACTGATTTCATTTATTTCGCAACAAGATCTGAACGAATTTCCCGTCATCAATCCCCAGGATCATTATTTTCCCGCGACAATACGTGATTTCTCAACTTTTCGCAATGATTTTCTCAATTTCGCAAAATTTTGCATATAGATTGACCAACGTTTTGCATTATTGAAGTTAATTATTCATTATTTTATGTTTATTTCTTTGTAAGATTCGTGATTTCGCACTTTTACGCAATGATTTATTTTATTTCGCAACAATGTTTGAACGAATTCTGCACTTTCAATCTCCAGAATCATTATTTTCCCGCGACAATACGTGATTTCTCAACTTTTTGCAATGATTTCCTTCATTTCGCATTTGAAACTTGATAAGTCTATCATTACAATGAATTCCCAATCTTTCGCAGCGATTTCTTTTTTTTTCGCAAAATTTGGCATCGTATTTGATCAACAAATTGTACGTTCCGGAGGATGGTTTTCTGTTTTTTTTTTCTTCTCAACGTCGCAAAATTAAATATCAAGATTAAGCAGAATTTCGCCATATGTTGTTATGATTTCGATTTTCTTCCAACTAAAATACGTGATTTCTTGATTTTTCGCAAAGATTTCCTCCATTTCGCAATAAAATTTAGATTTCAATCTCGATTTCGTTGCTAAAAAAAATACATATCCACTACTCATCCAGTTTAGTTGAGTTTTGCACTGAACACCATTTTTCTCAAAATTGATTTTATCGACCTACATTTTCCATTTGCAAAAACTCCATTCCCTGAATCCTTATTAATCGGAACTACCAACAATGAGTCAGAGTAGAAAATCAGGTTAAAATTCATATTCACGTTCAGACTCATTAATCGATTTGTACCCGGTGCATTTAGAACAAAAAAATAATAAAATCGGCGCGATAAGAAATTGTCAACAAGCACTGAATCAGGTGTGTGTGCTGGCCTGGGTCATTGTTGCAAGCATTGTTGTGCAGTTTGGTGCAGGAAGTTTGATTGTTTTCAGTGGGGTGAGTCAGTTTTGGAAATTTTGATGTTGGTGGGTTTTTTCGATTTGGATTAATTTTGATATCATTCTATCTATTGTGAATCATTGTTGGTGTATTTTATGTATTTTCATAAACTAAGGATGCTACAAAAAAATGTTCGGGAACTTTTTTATAGGAAATTTGATGCTGATCAATTCATCTTCTATGATACTTTTTGACTAACTGCGCAGTTTTTGTGATATTTGCGAAAAACAAAGAGGGCGTCCTTGGTTGATTGTATGAGCTTGTATATTATACTGTATACTCAAAAATGTTCCGGATTTTTTTTATGGAAAATTTAATATCGATTAATTTAATGAATATAAAATTTATAACCTTGAAGTTTTCGAAATATTTCCGATGAACTGATGCAATGAAAACAAAACGCAAATTTATCAGAATCCTTGAAAAACAATTCTTCCAAACAACTACATTTCAAAATTTCAAATTATCAAAAACTGAAGCCCGCACTTGACCTAGCTAACCCAAATTCCATTTTGCCGCGCATTAAAAATTTCGAAAAATAAACACCATGGATTCATTATTACTTTCGTAGTCTGTGACTCAAATCTCTGGTACCACATGGTTTCTCAGAATAGAATTTACGGCCAGACGGTACCCAGAAATTCGATATTTCAGGGAGAAAAAAGACGAGAAACGTGGAACCACGTGGAGCGACAGAGAACAAAAAATCCCCATCATATCGTCTGATGAACGGTGAGAAAATTTTTACGTCTGACTGAGTGGCGGTGTTGCCGTGTTTATTTTGGATTTGGATTATAACCACGTGGTTTGCTGTTGAGTAAGGTTCGGGCCAGGAAGATGATCTTACTTTTTACGCAAATATCTCGAAATCCATTGAGTTTATAGAGAAACTTCATATAAACAAAATTGAAGTTGATTGAATTTTCTACAAAAAACTCCCATGAAGTTTTTCTCTATTGCCAGTACTTTCCAAGATACAGGGTTTGGATAAAGTAAGGTGCGTATACTGAGCTGAGACCCATTTTGCTAAATATTTCGAAAACTATTAGATTGAGGATAAAATTTCAAGAGAGCAAAATGAAAAAAAACAAGCCACAAAAAGCTCCGGAAACTTTTTGGAAAACCTTGTTTTCAAGATACCTACAGTTTTTGAGAAACGCGTAAATTGGAATGTGTGACACGCACCCGCTTTATCGTCAATATCTCCCAAACCATTGAGTTTATGTAGAAATATCAAGAGAATAAAATTAAAGTACATAAAATTTGCCACATAATAGCTGAAGAGATTTCTGTTATCAAGTTGTTATTTTTGGTGATACAGCGTTGGGAAAAGTATCATGTGTATACTGAAATCAGGTCACCTCCTTACATTTTCATCAATATCTCCCAAATCATTGAGTTAATGGAAAAATTACAAGAATACAAAATGAAAGTACATAAAATTTTCCACAAAAAAGCTCTGAAGATTTTTGTTGTCAAGTTGGTATTTTTGGTGATACAGCGATGGGAAAAGTATCATGTGTATACTGAAATCAGGTCACCTCCTTACATTTTCATCAATATCTCCCAAATCATTGAGTTAATGGAAAAATATCAGGAATATAAAATGAAAGTACATAAAATTTGCCACATAATAGCTGAAGAGATTTCTGTTATCAAGTTGTTATTTTTGGTGATACAGCGTTGGGAAAAGTATCATGTGTATACTGAAATCAGGTCACCTCCTTACATTTTCATCAATATATCCCAAACCATTGAGTTCATGAAAAAATATCAAGAATATAAAATGAAAGTACATAAAATTTGCCACATAATAGCTGAAGAGATTTCTGTTATCAAGCTGTTATTTATGGTGATAAGAGCGTTGGGAAAAATATTATGAGTATAATAAAATCAAGTCAGCTTCTTGCATTTTCATTAATATCTCCCAAACCATCAAGTTTATGTAGAAATGTCAAGAATATAAAATGAAAGCACATAAAATTTGCCACAAAAAAGCTTGGAAGATTTTTGTTGTCAAGTTGGTATTTTTGGTGATACAGCGTTGGGAAAAATATCATGTGTCTTCTGAAATCAGGTCACCTCCTTACATTTTAATTAATATCTCCCAAACCATTGAGTTAATGGAAAAATTACAAGAATATAAAATGAAAGTACATAAAATTTGCCACATAATAGCTGAAGAGATTTCTGTTATCAAGTTGTTATTTTTGGTGATACAGCGTTGGGAAAAATATTATGAGTATAATAAAATCAAGTCAGCTTCTTGCATTTTCATTAATATCTCCCAAACCATCAAGTTTATGTAGAAATGTCAAGAATATAAAATGAAAGTACATAAAATTTGCCACAAAAAAGCTTCGAAGATTTTTGTTGTCAAGTTGGTAGTTTTGGTGATACAGCGTTGGGAAAAATATCATGTGTATTCTGAAATCAGGTCACCTCCTTACATTTTAATTAATATCTCCCAAACCATTGAGTTAATGGAAAAATTACAAGAATATAAAATGAAAGTACATAAAATTTGCCACATAATAGCTGAAGAGATTTCTGTTATCAAGTTGTTATTTTTGGTGATACAGCGTTGGGAAAAATATTATGAGTATAATAAAATCAAGTCAGCTTCTTGCATTTTCATTAATATCTCCCAAACCATCAAGTTTATGTAGAAATGTCAAGAATATAAAATGAAAGTACATAAAATTTGCCACAAAAAAGCTTCGAAGATTTTTGTTGTCAAGTTGGTAGTTTTGGTGATACAGCGTTGGGAAAAATATCATGTGTATTCTGAAATCAGGTCACCTCCTTACATTTTAATTAATATCTCCCAAACCATTGAGTTAATGGAAAAATTACAAGAATATAAAATGAAAGTACATAAAATTTGCCACATAATAGCTGAAGAGATTTCTGTTATCAAGTTGTTATTTTTGGTGATACAGCGTTGGGAAAAATATTATGAGTATAATAAAATCAAGTCAGCTTCTTGCATTTTCATTAATATCTCCCAAACCATCAAGTTTATGTAGAAATGTCAAGAATATAAAATGAAAGTACATAAAATTTGCCACAAAAAAGCTTCGAAGATTTTTGTTGTCAAGTTGGTAGTTTTGGTGATACAGCGTTGGGAAAAATATCATGTGTATTCTGAAATCAGGTCACCTCCTTACATTTTAATTAATATCTCCCAAACCATTGAGTTAATGGAAAAATTACAAGAATATAAAATGAAAGTACATAAAATTTGCCACATAATAGCTGAAGAGATTTCTGTTATCAAGTTGTTATTTTTGGTGATACAGCGTTGGGAAAAATATTATGAGTATAATAAAATCAAGTCAGCTTCTTGCATTTTCATTAATATCTCCCAAACCATCAAGTTTATGTAGAAATGTCAAGAATATAAAATGAAAGTACATAAAATTTGCCACAAAAAAGCTTCGAAGATTTTTGTTGTCAAGTTGGTAGTTTTGGTGATACAGCGTTGGGAAAAATATCATGTGTATTCTGAAATCAGGTCACCTCCTTACATTTTAATTAATATCTCCCAAACCATTGAGTTAATGGAAAAATTACAAGAATATAAAATGAAAGTACATAAAATTTGCCACATAATAGCTGAAGAGATTTCTGTTATCAAGTTGTTATTTTTGGTGATACAGCGTTGGGAAAAATATTATGAGTATAATAAAATCAAGTCAGCTTCTTGCATTTTCATTAATATCTCCCAAACCATCAAGTTTATGTAGAAATGTCAAGAATATAAAATGAAAGTACATAAAATTTGCCACAAAAAAGCTTCGAAGATTTTTGTTGTCAAGTTGGTAGTTTTGGTGATACAGCGTTGGGAAAAATATCATGTGTATTCTGAAATCAGGTCACCTCCTTACATTTTAATTAATATCTCCCAAACCATTGAGTTAATGGAAAAATTACAAGAATATAAAATGAAAGTACATAAAATTTGCCACATAATAGCTGAAGAGATTTCTGTTATCAAGTTGTTATTTTTGGTGATACAGCGTTGGGAAAAATATTATGAGTATAATAAAATCAAGTCAGCTTCTTGCATTTTCATTAATATCTCCCAAACCATCAAGTTTATGTAGAAATGTCAAGAATATAAAATGAAAGTACATAAAATTTGCCACAAAAAAGCTTCGAAGATTTTTGTTGTCAAGTTGGTAGTTTTGGTGATACAGCGTTGGGAAAAATATCATGTGTATTCTGAAATCAGGTCACCTCCTTACATTTTAATTAATATCTCCCAAACCATTGAGTTAATGGAAAAATTACAAGAATATAAAATGAAAGTACATAAAATTTGCCACATAATAGCTGAAGAGATTTCTGTTATCAAGTTGTTATTTTTGGTGATACAGCGTTGGGAAAAATATTATGAGTATAATAAAATCAAGTCAGCTTCTTGCATTTTCATTAATATCTCCCAAACCATCAAGTTTATGTAGAAATGTCAAGAATATAAAATGAAAGTACATAAAATTTGCCACAAAAAAGCTTCGAAGATTTTTGTTGTCAAGTTGGTAGTTTTGGTGATACAGCGTTGGGAAAAATATCATGTGTATTCTGAAATCAGGTCACCTCCTTACATTTTAATTAATATCTCCCAAACCATTGAGTTAATGGAAAAATTACAAGAATATAAAATGAAAGTACATAAAATTTGCCACATAATAGCTGAAGAGATTTCTGTTATCAAGTTGTTATTTTTGGTGATACAGCGTTGGGAAAAATATTATGAGTATAATAAAATCAAGTCAGCTTCTTGCATTTTCATTAATATCTCCCAAACCATCAAGTTTATGTAGAAATGTCAAGAATATAAAATGAAAGTACATAAAATTTGCCACAAAAAAGCTTCGAAGATTTTTGTTGTCAAGTTGGTAGTTTTGGTGATACAGCGTTGGGAAAAATATCATGTGTATTCTGAAATCAGGTCACCTCCTTACATTTTAATTAATATCTCCCAAACCATTGAGTTAATGGAAAAATTACAAGAATATAAAATGAAAGTACATAAAATTTGCCACATAATAGCTGAAGAGATTTCTGTTATCAAGTTGTTATTTTTGGTGATACAGCGTTGGGAAAAATATTATGAGTATAATAAAATCAAGTCAGCTTCTTGCATTTTCATTAATATCTCCCAAACCATCAAGTTTATGTAGAAATGTCAAGAATATAAAATGAAAGTACATAAAATTTGCCACAAAAAAGCTGCGAAGATTTTTGTTGTCAAGTTGGTATTTTTGGTGATACAGCGTTGGGAAAAATATCATGTGTATTCTGAAATCAGGTCACCTCCTTACATTTTAATTAATATCTCCCAAACCATTGAGTTAATGGAAAAATTACAAGAATATAAAATGAAAGTACATAAAATTTGCCACATAATAGCTGCAGAGATTTCTGTTATCAAGTTGTTATTTTTGGTGATACAGCGTTGGGAAAAGTATCATGTGTATTCTGAAATCAGGTCACCTCCTTACATTTTCATCAATATCTCCCAAATCATTGAGTTAATGGAAAAATATCAAGAATATAAAATGAAAGTACTTAAAATTTGCCACAAAACTGATGTCAAAATTTTTTCTACAATCCAAGTATTTTTGGAATTATAGCCCTTCAAAGACAAGGCAGTAAAAAACTGTCTTTTAATTGGATCGGAAGATAAATATTTAATGAATGAAATTGACTATAATAATTTCTCAAATGCCCTTCTATTAGAACAATCTGTCAACACGGCGTCAACCCTAGTGCGCATGTCATTTTCCCCACGCGCCAAAATGAAAAGCCCGCGCCTTTACCCGCGACATTCCAGTCGAAAGCCGCATTCGCAGTGATCGAATCTGATCCCCCAAAAAACCCATTTCCACCCTCGAATGGCCGAATTAAAAAAATTAAAAATTTCGAAAAAACCCCCCCGTATAATGCGAAATTATTTCAAAATTGAATTGCGCGCCACACGCTGCGCCGTCTTACAGTCAAACAAAACAGTCTAACGTTGGCCATCGACGGGAACACGCGGCCGGTTTTGTTTTTTTTTTCTCAAAAATCCGTTTTTTTCTCGAAATTTTGAAAAATGGATAGTGATGAAACGGCCATGGGACCCGGTGTCCTTTTGGCGATTTTTGTGGGACTTGCAGTGATTATTGTCACATTTTTTATCAAATGGATTAAACAGGAAGGTGAAGGTATGTTTTTTGATTTTATTTTTGTTTTTGGATTTTCGAAAAATTGACGGTTAGAAATGCGGCGAGGTGACTCACGTGCAGCCGGCTAGGGGAGTTTTTGCACTGCCCTGGTTTTATCTTTATAATAGATTTAAAAACAGAATGTTCAAGGTTTTTGTTTGAGCGTTTAAAAAAGGGGAGTTTGAAGTATAATTGGTGCAAATTTGAAGTTGATATCCCCAGTGTTTGGCCCAGGACATTTGGTTGAACCTTATTATTAAAATTCGACCTTATCATGGTTGTTAAACTCATTTAAGTTATATTTATTGATTTTGATATTGGGGGATATAAGAGGGATATTTGATATTTATGGTGTCCAAATTTCAAGTTGATCGGACTAGTAGTTTAGGCGGGACACGTGTTTGAAGTTGATTATGTCAAAATCTCTTTATTGTTTGGAAAAAAAATTGTAGAAATACATTTTAAGATTCTTTTGATTTTTCATCCAATAGAGGAAGGTTTGAAGTGAAATTGGTGCAAATTTGAAGTTGATTTATCCAGTGGTTGTCCCGGGACATTTGATTAAATTCTGCCATGGAAATTCATGGTTAAATGGATATTTTAATTCATTTAAAAAATAGTTTTTGGAATTATTTTTCCATTTTGAGATAAGAGGATATCAGAGGGATATTTGAAGTATATTTTGTCCAAATTTCAAGTTGATCGGTCAAGTAGTTTAGCCGGGACACGTGTTCAAAATTAATCTTGTCAAAACTACTTAATTGTTTGAAAAAAATTGTACAAATTCTGCCTTTAAAATTTATATTTTTTTCATTATTCACTCAAAAGAAGATTTTTTAAAGTATAGCTGGTGCAAATTGGAAGTTGATTTGTCCAATGATTGTCCCGGGACAGTCGTTTAAAGTTTGCCATAGAAATTCAACTTCACTATGCTCAGATGGTTTTAAAACTCATTTAAAAAATATTTTTGAAAATTATTTATCGATTTGGAGATCAGAGGGTATTGGAGGGATTGTTGAAGTATATTTTGTCCAAATTTCAAGTTGATCGGTCAAGTAGTTTAGCCGGGACACGTGTTTAAAATTAATCTTGTCAAAACTACTTAATTGTTTGAAAAAAATTGTACAAATTCTGCCTTTAAAATTTATATTTTTTTCATTATTCACTCAAAAGAAGATTGTTTGAAGTATAGCTGGTGCAAATTGGAAGTTGATTTGTCCAATGATTGTCCCGGGACAGTCGTTTAAAGTTTGCCATAGAAATTCAACTTCACTATGCTCAGATGGTTTTAAAACTCATTTAAAAAATATTTTTGAAAATTATTTATCGATTTGGAGATCAGAGGGTATTGGAGGGATTGTTGAAGTATATTTTGTCCAAATTTCAAGTTGATCGGTCAAGTAGTTTAGCCGGGACACGTGTTTAAAATTAATCTTGTCAAAACTACTTAATTGTTTGAAAAAAATTGTACAAATTCTGCCTTTAAAATTTATATTTTTTTCATTATTCACTCAAAAGAAGATTGTTTGAAGTATAGCTGGTGCAAATTTGAAGTTGATTTGTCCAATGATTGTCCCAGGACAGTCGTTTAAAGTTTGCCATAGAAATTCAACTTCACTATGCTCAGATGGTTTTAAAACTCATTTAAAAAATATTTTTGAGAATTATTTATCGATTTGGAGATCAGGGGGTATTGGAGGGATTGTTGAAGTATATTTTGTCCAAATTTCAAGTTGATCGGTCAAGTAGTTTAGCCGGGACACGTGTTTAAAATTAATCTTGTCAAAACTACTTAATTGTTTGAAAAAAATTGTACAAATTCTGCCTTTAAAATTTATATTTTTTTCATTATTCACTCAAAAGAAGATTTTTTAAAGTATAGCTGGTGCAAATTGGAAGTTGATTTGTCCAATGATTGTCCCGGGACAGTCGTTTAAAGTTTGCCATAGAAATTCAACTTCACTATGCTCAGATGGTTTTAAAACTCATTTAAAAAATATTTTTGAAAATTATTTATCGATTTGGAGATCAGAGGGTATTGGAGGGATTGTTGAAGTATATTTTGTCCAAATTTCAAGTTGATCGGTCAAGTAGTTTAGCCGGGACACGTGTTTAAAATTAATCTTGTCAAAACTACTTAATTGTTTGAAAAAAATTGTACAAATTTTGCCTTTAAAATTTATATTTTTTTCATTATTCACTCAAAAGAAGATTTTTTAAAGTATAGCTGGTGCAAATTGGAAGTTGATTTGTCCAATGATTGTCCCGGGACAGTCGTTTAAAGTTTGCCATAGAAATTCAACTTCACTATGCTCAGATGGTTTTAAAACTCATTTAAAAAATATTTTTGAAAATTATTTATCGATTTGGAGATCAGGGGGTATTGGAGGGATTGTTGAAGTATATTTTGTCCAAATTTCAAGTTGATCGGTCAAGTAGTTTAGCCGGGACACGTGTTTAAAATTAATCTTGTCAAAACTACTTAATTGTTTGAAAAAAATTGTACAAATTCTGCCTTCAAAATTTATATTTTTTTCATTATTCACTCAAAAGAAGATTGTTTGAAGTATAGCTGGTGCAAATTTGAAGTTGATTTGTCCAATGATTGTCCCGGGACAGTCGTTTAAAGTTTGCCATAGAAATTCAACTTCACTATGCTCAGATGGTTTTAAAACTCATTTAAAAAATATTTTTGAGAATTATTTATCGATTTGCAGATCAGGGGGTATTGGAGGGATTGTTGAGGTATATTTTGTTCAAATTTCAAGTTGATCGGTCAAGTAGTTTAGCCGGGACACGTGTTTAAAATTGATCTTGTCAAAACTACTTAATTGTTTGAAAAAAATTGTACAAATTCTGCCTTTAAAATTTATATTTTTTTCATTATTCACCCAAAAGAAGATTGTTTGAAGTATAGCTGGTGCAAATTTGAAGTTGATTTGTCCAATGATTGTCCCGGGACAGTCGTTTAAAGTTTGCCATAGAAATTCAACTTCACTATGCTCAGATGGTTTTAAAACTCATTAAAAAAATATTTTTGAGAATTATTTATCGATTTGGAGATCAGGGGGTATTGGAGGGATTGTTGAAGTATATTTTGTCCAAATTTCAAGTTGATCGGTCAAGTAGTTTAGCCGGGACACGTGTTTAAAATTAATCTTGTCAAAACTACTTAATTGTTTGAAAAAAATTGTACAAATTCTGCCTTCAAAATTTATATTTTTTTCATTATTCACTCAAAAGAAGATTGTTTGAAGTATAGCTGGTGCAAATTTGAAGTTGATTTGTCCAATGATTGTCCCGGGACAGTCGTTTAAAGTTTGCCATAGAAATTCAACTTCACTATGCTCAGATGGTTTTAAAACTCATTAAAAAAATATTTTTGAGAATTATTTATCGATTTGGAGATCAGGGGGTATTGGAGGGATTGTTGAAGTATATTTTGTCCAAATTTCAAGTTGATCGGTCAAGTAGTTTAGCCGGGACACGTGTTTAAAATTAATCTTGTCAAAACTACTTAATTGTTTGAAAAAAATTGTACAAATTCTGCCTTCAAAATTTATATTTTTTTCATTATTCACTCAAAAGAAGATTGTTTGAAGTATAGCTGGTGCAAATTTGAAGTTGATTTGTCCAATGATTGTCCCGGGACAGTCGTTTAAAGTTTGCCATAGAAATTCAACTTCACTATGCTCAGATGGTTTTAAAACTCATTTAAAAAATATTTTTGAGAATTATTTATCGATTTGCAGATCAGGGGGTATTGGAGGGATTGTTGAAGTATATTTTGTTCAAATTTCAAGTTGATCGGTGAAGTAGTTTAGCAGAGACACGTGTTCAAAATCAATTTTGTAAAAATTACTTCAAGTAATGTTTAATTTTTTTTAACGTTCTGAGGAAATGGTTTGGAAGTAGATTCGGACACTTAGACTAGTTGTGCTACCCTAGGTCCAAATTTCAAGTTGATTACACTCGTTATCCATGAACCAAAATTCAAAAACCACTCAAGACAATTTTTTTTAATAAATCTTTGATCACAAATCGAGTACCAATGACGCCAAATTAAACCTTATCTGCCCTTAGCGATCATTTTTTTTTATCAGGTCACCGATTTAAGTGTGATGATGTGACATCTCCTCCACTCAAAACCTCAATCTGCGTTAATTGGTGACCTTGGCGCGAAATAGTGCGATAAAAATATCGATATAATGAGGTATGAAGGTCAATTTGATTCTATAGGAAGTACCCTCATGTGAGGGTACGAACTCGAGGTTAACCAGATGGTCAACGAACCACATGGAACCCGTTAAAAATAATCGCAGATGTCTAACGGGCACCGTTAAGGTCAAGTTCGCGTTAATTTTCAAAAAGTAAAACCAAAATTATTCGCCATAATAGACTAGATTTAAAAAAAAATCAACAATCAACTTCAAATTTGGACATCTTTAATGTGGAATATTTGAGTTGAAGTATTGCGCAATGTTCAAAATATTGTTCATTTATTAAAAAAATTACAGATAATTTTATTCTCTATAAATTTGCTCCAATGAACTTTTTCCCAAAATTCAAGGTTTTTGAGATATTTTATAGAATTGTAGTGTCATAGAGGCAATTGCAGAGATGGTTTGTTCAAGATCCGTAGAGTTAAAAAGAAATTCCTAAGATTTCAGTAAAAATCAATCATTGTGCAACAGACTTCACAAAGAGGAGCGCAAAGATGTGGCAACCGTGGCGAAAAATTGGGTTTTTAGTTCTAAAGAGAGCGGAATTAAATTCCAAAAATGTTCAGGCGGTCGTCGCTGAATAATCCGAGTCGGGTTAACAGCATTGCAAGAAGGTTTTAGGGGAGATTTCGCAAAAAATACGATATTTCGTTATCCCGTTAATACTCAATGGAAAATAATTATTGTATAAGAAATACTTTTAGGTAAAAGCAATGAGTTAAGCCATATTTCACTGAAACTAGAAAAAATCAGCAATTTGAAACGTTGCACTGAAATCAAAATATCTCCAAAACTATAACTCATTGAAAAAATTTTATAGGAACAAAGTTGTGGTAATTTTTATTGTCTACATTTTTTATCAAAGGTATTTTTCTGTAAAATCAACCGTTGTTGCAATATTTCACTAAAACTAGAAAAAATCGGCGATTTGCAACGTTGCATATGAATCAAAATATCTCCTAAACTATAACTCATTGAGAATATTTTATAGGAATGAAGTTGTGGTCATTTTTATTGTCTACATTTTTTATTAAAGGTATTTTTCTGTAAAATCAACCGTTGTTGCAATATTTCACTGAAACTAGAAAAAATCAACAATTTGCAGCGTTGCACTAGAATCAAAATATCTCCTGAAGTATGACTCATTGAAAATATTTTATAGGGACAAAGTTGTGGTAATTTTTATTGTCTACATTTTTTATTAAAGGTATTTTTCTGTAAAATCAACCGTTGTTGCAATATTTCACTAAAACTAGAAAAAATCGGCGATTTGCAACGTTGCATTTGAATCAAAATATCTCCTAAACTATAACTCATTGAAAATATTTTATAGGAATAAAGTTGTGGTAATTTTTATTGTCAACATTTTTTATTAAAGGTATTTTTCTGTAAAATCAACCGTTGTTGCAATATTTCACTGAAACTGGAAAAAATCGGCGATTTGCAACGTTGCATTTGAATCAAAATATCTCCTAAACTATAACTCATTGAAAATATTTTATAGGAATAAAGTTGTGGTAATTTTTATTGTCAACATTTTTTATTAAAGGTATTTTTCTGTAAAATGAACCGTTGTTGCAATATTTTACTGAAACTAGAAAAAATCAACAATTTGCAGCGTTGCACTAGAATCAAAATATCTCCTTAACTATAACTCATTTAAAATATTTTATAGGAACAAAGTTGTGGTTATTTTAATTGTCTACATTTTTTATTAAAGATATTTTTCTGTAAAAGCAACCAGTTTTGCAATATTTCACTGAAACCACAAAAATCACCAACTTGCAACGTTGCACTAAATTTAAAATAAGTCAAAAACTATAACTCGACAAAAAAAGTTTATGGGAGAAAAATTGTAGCAATTTTGATTATGTACAACTTTTGTTTGAAACATTTTCTCATAAAAGTAACCGTTATTGAAATATTTCAAGGAATTTGATGATTTAATAAAATAATATAAATATAGTCATCGCATGACTCTCCAGGTCATCAAATGACTAAACCATATGACTCATAAAAATCTCTTTTATAGTAGGTGTACCAAATCATGATGAAATTCCAAAAGTTGTGTAACACTCGAAAATAATCACTGTACTACGCCACTACGCAAAAAGTCAACCTTGAAACATTTACTATAAATTCTTATCAAAACGATGCTGCGTATTTCCTTGTGTTTTTGGGAAATTTTTAAAAATTTTCATTTTACGTTCTAAGATAGTGATTATCGCTTTAGTGTGGCACTTGAAGATAACGATTTTTGATTTGGAAATTAATTATTACGACAAAGATTAAGATTTTAATCAGACAAGGTCAGGTTGTAGACGATCATTTCGGAAAAATTATGTATATATATATATATAAATAGTAAATTTGATTCTCTACAACTTTAACTTGAAACATTTTTCCAAAAAATGATTATCCTTACTTATACAGGGCGTCAAAAAATTACATACTTCAATGGAGTAGGAGATTTCTGAGAATAAATCAAAAATGATGGGTTTCAGTGAAAAAATTAATAAAACATTTTTTATTAACAAGAAAATTGTCTGTAACTTTCATCTCAAACATTTTTACAAAAAAGCAACCGTTTTTAAAATATTTCAGAAAAACTCCTTAAAATCACCATTTTGCATCATTGCACCAATTTCGAAATATCTCAAAAACTCCAACTCAGAAAAATTCGTTTGCAGTAAATTCAATTCTCTACAACTTTTATTTGAAACATTTTTCCATTTATTCTAGATGAAACCCCCGAAAAAACCAAAAACTCAACTGACGCTTCTGGCAAGCACAGCAAAAAAGAGCAGACCCATTCGGTGAAAGCAGCAAATAAAAAAAAAATTACCGAACGTGAATCAAGAAGAAACGCCCGAACCAATGAAAAAGGTATAACCCCCCCCCCATACCCTTGGGAAAATTAACTAAGAAAAATTCCAGCATTCAACCATCCCTGGCTAATGGCAACGTTGAAAGGACACAGCGGTCGTGTGTTGGACATGGATTATTCCGCAAACGGAAAATATCTTGTTTCATGTGGGGACGGTAAGTCTATGAAATAAACATCAATGCGGCAACGTTGTACACACCACGTGCGCTCCCATTGGCCCGATAGGAAGGCCGGCTGCTATCTGACCAATCGTAGTGAACCTTGCCACGTGCCATATTGGAAATTCGGTGCAACGTTGCCGGACTGTGGGGGATTAAATTATGTTGACGTGTTTTATTTATAAACGGTGTTTTCGTGTGGGACTATTTTTGAACGGATGCAAGTGTGAATGGATCCAAACTAAAAATAGGGTTAATTATTTGTTACGTGTTTTTTTATGGTAATTGTAGGTGGGGCCGGACATTTGATATATTTTGACTTTATTTTTAATTCAAAATTTTGATCAAATCGCTATTCAATACCATGGGTTAGACCTTTTATTGGAATTTAATCATTTCTTTTTTAAATAAATTTTGAATTTATGTATTTGATTGGACAGTTGAAATTTTCATTAAATTTTTTGTAGATTGTAAAATTTCAGCTCCCTTGTTGGGATAGTTTCCGAAATATTGATTTTTTTATTATGGATAATAATTATTGTCCCCCATGGCGATTGATGATTTAATTTATTGAAAAATTCGTTAATCCCAAATTAATTTAACTAGAGGATTGAAAATTTCAATAAATCTTCCATTAACTTTCTTTTATGAATTGTGAAAATTTCAGTCCCCTTGATGGAATAATTTCCAGAATATTGAATTTTTTATTATCACTTGTCCATGGCCTTTAACGTTTTATTTAATTAAAAAAATCATTTATTCTAAATAATTGAACTAGAAGCTTAAAATTTTTAGTGAATCTTCATTCACCTTCCCTTTATAGATTGTGAACATTTCAGCCCCCTTGATGGGATACTTTCCAAAATATTGATTTTTTTATGAATTGTCCCGCATGTAGCTTGATGTCTTCTTAATTAATTAAAAAAATCATGAATCCCAAATTAATCTAACTAGAGGGTTAAAATTTTCAGTAAATCTTCATTTAACCTCCTTTTATAAATTGTGAAAATGTCTGCCCCCTCAATGGAATAATTTCGAAAATATTGATTTTTTTATTATGAACTATCCCGCATGGCGTTTAGTGTCTTATTTAATTAAAAAAATCATAAATCCTGAACTGATTTAACTAAAGGCTTAAAATTTTTAGTGAATTTTCATTCAACCTTTTTTTATAGATTGTGAAAATTTCAGCCCCCTCAATGGGAAAGTTTTAAAAATATTGAGTTTTTTATCATGAATTGCCTCGATTAAAAAAAATCATAAATCCTAAATTAATTTAACTAGAGGGTTAAAATTTGAAATAAATCTTCATTCAACCTCCTTTTATAGATTGTGAAAATTTCAGCCCCCTCAATGGGATAGTTTTAAAAATATTGAATTTTTTATCATGAATTGCCTCGATTAAAAAAAAAATCATAAATCCTGAATTAATTTAACTAGAGGGTTAAAATTTTCAGTAAATCTTCATTTAACCTCCTTTTATAGATTGTGAAAATTTCAGCCCCCTCAATGGGATAGTTTTAAAAATATTGAATTTTTTATCATGAATTGCCTCGATTAAAAAAAAAATCATAAATCCTAAATTAATTTAACTAGAGGGTTAAAATTTTCAGTAAATCTTGATTTAACCTCCTTTTATAGATTGTGAAAATTTCAGCCCCCTCGATGGGATAGTTTTAAAAATATTGAATTTTTTATCATGAATTGCCTCGATTAAAAAAAAAACATAAATCCTAAATTAATTTAACTAGTGGGTTAAAATTTGAAATAAATCTTCATTCAACCTCCTTTTATAGGTTGTGAAAATTTCAGCCCCCTCAATGGGATAGTTTTAAAAATATTGAATTTTTTATCATGAATTGCCTCGATTAAAAAAAAAATCATAAATCCTGAATTAATTTAACTAGAGGGTTAAAATTTTCAGTAAATCTTCATTTAACCTCCTTTTATAGATTGTGAAAATTTCAGCCCCCTTAATGGGATAGTTTTAAAAATATTGAATTTTTTATCATGAATTGCCTCGATTAAAAAAAATCATAAATCCTAAATCAATTTAACTAGAGGGTTAAAATTTTCAGTAAATCTTCATTTAACCTCCTTTAATAGATTGTGAAAATTTCAGCCCCCTCAATGGGATAGTTTTAAAAATATTGAATTTTTTATCATGAATTGCTTCGATTAAAAAAAAAATCATAAATCCTAAATTAATTCAACTAGAGGGTTAAAATTTTCAGTTAATCTTCATTTAACCTCCTTTTATAGATTTTGAAAATTTCAGCCCCCTCAATGGGATAGTTTAAAAAATATTGAATTTTTTATAATGAATTGCCTCGATTAAAAAAAATCATAAATCCTAAATTAATTCAACTAGAGGGTTAAAATTTTCAGTAAATCTTCATTTAACCTCCTTTAATAGATTGTGAAAATTTCAGCCCCCTCAATGGGATAGTTTTAAAAATATTGAGTTTTTTATCATGAATTGCCTCGATTAAAAAAAAAATCATAAATCCTAAATTAATTCAACTAGAGGGTTAAAATTTTCAGTAAATCTTCATTTAACCTCCTTTTATAGATTTTGAAAATTTCAGCCCCCTCAATGGAATAGTTTTAAAAATATTGAGTTATTTATCATGAATTGCCTCGATTAAAAAAAATCATAAATCCTAAATTAATTCAACTAGAGGGTTAAAATTTTCAGTAAATCTTCATTTAACCTCCTTTAATAGATTGTGAAAATTTCAGCCCCCTCAATGGGATAGTTCAAAAAATATTGAATTTTTTATCATGAATTGCCTCGATTAAAAAAAATCATAAATCCTAAATTAATTCAACTAGAGCGTTAAAATTTTCAGTAAATCTTCATTCAACCTCCTTTTAAAGATTGTGAAAATTTCAGCCCCCTCAATGGGAAAGTTTTAAAAATATTGAATTTTTTATCATGAATTGCCTCGATTAAAAAAAAAACATAAATCCTAAATTAATTTAACTAGTGGGTTAAAATTTGAAATAAATCTTCATTCAACCTCCTTTTATAGGTTGTGAAAATTTCAGCCCCCTCAATGGGATAGTTTTAAAAATATTGAATTTTTTATCATGAATTGCCTCGATTAAAAAAAAAATCATAAATCCTGAATTAATTTAACTAGAGGGTTAAAATTTTCAGTAAATCTTCATTTAACCTCCTTTTATAGATTGTGAAAATTTCAGCCCCCTTAATGGGATAGTTTTAAAAATATTGAATTTTTTATCATGAATTGCCTCGATTAAAAAAAATCATAAATCCTAAATTAATTCAACTAGAGGGTTAAAATTTTCAGTAAATCTTCATTTAACCTCCTTTAATAGATTGTGAAAATTTCAGCCCCCTCAATGGGATAGTTTTAAAAATATTGAATTTTTTATCATGAATTGCTTCGATTAAAAAAAAAATCATAAATCCTAAATTAATTCAACTAGAGGGTTAAAATTTTCAGTTAATCTTCATTTAACCTCCTTTTATAGATTTTGAAAATTTCAGCCCCCTCAATGGGATAGTTTAAAAAATATTGAATTTTTTATAATGAATTGCCTCGATTAAAAAAAATCATAAATCCTAAATTAATTCAACTAGAGGGTTAAAATTTTCAGTAAATCTTCATTTAACCTCCTTTAATAGATTGTGAAAATTTCAGCCCCCTCAATGGGATAGTTTTAAAAATATTGAGTTTTTTATCATGAATTGCCTCGATTAAAAAAAAAATCATAAATCCTAAATTAATTCAACTAGAGGGTTAAAATTTTCAGTAAATCTTCATTTAACCTCCTTTTATAGATTTTGAAAATTTCAGCCCCCTCAATGGAATAGTTTTAAAAATATTGAGTTATTTATCATGAATTGCCTCGATTAAAAAAAATCATAAATCCTAAATTAATTCAACTAGAGGGTTAAAATTTTCAGTAAATCTTCATTTAACCTCCTTTAATAGATTGTGAAAATTTCAGCCCCCTCAATGGGATAGTTCAAAAAATATTGAATTTTTTATCATGAATTGCCTCGATTAAAAAAAATCATAAATCCTAAATTAATTCAACTAGAGCGTTAAAATTTTCAGTAAATCTTCATTCAACCTCCTTTTAAAGATTGTGAAAATTTCAGCCCCCTCAATGGGAAAGTTTTAAAAATATTGAATTTTTTATCATGAATTGCCTCGATTAAAAAAAAAAATCATGAATCCTAAATTAATTTAACTAGAGGGTTAAAATTTTCAGTAAATCTCCATTTAACCTCCTTTTATAGATTGTGAAAATTTCAGCCCCCTCAATGGGAAAGTTTTAAAAATATTGAATTTTTTATCATGAATTGCCTCGATTAAAAAAAAAATCATAAATCCTAAATTAATTCAACTAGAGGGTTGAATTTTCAGCAAAAACGTATCAAGCCTCTGTTAAGGGTTTGTGAAATTTAAAGATGTAGTTTCCGAAATTCTCACTTGAACATCGTATTTTTTTTATTTCGTAATAATGAATTATTGATGAAATGAATTAATAGGAAAAAACGTGTCATATTTCCATACTAATGAAATCGTCCCTGAATTAACAAAACCCAATCAATTAACGATAGTCGCCTGACATCACAGATTTTCCTAATTAAATAAATAAATTTGTTTTAAAATTAACACGTACCAAAAAAACTGGTTTTTATAAATTGAAATCAAAATTATCGATAAAAATCAATTAATAAACACTAATCATCTTCCCATGTTGACATCATTGGCCAAATGGGGTTTTAATGGGTTTATTAGGGTTTGATTTATCTGCAGTACCATATTAGTGGTACTAGTATCGGGAAAATTCCGCACCGCGTTCATTGTCCATTGTCTCCTTAACCTCAGCACACAACGATTTGTTAACCAAACAACAAAAAACCTTCACCTCACCTTCACCAGTTCAAAACCCCCTCCCGTCGTGCATTTTGTGTTAAGTGCAGTGCAAACCTTACCTCTTTCTTTTCCCCAGAAGATCCCGATCCAGACGGTCCTCCTCCTCCTCTTTCGGACACCTCCTCCGTGTCTTCGGACAGTACCAAAGAGAGTCAAGAACCAAGTCCGGTGATGAACAAAGGGCTGAGTCGCAGACAGAGAAAGAACAAGAAAAATGCGCAAAAGGAACCCAAGGTGGAGGTGAAGAGTACGAAGAAAGTGAAGGTGCCCAGTGAGGAGGTACCCCGGTACATGGAACCGGGAAAGATGAATTGCGGTTTGAGTGACTTGAATGTGTTGGACGAGTATAAAAAAATGTCGATGCCCGAGTGTGTTTTTGTGCAAATTATGAAGGATCAGTATTCGTTGACGAAACAAGCTATGGGGATTATTGGTAAGTACCGTTTTTTTTGTTATTAAAGCGCCTGGGTACCTATTAAAGCGCCGTGTTAGACGTTTTCTTAAAGGAACTTGTGGGGTGAGGCGCTTTTTTTGGATAAAATGTTTTTCTAGTACTTTTTTCATGAAGATTAAAGCGCCTGCGTACTTATTAAAGCGCCGTTTAAAGGAAGTTGTGTGGGCGCTTCATTCAATACACTACTTTTGAGGTGTTTTTCTGATGTACATGTTTTTAAAGTGGTCTTTAAAACTTGTTAAAGCGCCGTTTTGAAGGTTTTCTTTAGGGAGTAAGAGAAATAATGAAGGCGCCATTTTTGAGGCACCCTTTCTTGATTATATGTTTTTGTAGTAGTTTTTATTGGAGCTTAAAGCGCCTCCGTACTTATTCAAGCGCCGTTTTGAAAGTTTTCTTGAGGAAAGTTGAGAAGGCGCCGGTTTTGAGGTTGAATGGTTTTCTAGTAGTTTTTTCATGAAGATTAAAGCGCCTCCGCACTTATTAAAGCGCCGTTTCAAAGATTTGAAATAAGGAAGGCGCCGTTTTTGATGCACCCTTCCCTGATTATATGTTTTTGTAAAAGTTTTTTAATGAACGTTAAAGCGCCTCCGTACTTATTAAAGCGCCGATTTAAACGTTTTCCTAAGGGAAGTTGAGAAGGCGCCGGTCTTAAGGCGTCTTTTTCTGATGAGATGTTTGTGTAGCACTTTTTTTATGGAGCTTGAAGCGCCTCATTACTTGTTAAAGCGCCGTGTTTAACGTTTTCTCAATGGAAGTTGTAAAGGCGCCTTTTTGCATTAAATGTTTTTCAATTAGTTTTTTCAAGAATATTAAAGCGCCTTCGTACTAAATTAAAGCGCCGTTTCAAACGTTTTCTTGAGGGAAATAATGAAGGCACCGTTTTTGATGCACCCTTCCCTGATTGTATGTTTTTGTCAAAGTTTTTTAATGAAGGTTAAAGCGCCTCCGTACTTATTAAAGCGCCGATTTAAACGTTTTCTTGAGGGATGTTGAGAGGCGCCGGTCTTAAGGCGTCTTTTTCTGATGAGATGTTTGTGTAGCACTTTTTTATGGAGGTTGAAGCGCCTTATTACTTGTAAAAGCGCCGTGTTTAACGTTTTCTCAATGAAAGTTGTGAATTTTGCATTAAATGTTTTTCAATTAGTTTTTTCAAGAATATTAAAGCGCCTTCGTACTAAATTAAAGCGCCGTTTCAAACGTTTTCCTAAGGGAAATAATGAAGGCACCGTTTTTGATGCACCCTTCCCTAATTATATGTTTTTGTAGTAATTTTTTAATCAAGGTTAAAGCGCCTCCGTACTTATTTAAGCGCCGTTTTGAAAGCTTTTTCAAGGGAAGTTGAGAAGGCGCCGGTTCTGAGGCGTCTTTTCCTGATGAGATATTAGTGTAGCACTTTTTTTATGAAGCTTGAAGTGCCTCCTTACTTGTCAAAGCGCCGTTTCAAACGTTTTCTCAAGTGAAATTGTGAAGGCGCCGTTTTTGAGGCGCCATTTTCAGATTAAATGTTTTTCCAGTAGTTTTTTCATGAATATTAAAGCGCCTCCGTACTAATTAAAGCGCCGTTTCAAACGTTTTCTTAAAGAAAATAATGAAAGCGCCATTTTTAAGGCACCCTTCCTTGATTATATGTTTTTGTAGTAGTTTTTTTAATGAAGCTTAAAGCGCCTCCGAACTGATTTATGCGCCGTTTCAAACGTTTTCTTAAGGGAAGTCGAGAATGTGCCGTTTTTGAGGCACCTTTTTTGGATTAAATGCTTCTCTAGTAGTTTTTTATGAAGATTAAGCGCGCTACACAAATATCTCATCAGGAAACGGCGCCTTCTCAACTTCCCCTAAAAAAACTTTTAAAACGGCGCTTAAAGTTGTGAAGGCGCGCTTTTTTGAATAAAAAGTTTTTTTAGTAGATTTTTCATGAATATTGAAGCGCCTCCGTACTAATTAAAGCGCCGTTTTCTTAAGGGAAATAATGAAGGCGCTATTTTTGAGGCACCCTTTTCCGATTGAATGTTTTTGTAGTAGTTTTTTAATGAAGCTTAAAGCGCCTCAGTACTTATTAAAGCGCCGTTGTAAACGTTTCTAAAGGGAAGTTGGGAAGGCGCCGGTTTTAAGGCGTCTTTTTCTGAGTAGATGTTTCGGTAGCTCTTTTTTCATGAAGCTTGAAGCGCCTCATTACTTGTTAAAGCGCCGTTTCAAACGTTTTCTTGAGGGAAGTTGTGAAGGCGCCGTTTTTGAGGCTCCTTTTCCAGATTAAATGTTTTTCTAGCAGTTTTTTCATAAATATTAAAGCGCCTCCGTACTAATTAAAGCGCCATTTCAAACGTTTTTTTAATTTGTTGATGTAGCTTGAAGCGCCTCGTACTCATTAAAGCGCCGTTTTGAACGGTGGTTTCACTTCTTATATAAGAATCATTTTTACAGGCGCCGTTTACCAATGCGCCGGTATTAAAGGCGTCTCTTTCATTTAAAGGCGCCGTTTTTGAAAAAGAAATGTTTAAAAGCGCCGGTTTTTTAGGTTTAGGCTCTAGGAACTGAATAACTTCACCCCCACTTTTTCTCCAGGCTACCCCCTAAGACCCGAATGGCAGATCCCCCCAAAACGCACCGATTTGCACGACTTTCACTCCCGACGTTTCTACTACAATCAAATGTACATCAACCCTGACATCCCTCCCAGCTACTCCGTGGCTTCCGCCTCCAATTCGGGAGACTCGGGCAACGCGAGCAACTCCAGTAGTGAGGAGGAGGAGCTGGCCACGCCCAAGTGTCCATTAAAGTGGAAAGATGCGCGGTCGCATGTGTGCGATCGGTGTGGCTCCTTTTTCTACACCACCTCCAAGAGTTACATCACGCAGGAGAACTGTTTTTACCATCCTGGTAAATTGAGGACCATGAATGGAGTGTATGGACCATTGAGATACACTTGTTGTTACCAGGCCAAAGATACGTTTGGGTGTCAGGTGGCTAGAGTGCATGTCTGGAGGGGGCCTACTGAACCTGTTGGTAAGTTGGTTGTGGCTCCGCAACACCCTGATTTCAGTCATTTAGACTTTTTGTTGATTTGAATGGCATCAAAACTCCTTGAATAAAAATGATAGAGAATTCTAGCCTCTTGATCTTTGATGGACTTTCTTCATGATTTTTTGCTATTTTTTATTTTTACAAACTGCGACGAAATCCAAAATATTCTTAACTTTTTTTTTAAATTCTTTACAAGGGCATAATTTTTCACTGGATTGACCGATTTTGATGGAAATTGCGTAAATTTGTTGTGAATTTGATCGACTTTCTTCATGATTTTTGCAATATTTTATTTTTACAAACTTCGACGAAATCCGTGTAATAATTTGTGGGCATACTTTAGAGTAGTGAGTTCAAATATCCACAGCTCCGTTATGATTGATTTTAGAGCAAAATTCTTCAAACAAAAAATAAAAAGAAATTTTGGCTCTACAACTTTTGTATGAAAAACTTTTCCAAAAAATCAACAGGAGATGAAATAATGTTGACATACTATGGAAAATGTGCTTTAGTAGGCCGTAACTCCGCTACTTTCAAATTTAGAGCAAAACTTGTCAAATAAAATTTATGGAGAATTTGACACTTTACAACTTTTATTGGAAACATGTTTTCAAAAAATTAGCAGGGACGGAGGTATTGGCTCATTAAAGTGTGAGCCTACTATGGTGAAATAAGTTCCAAGCTTCACAACTTTTTTAGTATTGACTTAAGAGCAAAAATCTCTAGACAAAAAATGATAAGAAACTTTGGCTCTACAACTTTTGTCTCAAAATTTTCCAAAAAAATCAACATGAGATGAAATAATGTTGACATACTATGTAAATTAGCTTTAGTAGGCCGTAACTCCGCTACTTTCAAATTTAGAGCAAAACTTGTTGATTAAAATTGATGGAGAATTTGACACTGTACAACTTTTATTCGAAACATTTTTTCAAAAAGTTAGCGGGGACGGAGGTATTGGCTCATTAATGTGTGGGCCTACTATGGTGAAATAAGTTCCAAGCTTCACAACTTTTTTAGTATTGACTTAAGAGCAAAATTCTTCAAACAAAAAATGATAAGTAGTTGGCTCTACAACTTTTGTCTGAAAAATTTTCCAAAAAAATCAACCGGAGGTGAAATAATGTTGACACACTATGATGAATGAGCTTTAGTAGGCCGTAGCTCCGTTATTTTAAAATTGAGAGCAAAACTTGTCAAATAAAATCTATGGAGAATTCAACTTTCTACAACTTTTATTGGAAACATTTTTTCAAAAAGTCAACAAGGACGGATATATTTGTCAATAAAGTGTCGGCCTACTACGTTGAAATAAGTCCAAAGTTTCACAACTCTGTCATGATTGATTTAAGAGCAAAATTCTTCAGACAAAAAATGATAAGAAACTTTGGCTCTACAACTTTTGTCTGAAAAATTTTCCAAAAAAATCAACATGAGATGAAATAATGTTGGCATACTATGGAAAATGAGCTCTAGTAGGCCGTAACTTCGCTACTTTCAAATTTAGAGCAAAACTTGTTGATTAAAATTGATGGATAATTTGACACTGTACAACTTTTATTGGAAACATTTTTTCAAAAAATTAGCAGGGACGGATATATTGGCTCATAGAAGTGTGGGCCTACTATGGTGAAGTAAGTTCCAAGCTTCACAACTTTTTTGATATTGACTTAAAAGCAAAAATCTTCGCACAAAAAATGATAAGAAACTTTGGCTTGACAACTTTTGTCTGAAAAATTTTCCAAAAAAATCAATAGGAGGTGGAATAATGTTGACAAACTATGATAAATCAGCTTTAGTAGGCCGTAGCTCCGTTATTTTAAGATTTAGAGCAAAACTTGTTAATTAAAATTGATGGAGAATTTGACACTGTACAATTTTTATTAGAAACATTTTTTCAAAAAGTAAACAAGGACGGATATATTTGTCAATAAAGTGTAGGCCTACTACGTTGAAATAAGTCCAAAGTTCCACAACTCTGTCATGATTGATTCAAGAGCAAAATTCTTCAGACAAAAAATGATAAGAAACCTTGGCTCAACAACTTTTGTCTGAAAAATTTCCCAAAAAAATCAACAGGAGGTGAAATAATGTTGACACACTATGATGAATGAGCTTTAGTAGGCCGTAGCTCCGTTATTTTAAGATTGAGAGCAAAACTTGTCAATTAAAATGTATGGAGAATTCAACTTTCTACAACTTTTATTGAAAACATTTTTTCAAAAAGTAAACAAGGACGGATATATTTGTCAATAAAGTGTAGGCCTACTACGTTGAAATAAGTCGAAAGTTTCACAACTCCGTCATGATTGATTCAAGAGCAAAAATCTTCAAACAAAAAATGATAAGAAACTTTGGTTCTACAACTTTTGTCTGAAAAACTTTTCCAAAAAATCAACAGGAGATGAAATAATGTTGACATACTATGTAAATTAGCTTTAGTAGGCCGTAACTCCGCTACTTTCAAAGTTAGAGCAAAACTTGTTAAATAAAATTTATGGAGAATTTGACACTTTACAACTTTTATTGGAAACATTTTTTCAAAAAATTAGCAGGGACGGAGGTATTGGCTCATTAAAGTGTGAGCCTACTATGGTGAAATAAGTTCCAAGCTTCACAACTTTTTTAGTATTGACTTAAGAGCAAAATTCTTCAAACAAAAAATGATAAGAAACCTTGGCTCAACAACTTTTGTCTGAAAAATTTTCCAAAAAAATCAACAGGAGGTGAAATAATGTTGACATACTATGTAAATTAGCTTTAGTAGGCCGTAACTCCGCTACTTTCAAATTTAGATATGACTTTTATTGAAAACATTTTTTCAAAAAGTAAACAAGGACGGATATATTTGTCAATAAAGTGTAGGCCTACTACGTTGAAATAAGTCGAAAGTTTCACAACTCCGTCATGATTGATTCAAGAGCAAAAATCTTCAAACAAAAAATGATAAGAAACTTTGGTTCTACAACTTTTGTCTGAAAAACTTTTCCCAAAAATCAACAGGAGATGAAATAATGTTGACATACTATGTAAATTAGCTTTAGTAGGCCGTAACTCCGCTACTTTCAAAGTTAGAGCAAAACTTGTTAAATAAAATTTATGGAGAATTTGACACTTTACAACTTTTATTGGAAACATTTTTTCAAAAAATTAGCAGGGACGGAGGTATTGGCTCATTAAAGTGTGAGCCTACTATGGTGAAATAAGTTCCAAGCTTCACAACTTTTTTAGTATTGACTTAAGAGCAAAATTCTTCAAACAAAAAATGATAAGAAACCTTGGCTCAACAACTTTTGTCTGAAAAATTTTCCAAAAAAATCAACAGGAGGTGAAATAATGTTGACACACTATGATGAATGAGCTTTAGTAGGCCGTAGCTCCGTTATTTCCAGATTGAGAGCAAAACTTGTCAAATAAAATGTATGGAGAATTCAACTTTCTACAACTTTTATTGGAAACATTTTTTCAAAAAGTCAACAAGGACGGATATATTTGTCAATAAAGTGTAGGCCTACTACGTTGAAATAAGTCAAAAGTTTCACAACTCTGTCATGATTGATTTAAGAGCAAAATTCTTCAGACAAAAAATGATAAGAAACTTTGGCTCTACAACTTTTGTCTGGAAAATTTTCCAAAAAAATCAACATGAGATGAAATAATGTTGACATACTATGGAAAATGAGCTCTAGTAGGCCGTAACTTCGCTACTTTCAAATTTAGAGCAAAACTTGTTAATTAAAATTGATGGAGAATTTGACACTGTACAATTTTTATTAGAAACATTTTTTCAAAAAGTAAACAAGGACGGATATATTTGTCAATAAAGTGTAGGCCTACTACGTTGAAATAAGTCCAAAGTTCCACAACTCTGTCATGATTGATTTAAGAGCAAAATTCTTCAGACAAAAAATGATAAGAAACCTTGGCTCAACAACTTTTGTCTGAAAAATTTCCAAAAAAAATCAACAGGAGGTGAAATAATGTTGACACACTATGATGAATGAGCTTTAGTAGGCCGTAGCTCCGTTATTTTAAAATTGAGAGCAAAACTTGTCAAATAAAATCTATGGAGAATTCAACTTTCTACAACTTTTATTGGAAACATTTTTTCAAAAAGTCAACAAGGACGGATATATTTGTCAATAAAGTGTCGGCCTACTACGTTGAAATAAGTCCAAAGTTTCACAACTCTGTCATGATTGATTTAAGAGCAAAATTCTTCAGACAAAAAATGATAAGAAACTTTGGCTCTACAACTTTTGTCTGGAAAATTTTCCAAAAAAATCAACATGAGATGAATTAATGTTGACATACTATGGATAATGAGCTTTAGTAGGGCGTAACCCCGCTACTTTCAAATTTAGAGCATAAGTTGTCAAATAAAATTTATGGAGAATTTGACACTTTACAACTTTTATTGGAAACATTTTTTCAAAAAATTAGCAGGGACACAGATATTGGCTCATTAAAGTGTGAGTTTACTATGGTGAAATAAGTCCCAAGCTTCACAACTTTTTTAGTATTGACTCAAGAGCAAGATTCTTCAAACAAAAAATGATAAGAAACCTTGGCTCAACAACTTTTGTCTGAAAAATTTTCCAAAAAAATCAACAGGAGGTGAAATAATGTTGACACACTATGATGAATGAGCTTTAGTAGGCCGTAGCTCCGTTATTTTAAAACTGAGAGCAAAACTTGTCAAATAAAATCTATGGAGAATTCAACTTTCTACAACTTTTATTGGAAACATTTTTTCAAAAAGTCAACAAGGACGGATATATTTGTCAATAAAGTGTAGGCCTACTACGTTGAAATAAGTCCAAGTCATGATTGATTTAAGAGCAAAATTCTTCAGACAAAAAATGATGAGAAACTTTGGCTCTACAACTTTTGTCTAAAAATTTTCCAAAAAAATCAACATGAGCTGAAATAATGTTGACACACTATGAAAAATGAGCTTTAGTAGGCCGTAACTCCGCTACTTTCAAATTTAGAGCAAAACTTGTCAAATAAAATGTATGGAGAATTTGACACTTTACAACTTTTATTTGAAACATTTTTTCAAAAAATTAGCAGGGACGGAGGTATTGGCTCATTAAAGTGTGAGCCTACTATGGTGAAATAAGTTCCAAGCTTCACAACTTTTTTAGTATTGACTTAAGAGCAAAATTCTTCAAACAAAAAATGATAAGAAACTTTGGCTCTACAACTTTTGTCTAAAAAGTTTTCCAAAAAAATCAACAGGAGACTAAATAATGTTGACATTCTATGGTAAATGAGCTTTAGTAGACCGTAATTCCGTTATTTTGAAATCTGGAAAAAAACTTTTCAAATAAAATCTTTAGAGAATTCAAGCCTCTACAACTTTAATTTGAAAAACTTGTCCAAAAAATCTATAGGTGTCAGCATAAATCAACTAATATGATATTTCTTCTTACAGTAAACTCCTCCTACGTGGAAACCGACCCGCCCAAAACCAAACGTTCGGACAACAACCACGGCATCTATGCGTTGGACTGTGAAATGTCCTACACCGTAACCGGCTTGGAGGTTGTCAAAGTGACAGTAGTGGACATCAGCGGACGTCCCGTCTACAACGAATTCGTCCGTCCCATCAACAAAATCGTCGACTACAACACGCGCTACAGTGGCGTATCTGAGGAGGACTTTGCGAAAAACCCCTCAAAAACCCTGGTGCAAGTGCAACGCGATTTAAAAAAATTCATTTCAAGTGAAACAGTCTTGGTAGGACATGCGCTGGAAAACGACTTTAAAGGCTTGAAACTCTTGCATAAAACTGTTGTAGACACCGCGTTCACTTTCCCTCATTATAAAGGACTTCCGTTTAAAAGGTCATTGAGGAGTTTGGCCCGGAGTTGCCTCAACAAAGAAATACAAAAAGGAGTGAAAGGACATGATTCGTTTGAAGATGCGCGGACGTGTATGGATTTGATGTTGTCCCGGGTCCGGTACGACTTTCCGGACAACTTTTAAGTATTTGTGATACGGTTGTGATTTTTCATACTCGCCTGCTTTATTTATTTCATTTCATTTCACTCATTGTTTTGTACTTAAGAATCTCTCACAAGATTTGTTGTGATATAGTTTAAGACGTCCATTTTACTGAATGTTAAGTACAAAGTGTACTTAGTTCCTAAGGCAGCTTAGTTTGGATTGGTGCCCCAGGCTGGCGCCACTCTGGACTTGTAGGTTAGGTTTTTTTTATTGATTGGTGCACTCTGGCAACATGGCTGTGTGTAGAAATCTATTTTTTTAAACAATAAAACTGTATATTTACTTGAGAGTTTTATTTCAAAAAACTTTACTGGGTCGTAGCTTAATAAAAAATTCCCCAAATATCAACAGGAGCAGTTATATTTCCAGAATTATTGTAGGCCCACTATGTTGAAGTGAATTTATTTGGCGGTAACTTCGTTAATTTTGAACTTAGAGCAGAACTCTTCAAATAAAAAATGTGCGGAATTTTGAAGTCTACAACTTTTGTTTGAAAAAAATCCCAAAATGTCAACAGGAAGAATTATAAATCCAAAAATAATGCAGGCCCACTATGGTAGAGTGAATTCAGTTGGCCGTAACTTCGTTATTTTGGAATTTAGAGCAAAACTCATCAGATAAAAAGTGTGGAGAATTTTAAACTCTACAACTTTTGTTTGAAAAAAAAATCCAAAATGTCAACAGGAAGAATTATAAATCCAAAAATAATGCAGGCCCACTATGGTAGAGTGAATTTAGTTTGCCGTAACTTCGTTATTTTTGAATTAAGAGCAAAACTCATCAGATAAAAAGTGTGAAAAATTTTAAACTCTGCAACTTTTGTTTGAAAAAAAATCCCAAAATGTCAACAGGAAGAATTATAAATCCAAAAATAATGCAGGCCCACTATGGTAGAGTGAATTTAGTTTGCCGTAACTTCGTTATTTTTGAATCAAGAGCAAAACTCATCAGATAAAAAATGTGGAGAATTTTAAACTCTACAACTTTTGTTTGAAAAAAAAATCCAAAATGTCAACAGGAAGAATTATAAATCCAAAAATAATGCAGGCCCACTATGATAGAGTGAATTCAGTTTGCCGTAACTTCGGTATTTTTGAATTTAGAGCAAAACTCATCAGATAAAAAGTGTGGAGAATTTTAAACTCTGCAACTTTTGTTTGAAAAAAAATTCCAAAATGTCAACAGGAAGAATTATAAATCCAAAAATAATGCAGGCCCACTATGGTAGAGTGAATTTAGTTGGCCGTAACTTCGTTATTTTTGAATCAAGAGCAAAACTCATCAGATAAAAAGTGTGGAAAATTTTAAACTCTGCAACTTTTGTTTCAAAAAAAATACCAAAATGTCAACAGGAAGAATTATAAATCCAAAAATAATGCAGGCCCACTATGGTAGAGTGAATTTAGTTTGCCGTAACTTCGTTATTTTTGAATCAAGAGCAAAACTCATCAGATAAAAAGTGTGGAGAATTTTAAACTCTGCAACTTTTTTTTGAAAAAAAATCCCAAAATGTCAACAGGAAAAAATATAAATTCTAAAATAATGCAGGCCCACTATGGTAGAGTGAATTTAGTTTGCCGTAACTTCGTTATTTTTGAATTAAGAGCAAAACTCATCAGATAAAAAATGTGGAGAATTTTAAACTCTACAACTTTTGTTTGAAAAAAAATCCCAAAATGTCAACAGGAAAAAATATAAATTCTAAAATAATGCAGGCCCACTATGGTAGAGTGAATTTAGTTTGCCGTAACTTCGTTATTTTTGAATTAAGAGCAAAACTCATCAGATAAAAAGTGTGAAAAATTTTAAACTCTGCAACTTTTGTTTGAAAAAAAATCCCAAAATGTCAACAGAAAGAATTATAAATCCAAAAATAATGCAGGCTCACTATGGTAGAGTGAATTTAGTTTGCCGTAACTTAGTTATTTTTGAATTAAGAGCAAAACTCATCAGATAAAAAGTGTGGAGAATTTTAAACTCTACAACTTTTGTATGAAAAAAAAATCCCAAAATGTCAACAGGAAAAAATATAAATTCGAAAATAATTCAGACCCACTATGGTAGAGTGATTTCAGTTTGTCGTAACTTTGTTATTTTTGAATCTAGAGCAAAACTCATCAGATAAAAAGTGTGGAGAATTTAAACTCTGCAACTTTTGTTTGAAAAAAAATCCCAAAATGTCAACAGGAAAAAATATAAATTCAAAAATAATGCAGACCCACTATGGTAGAGTGATTTCAGTTTGTCGTAACTGTTATTTTTGAATCTAGAGCATAACTCATAAGATAAAAAGTGTGGGAAATTTTAAACTCTACAACTTTTGTTTGAAAAAAAATCCGAAAATGTCAACAGGATAAAATATAAATTCAAAAATAATGCTGACCCACTATTGTAGAGTGAATTTAGTTTGCCGTAACTTCGTTATTTTTGAATTTAGAGCAAAACTCATTAGATAAAAAGTGTGGAGAATTTTCAACTCTACAACTTTTGTTAACAAAAATTCCTTCAAATATCAACAGGAGCTGTTATATATCCAGAATTAATATATGGGCCTACTATGGAAGAGTGAATTTAGTTTGCCGTGACTTCGTTATTTTTAAATTAAGAGCAAAACTCATCAGATAAAAAGTGTGGGGAATTTTAAACTCTACAACTTTTGTTTGAAAAAAAATCCCAAAATGTCAACAGAAAGAATTATAAATCCAAAAATAATGCAGGCCCACTATGGTAGAGTGAATTTAGTTTGCCGTAACTTCGTTATTTTTGAATTTAGAGCAAAACTCATCAGATAAAAAGTGTGGAGAATTTTAAACTCTGCAACTTTTGTTTGAAAAAAAATTCCAAAATGTCAACAGAAAGAATTATAAATCCAAAAATAATGCAGGCCCACTATGGTAGAGTGAATTCAGTTGGCCGTAACTTCGTTATTTTGGAATTTAGAGCAAAACTCATCAGATAAAAAGTGTGGAGAATTTTAAACTCTACAACTTTTGTTTGAAAAAAAATCCCAAAATGTCAACAGGAAGAATTATAAATCCAAAAATAATGCAGGCCCACTATGGTAGAGTGAATTTAGTTTGCCGTAACTTCGTTATTTTTGAATTAAGAGCAAAACTCATCAGATAAAAAGTGTGGAGAATTTTAAACTCTGCAACTTTTGTTTGAAAAAAAATTCCAAAATGTCAACAGGAAGAATTATAAATCCAAAAATAATGCAGGCCCACTATGGTAGAGTGAATTTAGTTTGCCGTAACTTCGTTATTTTTGAATTAAGAGCAAAACTCATCAGATAAAAAGTGTGGAGAATTTTAAACTCTGCAACTTTTGTTTGAAAAAAAATTCCAAAATGTCAACAGGAAGAATTATAAATCCAAAAATAATGCAGGCCCACTATGGTAGAGTGAATTTAGTTTGCCGTAACTTCGTTATTTTTGAATTAAGAGCAAAACTCATCAGATAAAAAGTGTGGAGAATTTTAAACTCTGCAACTTTTGTTTGAAAAAAAATTCCAAAATGTCAACAGGAAGAATTATAAATCCAAAAATAATGCAGGCCCACTATGGTAGAGTGAATTTAGTTTGCCGTAACTTCGTTATTTTTGAATTAAGAGCAAAACTCATCAGATAAAAAGTGTGGAGAATTTTAAACTCTGCAACTTTTGTTTGAAAAAAAATTCCAAAATGTCAACAGGAAGAATTATAAATCCAAAAATAATGCAGGCCCACTATGGTAGAGTGAATTTAGTTTGCCGTAACTTCGTTATTTTTGAATTAAGAGCAAAACTCATCAGATAAAAAGTGTGGAGAATTTTAAACTCTGCAACTTTTGTTTGAAAAAAAATTCCAAAATGTCAACAGGAAGAATTATAAATCCAAAAATAATGCAGGCCCACTATGGTAGAGTGAATTTAGTTTGTCGTAACTTCGTTATTTTTGAATTTAGAGCAAAATTCATGAGATAAAAAGTGTGGAGAATCTTAAACTCTGCAACTTTTGTATGAAAAAAAAATCCCAAAATGTCAACAGGAAGAATTATAAATCCAAAAATAATGCAGGCCCACTATGGTAGAGTGAATTCAGTTTGTCGTAACTTCGTTATTTTTGAATTTAGAGCATAACTCATAAGATAAAAAGTGTGGGAAATTTTAAACTCTACAACTTTTGTTTGAAAAAAAATCCCAAAATGTCAACAGGATAAAATATAAATTCAAAAATAATGCTGACCCACTATTGTAGAGTGAATTTAGTTTGCCGTAACTTCGTTATTTTTGAATTTAGAGCAAAACTCATCAGATAAAAAGTGTGGAGAATTTTCAACTCTACAACTTTTGTTAACAAAAATTCCTTCAAATATCAACAGGAGCTGTTATATATCCAGAATTAATATATGGGCCTACTATGGTAGAGTGAATTTAGTTGGCCGTAACTTCGTTATTTTTGAATTTGGAGCAAAACTCTCCAAATAAAAAATGTGGACAATCTTAAACTCTATAACATTTGTTAAACAAAAAAATCTAAAAAATCAACAGGAGCGGTTATTAATTCAAACATTAAAAGAGCCCACTATGGCAAATAAACTTTAATGTATTGTAGCTCAATTAAATTTTGTAAATAAGTTCGAGCTCTACAAATTTGGTTTGACAAAAATTTTCAAAAATCAACATGATTGTAGAAAAATATGAAAAAAAAAGACGTTTTGGATAAATTCGGGGAAGCTATGCTCGTGTGGTTAGTTCATGATGATCAATAAATCGTCGATAAAATAACCACAATTCCAAATTTATTTGTTTTGCTAGACAGTATCGCAACAAAATTCCCACATTTTCAACAAATACCAACGACCGCTTTATCTTCATCTAAAAGAACCACTTTTGCCACTTTCTCATTTGGCAACTTTCACTTTGTCAAGTCATGTAAGAGGAAAGTAAAAGTCAATTGGATTACACCAGAGCTAATTCCACCATGGTGACCATGAGGGATGAACCAAAATCCACGTAGCACCCCATAACCCATAGCTTTCTAAATGGGACCAACATTACATAACGCCATCTCATTGGTACAGCAGAACCCACACAGTGAAAGTGTTTCAAGAAGGAAATTTCTCTCAGCGTTAAGTAACAAGCAAACAACTCACGCCATTAACCCACTTTGGCCAAGTAACAATGTGCTAATAAGTTTGTTGTTTTGGGTTGTGATTTCGTTTGATGGGTTATTTTTGTCCCGAACTTTCAAATCTAACCTTGGTACATACTGTCATCTTCATACCGAAAATAGTCACGCTCCAAAAGAGACTTTTATGGCGGTAATTACAGTACTAATGGCATTTTTTAACGTACTATTGCGTGTGCGTAGATCGTTTATTTGCAACAATGAATTATATAACTAACAATTGAATCAGTTCTCTTGCATTGCAATTGGCATTTAAATGAGAATCTGTGAAAAATGTACTTGAGCTTGTTCCCTATAACTTTTATTTGAACTATTTTTGCAAATTTTGAACAGGGGAGGAGTTATGAATCAAAACACGTGACACCCATATACATGTATATGTATGCTAACCTCACTTAAATCCTATATAGCTTGTTAACTGTACGAGCTACGGCAAAATTATATCTAGAAATTTTTTTGATAATTTTGTTCTCTACAACTTTTATTTAAACTATTTTTGCAAATATTTAACTGAAGAGGAGTTATGGATTGATGCACGTGCCAACTCATATACATTTATATGCATGTCAACCTCACTTAAACCCTATGCATCTTGATAACTGTACGACCTACAGCAAAACTTAATTTAAAAAAGTTATAGATAATTTTGGTCTCTACAACTTTTATTTGAACAATTTTTGCCAAACTTGAACAGAGGAGGAGCTATGCATTAAAACACGTGCCACCCATATACATATATATGTATGTCAACTTAACTTAAACCTTCTGCATCTTTTTAACTGTACAACCCACAGTAAAACTATATCAAGGAAAATTATATATATGTATGTCAACTTCACTTAAACCTTCTGCATCTTTTTAACTGTACAACCCACAGTAAAACTATATCAAGGAAAATTATAGATAATTTTGTTCTCTACAACTTTTATTTCAAGTATTTTTGCAAATTTTGAACAGGTGTGGAGTTATGAATTAAAACACGTGTCATCCATATACATGTATATGTATGCCAACCTCACTTAAACCCTCTGAATCTTGTTAACGGTACGTCTTACAACAAAACTGTATTCAGGAAAATTATAGATAATTTTCTTTTCTACAACTTTGATTTGAACTATTCTTGCAAATTTTGAACAGGGGAGGAGTTATGAATCAAAACACGTGACACCCATATACATGTATATGTATGCTAACCTCACTTAAATCCTATGTAGCTTGTTAACTGTATGACCTACAGTGAAATTGTATCTAGAAATTTGTTTGATAATTTTGTTCTCTACAACTTTTATTTAAACTATTTTTTCAAATTTTCAACTGAAGAGGAGTTATGAATTGATACACGTGCCAACTCTTAAACTCAATTTAAACCCTCTGCATCTTGATAACTGTACGACCTACAGGAAAACTAAATTTGAAAAAGTTATAGATAATTCTAGTCTCTTCAAGTTTTATTTGAACAATTTTTGCCAAACTTGAACAGGGGAGGAGCTATGAATTAAAACACGTGCCACCCATATACATATATATGTATGTCAACTTTACTCAAACCTTCTGCATCTTTTTAACTGTACAACCCACAGTAAAACTATACCAAGAAACATTATAGATAATTTTGTTCTCTACAACTTTCATTTCAAGTATTTTTGCAAATTTTGAACAGGTGTGGAGTTATGAACTTAAACACGTGTCATCCATATACATGTATATGTATGCCAACCTCACTTAAACCCTCTGAATCTTTTTAACGGTACGTCTTACAACAAAACTGTATTTAGGAAAATTATAGATAATTTTCTTTTCTACAACTTTGATTTGAACTATTCTTGCAAATTTTGAACAGGGGAGGAGTTATGAATTAAAACACGTGACACCCATATACATGTATATGTATGCCAACCTCACTTAAATCCTATGTAGCTTGTTGACTGTACGACCTACAGTGAAATTGTATCTAGAAATCTGTTTGATAATTTGGTTCTCTACAACTTTTATTAAAACTATTTTTGCAAATTTTTAACTGAAGAGGAGTTATGAATTGAAACACGTGCCAACTCATATACATATATATGCATGTCAACCTCACTTAAACCCTCTGCATCTTGATAACTGTACGACCTACAGCAAAACTTAATTTGGAAAAGTTATAGATAATTTTTGTCTCTTCAACTTTTATTTGAACAATTTTTGCCAATTTTGAACATGGGAGGAGCTATGAATCAAAACACGTGCCACCCGTATACATATATATGTATGTCAACTTAACTTAAACCTTCTGCATCTTTTTAACTGTACAACCCACAGTGAAACTATATTAGGAAAAATTATAGATAATCTTGTTCTCTACAACTTTTATTTCAAGTATTTTTGCAAATTTTGAACAGGTGTGGAGTTATGAATTAAAACACGTGTCATCCATATACATGTATATGTATGCCAACCTCACTTAAACCCTCTGAATCTTGTTAACGGTACGTCTTACAACAAAACTGTATTTAGGAAAATTATAGATAATTTTCTTTTCTACAACTTTGATTTGAACTATTCTTGCAAATTTTGAACAGGGGAGCAGTTATGAATCAAAACACGTGACACCCATATACATGTATAAGTATGCCAACCTCACTTAAATCCTATGTAGCTTGTTAACTGTACGAGCTACAGTGAAATTGTATCTAGAAATTTGTTTGATAATTTTGTTCTCTACAACTTTTATTAAAACTATTTTTGCAAATTTTTAACTGAAGAGGAGTTATGAATTGAAACACGTGCCAACTCATATACATATATATGCATGTCAACCTCACTTAAACCCTCTGCATCTTGATAACTGTACGACCTACAGCAAAACTTAATTTAAAAAAGTTATAGATAATTTTGGTCTCTACAACTTTTATTTGAACAATTTTTGCCAAACTTGAACAGGGGAGGAGCTATGAATTAAAACACGTGCCACCCATATACATATATATGTATGTCAACTTTACTGAAACCTTCTGCATCTTTTTAACTGTACAACCCACAATAAAACTATATTAAGAAAAATTATAGATAATTTTGTTCTCTACAACTTTTAGTTCAAGTATTTTTGCAAATTTTGAACAGGGGTGGAGTTATGAATTAAAACACGTGTTATCCATATACATGTATATGTATGCCAACCTCACTTAAACCCTCTGAATCTTTTTAACGGTACGTCTTACAACAAAACTGTATTTAGGAAAATTATAGATAATTTTCTTTTCTACAACTTTGATTTGAACTATTCTTGCAAATTTTGAACAGGGGAGGAGTTATGAATTAAAACACGTGACACCCATATACATGTATATGTATGCCAACCTCACTTAAATCCTATGTAGCTTGTTGACTGTACGACCTACAGTGAAATTGTATCTAGAAATCTGTTTGATAATTTGGTTCTCTACAACTTTTATTAAAACTATTTTTGCAAATTTTTAACTGAAGAGGAGTTATGAATTGAAACACGTGCCAACTCATATACATATATATGCATGTCAACCTCACTTAAACCCTCTGCATCTTGATAACTGTACGACCTACTGCAAAACTTAATTTGGAAAAGTTATAGATAATTTTTGTCTCTTCAACTTTTATTTGAACAATTCTTGCCAATTTTGAACATGGGAGGAGCTATGAATCAAAACACGTGCCACCCGTCAACTTAACTTAAACCTTCTGCATCTTTTCAACTGTACAACCCACAGTGAAACTATATTAGGAAAAATTATAGATAATTTTGGTCTCTACAACTTTTATTTGAACAATTTTTGCCAATTTTGAACATGGGAGGAGCTATGAATCAAAACACGTGCCACCCGTATACATATATATGTATGTCAACTTAACTTGAACCTTCTGCATCTTTTCAACTGTACAACCCACAGTGAAACTATATTAGGAAAAATTATAGATAATTTTGGTCTCTACAACTTTTATTTGAACAATTTTTGCCAATTTTGAACATGGGAGGAGCTATGAATCAAAACACGTGCCACCCGTATACATATATATGTATGTCAACTTAACTTAAACCTTCTGCATCTTTTCAACTGTACAACCCACAGTGAAACTATATTAGGAAAAATTATAGATAATTTTGGTCTCTACAACTTTTATTTGAACAATTTTTGCCAATTTTGAACATGGGAGGAGCCATGAATTAAAACACGTGCCACCCATATACATATATATGTATGTCAACTTAACTTAAACCTTCTGCATCTTTTTAACTGTACAACCCACAGTGAAACTATATTAGGAAAAATTATAGATAATTTTGGTCTCTACAACTTTTATTTGAAGAATTTTCGCAAATTTTGAACAACGGGGGAGCAATGTATCGAAACACGTGCTACCTAGTTTAAATATACATACGTCAACTTCCCTTAAACCCCTTGTATTTCGTAAATTGTACGACCTACAAAAAAACGGTACATGGAAAAAATATAGATAATTTTGTTTTCTTCAACTTTAATTTGAAGTATTTTGACGAATTTTCAACATGAGGGGAAATTTTGGCCAGAAAGTCACATATATATATATACATGTCAACACTACCTCCTCTATTCGACGACTTACAGCTAAATTGTATATTTGGAAAATGTGTACATCATCCCCAATGAGTGATATATTTTATTTATGAACATTTTCCCATTGCAGATCGCACAGTTTTTGTATGGGAAGCCAAAGACCTTTCCAACAAAGACCGCAAATCCTTGAGAATCAACGTGGAGTTTGACTTCGCCACGCATGTCAAATGGAGTCCAGACTGCAAAGCCTTCATCATCCACCGATTCAACGAAAATTGCCTGGAAGTATACAAGGTGGAGAAAAAAAAGGATGGCTGGCTGAGTGCTACTAAGGCTGTGACTTTTTCAAAGGTAATTTTTCTGCATCATTAACTATAACGAGGATCCCCAATCATTCGCGTCATGGTCATAACTATGACCTTGGTGTACAAGGTGTGTCTAATGACTTTTTCCCAAAAAAAAAGGCCCACGAGACTGATGTGATCGGCATGGGCATATCGAGTAATGGCAAGTTTATTATGACATGCTCCAATAAGACTGACATGGTGATTTGGGACTTGAAGGGGGAGAAGTTGGCCAAATTGGATACGTTTTTGATGAGTACCACCTGTGCCAGGATTTCTCCTTGTGGACGATTCATTGTGGCTTCAGGTGAGAGAGGTGATATTTACCTAAATAATTCATAAGCTCATCAATACAGGTTTCACCCCAGAAGCCAAAACCTGGGAGGTTATTTTCGAAAAAAGTGGCTCCTTTAAAGAGGTCAAACCCATACCTCAATTAACGCTTGGAGGACACTCTTCTGGAGTATATGATGTGGCTTTCGATGTGGACTCTTCGCACATGGCCACTGTGTCTAAGGATGGTACCTGGAGGATGTTTGATACTAATGGTACTGCTAAATTGACAATTTGTGTTTTATTAATTTGATATTTCAGTCAGCTATAAACAAGGACAAAATGCACGTTTGGACCGTCACGGGCAGTACCAGCCAGCTGGAAGTGGTGCCTTAGTGGTGCTGTCGCCCAATGCGGAAGTACTGGTAGTGGGGACCGGATGTGACTTGCAGTTTTTCAGTACCTTGACTGGGGAGATGGATTGTTGTATTGAAAATGTTTCCAATGGTGAGTTTTCAACTTTAAGTGTATAACTCCAACAATTTTCATCTGAAACATTTTTCCATGATTTTCGAAATTAAACGCTTTCTATTGCAGAACCAATTGCAAGCCTGCTTTTTGACGCATCAGGAAAATTCCTGCTCGTAGCTGCAGACAAGCATATTCGTGTTTTCCACAACATAACCGGATATCGTTGTTCCATTGTTATCGCCAAGGAAAAGCTTAAGGAACACCAAACGTCCGCCACAAGAGAACGTCTCCACCAAATAATCAAGGAATCGGAGGAATTTTTGAAAAATTTTGAAAAATAAACCATGTGTGTCTTGTGAGTTTATTCGAAGATTGTATTTTTGGAAATAAACGTTTATTGCATTGTAGTTTTTGGAGCATATTTTGTCTATATTTCAAAAACGGGAAGATTTATCAACAAAACTAAAGAGAAAATTTCCCCTCACACGATTTTGTTGATTTTTGTGTGTTATATTTGAAATTATTTTTCCACTTTGGAGGCTTATAAATGAAAATTATCAAATATTATTGTAAATGTTGTACTGGTTTAAGTTAGACCAACCATTTCTCTATCGTTGAGTGCAAAAATCACATCTCTATCTCAAAAATTACGATTTTGGTGATTTTTTTGTGTTTTGTTGCCAAATATTTGAAAATTAACTTTTCCACTTTGAAGGCTTATAAATGAAAATTATCAAATCTTATTGTAAATGTTGTACTGGTTTAAGTTAGACCAACCATTTCTCTATCGTTTAGTGCAAAAATCACATCTCTATCTCAAAAATTACGATTTTGGTGATTTTTTTGTGTTTTGTTGCCAAATATTTGAAAATTAACTTTTCCACTTTGAAGGCTTATAAATGAAAATTATCAAATCTTATTGTAAATGTTGTACTGGTTTAAGTTAGACCAACCATTTCTCTATCGTTGAGTGCAAAAATCACATCTCTATCTCAAAAATTACGATTTTGGTGATTTTTTTGTGTTTTGTTGCCAAATATTTGAAAATTAACTTTTCCACTTTGAAGGCTTATAAATGAAAATTATCAAATCTTATTGTAAATGTTGTACTGGTTTAAGTTAGACCAACCATTTCTCTATCGTTTAGTGCAAAAATCACATCTCTATCTCAAAAATTACGATTTTGGTGATTTTTTTTGTGGTTTGATGCCAAATATTTAAAAATTAATTTTTCCACTTTGGAGGCTTATAATTAAAAATTCTTAAATCTTATTGTGAATGTTGTACTGGTTTAAGTTAGACCAACCATTTCTCTACCGTTAAGTGCAAAAATCACATCTCTATCTCAAAAATAACGATTTTGGTGATTTTTTTTGTGGTTTGTTGCCAAATATTTGAAAATTAATTTTTCCACTTTGGAGACTTATAATTAAAAATTCTTAAATCTTATTGTAAATGTTGTTCTGGTTTAAGTTAGACCAACCATTTCTCTACCGTTGAGTGCAAAAATCACATCTCTATCTCAAAAATTACGATTTTGGTGAATGTTTTTGTGTTTTGTTGCCAAATATTTGAAAATTAATTTTTCCACTTTGGAGGCTTATAATTAAAAATTCTTAAATCTTATTGTAAATGTTGTTCTGGTTTAAGTTAGACCAACCATTTCTCTACCGTTAAGTGCAAAAATCACATCTCTATCACAAAAATTACGATTTTGGTGAATGTTTTTGTGTTTTGTTGCCAAATATTTGAAAATTAATTTTTCCACTTTGGAGAATTATAATTAAAAATTCTTAAATCTTATTGTGAATGTTGTACTGGTTTAAGTTAGACCAACCATTTCTCTACCGTTGAGTGCAAAAATCACATCTCTATCTCAAAAATTACGATTTTGGTGATCTTTTTTGTGGTTTGTTGCCAAATATTTGAAAATTAATTTTTCCACTTTGAAGGCTTATAAATGAAAATTATCAAATCTTATTGTAAATGTTGTACTGGTTTAAGTTAGACCAACCATTTCTCTACCGTTGAGTGCAAAAATCACATCTCTATCTCAAAAATTACGATTTTGGTGATCTTTTTTGTGTTTTGTTGCCAAATATTTGAAAATTAATTTTTCCACTTTGGAGGCTTATAATTAAAAATTCTTAAATCTTATTGTGAATGTTGTACTGGTTTAAGTTAGACCAACCATTTCTCTACCGTTAAGTGCAAAAATCACATCTCTATCTCAAAAATAACGATTTTGGTGATTTTTTTTGTGGTTTGTTGCCAAATATTTGAAAATTAATTTTTGCACTTTGAAGGCTTATAATTAAAAATTCTTAAATCTTATTGTAAATGTTGTTCTAGTTTAAGTTAGACCAACCATTTCTCTACCGTTGAGTGCAAAAATCACATCTCTATCTCAAAAATTACGATTTTGGTGATTTTTTTGTGTTTTGTTGCCAAATATTTGAAAATTAACTTTTCCACTTTGGAGGCTTATAAATGAAAATTATCAAATCTTATTGTAAATGTTGTACTGGTTTAAGTTAGACCAACCATTTCTCTACCGTTGAGTGCAAAAATCACATCTTTATCTCAAAAATTACGATTTTGGTGTTTTTTTTTTGTGGTTTGTTGCCAAATATTTGAAAAATTAATTTTTCCACTTTGGAGACTTATAATTAAAAATTCTTGAATCTTATTGTAAATGTTGTACTGTTTTAAATTAGACCAACCATTTCTCTACCGTTGAGTGCAAAAATCACATCTCTATCTCAAAAATTACGATTTTGGTGATTTTTTTTGTGGTTTGTTGCCAAATATTTGAAAATTAATTTTTGCACTTTGAAGGCTTATAATTAAAAATTCTTAAATCTTATTGTAAATGTTGTTCTAGTTTAAGTTAGACCAACCATTTCTCTACCGTTGAGTGCAAAAATCACATCTCTATCTCAAAAATTACGATTTTGGTGATTTTTTTTGTGGTTTGTTGCCAAATATTTGAAAATTAATTTTTCCACTTTGGAGGCTTATAAATGAAAATTATCAAATCTTATTGTAAATGTTGTACTGGTTTAAGTTAGACCAACCATTTCTCTACCGTTGAGTGCAAAAATCACATCTCTATCTCAAAAATTACGATTTTGGTGATTTTTTTTGTGGTTTGTTGCCAAGTATTTGAAAAATAACTTTTCCACTTTGGAGGCTTATAAATGAAAATTATCAAATCTTATTGTAAATGTTGTACTGGTTTAAGTTAGACCAACCATTTCTCTACCGTTGAGTGCAAAAATCACATCTTTATCTCAAAAATTACGATTTTGGTGTTTTTTTTTTGTGGTTTGTTGCCAAGTATTTGAAAAATAACTTTTCCACTTTGGAGGCTTATAAATGAAAATTATCAAATCTTATTGTTAATGTTGTACTGGTTTAAGTTAGACCAACCATTTCTCTATCGTTGAGTGCAAAAATCACATCTCTATCTCAAAAATTACGATTTTGGTGATTTTTTTGTGTTTTGTTGCCAAATATTTGAAAATTAACTTTTCCACTTTGGAGGCTTATAAATGAAAATTATCAAATCTTATTGTAAATGTTGTACTGGTTTAAGTTAGACCAACCATTTCTCTACCGTTGAGTGCAAAAATCACATCTTTATCTCAAAAATTACGATTTTGGTGTTTTTTTTTTGTGGTTTGTTGCCAAGTATTTGAAAAATAACTTTTCCACTTTGGAGGCTTATAAATGAAAATTATCAAATCTTATTGTTAATGTTGTACTGGTTTAAGTTAGACCAACCATTTCTCTATCGTTGAGTGCAAAAATCACATCTCTATCTCAAAAATTACGATTTTGGTGATTTTTTTGTGTTTTGTTGCCAAATATTTGAAAATTAACTTTTCCACTTTGGAGGCTTATAAATGAAAATTATCAAATCTTATTGTAAATGTTGTACTGGTTTAAGTTAGACCAACCATTTCTCTACCGTTGAGTGCAAAAATCACATCTTTATCTCAAAAATTACGATTTTGGTGTTTTTTTTTTGTGGTTTGTTGCCAAATATTTGAAAAATTAATTTTTCCACTTTGGAGACTTATAATTAAAAATTCTTAAATCTTATTGTAAATGTTGTACTGTTTTAAATTAGACCAACCATTTCTCTACCGTTGAGTGCAAAAATCACATCTCTATCTCAAAAATTACGATTTTGGTGATTTTTTTTGTGGTTTGTTGCCAAATATTTGAAAATTAATTTTTGCACTTTGAAGGCTTATAATTAAAAATTCTTAAATCTTATTGTAAATGTTGTTCTAGTTTAAGTTAGACCAACCATTTCTCTACCGTTGAGTGCAAAAATCACATCTCTATCTCAAAAATTACGATTTTGGTGATTTTTTTTGTGGTTTGTTGCCAAATATTTGAAAATTAATTTTTCCACTTTGGAGGCTTATAAATGAAAATTATCAAATCTTATTGTAAATGTTGTACTGGTTTAAGTTAGACCAACCATTTCTCTACCGTTGAGTGCAAAAATCACATCTCTATCTCAAAAATTACGATTTTGGTGATTTTTTTTGTGGTTTGTTGCCAAGTATTTGAAAAATAATTTTTCCACTTTGGAGGCTTATAAATGAAAATTATCAAATCTTATTGTAAATGTTGTACTGGTTTAAGTTAGACCAACCATTTCTCTACCGTTGAGTGCAAAAATCACATCTCTATCTCAAAAATAACGATTTTGGTGATTTTTTTTGTGGTTTGATGCCAAATATTTAAAAATTAATTTTTCCAATTTGGAGGCTTATAAATGAAAATTATCAAATCTTATTGTAAATGTTGTTCTGGTTTAAGTTATACCAACCATTTCTCTACCGTTGAGTGCAAAAATCACATCTCTATCTCAAAAATAACGATTTTGGTGATTTTTTTTGTGGTTTGATGCCAAATATTTAAAAATTAATTTTTCCACTTTGGAGGCTTATAAATGAAAATTATCAAATCTTATTGTAAATGTTGTACTGGTTTAAGTTAGACCAACCATTTCTCTATCGTTGAGTGCAAAAATCACATCTCTATCTCAAAAATTACGATTTTGGTGAATGTTTTTGTGTTTTGTTGCCAAATATTTGAAAATTATTTTTTCCACTTTGGAGGCTTATAATTAAACATTCTCAAATCTTATTGTAAATTTTGTTCTGGTTTAAGTTAGACCAACCATTTCTCTACCGTTCAGTGCAAAAATCACCCCACTATCTGAAAAATCACGGTTTTGGTGAATGTTTTTGTTTCTGCAAAATTACACCTCTCGATACAAGGCTCCAAAGAAATACAATCAAGGAATTTTCATTTATGAATGAAACGCTTGATAACGCTGGGCATGCTTCCGTCCTTGTCTAGTGCATGAGTTTGAAGTGAGCAAGAACATAAAACAACGTTGCCATGATTAACAATTCATACAAGTTTATTTTTTGTAACACTTGCATTGGCGCTTTTCATTTTTTTTGGCTTTAGTGTCTTCTATTTGTCCATTCAATTTGCTGGAGGTGATATTATTTTGCTTGATGTACTTCTGCAAATTTTATTAGAAGTATGATAATCAGTTAATTAATTGATTACCTGAACGACACGTTCAATAGGCACGACACTGCGGCCCTTTTTCTTGGCAAACTCCATCAACTCATTGGCGTACTCGAAAAATTTCGCATCCTCTTTCTCATTTGTGACTTTATCCAGAGCGTCATTGACCATTTTTTCAAAATCCCTGTCCATATGGTTTTCATGAATCTGTTCACACAGTTCCTTGCGGTAATTTAAAATTTGTTGCCAACATTCCTGCTTCTTTTTTAGCTCGTAATTCTTCATTGCCTCGTCTGTCTTGTATCTGTTCAGCAATGCCCACTTGATTAGTTCTTTTTCTTGTATCTTCTTTTGCTCTTCTTTTTCCAGAACTTCCTTGATGTTCTTTAGACGTTCTTCTTTCATTGTTTTGACTTTAAGTTGGCGGGCTTTGATGTGTTCTAGCTCTCTGGAAGGTTTTTATTATTGATTCAAGGCGGAGCAGTACTTACACCTCCTCTTTTTCCCTTATAGCCCTCATCCGACACTCCTCCTCCTCGCGGCTCTTGTCCTCTTGCACCTGCATCACCTTATTGGCCATTTCTTGTCTGATTCTGATTTGTTCTTTTCTCATCTGTAATTTTATTATTAATTTATGTTTATAGTCAAAGTAAGTTACCTCATCGACGTTTCGCTTCTTCAAACAGTCGATTCGGTGCTTTGCCTCATTGTAGATCTGCAGCACTTCCTCCAGCTCTTTTTCCTCTTTTAACTGATGTTGTGCTTCCTCTTCCTGTCTCCGTTTACTCTTTTTGCGTTCCTCGTACAGTTCTTTCTTCCTTTGCATCATCTGATCCTTTTTGAATTGTTCCATTTTTTTAATTTCCTTGTCCGCCTCAATGTTATCTTTTGTCTCATTGGCCACTTGGTTTTCTTTGGTAATTTTCTCAAATGCCACACGATCTTCAATGGTTTTCTTCAATTCAACAGCGTTTTTTCTGTCGCGTTCTTTCACCAACTCGTTTTTCTTTTTTTCCTTCTCCTCCGCCTCTTTGGCCTTTTCATTTTGCAAGTCCAAAAATCTCTGCTCTTCTTCAATTTCGTGTTGTTTTATTTTATTGGAGAATTCCTGTTGTTTTTCGCGCTCATATAGCACCTCAGAGAGAACCAGACTGCTGGTCAAGTCTCTAGCATGACCCGTGGTCATGAAAATCTGCTTTTTAACCTTGTTCATATACTCCATCCGAATCTCCTCCTGGTCCTTTCTCAACTGCAAAAACTTGTTTTGTCTTTCTGCCAGTTTTTGCTCAATCAGTTGTGCCCTCTCCTCCTCCTTACGTCTCCGCACATTCTGCAATAGGTTTTTACAAAACAACTACTTAGGGTTTATTTACCTCAAGGGAATTCTCCCATTCTTTCGTCATGTTTTTCGACCCATCATCCAGATATTTCTTGATAGCAGCCTCTTTGTCCAAAGCCTCCTGAATCAGCTTTTTCCGGTCCAAATGTCGGGTGATGTCGTTCCAGCATTCTTTTGTCAAGTGCAAAGCATGGGCGCGCTCGGATATCTTCGTGTTATCAAGGGTTTGACCTGCAAAAGACTCCTCCCTCAATCTCTAAACTACGCCCATTTTGAATTAGAATTGTACGTACGCAAGGATTACTGAACAAAAGCGATTGGAGGTTCGACTCATAGAAAGGCGGTGCTAGAATCCAGTTTTTAGCGCGTGTTACCTAGTTTAGGTTACCCTTTACGAAAATGTTTGGACAAGTTTACTGTTCTTTATGGATTTGATATTGGAGGAATTTATGAAGTCAGCATGTACTCAGAGGTTTGATGTTTTTGGAAATTTGGTTTTAGAGGATGCGAATTTTTTACAGTACGCCAATGAGTTGATGGAGTTTGGCAAGGAAAATGGCCGCAGTGTAATTAACTGATTATCATACTTATAATTAAATTTGCAGGAATACATTAAACAAAATAATATCACCTCCAGCAAACTGAACAGACAAATTGAAGACTCTAAAACAAAAAATAATATAAAGCGCCAAGTGTTACACAAAATAAACTTGTATGAATTGTTAACTATGGCAACGCTGTTTTATGTTCTTGCTGACTTCAAACCCATGCAATAGACAAGGACGGAAGCAGGCGCGGCGTTGTCAAGCGTTTCATTTTTAAACAAAAAAAAAAACTTATGCAAAATTTACAATTAGATTTGGTTAACTTTATTTGTAAGCCTTTAAAGTAAAAGAATTAATTTTCAATTATTTGGCTACATAACACCAAAAAACTAATATTAGGCTCCGCCCAAAAGGGACGAATAACTGAACGATCTTGATTCCGTTTTTAAAAGAACGGACGGTACGTTTAATGTAAGGCTGGGGTAATTTTTGATTGAATTTTTAATTTTTATTTGAAAAAAGTTATTGGCCCATGAGGGGATCGAACCCGCGACCTTCGCGTTATTAGCACGACGCTCTAACCAACTGAGCTAATGGGCCTCATGCCATAATTTTGCTAAATAGTCTTATGTGAATTATTGTATCATTTACCGGACTCAAAAACAGTCCGGTAAATGATACTTCACATCATCAGAGACTGTAAAAAAAATACTTGACTACTCCACAAATGACATTTTGCATCATCAAAGACTGTGAAATTGCATTGGTTGCATGGTTTGGCTGGCGCCATCTCATGATTTTAATTAATAACTTGACATAGAATGTTGGTAACGTATAATTAACCTATCTATTACCCAAGTGGTGACATGGTTTGGCTGGCGCCATCTCATGGTAAAAATGTGAGGCGGACTGCCACTCTATGTGTATGGTGTGTCTTTCGGAAATATACTAGATGAGAAAAATACATACTTTAATTATCAAAAATTGCCTCATCCTGGATTCCTAAATGAAACAATCGATGTGTCATATATGGTGCATGCGCCAACTATTTCTGCACACTGATTTAAAATTTGAAATTTAAATTAATCCAAATATAACTCACCCGGAAACAAATACCACGTCGACTCCATCACTCACCTCTCCTCGATGAAAACTCAATTATTGAGGTTAACACCCCTTGTTTATCCAGGAGCTGTCAATTAACCCTGGATACACTTGTATCGATCAAACCCACAATTAAAGCGATTTGATGGTGTGTTCGGAATTTATGGATAAAATACCACTTATCCAGAGTTTGGATTTTTTGTTTCAATAATTGATATATTGACATTGTTGGGTTTGTTTGAATATATATAGGGATTTTAATTAGAGTGGATTATTGATTCTAATTAAAGCCAGATTTTGATTGACGTACCTACCATTTGTGGAGCCCCCGTATATTACTTGACGAATTACAATACAGCTGAGTTGAAGCTGAATCTTTTGTCTATAAAATGACGTCTTGTGCGTCAATTTATCTTGACTATGACGTCTTGTGCGTCAATTTATCTTGACTTTTGACAGAAATATACTTCCTCAAATGAGTGGCTAGGTTTTCGTTGACGTACTATTTGTGGATCCCCCGTATCCTTAATAATGACGGCCAAGAGACTTCAATGTAGCTGAATTGAAGCTGAATATTTTGTCTATAAAATGACGTCATGTGCGTTAATTTATCTTAACTTTTGACAGAAATATACTTCCTACAATGAGTGGCTAGATTTTCGTTGACGTACCGTTTGTGGAACCCCCGTATCCTTAATCATGCTGGCCAAGGGACTTCAATGTAGGTGAATTGAAGCTGAATCTTTTGTCTATAAAATGACGTCTTGTGCGTCAATTTATCTTGACTTTTGACAGAAATATACTTCCTCAAATGAGTGGCTAGATTTTCGTTGACGTACCATTTGTGGAACCCCCGTATCCTTAATAATGCCGGTCAAGAGACTCCCATGTAGCTGAATTGAAGCTGAATCTTTTGTCTATTAAATGACGTCCTGTGCGTTAATTTATCTTAACTTTTGACAGAAATATACTTCCTCAAATGAGTGGCTAGATTTTTGTTGACGTACTATTTGTGGATCCCCCGTATCCCTAATGATGCCGGACAAGAGACTTCAATGTAGCTGAGTTGAAGCTGAATCTTTTGTCTATAAAATGACGTCTTGTGCGTCAATTTATCTTGACTATGAAGTCTTGTGCGTCAATTTATCTTAACTTTTGACAGAAATTTACTTCCCCAAATGAGTGGCTAGATTTTCGTTGACGTACTATTTGTGGAACCCCCGTATCCTTAATAATGCCGGACAAGATACTTCAATGTAGCTGAGTTGAAGCTGAATCTTTTGTCTATAAAATGACGTCTTGTGCGTCAATTTATCTTAACTTTTGACAGAAATTTACTTCCCCAAATGAGTGGCTAGATTTTCGTTGACGTACTATTTGTGGAACCCCCGTATCCTTAATAATGCCGGACAAGAGACTTCAATGTAGCTGAGTTGAAGCTGAATCTTTTGTCTATAAAATGACGTCATATGCGTTAATTTATCTTGACTTTTGACAGAAATATACTTCCTCAAATGAGTGGCTAGATATTCGTTGACGTACTATTTGTGGAACCCCCGTATCCTTAATAATGCCGGCCAAGAAACTTCAATGTAGCTGAATTGAAGCTGAATCTTTTGTCTATTAAATGACGTTATGTGCGTTAATTTATCTTAACTTTTGACAGAAATATACTTCCTTAAATGAGTGGCTAGATTTTCGTTGACGTACTATTTGTGGATCCCCCGTATCCCTAATAATGCCGGACAAGAGACTTCAATGTAGCTGAGTTGAAGCTGAATCTTTTGTCTATAAAATGACGTCATATGCGTTAATTTATCTTGACTTTTGACAGAAATATACTTCCTCAAATGAGTGGCTAGATATTCGTTGACGTACTATTTGTGGAACCCCCGTATCCTTAATAATGCCGGCCAAGAAACTTCAATGTAGCTGAATTGAAGCTGAATCTTTTGTCTATTAAATGACGTTATGTGCGTTAATTTATCTTAACTTTTGACAGAAATATACTTCCTTAAATGAGTGGCTAGATTTTCGTTGACGTACTATTTGTGGATCCCCCGTATCCCTAATAATGCCGGACAAGAGACTTCAATGTAGCTGAGTTGAAGCTGAATATTTTGTCTATAAAATGACGTCCAGTGCGTCAAATTATCTTAACTTTTGACAGAAATACACTTCCTCAAATGAGTGGCTAGATTTTCGTTGACGTACTATTTGTCAAACCCCCGTATCCTTAATAATGCCGGCCAAGAGACTTCAATGTAGCTGAATTGAAGCTGAATCTTTTGTCTATAAAATGACGTCTTGTGCGTCAATTTATCTTGACTTTTGACAGAAATATACTTCCTCAAATGAGTGGCTAGATTTTCGTTGACGTACTATTTGTCAAACCCCCGTATCCTTAATAATGCCGGCCAAGAGACTTCAATGTAGCTGAATTGAAGCTGAATCTTTTGTCTATAAAATGACGTCTTGTGCGTCAATTTATCTTGACTTTTGACAGAAATATACTTCCTCAAATGAGTGGCTAGATTTTCGTTGACGTACTATTTGTCAAACCCCCGTATCCTTAATAATGCCGGCCAAGAGACTTCAATGTAGCTGAATTGAAGCTGAATATTTTGTCTATAAAATGACGTCTTGTGCGTCAATTTATCTTGACTTTTGACAGAAATATACTTCCTCAAATGAGTGGCTAGATTTTCGTTGACGTACTATTTGTCAAACCCCCGTATCCTTAATAATGCCGGCCAAGAGACTTCAATGTAGCTGAATTGAAGCTGAATCTTTTGTCTATAAAATGACGTCTTGTGCGTCAATTTATCTTGACTTTTGACAGAAATATACTTCCTCAAATGAGTGGCTAGATTTTCGTTGACGTACTATTTGTCAAACCCCCGTATCCTTAATAATGCCGGCCAAGAGACTTCAATGTAGCTGAATTGAAGCTGAATATTTTGTCTATAAAATGACGTCTTGTGCGTCAATTTATCTTGACTTTTGACAGAAATATACTTCCTCAAATGAGTGGCTAGATTTTCGTTGACGTACTATTTGTCAAACCCCCGTATCCTTAATAATGCCGGCCAAGAGACTTCAATGTAGCTGAATTGAAGCTGAATCTTTTGTCTATAAAATGACGCTTTGTATATCAAAATATCTCCATTTTTGTCGGAGTTAACTCAGCTACAAATTGCCAATTTCCATACATATTTAACGTCTAAAGACCTATTCCAGACTCTGGAACTCAATTCTTATTTACAAAACAGCTCAAGAACTCAATATTTTCAGCAAGGGCAACTCAATCCCCACCAAGTGCACGCGTCGACGGAATCTCAGTTTGTCGGCGTCTCTGGCACGATCCAGACGTCGTTTTTTCTTCTGGATTAAATCGGGAGTTCGAAAGTTTGTTTTGGTGTAGGAGAGAAGATCTGGATGTTTTTTGGTGAGTATCTTGAGAGTCTGGATGGTTTGGTAAAATATGGATCAACTCCAAGTTCAATAAAATTAATTGAGTCGTTATTTTTTACGAAGGGTGTCGGATCCAGATGTGTTTAGGGTCTTTGGGGAATAATCTGGATAACGAGATCGTTTGAAGTAGTGTCGAATTGGTTGGATTTCTGGAAAAAGTATGATTTAAATATGGAAATTGAACTTTAAAACAATCTGGATAGATCCCAAGATATATCCATTATCATTTATACGGAAGATACAAACAAATTAATGTCGATTTATATCACTTTTCCCGTTCATCTATTAGACGTCTCTGGATATTGAAACAGATTTCCAAAGGAAATAATTCCTGGATATCACGTACTCTGGATAAATAGCTTTAAGCTCTTCCTCATATTTATTATTGGAGCTTATGAACCAGCAAGGAGACATTTAAGGTCATTGGAGGACGTGATTAGTTTTGCTTTATGGTGACTTGGGGATTTTCCTGGATATAATGGGTCTGGACATTGATATTGCAATTGGGAATTATTGAGAGTTGAACATTTTTTTAAAGAAAATTGTTTTCACCAAATCATAGAGCATGAGATTTTGAGTCAAAATCTCCAAAAATATATACAGAGTGCATTTGGAAAATTTTGATGAAAACCGTCTTAAAGTTTAAAAAATCTAAAAATGGACATCTCCACCAAAAAATTTATAATTCAAAAACTAAACACGATATCGCTTGAACCTCTTCACCAATCGATAGAGCATGAAATTCTCAGTCAAAATCACCAAAAATATATACAGGGTGTATTGAGAAAATTTTGATGGAAACCTCCTTAAAGTTTAAAAAATCTAAAAATGGACATCTCTATCAAAAAATTTATAATTCAAAAACTAGAAACGATATCGCTTGAACCTCTCCACCAATCGATAGAGCATGGAATTTTTAGTCAAAATCACCAAAAAGAAATACAGGGTGTATTGAGAAAATTTTGATGAAAACCGCCTTAAAGTTTAAAAAATCTAAAAATGGACACCTCCACCAAAAAAATTATAATTCAAAAACTAGAAACGATATCGCTTGAACCTCTTCACCAATCGATAGAGCATGAAATTTTCAGTCAAAATCACCAAAAAGAAATACAGGGTGTATTGAGAAAATTTTGATGAAAACCGCCTTAAAGTTTAAAAAATCTAAAAATGGACATCTCCACCAAAAAATTTATAATTCAAAAACTAGAAACGATATCGCTTGAACCTCTTCACCAATCGATAGAGCATGAAATTTTGAGTCAAAATCACCAAAAATATATACAGGGTGTATTGAGAAAATTTTGATGGAAACCTCCTTAAAGTTTAAAAAATCTAAAAATGGACACCTCCATCAAACAATTTATAATTCAAAAACTAGAAACGATATCGCTTGAACCTCTTCACCAATCGATAGAGCATGAAATTTTCAGTCAAAATCACTAAAAAGAAATACAGGGTGTTTTGAGAAAATTTTGATGAAAACCGCCTTAAAGTTTAAAAAATCTAAAAATGGACATCTCCACCAAAAAATTTATAATTCAAAAACTAGAAACGATATCGCTGGAACCTCTTCACCAATCGATAGAGCATGAAATTCTCAGTCAAAATCACCAAAAAAAGTACAGGGTGTATCGAGAAAGTTTTGATGGAAATCGCCTTGAAGTTTAAAAAATCTAAAAATGGACACCTCCATCAAAAAATTTATATTTCAAAAACTAAAAACGATATCGCTGGAACCTCTTCACCAATCGATAGAGCATGAAATTCTCAGTCAAAATCACCAAAAATATATACAGGGTGTATTGAGAAAATTTTGATGGAAACCTCCTTAAAGTTTAAAAAATCTAAAAATGGACATCTCCATCAAAAAATTTATAATTCAAAAACTAGAAACGATATCGCTTGAACCTCTCCACCAATCGATAGAGCATGGAATTTTTAGTCAAAATCACCAAAAAGAAATACAGGGTGTATTGAGAAAATTTTGATGAAAACCGCCTTAAAGTTTAAAAAATCTAAAAATGGACACCTCCACCAAAAAAATTATAATTCAAAAACTAGAAACGATATCGCTTGAACCTCTTCACCAATCGATAGAGCATGAAATTTTCAGTCAAAATCACCAAAAAGAAATACAGGGTGTATTGAGAAAATTTTGATGAAAACCGCCTTAAAGTTTAAAAAATCTAAAAATGGACATCTCCACCAAAAAATTTATAATTCAAAAACTAGAAACGATATCGCTTGAACCTCTTCACCAATCGATAGAGCATGAAATTTTGAGTCAAAATCACCAAAAATATATACAGGGTGTATTGAGAAAATTTTGATGGAAACCTCCTTAAAGTTTAAAAAATCTAAAAATGGACACCTCCATCAAACAATTTATAATTCAAAAACTAGAAACGATATCGCTTGAACCTCTTCACCAATCGATAGAGCATGAAATTTACAGTCAAAATCACTAAAAAGAAATACAGGGTGTTTTGAGAAAATTTTGATGAAAACCGCCTTAAAGTTTAAAAAATCTAAAAATGGACATCTCCACCAAAAAATTTATAATTCAAAAACTAGAAACGATATCGCTTGAACCTCTTCACCAATCGATTGAGCATGAAATTTTCAGTCAAAATCACCAAAAAGAAATACAGGGTGTATTGAGAAAATTTTGATGAAAACCGCCTTAAAGTTTAAAAAATCTAAAAATGGACACCTCCACCAAAAAATTTATAACTCAAAAACTAGAAACGATATCGCTTGAACCTCTTCACCAATCGATAGAGCATGAAATTTTCAGTCAAAATCACCAAAAAAAGTACAGGGTGTATCGAGAAAGTTTTGATGAAAACCGCCTCAAAGTTTAAAAAATCTAAAAATGGACACCTCCACCAAAAAATTTATAACTCAAAAACTAGAAACGATATCGCTTGAACCTCTTCACCAATCGATAGAGCATGAAATTTTCAGTCAAAATCACCAAAAAGAAATACAGGGTGTATTAAGAAAATTTTGATGAAAACCTCCTTAAAGTTTAAAAAATCGGAAAATGGACACCTTCACGGAAAAAATCATAATTCAAAAAATAAAAACGATATCGCTTGATCATCTTTACTAATCGATAGAGCATGAAATTTTGAGTCAAAGTCACCAAAAATATATACAGAGTGTATTGAGAAAATTTTGATGAAAACCGCCTTAAAGTTTAAAAAATCTAAAAATGGACATCTCCACCAAAAAATTTATAATTCAAAAACTAGAAACGATATCGCTGGAACCTCTTCACCAATCGATAGAGCATGAAATTCTCAGTCAAAATCACCAAAAAAAGTACAGGGTGTATCGAGAAAGTTTTGATGGAAATCGCCTTGAAGTTTAAAAAATCTAAAAATGGACACCTCCATCAAAAAATTTATATTTCAAAAACTAAAAACGATATCGCTGGAACCTCTTCACCAATCGATAGAGCATGAAATTCTCAGTCAAAATCACCAAAAATATATACAGGGTGTATTGAGAAAATTTTGATGGAAACCTCCTTAAAGTTTAAAAAATCTAAAAATGGACATCTCCATCAAAAAATTTATAATTCAAAAACTAGAAACGATATCGCTTGAACCTCTCCACCAATCGATAGAGCATGGAATTTTTAGTCAAAATCACCAAAAAGAAATACAGGGTGTATTGAGAAAATTTTGATGAAAACCGCCTTAAAGTTTAAAAAATCTAAAAATGGACACCTCCACCAAAAAAATTATAATTCAAAAACTAGAAACGATATCGCTTGAACCTCTTCACCAATCGATAGAGCATGAAATTTTCAGTCAAAATCACCAAAAAGAAATACAGGGTGTATTGAGAAAATTTTGATGAAAACCGCCTTAAAGTTTAAAAAATCTAAAAATGGACATCTCCACCAAAAAATTTATAATTCAAAAACTAGAAACGATATCGCTTGAACCTCTTCACCAATCGATAGAGCATGAAATTTTGAGTCAAAATCACCAAAAATATATACAGGGTGTATTGAGAAAATTTTGATGGAAACCTCCTTAAAGTTTAAAAAATCTAAAAATGGACACCTCCATCAAACAATTTATAATTCAAAAACTAGAAACGATATCGCTTGAACCTCTTCACCAATCGATAGAGCATGAAATTTACAGTCAAAATCACTAAAAAGAAATACAGGGTGTTTTGAGAAAATTTTGATGAAAACCGCCTTAAAGTTTAAAAAATCTAAAAATGGACATCTCCACCAAAAAATTTATAATTCAAAAACTAGAAACGATATCGCTTGAACCTCTTCACCAATCGATTGAGCATGAAATTTTCAGTCAAAATCACCAAAAAGAAATACAGGGTGTATTGAGAAAATTTTGATGAAAACCGCCTTAAAGTTTAAAAAATCTAAAAATGGACACCTCCACCAAAAAATTTATAACTCAAAAACTAGAAACGATATCGCTTGAACCTCTTCACCAATCGATAGAGCATGAAATTTTCAGTCAAAATCACCAAAAAAAGTACAGGGTGTATCGAGAAAGTTTTGATGAAAACCGCCTCAAAGTTTAAAAAATCTAAAAATGGACACCTCCACCAAAAAATTTATAACTCAAAAACTAGAAACGATATCGCTTGAACCTCTTCACCAATCGATAGAGCATGAAATTTTGAGTCAAAATCACCAAAAAAAAATACAGGGTGTATCGAGAAAGTTTTGATGAAAACCGCCTTAAAGTTTAAAAAATCTAAAAATGGACACCTCCACCAAAAAATTTATAACTCAAAAACTAGAAACGATATCGCTTGAACCTCTTCACCAATCGATAGAGCATGAAATTTTGAGTCAAAATCACCAAAAATATATACAGGGTGTATTGAGAAAATTTTGATGGAAACCTCCTTAAAGTTTCAAAAATCTAAAAATGGACATCTCCATCAAAAAATTTATAATTCAAAAACTAGAAACGATATCGCTTGAACCTCTTCACCAATCGATAGAACATGGAATTTTTAGTCAAAATCACCAAAAAGAAATACAGGGTGTATTGAGAAAATTTTGATGAAAACCGCCTTAAAGTTTAAAAAATCTAAAAATGGACACCTCCATCAAAAAATTTATAATTCAAAAACTAGAAACGATATCGCTTGAACCTCTTCACCAATCGATAGAGCATGAAATTTTGAGTCAAAATCACCAAAAATATATACAGGGTGTATTGAGAAAATTTTGATGGAAACCGCCTTAAAGTTTAAAAAATCTAAAAATGGAAACCTCCATCAAAAAATTTATAATTCAAAAACTTAAAACGATATCGCTGGAACCTCTTCACCAATCGATAGAGCATGAAATTTTGAGTCAAAATCACCAAAAATATATACAGGGTGTATTGAGAAAATTTTGATGGAAACCTCCTTAAAGTTTAAAAAATCGGAAAATGGACACCTTCACGGAAAAAATCATAATTCAAAAAATAAAAACGATATCGCTTTATCATCTTTTCTAATCGATAGAGCATGAAATTTTGAGTCAAAGTCACCAAAAATATATACAGAGTGTATTGAGAAAATTTTGATGAAAACCGCCTTAAAGTTTAAAAAATCTAAAAATGGACACCTCCATCAAAAAATTTATAATTCAAAAACTAGAAACGATATCGCTGGAACCTCTTCACCAATCGATAGAGCATGAAAATTTCAGTCAAAATCACCAAAAAAAGTACAGGGTGTATCGAGAAAGTTTTGATGGAAATCGCGATAAAGATTAAAAAATCTAAAAATGGACATCTCCATCAAAAAAATTATAATTCAAAAACTAGAAACGATATCGCTTGAACCTCTTCACCAATCGATAGAGCATGAAATTTTGAGTCAAAATCACCAAAAATATATACAGGGTGTATTGAGAAAATTTTGATGGAAACCTCCTTAAAGTTTAAAAAATCTGAAAATGGACACCTTCACGGAAAAAATCATAATTCAAAAACTAAAAACGATATCGCTGGAACCTCTTTACTAATCGATAGATCATGAAATTTTTAGTCAAAATCACCAAAAATATATACAGGGTGTATTGAGAAAATTTTGATGGAAACCTCCTTAAAGTTTCAAAAATCTAAAAATGGACATCTCCATCAAAAAATTTATAATTCAAAAACTAGAAACGATATCGCTTGAACCTCTTCACCAATCGATAGAGCATGAAATTCTCAGTCAAAATCACCAAAAATATATACAGGGTGTATTGAGAAAATTTTGATGAAAACCGCCTTAAAGTTTAAAAAATCTAAAAATGGACACCTCCACGAAAAAAATCATAATTCAGAAAATAAAAACGATATCGCTTGAACCTCTTCACCAATCGATAGAGCATGAAATTCTCAGTCAAAATCACCAAAAAAGTACAGGGTGTATTGAGAAAGTTTTGATGGAAATCGCCTTAAAGTTTAAAAAATCTAAAAATGGACATCTCCATCAAAAAATGTATAATTCAAAAACTAAAAACGATATCGCTTGGACCTCTTCAACAATCGATAGATCATGAAATTTTTAGTCAAAATCACCAAAAATATATACAGGGTGTATTGAGAAAAATTTGATGGAAACCTCCTTAATGTTTAAAAAATCGGAAAATGGACACCTTCACGGAAAAAATCATAATTCAAAAAATAAAAACGATATCGCTTTATCATCTTTTCTAATCGATAGAGCATGAAATTTTGAGTCAAAGTCACCAAAAATATATACAGAGTGCATTTGGAAAATTTTGATGAAAACCGCCTTAAAGTTTGAAAAATCTAAAAATGGACATCTCCACCAAAAAATTTATAATTCAAAAACTAGAAACGATATCGCTTGAACCTCTTCACCAATCGATAGAGCATGAAATTTTGATTCAAAATTACCAAAAATATATACAGAGTGCATTTGGAAAATTTTCATGAAAACCGCCTTAAAGTTTAAAAAATCTAAAAATGGACATCTCCACCAAAAAATTTATAATTCAAAAACTAGAAACGATATCGCTTGAACCTCTTCACCAATCGATAGAGCATGAAATTTTCAGTCAAAATCACCAAAAAGAAATACAGGGTGTATTGAGAAAATTTTGATGGAAACCTCCTTAAAGTTTAAAAAATCGGAAAATGGACACCTTCACGGAAAAAATCATAATTCAAAAAATAAAAACGATATCGCTTGATCATCTTTACTAATCGATAGAGCATGAAATTTTGAGTCAAAGTCACCAAAAATATATACAGAGTGTATTGAGAAAATTTTGATGAAAACCGCCTTAAAGTTTAAAAAATCTAAAAATGGACATCTCCACCAAAAAATTTATAATTCAAAAACTAGAAACGATATCGCTGGAACCTCTTCACCAATCGATAGAGCATGCAATTTTCAGTCAAAATCACCAAAAAGAAATACAGGGTGTATTGAGAAAATTTTGATGAAAACCGCCTTAAAGTTTAAAAAATCTAAAAATGGACATCTCCACCAAAAAATTTATAATTCAAAAACTAGAAACGATATCGCTTGAACCTCTTCACCAATCGATAGAGCATGAAATTTTCAGTCAAAATCACCAAAAAGAAATACAGGGTGTATTGAGAAAATTTTGATGAAAACCGCCTTAAAGTTTAAAAAATCTAAAAATGGACATCTCCACCAAAAAATTTATAATTCAAAAACTAGAAACGATATCGCTTGAACCTCTTCACCAATCGATAGAGCATGAAATTTTCAGTCAAAATCACCAAAAAGAAATACAGGGTGTATTGAGAAAATTTTGATGAAAACCGCCTTAAAGTTTAAAAAATCTAAAAATGGACATCTCCACCAAAAAATTTATAATTCAAAAACTAGAAACGATATCGCTTGAACCTCTTCACCAATCGATAGAGCATGAAATTTTCAGTCAAAATCACCAAAAAGAAATACAGGGTGTATTGAGAAAATTTTGATGGAAACCTCCTTAAAGTTTAAAAAATCGGAAAATGGACACCTTCACGGAAAAAATCATAATTCAAAAAATAAAAACGATATCGCTTGATCATCTTTACTAATCGATAGAGCATGAAATTTTGAGTCAAAGTCACCAAAAATATATACAGAGTGTATTGAGAAAATTTTGATGAAAACCGCCTTAAAGTTTAAAAAATCTAAAAATGGACATCTCCACCAAAAAATTTATAATTCAAAAACTAGAAACGATATCGCTGGAACCTCTTCACCAATCGATAGAGCATGAAATTCTCAGTCAAAATCACCAAAAAAAGTACAGGGTGTATCGAGAAAGTTTTGATGGAAATCGCCTTGAAGTTTAAAAAATCTAAAAATGGACACCTCCATCAAAAAATTTATATTTCAAAAACTAAAAACGATATCGCTGGAACCTCTTCACCAATCGATAGAGCATGAAATTCTCAGTCAAAATCACCAAAAATATATACAGGGTGTATTGAGAAAATTTTGATGGAAACCTCCTTAAAGTTTAAAAAATCTAAAAATGGACATCTCCATCAAAAAATTTATAATTCAAAAACTAGAAACGATATCGCTTGAACCTCTCCACCAATCGATAGAGCATGGAATTTTTAGTCAAAATCACCAAAAAGAAATACAGGGTGTATTGAGAAAATTTTGATGAAAACCGCCTTAAAGTTTAAAAAATCTAAAAATGGACACCTCCACCAAAAAAATTATAATTCAAAAACTAGAAACGATATCGCTTGAACCTCTTCACCAATCGATAGAGCATGAAATTTTCAGTCAAAATCACCAAAAAGAAATACAGGGTGTATTGAGAAAATTTTGATGAAAACCGCCTTAAAGTTTAAAAAATCTAAAAATGGACATCTCCACCAAAAAATTTATAATTCAAAAACTAGAAACGATATCGCTTGAACCTCTTCACCAATCGATAGAGCATGAAATTTTGAGTCAAAATCACCAAAAATATATACAGGGTGTATTGAGAAAATTTTGATGGAAACCTCCTTAAAGTTTAAAAAATCTAAAAATGGACACCTCCATCAAACAATTTATAATTCAAAAACTAGAAACGATATCGCTTGAACCTCTTCACCAATCGATAGAGCATGAAATTTTCAGTCAAAATCACTAAAAAGAAATACAGGGTGTTTTGAGAAAATTTTGATGAAAACCGCCTTAAAGTTTAAAAAATCTAAAAATGGACATCTCCACCAAAAAATTTATAATTCAAAAACTAGAAACGATATCGCTTGAACCTCTTCACCAATCGATAGAGCATGAAATTTTGAGTCAAAATCACCAAAAATATATACAGAGTGCATTTGGAAAATTCTGATGAAAACCGCCTTAAAGTTTAAAAAATCTAAAAATGGACACCTCCACCAAGAAATTTATAATTCAAAAACTTAAAACGATATCGTTTGGATCTCTCCACCAATAGAGCATGAAATTTGAAGTCAAAATCACCACCTTCAAAATTTTAAAATAAAATAATTTTTGAGTTCACCAACAATAATCCAATAAATCCAGAAATTTAAATTTACAAATCAGATTCACTGGAAAAATTGAATCATAATTTAAAAACGGACAAAACTAAATTAAAATGTCACGTCGGAAAAGTGAAATTAAATTTTCACTGTCGCTGCATTAAATTGAATGCTCTGATAATTACAATACAAATGGCCGGATTTTTCTCTCGGAATATTTCATCCAGTAAAACCCCTTCGCATCTGGATGGATCCAGAATCGAATATCCATTTCCATGGAAACAAAAAGAAATTGGAATACGTTCACATGTATATTTATTTTATTTTATGTAATTTGAAAGTAATTTTATGGTTTGATGCGACATTCAGATCGAATTTATTCATCAGCTGGAACGGAGGGAATTGTCGTGAATAATTGATTTTATTAAAAGTTATTTCATGGTGAAATTTAATTTTAGCCGAGTCAGTTGAGACACTTTCATATCATTTCCCTATCTCTTCAATTAGCAAAGGGGGAAGTTTGAGAGGAATTTTTGTTGACTTCCACAGCTCCCTGTATATTTTATTAAAGTTTTTGTATTGAAATTTCATGCTCAAGCGACTGTTGAAAACAGCAGGACGTTATCTTTTTTATTTTGGGAGATATGATTTTTTTTTTATAAAATTGTAAATTTTTCTTGATTTGGAAAGTTTGACAGAAGGTTTCCTGACTTTTTTCCATAGCACCCTGTATGTTTCTTTTACGTTTTTATATCGAAATTTCATGCTCAATCGAGTGCTGAAAACAGCAGGACGTTATCTTTTTTATTTTGGGAGATATGATTTCTTTTTTATAAAATTGTAATTTTTTTTTGATTTGGAAAGTTTGACAGAAGCTTTCTTGACTTTTTTCCATAGTACCCTGTATTTTTTTTTGACGTTTTAATATCGAAATTTCATGCTCAATCGAGTGCTGAAAACCAGCAGGACGTTATCTTTTTTATTTTGGGAGATATGATTTCTTTTTTATAAAATTGTAATTTTTTTTTGATTTGGAAAGTTTGACAGAAGCTTTCCTGACTTTTTTCCATAGCACCCTGTATGTTTTTTTTACGTTATTCTATCGAAATTTCATGCTCAATCGAGTGCTGGAAACAGCAGGACGTTATCTTTTTTATTTTGGGAGATATGATTTCTTTTTTATAAAATTGTAATTTTTTTTTGATTTGGAAAGTTTGACAGAAGTTTTCCTGACTTTTTTCCATAGCACCATGTATATTTTTTTTACGTTTTTATATCGAAATTTCATGCTCAATCGAGTGCTGAAAACAGCAGGACGTTATCTTTTTTATTTTGGGAGATATGATTTTTTTTCATAAAATTGTAATTTTTTTTTGATTTGGAAAGTTTGACAGAAGCTTTCTTGACTTTTTTCCATAGTACCCTGTATTTTTTTTTGACGTTTTTATATCGAAATTTCATGCTCAATCGAGTGCTGAAAACAGCAGGACGTTATCTTTTTTATTTTGGGAGATATGATTTTTTTTCATAAAATTGTAATTTTTTTTTGATTTGGAAAGTTTGACAGAAGCTTTCTTGACTTTTTGCCATAGTACCCTGTATTTTTTTTTGACGTTTTTATATCGAAATTTCATGCTCAATCGAGTGCTGAAAACAGCAGGACGTTATCTTTTTTATTTTGGGAGATATGATTTCTTTTTTATAAAATTGTAATTTTTTTTTGATTTGGAAAGTTTGACAGAAGCTTTCTTGACTTTTTTCCATAGTACCCTGTATTTTTTTTTGACGTTTTAATATCGAAATTTCATGCTCAATCGAGTGCTGAAAACCAGCAGGACGTTATCTTTTTTATTTTGGGAGATATGATTTCTTTTTTATAAAATTGTAATTTTTTTTTGATTTGGAAAGTTTGACAGAAGCTTTCCTGACTTTTTTCCATAGCACCCTGTATGTTTTTTTTACGTTATTCTATCGAAATTTCATGCTCAATCGAGTGCTGGAAACAGCAGGACGTTATCTTTTTTATTTTGGGAGATATGATTTCTTTTTTATAAAATTGTAATTTTTTTTTGATTTGGAAAGTTTGACAGAAGTTTTCCTGACTTTTTTCCATAGCACCATGTATATTTTTTTTACGTTTTTATATCGAAATTTCATGCTCAATCGAGTGCTGAAAACAGCAGGACGTTATCTTTTTTATTTTGGGAGATATGATTTTTTTTCATAAAATTGTAATTTTTTTTTGATTTGGAAAGTTTGACAGAAGCTTTCTTGACTTTTTTCCATAGTACCCTGTATTTTTTTTTGACGTTTTTATATCGAAATTTCATGCTCAATCGAGTGCTGAAAACAGCAGGACGTTATCTTTTTTATTTTGGGAGATATGATTTTTTTTCATAAAATTGTAATTTTTTTTTGATTTGGAAAGTTTGACAGAAGCTTTCTTGACTTTTTGCCATAGTACCCTGTATTTTTTTTTGACGTTTTTATATCGAAATTTCATGCTCAATCGAGTGCTGAAAACAGCAGGACGTTATCTTTTTTATTTTGGGAGATATGATTTTTTTTCATAAAATTGTAATTTTTTTTTGATTTGGAAAGTTTGACAGAAGCTTTCTTGACTTTTTGCCATAGTACCCTGTATTTTTTTTTGACGTTTTTATATCGAAATTTCATGCTCAATCGAGTGCTGAAAACAGCAGGACGTTATCTTTTTTATTTTGGGAGATATGATTTTTTTTCATAAAATTGTAATTTTTTTTTGATTTGGAAAGTTTGACAGAAGCTTTCTTGACTTTTTTCCATAGTACCCTGTATTTTTTTTTGACGTTTTTATATCGAAATTTCATGCTCAATCGAGTGCTGAAAACAGCAGGACGTTATCTTTTTTATTTTGGGAGATATGATTTTTTTTCATAAAATTGTAATTTTTTTTTGATTTGGAAAGTTTGACAGAAGCTTTCTTGACTTTTTGCCATAGTACCCTGTATTTTTTTTTGACGTTTTTATATCGAAATTTCATGCTCAATCGAGTGCTGAAAACAGCAGGACGTTATCTTTTTTATTTTGGGAGATATGATTTCTTTTTTATAAAATTGTAATTTTTTTTTGATTTGGAAAGTTTGACAGAAGCTTTCTTGACTTTTTTCCATAGTACCCTGTATTTTTTTTTGACGTTTTAATATCGAAATTTCATGCTCAATCGAGTGCTGAAAACCAGCAGGACGTTATCTTTTTTATTTTGGGAGATATGATTTCTTTTTTATAAAATTGTAATTTTTTTTTGATTTGGAAAGTTTGACAGAAGCTTTCCTGACTTTTTTCCATAGCACCCTGTATGTTTTTTTTACGTTATTCTATCGAAATTTCATGCTCAATCGAGTGCTGGAAACAGCAGGACGTTATCTTTTTTATTTTGGGAGATATGATTTCTTTTTTATAAAATTGTAATTTTTTTTTGATTTGGAAAGTTTGACAGAAGTTTTCCTGACTTTTTTCCATAGCACCATGTATATTTTTTTTACGTTTTTATATCGAAATTTCATGCTCAATCGAGTGCTGAAAACAGCAGGACGTTATCTTTTTTATTTTGGGAGATATGATTTTTTTTCATAAAATTGTAATTTTTTTTTGATTTGGAAAGTTTGACAGAAGCTTTCTTGACTTTTTTCCATAGTACCCTGTATTTTTTTTTGACGTTTTTATATCGAAATTTCATGCTCAATCGAGTGCTGAAAACAGCAGGACGTTATCTTTTTTATTTTGGGAGATATGATTTTTTTTCATAAAATTGTAATTTTTTTTTGATTTGGAAAGTTTGACAGAAGCTTTCTTGACTTTTTGCCATAGTACCCTGTATTTTTTTTTGACGTTTTTATATCGAAATTTCATGCTCAATCGAGTGCTGAAAACAGCAGGACGTTATCTTTTTTATTTTGGGAGATATGATTTTTTTTCATAAAATTGTAATTTTTTTTTGATTTGGAAAGCTTGACAGAAGCTTTCCTGACTTTTTTCCATACCACCCTGTATGTTTTTTTTTACGTTTTTATATCGAAATTTCATGCTCAATCGAGTGCTGAAAACAGCAGGACGTTATCTTTTTTATTTTGGGAGATATGATTTCTTTTTTATAAAATTGTAATTTTTTTTTGATTTGGAAAGTTTGACAGAAGCTTTCCTGACTTTTTTCCATAGCACCCTGTATGTTTTTTTTACGTTATTCTATCGAAATTTCATGCGCTGAAAACAGCAGGACGTTATCTCTTTTATTTTGGGAGATATGATTTTTTTTATAAAATTGTTCATTTTCCTTGATTTGGAAAGTTTGACAGAAGTTTGCTTGACTTTTTTCCATAGCACCCTGTATATTTTTTTGAATTTTTTATTTCGAAATTTCATGCTCAATCGACTGGTAAAAACAGCAGGACGTTATCTTTTTTATTTTGGAAGATATGATTATTTTTATAAAATTGTTCATTTTTCTTGATTTGGAAAGTTTGACAGAAGTTTTCTTGACTTTTTTCACTGGGTGAACGTCCATTAATTTATATATGAATTTTTAAACTAACTCTTTTCTACTTATTTCAGGTAAGCAATCCTGAAAATACCACCACATCCAGACCGTGTAACAGGGCGCCATTCCAGCTAATCCTGTTTAAATTAACCCATGAATATGCATGAAGATTTTCTCCACGTGGGTGTCTATGGCGTCGAGCATCCAAGTGGATTTAATCAGTTAAGATTGATTATTTTTCATATAACACTTCCATTTGGTACACCCTGTATAGTCAAAATTCGATTAAATATTATTTTCAATCTGGCACTTTGTGAATTTATCAGCTAAGATTGATAGTTTTTTACATAACAAACATTTTGCAATAAATCATTACCAGACGGAAACAAATCAGCTACATAACATCTCATAAGTTCCTTTTGCTGCAAATTGCGGTTTTACGCCCAATCGACTTTTGGTTTTTTTCGGATTTATGAATTGTGTAATGCTCGGACAATCGGAATTGTAACATTTACATAAGGTACTTGTTGTTTGTGACCGGACTTTTTTTATTAACTTTTGCAACACACCCTGTATACTATTCAATTTTTGAAATAAACATTCCATAGTAAACCCCTCAACCAAACCATGTTCCAAATTTCAACTCAATACCTCAATCGGTTCGGGATTTATTCAAAAAATTATCTATCGGTAATTTTTTCCCATTTTCGCAAAAATGCGTAGCTGACTAATTTGGCCTGCCATTTGTGAAGTTTTATCAAAAAATTTGCGATGAACTTTGAAGCTAAATAACTAAATAATGATGCATTTTATGTAAAAAACACACAGAAGGAAAAATGACCAGCATTCCTTTGCTAACCTCAAAGTGCCATCAGCTTCACAATGTAGCTGACTCAACGTCGTCAGTAGTTAAATTATTGACGACATAAAGGAGAACTTTGAACTCCTAGTTGCGAAGCTACAGTCATCACGGGACATAGTTTCAGATGTTAATTATGCGACTTGAAGCTGAGTTGAAATGTTGTATAAGTTCCTCATAAAAAAAAACGTTAATTCAGCTTCAATTTGATTTTATGTCAATCCCAGCTATTGCCTATTTTTGAACGCATTATGTTATGTAATGTTTACCGTAGCGCCTTCATTCAGCTTCAATACCATACGTATTAATTTCAGCTTGAAATTTAATCAGCTTCACGAAAGCTGTCACGTTGCTGGTTAAGTTTATCAACCCTCTGGGCAAAGTAAACAGCCACAACATCCCAACACGTTCTAAATAAAACAACAGCACTTTGTAGCGAGCTAACGTAATAATTCAGCTTCAGCTTCAGTTTGCTAATAGAGTTTAGACAAAGAATTCGAGAAGTAATGACTGTCGTTTATGTAAATCAGGATTTAGCGGGGTTGGGGATTAAACAGAGTGAAGCTGATTCAGCTTCGCGTTATTTTGAATTACAACTTTGGTTTGTTTAAGATGAAAAGTTTGACTTGTTTGGAGTTTGAGTTTGATTCAACGATTTAGCTTCAACTTTGTTATTCTGCTTAGAATAATAGTTCAGCTGAACTTTCAATAATTTATAATATAGTGATCAGCTTCATCAAACATTTTTAGATGCAAAACTCAGATTCATAAGGATAATTCAGCTTCAGTTTTCAGTTAATTATCTATTACTTAGCTGCAGATGTATAATTCAGCTTCAATCGACAATTCAGCTTCATACAGTAATTCAGCTCATGGCACAGAGGCTCAGCTCACCATATCGTTTTACATTCAGAACTCAGCTTCAAAAGAATAATTCAGCTTCAGTCTCTAACCCAAACTAATCACTTAGCTTCAAGTGTTTTATTCAGATTTAAAAGTGTAATTTGACTTCAACTTCTAGCTTCAGATTTATCATCCAGGTTGCGATGTATGAGTCATGTGATTAGGACAGCTTCAAATTTACAATATCCTTTGAAAAACACAAGTCAGCTTCAAACTAACCTATCAGCATCAGAGTTATTAATTGGCATGCCACTCCGTAAACCTGCAAAGCCCAAGTCAGCTTCAAAGCCATAAGGCAGCAGCTGAACTAATTCTTGAATGAAGCTTATAGATATTTGTTGCGTTGGCTTTACTTGAATTAGATTACAGCTGATCTAGCTTCAACAATCAAAGGCATCGTTAAGATGTAGCTGAACTTATTTAGAAATTTAGCTATACATTTCAGCTGCTGGTAACGTTTCGTACTTGTATAAATCTCAGCTTCAAAAACCAAAGTCATTATGGTCTAGCTAAACTGATTTTTTTTTGAAGCTGAACTTATTTTCAATAATTGACAATTTTTTATTGCGTTTATTATTCGAAATAAACCATGGGAATGACAGCTTCAATCAACTAATACGATGATGCAGCTGAATTGATTTATGAATTTCAGCTGCTGACAGCTTATTTGCGATGTAGCTGAACTGAGAACGTTGTTGATTACCTAAGGCAATGTTGGAATGCAGCTGAATTAATTTATGAATGAAGCTGAACTTATTTTCAGCTTGTATTAAACTATAGCTTCGTTGTGGTGCAGCTGAACTAATTTATGAATGAAGCTGAATTAATTTCAGCTGCACATGATATTATCCAGCGCAGAATGTCATCTAGAATAGCATTCTTACGGCTCATAGCTTTCTTCATGGTAAACAACCATAAACCGTCTAATGAGTGCCGGCGCATGAGTAACTAGACCATGCGCTACAAGAACCCAGAACCCAACGGGTTCCTTTTCAGAAGCGAATACGGCACCGGCGCGGTAACAACGGTTATTTTGTGAAAGTGACAGTTTCGAACGGTAACGTTGACTTGAAAGTGATTTGAGGTGAAAAGTGAATTTGTGAAGTGGACGTCCATGTTTTGTGAATGAGGAAAATTGGTACACATTTTCTTTGATTTTTTTTTCTAGTGAAAAGTTTGCATAATACGGTCAAAGGCGACTAATTGCGATTTTTGTTGGTTATTTTTTTAAATCAGATTTTCCAGTTGCATTAGCATAAAATCAATGGTTGATTTATCGTAGAAGGTCGCATAGTTTATGCAAAGAAAGTTGACTATGTGAAGGCCATGTCGTGATACATAATTTTGCATTTTATTAATTATAATAATAGAGACCATTTTTTTCAAAATTTACGCCACAAGCTTGTTAAATTCAAGCCTGTATATCTCTACAACGGAATAAGTTACAGGAAAAGCGTGAGGGACTTTTTTGAAGAAAATTTAATTATCTTCAATTTATCTTCCTAGGTATTTTTTGCCAAACTTGAAGGTTTTTGCAAAATTCGTCAAAAACTAGCCAAATGTCACAGAAGTCAAGGTTCCACTGTCGTATCTATCTCCAAAACTATTGGCACTTGAGGAGGCCTAATTAGATAAAACTCAGCCTATTCAGTCTCTTTTATATACCCATTAGATTGAACTCAAAATTGAAAGCAATTTGGACAAATGGCCTTTTCCATTACGCTATTTTTTTTTTAAACATCAAGATTAATTATATAATTTTCCAAATCTCATTTCTGATCAAGTAACAATATAAATTAAGTCATGCCATAAGATATGAATTAGTTATTAAGTGTTGCGTGAGCCCCGGCAAAAAAGTGAACTGGTTATTAATGGTTGCCCAACCAGTTTTTGAAAATACTTCAGCTGGTGAGCAGTTTGTTGTATATTTTTTTTTTAACGGGAAATTAATCGATTTTGTATCTACCAGATGTCGGGTCGAACCACCTTGAACTTGCAATTTCTCTTGCTTTTGTAATGGGAAATTTTGGTTTCTATTTATCGGCTATAAAACATATGCTTTATAGGTTATGGAGAGGTAACATACTTTATACCTCCTCAAATAGTTTGAGGTTTGAGGATGTTATTGTCTCAATTCTGTTAATTTAGTTTCAAGTTATGGGGGTTTGAATTTTAAGGAGTCGTCCATTATAGAGGTAGGCAAACCTCATTCATAACTCCTCAAATGATTTGAGTTTATGGAATTGACGACATGCTTTGAGGTCATAATGATGAGTTACATATCAAAGTTTCACTCAATTCGGTAGCCTCAATATTGAGTGGTAAACGATTCTGAATTTTAAGACCTTACCAAAAACCATGTACGTTGATAACTCCTTCCATAGTTGGTCGTTAGGGTTGTTATTTGAGGTTATGTTTGAGGTCCAAATATCCAGTAACATATCCAAGTTTCACTAAATTTGGTTCACTCAGTTACAAGTTATGGAAGTTTGAATTTTGAGGTGTTGTCCACTATAGAGGTATAGGCAAACCTCATTCATAACTCCTCAAATGATTTGAGTTTATGGAATTGACGACATGCTTTGAGGTCATAATGATGAGTTACATATCAAAGTTTCACTCAATTCGGTAGCCTCAATATTGAGTGGTAAACGATTCTGAATTTTAAGACCTTACCAAAAACCATGTACGTTGATAACTCCTTCCATAGTTGGTCGTTAGGGTTGTTATTTGAGGTTATGTTTGAGGTCCAAATATCCAGTAACATATCCAAGTTTCACTCAATTTGGTTCACTCAGTTACAAGTTATGGAAGTTTGAATTTTGAGGTGTTGTCCACTATAGAGGTATAGGCAAACCTCATTCATAACTCCTCAAATGATTTGAGTTTATGGAATTGACGACATGCTTTGAGGTCATAATGATGAGTTACATATCAAAGTTTCACTCAATTCGGTAGCCTCAATATTGAGTGGTAAACGATTCTGAATTTTAAGACCTTACCAAAAACCATGTACGTTGATAACTCCTTCCATAGTTGGTCGTTAGGGTTGTTATTTGAGGTTATGTTTGAGGTCCAAATATCCAGTAACATATCCAAGTTTCACTCAATTTGGTTCACTCAGTTACAAGTTATGGAAGTTTGAATTTTGAGGTGTTGTCCACTATAGAGGTATAGGCAAACCTCATTCATAACTCCTCAAATGATTTGAGTTTTTAGAATTGACGACATGCTTTGAGGTCATAATGATGAGTTACATATCAAAGTTTCACTCAATTCGGTAGCCTCAATATTGAGTGGTAAACGATTCTGAATTTTAAGACCTTACCAAAAACTATGTACGTTGATAACTCTTGTCATAGTTGGCCGTAAGGATTGTTATTTGAGGTTATGTTTGAGGTCCAAATACGTAGTAACATATCCAAGTTTCACTCAATTTGGTCCACTCAGTTACAAGTTATGGAGGTTTGAATTTTGAGGTGTCGTCCACTAGAAAGAGGTTGGCACACCCCATACCTAACTCCTCAAATAATTCTAGTATTGATGATGTCAGTGAAGTAATGCTTCCAGGTCATATTAGTGAGTAACATATCCAAGTTCCACTCAATTCCATAGCCTCAATCTTGAATGGTAAACGATTGGGTCTAAAATCTGAATTTTTAGTACTCATCAAAAACTATGTACGTTGATAACTCCTTTGTTAGTTGGTTGTGAGGGTTCTTATTAGAGGTTATGTTTGAGGTCTAAATACCCAGTAACATATCCAAGTTTCACTCAATTTGGTCCACTCAGTTACAAGTTATGGAGGTTTGAATTTTGAGGTGTCGTCCACTAGAAAGAGGTTGGCACACCCCATACCTAACTCCTCAAATAATTCTAGTATTGATGATGTCAGTGAAGTAATGCTTCCAGGTCATATTAGTGAGTAACATATCCAAGTTCCACTCAATTCCATAGCCTCAATCTTGAATGGTAAACGATTGGGTCTAAAATCTGAATTTTTAGTACTCATCAAAAACTATGTACGTTGATAACTCCTTTGTTAGTTGGTTGTGAGGGTTCTTATTAGAGGTTATGTTTGAGGTCTAAATACCCAGTAACATATCCAAGTTTCACTCAATTTGGTCCACTCAGTTACAAGTTATGGAGGTTTGAATTTTGAGGTGTCGTCCACTAGAAAGAGGTTGGCACACCCCATACCTAACTCCTCAAATAATTCTAGTATTGATGATGTCAGTGGAGACATGCTTCTAGGTCATATTAGAGAGTATCATATCCAAGTTCCACTCAATTCCATAGCCTCAATCTTGAATGGTGAAAGATTGGGTCTAAAATCTGAATTTTCAGAACTTATCAAAAACAATGTACGTTGATAACTCCTTTGTTAGTTGGTTGTGAGGGTTCTTATTAGAGGTTATGTTTGAGGTCTAAATACCCAGTAACATATCCAAGTTTCACTCAATTTGGTCCACTCAGTTACAAGTTATGGAGGTTTGAATTTTGAGGTGTCGTCCACTAGAAAGAGGTTGGCACACCCCATACCTAACTCCTCAAATAATTCTAGTATTGATGATGTCAGTGGAGACATGCTTCTAGGTCATATTAGAGAGTATCATATCCAAGTTCCACTCAATTCCATAGCCTCAATCTTGAATGGTGAAAGATTGGGTCTAAAATCTGAATTTTCAGAACTTATCAAAAACAATGTACGTTGATAACTCCTTTGTTAGTTGGTTGTGAGGGTTCTTATTAGAGGTTATGTTCGAGGTCCAAATACCCAGTAACATATCCAAGTTTCACTCAATTTGGTCCACTCAGTTACAAGTTATGGAGGTTTGAATTTTGAGGTGTCGTCCACTAGAAAGAGGTTGGCACACCCCATACCTAACTCCTCAAATAATTCTAGTATTGATGATGTCAGTGAAGTAATGCTTCCAGGTCATATTAGTGAGTAACATATCCAAGTTCCACTCAATTCCATAGCCTCAATCTTGAATGGTAAACGATTGGGTCTAAAATCTGAATTTTCAGAACTTATCAAAAACAATGTACGTTGATAACTCCTTTGTTAGTTGGTTGTGAGGGTTCTTATTAGAGGTTATGTTCGAGGTCCAAATACCCAGTAACATATTCAAGTTTCACTCAATTTGGTCCACTCAGTTACAAGTTATGGAGGTTTGAATTTTGAGGTGTCGTCCACTAGAAAGAGGTTGGCACACCCCATACCTAACTCCTCAAATAATTCTAGTATTGATGATGTCAGTGGAGACATGCTTCTAGGTCATATTAGAGAGTATCATATCCAAGTTCCACTCAATTCCATAGCCTCAATCTTGAATGGTGAAAGATTGGGTCTAAAATCTGAATTTTCAGAACTTATCAAAAACAATGTACGTTGATAACTCCTTTGTTAGTTGGTTGTGAGGGTTCTTATTAGAGGTTATGTTCGAGGTCCAAATACCCAGTAACATATCCAAGTTTCACTCAATTTGGTCCACTCAGTTACAAGTTATGGAGGTTTGAATTTTGAGGTGTCGTCCACTAGAAAGAGGTTGGCACACCCCATACCTAACTCCTCAAATAATTCTAGTATTGATGATGTCAGTGAAGTAATGCTTCCAGGTCATATTAGTGAGTAACATATCCAAGTTCCACTCAATTCCATAGCCTCAATCTTGAATGGTAAACGATTGGGTCTAAAATCTGAATTTTCAGAACTTATCAAAAACAATGTACGTTGATAACTCCTTTGTTAGTTGGTTGTGAGGGTTCTTATTAGAGGTTATGTTCGAGGTCCAAATACCCAGTAACATATTCAAGTTTCACTCAATTTGGTCCACTCAGTTACAAGTTATGGAGGTTTGAATTTTGAGGTGTCGTCCACTAGAAAGAGGTTGGCACACCCCATACCTAACTCCTCAAATAATTCTAGTATTGATGATGTCAGTGGAGACATGCTTCTAGGTCATATTAGAGAGTATCATATCCAAGTTCCACTCAATTCCATAGCCTCAATCTTGAATGGTGAAAGATTGGGTCTAAAATCTGAATTTTTAGAACTCATCAAAAACTATGTACGTTGATAACTCCTTTGTTAGTTGGTTGTGAGGGTTGTTATTAGAGGTTATGTTCAGGGTCCAAATACCCAGTAATATATCCAAGTTTCGTCCAATTCGGTCCACTGAGTGTCAAGTTATGGAGGTTTGAATTTTGAGGTCTTGTCCACTAGAGGTATCACACCCCATTACCAACTCCTCAAATAATTTTACTTTTGATATTGTTAATGAAGTCATAGTTCTGGGTCATAATAATGAGTAACATATCCAAGTTTCACTCAATTCGATAGTCTTAATCTTGACTGGTAAACGATTGTATTTCAAACTTCACAATTTGATTTCTTCTTCCTTGCTGTAGAGGGTGATGTTTGAGGTTCAAATAGGACGCTTCACTCAATCTGAAGATTCTTTTATGAGTACCTGATTTATTTCATAATGGTAGTGACAACCACATCAAAAACCATTAAAAACTGTAAATCACAAATCTGTTGACCTTAATATCCACCAAATCAAAATTCCACATCAATATTCCCACGCATTAACAAACTTTCTCAAGACATGGACGTGAACTTGACTAATACCCATCAACCATTCAGTACCAGCGCCATGCAATCGTAACCAACCCAGACAACCCAATCAAAAATGCATTTACAACACCTGGTGTGGTGTTTCCTATGGACAATAGTGCATACCATACGGGTACCCAGCACGTGGAACCAATACAATTTTCCTGTCCAGAACCCGTTCTTCCCACAAAGTCGTTCAGACCAATTTATCATACCAGCCATCCAGCCTAGTGTCTTTGGATTGGCCAACCATGACAAGTACAAGGAGTTCCAGGAGCAACAGCTGAACCACATTAGACAGTTCGTTCCATCACCCAGTGACGTATATCTGCAACCTAGTACCACAGAGAGGCAGTTCACTGTCACAGAGGGCTACAGAAACGTCCTGGTGCAAGGTATGGACAACAGGCCGGCTGCCAGCAACACCAAACAACAAAATAATGGAGCTGACCGGAACAGAGTTGATCAATGGGATAAACCACTGAGGCAGAATTATAGAGATGATAAGCTGCACGAGCCTGCCCATAATAAAGATGAACCTCCGCCAGTACCAACCAAACCGTTGTATCCAGGGGAAGGCTTGTGGGCGGTGCCAGGTTTGAACCATCAGCCCCATATCAGCCAGCATAAGTAAGTATACCATTCGGAGTAAACACACCTTCATTGAACCCTTCCAGGTTTCTGGAATTGAACGACCAAGGCCCCAAACCTGCGGGTTATGACGTATTTGCCCAGTTAAATAGCTACTTTGACAGTCAAAAGACCAAGTTTGATGGAGGGTTGGTATCAAAAAGTAATCCAGAGGAGCCTGGAGATGTGCAAGTTAAACCTCCCAGGACGTTGGATGTGGTTGCTTATGACCCTTTTAAGGATAGTAAAACGGATACTAGTAATGAAGCTGCTGTCACTACAGATGATGAAGCTGCAGATGACGAAAGTGAAGCTGATGAAGCCGATGTTGATGAACTTGAAGCAGAAGATGACAAGAGTGAAGATGATGATGATGATGAAGAAGAATTCGTTCCTATCAGGCTCTACAGTCAAGTGCGCAAAAGCGAAGATGTAGACCATGAACCCTACAACCCCTTGGAACATGGGCGGTTGCGTGAGGTTATCAAAGACTCCAAAGTCCAGACAGTTTACACTGAAGAGGGGTGAGTACAGGATCAAGGTAGGTCCATTTATGACCAAACGTTTCAGGTATGAGGACAGCGCTTATGACCATGCTGGTCACGAAAAGAAAGCTGAACAAGATCAAGGATCCAGCCAGTTCGAGCGACAGAAAGAGGGCAAAGATCAAGACTCTGTCCCAGCGGCCAGTGGTGACAAGGCCAATAACTTCATATCAACGGAGGAGGTCAAGACCACGCAGGTCATGGACAAGGACAATGGGGATGTGCAACTGGAGATAGAAAGTGAGGTCAAGATGGTTTTGCAACCCAATAACACCACCAAGACCCACAAGTATGTGAAAATATATCCTAAGGTGGTCATGGATGTGGCTACAACCCCAGCCAGCCAGCTACTGGAGTTGCACCATGAGATTAACGACATGGCCATTGACAGTACCACTCAGTCCAGTACTGTGTCGTTTTTGGAAGCTATGACCAAGGACCCAACTACAGCAAATCCACGTCCAAAACGCTCGTCTGGAAGTGGGTTTGAGGACGTGGACATTGACCTGCTAGTACAGAAGGAGGAATTTGCTCCTCCCAAGCCTGAGGTTGACGTGGACAAGTACCCCTATTACCTTATGGATGGCCTCAACGACAACTCCCCTTTGAGATATGCAGAAAACATGGATAACATTCCTGAGAAAAGACCAGGAGAGTTGTCCTTTTACAAGGACATGGACAAACACCCTTGTCCTGATCCTGAGACAATCGACCCCATTCCTGACAAGGTTATCAAAGCTAAGAGGGAGAGGAGGGATGCAGAAGAAGATGATGAGGTGTCCACTCCTCCAACCCCGCGCATTCACTTAGGGGACAAAATAGACTGTCTGAAAACCAGGTACTTTGGGGATGAGCCTCTGGACAGTCCCTTCTTCAAAGAGGAGACTGTAGGGCCTGTGGTGCCTCTCTTCAAAGAACTGAACAAGGCTAAAGCCGATAGAAGAGAGTCTATGGAGAACGACAAGGCTGAGAGTGTACAACACAATGTGGTAACCCCCTTGTCATTGATGACCACTCCAAAGTACACCCTTCAGCTCACTCCTGAGAATATCTACGACCAAATCAAGCTGCTGGATCATCTTCCTGAATCCAGACAGCCGAAGGCTCTTGAAGATACCACAGTTGCTCCTCCGGAGCCTTTGAGGCGTCGCAGGCTACGTAAAAGACCTCCATATCAGATTTTCGATGTCAACAGGTATCTTACCACAACCCCATTTACCCTCATCAACCCTCCTAGTACTGTTCTACCAAAGCACAAGGTGCTTAGTGAGGTGTTCTACAAAGATGACATTAAACCCAATGAGCAGTTGACTGTGTTTGCTGATGTGCTGAACATCATCAGGAATTCCAGTGTGCAGGAGCCGGCTAGGTCTACGTCGGACTTTGCTGAGCCTGAGGGCGTTACCATGGGTCCTCCACCCAAGCCAACTGGACGTAGGAAAACCACGACTACCAGTACCACGATTAAAAGTACCAACATACACGTCCCCAGTCAAAGTACGCCATCGAACCATCAACCTTTCGTTATTGACTACGTGGAGGACAATGAGGTTATTGGGCTGGTACCTCCCAACTCCAACTACAAAACCATTGCTGATGCTTTTGATGATAGAGATATAGAAGATGAAGAAAAACCAGTCACAGAGGACACCAAGGAGGTCATACCACGTCCCATGAACAAGTACTACTTCATTGGGCTAAAACCTCCGCTCCAGACAAAGGTACCTTACTCTGACCACGTCCAGATCAACGACAACCTCCTACTGAGGAGGATAGCCCATGTGGGCCTTAACAGAGTGCGGAGGGCAGCCGCCAGGCCCTACGCTGATCTGTCCAGAAACAGGGGCAGTCAGAGTGAGGGCCTACACCAAGCAGATGAGGAGGATGACGATTATGTTCCTCACCGGCCCAAGAACTACCACTACGATGAGAAAACTGGAAGAATTGTTTATCACAGCAAAGCACCAGTGCAAGAGGAGGAAGAGGAAGACGAGGAACTCATCCCTGACACTCCAGGAGTGTATTTGGAGCGGGCAGAGGATGCAACTCACCCTACTCCGGAAAAGGTCACCACCAAGGAGTTGTTGGCCACTGCAACACCTCCTCCTGCAGGACAGGGGTTGATGGACTTTATCCTGAAACTGAAGAATAGTGAGGGGTATAAGTTCATTCCTGATCCAACCACCAGAAAGCCTGGTATAAGAGGAGTTGTAGATGAAAGGAGGGAGTAATGGTTGTTTTGCAGGTGAAGTGGAGGCCACCACGGAAGGTGTTGCACCAAGCACAAAACCACCAGAGTTTTTGAACATTTTATCCCGGGTCAAGGCTGATAAGAACTATAAAACTATTGAGGATCCTAAAGAGGTGAAGGGGAAGAGTAAAACCACCACTGCAGAGCCTGAGGAACTGGAGGAGGAGGAGGAGGAGGAAGAGACAAGTGAGTATCTAAATTGTAGGTGTCCCAAATTTGAAGACTTATCAAGAATTGTGAACTTTTTTTATACTGTTATTTGAGGTGATGTTTGAGGTTCAGATAACGTGGAACATATCCAACTCAGTTCCGAGTTATGGAGGTTTGATATTCAAATTTCACTCAATTCAACTCCCCAGAACCCATCCAGAACTCGCCAGGAGGTCAAAATCTAGGCAACATCGAGATTTTTGATATCGGTGACTATCTGCCCAAGGTGAAGACCTTCACCCCACGTACTACCATTGACTACTCCAAGTACAAAACCATCAATAGACCTCACAGGCCCAGGCCTGTGGAGGAGGAAGATGACGATGAGGAGGAGGTCATCCGAACCACTTCAACAACCACTGAGAAACCAAGACGCGGCTCCATTGGCAAGCCACTGGATAGGGAGGAGGTTACAACGAGACGTCCCTTCAACAGATACAAGTCTGGAAGACCTGTGGCTGAATCCAAAGAGGTAGAAATTTACACCAAGGAACCAACAACTACTCAAAAAATTGTGCAACATCGTCGAGGTACCACAACCACCTCGTCTACTCCTAGAAAAAGACCCTCCCCCTCTTTGAAAACCACCACTGATGCCTTGGAAACTACTGAAAAGGTACTCTTTTATTTAATTTATTTGCTTTACTACATTGATTCTAGGTTCAAAAGGTTTATCCAGAAAACTACTCCCCAGAGCCCCACCAGGCTGCTAGTCACGACAAAGCTAAAAGAGTTTATAGAAGGAGGCCGGTTAGAATAAGACACACCACCGAGAGAGATGTGGTGGATAAAGAGGAGGTGGATAGGATAATGAGGAGGAGTATTGAGGTGGACGAGTTTAAGGAGGCTTTAGGTACCTGATTGAGGAGTTTTTTGTATATATTTTGTAGTAAAAAGTGGACTGGAGTGGTGGTTTTATTTATTCCTGAGCACTGAGTTGTGAATACACCCTGTAGATATGGAGGCAATGCACTTTTCTGCTTCTTGATGTGTTTTTAAAATTGGGTGATTTTTTTTATTTTCCCTTGATTTTGTTTTTAACTTTGTTCAAGTTTTTTATTTTCTTATTACTTTATTTCTTCATTGTTTAATGTTTTGATTTGCTGTTGCTTCCATTTTTCAAGTTTCCATTACTCCATCGCTTTCTTGCTTAATCTTTTCATTTGCTTATCGCTTTATGACTCCATTGATTTATCGACTGATTTTCACTTTTGTCAATTAATGCATTGATTCACTGTTCATTCTTTCATTGATTCATTACTTCATGTTTTTGATTTCTACTTAATTTACTATTCCATTGTTTCATCGATTCATTTCTTCACAAGTGCATTTTCTCATTGCTTTATTTTTTCATTGTTTTATTCATGTCTGTTTTCATTACTTCAGTGCTATGTTGTTTAGTTTTTCCATTAATTTGTTCATTATCTCATTTTCTCGCTTTATTGTTTCATCGATATCTTTACGACATTTTTCATGTTTTCGTTGTTTTATTTCTTGAATTTCTTATTACATCATTGTTTCATTGTTCAATTATTTCGTTTGTTCATTGTTTCATGTATGCACATTTTTGTATTGTTTCCCTTTTTTATATTTTCATTGCTTCACTTGTTCAAGCTTGCAAGCTTTCATCATTCATTTGCTTTATTGATGCATTAATTCATGTTTTCAATACTACCACGATACAATACAATTTATTGCTCAATTTCATTGTTTTATTCTTCATAAATTGTTTTAATTCATTGCTTTATTGATTCACTGCTGCATTATTTATTGTTTTTTTTCCATGTTTTCATTGCTTTATTGATTCATTTCTTCACCACAGCATCTTCTTTTGCCTTCTTTTTCATTGTTTTATTGTAAACATTTTATTACTTCATCGCTTTATTGAATCACTGTCGCAATTTTTCAATATCTTCATTGCTTTATTTCATCAAATCCTTATAATTTTTTCAAAACTCCATTGATTCTCTGCTTACTTTTTTCATGTTTTCATTGTTTTATTAATTAAAAAAAATGCATCGCATCATTGCCTCATTTTTTCATTGCTTCATCTATTCACTGATCTATTTCATTAATCATTACTCAATTGCTTTATTGTTGAAATGTTTCATTTTGATCATTGCTCCATTGATTTATTGATTTAGTTTTTCATGTTTTCTATACTATTACAATACCATACAATTTCATTAACTTATTGATTTCTTTAATTTTTTTTCAAAATTCGTCATTGTTTTATTGATTCATTTCTTTACTGCTGTATTTTTTATTGCTTCTTTTTCATTGATTTATCACTACCCATATGTTTTCATGACTCATTGCTTTATTGTTTAATTTTACATTAGGTAGTTCATTGTCTCATTTCCTCATTGCTTCATTGTTTTATTGATACATTTCTTCATTACTGTATCTTCTTATTGCTTCCTTTTTCATGTTTTCATTGTTTTCTTACTTGGAGTTTTCATTTCTTATAATTTATTCATTACTGAAAAATGAAACACTGAATCAATATCATTGCTTCAATTTTTCATCATATTTTCAATACCTACTTCATTGCTTGATTGATTTACTGCTTCATATTATTCTAATTACTTCTTTTTTTGATGTTTTCATTACTTCATTATTTTATTGTCCAATTATCTCATTTGCTCATTGTTTTGATGACTCGAAGATTCATTGTAATTTCTTCACTGCTGCATTTTCTTATTACTTTATTTTTCATTTTCTTATTTCTTCATGTTTTCATTGTTTTATGGCTTCGTTGATTTCTTTTTTCACTGCTTCATTTTTTCTTAAATCTTCTCATTTTGAAACAAAAATTTAAAAAAATATATCGGTTTCAGTTGGTCCTCCTGCTGAAGAAAGTTATGATAAAATAAAAGAAGAAATACTGAATGACAAAATGGATGAGAAAGAGGAGATTTTTGACAAAGGCGAAAGTATGAAGGAGGAGGTGAGGGAAGAGGAAGAAGATGAAGAAGAAGAAGAAAATGATGATAATGAACAATTACCAAATGAAAATGGGAAAAAAGATGTGGAAATAATTGATGATGATTACGATAAAAATCAAAAACATGGAGGAAATTATAGACAAGCCAAAGAAGAAACGCAAAATAAAGAACCAACGAAAATTAAAACTATAGACAAAAAATATGATCAAAGTGAAAAGCACGGAGGAAACTATAAAGAAGAAGAGGACGATTACGAGAAAGACAATGAAGAAGAAAAACAAAATAAAGAAGAAATAAAAGAAGAACAAATAGAAATCGAGCCAGTTAAAATTATTACAAATCAAAGTGAAAATGCATTTGACGATACAGAAGAAATCAAACCTCTCACAACAAAAAAAATTGATGATAAAAAAATAAATAACGAACAAGAAAACGTAACTGAGAATAATGAAAACACAAAAGAATTAAAAAAACCAAAAGACGTAGAAATAATAAATAAAAACTACGACAAAACCAAACATCATGGAGGAAACTACAAAGCAACAGATGAAATAAAAAATATAAAACGTAGAAAAATTAAAAAGAAAACTCAACGTCTGTCAGACGTAGTCCCAAAACCTGATCACTTCTATACTGATCCTCTTCTTCCCAAAATGGTGAACCAGCTCAGATCTACCGAGCTCAGTTCAGATGAACTGTCACAGGTGGAGCTGAGCAAGGAGGTGCAGAGGAGGAATTTTGAGGTGGCCACCAAGAAGCCCCTCTTTATCAAAGATCCCAGCAAGAGGTTGTATTTTTATGCAGCAATTTAGGATAAGTTTGTAAAAATGTTGTAATATAAAATTTTGTTTGTGGATTTGTTTTTTCCTTTATACGCCCGGATAACATGTCGGATCCAGACGAAAGCGGCTTATCCCGTGGGATACAAAGGGATTGTTATTGTCCCGGGTTTCGGATGAGTTTTATGGATTTTACGGCGAAAATATGGATGATGGAGGAAATTGTCTGTTTTGCTTTTATGTGAGGAATTTTCCGATCTACAAATTTGGTTAGGTGACGTTTCACGATATTTCTTTATTTGTGTTAAATCGGATTCATAAATTTTCACGATTATTCTCAAAAACTGTGAATTTTATGGAAAAAAGAATTTCTACGTTTATTGTATTTAAGAAGATTTGACCTGATCGACTTTCTAGAGCTGTCATTTTCAAACCGCTTGAAATTTCTATTTGGAAATTTCATAGGAATTAGATCAAAATATTCTCTTCTACATAAATCTTGTGTTATCTCTAAATCCCTCCTCAATAGCAGCAGAGGAGTACTTAAAGATGACCATTTTTGACATAATCGACTTTGTAGAGCTGTCATTTTCAAACCGCTTGAAATTTCGAATTGAAAATTTCATAGGAATTAGTTCAAAGTATTATCTTTTACATAAATCGTGCATTATCTCTAAATCCCTACTCAATAGCAGCAGAGGAGTTCCTAAAGATAACCATTTTTGACATAATCGACTTTGTAGAGCTGTCATTTTCAAACCGCTTGAAATTTCGAATTGGAAATTTCATAGGAATTAGTTCAAAGTATTATCTTTTACGTGAATCGTGCGTTATCTCTAAATCCCTCCTCAATAGCAGCAGAGGAGTACTTAAAGATAACCATTTTTGACATAATCGACTTTGTAGAGCTGTCATTTTCAAACCGCTTGAAATTTCGAATTGGAAATTTCATAGGAATTAGTTCAAAGTATTATCTTTTACGTGAATCGTGCGTTATCTCTAAATCCCTCCTCAATAGCAGCAGAGGAGTACTTAAAGATAACCATTTTTGACATAATCGACTTTGTAGAGCTGTCATTTTCAAACCACTTGAAATTTTGAATTGTAAATTTCATAGGAATAAGTTCAAAGTGTTCTCTTTTACATAAATCGTGCGTTATCTCTAAATCTCTACTCAACAGCAGCTGAGGATTTCTCAACGATAACCATTTTCGACATAATCGACTTTGTAGAGCTGTCATTTTCAAACCGCTTGAAATTTCTGATTGAAAATTTCATAGGAATTAGTTCAAAGTGTTATCTTTTACATAAATCGTGCGTTATCTCTAAATCTCTACTCAACAGCAGCTGAGGATTTCTTAAAGATAACCATTTTCGACACAATCGAATTTGTGGAGCTGTCATTTTCAAACCGCTTGAAATTTCGGATTGAAAATTTCAAGAAAATTAGTTCGAACAATTATCTTTTACATAAATCGTGCGTTATCTCTAAATTCCTCCTCAATAGCAGCAGAGGAGTACTTAAAGATAACCATTTTCGACATAATCGACTTTGTAGAGCTGTCATTTTCAAACCGCTTGAAATTTCTGATTGAAAATTTCATAGGAATTAGTTCAAAGTATTATCTTTTACATAAATCGTGCGTTATCTCTAAATCCCTCCTCAATAGCAGCAGAGGAGTTCCTAAAGATAACCATTTTTGACATAATCGACTTTGTAGAGCTGTCATTTTCAAACCGCTTGAAATTTCTGATTGAAAATTTCATAGGAATTAGTTCAAAGTATTATCTTTTACATAAATCGTGCGTTATCTCTAAATCCCTCCTCAATAGCAGCAGAGGAGTTCCTAAAGATAACCATTTTTGACATAATCGACTTTGTAGAGCTGTCATTTTCAAACCGCTTGAAATTTCGAATTGGAAATTTCATAGGAATTAGTTCAAAGTATTATCTTTTACGTGAATCGTGCGTTATCTCTAAATCCCTCCTCAATAGCAGCAGAGGAGTACTTAAAGATAACCATTTTTGACATAATCGACTTTGTAGAGCTGTCATTTTCAAACCGCTTGAAATTTCGAATTGGAAATTTCATAGGAATTAGTTCAAAGTATTATCTTTTACGTAAATCGTGCGTTATCTCTAAATTCCTCCTCAATAGCAGCAGAGGAGTACTTAGAGATAACCATTTTTGACATAATCGACTTTGTAGAGCTGTCATTTTCAAACCGCTTGAAATTTCGAATTGGAAATTTCATAGGAATTAGTTCAAAGTATTATCTTTTACATTAATCGTGCGTTACCTCTAAATCCCTCCTCAATAGCAGCAGAGGAGTACTTAAAGATAACCATTTTTGACATAATCGACTTAGTAGAGCTGTCATTTTCAAACCGCTTGAAATTTCGAATTGGAAATTTCATAGGAATTAGTTCAAAGTATTATCTTTGACGTAAATCGTGCGTTATCCCTGAAGCCCTCCTCAATAGCAGCAGAGGAGTACTTAAAGATAACCATTTTTGACATAATCGACTTTGTAGAGCTGTCATTTTCAAACCGCTTGAAATTTCGAATTGGAAATTTCATAGGAATTAGTTCAAAGTATTATCTTTTACGTAAATCGTGCGTTATCTCTAAATTCCTCCTCAATAGCAGCAGAGGAGTACTTAGAGATAACCATTTTTGACATAATCGACTTTGTGGAGCTGTCATTTTCAAACCGCTTGAAATTTCGAATTGGAAATTTCATAGGAATTAGTTCAAAGTATTATCTTTTACATAAATCGTGCGTTATCTCTAAATCCCTCCTCAATAGCAGCAGAGGAGTACTTAAAGATAACCATTTTTGACATAATCGACTTTGTAGAGCTGTCATTTTCAAACCGCTTGAAATTTCGAATTGGAAATTTCATAGGAATTAGTTCAAACTATTATCTTTTACATAAATCGTGCGTTATCTCTTAATCTCTCCTCAATAGCAGCAGAGGAGTACTTAAAGATAACCATTTTTGACATAATCGACTTTGTAGAGCTGTCATTTTCAAACCGCTTGAAATTTTGGTTTGAAAATTTCATGAAAATTAGTTCAAACTATTATCTTTTACATAAATCGTGCGTTATCTCTTAATCCCTCCTCAATAGCAGCAGAGGAGTACTTAAAGATAACCATTTTTGACATAATCGACTTTGTAGAGCTGTCATTTTCAAACCGCTTGAAATTTCGAATTGGAAATTTCATAGGAATTAGTTCAAAGTATTATCTTTGACATAAATCGTGCGTTATCCCTAAAGCCCTCCTCAATAGCAGCAGAGGAGTACTTAAAGATAACCATTTTTGACATAATCGACTTTGTAGAGCTGTCATTTTCAAACCGCTTGAAATTTCGAATTGGAAATTTCATAGGAATTAGTTCAAAGTATTATCTTTTACATAAATCGTGCGTTACCTCTAAATCCCTCCTCAATAGCAGCAGAGGAGTACTTAAAGATAACCATTTTTGACATAATCGACTTTGTAGAGCTGTCATTTTCAAACCGCTTGAAATTTCGAATTGGAAATTTCATAGGAATTAGTTCAAAGTATTATCTTTGACATAAATCGTGCGTTATCCCTAAAGCCCTCCTCAATAGCAGCAGAGGAGTACTTAAAGATAACCATTTTTGACATAATCGACTTTGTAGAGCTGTCATTTTCAAACCGCTTGAAATTTCGAATTGGAAATTTCATAGGAATTAGTTCAAAGTATTATCTTTTACATAAATCGTGCGTTATCTCTAAACCCCTCCTCAATAGCAGCAGAGGAGTACTTAAAGATAACCATTTTTGACATAATCGACTTTGTAGAGCTGTCATTTTCAAACCGCTTGAAATTTCGAATTGGAAATTTCATAGGAATTACTTCAAAGTATTATCTTTTACATAAATCGTGCGTTATCTCTAAATCCCTCCTCAATAGCAGCTGAAGAGTACTTAAATATAATCATTTTTGACATAATCGACTTTGTAGAGCTGTCATTTTCAAACCGCTTGAAATTTCGAATTGGAAATTTCATAGGAATTAGTTCAAAGTATTATCTTTTACGTAAATCGTGAATCCAGCAGAGGAGTTCTTAAAGATAACCATTTTTGACATAATCGACTTTGTAGAGCTGTCATTTTCAAACCGCTTAAAATTTCGAATTGAAAATTTAATAGGAATTAGTTCAAAGTATTCTCTTTTACATAAATCGTGCATTATCTCTAAATCCCTACTCAATAGCAGCAGAGGAGTACTTAAAGATAACCATTTTTGACATAATCGACTTTGTAGAGCTGTCATTTTCAAACCGCTTGAAATTTCGAATTGAAAATTTCATAGGAATTAGTTCAAAGTATTATCTTTTACATAAATCGTGCGTTATCTCTAAATCCCTCCTCAATAGCAGCAGAGGAGTACTTAAAGATAACCATTTTTGACATAATCGACTTTGTAGAGCTGTCATTTTCAAACCGCTTGAAATTTCGAATTGGAAATTTCATAGGAATTAGTTCAAAGTATTATCTTTTACATAAATCGTGCGTTATCTCTAAATCCCTCCTCAATAGCAGCTGAAGAGTACTTAAATATAATCATTTTTGACATAATCGACTTTGTAGAGGTGTCATTTTCAAACCGCTTGAAATTTCGAATTGGAAATTTCATAGGAATTAGTTCAAAGTATTATCTTTTACATAAATCGTGCGTTATCTCTAGATCCCTCCTCAATAGCAGCAGAGGAGTACTTAAAGATAACCATTTTCGACATAATCGACTTTGTAGAGCTGTCATTTTCAAACCGCTTAAAATTTCTGATTGAAAATTTCATAGGAATTAGTTCAAAGTATTATCTTTTACATAAATCGTGCGTTATCTCTAAATTCCTCCTCAATAGCAGCAGAGTACTTAAAGATAACCATTTTTGACATAATCGACTTTGTAGAGCTGTCATTTTCAAACCGCTTGAAATTTCTGATTGAAAATTTCATAGGAATTAGTTCAAAGTATTCTCTTTTACATAAATCGTGCGTTATCTCTAAATCCCTCCTCAATAGCAGCAGAGGAGTTCTTGAAGATAACCATTTTTGACCTGATCGACTTTGTATAGGTGTCATTTTCAAACCGCTTGAAATTTCGAATTGGAAATTTCATAGGAATTAGTTCAAAGTATTATCTTTTACGTAAATCGTGCGTTATCTCCTAATCCCTCCTCAATAGCAGCAGAGGAGTACTTAAAGATAACCATTTTTGACATGATCGACTTTGTAGAGCTGTCATTTTCAAACCGCTTGAAATTTCGGATTGAAAATTTCATGAAAATTAGTTCAAACTATTATCTTGCACAGAAATCGTGCGTTATCTCTTAATCCCCACTCAACAGCAGCTGAAGAGGACTTAAAGATAACCATTTTTGACCTAATCGACTTTGTAGAGCTGTCATTTTCAAACCGCTTGAAATTTCGGATTGAAAATTTCATGAAAATTAGTTCAAACTATTATCTTTTACATAAATCGTGCGTTATCTCTAAATTCCTCCTCAATAGCAGCAGAGGAGTACTTAAAGATAACCATTTTTGACCTGATCGACTTTGTAGAGCTGTCATTTTCAAACCACTTGCAATTTCGAATTGGAAATTTCATAGGAATCAGTTCAAAGTATTCTCTTTCACATAAATCGTGCGTTATCTCTAAATCCCTTCTCAATAGCAGCAGAGGAGTACTTAAAGATAACCATTTTCGACATAATCGACTTTGTAGAGCTGTCATTTTCAAACCGCTTGAAATTTCTGATTGAAAATTTCATAGGAATTAGTTCAAAGTATTATCTTTTACATAAATCGTGCGTTATCTCTAAATCCCTCCTCAATAGCAGCAGAGGAGTACTTAAAGATAACCATTTTTGACCTGATCGACTTTGTAGAGCTGTCATTTTCAAACCGCTTGCAATTTCGAATTGGAAATTTCATAGGAATCAGTTCAAAGTATTCTCTTTCACATAAATCGTGCGTTATCAATAAATCCCTCCTCAATAGCAGCAGAGGAGTACTTAAAGATAACCATTTTTGACATAATCGACTTTGTAGAGCTGTCATTTTCAAACCGCTTGAAATTTCGAATTGAAAATTTCATGAAAATTAGTTCAAACTATTATCTTGCACATAAATCGTGCGTTATCTCTAAATTCCTCCTCAATAGCAGCAGAGGAGTACTTAAAGATAACCATTTTTGACATAATCGACTTTGTAGAGCTGTCATTTTCAAACCGCTTGAAATTTCGGATTGAAAATTTCATGAAAATTAGTTCAAACTATTATCTTTTACATAGATCGTGCGTTATCTCTTAATCCCTCCTCAATAGCAGCAGAGGAGTACTTAAAGATAACCATTTTTGACATAATCGACTTTGTAGAGCTGTGATTTTCAAACCGCTTGAAATTTCGGATTGAAAATTTCATAGAAATTAGTTCAAACTATTATCTTGCACATAAAGCGTGCGTTATCTCTTAATCCCTCCTCAATAGCAGCAGAGGAGTACTTAAAGATAACCATTTTTGACATAATCGACTTTGTAGAGCTGTGATTTTCAAACCGCTTGAAATTTCGGATTGAAAATTTCATAGAAATTAGTTCAAACTATTATCTTGCACATAAAGCGTGCGTTATCTCTTAATCCCTCCTCAATAGCAGCAGAGGAGTACTTAAAGATAACCATTTTTGACATAATCGAATTTGTAGAGCTGTCATTTTCAAACCGCTTGAAATTTCGAATTGGAAATTTCATAGGAATTAGTTCAAAGTATTCTCTTTTACATAAATCGTGCGTTATCTCTAAATCCCTACTCAATAGCAGCAGAGGAGTTTTTAAAGATAACCATTTTTGACATAATCGACTTTGTAGAGCCGTCATTTTCAAAAACTATTCAAAGTTATCAAAAACAGTATATCTCGTAAACTATCCATCTTGGCAAGGCACCTTACAAAGGTATTTTATAGAGAATTTTACGATCCATAAATTGCTTCATAACCATATTTACGCCAAGTCTCGTCGTTACTGAAATAATAAAGAAAAACTCATCAATTTCACTCAATTTTCCCAGACTCAACAATGTAAACCACCCTCAAAATGTCCACCCCACAATGGAAACGCCTCCCGTCAGTCTTCTACAGATTCGATCCAAGATGGGGCATCCAGGATGATTTTTCCGAAGGAACTTTGCAACCTGCAACCACCAAATGGCCGGTGGTCCAGAAACAAATGTTTCTGGACCATGCCGGACAAGATGGAGGGGGTGATGGTAACGACAAATGTTTGAAAAAATTGTTTTTGACAATATTTTTCAGATTTGACGCTGTATTTGCTGGCAGCAGGAGCGGCCAGTACTCTTCTAGTACTGCTCCTAGTGGTGTTAATTGTTGCCAAACGCAGAAGACAAAAAGTTGCTGATGAAGAACAAACGTCGCAGAGTATTTTGGTTTTTCCATCGGCTAATGGAGGAAGTCAGCCGCAGTTTTTGTAAGTTAGCATAGCAGGAAATGACTTTTTATTATGGCAATCGTAAAAATGCTTTTAGCTACATGAGGCTATTTTTATGGGTTTTTCAGGACGAAAGAAATCAATTTCAGTCTTCCGCCGTTGCGCAGCAATTCGTTGGGCGATTTGGAGTGTCAGCAGGATAATCCGTACGATTCGGATGTGGACTCGGATGCCCTTTTGGTACCTGGACAGTCGCATAGGAGTAATTCTTTTAGTAAGTTTTCAGTGGATTTTTCTGGACATTTTTTCAAAACACCCTGTATATTTTTTTGATGATTTTGAATCAGAATCTTATGCGTAATCGACTGGTGCAAAAATAAACACGATATCTCTATTAGTTTTAGAGATACAATATTTTTTCTGGAAGGTTGTCATTTTCGCAATAATCCAAAGTTTGAGCTCATTTTTCCCAAAACTTTTCCAAAACACCTTGTATATTTTTTTGATGATTTTCAATCAGAATGTCATGCGTAATCGATTGGTGCAAGAATAAACACGATATCTCTATTAGTTTCAGAGATACAATATTTTTTATGAAAGGTTGTCATTTTCGCAATAATCCAAAGTTTGAGCTCATTTTTCCCAAAACTTTCCCAAAACACCTTGTATATTTTTTTGATGATTTTCAATCAGAATGTCATGCGTAATCGATTGGTGCAAGAATAAACACGATATCTCTATTAGTTTCAGAGATACAATATTTTTTCTGGAAGGTTGTCATTTTCGCAATAATCCAAAGTTTGAGCTCATTTTTCCCAAAACTTTTCCAAAACACCTTGTATATTTTTTTGATGATTTTCAATCAGAATGTCATGCGTAATCGACTGGTGCAGGAATAAAAACGATATCTCTATTAGTTTTAGAGATACAATATTTTTTCTGGAAGGTTGTCATTTTCGCAATAATCCAAAGTTTGAGCTCATTTTTCCCAAAACTTTTCCAAAACACCTTGTATATTTTTTTGATGATTTTCAATCAGAATGTCATGCGTAATCGATTGGTGCAAGAATAAACACGATATCTCTATTAGTTTCAGAGATACAATATTTTTTATGAAAGGTTGTCATTTTCGCAATAATCCAAAGTTTGAGCTCATTTTTCCCAAAACTTTTCCAGAACACCTTGTATATTTTCTTGATGATTTTCAATCAGAATTTTATGCGTTATCGACTGGTGCAAGAATAAACACGATATCTCTATTACTTTTAGAGATACAATATTTTTTCTGGAAGGTTGTCATTTTCGCAATAATCCAAAGTTTGAGCTCATTTTTCCCAAAACTTTTCCAAAACACCTTGTATATTTTTTTGATGATTTTCAATCAGAATGTCATGCGTAATCGACTGGTGCAGGAATAAAAACGATATCTCTATTAGTTTTAGAGATACAATATTTTTTCTGGAAGGTTGTCATTTTCGCAATAATCCAAAGTTTGAGCTCATTTTTCCCAAAACTTTTCCAAAACACCTTGTATATTTTTTTGATGATTTTCAATCAGAATGTCATGCGTAATCGATTGGTGCAAGAATAAACACGATATCTCTATTAGTTTCAGAGATACAATATTTTTTATGAAAGGTTGTCATTTTCGCAATAATCCAAAGTTTGAGCTCATTTTTCCCAAAACTTTTCCAAAACACCTTGTATATTTTCTTGATGATTTTCAATCAGAATTTTATGCGTTAACGACTGGTGCAAGAATAAACACGATATCTCTATTACTTTTAGAGATACAATATTTTTTCTGGAAGGTTGTCATTTTCGCAATAATCCAAAGTTTGAGCTCATTTTTCCCAAAACTTTTCCAAAACACCTTGTATATTTTTTTGATGATTTTCAATCAGAATGTCATGCGTAATCGACTGGTGCAGGAATAAAAACGATATCTCTATTAGTTTTAGAGATACAATATTTTTTCTGGAAGGTTGTCATTTTCGCAATAATCCAAAGTTTGAGCTCATTTTTCCCAAAACTTTTCCAAAACACCTTGTATATTTATTTGATGATTTTCGATCAGAATTTTATGCGTTATCGACTGGTGCAAGAATAAACACGATATCTCTATTAGTTTCAGAGATACAATATTTTTTCTGGAAGGTTGTCATTTTCGCAATAATCCAAAGTTTGAGCTCATTTTTCCCAAAACTTTTCCAAAACACCTTGTATATTTTTTTGATGATTTTCAATCAGAGTTTTATGCGTTATCGACTGGTGCAAGAATAAACACGATATCTCTATTAGTTTCAGAGATACAATATTTTTTCTGGAAGGTTGTCATTTTCGCAATAATCCAAAGTTTGAGCTCATTTTTCCCAAAACTTTTCCAAAACACCTTGTATATTTATTTGATGATTTTCGATCAGAATTTTATGCGTTATCGACTGGTGCAAGAATAAACACGATATCTCTATTAGTTTCAGAGATACAATATTTTTTCTGGAAGGTTGTCATTTTCGCAATAATCCAAAGTTTGAGCTCATTTTTCCCAAAACTTTTCCAAAACACCTTGTATATTTATTTGATGATTTTCGATCAGAATTTTATGCGTTATCGACTGGTGCAAGAATAAACACGATATCTCTATTAGTTTCAGAGATACAATATTTTTTCTGGAAGGTTGTCATTTTCGCAATAATCCAAAGTTTGAGCTCATTTTTCCCAAAACTTTTCCAAAACACCTTGTATATTTTTTTGATGATTTTCAATCAGAGTTTTATGCGTTATCGACTGGTGCAAGAATAAACACGATATCTCTATTAGTTTCAGAGATACAATATTTTTTCTGGAAGGTTGTCATTTTCGCAATAATCCAAAGTTTGAGCTCATTTTTCCCAAAACTTTTCCAAAACACCTTGTATATTTATTTGATGATTTTCGATCAGAATTTTATGCGTTATCGACTGGTGCAAGAATAAACACGATATCTCTATTAGTTTCAGAGATACAATATTTTTTCTGGAAGGTTGTCATTTTCGCAATAATCCAAAGTTTGAGCTCATTTTTCCCAAAACTTTTCCGAAACACCATGTATATTTTTTTGATGATTTTCAATCAGAATTTTATGCGTTATCGACTGGTGCAAGAATAAACACGATATCTCTATTAGTTTCAGAGATACAATATTTTTTCTGGAAGGTTGTCATTTTCGCAATAATCCAAAGTTTGAGCTCATTTTTCCCAAAACTTTTACAAAACACCTTGTATATTTTTTTGATGATTTTCAATCAGAATTTCATGCGTAATTGACTGGTGCAAGAATAAACACGATATCTCTATTACTTTTAGAGATACAATATTTTTTCTGGAAGGTTGTCATTTTCGCAATAATCCAAAGTTTGAGCTCATTTTTCCCAAAACTTTTCCAAAACACCTTGTATATTTATTTGATGATTTTCAATCAGAATTTCATGCGTTATCGACTGGTTTAAGAATAAACACGATATCTCTATTAGTTTCAGAGATACAATATTTTTTCTGGAAGGTTGTCATTTTCGCAATAATCCAAAGTTTGAGCTCATTTTTCCCAAAACTTTTCCAAAACACCTTGTATATTTTTTTGATGATTTTCAATCAGAGTTTTATGCGTTATCGACTGGTGCAAGAATAAACACGATATCTCTATTACTTTTAGAAATACAATATTTTTTCTGGAAGGTTGTCATTTTCGCAATAATCCAAAGTTTGAGCTCATTTTTCCCAAAACTTTTCCAAAACACCTTGTATATTTATTTGATGATTTTCGATCAGAATTTTATGCGTTATCGACTGGTGCAAGAATAAACACGATATCTCTATTAGTTTCAGAGATACAATATTTTTTCTGGAAGGTTGTCATTTTCGCAATAATCCAAAGTTTGAGCTCATTTTTCCCAAAACTTTTCCGAAACACCATGTATATTTTTTTGATGATTTTCAATCAGAATTTTATGCGTTATCGACTGGTGCAAGAATAAACACGATATCTCTATTAGTTTCAGAGATACAATATTTTTTCTGGAAGGTTGTCATTTTCGCAATAATCCAAAGTTTGAGCTCATTTTTCCCAAAACTTTTCCAAAACACCTTGTATATTTTTTTGATGATTTTCAATCAGAGTTTTATGCGTTATCGACTGGTGCAAGAATAAACACGATATCTCTATTACTTTTAGAAATACAATATTTTTTCTGGAAGGTTGTCATTTTCGCAATAATCCAAAGTTTGAGCTCATTTTTCCCAAAACTTTTCCAAAACACCTTGTATATTTATTTGATGATTTTCGATCAGAATTTTATGCGTTATCGACTGGTGCAAGAATAAACACGATATCTCTATTAGTTTCAGAGATACAATATTTTTTCTGGAAGGTTGTCATTTTCGCAATAATCCAAAGTTTGAGCTCATTTTTCCCAAAACTTTTCCGAAACACCATGTATATTTTTTTGATGATTTTCAATCAGAATTTTATGCGTTATCGACTGGTGCAAGAATAAACACGATATCTCTATTAGTTTCAGAGATACAATATTTTTTCTGGAAGGTTGTCATTTTCGCAATAATCCAAAGTTTGAGCTCATTTTTCCCAAAACTTTTACAAAACACCTTGTATATTTTTTTGATGATTTTCAATCAGAATTTCATGCGTAATTGACTGGTGCAAGAATAAACACGATATCTCTATTACTTTTAGAGATACAATATTTTTTCTGGAAGGTTGTCATTTTCGCAATAATCCAAAGTTTGAGCTCATTTTTCCCAAAACTTTTCCAAAACACCTTGTATATTTATTTGATGATTTTCAATCAGAATTTCATGCGTTATCGACTGGTTTAAGAATAAACACGATATCTCTATTAGTTTCAGAGATACAATATTTTTTCTGGAAGGTTGTCATTTTCGCAATAATCCAAAGTTTGAGCTCATTTTTCCCAAAACTTTTCCAAAACACCTTGTATATTTTTTTGATGATTTTCAATCAGAGTTTTATGCGTTATCGACTGGTGCAAGAATAAACACGATATCTCTATTACTTTTAGAAATACAATATTTTTTCTGGAAGGTTGTCATTTTCGCAATAATCCAAAGTTTGAGCTCATTTTTCCCAAAACTTTTCCAAAACACCTTGTATATTTATTTGATGATTTTCGATCAGAATTTTATGCGTTATCGACTGGTGCAAGAATAAACACGATATCTCTATTAGTTTCAGAGATACAATATTTTTTCTGGAAGGTTGTCATTTTCGCAATAATCCAAAGTTTGAGCTCATTTTTCCCAAAACTTTTCCGAAACACCATGTATATTTTTTTGATGATTTTCAATCAGAATTTTATGCGTTATCGACTGGTGCAAGAATAAACACGATATCTCTATTAGTTTCAGAGATACAATATTTTTTCTGGAAGGTTGTCATTTTCGCAATAATCCAAAGTTTGAGCTCATTTTTCCCAAAACTTTTACAAAACACCTTGTATATTTTTTTGATGATATTCAATCAGAATTTCATGCGTTATCGACTGGTGCAAGAATAAACACGATATCTCTATTAGTTTCAGAGATACAATATTTTTTCTGGAAGGTTGTCATTTTCGCAATAATCCAAAGTTTGAGCTCATTTTTCCCAAAACTTTTACAAAACACCTTGTATATTTTTTTGATGATTTTCAATCAGAATTTCATGCGTAATTGACTGGTGCAAGAATAAACACGATATCTCTATTACTTTTAGAGATACAATATTTTTTCTGGAAGGTTGTCATTTTCGCAATAATCCAAAGTTTGAGCTCATTTTTCCCAAAACTTTTCCAAAACACCTTGTATATTTATTTGATGATTTTCAATCAGAATTTCATGCGTTATCGACTGGTGCAAGAATAAACACGATATCTCTATCAGTTTCAGAGATACAATATTTTTTCTGGAAGGTTGTCATTTTCGCAATAATCCAAAGTTTGAGGTCATTTATCTAGAAACTTTTCCAATACACCCTGTATATTTTTTTGATGATTTTCAATCAGAATTTTATGCGTTATCGACTGGTGCAAAAATCCACTCGATATCTCTATTAGTTTCAGAGATACAATATTTTTAATGGCAGGTTGTCATTTTCCTTATAATCCAAAGTTTGGAGTCATTTATCTAGAAACTTTTATGATACACTCTGTATATTTTTTTGATGATTTTCAATCCAAATATTATGCGTAATCGTCTGGTGCAAAAATCAACTCAATATCTCTATTAGTTTTAGAGATACAATATTTTTAATGGCAGGTTGTCATTTTCCTAATAATCCAAAGTTTGAGGTCATTTATCTAGAAACTTTTCCAAAACACCTTATATATTTTTTTGATTATTTTGATTCAAAATTTCATGCGTAATCGTCTGGTGCAAAAATCAACTCGATATCTCTATTAGTTTTAGAGATACAATATTTTTAATGGCAGGTTGTAATTTTCCTAATAATCCAAAGTTTGAGGTCATTTATCTAGAAACTTTTCCAATACACCCTGTATATTTTTTTGATGATTTTCAATCCTAATTCTATGCGTAATCGTCTGGTGCATAAATCAACTCGATATCTCTATTAGTTTTAGAGATACAATATTTTTAATGGCAGGTTGTCATTTTCCTAATAATCCAAAGTTTGAGGTCATTTATCTAGAAACTTTTCCAGAACACCTTATATATTTTTTTGATTATTTTGATTCAAAATTTCATGCGTAATCGTCTGGTGCAAAAATCAACTCGATATCTCTATTAGTTTTAGAGATACAATATTTTTAATGGCAGGTTGTAATTTTCCTAATAATCCAAAGTTTGAGGTCATTTATCTAGAAACTTTTCCAATACACCCTGTATATTTTTTTGATGATTTTCAATCCTAATTCTATGCGTAATCGTCTGGTGCATAAATCAACTCGATATCTCTATTAGTTTTAGAGATACAATATTTTTAATGGCAGGTTGTAATTTTCCTAATAATCCAAAGTTTGAGGTCATTCATCTAGAAACTTTTCCAATACACCCTGTATATTTTTTTGATGATTTTCAATCCTAATTCTATGCGTAATCGTCTGGTGCATAAATCAACTCAATATCTCTATTAGTTTTAGAGATACAATATTTTTAATGGCAGGTTGTCATTTTCCTAATAATCCAAAGTTTGAGGTCATTCATCTAGAAACTTTTCCAGAACACCGTATATATTTTTTTGATTATTTTGATTCAAAATTTCATGCGTAATCGTCTGGTGCAAAAATCAACTCGATATCTCTATTAGTTTTAGAGATACAATATTTTTAATGGCAGGTTGTAATTTTCCTAATAATCCAAAGTTTGAGGTCATTTATCTAGAAACTTTTCCAATACACCCTGTATATTTTTTTGATGATTTTCAATCCTAATTCTATGCGTAATCGTCTGGTGCATAAATCAACTCAATATCTCTATTAGTTTTAGAGATACAATATTTTTAATGGCAGGTTGTCATTTTCCTAATAATCCAAAGTTTGAGGTCATTCATCTAGAAACTTTTCCAGAACACCTTATATATTTTTTTGATTATTTTGATTCAAAATTTCATGCGTAATCGTCTGGTGCAAAAATCAACTCGATATCTCTATTAGTTTTAGAGATACAATATTTTTAATGGCAGGTTGTCATTTTCGCAATAATCCAAAGTTTGAGGTAATTTTCATAGAAACTTTTTCTATACACCCCGTATATTTTTTTGATGATTTCAAGTCACAATTTTATGAAGAATCGACTGGTGAAAAAATCAACTCGATATCTTCATTAGTTTTGAAGATATGATTTTTTCGAGGAAAGTTAAAACTAGAGTTAAAATGTAATCATCATTTTGAATTTTGACATCACTTCAGCTAAAGGCTGAAACAGCTTCAGCTTCAATTCTACAACAACCTAAACGAAATCTACTCCAGGTTGCTACGGTCTTGGAGTAATCGAACCAGCCCTCTACAAAAGTACCTTGGACCTGGATGAGCTGACCTGGCCAGATGGGCATATCGGGAGGATATGGTTCTCCCTCCGGTACGAACCATCAACTGAGAAGCTTCTGGTGTCGCTGTTGAAGGCCAAAAACCTCCCATCTAGAAGTCTGGGTACTGTGAACAATTGCGACCCTTTGGTCAGGTAAGGGAGGGTTTGGTTGATGGTGGACTTGATGGGGTTTTCCAGGTTGCATCTGATGCCGGATGAACGGAGGTATTTGCAGTCGAAGCAGAAGAAGAAGACGAGCAATCCGTATTTTGATGAAACGTTGGTGTTCCAGGTGAGAATTTGTGGAAGAAGCTTTATTGTTCAGCAACAAAATTTTAATCAAGAGAATTTTGTTAATACGTCACTTTTTTCAAAATATCTCATTAATGAGTGATTTTATTAAAAAATCGCAGAGTATCTTTTTTGAAAAAGACAAAATTCCCTACATTTTATTTATCTAAAACTTTTGTCTCAACTCCCTCAACTACGAAGTTATAGGGAGTTGAATTTTGTGTGTCGTTAAAAATAACATTGAAGTCAACATCCTACAACTGATACTTTTCAAAATATCTCAAAAACGCGTCATCCTAGCAAAAAATAACAGAGGACACTTTTGGAAGAACACAAAATTTCCTACAACTTCTTCCAATGCAACTTTACTATAACTTCCACATTCACCAAGTGACAGGGAGTTGAATTTTGTGTATCGATAAAAATAACATTAAAGTCAACATTCTACAACTGATACTTTTCAAAATATCTCAAAAACGTGTCAGTCCATCAAAAAATAACAAGAGACCTTTTAGGAAGAGCACAAAATTCCCTATAACTTCTTTTGATGCAACTTTACTATAACTTTCACATTTACGAAGTTACAGGGAGTTGAATTTTATGTATCGTTAAAAATAACATTGAAGTCAGCATCCTTCAACTGATACTTTTTGAAATATCTCAAAAACGCTTCACTTTATCAAAAAATGTCAAGATACCTTTTTAAAAGAACACAAAAACTGCTACAACTCCTTTCGAAACAACTTTACTCCAACTTTTACATTAATGAAGTTACAGGGAGTTGAATTTTATGTATCGTCCAGACAGACCATTGAAGTCAACATCCTACAAATAATACTTTTCCAAATATCTCAAAAACGCGTCACTTGATCAAAAAATTACCATTGACCTATTTGGAAGAACATAAAATTCCCTATAACTTTTTTTCATACAACTTTACTGTAACTTCCACAATTACGAAGTTACAGGGAGTTGAATTTTGTCCAACAATAAAACAGACCATTGAAGTCAACAATCTACAACTAATACTTTTCAAAATATCTCAAAAACGAGTCCCCCTACCAAAAAATCACAAAACAGTTTTTTAAAAAACCACAAAATCTCCTTCATTAAAACTGACAACTATGAAGTAACAATAAATTGAATTTTAACAGGTTTCTCAAAAAGACATGGACGATCACATCCTTAAACTGACGATGATTGATGGGGGTCGTTCGAAACGTTACGCTGAAATCGGTCACGTAACCTATCCATTGAAAGAACTAGAAATTGGAGACGGATCCGAACAACAACTGTTCAAAATGGATTTGGCCAAGGTGAGTTGATTTTTTTTTTAATTGTGACTGAAATTTAATTATTAATTCGATTTGGACGGGTATTGTCAGGTGCAGTTTTCTATTCGGATTAGATTTAATTGTAAAAGTGTCTACTTTCACTGGTAATAAGTTTAATGGAGAGTAATGGCAAGTTTTATTTCAATCCGACAGTTTCAGTCCTGTTTTTCATCAGAACAATTTCCAAGTTTACATGGATTTTCCTGGAAAATTTTTCAAATTAACATTGTGATTTTGTCCATCATTTTTATGGAAAATTCAATGGAGAATACACTGATGCCAGATTCACGTCAATATCTTCAAGGGTTTTTGAGAAAATCGACTTTTTGTAGAACCTTGTCAACATTTTTTATAAACTGCATCCGAACAATTTTCAAGTGTACATGGATTTTTCTGGAAAATTTTTCAAATCAGTATTGTGATTTTGTCCATTATTTTTATGGAAAATTTAATGGAGAATCCACTGATGCCAAATTCACGTCAATATCTTCAAGGGTTTTTGAGAAAATCGACTTTTTGTGGAACCTAGTCAACATTTTTTAATAACTTCATCAGAACAATTTTCAATTTTATATTGAGTTTCCTGGAAAATTTTTCAAATTAACATTGTGATTTTGTCCATCATTTTTATGGAAAATTCAATGGAGAATCCACTGATGCCAAATTCACGTCAATATCTTCAAGGGTTTTTGAGAAAATCGACTTTTTGTGGAACCTTGTCAACATTTTTTATAAACTTCATCAGAACAATTTCCAAGTTTACATGGATTTTCCTGGAAAATTTTTCAAATTAACATTGTTATTTTGTGCATTATTTCTATGGAAAATTCAATGGGGAATCCACTGATGCCAGATTCACGTCAATATCTTCAAGGGTTCTTGAGAAAATCGACTTTTTGTGGAACCTTGTCAACATTTTTTATAAACTTCATCAGAACAATTTCCAAGTTTACATGGATTTTCCTGGAAAATTTTTCAAATTAACATTGTTATTTTGTGCATTATTTCTATGGAAAATTCAATGGGGAATCCACTGATGCCAAATTCACGTCCATATCTTCAAGGGTTTTTGAGAAAATCGACTTTTTGTGGAACCTTGTCAACATTTTTTATAAACTTCATCAGAACAATTTCCAAGTTTACATGGATTTTCCTGGAAAATTTTTCAAATTGACATTGTGATTTTGTCCATTATTTCTATGGAAAATTAATGGAGAATCCACTGATGCCAAATTCACGTCAATATCTTCAAGGGTTTTTGAGAAAATCGACTTTTTGTAGAACCTTGTCAACATTTTTTATAAACTTCATCAGAACCATTTTCAAGTTTACATGGATTTTTCTGGAAAATTTTTCAAATTAATATTGTGATTTTGTCCATTATTTCCATGGAAAATTTAATGGAGAATCCACTGATGCCAAATTCACGTCAATATCTTCAAGGGTTTTTGAGAAAATCGACTTTTTGTGGAACTTTTTCAACATTTTTTATAAACTTTATCAGAACAATTTTCAATTTTACATGGAGTTTCCTGGAAAATTTTCAGATTAACATTGTTATTATGTCCATTATTTCTATGGAAAATTTAATGGAGAATCCACTGATGCCAAATTCACGTCAATATCTTCAAGGGTTTTTGAGAAAATTGACTTTTTGTAGAACCTTGTCAACAATTTTTATAAACTTCATCAGAACAATTTTCAAGTTTACATGTATTTTCCTGGAAATTTTTTTCAACATTGTGATTTTGTCCATTATTTTTATGGAAAATTTAATGGAGAATCCACTGATGCCAAATTCACGTCAATATCTTCAAGGGTTTTTGAGAAAATCGACTTTTTGTGGAACTTTTTCAACATTTTTTATAAACTTTATCAGAACAATTTTCAATTTTACATGGAGTTTCCTGGAAAATTTTCAGATTAACATTGTTATTATGTCCATTATTTCTATGGAAAATTTAATGGAGAATCCACTGATGCCAAATTCACGTCAATATCTTCAAGGGTTTTTGAGAAAATTGACTTTTTGTAGAACCTTGTCAACAATTTTTATAAACTTCATCAGAACAATTTTCAAGTTTACATGTATTTTCCTGGAAATTTTTTTGATTCAACATTGTGATTTTGTCCATTATTTTTATGGAAAATTTAATGGAGAATCCACTGATGCCAAATTCACGTCAATATCTTCAAGGGTTTTTGAGAAAATCGACTTTTTGTGGAACCTTGTCAACATTTTTTATAAACTTCATCAGAACAATTTTCAAGTTTACATGGATTTTCCTGGAAAATTTTTCAAATTAGCATTGTGATTTTGTCCATTATTTTTATGGAAAATTTAATGGAGAATCCACTGATGCCAAATTTACGTCAATATCTTCAAGGGTTTTTGAGAAAATCGACTTTTTGTGGAACCTTGTCAACATTTTTTATAAACTTCATCAGAACAATTTTCAAGTTTACATGGATTTTCCTGGAAAATTTTTCAAATTAACATTGTGATTTTGTCCATTATTTTTATGGAAAATTTAATGGAGAATCCACTGATGCCAAATTTACGTCAATATCTTCAAGGGTTTTTGAGAAAATCGACTTTTTGTGGAACCTTGTCAACATTTTTTATAAACTTCATCAGAACAATTTTCAAGTTTACATGGATTTTCCTGGAAAATTTTTCAAATTAACATTGTGATTTTGTCCATTATTTTTATGGAAAATTTAATGGAGAATCCACTGATGCCAAATTTACGTCAATATCTTCAAGGGTTTTTGAGAAAATCGACTTTTTGTGGAACCTTGTCAACATTTTTTATTAACTTCATCAGAACAATTTTCAAGTTTACATGGATTTTCCTGGAAAATTTTTCGATTTAACATTGTGTTTTTGTCCATCATTTTTATGGAAAATTCGATGGAGAATCCACTGATGCCAAATTCACGTCAATATCTTCAAGGGTTTTTGAGAAAATCGACTTTTTGTGGAACCCTGCCAACATTTTTTATAAACTTCATCAGAACAATTTTCAATTTTACATGGATTTTTCTGGAAAATTTCTCTTATGAATGTATCAATATTCTCCATTATTTCCATGTAGAATTCAATGAAAAATCCATTGGTTCCAAATTCACTGTAATTTCTTCAAGTGTTTTCGACTAAATCCATTTTTTGTAGAACCCAGTGAAAAAATGTTTGCATTTTTGAATTTTCCAGGAACCCCAAAACATCAGATCCGATCTAGGCGAACTTCTAGTGTCGCTGGTTTACAACGAAAATCTCAACCGTTTGACTGTCACTGTTATCGAAGCCAAACGACTTAAGGTAAGACAATTTAAAAAAAATCAAAATTTCAAAATAAATTAAATCCTTTCGCTTTCAATTAATAGGCCAATGCACTCTGTATATGTATGAGTCCATTAACACAGATACAACGAATGTTGGACTGACGAGTTCAAAATGCTAGAGATTTTTTGAAAAATTTCGAATCCAATATCAAAAAACATTTTTGCACACCACCTGAAATAATAACAGTTGGACACTCACAAATTTAAAAATAGTTTGAAATTACAAAACTTTGGTACTTTAATACGGATATGTTTGGTGAGTACCATTAATGGTACTCCTACTCGGAACCTCGACGTCCATCCCCCCAATTGCATAACGTTGTCATTTCTTCGACCATGGCTCGCTCTCTTCAACAATCCCCGTTCAGTACTCGCAGAGTAAAAGTGATTGCGGTACTTTACTTAACAGTACTACCATTTTGTGATTGTGTTCATCATGAGTCTGGAAACTTCGTCAAAAACACCTGTCAAACATAAATTCGCTAACCTCGGAAAAAATCAACGGGACTTAAATCTGACCGGTGTGGAGGCCACAGTGGTCAACTTGCACCACCAGACAAACATCCAACAACGCCTGGACATATCCAGAAAAGCTTTTAAAACTGGACGAACCAAAACATATACTTTCAGAGAAAATCAACTAAAAGGTCAGTTATATCACGTATTTACCCCATCTATGAGTACATTGCAGGTTTGCTAAAATTCCTGGAAACCCACAAGCACGACATCGAACAAGCTTTGCACCAGGACCTGCGCAAACACAAGCAGGAAAGCAACATTTCCGAAATCGAACTAGTAGCCAACGACCTTCGTTACACGCTCCTCAAGCTGAAACGTTGGATGTATCCAGACAAGCCCCCACGTCGTCTGGTAAACCTCCTGGATGGGGTTACAATCCACAAGGACCCTTATGGTGTTGTGCTGATAATAGGAGCCTGGAATTATCCAATTTTGCTCACTTTGGGCCCTTTGGTTGGTGCTCTGGCTGGCGGCAATAGTGTAATACTAAAACCGTCAGAACTAGCCCCTGCCACTGGGCTATTACTACGGGACGTGCTGGTTAAATATCTGGATGAGGAGTGCTTCCAGGTGCAACTAGGAGGAGTCCAGACAACATCCCAGCTGCTCAAAGAACGTTTCGACTATATTTTCTTTACAGGGTCATCAACGACTGGCAAGATTGTCTATGAGGCTGCAGCTAAGAATCTAACTCCATGTACACTTGGTTAGCTTCTAATTGCACAATCCACACTTAGTTGATGCCATAAATTTTGCAGAACTAGGAGGCAAGTGTCCATTATACATAGATGAGACAGCGGACATGGCCAAGACCGCCAAACGGGTCATCTGGGGGCGTATGCTGAACAGCGGACAAACCTGCGTGGCTCCCGACTATATTCTCTGCACCAAACAAGTCCAAGATCGATTTCTGGAACAAGTCCCACAAGTGGTGCGGGAGTTTTATGGAAACGACCCCTCAAAGTCCCCCAGCTTGAGCAGAATTGTCAACGAAAAACACTACAAACGTCTGGTGGACTTCACCAAGTGTGGCCACGTGTTGGGGGGATGTTGTAACAATCCAGACCTTGTCCTTGGACCTTGTATTTTGACCAATATCCACCCTCACAGCTCGGTTATGGAGGAGGAAATATTCGGCCCTATATTGCCTATAGTACTAGTCCAAGACCACCAGGAGGCTGTGGATTTTATCAACTCCAGACCCAAGCCTTTGGCGTTGTACGTTTTCTCTAGAAGCACTCAAGTCCAAGACTATTTTCTGGATAACACTTCCAGTGGAGGAGTTACCATCAACGATACTATATCCCATATTGGTACAGAGAATCTACCATTTGGAGGTGTAGGGCAGAGTGGTCTTGGCAGCTACCATGGCAAATATGGTTTTGATACCTTCACCCATCGCAAGGGGGTGTTGAAGAAGAGTTTTGGGTTTCTGACAGAGCTGACGTTGAGCATAAGATATCCGCCATATTCGGATAGGAAGACCAGATGGATCAACTTTATTTTGAAAAAGAGGAGAGGACTGGAGGTGGAGGGCCTGGATAAGGTTGTGGTGTTTTTGTTGGGGGTGGGGATAGCTTTATTGTTGCAGTACTTTTTGCATATTGTGTGATTTAATAAACGTTTAGTGAGTATTGGTTTTATTTATATATACATATTATATATTTTACAGTTTTAATTGTCTTGTTTGGTCCCTTTTTTAAATTTACGTTTGCGTTTTAATTTCTTATTATCTTGAATTTTTTTCAATTTTTGTGTCTGTAGTCAGGGAATGTTTATTATTTTTTAACGTTGTTTATTGGTTGTTAGTTTCAGTTTTTTCAAGTATTATTTTGTATAATTACTCTTTTTTATTTAATTTTATTGTTTTTAATAATCTTTTTTTTAAATCGTGTGTTCTATTTTCTCGTAAGATTGTATGTCATCAAATCTATTGATGTTTTTAATTTTATTTCTAGTTTTTCTGATCATTTGCACATGTTTACAAATTTCATACCTAATTATTTCTTGGTGTTCTTACGTTATTTTTATTCTATCGTATTTTGTTTCATCAATTTTTTTCCAATAATAAACTTTATTCAGCAACTAAAATGTAAATATCAAAAAAAACGTGTATAAATCAAAATTAGTTACATACATATCCACAAGTGTTTCAAAGTAACAATAAACAATAGACACATAACATGAATCCACTCAAAGATAATTCCAAAAATACATGAAAAAAGGAACAAACATCAACTTATAACTTCAGCACCATTGCAAATAATTGAAGTCCGGATTATCTTGCCTATAATAGGCCGACCTTTCCCATACTGATCTCGCTATGGTGCGGCCAGCCGATCTACTATGCGATCGATCGGCCATGAATAAAGGCGGAATTATTGATAAATCAGCTTTTGTCGACACATTTTTTAGTTTTTAAGTGAAATTCTTTTTGGATACAATAATTGATTCTACTTTATTCAGTTTGTTTTAACAGGTTTGACATTTTGCCTTTTTTTTAAATTTCAATAAGTCTTTTGTTTAGATTAATTTTTCATTGTTATTATTCCGTTTTTCTTTATAAGTCAATACTTGTTGCTATTTTTGTTATCTGCAATTGTGGAATATTTGTTTTTTTTTTCTTACCTCAATTTTTCATTATATTATGATAATTATTCAAGTTTTACTTTTTTTTGTTATTTTATGTCTTCAAAATTTTATAACTTTTGATCGGCTTGACCGATTTTGATGAATTTTGCGTCAATTTGTAGGGAATTTCTGATTGATTTCTGATGATTTTTTTGTGATTTTTCATCTCAGAAAATGTTTACGTAATTCAAAATATTCGATTCCTCTACAATTTCAAGCCTCCTAAAATTTCAAAACGCTATAACTTTTGAACGAATTGACCGATTTCAATGAAAATAACGACATTTTGAAGATAGTTTGTTTGAGTTTCTTCATGAATTTTTGTGTTTCCTGTTTAGAATTTTTTCATTTTTATTTCGAGTTTTTGGTTGTAAGTTTCAGTTTCTTTATGCATTATTTTGGATAATTACTCTTTTTTATTGAATTTTATAGTTTTTGACTATTTTTTTTTAAATCGTATGTTCTATTTTCTCGTAACATTGTATTTCATCATATCTATTGATGTTTTAAATTTTATTTCTAGTTTTTCTGATCATTTGCACATGTTTACAAATTTCATACCAAATTATTTTTTGGTGTTCTTACGTTATTTTTATTCTATCGTATTTTGTTTTATCAATTTTTTTCCAATAATAAACTTTATTCAGCAACTAAAATGTAAATATCAAAAAAAACGTGTATAAATCAAAATTAGTTACATACATATCCACAAGTGTTTCAAAGTAACAATAAACAATAGACACATTACATAATTCCATCCAAAGATAATTCCAAAAATATCTTAAAAAAGGAACAAACATCAACCTATAATTTCACCATTGCAAATAATTGAAGTCCGGACAATCTTGCCTATAATAGGCCGACCTTTCCCATACTGATCTCGCTATGGTGCGGCCAGCAGATCTACTATGCGATCGATCGGCCATGAATAAAGGCGGAGTTCTTGATAAATCAGCTTTTGTCGACACATTTTTTAGTTTTTCCGTGAAATTCTTCTTGGATACAATAATTGATTCTTCTTTATTCAGTTTGTTTTAACAGATTTGACATTTTCCCTTTTTTTTTTAATTTCAAGTATTTTGTTTAGATTAATTTTTCATTGTAATTATTCCGTTTTTCTTTATCAGTCAATACTTGTTGCTATTTTTGTTATCTGTAACTGTGGAATATTTGTTTTTTTTATCTTACGTCAATTTTTAATTATATTATGATAATTATTCAAGTTTTACTTTTTTTTGTTATTTTATGTCTTCAAAATTTCATAACTTTTGAACGGATGGACCGATTTTGATGGATTTTGCGTTATTTTTTAGACAATTTCTTTAAACTTTTTCATGAATTTTTGTGAATTTTTATCTCTGAAGATTTCCATGTAGTTCAAAATATTCGATTTTTTGTCATTTTCAAGCTTTTTTATCCTCAATAAGCAATCGCAATTTGAAGTCAGTTTTATATCAGCTACAGCTCCTCCATTCAGTTTCAACTCAGTTGCGCCGTTACAATTCAGCTTCAAAATACCGTCACACACCATTCATTACACATTGATTTAGAGTAAATTCAAAAATTGAACGACCAATATAATTTATTACACTTAACCTATATCACAATACTCCCACCAGTTCTACTCCCTCCCTTCAAAGTACCTTTTCAAGTAGTACCCCCCCACCGTAACCCCCACTCCCAGCCCAAACACACACACATACGTTAAACACTTTGTAACACTAAACGTGTTTCTGTTAAAATGCTTCACAGCCATACTAGCCAACTTGGTACCTTTGTCCGTGTACGGGGGGTACCGCAGCTGCAGGGTTTTCTCCCCAATAAACCCAAAACCCTTCACCAGGACACTCTTTTTATGGACAAAAGTGTCAAAAGACTTCTTGCCATGGTAGCTGCCCATTCCGCTCATCCCCACCCCACCAAAGGGCAAGTTTGGTACTGCCAAGTGCATCAAGGTGTCGTTGATCAGTACCCCACCGCTGGAGGTGTTGTTCAAAAACAACTCTTTGACCTTGTCGCTGCTGGTGAACAGGTACAACGCCAAGGGTTTTGCGCGTGAGTTGATAAAATTAACGGCACTTTGCGCATCTGGTACTGTTAAAATTGGCAACACCGGGCCGAATATCTCCTCCTGCATGACTTCCTCCTCGGGTTGCACCTCAATAAGGATGGTTGGTGAGATGTACAAGTCTTGGATGTCCACGTTGCCGCCGATGGCAATTTTTTGGTTCCTCATCAGGTTGCATATTCGGTTAAAGTGGCGTTCGTTGACGATTCTGCCGAAGTCTTTGGATTGTTTGATGTTACTCCCGAAAAACTCCTTGATGTACTTTTGGGAGTATTCCAGGAATTTCTCTTGGACGGATTTGGTGCACAGGATGTAGTCGGGGGCCACGCAGGTTTGGCCGCAGTTGGTGAATTTGCCCCAGATGATGCGTTTGGTTGCCAGGTCCAGATCAGCTGGAAAAATATGGAAATTTCAAATTAAACAATCTACACAACTAGTTTTTTCAAATCTTGGATTGTAGGGAATCAAATCAAATACCTTGCTCCAGACATTGTTTGTGGGGCATGAAATACCTTAAACCCTGGTTTGTAGGGCATCAACTTCTTCAAACACTACCTTGTAGGCTAACAAACCTTCTAAGCTCCGTCATGTGGGCTTGTGGGGCATTGAATCCACGAAACTCTAACTGGTGAGGCATCAATTTCCTTAAACTCTGGTTTGTGTGGCATCAAATTTCCTAAATCTTGGATTGTAGGGCATGAAGTTTCGTAGATCTTGACTTGTAGGATATCAAAAGCCCTTAACCTTTGCTTGAAAGTATATAAGGTACTTGGAACCCTACACCTTGTCGGTCTTTATGATTCCTGAAATTGGCCTTGTGGGTTATTTAATCTTCAAAACATCGACTTGTGTTGGCTTGTAGGGAATGAAGTCTCCTTAACCCTGATCTATGGATCATTTATTTTATCAAACCCTTGCTTGTAGGGCATCAGATACCCTAGATCATTGCTTGTAGGGCATAAAATATGAACCCTGGCTTGTAGGTCATCACGTTTCCTGAACTTTGTTGGACATCAAACTCACCAAACACTGACTTGTGAAGCATCAATTTCTTAAAACCCTGGCTTGTGGGACATTGAATCTTGTATGAAATACCTTGAATACTGGCTTGTAGGCTATCAAACTTTCTAAGCTCGGCCTTGTGGGGTAATCTCCTTAACATTGACTTGTAGGGCATTGAATTTACGAAACTCTAACTGGTGAGGCATTAATTTTCTTAAACCCTGGTTTGTGCGGCATCAAATACACTAAATCTTGGATTGTAGGGCATCAAGTTTCCTAGATCCTGACTTGAAGGACATCAAAAACCCTAAACCTTTGCTTGAAATTAAGTACCTAGAACCCTGCACCTTGTAGGCCTTCAAAATTCGTGAAATTGGCCTTGTGGGTTATTTTATCTTCTAAACATCGACTTGTTGGGTATCAAATCTACGAAATGATGGCTTGTAGGGTATTAAGTTTTCTTAACCCTGATCTGTGGAGCATTTATTTACTCAAAACCTTGCTTGTCGGAGATCAGATACCCTAGATCATTGCTTGTAGGGCATGAAATATGAACTCTGGCTTGTAGGTCATCAAGTTTCTTGAACTTTGTTGGACAACAAACTCACTCAATATTGACTATTAGGGCAACCATGTGTTTAAACCATGGCTTGTTTGTCATGAAATCTTGTAGGGCATGGAATACCTTGAACCCTGTCTTGTAGGCCATCAAGTTCCTAAACTTTGTTGGACAACAAACTCACTCAATATTGACTATTAGGGCAACCATGTGTTTAAACCATGGCTTGTTTGTCATGAAATCTTGTAGGGCATGGAATACCTTGAACCCTGTCTTGTAGGACATCAAGTTCGTGAACTTTGTTGGACAACAAACTCACTCAACATGGACTTGTAGGGCATCAACTTGTTCAAATCATGTCTTGTTTGTCATGAAATCTTGTAGGGCATGGAATACCTTGAACACTGGCTTGTAGGACATCAAGTTCGTGAACTTTGTTGGACAACAAATTCACTAAACATTGACTTGTAGGGCATCAATTTGTTTAAACTATGGCTTGTTGGTTATGAAATCTTGTAGGGCATGGAATACCTTGAACCCTGTCTTGTAGGACATCAAGTTCGTGAACTTTGTTGGACAACAAACTCACTCAACATGGACTTGTAGGGCATCAACTTGTTCAAATCATGTCTTGTTTGTCATGAAATCTTGTAGGGCATGGAATACCTTGAACCCTGTCTTGTAGGACATCAAGTTCGGAAACTTTGTTGGACAACAAACTCACTCAACATGGACTTGTAGGGCATCAACTTGTTCAAATCATGTCTTGTTTGTCATGAAATCTTGTAGGGCATGGAATACCTTGAACCCTGGCTTGCAGGACATCAAGTTCGTGAACTTTGTTGGACAACAAACTCACTAAACATTGACTTGTAGGGCATCAATTTGTTTAAACTATGGCTTGTTGGTTATGAAATCTTGTAGGGCATGGAATACCTTGAACCCTGTCTTGTAGGACATCAAGTTCGTGAACTTTGTTGGACAACAAACTCACTCAACATGGACTTGTAGGGCATCAACTTGTTCAAATCATGTCTTGTTTGTCATGAAATCTTGTAGGGCATGGAATACCTTGAACCCTGGCTTGTAGGACATCAAGTTCGTGAACTTTGTTGGACAACAAACTCACTAAACATTGACTTGTAGGGCATCAATTTGTTTAAACTATGGCTTGTTTGTCATGAAATCTTGTAGGGCATGGAATACCTTGAACCCTGTCTTGTAGGACATCAAGTTCGTGAACTTTGTTGGACAACAAACTCACTAAACATTGACTTGTAGGGCATCAATTTGTTTAAACTATGGCTTGTTGGTTATGAAATCTTGTAGGGCATGAAATGCCTTGAACCCTAGCTTATAAGCTATCAAATTCCTTGAACATTGTCTTGTGGAATAACATATTCCTGATTCGTGAGGCAACAATTTTTCTTAACCCGTTCTTGTGTGGTTTAAAGTACCTCAAACCTTGGCTTGTAGGGCTTCAAATTTTCAGAACTTTGTCTTGTGAAGTATAAACTCTCCTAAACATCACTTTACTTGTGGGGCATGAAATCTTGGAGTTAATGAATTTTATTAAAAAAAATTGTATAAAGTTCTATCATGGTGTTAATGGTTTTCAAAATATGAGGGTTCAAATTTCCTATAAAAAAGCTCCAATATCTGTTTAAACACACCTGTGCTGTCTATGTAGGTGGGGCTCTTCCCTCCCAGCTCCAACGTGGTGGGCGTAAGAAAATTAGCTGCCGCCTTATGTACAATCTTCCCCACAGCAGTACTCCCAGTATAAAATATATAGTCAAACCTGAAAAACCAAATTACAAGCCACTCCAACCAACCAACCCCTTACCTCTCCTTCAACAAATCCGTCGTCTCCGGCACGCCCCCTTGAAACACCGGATAGCACTCCCCATCAATGTACCGCCCCAAATTGTCAAGCAAAAACTGCGACAGATGGGGCGACAAGTCGGACGGCTTAATTACGCAACAATTTCCCGCAGCAATGGCGCCAAGGGCGGGGCTTAGAGTCAAGTTCAAGGGGTAGTTCCAGGCGCCCATGACTAAAACCACGCCCAGAGGGTCAGAGTAGATGCGCAGCCCGTCGAAATAGTTGAACAGAGTTTTAGGGAGCGTTTCCGGTTGCATCCAGGCCTTGAGATTGGCTAGGGTGTGTTTGCATTCGCCGATGAGGGCGTCGGTTTCGAATATTTGACTTTCTTGGGTGGGTTTTTTCAGGTCTGCGTGGATGGCTGCGTTTAATAATGGGCCGTTTTCTTCGAGGAATTTCAGCAGGTTTTTTAATTGTTGCCTGCGGAATTGGTAAGGTTTGGTTTTGCCGCTGTTGAAGGCCTGTCTGGCGCGCAGGACCACGTGCTTGGGTGATGGTTCTTGCAGGCTTTCCATGTCGATTATGGAAACATGATTAGCTGAGTTTTGAACTCTGGAAAAAATAAAGTAGGAATTTAATTATAAAAGTTCTTGAAAAAATAATCAAAAATTTATGCAGTTGTTAAGTATAAGTAGATATTGATTGATTTGACAAATGACAAAATAAATGTTGTTCTATTACCTGGGCAAAATATACGTTCCCTCTGTCATTTTTATCTGAAAAAATCAATAATATAATTTTTATTTTAATTTCAATACTTACCATTAAACTGGCCCATTATTATAATGAAATATAAATGAGATATCTAATGATATAGGAAAACATGTTTCATTAATTTACGGTTTGGTATCGATTTGACTTATATAGGTACGCATACAGGGTGTCCGGGAAAATGTGGGAGATCTCTCGGATTCTGATAGAATATTAAAAAAGAAGATGACAAGTTCCCATAAATTTTTTTCCTAGCGTTAGGTTCACAATTTCGTCAAGAGCACCACTTCGTCATGGCTTTTTTCGAGGTTTTGTTTAATAAAAATTGTTTTTTCTCGAAAATGGTTCATTTTATCGACAATGAACAAGAGTACCTTTTCTTTAGCTTAATGTTCAAGGTATCCAAATTTATTTTTTTTAACTCCTTATCATACAGGGTGTTAAAAATTTGAGCGTTAAAATGTACAATCTAGTCCGTCCCTGGTAAACTAAACAAGCTAATTATGTTTTAAGGGAAGTATTTTGAGAGGTCCTTACTACTGTTTATCATATTAAATTTTCATTGAATTATATTGAGTCGTTCAAAAGTTATTCAAGAAAAACCGATTTCCAGTGGGGTCCTTTAGGGGGCCGTATCTCCGTAGGGAGGGCCGCTAGGAAAAAAATTTATGGGAACTTGTCATCTTATTTTTTAATGTTCTATCTGAATCCGAGAGATCTTCCACATTTTCCCGGACACCCTGTATACGCCAAAGTGTCCTGAAGGGTGATTATGATTTTGTTGACAATAATATAAATAGCCTAGGAAAAAAAATATTTTACCGTATGTTGGTAAACATATATATTTTTTTCTCAAACACTAGAACCTATGTATTACGACAAAAACTTTTTCAAAGGCCATATTAGAAAATATAACTAAATGATCTGATCAAATTTCTTGAAAAAAAAGTATCCTTGATAGAGATTTTAAATTCACCTCAAATATATCTATAACAAACTTTTATGAAGAATAAAATTTTTTTCATTTAAAAAATGATTAATAAATTTTTCATATTATTTTTTTTTCTCAAAAACTGTAAGACTTGGTACAAAATTACATAAAGGTTTTTTTGTAGGTTTTATTGAATACCATTAGATGGCGTGGTTAGAGATGTTCAAAAACCGATGGTTTTCATGAATAAAAAATGCAAAAAAATATATAAAAAACAAATTTTTCAAAAACCACTCGAAATAAATATCCCAAAATCACTCCAAAAATATATTATGGGAAGGCAAAATTTTTATGATAAATAGAATTTTTTGATAATAACAACGGATAAAAAGTATAATTAATTTTTTTTTTATATTTCATTAAAACTTGTTTCAATATTTTTTATAAAAACTTTACTTAATACTTCTGACACATGTTCATACACGTTTGATTGTAGGATGATAAAATTGAAAGTTTCCTTGATTCGCTGTTTTTCAAAATTTGATAGGAAAAAGAAAAATAAGAAAAACCTAAATTTTAAGATCTCCATTATAATCTTAAAATCACCCCAAAACTTTTATGAAGAATAAAATTTTTTGATAAAAGCAACGGTTTGGAAGTAAAACGCAAAAAACTATATGTATATGTATTCAAAAATTATCATTAAAATTTTTATTTGTTTTTAAATCCTATATTACTTACGTTAAAAGTGAATAAAGTTTTTTTTTGTAGACCTCATCAAATACTTTTAAATGGCGCCCAAAAACTATTGGTTTGAAAAATTGTATACAAAAAAATGAAAATCAAAATAACGGAAATTTATCAAAAACTATCGAAATTAAAAATATCAAAACTACACCAGACATTGTATCAGTTAAAGCCAAAACTTTTATGAAGATGTTTTGATAAAAACCAGTGAGTGCAAAAAACTATATGAATCTGTTTCAATTTTCAAAAATTATGAATTAAATTTATATTTCAATTTTTCTCAAATCCTACAAAATTCACGTTGAAAGTGAATGAGGCTTTTTCTGTACACCTCATTAAATAGTTTTAAATTGAATTATTTAAAAAAGGCGAAAATTGTTGGTGAAAAAAGGAAAAGCAAAAAAACTGAAATTTATCAAAAACTATCGAAATTAAAAATATTGCAACTACACCAGGCATGTATCACTTGAAAGCAAAACTTTTATGAAAAATACATTTTTTTGACAAAACCAACGGTTTAGAAGTGGAATGCAAAAAATAAAATAAACTTTTTTTTTCACAAATCCTATAAGATTAACGTTAAAAGTGAATAAAGCTTTTTTTGTGGAAATATCTAAATCCTTTAAAAAAGTATAATTAAACTAATTAAAACTATTAATATTAAAAATCCCAAATGCACATCAACTTGAATTCAAGACTTCACGGTTTAGAAGTTGAATTCAAAAAACTTTTTTTTTTATTTAGAAAATGTTGAATAAAATTTATATTTTAATTTTTTCCTCAATTGATTTTTCCCCTTTTTTCGTAGACCTTTTCACATCAAATACTTCTAAATAGCATTTTTGGTTTTAAATTTGTATGCAAAGAAAGAGAAATCAAAAAAACGAAAAGTTCTCAAAAACTATTCAACTTAAAAATCTGAAAACTTCACCAAATATGTATCACGTGACAGATTTTTTTTTACGAAGAATAACATTTTTTGATAAAAGCAACGGTTGAGAAGTGGAATGCAAAAAAATATATTTTTTCAATTTCAAAAATTAATTGGACCTCTATTTCAATTTTTTTTTAAGAATTATATGAGATTCATAAAAAATATGAATAGAGCTTATTTGATACAATCAGTTGACATGATGATTTTTTTTTAAATTGATGGTTTTAAACATTTTATAAAAAAAAAAAAATCAAAAACTTTGCATAATAAATTTTCCAAAACCACTCCATAGACGTATCACGCGAAAAAAAACTTTTTTGAAAAATAACATTTCTTGATAAAACCAACGAGATACAAGTAAAATACTGGAAACAAAAAAATTAAAATGTCCCAATTAATTTTACGAAAAGAAAAAACAAATAATTTGCATATTTTAGAAGAAGACAATAAATTATCGATAATTTTCAAAATTAAAACAAATCAAATAAACTCAAAAAATATTTATAACAAAAAACAAACAAAATTTGGTTTGGAAATAAAAATACAAACAAAAATATCTGTAAATTTCAAACAACGCATTCTGAATCTGTTTTCATGATAATCATTCATGACGATAAATATAATAAAACACTTTTCCAAATTACCTTTGATTATAAAACACCACAACACTGTTGTGTTTTCAACCAAAAACACCACAAACCGGCTATCTAGACACACTCGAGGCCGCAAACCGAATAAAATGAGTTCCTGCTGCCCTGCCGTTTGCTTTTATCAAACCGGTCCAGCCATAAATGAAAATCGCCAAAATCACCCTGATACTCCAAATTGAAATTCTCATGACTCATTAAATATTAGATTAATTCAAAAAACACTCTCGTGGCACAGTTTAATTTGATCGGAATTTTCATTATTATATTTGATAAGATAACGATAAAAAGTTATGTTTTCCATTTTGCAATAATGTCAATGTTACAGTAACATGTGGTTTGAACAGTACTAATGCCCTTGATTACAATGCAATGTCATTAATGTGTATTTAATTGTATAGACGAAAGTTTAATTTTAAATTTTATTGACTTTCCGATAACAATCGATTTTTTATTGCGGCATATAAATTTAAATTGATTTATCAGGAAAATTGTTGCGTTTGACGTGAACTGACAAAACAGAATTAAAGTTGACACATTTTTCCATCAAAAAGTCCCAAACAATTTTTGAGGGAAATCGATATTTTCTGAGATACAAAGATGTAAATAATTCTCTGCTTCTCACAGTTTTTCTCCATTTTCATGGAAACCATCAAGTTTATAGAAAAATATCAAGAGATAAAGATTAAAGTTAATACATTTTTCCATCAAAAAGTCCTTAACAATTTTTTGGTGAAGTCGATATTTTCTGAGATACAAGGATTTAAATAATAAACTGGTCATCATTAAGAAATTCAGACTATGCTCCACTATTTCTCCATTATCATGAAATCCATTGAGTTTAGAGAAAAATGTCAAGAGATCAAAATTGAAGATAATATATTTTTGCATCAAAAAGTCTTGAACAATTTTTGGGTGAAATCGATATTTTCTGAGATACAAAGATGTAAATAATTCTCTGCTTCTCACAGTTTTTCTCCATTTCCATGGAAACCATCAAGTTTATAGAAAAATATCAAGAGATAAAGATTAAACATAATACATTTGTCCATCAAAAAGTCCTCCACAATTTTTTGGTGAAGTCGATATTTTCTGAGATACAAGGATTTAAATAATAAACTGGTCATTATTAAGAAATTTAGAGTCTGCTCCACTATTTCTCCATTATCATGAAAACCATTGGGTTTAGAGAAAAATATCAAAAGAAAAATATCTAAGATAATATATTTCTGCATCAAAAAGTCCCATACAATTTTTGGGTGAAATCGATATTTTCTGAGATACAAGGATGTAAATAGTTCTCTGCTCCTTACAGTTTTTCTCCATTTTCAAGAAAACCATCAAGTTTATAGAAAAATATCTAGAGATAAAAATTAAAGATAATGCATTTGTCCATCGAAAAGTTCCAAACAATTTTTGAGGGAAATCGATATTTTCTGAGATACAAAGATGTAAATAATTCTCTGCTTCTCACAGTTTTTCTCCATTTTCATGGAAACCATCAAGTTTATAGAAAAATATCAAGAGATAAAGATTAAAGATAATACATTTTTCCATCAAAAAGTCCTTCACAATTTTTTGGTGAAGTCGATATTTTCTGAGATACAAGGATTTAAATAATAAACTGGTCATCATTAAGAAATTCAGACTATGCTCCACTATTTCTCCATTATCATGAAATCCATTGAGTTTAGAGAAAAATGTCAAGAGATCAAAATTGAAGATAATATATTTTTGCATCAAAAAGTCTTGAACAATTTTTGGGTGAAATCGATATTTTCTGAGATACAAAGATGTAAATAATTCTCTGCTTCTCACAGTTTTTCTCCATTTCCATGGAAACCATCAAGTTTATAGAAAAATATCAAGAGATAAAGATTAAACATAATACATTTGTCCATCAAAAAGTCCTCCACAATTTTTTGGTGAAGTCGATATTTTCTGAGATACAAGGATTTAAATAATAAACTGGTCATTATTAAGAAATTTAGAGTCTGCTCCACTATTTCTCCATTATCATGAAAACCATTGGGTTTAGAGAAAAATATCAAAAGAAAAATATCTAAGATAATATATTTCTGCATCAAAAAGTCCCATACAATTTTTGGGTGAAATCGATATTTTCTGAGATACAAGGATGTAAATAGTTCTCTGCTCCTTACAGTTTTTCTCCATTTTCAAGAAAACCATCAAGTTTATAGAAAAATATCTAGAGATAAAAATTAAAGATAATGCATTTGTCCATCGAAAAGTTCCAAACAATTTTTGAGGGAAATCGATATTTTCTGAGATACAAAGATGTAAATAATTCTCTGCTTCTCACAGTTTTTCTCCATTTTCATGGAAACCATCAAGTTTATAGAAAAATATCAAGAGATAAAGATTAAAGATAATACATTTTTCCATCAAAAAGTCCTTCACAATTTTTTGGTGAAGTCGATATTTTCTGAGATACAAGGATTTAAATAATAAACTGGTCATCATTAAGAAATTCAGACTATGCTCCACTATTTCTCCATTATCATGAAATCCATTGAGTTTAGAGAAAAATGTCAAGAGATCAAAATTGAAGATAATATATTTTTGCATCAAAAAGTCTTGAACAATTTTTGGGTGAAATCGATATTTTCTGAGATACAAAGATGTAAATAATTCTCTGCTTCTCACAGTTTTTCTCCATTATCATGAAAACCATTGGGTTTAGAGAAAAATATCAGAAGATAAATATCAAAGATAATATATTTCTGCATCAAAAAGTCCCATACAATTTTTGGGTGAAGTCGATATTTTCTGAGATACAAGGATTTAAATAATAAACTGGTCATTATTAAGAAATTTAGAGTCTGCTCCACTATTTCTCCATTATCATGAAAACCATTGGGTTTAGAGAAAAATATCAGGAGATAAAAATTGAAGATAATATATTTTCCATCAAAAAATCCCAAACAATTTTTGGGTGAAGTCGATATTTTCTGAGATACAAGGATGTAAATAATTCTCTGCTCCTTACAGTTTTTCTCAATTTTCATGAAAACCATCAAGTTTATAGAAAAATATCAAGAGATAAAAATTAAAGATAATACATTTGTCCATCAAAAAGTCCTTAACAATTTTTTGGTGAAGTCGATATTTTCTGAGATACAAAGATTTAAATAATAAACTGGTCATTATTAAGAAATTTAGAGTCTGCTCCACTATTTCTCCATTATCATGAAAACCATGGGGTTTAGAGAAAAAATATTACAACATAAAAATCAAAGATAATATATTTCTGCATCAAAAAGTCTTATACAATTTTTTGGTGAAGTCGATATTTTCTGAGATACAAGGATGTAAATAATTCTCTGCTCCTTACAGTTTTTCTCCATTTTCATGGAAACCAAGTTTATAAAAAAATATCAGGAAATAAAAATTAAAGATAATACATTTATCCATCAAAAAGTCCTTAACAATTTTTTGGTGAAGTCGATATTTTCTGAGATACAAGGATTTAAATAATAAACTGGTCATTATTAAGAAATTTAGAGTCTGCTCCACTATTTCTCCATTATCATGAAAACCATTGAGTTAAGAGAAAAATGTCAAGAGATAAAAATTAAAGATAATATATTTTTGCATCAGAAAGTCCCATATAATTTTTGAGTGAAATCGATATTTTCTGAGATACAAGGATGTAAATAGTTCTCTGCTCCTTACAGTTTTTCTCCATTTTCATGGAAACCATCAAGTTTATAGAAAAATATCAGAAGATAAAAATTAAAGATAATACATTTGTCCATCAAAAAGTCCCTCACAATTTTTTGGTGAAGTCGATATTTTCTGAGATACAAGGATCTAAATAATAAACTGGTCATCATTGAGAAATTCAGACTATGCTCCACTATTTCTCCATTATCATGAAAATCATTGAGTTAAGAGAAAAATGTCAAGAGATAAAAATTGAAGATAATATATTTTTGCATCAAAAAGTCCCATACAATTTTTTGGTGAAATCGATATTTTTTGAGATACAAGGATGTAGATGATTCTCTGCTCCTTACAGTTTTTTTTCCATTTTCATGAAAACCATCAGGTTTATAGAAAAATATCAAGAGATAAAAATTAAAGATAATACATTTTTCCATCAAAAAGTCTTCCACAATTTTTTGGTGAAGTCGATATTTTCTGAGATACAAGGATTTAAATAATAAACTGGTCATTATTAAGAAATTTAGAGTCTGCTCCACTATTTCTCCATCATCATAAAAACCATTGGGTTTTGAGAAAAATATCAAATGATAAAAATCGAAGATAATATATTTCTGCATCAAAAAGTCTAATACAATTTTTGGGTGAAATCGATATTTTCTGAGATACAAGGATGTAAAAAATTCTCTGCTTCTTACAGTTTTTCTCCATTTTCAAGAAAACCATCAAGTTTATAGAAAAATATCTAGAGATAAAAATTAAAGATAATGCATTTGTCCATCGAAAAGTCCCCTACAATTTTTGGGTGAAGTCGATATTTTCTGAGATACAAGGATCTAAATAATAAACTGGTCATCATTAAGAAATTCAGACTATGCTCCACTATTTCTCCATTATCATGAAAATCATTGAGTTAAGAGAAAAATGTCAAGAGATAAAAATTGAAGATAATATATTTTTGCATCAAAAAGTCCCATACAATTTTTGGGTAAAATCGTTATTTTTTGAGATACAAGGATGTAAATAATTCACTCCATTATCATGGAAACTATTGAGTTTAGAGGGAAATATCAAGAAAGTCAGCACATTTTTCCACCATCAAATAAAATTTATATCTTCCGAAACACACTGATGTGATGGAATTTTGTTTTTAATCAATTCACACCATTTTCCTTAAATAATACAACCACGGCAACACCGGATGCTCTTCACCATTGAGTCCGACAGCCGACCCGTCCGACCAATGCATACATAAACAGTGCAGCGTTGCCGTTATGACCCCCATAATCCCAATCATCCCATTTTAGTAAACAGACTAAATCAATTAATTTTCGGTATTTTTTTCGCGAACTTTAACAAAATATCAACAACATGATGTAGTCACCTTGACCATGATAACCAGTTTTAGTGATGTTCATTTTATTTTTAGTTCCAGGGTGACAAACACGAGGCCTACGTTCGTCTCACGCTGCACCAACACTACAGGGCGGTCAAAGAAAAACGCACCAACATAGGCCGAACCTCGCGCGATGGAAATATTTCCTTTGCCGAAGGGTTCAATTTCAAAATGGCCGCCACTCAAGCTGACGTCAGCAGTTTGGCGTTCCACGTTTTCCAGCATACCTCTGGATATGGTAAGGGTGCGTGTCGTGTTTTGTCTGTTCGTTTAAATGTATCAAATTGGCCACTTTCTAGATAATTGGGGCTTCCTTTATTATTTTCGCGATTACGTGTTGGAATTTAGATTTATCTGTGCATGGGAATATTTATTGGGGTTATTGGTAGAAGTGATTGGTGATGGTGATGTAACTAGTAGATTTGTTGTACCATGTCTAGCTTAGAGGTCACGTGACAGCTCAACCAATAGGGATAGAGGTCTCAAATTTGAACTCAACTTTCCTTAGTATGTTTTTGATTGATGGATTGAGTACTTGGTCCCATTGTGGTACTGGAATTTGATCCAGGAATTTATTTGTGGACACAAACATGCAAAAATTGTTTTTACTTTAATGTCATGTGAGAGCTTAACCAATAGGAATAGAGGTCTCAAATTTTGACTCAACTTTCCTTAGTGGGTACTCAATTGATGAATTGAGTACTCGGCCTCAGTGTGGTACTGGAATTTGATCCAGGAATTTATTTGTGAAGCCAAACATGGGAAAATTAATTTAAACTCAATGACATGTGAGAACTCTACCAATGGGGATAGAGGTCTCAAATTTGAACTCAACTTTTCTCAGTATATACTCAATTGATGACTTGAGTACTTGGTCTCATTGTGGTACTGGAATTTGATTCAGGAATTTATTTGTGAAGCCAAACATGGGAAAATTAATTTAAATTCAATGACATGTGAGAGCTCAACCAATGGGGATGGAGGTCTCAAATTTTGACTCAACTTTCCTCAGTAGGTACTCAATTGATGACTTGAGTACTCGGTCTCATTGTGGTACTGGACTTTGATCCGGAAATTTATTTGTGGAGCCAAACATGGGAAAATTAATTTAAATTCAATGACATGTGAGAGCTCAACCAATGGGGATAGAGGTCTCAAATTTTGACTCAACTTTCCTCAGTAGGTACTCGATTGATGACTTGAGTACTCGGTCTCATTGTGGTACTGGACTTTGATCCGGAAATTTATTTGTGGAGCCAAACATGGGAAAATTAATTTAAATTCAATGACATGTGAGAGCTCAACCAATGGGGATAGAGGTCTCAAATTTGAACTCAACTTTCCTCAGTAGGTACTCAATTAATAAATTGAGTACTTGGTCTCATTGTGGTACTGGAATTTGATTCAGGAATTTATTTGTGAAGCCAAACATGGGAAAATTAATTTAAATTCAATGACATGTGAGAGCTCAACCAATGGGGATAGAGGTCTCAAATTTTGACTCAACTTTCCTCAGTAGGTACTCAATTGATGACTTGAGTACTCGGTCTCATTGTGGTACTGGTCTTTGATCCAGGAATTTATTTGTGAAGCCAAATATGGGAAAATTAATTTAAATTCAATGACATGTGAGAGCTCAACCAATGGGGATAGAGGTCTCAAATTTGGACTCAACTTTCCTCAGTAGATACTCAATTGATAAATTGAGTACTTGGTCTCATTGTGGTTCTGGAATTTGATTCAGGAATTTATTTGTGAAGCCAAACATGGGAAAATTAATTTAAATTCAATGACATGTGAGAGCTCAACCAATGGGGATAGAGGTCTCAAATTTGAACTCAACTTTCCTCAGTAGATACTCAATTGATAAATTGAGTACTTGGTCTCATTGTGGTACTGGAATTTGATCCGGAAATTTATTTGTGGAGCCAAACATGGGAAAATTAATTTAAATTCAATGACATGTGAGAGCTCAACCAATGGGGATAGAGGTCTCAAATTTTGACTCAACTTTCCTCAGTAGATACTCAATTGATAAATTGAGTACTTGGTCTCATTGTGGTTCTGGAATTTGATTCAGGAATTTATTTGTGAAGCCAAACATGGGAAAATTAATTTAAATTCAATGACATGTGAGAGCTCAACCAATGGGGATAGAGGTCTCAAATTTGAACTCAACTTTCCTCAGTAGATACTCAATTGATAAATTGAGTACTCGGTCTCATTGTGGTACTGGAATTTGATCCGGAAATTTATTTGTGGAGCCAAACATGGGAAAATTAATTTAAATTCAATGACATGTGAGAGCTCAACCAATGGGGATAGAGGTCTCAAATTTTGACTCAACTTTCCTCAGTAGATACTCAATTGATAAATTGAGTACTTGGTCTCATTGTGGTTCTGGAATTTGATTCAGGAATTTATTTGTGAAGCCAAACATGGGAAAATTAATTTAAATTCAATGACATGTGAGAGCTCAACCAATGGGGATAGAGGTCTCAAATTTTGACTCAACTTTCCTCAGTAGGTACTCAATTGATGACTTGAGTACTCGGTCTCATTGTGGTACTGGAATTTGATCCAGGAATTTATTTGTGAAGCCAAATATGGGAAAATTAATTTAAATTCAATGTCATGTGAGAGCTCAATCAATGGGGATAGAGGTCTCAAATTTTGACTCAACTTTCCTCAGTAGATACTCAATTGATAAATTGAGTACTCGGTCTCATTGTGGTACTGGAATTTGATCCGGAAATTTATTTGTGGAGCCAAACATGGGAAAATTAATTTAAATTCAATGACATGTGAGAGCTCAACCAATGGGGATAGAGGTCTCAAATTTTGACTCAAATTTCCTCAGTAGATACTCAATTGATAAATTGAGTACTTGGTCTCATTGTGGTTCTGGAATTTGATTCAGGAATTTATTTGTGAAGCCAAACATGGGAAAATTAATTTAAATTCAATGACATGTGAGAGCTCAATCAATGGGGATAGAGGTCTCAAATTTGAACTCAACTTTCCTCAGTAGATACTCAATTGATAAATTGAGTACTCGGTCTCATTGTGGTACTGGAATTTGATCCGGAAATTTATTTGTGGAGCCAAACATGGGAAAATTAATTTAAATTCAATGACATGTGAGAGCTCAACCAATGGGGATAGAGGTCTCAAATTTTGACTCAACTTTCCTCAGTAGATACTCAATTGATAAATTGAGTACTTGGTCTCATTGTGGTTCTGGAATTTGATTCAGGAATTTATTTGTGAAGCCAAACATGGGAAAATTAATTTAAATTCAATGACATGTGAGAGCTCAACCAATGGGGATAGAGGTCTCAAATTTTGACTCAACTTTCCTCAGTAGATACTTAATTGATAAATTGAGTACTTGGTCTCATTGTGGTTCTGGAATTTGATCCAGGAATTTATTTGTGAAGCCAAACATGGGAAAATTAATTTAAACTCAATGACATGTGAGAACTCTACCAATGGGGATAGAGGTCTCAAATTTGAACTCAACTTTTCTCAGTAGATACTCAATTGATAAATTGAGTACTCGGTCTTATTGTGGTACTGGAATTTGATTCAGGAATTTATTTGTGAAGCCAAATATGGGAAAATTAATTTAAATTCAATGTCATGTGAGAGCTCAACCAATGGGGATAGAGGTCTCAAATTTTGACTCAACTTTCCTCAGTAGATACTCAATTGATAAATTGAGTACTCGGTCTCATTGTGGTACTGGAATTTGATTCAGGAATTTATTTGTGAAGCCAAATATGGGAAAATTAATTTAAATTCAGTGTCATGTGAGAGCTCAACCAATGGGGATAGAGGTCTCAAATTTTGACTCAACTTTCCTCAGTAGATACTCAATTGATAAATTGAGTATTGGGTCTCATTGTGGTACTGGAATTTGATTCAGGAATTTATTTGTGAAGCCAAACATGGGAAAATTAATTTAAATTCAATGATATGTGAGAGCTCAACCAATGGGGATAGAGGTCTCAAATTTGGACTCAACTTTCCTCAGTAGATACTCAATTGATAAATTGAGTACTCGGTCTCATTGTGGTACTGGAATTTGATTCAGGAATTTATTTGTGAAGCCAAATATGGGAAAATTAATTTAAATTCAATGTCATGTGAGAGCTCAACCAATGGGGATAGAGGTCTCAAATTTTGACTCAACTTTCCTCAGTAGATACTCAATTGATGACTTGAGTACTCGGTCTCATTGTGGTACTGGAATTTGATCCAGGAATTTATTTGTGAAGCCAAACATGGGAAAATTTATTTAAATTCAATGACATGTGAGAGCTCAACCAATGGGGATAGAGGTCTCAAATTTTGACTCAACTTTCCTCAGTAGGTGATCAATTAATAAATCAAGTACTCCGTCCCATTGTGGTACTGGAATTTGATCCAGAAATTTATTTGTGGAGCCAAACATGGGAAAATAAATTTAAATTCAATGACATGTGAGAGCTCAACCAATGGGGATAGAGGTCTCAAATTTTGACTCAACTTTCCTCAGTAGATACTCAATTGATGACTTGAGTACTCGGTCTCATTGTGGTACTGGAATTTGATCCAGGAATTTATTTGTGAAGCCAAACATGGGAAAATTTATTTAAATTCAATGACATGTGAGAGCTCAACCAATGGGGATAGAGATCTCAAATTTTGACTCAACTTTCCTCAGTAGGTAATCAATTAATAAATTAAGTACTCCGTCCCATTGTGGTACTGGAATTTGATCCAGAAATTTATTTGTGGAGCCAAACATGGGAAAATAAATTTAAATTCAATGACATGTGAGAGCTCAACCAATGGGGATAGAGGTCTCAAATTCTCAGTCAACTTTTCTCAGTAGGTACTCAATTGATAAATTGAGTACTTGGTCTCATTGTGGTACTGGAATTTGATTCAGGAATTTATTTGTGAAGCCAAACATGGAAAAATTAAATTAAATTCAATGTCTCGTGAGAGCTCAACCGATGGAGATAGAGGTCTCAAATTTGGACTTTACATTCCTCAGTATTCACTCTTAGTATTTGGGGTACTGGAATTTGATTTAGAAATCTATTTGTCAAGCAAAACATGGAAAACTGATTTTTAATTTGAGACCATCTCAGAGCTAGACAGCATGAGATGAAGGTCTCAATTTTGGAATCAACCTCTTTCAATACAAACTCAATTGAGGCAACGAGTACTCAGTCTCATCAGAGTAATGGAGTTTAGTCCAGAAATAAATGAAAATACGGATTTTTGGTTTGAGACCATGTGAGAGCCAAACTAGGTACATAAAGTGGAGGTCTCACATTCCCAAATATATACTCAGTGTCGATAAATTTATATCTAAGCATATAAAAAATTTGTTGAACTATTTAAATGATTTTTATATAAAAAGAAACTCACCTTTAATCATGCAAAATATTCCACACATCAATTAAATACGATTGATTATAATTAACAGAGTAATTTTTGCATTTAATACATAAGCCTAGGTATGAAAGTTTACTGCGTATAAACATTTTGAATTTGTAATTGCCCGCAAACACTTATTATGTAATTTGCAAAATCATTAATTAGCTATAAAGTGGTGGATTTTTTTAATACTGTCAATTTATTGACATCTAAATCCATCAAAGGGTTGATGAGATAAAAATTATAATTGTCAAAAAAATTATTAATTTTCAAGACACCCTGTATTAAAATCCAAATGAATAACAACCACTCTGTATCTTTTTATCTAAAATATGATCATTTCCCGTCAATTTGGTTAAAAAATCAACCAAATCCATCAAAGGGTTGATGAGATAAAAATTATTGAAAATTGATTGATAAATTCCTTGTCAAAAAAATTATTAATTTTTAAGACACCCTGTATGAAAATCCAAATGAATAACAACCACTCTGTATCTTTTTATCTAAAATATGATCATTTCCCGTCAATTTGGTTAAAAAATCATCCAAATCCATCAAAGGGTTGATGAGATAAAAATTATTGAAAATTGATTGATAAATTCCTTGTCAAAAAAATTATTAACTTTCAAGACACCCTGTATTAAATTCCAAATGATTAGCAACCACTCTGTATATTTTTATCTAAAATATGATCATTTCCCGTCAATTTGGTGAAAAAATCATCCAAACCCATCAAAGGGTTGATGAGATAAAAATTATTGAAAATTGATTGATAAATTCCTTGTCAAAAAAATGATTAATTTTCAAGACACCCTGTATCAAAATCCAAATGATCAACAACGAGTCTGCATATTTTTCTTTAAAATATCATCATTTCCCGTCAATTTGGTTAAAAAATCATCCAAATCCATCAAAGGGTTGATGAGATAAAAATTATTAAAAATTGATTGATAAATTCCTTATCAAAAAAATTATTAATTTTCAAGACACCCTGTATAAAAAAACCAAATGATTAGCAACCACTCTGTATATTTTTCTTTAAAATATGGTCATTTTCCGTCAATTTGGTTAAAAAATCATCCAAATCCATCAAAGGGTTGATGAGATAAAAATTATTGAAAAGTGATTGATAGAATCTTTGTCAAGATAATTATTAATTTCCAAGACACCCTGTATCAAAATCCAAAAGAATAACAATCACTCTGTATATTTTTTATTAAATTATCACCATTTCCCGTCATTTTGGTTAAGAAATCATGCAAATCCATCAAATGGTTGATGAGTTAAAAATTATTGAAAATACTTTGTCAAAAAAATTATTGATTTTCAAAACACCCTGTATTAAAATTCAGAAGAATAACAAAACACTCTGTATAATTTCCATTAAAACTTTGAATTCCTGAATCCATCATTATTAACACATTTCCTTGAAATATACAACCATGGCAACACCGCGTGCCTTTTTCCATTGATCTCCAGCCGTGCGCCGCAAAAATTTGGCATACCTTGGGCTTGCGGTGTTGCCGTTGTGACGTACTATTTCCTTATATTTAACAAATACTTCATTTTCTTATAGATAAACTCATAGGAAAGGTGGTTTTGGGCTCCTACATGTTCACCCGAGGAAAATCCCTAACCCAATGGAACACCGCTCTATCCAGACCCATGGAGCACAACCAATGCTGGCACACATTATCCGAGTAGATTAATTATTAATTAGTAATTATATTATTATAACACGCACTTCAATGTTAGTATAGTAAAAATATACTATTATCTAGTCCCCTGTCATCATTTCCATGAATTCGTCAAAATCCACAGTTCCAGACCCATCAGTGTCGATTTCTGCAATAATCCCATCCAGCTCCCGTCCAGTCAACTTATCATCCAGAGCCCGTAGGATCTCCTTCAACGTCCCTGTGGTAATATACCCATTTCCCTCTTTATCGTACAATCTACAAAACCCTGGATCAGCACCACAATCACCACAACCATAATTTACCTGAAAGCCTCCTTCAGCTCCTGCTGCGTGCTCTCAGCATCGTCCTCTTCCAGGAAATGTATGGCAATCTCCACAAACTCATCAAACTTAACTTTGCCCGAATGGTCTGGATCGTTCTTCAAGATGAGGTTGTTTAGCTCACCCTCGTCAAACAACTGACCCATGGTGTTCAAAATGGTGGCAATTTTCACTGTTTGGATAAATCCAGACTTGTTGGTGTCGAACATCTGGAACGCTTTACGGATTATCGCCATTTTTTGCTCGTCATCTGAAGCCATGTTGCTACTTGTCCAGCAATGTGGATGTGGTTATACTTATAGTCGTGGAATAGCTGGTTTCATGTTCCAGACTAATTTTACTTTGATAATCAACTGGAATAAGACCGTGCTGGACTAGTTAATGAGGTTTTCTGGATGATTAGCGGGGTTAATTAGTGGAAAATGTCGTCTGGATGTGGTGACTGATGTTTGGGATGTTATCCAGAAGTTTGGTTTGATTACTCTGATGCAGAGAGTGCATGGAATTTGTAAGTGGTACGCTTTGGTTTCTTGTCACTACTTAATAATAATAACTTATGTGATGTAGATACAAGATCCTTTAAAAAATGACAAAATTATGCAAACATAACCTCACTAAGTCATTTTCTTTTGAATTTCTTGATCAAATCCTATTTAAACAAAATTATTTAGAATATAACGAAACAATGCAAACATAACCTCACCAAGTCAATTACTTTTTCATTTCTTGATCAAACCTTGAACTGAACCACATAATCTAATTTGAACAAAATCCTCTGGAAATTAACAAAATTGTGCTAATATAACCTTTCTAGGTAATTTGTTTTCAATTTTTTTGATAGAAACCAAAATATTTAGGACCTACATAATTGATTTGAACAAAATCCTTTGAGAAATAAGAAAACTATACAAGCATAACCTCACTAAGTCTATTTTTTTATTTTATTGCTTCATCAAATCTCAAATTGAACATTTATATCTAATCCTTTAGAAAATAACAAAACTATGCAAACATAACCTCGCCAAGTCATTTTCTTTTGAATTTCTTGATCAAATCCTATTTGAACAAAATTATTTAGAAAATAATGAAACAATGCAAACATAACCTCACCAAGTCAATCACTTTTTCATTTTTTGATCAAACCTTAAACTTAACCACAAAATCTAATTTGAACAAAATCCTTTGGAAATTAACAAAATTGTGCAAATATAACCTTACAGGGCTTTTTTTTTCAAATCGGTTGGTAAAATTCAAATATTTAGAACCTACATAAATAATTTGAACAAAATCCTCTGGAAAATAACAAAACTACGCAAGCATAACCTCACTAAGTCCATTTTTTTATTCAATTTCCTTATCAAATCTCAAATTGAACATTTATATCTAATCCTTTAGAAAATAACAAAATTATGCAAACATAACCTCACAAAGTGATAATTTTTAAAATTGTCTGGCTCAAATCCCAAATAGAACCTATACAGGGTGTAACAGAGTAAGTGTTACAACGTGAGACTGTAGATTCTTTATCAAAAAAGAAAAATATTTTTCCTTGGAAAAAAATTTCCGCGGACTTTCGATTTCGATATACAGGGTGTATTATAACTACGCCACTGGTTAATTTTTTCAATCGATTTTTTAATAGAATAATCCTAATCAGTGAGTTTTGACACTGTACCAAATCTGATAAAAATATTCCAAGTGGTTTAGAAGTAATTAAAGAAAAAACTTTTTTTTTTCATAAGTTTGTATATCGAAAACGAAAGCTCGCGGAAAATTTTCGTTGAGGAAAGATCTTTTTCTTTTTTGATAACGAATCTACAGTTTCACGTTGTAACACTTACTCTGTTACACCCTGTATATCTAATCTCAACAAAATTATTTGGAAAATAACAAAACAATGCAAACAATACTGTAATGAATTTTGTCTTTAAAAACACTTGTCCAGCTTTAACCAATTTATTTTCTGTCAACTATTTATGTACAGTCACTTATTTATGTTTTCTTTAACACTGCCCGTTTACGATCACTAAAACACACATGTTACTCCCATGGCTGAGATTCTCCATTTGTATACCTCAGCTCCTTCGCCGGAACTGTCTGAATAGTGTAGAATCATCGAGAACAAGAAATGGCGAGCCTCAAATAGAACTTACATCATCTAATTTAAACAAAATTCTTTGGGAATTAAAAAAGCAATGCAAACATAACCTCACCAAGTCAATCAGGTACTTTTAAATTTCTTAATCAAATACCTAATTTGGAAAAACTAACAAATTTGTGCAAATATAACCTTACTAGGTCAATTTTTTTGCCAAGTTTCTTGATAAAATCCAAAATATTCAGAACCTACGTGACTTATTTGAACAAAATCCTTTGGAAAATAACATTACCCCACTAAGTCCATTTTTTTAAATTTAATTTCTTTATCAAATCTCAAATTGAACATTTATATCTGATCCTTTGGAAAATAACAAAATTATGCAAACATAACCTCACAAAGTGATAGTTTTTTAAACATTTCTTGCTAAACCACAATTCTTTCTCCCATGGCGGAAAGTCTTCTTTCATATACCGCAGCCCCTTCGCCGAAACTGTCTGAATAGTGTAGAATTATCGAGAACAAGAAATGGCGAACTTCAAATAGAACTTACATTATCTAATTTAAACAAAATCCTTTGGAAAATAACAAAACAATGCAATTCTGTAATGAATTTCACCTATAAAAACACATGTCCAGCTTTAACCAATTTATTTTTTGTCAACTATTTATGTACAGTCACTTATTTATGTTTTCTTTAACACTGCCCGTTTACGATCACTAAAACACACATGTTACTCCCATGGCTGAGAGTCTCCATTTGTATACCCCAGCTCCTTCGCCGGAACTGTCTGAATAGTGTAGAATCATCGAGAACAAGAAATGGCGAGCCTCAAATAGAACTTACATCATCTAATTTAAACAAAATTCTTTGGGAATTAAAAAAGCAATGCAAACATAACCTCACCAAGTCAATCAGGTACTTTTAAATTTCTTAATCAAATACCTAATTTGGAAAAACTAACAAATTTGTGCAAATATAACCTCACTAGGTCAATTTTTTTGCCAAGTTTCTTGATAAAATCCAAAATATTCAGAACCTACGTGACTTATTTGAACAAAATCCTTTGGAAAATAACATTACCCCACTAAGTCCATTTTTTTTAATTTAATTTCTTTATCAAATCTCAAATTGAACATTTATATCTGATCCTTTGGAAAATAACAAAATTATGCAAACATAACCTCACAAAGTGATAATTTTTTAAACATTTCTTGCTAAACCACAATTCTTCCTCCCATGGCGGAAAGTCTTCTTTCATATACCGCAGCCCCTTCGCCGAAACTGTCTGAATAGTGTAGAATTATCGAGAACAAGAAATGGCGAACTTCAAATAGAACTTACATTATCTAATTTAAACAAAATCCTTTGGAAAATAACAAAACAATGCAATTCTGTAATGAATTTCACCTATAAAAACACTTGTCCAGCTTTAACCAATTTATTTTTTGTCAACTATTTATGTACAGTCACTTATTTATGTTTTCTTTAACACTGCCCGTTTACGATCACTAAAACACACATGTTACTCCCATGGCTGAGAGTCTCCATTTGTATACCCCAGCTCCTTCGCCGGAACTGTCTGAATAGTGTAGAATCATCGAGAACAAGAAATGGCGAGCCTCAAATAGAACTTACATCATCTAATTTAAACAAAATTCTTTGGGAATTAAAAAAGCAATGCAAACATAACCTCACCAAGTCAATCAGGTACTTTTAAATTTCTTAATCAAATACCTAATTTGGAAAAACTAACAAATTTGTGCAAATATAACCTCACTAGGTCAATTTTTTTGCCAAGTTTCTTGATAAAATCCAAAATATTCAGAACCTACGTGACTTATTTGAACAAAATCCTTTGGAAAATAACATTACCCCACTAAGTCCATTTTTTTTTAATTTAATTTCTTTATCAAATCTCAAATTGAACATTTATATCTGATCCTTTGGAAAATAACAAAATTATGCAAACATAACCTCACAAAGTGATAATTTTTTAAACATTTCTTGCTAAACCACAATTCTTCCTCCCATGGCGAAAAGTCTTCTTTCATATACCGCAGCCCCTTCGCCGAAACTGTCTGAATAGTGTAGAATTATCGAGAACAAGAAATGGCGAACTTCAAATAGAACTTACATTATCTAATTTAAACAAAATCCTTTGGAAAATAACAAAACAATGCAATTCTGTAATGAATTTCACCTATAAAAACACATGTCCAGCTTTAACCAATTTATTTTTTGTCAACTATTTATGTACAGTCACTTATTTATGTTTTCTTTAACACTGCCCGTTTACGATCACTAAAACACACATGTTACTCCCATGGCTGAGAGTCTCCATTTGTATACCTCAGCTCCTTCGCCGGAACTGTCTGAATAGTGTAGAATCATCGAGAACAAGAAATGGCGAGCCTCAAATAGAACTTACATCATCTAATTTAAACAAAATTCTTTGGGAATTAAAAAAGCAATGCAAACATAACCTCACCAAGTCAATCAGGTACTTTTAAATTTCTTAATCAAATACCTAATTTGGAAAAACTAACAAATTTGTGCAAATATAACCTCACTAGGTCAATTTTTTTGCCAAGTTTCTTGATAAAATCCAAAATATTCAGAACCTACGTGACTTATTTGAACAAAATCCTTTGGAAAATAACATTACCCCACTAAGTCCATTTTTTTTAATTTAATTTCTTTATCAAATCTCAAATTGAACATTTATATCTGATCCTTTGGAAAATAACAAAATTATGCAAACATAACCTCACAAAGTGATAATTTTTTAAACATTTCTTGCTAAACCACAATTCTTCCTCCCATGGCGGAAAGTCTTCTTTCATATACCGCAGCCCCTTCGCCGAAACTGTCTGAATAGTGTAGAATTATCGAGAACAAGAAATGGCGAGCCTCAAATAGAACTTACATTATCTAATTTAAACAAAATCCTTGGGAAAATAACAAAACAATGCAATTCTGTAATGAATTTCACCTATAAAAACACTTGTCCAGCTTTAACCAATTTATTTTTTGTCAACTATTTATGTACAGTCACTTATTTATGTTTTCTTTAACACTGCCCGTTTACGATCACTAAAACACACATGTTACTTCCATGGCTGAGAGTCTCCATTTGTATACCTCAGCTCCTTCGCCGGAACTGTCTGAATACTGTAGAATTATCGAGAACAAGAAATGGCGAGCCTCAAATAGAACTTACATTTTCTAATTTAAACAAAATCCTTGGGAAAATAACAAAACAATGCAATTCTGTAATGAATTTCACCTATAAAAACACTTGTCCAGCTTTAACCAATTTATTTTCTGTCAACTATTTATGTACAGTCACTTATTTATGTTTTCTTTAACACTGCCCGTTTACGATCACTAAAACACACATGTTACTCCCATGGCTGAGAGTCTCCATTTGTATACCTCAGCTCCTTCGCCGGAACTGTCTGAATAGTGTAGAATCATCGAGAACAAGAAATGGCGAGCCTCAAATAGAACTTACATTATCTAATTTGAACAAAATCCTTGGGAAAATAACAAAACAATGCAATACTGTAATGAATTTCGCCTATAAAAATACTTGTCCAGCTTTAACCAATTCATTTTGTGTCAACTATTTATGTACAGTCACTTATCTATGTTTTCTTTAACACTGCCCGTGCACGATCACTAACAACACAACAACATGGCAAAGAGTCTTCTTTTATATACCTCAGCCCCTTCGCCAAAACTGTCTGAATAGTGTAGAATTATCGAGAACAAGAAATGGCGAACTTCAAATAGAACTTACATTATCTAATTTAAACAAAATTCTTTGGAAAATAACAAAACAATGCAAACAACACTGTAATGAATTTCGTCTATAAAAACACTTATCCAGCTTTAACCAATTTATTTGTGTCAACTATTTATGTACAGTCACTTATTTATGTTTTCTTTAACACTGCCCGTTTACGATCACTAACGACACAACAACATGGCGGAGGGTCTTCTTTTATATACTTCAGCTCCTTTGCCGAAACTGTCAGAATAGTGTAGAATTATCGAGAAAATAGAATGGCGAAGCTTCTAGTACAACAGAGAAGACACTCGAAAATTCGATGACCACCCACAGTGGACCGTCTTTATGCCAAGAGGGACAAGATCTGATATGTTTGAGCAAACCTACATACAGGGTGTTAGTCTGGTAAATAAGTGCGACAAAGTTGAGGAGGTAACCCACTCTCCTCTATAAATCGTCGAATTAGGTATTTATTGAAAAAACTGAAGAGGACAATTTTACGTAAAACATGTCTTTTATTAGTCTTTTAACAAAAATGTTGTATTTACAATATTATAGAAACATCCTGGATGGTAAGTTTAGTCTCCAGTCATCATTTCCATGAATTCTGCAACAGATTTTTTACAAGGACATCCTGGAAATATCCAGACTTACCATCAAAGTCGACAGTACCAGACCCATCAGTATCAATTTCCGCAATAATACCATTCAAGTCACTACTGGTCAAATTGTCATCCAACGCGGCCAAAATTTCCTTCAAAGTTCCTGTGGTAATGTATCCATTTCCCTCCCGATCGTACAATCTGGAAAACCCTCCATGAGCACCACAAGCATCAAAACCACAATTCACCTGAAAGCCTCTTTCAGTTCTTGTTGCATGTTAGCATCGTCGTCCTCTTCCAGGAAATGAGAGGCAATTTCGGCAAATCCGTCAAAGTTCACCTTTCCAGAATGGTCTGGGTCGTGGTTCCGGATGAGGTTGTTCAGTTCACCCTCGTCAAACAACTGACCCATGGTGTTCAAAATGGTGGCGATTTTGGTGGTTTCGATGAATCCAGACTTGGTGGTGTCGAACATCTGGAAGGCTTTGCGGATGACCGCCATTTTCTGGTCATCGTCGGACGACTGGAAAAGGAACCTTGATAAGTCTGGATAGTTCATTATAATTATGAGGTGTACAGGTCGAACGGTGCGTTTTGTGGGAAAATGTTTTTTGATATCTTAACATAAATCACCCTGTATATTATTTACAAACAGGTTTTTGTCAAATTTCAATTATACAGAGTGACTGAGGAAGGTTGTGTTTTTTGAAAAATGAAAATCGGTTCACGGATAAAGGCATGACGATTTTTCAAAAAAATTATCAATTATTTTGTCTTGGCAACATAAATCACCCTGTATACAATTTCCAACACGTTTTCGTCAAAGTTCAATTATACAGGATGTTTAAGGAAGATTTTGTCTACAACTTATTTTTTGAAAATTGAAAATCGGTCCACGAGTAAAAGCGTGACGATGTTTCAAAAAAATTATCAATTATTTTGACAACGCAATATAAATCATCCAGTATATTATTTCCAACGCCTTCTCATCAAAGTTCAATTACACAGGGTGATTAAAGAAGGTTTTGTCTACAATTCAATGTTTGAAAATTGAAAATCGGTCCACGAATAAAAGCGTGACGATTTTTCAAAAAAAATTATCAATTATTTTGACATCGCAATATAAATTACCCTGTATTTTATTTACAACGCCTTTTTGTCAAAGTTCAATTACACAGGGTGATTAAGGAGGGTTATGTCTACAATTAATTTTTTGAAAATTGAAAATCGGTCCACGAGTAAAAGCGTGACGATTTTTCAATAAAAATTATCAATTATTTTGACATCGCAATATAAATCACCCTGTATATTATTTCCAACGCCTTTTCATCAAAGTTCAATGACACAGGGTGATTAAGGAAGGGTTTGTCTACAATTTATTTTTTGAAAATTGAAAATCGGTCCACGAGTAAAAGCGTAGCGATGTTTCAAAAAAATTATCAATTATTTTGACAACGCAATATAAATCATCCAGTATATTATTTCCAACGCCTTTTCATCAAAGTTCAATGACACAGGGTGATTAAGGAAGGTTTTGTCTACAATTTATTTTTTGAAAATTGAAAATCGGTCCACGAGTAAAAGCGTAGCGATGTTTCAAAAAAATTATCAATTATTTTGACAACGCAATATAAATCATCCAGTATATTATTTCCAACGCCTTCTCATCAAAGTTCAATTACACAGGGTGATTAAAGAAGGTTTTGTCTACAATTCAATGTTTGAAAATTGAAAATCGGTCCACGAATAAAAGCGTGACGATTTTTCAAAAAAAATTATCAATTATTTTGACATCGCAATATAAATTACCCTGTATTTTATTTACAACGCCTTTTTGTCAAAGTTCAATTACACAGGGTGATTAAGGAGGGTTATGTCTACAATTAATTTTTTGAAAATTGAAAATCGGTCCACGAGTAAAAGCGTGACGATTTTTCAATAAAAATTATCAATTATTTTGACATCGCAATATAAATCACCCTGTATATTATTTCCAACGCCTTTTCATCAAAGTTCAATGACACAGGGTGATTAAGGAAGGGTTTGTCTACAATTTATTTTTTGAAAATTGAAAATCGGTCCACGAGTAAAAGCGTAGCGATGTTTCAAAAAAATTATCAATTATTTTGACAACGCAATATAAATCACCCAGTATATTATTTCCAACGCTTTTTCGTTAAAGTTCAATTATACAGGGTGATTAAAGAAGGTTTTGTCTACAATTCAATGTTTGAAAATTGAAAATCGGTCCACGAATAAAAGCGTGACGATTTTTCAAAAAAAATTATCAATTATTTTGACATCGCAATATAAATTACCCTGTATTTTATTTACAACGCCTTTTTGTCAAAGTTCAATTACACAGGGTGATTAAGGAGGGTTATGTCTACAATTAATTTTTTGAAAATTGAAAATCGGTCCACGAGTAAAAGCGTGACGATTTTTCAATAAAAATTATCAATTATTTTGACATCGCAATATAAATCACCCTGTATATTATTTCCAACGCCTTTTCATCAAAGTTCAATGACACAGGGTGATTAAGGAAGGGTTTGTCTACAATTTATTTTTTGAAAATTGAAAATCGGTCCACGAGTAAAAGCGTAGCGATGTTTCAAAAAAATTATCAATTATTTTGACAACGCAATATAAATCATCCAGTTTATTATTTCCAACGCCTTTTCATCAAAGTTCAATGACACAGGGTGATTAAGGAAGGTTTTGTCTACAATTTATTTTTTGAAAATTGAAAATCGGTCCACGAGTAAAAGCGTAGCGATGTTTCAAAAAAATTATCAATTATTTTGACAACGCAATATAAATCATCCAGTATATTATTTCCAACGCCTTCTCATCAAAGTTCAATTACACAGGGTGATTAAAGAAGGTTTTGTCTACAATTCAATGTTTGAAAATTGAAAATCGGTCCACGAATAAAAGCGTGACGATTTTTAAAAAAAAATTATCAATTATTTTGACATCGCAATATAAATTACCCTGTATTTTATTTACAACGCCTTTTTGTCAAAGTTCAATTACACAGGGTGATTAAGGAGGGTTATGTCTACAATTAATTTTTTGAAAATTGAAAATCGGTCCACGAGTAAAAGCGTGACGATTTTTCAATAAAAATTATCAATTATTTTGACATCGCAATATAAATCACCCTGTATATTATTTCCAACGCCTTTTCATCAAAGTTCAATGACACAGGGTGATTAAGGAAGGGTTTGTCTACAATTTATTTTTTGAAAATTGAAAATCGGTCCACGAGTAAAAGCGTAGCGATGTTTCAAAAAAATTATCAATTATTTTGACAACGCAATATAAATCACCCAGTATATTATTTCCAACGCTTTTTCGTCAAAGTTCAATTATACAGGGTGATTAAGGAAGGTTTTGTCTACAATTAATTTTTTGAAAATTGAAAATCGGTTCACGAATAAAAGCGTGACGATTTTTCAAAAAAAAATATCAATTATTTTGACATCGCAATATAAATCACCCTGTATATTATTTCCAACGCTTCTTCGTCAAAGTTCAATTATACAGGGTGATTAAGGAAGGTTTTGTCTACAATTCATTTTTTGAAAATTGAAAATCGGTCCACGAGTAAAAGCGTGACGATTTTTCTAAAAAATCATCAACTATTTTGACAACGCAATATAAATCACCCAGTATATTATTTCCAACGCATTTTCGTCAAAGTTCAATTATACAGGGTGATTAAGGAAGGTTTTGTCTACAATTCATTTTTTTAAAATTGAAAATCGGTCATCGAATAAAAGCGTGACGATTTTTCAAAAAAATATATCAACTATTTTGACATCGCAATATAAATCACCCTGTATTTTATTTACACCACCTTTTTGTCAAAGTTCAATTACACAGGGTGATTAAGGAAGGTTTTGTCTACAATTAATTTTTCGAAAATTGAAAATCGGTCCACGAGTAAAAGCGTGACGAAGTTTCAAAAAAATTATCAATTATTTTGACAACGCAATATAAATCATCCAGTATATTATTTCCAACGTTTCTTCGTCAAAGTTCAATTATACAGGGTGATTAAGGAAGGTTTTGTCTACAATTCATTTTTTGAAAATTGAAAATCGGTCCACGAATAAAAGCGTGCATGACGATAATAAAAACTATCAATTATTTTGACATCGCAATATAAATCACCCTGTATATTATTTCCAACGCCTTTTCATCAAAGTTCAAATAAACAAGGTGATTAAGGAAGGTTTTGTCTACAATCAATTATTTGAAAATTGAAAATCGGTCCACGAGTAAAAGCGTGACGATTTTTCTAAAAAATCATCAACTATTTTGACAACGCAATATAAATCACCCAGTATATTATTTCCAACGTTTTTTCGTCAAAGTTGAATTATACAGGGTGATTGAAGAAGGTTTTGTCAAAAATTCATTTTTTGAAAATTGAAAATCGGTCCACGAATAAAGGCGTGACGATTTTTCAATAAAAATTATCAATTATTTTGACATCGCAACATGAATCACGCTGTATATAATTTCCAACGCATTTTCGAGAAAGTTCAATTATACGGGGTGATTGAGGAGGGTTTTGTCTACAATTCATTTTTTGAAAATTGAAAATCGGTCCACGAGTAAAAGCGTGACGATTTTTCAAAAAAAATTATCAATTATTTTGACAACGCAATTTATTTTTTGAAAATTGAAAATCGGTCCACGAGTAAAAGCGTAGCGATGTTTCAAAAAAATTATCAATTATTTTGACATCGCAACATAAATCACAGTGTATATCATTTTCAACACGTTTTCGTCAAAGTTCAATTATACAGGGTGATTGAAAAAGGTTTTGTCTACAATTTGCTTTTTGAAAATTTTGAAAATCGGTCCACTAGTAAAAGTGTGACGATTTTTCAAAAAAAATATCAATTATTTTGACAACGCAATTTAAATCACCCTGTATATAATTTCCAACACGTTTTTGTCATAGTTCAATTATACAGGATAATCAAGGAAGGTTTTGTCTACAATTTATTTTTTGAAAATTGAAAATCGGTCCACGAGTAAAAGCGTGACGATTTATCAAAAAAAATTATCAATTATTTTGACAACGCAATTTAAATCACCCTGTATATAATTTCCAACACGTTTTTGTCATAGTTCAATTATACAGGATAATCAAGGAAGGTTTTGTCTACAATTTATTTTTTGAAAATTGAAAATCGGTCCACGAGTAAAAGCGTAGCGATGTTTCAAAAAAATTATCAATTATTTTGACATCGCAACATAAATCACAGTGTATATCATTTTCAACACGTTTTCGTCAAAGTTCAATTATACAGGGTGATTGAAAAAGGTTTTGTCTACAATTTGCTTTTTGAAAATTTTGAAAATCGGTCCACTAGTAAAAGTGTGACGATTTTTCAAAAAAATTATCAATTATTTTGACAACGCAATATAAATCATCCAGTATATTATTTCCAACGCTTCTTCGTCAAAGTTCAATTATACAGGGTGATTAAGAAAGGTTTTGTCTACAATTCATTTTTTGAAAATTGAAAATCGGTCCACGAATAAAAGCGTGCATGACGATAATAAAAACTATCAATTATTTTGACATCGCAATATAAATCACCCTGTATATTATTTCCAACGCCTTTTCATCAAAGTTCAAATAAACAAGGTGATTAAGGAAGGTTTTGTCTACAATCAATTATTTGAAAATTGAAAATCGGTCCACGAGTAAAAGCGTGACGATTTTTCTAAAAAATCATCAACTATTTTGACAACGCAATATAAATCACCCAGTATATTATTTCCAACGCTTTTTCGTCAAAGTTGAATTATACAGGGTGATTGAAGAAGGTTTTGTCAAAAATTCATTTTTTGAAAATTGAAAATCGGTCCACGAATAAAGGCGTGACGATTTTTCAATAAAAATTATCAATTATTTTGACATCGCAATATAAATCACCCTGTATTTTATTTACAACGCCTTTTTGTCAAAGTTCAATTACACAGGGTGATTAAGGAAGGTTTAGTCTACAATTTATTTTTTGAAAATTGAAAATCGGTCCACGAGTAAAAGCGTAGCGATGTTTCAAAAAAATTATCAATTATTCTGACAACGCAATATAAATCATCCAGTATATTATTTCCAACGCTTCTTCGTCAAAGTTCAATAATACAGGGTGATTAAGGAAGGTTTTATCTACAATTAATTTTTTGAAAATTGAAAATCGGTACACGAGTAAAAGCGTGACGATTTTTCTAAAAAATCATCAACTATTTTGACAACGCAATATAAATCACCCAGTATATTATTTCCAACGCTTTTTCGTCAAAGTTCAATTATACAGGGTGATTTAAGAAGGTTTTGTCTACAATTCAATTTTTGAAAATTGAAAATCGGTCCACGAATAAAAGCGTGACGATTTTTCAAAAAAAATTATCCATTATTTTGACATCGCAATATAAATCACCCTGTATATCATTTACAACGCCTTTTTGTCAAAGTTCAATTGTTCAAAGTTCAAAGACAGGGTGATCGGGGAAGGTTTTGTCTACAATTTGCTTTTTGAAAATTAAAAATCGGTCCACTAGTAAAAGCGTGACGATTTTTCAAAAAAAATATCAATTATTTTGACAACGCAATTCAAATCACCCTGTATATAATTTCCAACACGTTTTCGTCATAGTTCAATTATACAGGGTAATCAAGGAAGGTTTTGCCCACAATTTGTTTTTTTTTAAATTAAAAATCGGCCCTTGAATAAAAACGGGATGATTTTTCAAAAAAATTATCACATATTATGAACGGCACTTGAAGCTGCATCATAAATCATCCTGTATATAATTTTCAAAGCATTTGCATTAAAAAAGTTTATACATAAATTTTTTTAAAACCTTCTGGTTTTGGATTTTTTTTTCAAAAATATAAGGTCATGTACAAAATTTTGGTGGGTTAACGTTTAATGACTTTGTATTACGAAAGCCATTGGTTTTATGGAAAAATGCTTCATATAAAAAAAAATGCAAATTTTTCTATGTAAAAAAATGCTAAATTTAATTTTTTAACAACAAATAACTTCAAATACATCCTTGTGAATCTTAGTTTTATGATTGATCAATTTTTGACACCCTGTATATGGAAAACAGTACGTTCTATGGAAAAATATTTCAAGTAAAAGTTATAGGTTATTTATTGGGCTGCAAAAAAGTATGTTATGAATTTTCAGTCAACGTCCGGGTTTTTGAGTTATCCTGGAAAATATAGGCTGAGGTCCTGAGATTCCCCATTTCTACAAAAATTTATATTTAACCGCTTGTACAAATGAACTTGTAGTTTTTATGAAAAAATACTCAAAATAAAAGTTGTAGAAAATATAATTTGCTTTAAAAAAGTTAAATACATTTTTTCAATAAGCCGTTTGGTTTTTGAGTTATAAAGGAAAAAATACAAAATGGTCAATTTTTATGATATGGCTATTTTTGACATCCTGTATAAAAGCACCTGTCCATTTTATGGAAAAATACTTCGAATAAAAGTTATATCATATTTCCTCAGCTTCAAAAAAGTTAGATAATATTTTTTGATTAACTTTTTGGTTTTTGAGTTACACGGGAAAATATAGAATAAGGTCCATTTTATGATATTTCCTATTTTTCGAAAATTGCTTCAACGAAAGTATACGGAAAAAAGTTCAAATAAAAGTTGTAGAAAATGGATTTAGCTTTAAAAAAGCTCCAGACGTTTTTTTGATAGGTCGTTTGGTTTTTGAGTTATAGACCAAAAAATAATATATTTTTATTGACTCGTTATTGCTATTATTATATTTGGGACTTTTTGAAAAAATACTTCAAATAAAAGGAGTATCATATTTCTTAAGCTTGAAAAAAGTTGAATTTTCGAATTATTCTCAAATAATTGTCAGTTTTATTTGATTGTAATTTTATACAGGGTGTATGTCACATCCTGTGCATGATATAAAAACACTTTTTAAGTAAAACTAATAGAAAAACAGTTTCTCTTCAATTAATGATCAGTACAATTTTCCGATAAACTTCACCGTTTTCGAGCAATAAGCAAAAAACTACACTAAAGCACTGGACACCAAAAAAGGTGTCCCAAATCCACTAGATATTTTTTTTTTTAGAAAAAAACTACTAATCACTGTCACAGTCGCAGCCAACTTTTTCCACATACCATGATTGTTGTTTTTTTCGAATGTCAGTTACGCGTTTTAAACCGGACACTAGCTGTCCGATTGTCCAAGTTGGACGTTTATACGTTGTCCCCCCACTCGGTTTAAAGAAAAATTGAAATATTTTCAGTTTTAACCGACTATACAAATTACCGATACCACTGATAATACCCGAGTGATTTTTCGTTATTTTTGGATTTTGGCGACAGCCAACGTGTGAAATGATGGATGAGGGGAAATATTTTTGAGTTTTGTTATTTAGGTGTATGTAAGATTTAGCTGGACGGTTTTTTGAAATATAAAAAAAATTATTGGCACAGATATTTGAATGAAGGGTTGACAACTTTTGAGACATCACTTCACGTTTTCCATATTATCTCGGAAAATATTGACTTTGGCAAAAACTTTGTAATAAGTAAAGTTATAGTACATGAAATTATCTATAAAAAATGTCCATGAAGTTTTCCTGTATCATTAACAGTTTTCAAAATATACTCACATGAATCAATTGGCAACACCCGACGCGACAGCTTGTTTATTTTCAAATTTATTCCCACCGCACTCCGTCAAAATGCATTTTGGCACCACTTAATCGAAAAATCAATTTATTGGATGGCTTTCCGCACTTTGAGCGGCTTCTTTAATAAATTCCCGCGAATAAATCATAATTTATTGACCATGAAAATGTGGAAATCTCTACTCACATAAACACCGTCTCTGGCAGGTTTATCCAACACAAAATCCAACCAGCTGGCTTGTTCGTCCATTTTGGAACCCAACGATCAACTAAATCATTCCAGGTTGGAGCTGTTTTATACATTTTTCCAGATTATTTTTGAAATTTAATTTTATGGTATTGGTTTTGGTTATAATGGGGCTGGTTTGGTTTGCTTTAATAGATTCGTGCTTGGCACGGCTTCTCCATAAAATTCCATCAAAATTGTTGCATTTATTTCGGTGGCATTTTAATAATTGAATCGATTTGTTTCAACAAACAAAAGCTGCGATTTGGAAGGTCATTTTTGTAACTGTTTATAATTGGATTTTCAAAAATAGTTGATTTTGAAGTTTTTGAGGGAAACTTTTGAACACTTTGTATACATTATTTATGGAGTTGAGTCACTGTCATTCTTTATTCTACAATTTAAGTGTTTATTGACTCGATTTACTCTATTTTTAAAAAAGATACAGGGTTTTTATTTAAACACTGTTTTTGTTTGGGGGATTTTTTTTAAATAATTACGAGACACTCTGTACAATTTATTGAAGGAGTTGGGTCATTTCTATTGTAATGGTGTCACAGTCCATTCTTTTCTCTACAATTTGAGTGTTTATTGACTCGATTTACTCCATTTTCAAAAAAGATACAGGGTTTTTATTTAAACACTGTTTTTGTTTGGGGGATTTTTTTTAAATAATTACGAGACACTCTGTACAATTTATTGAAGGAGTTGGGTCATTTCTATTGTAATGGTGTCACAGTCCATTCTTTTCTCTACAATTTGAGTGTTTATTGACTCAATTTACTCCATTTTTAAAAAAGATACAGGGTTTTCAGTTAAACACTGTTTTTGTTTGGGGGATTTTTTTTAAATAATTTTGAGACACTCTGTACAATTTGTTGAAGGAGTTGGGTCATTTCTATTGTAATGGTGTCACAGTCCATTCTTTTCTCTACAATTTGAGTGTTTATTGACTCGATTTACTCCATTTTTCAAAGAGATACAGGGTTTTCAGTTAAACACTGTTTTTGTTTGGGGGTTTTTTTTATAAATAATTTTGAGACACTCTGTACAGTTTATTGATGGAGTTGGGTCATTTCCATCAAAATGGTGTCACAGTCCATTCTTTCCTCTACAATTTGAGTGTTCATTGACTCAATTCACTCCATTTTTAAAAAAGATACAGGGTTTTTAGTTAAACACTGTTTTTGTTTGGGGGATTTTTTCAAATAATTTTGAGACACTCTGTACAATTTATTGAAGGAGTTGGGTCATTTCTATTGTAATGGTGTCACAGTCCATTCTTTTCTCTACAATTTGAGAGTTTATTGACTCGATTTACTCCATTTTTAAAAAAGATACAGGGTTTTTAGTTAAACACTGTTTTTGTTTGGGGGATTTTTTTTTAATAATTTTGAGACACTCTGTACAGTTTATTGATGGCGTTGGGTCATTTCTATTAAAATTGTGTCACAGTCCATTCTTTTCTCTACAATTTGAGTGTTTATTGACTCGATTTACTCCATTTTTAAAAAAGATACAGGGTTTTTAGTTAAACACTGTTTTTGTTTGGGGGATTTTTTTTAAATAATTTTGAGATACTCTGTACAGTTTATTGATGGAGTTGGGTCATTTCCATCAAAATGGTGTCACAGTCCATTCTTTCCTCTACAATTTGAGTGTTCATTGACTCAATTTACTCCATTTTTAAAAAAGATACAGGGTTTTTAGTTAAACACTGTTTTTGTTTGGGGGATTTTTTTTAAATAATTTTGAGACACTCTGTACAATTTATTGAAGGAGTTGGGTCATTTCTATTGTAATGGTGTCACAGTCCATTCTTTTCTCTACAATTTGAGTGTTTATTGACTCGATTTACTCCATTTTCAAAAAAGATACAGGGTTTTTATTTAAACACTGTTTTTTTTTGGGGGATTTTTTTTAAATAATTTTGAGACACTCTGTACAATTTGTTGAAGGAGTTGGGTCATTTCTATTGTAATGGTGTCACAGTCCATTCTTTTCTCTACAATTTGAGTGTTTATTGACTCGATTTACTCCATTTTTCAAAGAGATACAGGGTTTTCAGTTAAACACTGTTTTTGTTTGGGGGATTTTTTTTTAAATAATTTTGAGACACTCTGTACAGTTTATTGATGGAGTTGGGTCATTTCCATCAAAATGGTGTCACAGTCCATTCTTTCCTCTACAATTTGAGTGTTCATTGACTCAATTCACTCCATTTTTAAAAAAGATACAGGGTTTTTAGTTAAACACTGTTTTTGTTTGGGGCATTTTTTCAAATAATTTTGAGACACTCTGTACAATTTATTGAAGGAGTTGGGTCATTTCTATTGTAATGGTGTCACAGTCCATTCTTTTCTCTACAATTTGAGTGTTTATTGACTCGATTTACTCCATTTTTAAAAAAGATACAGGGTTTTTAGTTAAACACTGTTTTTGTTTGGGGGATTTTTTTTTAATAATTTTGAGACACTCTGTACAGTTTATTGATGGAGTTGGGTCATTTCCATCAAAATGGTGTCACAGTCCATTCTTTCCTCTACAATTTGAGTGTTCATTGACTCAATTCACTCCATTTTTAAAAAAGATACAGGGTTTTTAGTTAAACACTGTTTTTGTTTGGGGGATTTTTTCAAATAATTTTGAGACACTCTGTACAATTTATTGAAGGAGTTGGGTCATTTCTATTGTAATGGTGTCACAGTCCATTCTTTTCTCTACAATTTGAGTGTTTATTGACTCAATTTACTCCATTTTTAAAAAAGATACAGGGTTTTTAGTTAAACACTGTTTTTGTTTGGGGGATTTTTTTTAAATAATTTTGAGACACTCTGTACAGTTTATTGATGGAGTTGGGTCATTTCTATCAAAATTGTGTCACAGTCCATTCTTTTCTCTACAATTTGAGTGTTTATTGACTCAATTTACTCCATTTTTAAAAAAGATACAGGGTTTTTATTTAAACACTGTATTTGTTTGGGGGATTTTTTTTAATAATCTTGAGACACTCTGTACAGTTCATTGATGGAGTTGGGTCATTTCTATTAAAATTGTGTCACAGTCCATTCTTTTCTCTACAATTTGAGTGTTTATTGACTCAATTTACTCCATTTTTAAAAAAGATACAGGGTTTTTATTTAAACAATGTTTTTCTTTGGGGGATTTTTTTAAATAATTTTGAGACACTCTGTACAATTTATTGAAGGAGTTGGGTCATTTCTAATAAAATGGTGTCACAGTCCATTCTCTTCTCTACAATTTGAGTGTTTATTGACTCGATTTACTCCATTTTCAAAAAAGATACAGGGTTTCTATTTAAACACTGTTTTTGTTTGGGGGATTTTTTTTTAATAATTTTGAGACACTCTGTACAATTTGTTGAAGGAGTTGGGTCATTTCTATTGTAATGGTGTCACAGTCCATTCTTTTCTCTACAATTTGAGTGTTTATTGACTCGATTTACTCCATTTTTAAAAAAGATACAGGGTTTTTAGTTAAACACTGTTTTTGTTTGGGGGATTTTTTTTTAATAATTTTGAGACACTCTGTACAGTTTATTGATGGCGTTGGGTCATTTCTATTAAAATTGTGTCACAGTCCATTCTTTCCTCTACAATTTGAGTGTTCATTGACTCAATTTACTCCATTTTTAAAAAAGATACAGGGTTTTTATTTAAACACTGTTTTTGTTTGGGGGATTTTTTTTTAAATAATTTTGAGACACTCTGTACAATTTGTTGAAAGAGTTGGGTCATTTCTATTGTAATGGTGTCACAGTCCATTCTTTTCTCTACAATTTGAGTGTTTATTGACTCGATTTACTTCATTTTTAAAAAAGATACAGGGTTTTTAGTTAAACACTGTTTTTGTTTGGGGGATTTTTTTTAAATAATTTTGAGACACTCTATACAATTTATTGAAGGAGTTGGGTCATTTCTATCAAAATGGTGTCACAGTCCATTCTTTTCTCTACAATTTGAGTGTTTATTGACTCGATTTACTCCATTTTTCAAAGAGATACAGGGTTTTTAGTTAAACACTGTTTTTGTTTGGGGGATTTTTTTTTAAATAATTTTGAGACACTCTGTACAGTTTATTGATGGAGTTGGGTCATTTCCATCAAAATGGTGTCACAGTCCATTCTTTCCTCTACAATTTGAGTGTTTATGGACTCAATTTACTCCATTTTCAAAAAAGATACAGGGTTTTTAGTTAAACACTGTTTTTGTTTGGGGGATTTTTTTTTAATAATTTTGAGACACTCTGTACAGTTTATTGATGGCGTTGGGTCATTTCTATTAAAATTGTGTCACAGTCCATTCTTTTCTCTACAATTTGAGCGTTTATTTACTCAATTTACTCCATTTTTAAAAAAGATACAGGGTATTCAGTTGAACACTGTTTTTATTCAGAGGATTTTTTTAAAAATAATTTTGAGACACTCTGTACAATTTATTGAAGGAGTTGGGTCATTTCTATTGTAATGGTGTCACAGTCCATTCTTTTCTCTACAATTTGAGTGTTTATTGACTCAATTTACTCCATTTTTAAAAAAGATACAGGGTTTTTTTTTGTTTGGGGGATTTTTTTTAAATAATTTTGAGACACTCTGTACAATTTATTGAAGGAGTTGGGTCATTTCTATTGTAATGGTGTCACAGTCCATTCTTTTCTCTACAATTTGAGTGTTTATTGACTCGATTTACTCCATTTTTAAAAAAGATACAGGGTTTTTAGTTAAACACTGTTTTTGTTTGGGGGATTTTTTTTAAATAATTTTGAGACACTCTGTACAATTTATTGAAGGAGTTGGGTCATTTCTATTGTAATGGTGTCACAGTCCATTCTTTTCTCTACAATTTGAGTGTTTATTGACTCGATTTACTCCATTTTTAAAAAAGATACAGGGTTTTTAGTTAAACACTGTTTTTGTTTGAGGGTTTTTTTTTAAAATAACTTCGAGACACTCTGTACAGTTTATTGATGGAGTTGAGTCATTTCTATTAAAATGGTGTCACAGTCCATTCTTTCTTTACAATTTGAGCGTTTATTGACTCAATTTACTCCTTTTTTAAAAAAGATACAGGGTTTTCAGTTGAACCCTGTTTTTATTCAGAGGATTTTTTTAAAAATAATTTTGAGACACTCTGTACAGTTTATTAATGGAGTTGGGTCATTTCTATCAAAATTGTGTCACAGTCCATTCTTTTCTCTACAATTTGAGTGTTTATTGACTCAATTTACTCCATTTTTAAAAAAGATACAGGGTTTTCAGTTGAACACTGTTTTTATTCAGAGGATTTTTTTTTAAATAATTTCGAGACACTCTGTACAGTTTATTGATGGAGTTGGGTCATTTCTAATAAAATTGTGTCACAGTCCATTCTTTTCTCTACAATTTGAGCGTTTATTTACTCAATTTACTCCATTTTTAAAAAAGATACAGGGTTTTCAGTTGAACACTGTTTTTATTCAGAGGATTTTTTTAAAAATAATTTTGAGACACTCTGTACAATTTATTGAAGGAGTTGGGTCATTTCTATTGTAATGGTGTCACAGTCCATTCTTTTCTCTACAATTTGAGTGTTTATTGACTCGATTTACTCCATTTTTAAAAAAAGATACAGGGTTTTTAGTTAAACACTGTTTTTGTTTGAGGGTTTTTTTTTTAAATAACTTCGAGACACTCTGTACAGTTTATTGATGGAGTTGGGTCATTTCTATTAAATTGGTGTCACAGTCCATTCTTTTCTTTACAATTTGAGTGTTTATTGACTCAATTTACTCCATTTTTAAAAAAGATACAGGGTTTTTAGTTGAACACTGTTTTTGTTTGAGGGATTTTTTGAAAATAATTTTAAGACACTCTGTACAGTTTATTAATGGAGTTGGGTCATTTCTATCAAAATTGTGTCACAGTCCATTCTTTTCTCTACAATTTGAGTGTTTATTGACTCAATTTACTCCATTTTTAAAAAAGATACAGGGTTTTCAGTTGAACACTGTTTTTATTCAGAGGATTTTTTTTTTAATAATTTTGAAACACTCTATACAATTTATTGAAGGAGTTGGGTCATTTCTATCAAAATGGTGTCACAGTCCATTCTTTTCTCTACAATTTGAGTGTTTATTGACTCAATTTACTCCATTTTTAAAAAAGATACAGGGTTTTTAGTTGAACACTGTTTTTGTTTGAGGGATTTTTTGAAAATAATTTTAAGACACTCTGTACAGTTTATTAATGGAGTTGGGTCATTTCTATCAAAATTGTGTCACAGTCCATTAGTCCATTGTTAGACGTTAGTGGTATGTTGTCTATCAGACAAAAAATAATGTTTAATGTTAACACCTTTATTTATAAAATTAGAAATAAATTGTTACCGAACTACATCTGTGATAGAGTAAAATGTTTTAAGAACATCCATAATTACCAAACTAGAAACTGTGATGATTTTATGTTAGTCAATAGAGGAAATTCTAGTCAGATGATGAGTAATTCAATCTTAAACAGAGGTCTCTCCGGTTACAATAAAATGCCGAGCCATATTAAGAACTGTGATAACTTAACAACTTTTAAAAAACTGTTGAGGGAATATGTGTTGCATGAATTTTAATTGTTTAAAATATGTTTGTACTTATTTATTGATTGTTATTATACACTTTTTATCTTTTTATAATCATTATGCCATTATTATTATTTATATTGTTTTTGTATGTAGCTATATAAGCTAAATAAAGACATTATTATTATTCTTTTCTCTACAATTTGAGTGTTTATTGACTCAATTTACTCCATTTTTAAAAAAGATACAGGGTTTTCAGTTGAACACTGTTTTTATTCAGAGGATTTTTTTTTTAATAATTTTGAAACACTCTATACAATTTATTGAAGGAGTTGGGTCATTTCTATCAAAATGGTGTCACAGTCCATTCTTTTCTCTACAATTTGAGTGTTTATTGACTCAATTTACTCCATTTTTAAAAAAGATACAGGGTTTTTAGTTGAACACTGTTTTTGTTTGAGGGATTTTTTGAAAATAATTTTAAGACACTCTGTACAGTTTATTAATGGAGTTGGGTCATTTCTATCAAAATTGTGTCACAGTCCATTCTTTTCTCTACAATTTGAGTGTTTATTGACTCAATTTACTCCATTTTTAAAAAAGATACAGGGTTTTCAGTTGAACACTGTTTTTATTCAGAGGATTTTTTTTTTAATAATTTTGAAACACTCTATACAATTTATTGAAGGAGTTGGGTCATTTCTATCAAAATGGTGTCACAGTCCATTCTTTTCTCTACAATTTGAGTGTTTATTGACTCAATTTACTCCATTTTTAAAAAAGATACAGGGTTTTTAGTTGAACACTGTTTTTGTTTGAGGGATTTTTTGAAAATAATTTTAAGACACTCTGTACAGTTTATTAATGGAGTTGGGTCATTTCTATCAAAATTGTGTCACAGTCCATTCTTTTCTCTACAATTTGAGTGTTTATTGACTCAATTTACTCCATTTTTAAAAAAGATACAGGGTTTTCAGTTGAACACTGTTTTTATTCAGAGGATTTTTTTTTTAATAATTTTGAAACACTCTATACAATTTATTGAAGGAGTTGGGTCATTTCTATCAAAATGGTGTCACAGTCCATTCTTTTCTCTACAATTTGAGTGTTTATTGACTCAATTTACTCCATTTTTAAAAAAGATACAGGGTTTTTAGTTGAACACTGTTTTTGTTTGAGGGATTTTTTGAAAATAATTTTAAGACACTCTGTACAGTTTATTAATGGAGTTGGGTCATTTCTATCAAAATTGTGTCACAGTCCATTCTTTTCTCTACAATTTGAGTGTTTATTGACTCAATTTACTCCATTTTTAAAAAAGATACAGGGTTTTCAGTTGAACACTGTTTTTATTCAGAGGATTTTTTTTTTAATAATTTTGAAACACTCTATACAATTTATTGAAGGAGTTGGGTCATTTCTATCAAAATGGTGTCACAGTCCATTCTTTTCTCTACAATTTGAGGGTTTATTGACTCAATTTACTCCATTTTCAAAAAAGATACAGGGTTTTTAGTTAAACACTGTTTTTGTTTGGGGGATTTTTTTAGAATAATTTTGAGACACTCTGTACAGTTTATTGAAGGAGTTGGGTCATTTCTATTAAAATTGTGTCACAGTCCATTCTTTTCCCTACAATTTGAGTGTTTATTGACTCATTTCACTCTATTTTTAAAAAAGATACAGGGTTTTTAGCTAAACACTGTTTTTGTTTGAGGGATTTTTTTTTAATAATCTTGAGACACTCTGTACAGTTTATTGAAGGAGTTGGGTCATTTCTAATAAAATGGTGTCACAGTCCATTCTTTTCTCTACAATTTGAGTGTTTATTGACTCGATTTACTCCATTTTTAAAAAAGATACAGGGTTTTTAGTTAAACACTGTTTTTGTTTGGGGGATTTTTTTAAAATAATTTTGAGACACTCTGTACAGTTTATTGATGGAGTTGGGTCATTTCTATTGAAATTGTGTCACAGTCCATTCTTTTCTCTACAATTTCAGTGTTTATTGACTCGATTTACTCCATTTTAAAAAAGATACAGGGTTTTTAGTTAAACACTGTTTTTGTTTGGGGGATTTTTTTTAAAATAATTTTGAGACACCCTGTACAATAGATGTTTGAAGTTTGAAGTTTTCTTATAAAAAAATGTCAAGCTCAGTTGTTTTCTTCAAAATTCATTACAAAATAGAGAAAAATGAAAAATAGATTTTATTAATAAAATGTTCACCTAATTTTGGTAACCCTGTAACTTGAAAAGGGTTGATATTAAAAGAATCTTCTATGAGAGTTTTTTGTAGAAAATTTAATGGTCTTTGATTTTTGTAATCAAACACTTTTCGATAAATCCTATACTTTTCGAGATATTTGCGAAAAACTACAATGTGACAGTATTTTTTGATTACTCTGTATTGAATTGTCAAAAAAATTCCTGTGCCAAATTTCATGTTTATTTTTTGTCCAAATTTTATTAAACCAAAATGCTTTTTGGAATATTTGCCAAAAACTATTAAATTATGTGCGTGCCATAAAAATATCACTTTTCTCAAAAATGAGCCAATTAATTCATTTTTTCCAAAAATACCCATTATGCCACTAATTAGTGTTTTGTCGAACGACTTCATAACCTATTGCATTCCAATTATTTTCGAAATATTACAGCTGTTTGCCGTCCACTCGCTAATAATAGAAAATAATTACCTTTACACCTTTCATTAGTCGATGTTTTCGTGTCAATTTTCCTGACACAAGTCAGGAGTGGGCCGAGGAAAATTCATCAAAATGCTGCGAAATTGATAGCTAGTTACCATTGATTGATTATTTTTGCTCCCACAGTACATTTACACGCAATCCGACACTATGATCAGTATCGATCATTGAAATATCTTGATTGAGTCTCTTATTCAATCAACGCCTAGCCGTAATGATTAAAAAATCATATCTTTTCACGTAATGGTGAATGCGCTTTTCAGTGTATAGTCACATTAACAGATGGCACTAAAACATCAACGCATTCGCCATAGAATGCTAATTCCTGCTCAATGTTGTTGATTTTATGGCGAATGCGCCAGTCAGTTCGTTATTTGTGTAATAGGTGACAGCATATACATTATTTCAGTCACCATGTCATCAACAAATGGAATTTTGATTTTGGAGAAAGTTCCCTATTCGAGACGATTTCTAAAACGAGATGGCGCCCCGTGTTGTTGTTACAGCATAAGATTGAGGAGCAAAGATGATACCGAACTCACATGCAATGTTGCCTATTTTGTCTACTAAACCTTGTCTCAAATCAAAAGAAAACGTATTTTTCTTGAATTTTATGATATCAACTTCAGGGTGATTTATAAATTATTAAAAATGTTATTCAAAAAAGACGTTGCTCTCTAGTGCTTTGTGATATCAGCTTCAAATTTGGTCACTAATTGCCTTAATATGTACCCTCCATATTTACGAATTGTCTAATTCTCAAATCAGATATAGTGGTTGAATATTTATAAAATATTGATAATCTTTTCAAAAAAATTTGTATCATTTTATCAAAGAATATTTAAACAAATCGTAGCTCACTTGTCTTTTTTCAATCAACTTCAAATTTCGTCATTAATAATCATGATGCATGCTCTCTGGAAAAGATGATTTATACATTATTGCCAAAAAACAGCCTCACTCACTTTTTTTAAAAACAACCAATGCAATCTTACCAACTACGCCAACAGGGCAGGAACCCCACTGTCTCACCTGTCCCAAGGTCTAGATGCCATGCTCGCCCCACGTACGATTACACTTTTTAAACCGCAACGATTTGCAAAACCATACCTAGATGGCGCATGCTACAGTTACATCTCACCGACATTCATTATTGTGTTTTACATTGATATACAACGGATTTAACATTAATTGACGTGTTGTATGAAAGGAGAGACGGTTAGCACTCCCCTAGACAAGGATGGAACACAAATACGCTTAAGGCACCTTAAGCAAATTTTTTTGAATTATTTAAAAGTTGATTTAATTATTTTTTCGAAATCTGTGAGGGACGTAAATAATTCAGACAAAAGGACCCTTGCAAAATGTTACCCTGCTGAGAGCAGGGCGTAACAAGGGATGTCAGGAAGAAATGAAAAGTTGGTTTTGATGGCATTAAAAATTCATGAGTAGAGTCAAGTGATGTTATATGGTTTTTATTATACAGGGTGATTCACAAATGAATAATCATCCGTTGTTTTTTCACGATAACAGCTTCAAATTTGGCCATAAGACCCCCCAAAATACCCAAATAATTGAGTCATCAATCAAACGTCAATATTAGCAAAACAAATAATGCCAGACCACCCCAATGCGTAATATTTACCTGAAATCCCAAAAATCGACTTTTGTGGGACAGTTTAAAGCAAACCGCTTTGTAGGGTGATTTTATGACACTCATTTGATACTTATCAGGCGCCGTTAAGTGGGCGACACTTAAGGGCAATTGGTTTTTGACTTTTGAGAAAAAACAGATTTGAATTTTAAGTGTCTTGAGAAAATATGGTTCAAAAATTTGATGCTCTCTGGAGATTTGAGATATCAGCTTCAAATTTGGATGGGGAGTCTTCCAATATGTACCCTTCCTAGTTATTAATCAGTTGTTTATTGGAGATTTTCCATTTTGGATATACAGGGTGATTTATTGGTTGAAGACAATTTTTTAAGCAAATTCAAAAAAAATCATTACTCTCTTGTACTTCGAGATATCAGCTTCAAATTTGGAAGGGGAGTCTTCCAATGTGTACCCTTCTTATTTATTAATCAGTTGTTTATTGGGGATTTTCCATTTTGGCTATACAGGGTGATTTATTGGTTGAAGACAATTTTTTAAGCAAATTTAAAAAAAATCATTACTCTCTTGTACTTCGAGATATCAGCTTCAAATTTGGATGGGGAGTCTTCCAATGTGTACCCTTCCTATTTATTAATCAGTTGTTTATTGGGGATTTTCCATTTTGGATATACAGGGTGATTTATTGGTTGAAGACAATTTTTTAAGCAAATTCAAAAAAAATCATTACTCTCTTGTACTTCGAGATATCAGCTTCAAATTTGGATGGGGAGTCTTCCAATGTGTACCCTTCCTAGTAATTAATCAGTTGTTTATTGGGGATTTTCCATTTTGGATATACAGGGTGATTTATTGGTTGAAGACAATTTTTTAAGCAAATTTTAAAAAAATCATTACTCTCTTGTACTTCGAGATATCAGCTTCAAATTTGGATGGGGAGTCTTCCAATGTCTACCCTTCCTAGTTATTAATCAGTTGTTTATTGGGAATTTTCCATTTTGGATATACAGGGTGATTTATTGGTTGAAGACAATTTTTTAAGCAAATTTAAAAAAAATCATTACTCTCTTGTACTTCGAGATATCAGCTTCAAATTTGGATGGGGAGTCTTCCAATGTCTACCCTTCCTAGTTATTAATCAGTTGTTTATTGGGGATTTTCCATTTTGGATATACAGGGTGATTTATTGGTTGAAGACAATTTTTTAAGCAAATTTTAAAAAAATCATTACTCTCTTGTACTTCGAGATATCAGCTTCAAATTTGGATGGGGAGTCTTCCAATGTCTACCCTTCCTAGTTATTAATCAGTTGTTTATTGGGAATTTTCCATTTTGGATATACAGGGTGATTTATTGGTTGAAGACAATTTTTTAAGCAAATTTTAAAAAAATCATTACTCTCTTGTACTTCGAGATATCAGCTTCAAATTTGGATGGGGAGTCTTCCAATGTCTACCCTTCCTAGTTATTAATCAGTTGTTTATTGGGGATTTTCCATTTTGGATATACAGGGTGATTTATTGGTTGAAGACAATTTTTTAAGCAAATTTTAAAAAAATCATTACTCTCTTGTACTTCGAGATATCAGCTTCAAATTTGGTCAGGGAGTGCCCCTTCTTTTTTAATGATCAGTTGATTTCACGGGATCTCTCATTTTGAAAATATAGGGTGACTTATTGATTGATGACAATTTTTTAAGCAAATTAAAAAAAAAATCATATCTCTCCTGTATTTCGAGATATCAGCTTCAAATTTGATCAGGGAATGCCCTAATATATCCCCTTTTTTTTTAATGATTAGTTGATTTCACGGGATTTTTCATTTTGGATATACATCGTGATTTATGCGTTGATCAAATTTTTTTAGAGAAAATTTTCAAAAATCATAACTTTTTTGTTTTGTGAGATATCATCTTGAAATTTGGACATTGCATGCTCTCATGTATACACTACCATTATATAAACCACATATTTCTTCAAAATTCAAAATTCAGTTATACAGGGTGATTTATGAATTTATAACAATTTCTTCAAAAAAATACAACTCTCTTTATTCTCGAGATATCAGCTTCAAGTTTGGACTAGAGATGGTCTCCAATATGCACTTCCGTTTAATGAACCACATGACCTGTCAAAATGTCAAGTTTTCAATATACAGGGTAGAAATAAATTAATAACAAATTCTCCTAAAAAAATTAAAATCTTTGTTGCTTGAAATATCAACTTCAAATTTGGTCAAAAATACTCTCATATATACACTTTCGATTTATGCATGACTCAATCAATCAAGATTCCTGAATTCGGATATACAGAGTGATTTATAAATTGATGATAATTTTCGAAACTCCTTTGTGTTTCACAATATCAACTTCAAATTTGAACTACAGATGGTCTCAAATATGCTCTGCCCTTCCATGACCTGTTAAAATGTCAAGTTTTCAATATACAGGGTGCTTAATGAATTGATGCCAATTTCCACCAAACAAATCAAAACTCCCTTGTTTCTTGAGATATCAACTTCAAATTTGGACAACGAAGGCTCTCATACATACACTTTCGTTTCATGAATCACTCAATCTATCAATATTTCTGAGTTCGAATATACAGAGTGATTTATAAATTGATGACAATTTTTGAAATAAAAAAACAAAAAGTCATATCTCCCTTGCGTTTCACGATATCAACTTCAAATTTGGACTAGAGATGCTCTTAAATATGCACTTCTATTTTATTGGTCACTCGACCTGTCAAAATGTCAAGTTTTCAATATGCAGGGTGCTCAATGACTTAATGACAATTTTCACGAAAAAACTCAAAACTCCCTTGTTTCTTGAGATATCAACTCCAAATTTGGACAACGAAGGCTCTCATATACTCACTTTCGTTTCATAAATCACTCAGTCTATCAACATTCCTGAGTTCGGATATTCAGAATGATTTTTAAATTGATGACAATTTTTGAAATAAAATAATGAAAAAGTCATAACTCCCTTGTGTTTCACGATATCAACTTCAAATTTGGACTGGAGATGCTCTTAAATATGCACTTCTATTTTATTAATCACTCGACCTGTCAAAATGTTAAGTTTTCAATATACAGGGTGCTCAATGAATTAATGACAATTTTCACCAAAAAAATCAAAACTCCCTTGTTTCTTGAGATATCAACTCCAAATTTGGATAACGAAGGCTCTCATACATACACTTTTGTTTCATGAATCACTCAATCTATCAATATTTCTTATTTCGAATATACAGAGTGATTTAAAAAAAGATGTCAATTTTTGAAATAAAATAATGAAAAAGTCATAACTCCCTTGTGTTTCACGATATCAACTTCAAATTTGGACTAGAGATGCTCTCAAATATGCACTTCTATTTTATTAATCATTCGACCTGTCAAAATGTTAAGTTTTCAATATATATACAGGGTGCTTAATGAATCGAAAATTTTCACCAAAAAAAATCAAAACTCTCTTGTTTCTTGAGATATCAACTTCAAATTTGAACAACGAAGGCTCTCATACATACACTTTTGTTTCATGAATCACTCAATCTATCAATTTTTCTGAGTTCGAATATACAGAGTGATTTATAAATTGATGACAATTTTTGAAATAGAATAATGAAAAAGTCATAACTCCCTTGTGTTTCACGATATCAACTTCAAATTTGGACTAGAGATGCTCTTCAGTATGCACTTCTGTTCTATGAATCACTCGACCTGTCAAAATGTCAGGTTTTCAATATACAGGGTGCTCAATGAATTAATGACAATTTTCACCAAAAAAATCAAAACTCCCTTGTTTCTTGAGATATCAACTTCAAATTTGGACAACGAAGGCTCTCATACATACACTTTTGTTTCATAAATCACTCAATCTATCAATATTTCTTATTTCGAATATACAGAGTGATTTAAAAAATGATGTCAATTTTTGAAATAAAATAATGAAAAAGTCATAACTCCCTTGTGTTTCACGATATCAACTTCAAATTTGGACTTGAGATGCTCTTAAATATGCACTTCTATTTAATTATTCACTCGTCCTGTCAAAATGTTAAGTTTTCAATATACAGGGTGCTCAATGAATTAATGACAATTTTCACCAAAAAAATCAAAACTCCCTTGTTTCTTGAGATATCAACTTCAAATTTGAACAACGAAGGCTTTCATACATACACTTTCGTTTTATGAATCATTCAATCTATCAATATTTCTTATTTCGAATATACAGAGTGATTTAAAAATTGATGTCAATTTTTGAAATAAAATAATGAAAAAGTCATAATTCCCTTGTGTTTAACGATATCAACTTCAAATTTGGACTAGAGATGCTCTTAAATATGCACTTCTATTTTATTGATCATTCGACCTGTCAAAATGTTAAGTTTTCAATATACAAGGTGCTTAATGAATCAATGAAAATTTTCACAAAAAAATCAAAACTCCCTTGTTTCTTGAGATATCAACTTCAAATTTGGACAACGAAGGCTCTCATACATACACTTTCGTTTCATGAATCACTCAATCTATCAATATTTCTGAGTTCGAATATACAGAGTGATTTAAAAATTGATGTCAATTTTTGAAATAAAATAATGAAAAAGTCATAACTCCCTTGTGTTTCACGATATCAACTTCAAATTTGGACCAGAGATGCTCTCAAATATGCACTTCTATTTTATTAATCATTCGACCTATCAAAATGTTAAGTTTTCAATATACAAGGTGCTTAATGAATCAATGAAAATTTTCACAAAAAAATCAAAACTCCCTTGTTTCTTGAGATATCAACTTCAAATTTGGACAACGAAGGCTCTCATACATACACTTTCGTTTCATGAATCACTCAATCTATCAATATTTCTGAGTTCGAATATACAGAGTGATTTAAAAATTGATGTCAATTTTTGAAATAAAATAATGAAAAAGTCATAATTCCCTTGTGTTTAACGATATCAACTTCAAATTTGGACTACAGATGCTCTTAAATATGCACTTCTATTTTATCAATCATTCGACCTGTCAAAATGTTAAGTTTTCAATATACAAGGTGCTTAATGAATCAATGAAAATTTTCACAAAAAAATCAAAACTCTCTTGTTTCTTGAGATATCAACTTCAAATTTGGACAACGAAGGCTCTCATACATACACTTTTGTTTCATGGATCACTCAATCTATCAATATTTCTGAGTTCGAAAATACAGAGTGATTTCAAAATAGATGTCAATTTTTGAAATAAAATAATGAAAAAGTCATAACTCCCTTGTGTTTCACGATATCAACTTCAAATTTGGACCAGAGATGCTCTCAAATATGCACTTCTATTTTATTAATCATTCGACCTATCAAAATGTTAAGTTTTCAATATACAGGGTGCTTAATGAATCAATGAAAATTTTCACCAAAAAAATCAAAACTCCCTTGTTTCTTGAGATATCAACTTCAAATTTGGACAACTAAGGCTCTCATACATACACTTTTGTTTCATAAATCACTCAATCTATCAATATTTCTTATTTCGAATATACAGAGTGATTTATAAATTGATGACAATTTTTGAAATAAAATAATGAAAAAGTCATAACTCCCTTGTGTTTCACGATATCAACTTCAAATTTGAACTAGACATTGTCTTAAATATGCACTTCCATTTCATGAACCACTTGATCCGTCAAGATTTGAAATCTCAGATATACAGGGTGATTTATGAATTAATGACGATTTTTCCAAAAAAATCATAACTGGCTTGTTTTTCGAGATATCAACTTCAAATTTGGACATGAAGTGGTCATATATAAACACCTTTATTCTATAGTCACTCAATCTCACAGGATCTCAAATCTACAAAGTGATTTATAAATTCATGACATTTTCCTAAAAAAATCATAACTCCTTTGTTTTTCAAGATATCAACTTGAAATTTGGCACAGAGATACTCTAATATATAAACTCCCGTTCTATCAACCATCAGATCAGTCATTATTCCAGAATTCGAATATACAGAATGATTTATAGGGGTATAGGGCACATACAGTGTGATTTATTTATAACAGAAAAATATTAAACCCCCCCAAATTTGCCCTATAATTAAATATAATCTGCGATAAATCACCTCATCCCGCCTCCAGCCCCACCCACAGTGCCAAAAAATCGAAATTCCCTTAAATGTACCACCTCCTGAGAAAAACGGACAGCTGCCCGGACTTTTATTTTGAAACAAATTTACATTTTGAAAAAATGCTGTTACAGTAGGTGACTTTTGATTCTTGGCGCGGCCCTTTTTGGAAAAGAATACCCTTGAAATCCCGCACAAAGGGCCGAGGGTGAATTCGTTCGTTATACCCATTATGGAGAGGCATGTGGCCCTTTTGTGTCATAAACCTCAAGATTTCTGGACAAGAAATTAGCGGTGATTTATTTTTGAATAGCCAGATGGGGCTTTGATTATTTTGTAAATGGACAGTGTGTATATTGGGAAGTTTTCTGTGCAAATTTGAAGTTGATATCGCGAAATACCAGGGAGTTATGATATTTTTCAAGTTTCTCTTTGAAAAATTGTCATTTATTGATTAATTACCCTGTATATCTGACCTTTCAAAAATTAATTGGTTCATAAAACGTTAACATATATGTGTGAAAGGACTTTCTGTCCAAATTTTAAGTTGACATCTCAGGATAAAAGGGAATTGCGATTTTTTTCTCATAAAATTTTCAATAATTTATTGGTCATCCTGTATTTCTGAGATTTGGGATCGTGAGGGGTCAAGACGAAGGGGGATATATGAGTCAATCTTATGTCCAAATTTCAAGTTGATATCTCGAAGTACAACAGAGTTATGATTTTTCGAAATTTTCCTCGTGAATATTGTTATTAATTTATAAATCACCCTGTATATCGGAAATTTTGAATCTTAAAAGATCAAGTGGTTCATAAGAAAAATTTATATATATGTGAGCATCCCATGTCCAAGTTTTAAGTTGATATCCCAAAATATGAGAGAATAATGATTTTTTGAAAACTTTTTTCTAGAAATTGTATTCAATTCATAAATGACCCTGTATATTTGAAAATTGGGATCTTAATGGATAGTGTAATTTTTAAAACGGAGAAATTTATATTGGGCTATCTCATGTCCAAATTTCCAGTTGATATCTCGAAATACAAGAGAATTATGATTTTATGAAATTTTTCTTCTAAAATTGTAATCAATCCATACATCACCCTGTATATTTGAAGTTTGGCATTTTGAGGAATAAATTAGTTCTTGAAACGGAAGTGTTTATATTGGGACATCCCTTTTCCAAATCTCAAGATGATATCTCGAAATACAAGGGAATTTGTATTTTTTGAAATTTTTCTTCTAAAATTGTAATTAATTTACAAATCTCCCGGTATATTTGAAGTTTGGCATTTTGAGGGTTGAAGTGGTTCTTAAAACGAAATGTTTATATTGGAGCATCCCTTTTCCAAATTTCAAGATGATATCTCGAAATACAAGGGAATTATGATTTTTTGAAATTTTTCTTCCAAAATTGTAATTAATTTATAAATCACCCAGTACATTTGAAATTTGGCATTTTGATGAATAAAGTGGTTCTTAAAACGGAAGTGTTCATATTAGGTCATTCCTTGTCCAAATTCCCAGTTGATATCTCGAAATACAAGAGAATTATGATTTTATGAAATTTTTCTTCTAAAATTGTAATCAATCCATAAATCACCCTGTATACTTGAAGTTTGGCATTTTGAGAAATTAAGTGTTTCTTAAAACGGCAGTGTTTATATTGGGACATCCCTTTTCCAAATTTCAAGATGATATCTCGCAATACAAGGAAATTATGGTTTTTTGAAAGTTTTCGTCTAAAAATTGGATCTAATTCATAAATCACCCTGTATATTGGAAAATTGGGATCCTAATGGATAGTGCAGTTTTCTAAACGGAAGTGTGTATATTCATCAATGTCCAAATTTCAAGTTGATATCTCGAAATACAAGGGAATAAAATTATGATTTTTAAATTATTTTTTCAATATAAAAATTGTATCCAGTTCATAAATCACCCTGTATATTTGAAACTTGTTATTTCGTGGTAGTTCTCAAAACAAAAGTGTGTATATTGGGGCATCCCATGTCCAAATTTCAAGTTGGTATCCTAAATTCAAGGAAGTTTTTTTTTTTTGGAAAAATTGTCATTAATTTATAAATCACTCAGTATATCCGAGATTTGAAATCTCGATGGATTGAGCGATTTATTTAATGAAAGTGAATTCATGAGAGTATCTGTAGTCAAATTTCAAGTTGATATCTCCTGATGCAAGAGAGTTGATTTTTTTTTTTAAATTGTCATTGATTCATAAATCTCCCTGTATATTTGAATCTTGGAATCTTGAGGAATGAAGTAGTTCTTGAAACGGAAGTGTATACATATTGCAGCATTTCATGTCCAAATTTTAAGTTGATATCATACAAGAAGGTCATGATTTTTTCAATTTTTTTTAAAAATTTGCCTTTGATTTAATATTCACCCAGTATACATTAAATTTGAAATTTTGAGTAATTAAGTGAAAGTGTATTCATGAGAACAATCCATGTCCAAGTTTCAAGTTGATATCACAAAAAAAAAAAAAAAAAAAAAAAAAAAAAAAAAAAAAAAAAAAAAAAAAAAAAAAAAAAAAAAAAAAAATCTTAATCTTTATTAATGACAGACCCTATTTATGACAAATTTAAAATCTTCAAATGACCCAGGATAGCCGTATACTTTCGTCATAAGCTTTTTGACTTTTAGGTTATACAGGGTGTCAAAAAATCATCTTATTTTTAAGATAAACATAAATCAAAAATATTCAAGTTTTTCAAGTATAACTCAAAAACGTTTAGGTTTTTGAAAAATTTTATATAAAGTTTTTTGTAGAAAATGTGATTTTCTATAACTTTCATTTGAAATATTTTGTTGTTAAGAGTACCATTTTCGATATACATCGTGTGAAAGAATTCCCAATCATCAGGAACAAACCAAAAATAATTATATACAGGGTGTGAACAAAGTTATTCGCATTACTAATCATAGCTTGAGTTTGAACAATTGAATGATATAAACTTCATCACAGAAAATAAAATTCCTTAATTTTTCGTTTGGGGCATTTTTATCTAAAATACAGGGTGTAAAAAACTTCCTCATTAAAAAAATTATTTTTGTCATAAATTTTTTTTTACCGATAACAATTTTGTCAGAAACGATGACGTTAATCAAAAAATTATAAAAAATATTTTTTATAGCGAATTTTTTTTGAAGAATTTTTGTGTAAAACATCTTAACAATAAAACCACTTGATACTTAAAACAACAAACTTTCAAGCCAACAAAACAACCAAAACTAGTTTCAGGTGCGAAAAAAAATCGTGCAGAAGCGTCTCCATTATCCATTCGGATCTCGAGTCGTGACTCAATACAAAATGGCCGCAAGCGGATCTTGTGTTGCGTTGAAAATCCTATAATTAACTTGGAAACTCCACTCACAAGTGTAACTTATATTACACAACTTCAAAGTTGGCTGTTGTGAGGAGCCTCTTCAGACGCTAATATATGTGGATAAGAAGGAAACCGTCTGGAAATTTCTTGACAGGAATATTATGTTGCTTGACCTGGTTCGATACAAGGGCTGGAATTTATTATTAGAAAGCAGAATTGGTTTCTTTGTGGGGGGATTGCTTGGAACTTTTCCAACACACCCGGTATGTTTTATTAATTTTACGTTCAATCGACTATGGTGAACTGAGAACAGCAGAAGGTTATCTTGGGAGATATGATTTTTGTTGTAATTGCTCATTTTATAACATTGGAAAGTTTTTCCTTGACTAATTTCCTCCTCCCACATCGGCACGGGGTTAATTTGCGATCTACGCCATTTTTGAACGTCTTCCTTCTTCGTCACACATTTTGAGGGGTTGTCGAGTGACTGATGCTGATAGATTTTTATTGATTTTATTTTATAAGCGGATTGTTTACATAACATTAGTAATCGGACGCGAATTTTGTTTTTTTTTGGAAAATTGTCATTGATTTATAAATCACCCTGTATATTTGAATCTTGGAATCTTGAGGGATGAAGTAGTTCTTAAAAAGGAAGTATATACATATATTGGAGCATGGAGCATCTCATGTCCAAATTTCAAGTTGATATATTGAACTTCGGCACGTGGTTAATTTGCGACCCGTTTTTGAACGTCTTCCTTCTTCGTCACACATTTTGAGGGGTTGTCGAGTAATGTCAAGTCAGCTGTTGCTGATAGATTTCTATTGATTTCATTTTGCGAGTGGTTTGTTTACATAACATCAGTGATCGGACGCGGATTGCGTTTTTTTTTGGGAAAATTGTCATTGATTTTTGGATCTCGGAATTTCGAGGGATGAAGTAGTTCTTGAAACGGAAGTATATACATATATTGGAGCATCTCATGTCCAAATTTTAAGTTGATATCTTGAACTTCGGCACGTGGTTAATTTGCGACCCGTTTTTGAACGTCTTCCCTCTTCGTCACACATTTTGAGGGGTTGTCGAGTAATGTCAAGTCAGCTGATGCTGATAGATTTCTATTGATTTTATTTTGCGAGCGGATTGTTTACATAACATTAGTAATCGGACGCGAATTTTGTTTTTTTTTTGGGAAAATTGCCATTGATTTATAAATCACCTTGTATATTTGAATCTTGGAATCTTGAATGAAGTAGTTCTTGAAACGGAAGTATATACATATATTGGAGCATCTCATGTCCAAATTTTAAGTTGATATCTTGAACTTCGACACGTGGTTAATTTGCGACCCGTTTTTGAACGTCTTCCCTCTTCGTCGCACATTTTGAGGGGTTGTCGAGTAATGTCAAGTCAGCTGATGCTGATAGATTTCTATTGATTTTATTTTGCGAGCGGATTGTTTACATAACATTAGTAATCGGACGCGAATTTTGTTTTTTTTTTTGGAAAATTGTCATTGATTTATAGATCACTCTGTATATTTGAATCTTGGAATCTCGAGGAATGAAGTAGTTCTTGAAACGGAAGTATATACAAATATTGGAGCATCTTAATTTAATTAATTAATTTGCGACCCGTTTTTGAACGTCTTCCCTCTTCGTCGCACATTTTGAGGGGTTGTCGAGTAATGTCAAGTCAGCTGTTGCTGATAGATTTCTATTGATTTCATTTTGCGAGTGGTTTGTTTACATAACATCAGTGATCGGACGCGGATTGCGTTTTTTTTTGGGAAAATTGTCATTGATTTTTGGATCTCGGAATTTCGAGGGATGAAGTAGTTCTTGAAACGGAAGTATATACATATATTGGAGCATCTCATGTTCAAATTTTAAGTTGATATCTTGAACTTCGGCACGTGGTTAATTTGCGACCCGTTTTTGAACGTCTTCCCTCTTCGTCGCACATTTTGAGGGGTTGTCGAGTAATGTCAAGTCAGCTGATGCTGATAGATTTCTATTGATTTTATTTTGCGAGCGGATTGTTTACATAACATTAGTAATCGGACGCGAATTTTGTTTTTTTTTTGGGAAAATTGCCATTGATTTATAAATCACCTTGTATATTTGAATCTTGGAATCTTGAATGAAGTAGTTCTTGAAACGGAAGTATATACATATATTGGAGCATCTCATGTCCAAATTTTAAGTTGATATCTTGAACTTCGGCACGTGGTTAATTTGCGACCCGTTTTTGAACGTCTTCCCTCTTCGTCGCACATTTTGAGGGGTTGTCGAGTAATGTCAAGTCAGCTGATGCTGATAGATTTCTATTGATTTCATTTTGCGAGTGGTTTGTTTACATAACATCAGTGATCGGACGCGGATTGCGTTTTTTTTTGGGAAAATTGTCATTGATTTTTGGATCTCGGAATTTCGAGGGATGAAGTAGTTCTTGAAACGGAAGTATATACATATATTGGAGCATCTCATGTCCAAATTTTAAGTTGATATCTTGAACTTCGGCACGTGGTTAATTTGCGACCCGTTTTTGAACGTCTTCCCTCTTCGTCACACATTTTGAGGGGTTGTCGAGTAATGTCAAGTCAGCTGATGCTGATAGATTTCTATTGATTTTATTTTACAAGCGGATTTTTTACATAACATCAGTAATCGGACGCGAATTTTGTTTTTTTTTTGTGAAAATTGGCATTGATTTTTAAATCACCCTGTATATTTGAATCTTGGAATCTTGAGGGATGAAGTAGTTCTTAAAACGGAAGTAATATACAAATATTGGAGCATCTCATGTCCAAATTTTAAGTTGATATCTTAAACCTCGGCACGTGGTTAATTTTCGACCTACGCCGTTTTCGAACGTCTTCCTTCTTCGTCACACATTTTGAGGGGTTGTCGAGTAATGTCAAGTCAGCTGATGATGATAGATTTCTATTGATTCTATTTTGCGAGTGGTTTGTTGACATAACATCAATGATCGGACGCGAATTTTGTTTTTTTTTTGGGAAAATTGGCATTGATTTATAAATCACCCTGTATATTTGAATCTTGCAATCTTGAGGGATAAAGTAGTTCTTGAAACGGAAGTATATACATATATTGGAACATCTCATGTCCAAATTTCGGCACGTGGTATATTTGCGACCCGTTTTTGAACGTCTTCCCTCTTCGTCGCACATTTTGAGGGGTTGTCGAGTAATGTCAAGTCAGCTGATGCTGATAGATTTCTATTGATTTTATTTTGCAAGCAGAACAACACTAACTCTTGAAGCAAAAGTAGTATCCAACTTTTTCCAAACATTCTATAAACGTTAAAACATCCCAATTACAAAATTAAAATTCTGCTCGAAAAGTTGGCAGCAATTACCGAATATTCAGCCGCAGAAAAAGAGTTTCAAAATAGTGCGATTTACATCCCGAATAACATTTTAATCGAAAAACTTTAAAAAGAGTGATGCATACATAAAATTCCCAGACTGGAAAGTTTCCCGGCGATGAATTTATCAACGCGATCCCTTTGTTGAGGTAGAAACGAGAAATAGTTCGACAAGTGATTGTTTTACAATTCACGATTAGATTGTTCGAAACCGCTGTTTGAGGATTTATTTGCAAATTTTGAATTGAATAATAGATTGCTGCGAAACTGAAAAAATCCGCACTAGTTTTTCTAGCTAGTTAACGATGCCATATTTCTGCAACTCGTGCGTACTTAAAGTACCAACTATTCCATAATACGGCCATTTTGCAGGTGTGCGGACATTTAACCATCCGTCTTGCGACACGTTCTGAATTCTTCTCGAGACTCGATCATATTTTATCCGTTTTTTGCTCATCTCGGTGTAGCCGCGCATTTTGCTGTTTGTGATTCGATTAAGTCAAAGCGCAGCGGAATTTATGATTGGGGAGTTGAAATCCGCAATTAGATGAGACAGTATTCAAAATTTTGTCCAAATTGGTTATTCATGTTTTTTTTCGTCTATAACAGTTAAAATTCACGTTAAATCCATTACAAAAGATCATCGACCACCATGAAGGTATTCATTGATTGAATGGGTCCAATAAATGGGACACCCTGTGAATTGATGGGTCGATATACAAATATTTGTCTTGCCACCGAGTGGTTTGTATTTCCGCTTCCAACAAGTCAATTTTTGGGAAAATAGGAAGGTGAACAGCTTTTGTTGGTTTTGCTGATAAAAGTACAAAAGTGACCATTTTGTGGTATTACAGCGTGAATTGTGACATATTGAATGGAGACTCAATTAAGGTATCACTCAAAAGAGAGAAATGTACAGGGTGCTAGAAATAAAAGTGGCCAACAATTAGGTAAAACCTTGGCAATCTGAAAAATTTAAAAAAAAAATTTTATACCATATTTCAAAAACCAATTGGGAATATCGTCCTGATTCTGGCACCAGTGAATTCTACATAAAATTTGCTATAAATATCACTAGAAACATATACAGAGTGATGGGGAAAAAAGTGACGAAAAATTGAGTCAAACTTTTCCAATGCAAGAAATTTAAAAAAAAATAGTTGCTGTCAGAAAAAAAATCATAGTTCAAAAACCAGTTGAGATATCATCATGATCTTTGCACCAGTGAACTCCACATGAAATTTTCTATTAATATCACCAGAAAAATATACAAATTGATGGGGAAATAAGTGACGAAAAATTAAGTCAAACTTTGCCAATGCAAGAAATTGAAAAAAAAAAAGTTGCTGTCAGGAAAAAAATTATAACTCAAAAACCAGTAGAGATATCATCCTGATCTTTGCACCAGTGAACTCTACATTGAATTTGCTATAAATAGCATTAGAAAAATATACAGAGTGATGGAGAAAAAAAATGACGGAAAATTGAGTCAAACTTTTCCAATGCAAGAAATTAAAAAAAAAATAGTTGCTGTCAGAAAAAAAATCATAACTCAAAAACCAGTTGAGATATCATCATGATCTTTGCACCAGTGAACTCTACATAAAATTTGCTATAAATAGAACTGGACAAATATACAGAGTGATGGGGAAATAAGTGACGAAAAATTGAGTCAAACATTGCCAATGCTAGGAATCAAAAAAAATAGTTGCAGTCAAAAAAAAATCATAACTCAAAAACCAGTTGAGATATCATCATGATCTTTGCACCAGTGAACTCTACATAAAATTTGCTATAAATATCACCAGAAAAATATACAGAGTGATGCGGAAATAAGTGACGAACATTAAGTCAAACTTTGGCAATACAAGAAATTAAAAAAAAATAGTTGCTGTCAGGAAAAAAATCATAACTCAAAAACCAGTAGAGATATCATCATGATCTTTGCACCAGTGAACTCTACATAAAATTTGCTATAAATATCACCAGAAAAATATACAGAGTGATGGGGAAATAAGTGACGAAAAATTGAGTCAAACTTTGCCAATGCAAGGAATTAAAAAAAATAGTTGCTGTCAGAAAAAAAATCATAACTCAAAAACCAGTTGAGATATCATCATGATCTTTGCACCAGTGAACTCTACATAAAATTTGCTATAAATATCACCAGAAAAATATACAGAGTGATGCGGAAAAAAATGACGAAAAATTAAGTCAAACTTTGCCAATGCAGGAAATTAAAAAAAAAATAGTTGTTGTCAGAAAAAAATCATAACTCAAAAACCAGTTGAGATATCATCATGATCTTCGCACCAGTGAACTCTACATAAAATTTGCTATAAATATCACCAGAAAAATATACAGAGTGATGCGGAAAAAAATGACAAAAAATTAAGACAAACTTTGCCAATGCAAGAGATTAAAAAAAAATAGTTGCTGTCAGAAAAAAAATCATAACTCAAAAACCAGTCGAGATATCATCATGATCTTTGCACCAGTGAACTCTACATTAAATTTGCTATCAATATCACTAGAAAAATATACAGAGTGATGCGGAAATAAGTGACGAAAAATTAAGTCAAACTTTGCCAATGCAGGAAATTAAAAAAAAAATAGTTGCTGTCAGAAAAAAAATCATAACTCAAAAACCAGTAGAGATATCAGCATGTTTTTTGCACCAGTGAACTCTACATGGAATTTGCTATAAATATCACTAGAAACATATACAGAGTAATGGGGAAAAAAGTGACGAAAAATTGAGCCAAACTTTGCCAATGCAAGAAATAAAAAAAAAATTGTTGCTGTCAGAAAAAAAATCATAACTCAAAAACCAGTTGAGATATCATCCTGATCTTTGCTTCAGTGAACTCTACATAAAATTTGCTATGAATATCACCAAAAAAATATACGGAGTGATGGGGAAAAAAGTGACGAAAAATTGAGCCAAACTTTGCCAATGCAAGAAATAAAAAAAAAATAGTTGCTGTCAGAAAAAAAATCATAACTCAAAAACCAGTCGAGATATCATCCTGATCTTTGCACCAGTGAACTCTACATTAAATTTTCCATTAATATCACCAGAAAAATATACAGTGTGATGCGGAAAAAACTGACGACAAATTAAGTCAAACTTTGTCAATGCAAGAATTAAAAAAAAAAAAATTGCTGATTCCAGTTGATATCCAGTTGAAATATCATCCTGATCTTTGCACCAGTGAACCCTACATAAAATTTACCACAAACATCACAAGGCAAATATACAGTGTGGTATGGAAAAAATCGAGGAAAACTTTTACCAATGCATAAATCCCAACGATTAACATCATCAAAACTGCAGGCACTCGTGATTATCGTACCCTTTAAGTGCGCTGTTTGGTGCCACAATTAGTGCATAGATCGCAGAGAACGTGAGGTACCATTTGGGCACCACCAGTGAACACCAAGCGTCCCACAACAACAAAATATCCTTTGCTTATGGTACGCTAGAAAAGCAACGCACGCATCGGCCCAATCCATTATTTACCATCGTTCTTTCACGACCGTTAAAAGTTCCCACGGAGAAGAGGCGCGCGATGAGTACCCCGTTAAACTCGTCTTTTTGGTACCATCATCATGGTATCCCACTATCGATATTTTGCATTTACTTTCATATAAATATTGATTTTTACATCATCAATCGGATAATTTGATAATAGAGAGTGTAAAACCGCAGTCGACTGTTGGGTGTTGAAGAATGTATGACTGGCTAATGGTAAAACGCATTTATCGATATGTTGGCCTCATTCCTAGGTCGATATGCGATTTTTTACTGAATTGTAATTTTGTTAAATGTTTTTTGATGGCTCTGTTGTGAATGACCATGAAAAGTGAAAAGTTCACTGCGCTTTTGGTTGGGGGAGTCGTGAGTTTCTGGTTTTGTCGATTTTGGAGAAAATTTTGAGTTATGATTTTTTTTATGAACCATGTAACTTTATTTTTTTTTTAATAAAAATTCGTCAATAACATGAGTATTTTAATAATAATTTAAATTGCCTTAAACTCAGCCATCATTACCGAAAAATCTCAGTACCTTTATTTTCGGATTAAAACCTTTCAGTGTTAAAACCCATGTCGAAAGCCATTTAGATCACAATCTAAGAAAGTTGTGGGCCGACATGCATCATTAGGGCCTTCTGTCTTGTGCGCGGAGAATAAAAAATTAAAAAATCCGTTTTGTGTAGGCCCCAGTGTAATTGGGAGCCTAAAAGCTTAAACGGAAAGTATGTTTGGTCATTAACGGACAGTGTGGGTGTTATTTTTTTAAATTGCTTGTCATCGCTTGTTGATAGAGATTTGTTAGTTGGGCAATGCTTATTAGTTAAAGAAATCAACTTTTACTTCTAGTTTTTGGTAAATATTTCGGAAACTGTTGAGTTTTTGGGAAAACTTCTCATGAATTGAGTTGTAGAGTGTAAAATTCAACATAAAAGACTTGGATACACTTATGCTCTAATACTGAGGGTTTTCGAAAATTAGCGACTTAAGTTTGCAAAGGACATCACCCCGTTTTAGTTAAATCTATCAACGTTTCTGCAGTTTTTTGCAAATATCTCCAAAATAACTGACTTTTTCAACAAATGTCAAAAATGTTTAGTTGTAGAGCGTAAAATTTTACATAAAAAATGTGTATACAGTTTTCTTCTAATACAAAGGGTTTCCGAAATACAGCGACAAAAGTTTGTGAAAAACATCATCGCACATGTACATATCTTTTTCCCTGTACATTGAAAACTAGACGGTTTAGGAATATAGTTTATAGAAGAAAACTTTATCAAAATTCTCTAATTTTTCCAACAAATATTGCGAAAATACTGAGAAATATACAGGGTGTCCCCAAAATCACATTTAATGAGAGCACCTCAATATTTAGGAAATTTCAAGTGTTAATTTCGAGACCCTGTATATTGGAAACAAGACGGTTTAGGAAAATAGTTTATGGGAAAAGAATTGAACAAAATTTTCCTATTTTTCCAATAAATGCCGCTAATATTATGGGAAATATACAGGGTGTCCACAAAATCCAATTTAATAAGAACATGTCAATATCTAAGAGATTTCGAGAGTCGACTTTGACACTCTGTACATTGAAAGCTAGACGTTTAAGGAAGATGGTTTATAAAAAAAATTGTTTATTTTTTCAAATAAATGCAGTAAAATCTTGGCAAACATACAGGGTGTCCCCAAAATACAATTAAATAAGAACACCTCAATATTTAGGAAATTTCAAGTGTTGATTTTGAGACCCTGTATATTGGAAACAAGACGGTTTCGGATGATGGTTTATGAAAAAAGAATTGAACAAAATTGTCCTATTTTTCCAATAAATGCCGCTTATATCATGGGAAATATACAGGGTGTCCCCAAAATCCAATTTAATAAGAACATGTCAATATTTAAGAGATTTCGAGTGTCGACTTTGACACTCTGTACATTGAAAGCAAGACGTTCAAGGAAGATGGTTTATAAAAAAAAATGTCTATTTTTTCAAATCAATGCAGCTAAAATTTTGGCAAACATACAGGGTGCCCCAAAATCCAATTAAATAAAAACACCTCAATATTTAGGAAATTTCAAGTGTTAATTTTGAGACCCTGTATATTGGAGACAAGACGGTTTAGGAGGATGGTTTATAGAAAAAGAATTGAACAAAATTGTCCTATTTTTCCAATAAATGTGTTAATATCATGGGAAATATATAGGGTGTCCACAAAATCCAATTTAATAAGAACATGTCAAAATTTAAGAGATTTCGAGTGTCGACTTTGACACTCTGTACATTGAAAGCTAGACGTTTAAGGAAGATTGTTTATGAAAAAAATTGTCTATTTTTTCAAATAAATGCAGCTAAAATCTTGACAAACATACAGGGTGTCCCCAAAATCCAATTAAATAAGAACACCTCAATATTTAGGAAATTTCAAGTGTTAATTTTGAGACCCTGTATATTGGAAACAAGACGGTTTAGGAAGATGGTTTATGGAAAAAGAATTGTACAAAATTGTCCTATTTTTCCAATAAATGCCGCTAATATCATGGGGAATATACAGGGTGTCCACAAAATCCAATTTAATAAGAACATGTCAATATTTAAGAGATTTAGAGTGTCGACTTTGACACTCTGTACATTGAAAGCTGGACGTTTAAGGAAGATGGTTTATAAAAAAAATTGTCTATTTTTTCAAATCAATGCAGCTAAAATCTTGGCAAACATACAGGGTGTCCCCAAAATCCAATTAAAAAAGAACACCTCAATATTTAGGAAATTTCAAGTGTTAATTTTGAGACCCTGTATATTGGAAACAAGACGGTTTAGGAAGATGGTTTATAGAAAAAGAATTTAACAAAATTGTCTTATCTTTCCAATAAATGCTTTTTATATCATGAGAAATATACAGGGTGTCCCCAAAATCCAATTTAATAAGAACATGTCAATATTTAAGAGATTTCGAGTGTCGACTTTGACACTCTGTACATTGAAAGCAAGACGTTTAAGAAAGATGGTTTATAAAAAAAAATGTCTATTTTTTCAAATAAATGCAGCTAAAATCTTGGCAAACATACAGGGTGTCCCCAAAATCCAATTAAATAAGAACACCTCAATATTTAGGAAATTTCAAGTGTTAATTTTGAGACCCTGTATATTGGAGACAAGACGGTTTAGGAGGATGATTTATAGAAAAAGAATTGAACAAAATTGTCCTATTTTTCCAATAAATGCCGCTTATATCATGAGAAATATACAGGGTGTCCACAAAATCCAATTTAATAAGAACATGTCAATATTTAAGAGATTTAGAGTGTCGACTTTGACACTCTGTACATTGAAAGCAAGACGTTTAAGGAAGATGGTTTATGAAAAAAATTGTCTATTTTTTCAAATGAATGCAGCTAAAATCTTGGCAAACATACAGGGTGTCCCCAAAATCCAATTAAATAAGAACACCTCAATATTTAGGAAATTTCAAGTGTTAATTTTGAGACCCTGTATATTGGAAACAAGACGGTTTAGAAAGATAGTTTATAGAAAAAGAATTGAACAAAATTGTCTTATCTTTCCAATAAATGCCGCTTATATCATGGGAAATATACAGGGTGTTCACAAAATCCAATTTAATAAGAACATGTCAATATTTAAGAGATTTCGAGTGTCGACTTTGACACTCTGTACATTGAAAGCAAGACGTTTAAGGAAGATGGTTTATAAAAAAAATTGTCTATTTTTTCGAATAAATGCAGCTTAAATCTTGGCAAACATACAGGGTGTCCCCAAAATACAATTAAATAAGAACACCTCAATATTTAGGAAATTTCCAGTGTTAATTTTGAGACCCTGTATATTGAAAACAAGACGGCTTAGGAAGATGGTTTATAGAAAAAGAATTGAACAAAATTGTCTTATCTTTCCAATAAATGCTGCTTATATCATGGGAAATATACTGGGTGTCCCCAAAATCCTATTTAATAAGAACAGAGATTTCGAGTGTTGACTTTGACGCTCTGTACATTGAAAGCTAGACGTTTGAGGAAGATGGTTTATAAAAAAAAATGTCTATTTTTTCAAATAAATGCAGCTAAAATCTTGGCAAACATACAGGGTGTCCCCAGAATCCAATTAAATAAGAACTCCTCAATATTTAGGAAATTTCAAGTGTTAATTTTGAGACCCTGTATATTGGAAACAAGACGGTTTAGGAGGATGGTTTATAAAAAAAGAATTGAACAAAATTGTCTTATCTCTCCAATAAATGCTTTTTATATCATGAGAAATATACAGGGTGTCCCCAAAATCCAATTAAATAAGAACACCTCAATATTTAGGAAATTTCAAGTGTTAATTTTGATACCCTGTATATTGGAAACAAGACGGTTTAGGAAGATAGTTTATAGAAAAAGAATTGAACAAAATTGTCTTATCTTTCCAATAAATGCCGCTTATATCATGGGAAATATACAGGGTGTCCACAAAATCCAATTTAATAAGAACATGTCAATATTTAAGAGATTTCGAGTGTCGACTTTGACACTCTGTACATTGAAAGCAAGACGTTTAAGGAAGATGGTTCATAAAAAAAATTGTCTATTTTTTCGAATAAATGCAGCTAAAATCTTGGCAAACATACAGGGTGTCCCCAAAATACAATTAAATAAGAACACCTCAATATTTAGGAAATTTCAAGTGTTAATTTTGAGACCCTGTATATTGAAAACAAGACGGCGTAGGAAGATGGTTTATAGAAAAAGAATTTAACAAAATTGTCTTATCTTTCCAATAAATGCTTTTTATATCATGAGAAATATACAGGGTGTCCCCAAAATCCAATTAAATAAGAACACCTCAATATTTAGGAAATTTCAAGTGTTAATTTTGAGACCCTGTATATTGGAAACAAGACGGTTTAGGAGGATGGTTTATAAAAAAAGAATTGAACAAAATTGTCTTATCTCTCCAATAAATGCTTTTTATATCATGAGAAATATACAGGGTGTCCCCAAAATCCAATTAAATAAGAACACCTCAATATTTAGGAAATTTCAAGTGTTAATTTTGAGACCCTGTATATTGGAAACAAGACGGTTTAGGAGGATGGTTTATAAAAAAAGAATTGAACAAAATTATCTTATCTCTCCAATAAATGCCGCTTATATCATGGGAAATATACAGGGTGTCCCCAAAATCCAATTAAATAAGAACACCTCAATATTTAGGACATTTCAAGTGTTTACTTTGACATCCTGTATATTGAAAACAATACAGTTTAGGAAGATTACTTATAGGAGAAAATATGAATTAAATTGTCTCATTTTCCCAAAAAATGCCGCTAAAATCCTGGGAAATATACAGGGTGTCCCCAAAATCCAATTTATGTGAACTTTACGTTTTTTTTTTTTTAATCAAAGCCTTTATACAAAATCCCCTTGCACATTCCTATACTAATTACCGTTTTCATAATACATGAACGTAAACTCAAAAATCATAATTTCTACCTGCATTTCAACCGAACCGCATCTTGACTTTGAAAAATCCATCAAAACCGAGCAGATGTTTGACTTTTCAAAAATGTGAACTCGAACTGTCAGTGAGCTTTTTGAATTTCGGAAAATTAATGGTCAATTCTAAGAGGCGTGTAATGGGGGCTGTTTTGACCACAACAATGGGACTTTTGTGAGGGTTAAAAGCATAAAATAAAACCCGTCAAAAACATAGTATCGAATTCGCAATTAAAAATAATCAGCCAAATATTCAACTGAATTTAACATCGTTTTTCCATCAATTTATTTATAGTTTTTCGATAATCCGGATTAATTCGATACTGCTGCATATGGGTGAATATCGATTAAAATCCCCACCTGTTGAGCTACAGACAAAAGGATTAAATCGAAGATGTCTTGCTGCGAAACAATCTGTTTCTCTATGTGAGTTCTCGAATATATTTTATTTGATTTTAATTGTATTGTGGTTCAATTTTTTTTTCGTCATGGAAAATATTTTTTAACTCAGAACTGGACCTTCAACAAAATAAATCAACAAAAAAATGCAGATGTACATCCACAAAATCCCTCACAGACAAATTTCCGATCCGATAAGATGCGCCCGATTCGCGGAATTCAAACAATATAAAACCCCCATAAATATTCAGACCACATTGATAATCATCTTTATATCAAACAATCCCATCCGCACCAATACTCCCATCAATGTTCAGTCAATGATAACTCCATCCTATTGTAGTGGAGTAAAAAAGCGGTAAAAATGTCTCGTTTTTTTTTTTCGACTTAGAACCAGATGAAACATCACCCAAATCATTAGTTAGGTTATTGTACATAAGAAATGGGCAATTACGACTTTTTTTAGTGGTATCGAGTTTTGTAAAATCGAGAAAACGTGAAAAATGCGCAAATTCAAAAAAATTACTTTCTATCATTCACCTTTCAATAACTCCGAAACTATTCAACATATCCGAATGATTTTTTTTTTGACTTGAAGAGCATACATAAGCGATGATCACTGAGGCAATATAATTCTCAGATTTTGTTATTTTCAATTTTTTTCAAAAGCTCAAAAATGAAAATTGAATTTTTTGTATTGATATTTTCCGTAAGCGAGAAACTTTTTTGTTTGGAAAAATTTGATGCTATATGCTGCGAATGAGATGTAGTAAAATATATGAGGAAGTTTTCAAAAAAGACCGCAGCCTTTTATCTGTTATAGTTTTCGAAATATGATTTTTTGAAACGGGACATGTCAACCTCGATGCGACGCTTGTCTTTCTACTGTGTTACACTGTTACGTTGATTTCGTGAACTTTTTTATTAAAAGTGTTTTCTGTTTGGCGTATTTGGTTAAACCTATAATAAGAATGACGATGGAGTGTCTTTTATGAGGGCGATCAGATAAAAGTGTCCCCTTAGTGAATAAACCAACCCAAAACTCTAGTTCATATACATATTTTACATTATTTACATTACATTATTCAATACACATTTTTATACAGAATTTTCAGAAAATTGGGTCAAATACTAAAAAAAAATCAATTTCTGTAATAACCCTTTATAAATTCTGGTAAATTTTTTGCAAAAACCATTTTTAATCTCTTTAGGTATGACATGAACTGACTATACAATTTATAAGTTTTGTTACTCTAGCTACTAGCTTATACCGAGCGTTCAAAAATCAAAGTCAAACTTAATAAAAAATATGTTATTATGAATAGTAACATCAATATAATTACAGCCAAATATTTATAAATGAACTATTTAAAAATACTCTTCTAAGAGTACAGATTCGTATAGTTTTGTCACTCTAGCCTATACAAGGTGTTCAAAAATGATATCAAAACAAACACTTTTGCTTTATTTTTGAATAGCTCTCGTAAAAACATTGACAATAATTGACGAATGTACTGGTTCTTGAAGGAATATTTTACGATGGTTCTTGCATTGTAGATTTTTTGCCTCTAATCAGCTCATTATTACCATTTATTTAAATTTATAGAATGTTTAGTTTTAGTTCGTAACATACTTAAAGAAATGACAGAAAGATTTTACAAAATCTCTGCTGGAATATACAAGGTGGTTAATAAATATGAATTTTTTTTCCAAATTTGACCTTACTTCCTGAGCATCCTGTAAAACAAATCATTACAAAATTATCGTTAGAGAGGCTTTTAGATCTGCTAAATCCAGAAACAGCGTTTTTGAATATAAAAAATGACTAGTAACTTTTTAGGTTTTTGGGGCCGTTGTATTAATCATAGGAAGCCATGGAAATTACATACATATATACATGCTTATATCCCCGCTTATATCATTTTTTTATGAAAAGAATTAAATAGAGCTTTTTGAGTACTTGAACCGGAAAAAAATTCCTAGTCGGTATATTTTTGATTGAAGAGCGACTTGTCGCCAATCAAAATGTATATCGATTTATTCAAATTCTATAGATAATTTCTGTGCGAAAAAACTGGTAATAAATAATTTACAGTATGTCCCAGGTGGAGTGCAGATAAATAAGTTTTATTATATGTTACGGGAAATTAATGGTTTTCTTCTATGTTATCTTCAGTTCTCAGAAACAAAAAAGTTGCATCGATAAATGAAAAAATCTAGGCAACTTCACTTTTTTAAAATTATACTCCCTATATTATGCGCTAAACTAAAGATCTTTTTTTCCTTTATATAATAAAATAATACTCTGCTCTCCAGATCTTATAGCTCAGCATAAACATTATTTGTATTTTATGGCATACGGAGCACGGCACCGGCAACACGGTACGCTCCGCGCTATTGTATGGCGCAGTTCAAAAAATCATATTTCGAAAACTATTACAGATAAAAGGCTGCGGTCTTTTTTGAAAACTTTCTCATATATTTAGCTACATTTCATTCGCAGCATATAGCATGAAATTTTTTCAAACAAAAAAGTTTCTCGCTTACTGAAAATGTCAATACAAAAAATTCAATTTTCATTTTTGAGCTTTTGAGAAAAATTGAAAATAACAAAATCTGAGAATTATATTGCCTCAGTGATCATCGCTTATGTATGCTCTTCAAGTGAAAAAAAAATCATTCGATAATGTTGAATAGTTTCGGAGTTATTGAAAGGTGAATGATAGAAAGTAATTTTTTTGAATTTTTGCATTTTTGCAGGTTTTTTCGATTTTACAAAACTCGGTACCACTAAAAAAAGTCGTAATTGCCCATTTCGTATGCACAATAACCTAACTAATGATTTGGGTCAGGTTTCATCTGGTTCTAAATCGATTTTTTTTTTCAAGAAGGAAGCGACTTTTTCAGGTTTTTTCACTCTACTATTGGTGCAGTTCATCTATCATCTCCAGCAATAAGTCAATTTTTATCGCAGAGTTATTGTCAACATTATTGGCCATTGTTTCAGCAGTCCGAGACGGAAATAACTCTTCAATGATCCCTTCGGAAAATATGACTTTTCGGATGGTTGAAATGGTTTTAATTTCCTGCAAACTGCAGATTTGATTCTGCTAATCGGATTGTATGGTCTTTATGGTTTTGAAATAGTTTTACCGTTGCACGCAATTAAAAAAACCAGTCACAATTAAGTGCGGTAACATTCTTTGGGCACGAGACATGCGACGTGGAAATATTTCTTGCTTGGCTCATATTGATTAGTTTATTGTTTTTCTTGTGAATTCCGATGGAAAATTGTCTGGAAAATTCATTGGTGATGAAGTCAGAACTCTATCTAAATTAATTCCAGAGTTATGAATTTTTTATGGATAAAGACTAAATTTTCAAGTCAATTTTTTTCAAAATTTGGAATTGAGTGGAAAATGACTGTAACCTGTGTTTTTTTTTTAAATACAGATTCCGCAAATTTCCGTAAAATCAATCCAGAATTGATTGAATATAGTCGGTTTCGTGAGAAAAAAAACTTTAATCAATGAAATATTTCGTATAACAAAACCCAAAATCACATACTTGCTAAAAGTCAGTTTCGTAAGAAAAAAAAATGATCACGTAGAACCAAATCCAGAATTTAACGCAAAGAAGTCAGTTTCGAAGAAAAAAAATTGAATTCCGCGAAAAAATGCAGAATTCCCGGAACAAGGTCATTATTTCGTAAACTGATTGGAAACTTTCGTAAAAAAAAAGAATGGAATTGCGTAGAAAATGGTCGTAGTTCCGTGAAAAAGACAGATTCCATCAAACAAATCCAGAATTACTCGTAAAAAAGTAAATTTCTTAAAAAAAAAAAACATATTATAGAGATTGCGAATCAAATTATCGTAATTTCGTTAAAAAAAAAGAGAATCTCTGAATCAAATTCCGAATTACCCGTAAAAAAAGGAAAAAACTAAAATTACGTGTAAAATAATCGTAATTCCGTAAAAAAAACAGATTAGGTAAAAAAAACCCGAATTACCCGCAAAAATGACATTTTCGTAAGAAAAAAACTGGAATTGCGTGAAGAATAAACGTAATTAGTTAAAAAAACAGATTCCGTGAAACAAACTTGGAATTACTCGCAAAAAAATCGGTTTCGTAAGAAAAAAACTGAAATTACGTGGAAAATAATCGTAATTCCGTAAAAAAAACAGATTATGTAAAAAAAACCCGAATCACCCGTGTTGTGATTTGAAACAAAATACTATTTTGCTTTTCAGCCGATTCTGTCCTGCGAATATTTAGTTAATTAGTTTATTTTTGGATTGTGTTTCGTTCACATGTGCATGTTGTTGTTTTGCGTTGTTGCATCTAAGCAGTGTTCACCGGTTGTATGTGTGATGACATTGATTGTCATTTGCGGAATGCACTTTCGATTGTGAGAGGAGAGGGCTGTAAAAAACAATTGAATTGTAACTAATAGAAGAAAAATGTTGTTGTTGTCAATAAAAGAATAAAAAAAACTCATAAAAAACCTTCTGTTAAAAAACCAATTTTCAGCAAAATATAATACATTGAAACACTTTTGGTGTATTAATCATACACACCAGGTGCCTATGGACATACAGATCAATTACTTAAATCAATCAAATTAGTTTATTGGTTTAATTTGGGTTTCCTCTATCTGAGGATGGTTCTTCGAAGGAGCAAGGAATAAGGAAATAAATGTACTAGTTGGTACATATTTTGGCCAGCTGCGAGCCGGATATTGAAGTTTGGGTTGTTTGAAGTGGACAACAATAATTGGCTGAAACTTATGGGATTTGCTGAATACTGGGTTGCTGCGTAGAAGGTGAAGGGTCAAGGTGATACCAAAACAAGAAGGATTTGGATCGAACAAGGTCAGACTGTTTTATACTATACTTTCTGTGGACTTTGCGAAATCGTGTTGTGTTAGCAGACCAACAGTGTTTTTATTGAATTTTTATCATGGAAGACCTCAAGAAAGAGCGTACAAAGGTTAAAAGGGCCATAACTAGGATAGAAAATTTCGTAAATACTAATGAAAATGACGTTAATGTAAATATTAATGAACTTGCTGTGAGGGACACTCATTTAAATAAGAATTTTGAGAATTATTGTACAATTCAAACAAAAATTGAGGATTTGGATGAGGCTGAAGAGGCTGATAGAGTTTTGATAGAGAATCAATATTTTAAAATTTTGGCTAAAATTAAAACCGTCATACAAACCCATTTAAATACAACTAGTGTCAATAAGTCTTCTAGTAATTCACAACAACCTACTCTGCAAACACATAGCGATTCGATAAGTAGAGTAAAGTTGCCAAATTTAAATACTCCCTCGTTCTCGGGTAAATATGAGGATTGGAAGTCATTTATTGATTTATTCACTGCTCTCATTGATGACAGTACTCAATTGACTGACGTCCAGAAATTTTTATATTTAAAAGGCGCTTTATCCAATGAAGCTTTGAATTTGGTTAATGATTTGTCATTGACGCATGATAATTACCCAATTGCATTGGATATATTGAAGAAAAGGTATGACAACAACCTTGTCATTGTCAATACACATATTAAAGGGTTATTGGATACTCCTGTCATAACAAAGGGTGATGGGGTTCAGCTTAGAGCATTTTTGACAAATATAAGGCAACATCTAAATTCATTGAAAGCATTAAAATTGCCCATTGATAGTTGGGACGTGTTACTTGTCTATATATTTTCACAGAAACTTGATTTTCAATCACTTAGGACTTATGAGCTTCAAAAAGATAGCACAGCGTTGCCAAATTTGGCTAAGTTTCTTGATTTTCTTGAAAAACGGTGCTGTGCGTTTGAAAGTATGCCTGGGAGTAACAAAAGTTTTAGTTTTAAACAGATGAAATCTACTTTAGTAACCACTCAAGAGAATTTAAGGGCTGATTTTAGAAATAAAAAATCTTGCTTATTTTGTAATAAGGATGGGCACAAAATAGGCAACTGTTTTAAATTCAAGGACTGTTCTATAACAGATAAACGGAAGTTTGTGCAACAAAACAAATTGTGTTACAACTGTTTGGATTCAAAGCACACAGTTTCACAGTGTCAGTCAAATAAATGTAAAGTTTGTAATGGTAAACATCATTCATTACTTCATAGCGATGAAAGATATGTAAAAGAAAATTCCTTCACAGGAAGTCAAAGGGAGCCTGAGGTTGCTAGGGAAAATTTTGATAGGAATAGGCAGGGTCATAAGGGTTCAAACGAAAACTATGTTACAAGTCAACTTCCTACTTCAAATGAAACTCCTATTGATAATGCAAGTCTTCTGTCTATGGGATGGAAATCACAAATATTACTAGCAACTGCAAGAGTGCATTTGATAAATAGACAAGGAGAAAGGGTAGCTGTTCGTGCTCTTTTAGATTCCGGGTCACAGATTCCCTTTATTAGCACAAGGGTGCTAAAGCTTTTGAATTTAGATTTTTACAATAGAGCATTGACTGTAGGACGTATTGGGAATACTGCTTCAAAGGTAAATAAAATGGTTGATCTCATTTTGGAATCGAGGTACGAAAGCTCACAGAATTTTAGAATTTCTTGCTGTGTTTTGGATAAAATCACTTGTTCATTGCCTCATGCTTTGGTTGATACAAGCAAAATAAGTTTGCCGGATAACATAACATTGGCGGATCCATGTTATTTTAGGCCTTCGGAAATTGACATGCTAATTTCAGCAGATTTATATTTTGATCTGTTGCTTCCTGGGATAATCAAGTTAGGTGCAAATTTGCCTGTGTTACAGAACACAAAATTGGGATGGTTAGTTTGTGGCAGCGCACCCATAAAGTCTTCTTTCAACAACAAAGTCTTCACTAATTTAAATGTGTCACTATTTTGTCAAAATCTAGACAATGTCAATGATATAATTCCAAGGTTCTGGCAGTTAGAAGAAGTGACAAATAAACACTATTTGTCACCAGAGGATAAGGTTTGTGAACAATATTTCACATCTACGGTACAAAGGTTGGAAAACGGACAATTTCAAGTTGATTTACCTTTGCGTTCACCTAAAGAACATTGTAAACTGGGAAATTCACTCGGTTCAGCTATAAAAAGGTTTCAGTTTCTAGAGAAAAGGTTTCAACATAACAAACAATTGTTCACGGATTATTCCAAGTTTATTAATGAATACATTTCATTGGGACATGGTAAAGTGGTACCTTTTGACTTTAATAATGCTGGGATTAAGAATATGAATTTTCGAGTGTTTTTGCCTCACCATTGCGTGGTTAGGGAAAATAGTTCAACTACAAAATTAAGAGTTGTTTTTGACGCTTCCTCAAAAACCTCTACAGGTGTTTCACTCAATAACATCATGTATAAGGGATTCACTGTTCAACCAGAGCTATTTGAAATTTTGTGTCGTTTTCGCAGTTTCATGTTTGTTCTTGTTGCTGATATTGAGAAAATGTACCGAATGGTGATGGTGAACTCTAATCAAAGGCATCTTCAGAACATTATATGGAGAGAGTCAGGTCATGACGAATTCAAATGCATTGAACTTCAAACTGTGACTTATGGTACCAACTCGGCGCCTTACCTGGCAACTCGGTGTTTGAATCAATTGGGTTTTGATGAGGCTACTATTTTTCCATTAGCTTCAAAAGCCATCCTTAATCAATGCTATGTTGATGATATTTTGTCAGGGGCTTATACTAAAGAGGAAGCATTAGAATTGAAAGACCAACTGATAAAAATGTTGAGTAGTGCTGGTTTTAAACTTCACAAGTGGAGTTCCAATGATAAGTCTTTAATCAATGAGATTGAGGAAATAAAAGGAAAGGAACGAGATATTTTGGATGAGACTGTTTCTAATAAGGTTTTGGGTATTAGTTGGAACCCGTCCGACGATACTTTCAAGATTTCAATTCCTGATATTGACTGTTTTGGCTGTTTTACAAAAAGGAGAGTCCTGTCTCATATTGCTCAAATGTTTGACTCTTTAGGTTTGGTAGGGCCTGTTATAGTGTTGGCAAAAATTTTAATGCATGAAATTTGGGCTAGAAAAATAGATTGGGATGAGGAGCTTCCTGCAGATTTAAAAGAAAAATGGTTGACTCTGGCTAATAACTTATCAAGCTTGAAGTTATTGAAAATTCCTCGTAACTTGTTTACAGGAAAGTCGTTGGTTGAGATCCAGTATCACGGATATGCAGATGTGTCTGTAGCTGCGTATGCTGCTTGTATATACGTTAGGAGTGTTTATTCTGATGGTAGTGTTGCTTGTAATTTGTTGTGCTCTAAGTCACGTGTTGCACCACTCAAGACAGTTTCACTTCCAAGGCTGGAGTTATGTGGCGCATTACTTTTGTCCAGGCTTGTACATAAAGTTGTTTCTATTATGGGTTTGAATACTACAAAGATCTATCTGTACACAGATTCTAAAATAGTTCTTTGTTGGTTAGGAGGTTCACCGTCTAGATGGACCACATTTGTTGCAAATAGAGTGTCCGAAATACAAGAGCTCACCTCGAATTTTGAATGGTGTCATACTAGGTCGGAATACAACGCAGCTGATGGGCTATCTAGGGGGATTTTTCCTAGTAATTTGATTGATAATTCCTTTTGGTGGAATGGTCCAAAAAATATTTTAGATCCAAGTTACTCAGTGATGCCTGTTGGTGCAATTGAATTGGACTCAATTTCTGAACAGAAAAAGGTTGTTTGTGCTCAATATACTCAAAATTTCGAGCCTGTTATTGATTGGTCACGGTTTTCAAACTTTTCACGTCTACAACGTGCAGTTGCGTTCTGTCTAAGGTTTGTTACCAATACTCAGAAAAGGTCAGATAATATGTTACATGGTTCTCTTGCGGTATCTGAATTAAATAGTGCTAGGTTAAAAATTGTACAGTTAGTTCAGCGAGATTCATTTTTCAGGGAAATTGAAGATTTGCAGTGTCAAATTGATAAAAATAAAAGTCATAAAGATCAGTTAGTTCTTAAGGACAGCAAATTACGTTGCTTAAATCCATTCATTGATGGTCAGGGTTTGCTGAGAGTAAATGGTCGAATTTCAAACGCAGAAGTCCTTTACGATCAAAGGTATCCTCTGTTGCTACCAGCAAAACATCACGTTACGAAATTATTAATTAAGTTAGAGCATATTCGACTTGCCCATGCTGGAGCACAAGCTGTCTTGGCTTCGTTAAGGCTAAGATATTGGCCGATAAATGGGTTAAATTTTGTAAAAAGTGTGTTACATCATTGTACAGTTTGTTATAGGTTTAAAGCAAAGGTGTCATCACAATTAATGGGGACATTACCGGTGGATCGGGTATCGGTAGCTCGACCATTTCTCAAGGTTGGGATAGATTTTGGTGGTCCGCTTTTTATTAGGCAATCGAGACTTAGAAAATCTCCCAAATCTAAAGCATACATTGCACTGTTTGTGTGTATGGCTACGAAAGCCATGCATATTGAGGTTGTGAGTAGTCTCACAACAGAAGCATTCATGTTTACTCTAAAAAGGTTCATTGCTAGGCGTGGCAATCCCATCACTATTTATAGCGATAATGCCACAAATTTTAAGGGTACATCTAATGAGTTGAACGAATTGTACAAATTTTTTAGGGCAGATGTAAATAAAACAGAAATTTTGAATTTCACTGGTACTAAAGAAATAGAGTGGCGTTTTATACCACCGCTTAGCCCACACTGGGGTGGTTTATGGGAGGCTGGCATAAAATCTGCCAAATCACATTTACGTAAAATTATTGGCGACTCATGTATGACATTTGAAGAGCTGAGTACATTATTAGCTCAAATAGAGGCTATTCTTAACTCGCGCCCACTGTGTCCGGTATCAGTAGATCCTAACGATTTAACTTGTTTGACTCCAGGGCATTTTATAATAGGCGAACCACTTACAAGTTTTCCCGAAATTGACATCTCAAACTTAAATGAAAATAGGCTGTCTTTTTGGCAAAGGTGCTCTAAGATGCGCCAAAACTTTTGGACTCGTTGGTCTACTGAGTATTTAAATAGGTTACAGAACAGACCGAAATGGTTCCAATCCTCAAAAAATCTAGAGGTAAACTCTATTGTTTTGGTAAAAGAGGACAATTTGCCTCCGTTGAAATGGCAACTTGCTCGAATTATGGAATTGCTACCAGGCAAAGACAAAAGGGCTCGAATTGCTCGAATTCAAACTAAAGAAGGAATTTTTATACGACCTATTACGAAATTATGTCCTTTGCCATTTGAAACTTAGTTGAGGACGTTGCCTCAAGGGGGGGAGGATGTTGTGATTTGAAACAAAATACTATTTTGCTTTTCAGCCGATTCTGTCCTGCGAATATTTAGTTAATTAGTTTATTTTTGGATTGTGTTTCGTTCACATGTGCATGTTGTTGTTTTGCGTTGTTGCATCTAAGCAGTGTTCACCGGTTGTATGTGTGATGACATTGATTGTCATTTGCGGAATGCACTTTCGATTGTGAGAGGAGAGGGCTGTAAAAAACAATTGAATTGTAACTAATAGAAGAAAAATGTTGTTGTTGTCAATAAAAGAATAAAAAAAGCTCATAAAAAACCTTCTGTTAAAAAACCAATTTTCAGCAAAATATAATACATTGAAACACTTTTGGTGTATTAATCATACACACCAGGTGCCTATGGACATACAGATCAATTACTTAAATCAATCAAATTAGTTTATTGGTTTAATTTGGGTTTCCTCTATCTGAGGATGGTTCTTCGAAGGAGCAAGGAATAAGGAAATAAATGTACTAGTTGGTACAACCCGCAAAATGTCATTTTCGTAAGAAAAAAACTGAAACGTAATTAGTTGAAAAAACAGATTCCGTGAAACAAACTTGGAATTACTTGCAAAAAAAAGGCAACTTTGTAGAAAAAACCGGAATTACGAATATAAAATAATCTTAAGTTCGTAAAAAAGACAGATTCCTCAAAACCACAAAAAACAATTTCGTAAGGAAAAAACTGAAATTTCGTGAAAAATAATCGCCATGCTGTAAAAAAAGACAGAATCCGTAAAACAAACTTGGAATTACTCGCAATAAAATCGGTTTCGTAAGAAAAAAACTGAAATTACGTGGAAAATAATCGTAATTCCGTAAAAAAAACAGATTATGTAAAAAAAAACCCGAATTACCCGCAAAATGTCATTTTCGTAAGAAAAAAACTGAAACGTAATTAGTTGAAAAAACAGATTCCGTGAAACAAACTTGGAATTACTTGCAAAAAAAAGGCAACTGTGTAGAAAAAACTGGAATTACGAATATAAAATAATCTTAAGTTCGTAAAAAAGACAGATTCCTCAAAACCACAAAAAACAATTTCGTAAGGAAAAAACTGAAATTTCGTGAAAAATAATCGCCATGCTGTAAAAAAAGACAGAATCCGTAAAACAAACTTGGAATTACTCGCAATAAAATCGGTTTCGTAAGAAAAAAACTGAAATTACGTGGAAAATAATCGTAATTCCGTAAAAAAAACAGATTATGTAAAAAAAAACCCGAATTACCCGCAAAATGTCATTTTCGTAAGAAAAAAACTGAAACGTAATTAGTTGAAAAAACAGATTCCGTGAAACAAACTTGGAATTACTTGCAAAAAAAAGTCAACTTTGTAGAAAAAACTGGAATTATGAATATAAAATAATCTTAAGTTCGTAAAAAAGACAGATTCCTCAAAACCACAAAAAACTATTTCGTAAGAAAAAAACTGGAATTTCGTGAAAAATAGTCGCCATGCTGTAAAACAAGACAGAATCCGTAAAACAAACTTGGAATTACTCGCAAAAAAATCGGTTTCGTAAGAAAAAAACTGAAATTACGTGGAAAATAATCGTAATTCCGTAAAAAAAACAGATTATGTAAAAAAAAACCCAAATCACCCGCAAAATGTCATTTTCGTAAGAAAAAAACTGAAACGTAATTAGTTAAAAAAACAGATTCCGTGAAACAAACTTGGAATTACTTGCAAAAAAAAGTCAACTTTGTAGAAAAAACTGGAATTATGAATATAAAATAATCTTAAGTTCGTAAAAAAGACAGATTCCTCAAAACCACAAAAAACTATTTCGTAAGAAAAAAACTGGAATTTCGTGAAAAATAGTCGCCATGCTGTAAAACAAGACAGAATCCGTAAAACAAACTTGGAATTACTCGCAAAAAAATCGGTTTCGTAAGAAAAAAACTGAAATTACGTGGAAAATGATCGTAATTCCGTAAAAAAAACAGATTATGTAAAAAAAAACCCGAATTACCCGCAAAATGTCATTTTCGTAAGAAAAAAACTGGGTGAAGAATAAACGTAATTAGTTGAAAAAACAGAGATTCCGTGAAACAAACTTGGAATTACTTGCAAAAAAAAGTCAACTTTGTAGAAAAAACTGGAATTACGAATAGAAAATAATCTTGAGTTCGTAAAAAAGACAGATTCCTCAAAACCACAAAAAACTATTTCGTAAAGAAAAAACTGGAATTTCGTGAAAAATAGTCGCCATGCTGTAAAACAAGACAGAATCCGTAAAACAAACTTGGAATTACTCGCAAAAAAATCGGTTTCGTAAGAAAAAAACTGAAATTACGTGGAAAATGATCGTAATTCCGTAAAAAAAACAGATTATGTAAAAAAAAACCCGAATTACCCGCAAAATGTCATTTTCGTAAGAAAAAAACTGAAACGTAATTAGTTGAAAAAACAGATTCCGTGAAACAAACTTGGAATTACTTGCAAAAAAAAGTCAACTTTGTAGAAAAAACTGGAATTACGAATATAAAATAATCTTAAGTTCGTAAAAAAGACAGATTCCTCAAAACCACAAAAAACAATTTCGTAAGGAAAAAACTGAAATTTCGTGAAAAATAATCGCCATGCTGTAAAAAAAGACAGAATCCGTAAAACAAACTTGGAATTACTCGCAAAAAAAACGGTTTCGTAAGAAAAAAACTGAAATTACGTGGAAAATAATCGTAATTCCGTAAAAAAAACAGATTATGTAAAAAAAAACCCGAATTACCCGCAAAATGTCATTTTCGTAAGAAAAAAACTGAAACGTAATTAGTTGAAAAAACAGATTCCGTGAAACAAACTTGGAATTACTTGCAAAAAAAAGTCAACTTTGTAGAAAAAACTGGAATTACGAATAGAAAATAATCTTGAGTTCGTAAAAAAGACAGATTCCTCAAAACCACAAAAAACTATTTCGTAAGGAAAAAACTGAAATTTCGTGAAAAATAATCGCCATGCTGTAAAAAAAGACAGAATCCGTAAAACAAACTTGGAATTACTCGCAATAAAATCGGTTTCGTAAGAAAAAAACTGAAATTACGTGGAAAATAATCGTAATTCCGTAAAAAAAACAGATTATGTAAAAAAAAACCCGAATTACCCGCAAAATGTCATTTTAAGTAAGTAAGTAAGTAATCCATTTATTTAGCATAAAGCTACACAAGTTTACAGTTTTAAATTATTGTATAAGTATAATAAAAGTGTATAACAGATATGTATGAACAAATATTAAAAAAAAAAAAAAAATAATACAAGCATTGTACATAGTAACAGTAAAATAGAGCAGTAAAAAGTTAAAAACTAAAACAATTAAAAACCTGAAGGTAAAAAATTAAAATGGAGATGACAGGATGTGTGGCTTCAATAGTTTTTTGAAAAGACCAAGACTAGTACAGTTCTTCAATGTGTTTGGAAGCCGATTGAATTCTTGTAAACCTTTGTGCAAGATGGAGTTATGCAGCTGACTAGAATGACATCTTTCGAACAAAACAAAGTTATCACAGTTTCGAGTCTTATAACTATGTACATCTCTAAAAGTTTTTACTTTATCACAGATATAATTTGGGAGCAGGTTATTTTTTATTTTAAAAAGAAATACATTTACATCAAATACAATTTTTTGTTTGACTGACAGCGTATCAACAACCTTTAACATCACATAGATAGGAGTGTACCGGTTACACTTGAGAATAATTCTTAAGGCCCTATTTTGAATTTTCTGTAGTTGGTCCATTTTATACATAGGTAGATTGTACAAGAGCGTGGAGCAATATTGCAAATGTGGCGCTGCGATGGTGTTATATAACAACATTTTTGTATATAGAGACAGTGGTTTTCCTATTCTAGATATAAAGCCTACTTTTTTGGAAAATTGTCTCATCACATAATCCGCTTGAGCATGCAGGTTCAAGTTAGCGTCCAGAATTACACCTAAATATTTTATTTCTCTATGATGTTGTAGTGGTTCCCCATTTATTTCTAGAGTTATACTTTCAATGTCAACTTGACTCAATCTTGATTTTTTGCCGAAAATGCAAAACTTCGACTTGCTTGCATTTAGGCACAACTTATTTATGCATAACCAATTGAACACATTTTCCAATTCTTCCGTCATGTAAGTCGTTTTCGTAAGAAAAAAACTGAAACGTAATTAGTTGAAAAAACAGATTCCGTGAAACAAACTTGGAATTACTTGCAAGAAAAAGTCAACTTTGTAGAAAAAACTGGAATTACGAATAGAAAATAATCTTGAGTTCGTAAAAAAGACAGATTCCTCAAAACCACAAAAAACTATTTCGTAAGGAAAAAACTGGAATTTCGTGAAAAATAGTCGCCATGCTGTAAAACAAGACAGAATCCGTAAAACAAACTTGGAATTACTTGCAAAAAAATCGGTTTCGTAAGAAAAAGACTGAAATTACGTGGAAAATGATCGTAATTCGATCGTACTAGCGACGAACTCATTGTGGAAAAAATTATCAAGCAAAATGATATCGATGATAAGGATAAAGACTTTAAATTAAAAATTCTCCGTAAAACTAGAATCTTTAATACAAGATTTAATATTGTATTTGAAGTCGATTCGAAAACTTACAGTGTGATTATAGTCAAAGAAAAGCTGAATGTAGGATGGAACCGATGTCCAATTTATAACGACTATGGGATACTGAGATGTTTTAATTGCTGCAAGTACGGACATTTGAAGAACGATTGCAAAGAAAATCTCGCTTGTCCTAAATGTAGTGGTGATCATGAATTGAAAAACTGTACGAGTAATGTAACTAAGTGTATTAATTGTCTGGTGTCAAATAATAAGTACGGATTGAAACTAAATGTGGATCATGTAGTTTGGGACGTACAACACTGTGATGTTTATAAACGTTTCGAGCAGATCCAAAAAAATAAATATAATAAATAGCAATTAGAGGAAGGCGCTGTTTTGGATTCCGGTCTTGTGTATTTAAACTGTCAGGGTTTCAAAAATAACAAAGACAATATCATCGTTTTTGTAAATGATTGGAAGCCAAAAATTGTTTTCCTGTCGGAGACTCACGTATCAGCGGAGATTGACATGTGCGAGTTGAAAATTGACGGCTACAACATCGAGCAATGTACGACCTCAAACCCGCGAACTGGAGGAGTGATGGCATTAGTGAGGAAGGACTTAAAATATAAACTTATAACGGTGGAATGTGTTCAAAATTATGTGTGGTTATTGTCGATACAGACTATCTGGACTGGACTAAAGGTGTTGTGTAGTGTCCTGTATCATCCGCCGCAACAGGAGAATGCAAAATTTTTGGAATACTTCGATGGCTACTTGGATAAGGTTAGTGATTTTAATGGCACCAACATTATTATGGGTGATTTTAACTTCGATATTTCGAGAAGCTCTTTTTATGGGGACAAAATACTGAAAAACATCTATTCAAATGGTTTTACACAAATTGTGAAATCTCCAACTAGGATAACAGACAGAAGTCAAACATTAATTGATTACATTGTTACCAATAATAAATTGCTGAAGGCTTCCGTCCACTTAACCCCTAAAATTAGTGATCATTCCATTTTGTCACTGAATATTGAAGGAGCCAACAACCAAAATATTGGAATTGCCGTGAAGAGAAGATGCATGCGTGGGTATAACACAGAACTATTACAAAATTCAATATTGAACACCTCTTGGAATAACAATATCGTAGATGTAAATATTTTGGCAAATGCACTCGTGAATAATGTTCGTACTTTTCTAGATGAAATGTGTCCTGTACAAACAATACATGTTGATATCAAATATTCCCAAAAAAAGTGGATTACTTATGAAATAGTCCAGATGATGAAAGAACGAGATATAATGTATCAGAGAGCAGTGTATGAAAAAAGTGAGCATAGTTGGAATGATTACAAACAAATTCGAAATTTAATAGTTGATAAAATTAGAATCGAAAAAGAGAATTACTATAGAGGGGTAATTGATGAAAATAAAAATAACTCGAAGGAAATGTGGAAGCATTTAAAAACTTTACTTCCGGAAAAAAACCCATCTACGGTGAATGAAATCCTATTTGGCGACGACCTAATCACTGACAAAGGGAACATAGCAAACAAATTCAATGATTATTTTATTGACAGTGTCGATAAAATTGTGTCCAGTATACCTCAACCGACATACATACAGAATAATGGTTTAGAAAGCCCTGTGTATCCAGAATTTTTCTCTTTTGAAGCCGTAACAATGTCAAAACTTAAGGAACATGTTAAAAATATGAAAAATGTTGGAGGTGGAGAAGATGGCATATCAACACGTGTTTTAAAGGATATATTTGGTGTAGTCGGAAATCGTCTATTGGACATCATAAATGCATCCCTCTCAACAGGAACATTCCCGGAGAATTGGAAAACCTCAACTGTGATTCCTGTGCCAAAGATTACAAATACGAAACGACATGAGGAGTTTAGGCCGATAAATACTGTACCTACATATGAAAAACTCTTGGAACTTGTGGTTAAAGAACAAATACAGCAGCACTGTGATAGGAACAGCATCCTGGTGTCAAATCAGTCTGGTTTCCGAGAGCGCCATTCATGTGAAACTGTGATTGTTGGTTTATGTAGTGATTTCCTCAAACATGTGGATTGTGATAAATATGTACTGGCTGTATTCTTAGACTTTAGGAGAGCCTTTGAAACTATTGATAGGAGTATACTGTTACAGAAATTAGAGGGGTTTGGTATAGTAGGCTCTGTTCTCGATTGGTTCAGGTCATATTTGTCAAACAGAACCCAAGCTGTTAAATTTGGAGGCAGTATTTCTAACCTGAAGTTTACTCGTCACGGCGTACCACAGGGAACTGTCCTGGGTCCATTGTTGTTCTTATTATACATTAATGACATTGTCACTATCACGGAGAACAGTAAAATCGAACTATTCGCAGACGATACTATGTTGTATGTGGTGGGGGATGATTTGAACCAGGTACAGCTTGAAATGAACAATGACTTGAAGAAACTGTATAATTGGCTTTGTACCAATAGATTAAGCATAAATACGGCCAAATCAAAATATTGTATTTTTGCCAAAAAGCATAAACTAAGATCTATTGACGTTTCAAATTTGAGAGTTGAAATTAACAATGAATGTTTAGTGTATGAACAACAAATTAAGTATTTAGGAGTTATACTAGACTCCGAATTGAGTTTCCGTCCTCATGCTGATTATACAATGAGGAAATTTTCCCAAAAGATCGGATTTATCTCCAGAGTAGCTAAAAACCTGTCAATGTATTCAAAATTATTGTTGTATAATAGTATAGCAGCTCCCCATCTCGAATTCTGTTCCTCTTTATTGTACAGCCTACCAAGTTATAAAATTAGAGAATTTCAAGTGATTCAAAACAGAGCGATGAGAACAGTTTTAAAATGTAATAGGTACACTCCAATTAATCTTATGTTAGACGTTAGTGGTATGTTGTCTATCAGACAAAAAATAATGTTTAATGTTAACACCTTTATTTATAAAATTAGAAATAAATTGTTACCGAACTACATCTGTGATAGAGTAAAATGTTTTAAGAACATCCATAATTACCAAACTAGAAACTGTGATGATTTTATGTTAGTCAATAGAGGAAATTCTAGTCAGATGATGAGTAATTCAATCTTAAACAGAGGTCTCTCCGGTTACAATAAAATGCCGAGCCATATTAAGAACTGTGATAACTTAACAACTTTTAAAAAACTGTTGAGGGAATATGTGTTGCATGAATTTTAATTGTTTAAAATATGTTTGTACTTATTTATTGATTGTTATTATACACTTTTTATCTTTTTATAATCATTATGCCATTATTATTATTTATATTGTTTTTGTATGTAGCTATATAAGCTAAATAAAGACATTATTATTATTATTATAATTCCGTAAAAAAAACAGATTATGTAAAAAAAACCCGAATTACCCGCAAAATGTCATTTTCGTAAGAAAAAAACTGAAACGTAACTAGGTCTAGCTCGTAGATTACACTTGCTCAACTTGGTTCGGTTGAGCAGCGGAAAATATAGAGTTTACTGCCAGAGAGCAGCCTCACTCTCTGCTATGGCCAAGTGGGCTTGGGCACAGTACATTTGTTGAGTAAAACAACGTTTTGAGTAGTTGTTGAATACTGATTTATTCTCATCGCACATCACAATAAATAGTAAAGTCTATTATGACGCTGAACTTGACATTGCAATGAGATTCTCTACTACGTGCTGATTCATGATTTTATGAATCACTGACCTGCGGAAGCCACATACCGAATATTTACTAATTATGTTGTTGTTGTACTGGCGTACTCAACTATTTTTATGTGGGTTCCGATAGTTCAACCTTGCTTGATCTAGTTCATTGAATTATATTCTTAAATTATGTGAAAGGAGTAAAGATGATAATACATGGTTAATTGTTGCAATTAAACAGTTGAAAAAACAGATTCCGTGAAACAAACTTGGAATTACTTGCAAAAAAAAGTCAACTTTGTAGAAAAAACTGGAATTACGAATATAAAATAATCTTAAGTTCGTAAAAAAGACAGATTCCTCAAAACCACAAAAAACAATTTCGTAAGGAAAAAACTGGAATTTCGTGAAAAATAGTCGCCATGCTGTAAAACAAGACAGAATCCGTAAAACAAACTTGGAATTACTCGCAAAAAAAACGGTTTCGTAAGAAAAAAACTGAAATTACGTGGAAAATAATCGTAATTCCGTAAAAAAAACAGATTATGTAAAAAAAAACCCGAATTACCCGCAAAATGTCATTTTCGTAAGAAAAAAACTGAAACGTAATTAGTTGAAAAAACAGATTCCGTGAAACAAACTTGGAATTACTTGCAAAAAAAAGTCAACTTTGTAGAAAAAACTGGAATTACGAATATAAAATAATCTTAAGTTCGTAAAAAAGACAGATTCCTCAAAACCACAAAAAACAATTTCGTAAGGAAAAAACTGAAATTTCGTGAAAAATAATCGCCATGCTGTAAAAAAAGACAGAATCCGTAAAACAAACTTGGAATTACTCGCAATAAAATCGGTTTCGTAAGAAAAAAACTGAAATTACGTGGAAAATAATCGTAATTCCGTAAAAAAAACAGATTATGTAAAAAAAAACCCGAATTACCCGCAAAATGTCATTTTCGTAAGAAAAAAACTGAAACGTAATTAGTTGAGAAAACAGATTCCGTGAAACAAACTTGGAATTACTTGCAAAAAAAAGTCAACTTTGTAGAAAAAACTGGAATTACGAATAGAAAATAATCTTGAGTTCGTAAAAAAGACAGATTCCTCAAAACCACAAAAAACAATTTCGTAAGGAAAAAACTGAAATTTCGTGAAAAATAATCGCCATGCTGTAAAAAAAGACAGAATCCGTAAAACAAACTTGGAATTACTCGCAATAAAATCGGTTTCGTAAGAAAAAAACTGAAATTACGTGGAAAATAATCGTAATTCCGTAAAAAAAACAGATTATGTAAAAAAAAACCCGAATTACCCGCAAAATGTCATTTTCGTAAGAAAAAAACTGAAACGTAATTAGTTGAAAAAACAGATTCCGTGAAACAAACTTGGAATTACTTGCAAAAAAAAGTCAACTTTGTAGAAAAAACTGGAATTACGAATAGAAAATAATCTTGAGTTCGTAAAAAAGACAGATTCCTCAAAACCACAAAAAACAATTTCGTAAGGAAAAAACTGAAATTTCGTGAAAAATAATCGCCATGCTGTAAAAAAAGACAGAATCCGTAAAACAAACTTGGAATTACTCGCAATAAAATCGGTTTCGTAAGAAAAAAACTGAAATTACGTGGAAAATAATCGTAATTCCGTAAAAAAAACAGATTATGTAAAAAAAAACCCGAATTACCCGCAAAATGTCATTTTCGTAAGAAAAAAACTGAAACGTAATTAGTTGAAAAAACAGATTCCGTGAAACAAACTTGGAATTACTTGCAAAAAAAAGTCAACTTTGTAGAAAAAACTGGAATTACGAATATAAAATAATCTTAAGTTCGTAAAAAAGACAGATTCCTCAAAACCACAAAAAACAATTTCGTAAGGAAAAAACTGGAATTTCGTGAAAAATAGTCGCCATGCTGTAAAACAAGACAGAATCCGTAAAACAAACTTGGAATTACTCGCAAAAAAAACGGTTTCGTAAGAAAAAAACTGAAATTACGTGGAAAATAATCGTAATTCCGTAAAAAAAACAGATTATGTAAAAAAAAACCCGAATTACCCGCAAAATGTCATTTTCGTAAGAAAAAAACTGAAACGTAATTAGTTGAAAAAACAGATTCCGTGAAACAAACTTGGAATTACTTGCAAAAAAAAGTCAACTTTGTAGAAAAAACTGGAATTACGAATAGAAAATAATCTTGAGTTCGTAAAAAAGACAGATTCCTCAAAACCACAAAAAACTATTTCGTAAGGAAAAAACTGAAATTTCGTGAAAAATAATCGCCATGCTGTAAAAAAAGACAGAATCCGTAAAACAAACTTGGAATTACTCGCAATAAAATCGGTTTCGTAAGAAAAAAACTGAAATTAAGTGGAAAATAATCGTAATTCCGTAAAAAAAACAGATTATGTAAAAAAAAACCCGAATTATTCGCAAAATGTCATTTTCGTAAGAAAAAAACTGAAACGTAATTAGTTGAAAAAACAGATTCCGTGAAACAAACTTGGAATTACTTGCAAAAAAAAGTCAACTTTGTAGAAAAAACTGGAATTACGAATATAAAATAATCTTAAGTTCGTAAAAAAGACAGATTCCTCAAAACCACAAAAAACTATTTCGTAAGAAAAAAACTGGAATTTCGTGAAAAATAGTCGCCATGCTGTAAAACAAGACAGAATCCGTAAAACAAACTTGGAATTACTCGCAAAAAAATCGGTTTCGTAAGAAAAAAACTGAAATTACGTGGAAAATAATCGTAATTCCGTAAAAAAAACAGATTATGTAAAAAAAAACCCGAATCACCCGCAAAATGTCATTTTCGTAAGAAAAAAACTGAAACGTAATTAGTTAAAAAAACAGATTCCGTGAAACAAACTTGGAATTACTTGCAAAAAAAAGTCAACTTTGTAGAAAAAACTGGAATTACGAATATAAAATAATCTTAAGTTCGTAAAAAAGACAGATTCCTCAAAACCACAAAAAACAATTTCGTAAGGAAAAAACTGGAATTTCGTGAAAAATAGTCGCCATGCTGTAAAACAAGACAGAATCCGTAAAACAAACTTGGAATTACTCGCAATAAAATCGGTTTCGTAAGAAAAAAACTGAAATTACGTGGAAAATAATCGTAATTCCGTAAAAAAAACAGATTATGTAAAAAAAAACCCGAATCACCCGCAAAATGTCATTTTCGTAAGAAAAAAACTGAAACGTAATTAGTTAAAAAAACAGATTCCGTGAAACAAACTTGGAATTACTTGCAAAAAAAAGTCAACTTTGTAGAAAAAACTGGAATTACGAATATAAAATAATCTTAAGTTCGTAAAAAAGACAGATTCCTCAAAACCACAAAAAACAATTTCGTAAGGAAAAAACTGGAATTTCGTGAAAAATAGTCGCCATGCTGTAAAACAAGACAGAATCCGTAAAACAAACTTGGAATTACTCGCAATAAAATCGGTTTCGTAAGAAAAAAACTGAAATTACGTGGAAAATAATCGTAATTCCGTAAAAAAAACAGATTATGTAAAAAAAAACCCGAATCACCCGCAAAATGTCATTTTCGTAAGAAAAAAACTGAAACGTAATTAGTTGAAAAAACAGAGATTCCGTGAAACAAACTTGGAATTACTTGCAAAAAAAAGTCAACTTTGTAGAAAAAACTGGAATTACGAATATAAAATAATCTTGAGTTCGTAAAAAAGACAGATTCCTCAAAACCACAAAAAACTATTTCGTAAGGAAAAAACTGGAATTTCGTGAAAAATAGTCGCCATGCTGTAAAACAAGACAGAATCCGTGAAACAAACTTGGAATTACTCGCAAAAAAATCGGTTTCGTAAGAAAAAAACTGAAATTACGTGGAAAATAATCGTAATTCCGTAAAAAAAAACAGATTATGTAAAAAAAAACCCGAATCACCCGCAAAATGTCATTTTCGTAAGAAAAAAACTGAAACGTAATTAGTTGAAAAAACAGATTCCGTGAAACAAACTTGGAATTACTTGCAAAAAAAAGTCAACTTTGTAGAAAAAACTGGAATTACGAATATAAAATAATCTTAAGTTCGTAAAAAAGACAGATTCCTCAAAACCACAAAAAACAATTTCGTAAGGAAAAAACTGAAATTTCGTGAAAAATAATCGCCATGCTGTAAAAAAAGACAGAATCCGTAAAACAAACTTGGAATTACTCGCAATAAAATCGGTTTCGTAAGAAAAAAACTGAAATTACGTGGAAAATAATCGTAATTCCGTAAAAAAAACAGATTATGTAAAAAAAAACCCGAATTACCCGCAAAATGTCATTTTCGTAAGAAAAAAACTGAAACGTAATTAGTTGAAAAAACAGATTCCGTGAAACAAACTTGGAATTACTTGCAAAAAAAAGTCAACTTTGTAGAAAAAACTGGAATTACGAATATAAAATAATCTTGAGTTCGTAAAAAAGACAGATTCCTCAAAACCACAAAAAACAATTTCGTAAGGAAAAAACTGAAATTTCGTGAAAAATAATCGCCATGCTGTAAAAAAAGACAGAATCCGTAAAACAAACTTGGAATTACTCGCAAAAAAATCGGTTTCGTAAGAAAAAAACTGTATCTACGTATAGAAAATAATTGTGATTCTGATGTAAAAAAGACCAACCCAACCCAAACTAACAAAAGAAATCCCGAATTATCAACAAAAAATTTAGTTTCTGAACTGAATTTAATGAATTATAATTGGAATTCCGTGAAAAATTAAGGTAATTCCGTAAAAAAATACAAATTCCGTAAAACAATCACTCGTAAAGAAACAAACTGAAATTGCATGGAAAAAGATCGTAATTCCGTGAAAAATAGACAGACTTCGTAAAACAAAACGCAAAAAAGTCAGTCTCGTAAAAAAAAAAACTGGAATTTCCTGTAAATTGAACGTTATTCTGTCAAAAAACAATTTCGTAAATCAAATTCATGATTATTATTGTCTGGATAAAGCCATCATTTCGTAAATTCAATGGACATTTCCAAAAAAAGTTTGTTTCGTAAGAAAAAAAATGGAATTGCGTGGAAAATAATCGTGTTTCCGTAAAGATGTCAGAGTTACTCGCTAAAAGTCAGTTTTGTAAGAAAAAAACTATTATTGTGTGGAAAATAATCGTAATTCCATAAAAAAAACCGATCCTGTAAAACAAATCCAAAATTATTCGCGAAAAAAGGCAGTTTCGTAAGAAACAAAACTGGAATTACGTGCATGGAACATAATCGTGATTCCGTAAAATAAAACAGATTCTACAAGATAAATCTAGAATTACCCGCAAAAAGTAAGTTTCGTAAGAAAAAAAACTGGATTTCGTGGAAAATGATTCTAATTTCCCAAATTAACCGAAAGAAAAGTCAGTGTTTCAAGAAGTAAGGATGGAATTGAGTGGATAATAATCGTAATTCCGTACAAATATAAGATTCCGTAAAACAAATATAGAATTACTTGGATAAAGTCATTATTTCGTAAATTGGATGGAAGCTTTCACAAAAAAAAGTCAGTTTCTAAAAAAACGAATGAAATTTCTTGGAAAATAATCGTAATTCCGCAAAAAAAAAGATTGCGTATAACAAATCCAGAATAACTCGCTAAAAAAAAAGTCAGTTTCGTAAGGAAAAACTGGAATTGCATTAAATTTAATCGTGATTATGTAAAAAAATGCCGAGTCCGTAAAACAAATTTCGGATTATCCGGAAAAAAAGTCAGTTTCGTAAGAAAAAACTGGAATTACGTGGAAAAAGACATATTCCGTAAGCCGTAACCCGCCATAAAGTCTGTCATTCCGTAAAAATAATGCAGAATTAATTGCAAAAAAAATCAGTTTCGTAACAAAAAAACTGGAATTGCGTGAAAAAAGAGAGATTCCGTAAGATAAATCCGAAATTACCTGTGAAAAAGTCAGTTTCGTATGAAAAAGTCAGTTTTTTTAGAAGAAATGATGGAATTGCGTGGAAAATAATCGTAATTGTCAGTTTCGTAAGAAAAAACTGGAATTACGTGGAAAAAGACATATTCCGTAAGCCGTAACCCGCCATAAAATCTGTCATTCCGTAAAAATAATGCAGAATTAATTGCAAAAAAAAACAATTTCGTTACAAAAAAACTGGAATTGCGTGTGAAATAGTTGTAATTCCGTGAAAAAAAGAAAGATTCCGTAAAATAAATCCAAAATTACCTGTGAAAAAGTCAGTTTCGTAAGAAAAAAACTCAGTCAGTTTTTTTAGAAGAAATGATGGAATTGCGTGGAAAATAATCGTAATTCCGCAAAAAAAAAGATTCCGTATAACAAATCCAGAATAGCTCGCTAAAAAAAAAGTCAGTTTCGTAAGAAAAAACTGGAATTGCATTAAAAATAATCGTGATTATGTAAAAAAATGCCGATTCCGTAAATCAAATTTTGAATTACCCGAAAAAAAGTCAGTTTCGTAAGAAAAAACTGGAATTAGGTTAAAATAATGCAGCATTAATTGCAAAAAAATCAGATTCCTGACAAAAAAACTGGGATTGCGTAAAAAATAATCGTAATTACATGAAAAAAGACAGATTCCGTAAAATAAATTCCGGATAACCAGCAAAAAAAATAATTTTTTAAACAGGAATTGTGTGGGAAATAATCGTAATTCCGTAAAAAAATAAGATTCCGTAAAACAAGTGCAGAATTACTTGCATGGATAAAGTCATTATTTCGTAAATTGAATGGAAACTTTCGCAAAAAAAAGTCATTTCCGTAAAAAAAAGAATGGAATTTTCTGGAAAAATATCGTAATTCCGCAAAAAAAAAGATTCCGTATAACAAATCCAGAATAACTCGCTAAAAAAAATCAGTTTCGTAAGAAAAAACTGGAATTGTATAAAAAATAATCGTGATTATGTAAAAAAATGCCGATTCCGTAAAACAGATTTCGGATTACCCGGAAAAAAAGTCAGTTTCGTAAGAAAAAACTGGAATTACGTGTAATCGTAACAAAAAAACTGGAATTGCGTGAAAAAAGAGAGATTCCGTAAGATAAATCCGAAATTACCTGTGAAAAAGTCAGTTTCGTATGAAAAAGTCAGTTTTTTTAGAAGAAATGATGGAATTGCGTGGAAAATAATCGTAATTCCGTAAAAAAATAAGATTCCGTAAAAAAATAAGATTCCGTAAAACAAGTGCAGAATAACTCGCTAAAAAAAAGTCAGTTTCGTAAGAAAAAACTGGAATTACGTGGAAAAAGACATATTCCGTAAGCCGTAACCCGCCATAAAATCTGTCATTCCGTAAAAATAATGCAGAATTAATTGCAAAAAAACAGTTTTGTGACAAAAAAAACTGAAAAAAAAGATTCCGTATAACAAATCCAGAATGGTTCGCTAAAAAAAAAGTCAGTTTCGTAAGAAAAAACTGGAATTGCATAAAACATAATCGTAATGATTTAAAAAAATGCAGATTCCGTGAAACAAATTTCGAATTACCCGAAAAAAAAGTCAGTTTCGTAAAAAAAAACTGGAATTACGTGGAAAATTATCGTAATCCCGTAAAAAAAGACATATTCCGTAAGCCGTAACCCGCCATATAGTCTGTCATTCTGTAAAAATAATGCAGAATTAATTGCAAAAAAAATCAGTTTTGTGACAAAAAAACTGGAATTGCGTGAGAAATAGTCGTAATTCCGTGAAAAAAAAGATTCCGTACAACAAATCCAGGATAGCTCGCTAAAAAAAAAGTCAGTTTCGTAAGAAAAAACTGGAATTGCATTAAAAATAATCGTGATTATGTTTAAAAATGCCGATTCCGTAAAACAAATTTCGGATTACCCGAAAAAAAAGTCAGTTTCGTAAAAAAAAACTGGAATTACGTGGAAAATTATCGTAATCCCGTAAAAAAAGACATATTCCGTAAGCCGTAACCCGCCATATAGTCTGTCATTCTGTAAAAATAATGCAGAATTAATTGCAAAAAAAACAGTTTTGTGACAAAAAAAACTGGAATTGCGTGAGAAATAGTCGTAATTCCGTGAAAAAAAAGATTCCGTATAACAAATCCAGAATGGTTCGCTAAAAAAAAAGTCAGTTCCGTAAGAAAAAACTGGAATTGCATAAAACATAATCGTAATGATTTAAAAAAATGCAGATTCCGTGAAACAAATTTCGAATTACCCGAAAAAAAAGTCAGTTTCGTAAAAAAAAACTGGAATTACGTGGAAAATTATCGTAATCCCGTAAAAAAAGACATATTCCGTAAGTCGTAACCCGCCATATAGTCTGTCATTCTGTAAAAATAATGCAGAATTAATTGCAAAAAAAATCAGTTTTGTGACAAAAAAACTGGAATTGCGTGAGAAATAGTCGTAATTCCGTAAAAAAAAAGATTCCGTATAACAAATCCAGGATAGCTCGCTAAAAAAAAGTCAGTTTCGTAAGAAAAAACTGGAATTGCATTAAAAATAATCGTGATTATGTTTAAAAATGCCGATTCAGTGATAAGTCCCTTTTTTTATATGTATAATGTTTTAATAACTATATGGTCTATTCAATTTATTTTATAAATATATTATATTTTTGTACAACAAACTATTTCTACACAGTTTTTGTATATAGCTTGATGCCAAATGCTCCGTAAAATAAATCCGAAATTACCTGTGAAAAAGTCAGTTTCGTATGAAAAAAACTCAGTCAGTTTTTTAAAAAAAAAGGATGGAATTGCGTGGAAAATAATCGTAATTCCGCAAAAAAAATAAGATTCCGTAAAACAAGTGCAGAATTACTTGCATGGATGAAGTAATTATTTCGTAAATTGAATGGAAATTTTCGCAAAAAAAGTCAGTTCCGTAAAAAATAATCGTACTTACGTGAAAAAAGACAGATTCCGTCCGGATAACCAGCAAAAAAAATAATTTTTTAAATAGGAATTGTGTGGAAAATAATCGTAATTCCGTGAAATAAGATTCCGTAAAACAAGTGCAGAATTACTTGCATGGATGAAGTAATTATTTCGTAAACTGAATGGAAATTTTCGCAAAAAAAGTCAGTTCCGTAAAAAATAATCGTACTTACGTGAAAAAAGACAGATTCCGTAAAATAAATTCCGGATAACCAGCAAAAAAAATAATTTTTTAAACAGAAATTGTGTGGAAAATAATCGTAATTCCGTAAAAAAAATAAGATTCCGTAAAACAAGTGCAGAATTACTTGCATGGATGAAGTAATTATTTCGTAAATTGAATGGAAATTTTCGCAAAAAAAGTCAGTTCCGTAAAAAATAATCGTACTTACGTGAAAAAAGACAGATTCCGTAAAATAAATTCCGGATAACCAGCAAAAAAAATAATTTTTTAAACAGGAATTGTGTGGAAAATAATCGTAATTCCGTAAAAAAATAAGATTCCGTAAGACAGGTGCAGAATTACTTGCATGAATGAAGTAATTATTTCGTAAATTGAATGGAAATTTTCGCAAAAAAAGTCAGTTCCGTAAAAAATAATCGTACTTACGTGAAAAAAGACAGATTCCGTAAAATAAATTCCGGATAACCAGCAAAAAAAATAATTTTTTAAACAGGAATTGTGTGGAAAATAATCGTAATTCCGTAAAAAAATAAGATTCCGTAAGACAGGTGCAGAATTACTTGCATGAATGAAGTAATTATTTCGTAAATTGAATGGAAATTTTCGCAAAAAAAGTCAGTTCCGTAAAAAATAATCGTACTTACGTGAAAAAAGGCAGATTCCGTAAAATAAATTCCGGATAACCAGCAAAAAAAATTATTTTTTAAACAGGAATTGTGTGGAAAATAATCGTAATTCCGTAAAAAAAATAAGATTCCGTAAAACAAGTGCAGAATTACTTGCATGGATGAAGTAATTATTTCGTAAATTGAATGGAAATTTTCGCAAAAAAAGTCAGTTCCGTAAAAAATAATCGTACTTACGTGAAAAAAGACAGATTCCGTAAAATAAATTCCGGATAACCAGCAAAAAAAATAATTTTTTAAACAGGAATTGTGTGGAAAATAATCGTAATTCCGTAAAAAAATAAGATTCCGTAAGACAGGTGCAGAATTACTTGCATGAATGAAGTAATTATTTCGTAAATTGAATGGAAATTTTCGCAAAAAAAGTCAGTTCCGTAAAAAATAATCGTACTTACGTGAAAAAAGACAGATTCCGTAAAATAAATTCCGGATAACCAGCAAAAAAAATAATTTTTTAAACAGGAATTGTGTGGAAAATAATCGTAATTCCGTAAAAAAATAAGATTCCGTAAGACAGGTGCAGAATTACTTGCATGAATGAAGTAATTATTTCGTAAATTGAATGGAAATTTTCGCAAAAAAAGTCAGTTCCGTAAAAAATAATCGTACTTACGTGAAAAAAGACAGATTCCGTAAAATAAATTCCGGATAACCAGCAAAAAAAATAATTTTTTAAACAGGAATTGTGTGGAAAATAATCGTAATTCCGTAAAAAAATAAGATTCCGTAAGACAGGTGCAGAATTACTTGCATGAATGAAGTAATTATTTCGTAAATTGAATGGAAATTTTCGCAAAAAAAGTCAGTTCCGTAAAAAATAATCGTACTTACGTGAAAAAAGGCAGATTCCGTAAAATAAATTCCGGATAACCAGCAAAAAAAATTATTTTTTAAACAGGAATTGTGTGGAAAATAATCGTAATTCCGTAAAAAAAATAAGATTCCGTAAAACAAGTGCAGAATTACTTGCATGGATGAAGTAATTATTTCGTAAATTGAATGGAAATTTTCGCAAAAAAAGTCAGTTCCGTAAAAAATAATCGTACTTACGTGAAAAAAGACAGATTCCGTAAAATAAATTCCGGATAACCAGCAAAAAAAATAATTTTTTAAACAGGAATTGTGTGGAAAATAATCGTAATTCCGTAAAAAAATAAGATTCCGTAAGACAGGTGCAGAATTACTTGCATGAATGAAGTAATTATTTCGTAAATTGAATGGAAATTTTCGCAAAAAAAGTCAGTTCCGTAAAAAATAATCGTACTTACGTGAAAAAAGACAGATTCCGTAAAATAAATTCCGGATAACCAGCAAAAAAAATAATTTTTTAAACAGGAATTGTGTGGAAAATAATCGTAATTCCGTAAAAAAATAAGATTCCGTAAGACAGGTGCAGAATTACTTGCATGAATGAAGTAATTATTTCGTAAATTGAATGGAAATTTTCGCAAAAAAAGTCAGTTCCGTAAAAAATAATCGTACTTACGTGAAAAAAGGCAGATTCCGTAAAATAAATTCCGGATAACCAGCAAAAAAAATTATTTTTTAAACAGGAATTGTGTGGAAAATAATCGTAATTCCGTAAAAAAATAAGATTCCGTAAGACAGGTGCAGAATTACTTGCATGAATGAAGTAATTATTTCGTAAATTGAATGGAAATTTTCGCAAAAAAAGTCAGTTCCGTAAAAAATAATCGTACTTACGTGAAAAAAGGCAGATTCCGTAAAATAAATTCCGGATAACCAGCAAAAAAAATTATTTTTTAAACAGGAATTGTGTGGAAAATAATCGTAATTCCGTAAAAAAAATAAGATTCCGTAAAACAAGTGCAGAATTACTTGCATGGATAAAGTCATTATTTCGTAAATTGAATGGAAACTTTCGCAAAAAAAAGTCATTTCCGTAAAAAAAGAATGGAATTTCCTGGAAAAATATCGTAATTCCGCAAAAAAAAGATTCCGTATAACAAATCCAGAATAACTCGCTAAAAAAAAAGTCAGTTTCGTAAGAAAAAACTGGAATTGCATGAAAAATAATCGTGATTATGTAAAAAAAATGCCGATTCCGTAAAAAAAAATCGAATTACCCGAAAAAAAGTCAGTTTCGTAAGAAAAAACTGGAATTAGGTAAAAATAATGCAGCATTAATTGCAAAAAAATCAGATTCGTGACAAAAAAAACTGGGATTGCGTAAAAAATAATCGTAGTTACGTGAAAAAAGACAGATTCCGTAAAATAAATCCCTGATAACCAGAAAAATGTCAGTTTTTAAAACTGGAATTGTGTGGAAAATTATTGTATTTTTGTAAAAACACAGATTCCGTAAAACAAATTTCGAATTACCCGCCAAAAAGGTCAGTTTCGTAGCAAAAAAATTAAAATGATCGTAATTCCGTAAAAAAGACATATTCCGTAGAATAAATCCCAAATTACCAGCAAAAGTCATGTTCGTGAGAAAAAAAGCTTGAATTGCGTGGAAAATAGGTAATCGTAATTCCGTAAAAAAATCAGTTTCATGAAAAAAAAAACTGGAATTGCATGGAAAATAGTCGTGTATTCCGTGAAAAAAAGACCGATTCCATAAAATAAATCCAAAATTACCGGTAAAAAAAGTCAGTTTCGTAAGAAAATAACTGGTATTGCCTGGAAAATAAGCGTAAGAAAGACAGATTCCGTAAAACAAATCTTGAATTACGCAAAAAAAAATAATCATAATTCCGTAAAAAAAACAATTTCGTTAAAAAAGTTCAGAATGAAAAAAAATCAGTTTCGTGACAAAAAAAACGTGGAAAATGATCGTATTCCGTAAAAAAAGACAAATTTCGTAAAGCAAATGGAAAAAACTAAAATCGCTTATTTAAAAAAAAAACAGAATTATTGAATTTATGATTTAGTTTATTGATCAATAACGGAGATTTTCACTTATAATCTCCCTAGAGCTGGAATTATTTCCGGAAATTTTGTCGAGTTGCGAATTTTCTTGAAAAATTCGCAACGAGAACAAATTTCCGGATTTTTGATTCGAGCTCGCGGGAGATTCGGCAAGAAAATTTCATGCCAAAACTGATCATTGGAAAAAACATAACCCAGGACTCACCTCGCATTTAGTGGAAGAAACCAACGGCTCCTTACTCTACTCGCCATTGAGGAAGAAAGATGGGAATCAGGATTTTATAAAACATTTGGAAGCTATAACCAATCTTGTCCATAATTGATAACATTGCAACTTTTTATTGGAAGTTGAAAATAAATCATTTATCAAAAATATTTGTCAGTGTTTTCAACAGCTGTCAAGCACTCGCGGCTGGATGTAGCACCCATGCACCAACCACAGTGTTGCCGTTTGCCTTATCTCTGTCTGTGAAAGTTGGGTTGGGTTGGGATTGTTAGGGTGAGTGGGGACGGCAACACTGTAATCATATGGGAGCTACATCCAGATGCAAAGCCAGGGTGATTTCCACTTATTAATCTTTCAGTCACGTGATTATGAGCAGGGTGATTTCCAATAAAATTAGGTCGTTGCCATAGCAACATGATAAAATGCAAGCCTATGATTGGTTAGAATTGACTGGTAGGAAATTTTCTTGAAAAATTCGCAACGAGAACAAATTACCGGATTTTTAATTCGAGCTCGCGGGAGATTCGGCAAGAAAATTTCATGCCAAAACTATTTGAGAAGATTTAATAGTAGCGGCTGGATGTAGCTCCCATGCACCAGTTGGGTTGGGATTGTTAGGGAGAGTGGGGACGGCAACACTGTAATCATATGGGAGCTACATCCAGATGCAAAGCCAGGGAGATTTTCACTTATTAATCTTTCAGTCACGTGATTATGAGTAGGGTGATTTTCGATAAAATCAGGTCTTTGCCATAGCAACATGTTAAAATGCAAGCCTATGATTGGTTACAATTGACTGGTATGAAATTTTCACTGGTGACATCTGTTAATCCTCATATCTCACAACTTTTTTCCCCGCCACATCCTCTAAACACTTCAACCTCAAGCCTGTGAAAATCCATCGATGCGGTCGAAACAATTCGATGATCCGACCGCAATTTCTTCGGACTGAAAACACGTCTAGATCTTCGATCGATTTCTTTCGTAATGGGAATGACCACAGCGTAATCACTTTCGATTATATGGACTTGAAAATGGTATTTCTCAATCGCGTCAATAAAACTTAATTGCCCGAAGTGTCCATAAATCATATTTCTCACATAAACAATCATAATGAAAATCGGGTCAGTTTATTTTAGTAGAAATGGGGCCGATTTTGAAAAATTTCTCAATAAGTTGTTTCCTGTATAAGATAAAAGAAATGTTTCCAAATAAACCGGTTGATATGAGCCATGCTGGGACTATTTTCAGTATTTCACAAATAAAATAGTATTGTTGTTGAAATGCGCATAAGCAATAATTTATCAATAATGGACAACCATTAAGAAAACAATCCAGATAACACATTTTTCAAAATTACCATTCTTTTATCACGAATCACGAGCAATTAGTGTTGGGAATTTGGGTTCCAATTTTATATCCAAACAAATGGCTTTCGAGAATTCAAAAACCCACATAATGGAGCTGTTTTTGGAAAACATCAATTTTTAAATTTTAAGTCAGTTCACGTATCGGAGAATATAAATTTTTAATGCGACCACTTTTTCCCACTTGATATTTTGTCATTTCGCAGACATGAATGAAGACTCGTTTTTCCGCTCGCGCGATTTTTAATGGCCTGATTGAATTTCGAAAATTCAATCAATATCTCAACACCTGACTGCCGATGGGAGACAATGAGGTTGGAGATTTTTTTTATTGAACGCTGTGGGGCGTCGGGTTTAATTGGGACACCCTGTAGATTTGGGGTTTTGGAAACAAAGAGTGATGAAGGGTTTAAATTTTTTTTTTAATTCAACAAAAGGCTTGGAATTCAATCGAGTGTAGAATTTAAACCTTTCAATTTCAATGCAAATTTCAATCCGATAATTATTTAGAGTACAAAAAAATTATAAAATTCATCCGAAATTGAATATTCGAGCCGCTTGAAATTTCATCAAAAAAAGGTTTGAATTATTTCCTATACAAATTTCAATTCGATATTCCAAACGGCTTGAGAATTATAACGTTATACATGAACATCAACCTATAAAATGAATCATAAAACTCATATTAATTTTAAAATTCAAGCCGCTTGAGATTGTATCAAAAGAAAACGGTTTGAACTATTCTCAGTGCAAATTTCAATCCGATACTTCAAGCGGCTTGAGAATCATAACGTTTTGAACATCACCAGTTATAAATAAGGAAACATCAACCTATAAAATAAATCATAAAACTCATATTCATTTTGGATTTCAAGCCGCTTGAAATTTAATCAAAAGAAGACGGTTTGAACTATTCTCAGTGCAAATTTCAATCCGATATTTCAAGTGGCTTGAGAATTATAACGTTTTGAACATCGCCAGTTATAAATGAGGAAACATCAACCTATAAAATAAATCATAAAACTCATATTCATTTTGGATTTCAAGCCGCTTGAGATTCAATCAAAAGAAGATGGTTTGAACTATTTTCAGTGCAAATTTCAATCCGATATTTCAAGCGGCTTGAGAATTATAACGTTTTGAACATCACCAGTTATAAATAAGGAAACATCAACCTATAAAATAAATCATAAAACTCATATTCATTTTGGATTTCAAGCCGCTTGAAATTTAATCAAAAGAAGACGGTTTGAACTATTCTCAGTGCAAATTTCAATCCGATATTTCAAGTGGCTTGAGAATTATAACGTTTTGAACATCGCCAGTTATAAATGAGGAAACATCAACCTATAAAATAAATCATAAAACTCATATTCATTTTAGATTTCAAGCCGCTTGAGATTTAATCAGAAGAAGACGGTTTGAGCTATTTTCAGTATAAATTTCAATCCGATATGTCAAGCGGCTTGAGAATTATAACGTTTTGAACATCACCAGTTATAAATGAGGAAACATCAACCTATAAAATAAATCATAAAACTCATATTCATTTTAGAATTCAAGCTGTTTGAAATTTAATCAAAAGAAGACGGTTTGAACTATTAACAATGCAAATTTTAATCCGACATTTCAAGCGGCTTGAGAATTATAACGTTTTGAACATCACCAGTTATAAATAAGGAAACATCAACCTATAAAATAAATCATAAAACTCATATTTATTTTGGATTTCAGGCCGCTTGAAATTTAATCAGAAGAAGACGGTTTGAACTATTTCCAGTGCAAATTTCAATCCGATATTTCAAGTGGCTTGAGAATTATAACGTTTTGAACATCACCAGTTATAAATAAGGAAACATCAACCTATAAAATAAATCATAAAACTCATATTCATTTTGGATTTCAAGCCGCTTGAAATTTAATCAAAAGAAGATGCTTTGAACTATTTCCAGTGCAAATTTCAATCCGATATTTCAAGTGGCTTGAGAATTATAACGTTTTGAACATCGCCAGTTATAAATGAGGAAACATCAACTTATAAAATAAATCATAAAACTCATATTCATTTTAGACTTCAAACCGCTTGAGATCTAATCAAAAGAAGATGGTTTGAACTATTTCCAGTGCAAATTTTAATCCGATATTTCAAGCGGCTTGAGAATTATAACGTTTTGAACATCACCAGTTATAAATAAGGAAACATCAACCTATAAAATAAATCATAAAACTCATATTCATTTTGGATTTAAAGACGCTTGAAATTTAATCATAGGAAGACGGTTTGAACTATTTCCAGTGCAAATTTCAATACGATATTTCAAGCGGCTTGAGAATTATAACGTTTTGAACATCATCAGTTATAAACGAGGAAACATCAACCTATAAAATAAATCATAAAACACATATTCATTTTGGATTTTAAGCCGATTGAAATTTAATCAAAAGAAGACGGTTTGAACTATTCTCAGTGCAAATTTCAATCCGATATTTCAAGCGGCTTGAGAATTATAACGTTTTGAACATCACCAGTTATAAATAAGGAAACATCAACCTATAAAATAAATCATAAAACACATATTCATTTTGGATTTTAAGCCGATTGAAATTTAATCAAAAGAAGACGGTTTGAACTATTCTCAGTGCAAATTTCAATCCGATATTTCAAGCGGCTTGAGAATTATAACGTTTTGAACATCACCAGTTATAAATGAGGAAACATCAACCTATAAAATAAATCATAAACCTCATATTAATTTTGGATTTCAAGCCGCTTGAAATTTAATCAAAAGAAGATGGTTTGAACTATTTCCAGTGCAAATTTCAATCCGATATTTCAAGCGGCTTGAGAATTATAACGTTTTGAACATCACCAGTTATAAATGAGGAAACTTCAACCTATAAAATAAATCATAAAACTCATATTCATTTTGGATTTTAAGCCGCTTGAAATTTAATCAAAAGAAGACTATTTCCAGTGCAAATTTCAATCCGATATTTCAAGCGGCTTGAGAATTATAACGTTTTGAACATCACCAGTTATAAATGAGGAAACATCAACCTATAAAATAAATCATAAACCTCATATTAATTTTGGATTTCAAGACGCTTGAAATTTTATCAAAAGAAGATGGTTTGAACTATTCTCAGTATAAATTTCAATCCGATATGTCAAGCGGATTGAGAATTATAACGTTTTGAACATCATCAGTTATAAACGAGGAAACATCAACCTATAAAATAAATCATAAACCTCATATTCATTTTGAATTTCAAGCCGCTTGAAATTTAATCAAAAGAAGACTATTTCCAGTGCAAATTTCAAGCCGATATTTCAAACGACTTGAAAACTACAACGTTTTAAATATTGTCATTTTTCAAAGAAAAAACATCGTCATATAATCAACAGTATTTGCTTCACCTGGATTATACAATTCAATCCGCTCATCATTTAATCAACAAAGGAAGATTTGAACCAGATCCAGTCCAAATTTCAAACCGATATTTCAAGCGGCTTGAAAACTACAACGTTTTAAATATTGACATTTTTCAAAGACAAAACATCGTCATATAACCAACACTATTAGCTTCACCTGGATTATACAATTCAATCCGCTTGACATTTAATCAACAAAGGAAGGTTTGAACTAAATCCAGTTCAAATGTCAAACCGATATTTCAAGCGGCTCTAAAACTACAACGTTTTAAATATTGTCATATTTCAAAGACGAAACATCGTCATATAACCAAGACTATCAGCTTCACCTGGATTATACAATTCAATCCGCTCAACATATAATCAACAAAGGAAGATTTGAACCAGATCCAGTCCAAATTTCAAACCGATATTTCACGCGGCTTGAAAACTACAACGTTTTAAATATTGTGATTTTTCAGAGACAAAACATCGTCATATAACCAACACTATCAGCTTCACCTGGATTATACAATTCAATCCGCGCGACATTTAATCAACAAAGAAAGATTTGAAGTAAATCCAGTCCAAATTTCAAGCCGATATTTCAAGCGGCTTGAAAACTACAACGTTTTAAATATTGTCATTTTTCAAAGACAAAACATCGTCATATAACCAACACTATTAGCTTCACCTGAATTAAACAATTTAATCCGCTCAACATTTAATCAACAAAGGAAGATTTGAACTGAATCCAGTCCAAATTTCAAGCCGATATTTCAAGCGGCTTGAAAACTACAACGTTTTAAATATTGTCATTTTTCAAAGACAAAACATCGTCATATAACCAACACTATTAGCTTCACCTGAATTAAACAATTCAATCCGCGCGACATTTAATCAACAAAGGAAGGTTTGAACTAAATCCAGTCCAAATTTCAAACGGCTTGAAAAGTATAACGTTTCAAACATCATCAGTGAAATTATATCTCCCCAATTCAAGCCTAAAATATGAAAAAACGAAAGCAATTACCATAATGGGCATTTTTTCGAAAAACCCTTAACAAGGCGTTAAAGTGACCGTTAAGCGTGGCCAACAATTGATGAGCCATTCAACGCTGCATTATTATTAATTTTTAATGAGAAAATTTACGACTCTTGTTAACGCTGACATTTGTATGTAAAAACCGTGAATACGTAAAAATAGAACAGCTGTCCAAAAGATTAATTACATCAGTACCATCATCGTGAAATCTCCGAAATTTAATTAGTTTAGTACTCCGGGGCACTGTGAAGGCTGTAATTTAATTCGAATCAACGTATCGGCTGGAAAATCTTGTTTTTTTCACATGCGTGTCCCGGCTCAATCACCTCAATAGCCTCAAACACTTGAGGCGCGACACAACCTCAAAAATGCGGTTTTACTTTAATGCTTTTAAGCATGTGAGATAAGGGGCTTTAAAAGAAAATTTAAAATGCATATTTATGGGTTTTAGATTGGATCGAGTACACGTGGTTTGGTTTTTTTATGATTTATTTTCTCTATAAAATAGTAGCCATATATTTTATACCCTGCCGATTTTCAAAAGTTATACCTCCATCAAAAACCCCTTTTGTGCCCAAATCAAAAATTTGAAATATCTCAAAAAACTCACAATAGAAAAAATAACCCATTGACAAAAAAATCTGCTCACCCTTTTTCCTAAGAGGTACCTCCAGGTACCCATCCAAGAAGCTTAGATTTTATCACAAAAAACTTAATCGGCTTTAAACGATTTTTAATGGTACCATAAGGGCAGATGTACCCACAACGTGAAAAACAATCGTGATGCTGCAACGAATGTGTGACTGAAAGGTCGTCGCGGGTCACAGAACCGTTTATCGATAGGCGAAATAAAGATGCGACCTTTATTTACCATTTGAAAGGTTCTCATGCATGTATTTGAACGGACCCTGTATATAAAATCCATTACGGCTGGGAGATCAAATGCAATTTGAAAGCCATGTTTCAATTATCTGATAACAGTTATTACAAGAGTGCTCTACATGTTGATGGTATAAGGAAACTATTCATGGATTAATTGGATTAAGTACAGACTCTATGGGAAACCATGAAGGGTTTTTTTAAAAAAAATTAATATAAATCGTTGTTATCGCCCGTTTTGATCGGACACCTTTTCTCGTGAATAAATTCTGAGATGGGATCTTGACAGTGAAATTGATACGTTTTTATGGCAAATTTATTTTTCTTTAAATTTAGAAATTCGTGGAATGGAATGGATAATTTTTTTTAATAAAAAATTTAGTGTTCTTTGATTTTTAAAGAGTGATACTTTTTGTTGTCTTTTGATTTTTTTCAGTGCACCCTGTATATTCAATTGACATTTTCATATCGGAATTTTATGCTTAATCGACTGGTGAAAACAGCAGGTCGCTATCTCTTTTATTTTGGGAGATATTTATTTTTATATAAAATTGTTCATTTTTCATAATTTGAGGTTTGTCAGGAATTTTCTTGACTTTTTTCCATCGCACCCTGTATATTTCATGTGCATTTTTATATAATATATCTTATGTCTAATCGACTGGTGAAAACAGCAGGACGCTATCTCTTTTATTTTGGGAGATATGATTTTTTTTATAAAATTGTTCATTTTTCTTAATTTGGAAAGTTTGACAGGAATTTTCTTGACTATTTTCCATAGCACCCTGTATATTTAATTGACATTTTTATATCAAAATTTTATGCTCAATCGACTGGTGAAAACAGCAGGTCGCTATCTCTTTTATTTTGGGAGATATTTATTTTTATATAAAATTGTTCATTTTTCATAATTTGAGGTTTGTCAGGAATTTTCTTGACTTTTTTCCATCGCACCCTGTATATTCCATTAATACTTTTAAATTGAAATTATATGCTCAATTGACTGTTGAAAACAGCAGGACGCTATCTCTTTTATTTTGGGAGATATGATTTTTTTATCATATTGTTCATTTTTCATTTGGAAAGTTTGACAGGAATTTTCTTGACTATTTTCCATAGCACCCTGTATATTTAATTGACATTTTTATATCAAAATTTTATGCTCAATCGACTGGTGAAAACAGCAGGACGCTATCTCTTTTATTTTGGGAGATATGATTTTTTTATCATATTGTTCATTTTTCATTTGGAAAGTTTGACAGGAATTTTCTTGACTTTTTTCCATAGCACCCTGTATATTTAATTGACATTTTTATATCAAAGTTTTATGCTCAATCGATTGGTGAAAACAGCAGGACGCTATCTCTTTTATTTTGGGAGATATGATTTTTTTTATAAAATTGTTCATTTTTCTTAATTTGGAAAGTTTGACAGGAATTTTCTTGACTTTTTTCCATAGCACCCTGTATATTGAATTGACATTTTTATATCAAAATTTTATGCTCAATCGACTGGTGAAAACAGCAGGACGCTATCTCTTTTATTTTGGGAGATATGATTTTTTTTATAAAATTGTTCATTTTTCTTAATTTGGAAAGTTTGACAGGAATTTTCTTGACTATTTTCCATAGCACCCTGTATATTTGATTGACATTTTTATATCAAAATTTTATGCTCAATCGACTGGTGAAAACAGCAGGACGCTATCTCTTTTATTTTGGGAGATATGATTTTTTTTATAAAATTGTTCATTTTTCTTAATTTGGAAAGTTTGACAGGAATTTTCTTGACTATTTTCCATAGCACCCTGTATATTTAATTGACATTTTTATATCAAAATTTTATGCTCAATCGACTGGTGAAAACAGCAGGACGCTATCTCTTTTATTTTGGGAGATATGATTTTTTTATCATATTGTTCATTTTTCATTTGGAAAGTTTGACAGGAATTTTCTTGACTTTTTTCCATAGCACCCTGTATATTTAATTGACATTTTTATATCAAAGTTTTATGCTCAATCGATTGGTGAAAACAGCAGGACGCTATCTCTTTTATTTTGGGAGATATGATTTTTTTTATAAAATTGTTCATTTTTCTTAATTTGGAAAGTTTGACAGGAATTTTCTTGACTTTTTTCCATAGCACCCTGTATATTTAATTGACATTTTTATATCAAAATTTTATGCTCAATCGACTGGTGAAAACAGCAGGACGCTATCTCTTTTATTTTGGGAGATATTTATTTTTATATAAAATTGTTCATTTTTCATAATTTGAGGTTTGTCAGGAATTTTCTTGACTTTTTTCCATCGCACCCTGTATATTTCATAAACATTTTAAGATCAAAATTTTATGCTCAATCGACTGGTGAAAACAGCAGGTCGCTATCTCTTTTATTTTGGGAGATATTTATTTTTATATAAAATTGTTCATTTTTCATAATTTGAGGTTTGTCAGGAATTTTCTTGACTTTTTTCCATCGCACCCTGTATATTCCATCAATACTTTTAAATTGAAATTATATGCTCAATTGACTGTTGAAAACAGCAGGACGCTATCTCTTTTATTTTGGGAGATATGATTTTTTTTATAAAATTGTTCATTTTTCTTAATTTGGAAAGTTTGTCAGGAATTTTCTTGACTATTTTCCATAGCACCCTGTATATTTAATTGACATTTTTATATAAAAATTTTATGCTCAATCGACTGGTGAAAACAGCAGGACGCTATCTCTTTTATTTTGGGAGATATGATTTTTTTTATAAAATTGTTCATTTTTCTTAATTTGGAAAGTTTGACAGGAATTTTCTTGACTATTTTCCATAGCACCCTGTATATTTAATTGACATTTTTATATCAAAATTTTATGCTCAATCGACTGGTGAAAACAGCAGGTCGCTATCTCTTTTAATTCGGGAGATATTTATTTTTATATAAAATTGTTCATTTTTCATAATTTGAGGTTTGTCAGGAATTTTCTTGACTTTTTTCCATCGCACCCTGTATATTTCATGTGCATTTTTATATGGAAATCTTATGTCTAATCGACTGGTGAAAACAGCAGGACGCTATCTCTTTTATTTTGGGAGATATGATTTTTTTTATAAAATTGTTCATTTTTCTTAATTTGGAAAGTTTGACAGGAATTTTCTTGACTTTTTTCCATAGCACCCTGTATATTTAATTGACATTTTTATATCAAAATTTTATGCTCAATCGACTGGTGAAAACAGCAGGACGCTATCTCTTTTATTTTGGGAGATATGATTTTTTTTATAAAATTGTTCATTTTTCTTAATTTGGAAAGTTTGACAGGAATTTTCTTGACTATTTTCCATAGCACCCTGTATATTTAATTGACATTTTTATATCAAAATTTTATGCTCAATCGACTGGTGAAAACAGCAGGACGCTATCTCTTTTATTTCGGGAGATATGATTTTTTTATCATATTGTTCATTTTTCATTTGGAAAGTTTGACAGGAATTTTCTTGACTTTTTTCCATAGCACCCTGTATATTTAATTGACATTTTTATATCAAAAGTTTATGCTCAATCGATTGGTGAAAACAGCAGGACGCTATCTCTTTTATTTTGGGAGATATGATTTTTTTTATAAAATTGTTCATTTTTCTTAATTTGGAAAGTTTGACAGGAATTTTCTTGACTTTTTTCCATAGCACCCTGTATATTTAATTGACATTTTTATATCAAAATTTTATGCTCAATCGACTGGTGAAAACAGCAGGACGCTATCTCTTTTATTTTGGGAGATATGATTTTTTTATCATATTGTTCATTTTTCATTTGGAAAGTTTGACAGGAATTTTCTTGACTTTTTTTCCATAGCACCCTGTATATTTAATTGACATTTTCATATCAAAATTTTATGCTCAATCGACTGGTGAAAACAGCAGGACGCTATCTCTTTTATTTTGGGAGATATGATTTTTTTTATAAAATTGTTCATTTTTCTTAATTTGGAAAGTTTGACAGGAATTTTCTTGACTATTTTCCATAGCACCCTGTATATTTAATTGACATTTTTATATCAAAATTTTATGCTCAATCGACTGGTGAAAACAGCAGGACGCTATCTCTTTTATTTTGGGAGATATGATTTTTTTTATAAAATTGTTCATTTTTCTCAAATTGGAAAATTCTAGGAGAATTTAATGAAGTTTTTGTAACTAAATTTTTATCTTAATCGACTAGGTGCAAACAGCCGGAGTTTTTTCTAATATACAGGAGTGATATATTTTTCAAAAATCTCTATTTTGTTGACATACTGTGTAGAAACTGATACTGAGGAACATGATTGTGATTCAGAAAACACAATTTACATTTGAATAACTTGAAATACATTGACGCTACGGAAAAGTCTCATGAAGATTTTTTATAGAAAATATTGTGATCTTTAATTTTGACTCAGAAATATTTTTTGTAAAAACCCATAGTTTTCGAGATATTGTCCAAAAACTTACACCAAGTCATCAAGAGAAATCTCATCATAATTTATTATTTACATTGAAATAACTGGAAACTTATTGATCTAAAATTCCATTCAGTGTACCGTCCGGCCCACGAGGGCGGAGCCACATCACCGTTCAGTTTTCCGTCCTTGTAAATACACAATCACGTGTAATGCTATCAAAACAGTGTATTCCATCGACAAAATATAAACACAACATAATTAACAATATTTTCCTCATCAAAATTTCAAACAAAGAAAACAAATCGATCTGCATACAGGGCGTTGTCTACGCCCGAAAATTAATAGCCCTGTATTTAGCTAAAAAGTTAATAGCAGTTAATAATACACCGTTTCGTACAATCGTAGACCGTCATCAATCATTTGTATTCTATGGTCGAATTCTTCACGCACATGGCGGCTGAAAGTCAAAAAGATTTCAGATTTCTTCACATGTGAAGATAAAAGGCTACGGAAGACATATTAAATAGACAGCGAAACGGACCGTGACAATGTTGGTGATAAAAATGTTTGTTCTGTGCCGACTAAATTTAGTTATCAAAAATGACAGTTCTTTGTTGGGTTGATGGTTTATATAGGGGTCAAATCTGGAGATCTTGGAGGCCACAAGGTTTAAATTGATCTAAAAGTCTTGCAGTGGATTCTACATAAAATATCCTCTCACAAAAACAACCACACCGAACGAAACAAATTTACAGACTATTCAAACAAAAGAATTTGTAGCCGCTTTCGAAGCACTCATTGACTCTCGCCTTCATCGATCTTCGTTGATGTTGATCGACTGTTGAATGCGTTTCTCAGGCACGCTTCAATTCAACAGTCAGTCGATTTTTTGCATAGATTTCAATGGGAGAAGCGCAAAAAAAAACTCTTTTCGTTAATAGGAATCATTTCCTTCGTTCATGCTTCAATAAAGTTGAAGTGGAGTGGAAAAACACCTTGAAACTACCAAAAACAAAGCAACATTCTTCATTGTCAGATTGTTTGGGCTTGACAAGACAATTGATGAAATTTGAAGATGCGAGACCATGGGGGGTTATGGTTGAGAAATTTGTTTGGTTGATGGGTGGAAAAGGAGTAACATGTGTTTTGAAATGTTCGATTGATGTGGGAGTTCTATGTTTATATGGTCATCACTCATTTTGTTTTATTTATGGTTTTAATAATTTTACTTGTTACTTCTTCTTTGAGGTACAGTTCGACAATTTTTATTGGCTGTCTTAAGTCATACGTATATTTTTACAGTCAGCTGTTACATTTTGAGGAGGGGAGTCAGCAAGGCAACTTACACTAAATACAGCAAATTTCCTCCTCTTTACAATGAGGGTAATCTCGTTTCAATATATTGAATAGTTTTAGAGTTATAGAGGAAAATATCAAGTAACTACAACAAATCTAATTGGTTGTCTCAAGTCATGAGTATATTTTGACAGTCAGTTGTTACATTTTGAGGATGGGAGTCAGTAAGGCAACTTACACTAAATACAGCAAATTTCCTCCTCTTTACAATGAGGGTAATCTCGTTTCAATATCTTTAATAGTTTTTGAGTTCTAGAGGGAAATATCAAGTAACTACAACAAATCTAATTGGCTGTCTTAAGTTATAAGTATATTTTGACAGTCAGCTGTTACATTTTGAGGAGGGGAGTCAGTAAGGCAACTTACTCTAAATAAAGCAAATTTCCTCCTCTTTACAATGAGGGTAATCTCGTTTCAATATCTTGAATAGTTTTAGAGTTATAGAGGAAAATATCAAGTAACTACAACAAATCTAATTGGTTGTCTCAAGTCATAAGTATATTTTGACAGTCAGCTGTTACATTTTGAGGAGGGGAGTCAGTAAGGCAACTTACACTAAATATAGCAAATTTCCTCCTCTTTACAATGAGGGTAATCTCGTTTCAATATCTTGAATAGTTTTAGAGTTATAGAGGAAAATATCAAGTAACTACAACAAATCTAATTGGCTGTCTTGAGTTATAAGTATATTTTGACAGTCAGCTGTTTCATTTTGAGGAGGGGAGTCAGTAAGGCAACTTACACTAAATACAGCAAATTTCCTCCTCTTCACAATGAGGGTAATCTCGTTTGAATATCTTTTATGGTTTTTGAGTTATAAAGGAAAATATCAAGTAACTACAACAAATCTAATTGGCTGTCTTAAGTTATAAGTATATTTTGACAGTCAGCTGTTACATTTTGAGGAGGGGAGTCAGTAAGGCAACTTACTCTAAATAAAGCAAATTTCCTCCTCTTTACAATGAGGGTAATCTCGTTTCAATATCTTGAATAGTTTTAGAGTTATAGAGGAAAATATCAAGTAACTACAACAAATCTAATTGGTTGTCTCAAGTCATAAGTATATTTTGACAGTCAGCTGTTACATTTTGAGGAGGGGAGTCAGTAAGGCAACTTACACTAAATATAGCAAATTTCCTCCTCTTTACAATGAGGGTAATCTCGTTTCAATATCTTGAATAGTTTTAGAGTTATAGAGGAAAATATCAAGTAACTACAACAAATCTAATTGGCTGTCTTGAGTTATAAGTATATTTTGACAGTCAGCTGTTTCATTTTGAGGAGGGGAGTCAGTAAGGCAACTTACACTAAATATAGCAAATTTCCTCCTCTTTACAATGAGGGTAATCTCGTTTCAATATCTTGAATAGTTTTAGAGTTATAGAGGAAAATATCAAGTAACTACAACAAATCTAATTGGCTGTCTTGAGTTATAAGTATATTTTGACAGTCAGTTGTTACATTTTGAGGATGGGAGTCAGTAAGGCAACTTACACTAAATACAGCAAATTTCCTCCTCTTTACAATGGGAGAAATCTCGTTTCAATATCTTTAATAGTTTTTGAGTTCTAGAGGGAAATATCAAGTAACTACAACAAATCTAATTGGCTGTCTTAAGTTATAAGTATATTTTGACAGTCAGCTGTTACATTTCGAGGAGGAGAGTCAGCAAGGCAACTTACACTAGATACAGCAAATTTCCTCCTCTTTACAATGAGGGTAATCTCGTTTCAATATCTTTAATAGTTTTTGAGTTATAGAGGAAAATATCAAGTAACTACAACAAATCTAATTGGCTGTCTCAAGTCATAAGTATATTTTGACAGTCAGCTGTTACATTTCGAGGAGGAGAGTCAGCAAGGCAACTTACACTAGATACAGCAAATTTCCTCCTCTTTACAATGAGGGTAATCTCGTTTCAATATCTTTAATAGTTTTTGAGTTATAGAGGAAAATATCAAGTAACTACAACAAATCTAATTGGCTGTCTCAAGTCATAAGTATATTTTGACAGTCAGCTGTTACATTTTGAGGAGGCGAGTCAGTAAGGCAACTTACACTAAATATAGCAAATTTCCTCCTCTTTACAATGAGGGTAAGCTCATTTTAATATCTTTTATGGTTTTTGATTTATAGAGGAAAATATCAAGTAACTACAACAAATCTAATTGGCTGTCTCAAGTCATAAGTATATTTTGACAGTCAGCTGTTACATTTTGAGGAGGGGAGTCAGTTAGGCAACTTACACAGTTATAGCAAATTTCCTCCTCTTTACAATGAGGGTAATCTCGTTTCAATATCTTCTATGGTTTTTGAGTTATAAAGGAAAATATCAAGTAACTACAAAAAATCTTATTGGTTGTCTTAAGTCATAGGTATATTTTGACAGTCAGCTGTTTCATTTTGAGGAGGGAAGTCAGTAGGGCAACTTACACTAAATACAGCAAATTTCCTCCTCTTTACAATGGGGGTAATCTCGTTTCAATATCTTCAATAGTTTTTGAGTTATAGAGGAAAATATCAAGTAATAACAACAAATCTAATTGGCTGTCTTAGGTTATAAGTATATTTTGACAGTCAGCTGTTTCATTTTGAGGAGGGGAGTCAGTAAGGCAACTTACTCTAAATAAAGAAAATTTCCTTCTCTTTTCAATGAGGGTAATCTCGTTTGAATATCTTTTATGGTTTTTGAGTTATAACGGAAAATATCAAGTAACTACAACAAATCTAATTGGCTGTCCTAAGTCATGAGTATATTTTGACAGTCAGCTGTTTCATTTTGAGGAGGGAAGTCAGTAGGGCAACTTACACTAAATACAGCAAATTTCCTCCTCTTTACAATGGGGGTAATCTCGTTTCAATATCTTTTATGGTTTTTGAGTTATAGAGGAAAATATCAAGTAACTACAACAAATATAATTGGCTGTCCTAAGTCATGAGTATATTTTGACAGTCAGCTGTTACATTTTGAGGAGGGCAGTCAGTAAGGCAACTTACACTAAATATAGCAAATTTCTTCCTCTTTACAATGAGGGTAATCTCGTTTCAATATATTTAATAGTTTTTGAGATATAGAGGAAAATATCAAGTAACTACAACAAATCTAATTGGCTGTCTCAAGTCATAAGTATATTTTGACAGTCAGCTGTTACATTTTGAGGAGGCGAGTCAGTAAGGCAACTAACACTAAATATAGCGAATTTCCTCCTCTTTACAATGAGGGTAAGCTCGTTTAAATATCTTTTATGGTTTTTGAGTTATAAAGGAAAATATCAAGTAACTACAGCAAATCTAATTGTCTGTCTTAAGTCATAAGTATATTTTGACAGTCAGCTGTTACATTTTGAGGGTGGGAGTCAGTAAGGCAACTTACACTAAATATAGCAAATTTCCTCCTCTTTACAATGAGGGTAATCTCGTTTGAATATCTTTTATGGTTTTTGAGTTATAAAGGAAAATATCAAGTAACTACAACAAATCTAATTGGCTGTCTCAAGTCATAAGTATATTTTGACAGTCAGCTGTTTCATTTTGATGAGGCGAGTCAGTGAGGCAACTTACACTAAATATAGCAAATTTCCTCCTCTTTACAATGAGGGTAATCTCGTTTGAATATCTTTTATGGTTTTTGAGTTATAAAGGAAAATATCAAGTAACTACAACAAATCTAATTGGCTGTCTCAAGTCATAAGTACATTTTGACAGTCAGCTGTTACATTTTGAGGAGGGGAGTCAGTAAAGCAACTTACACAATATATAGCAAATTTCCTCCTCTTCACAATGAGGGTAATCTCGTTTGAATATCTTTTATGGTTTTTGAGTTATAAAGGAAAACATTAAGTAACTACAACAAATCTAATTGGTTGTCTCAAGTCATAAGTATATTTTGACAGTCAGCTGTTTCATTTTGATGAGGCGAGTCAGTGAGGCAACTTACACTAAATATAGCAAATTTCCTCCTCTTTACAATGAGGGTAATCTCGTTTGAATATCTTTTATGATTTTTGAGTTATAAAGGAAAATATCAAGTAACTACAACAAATCTTATTGGTTGTCTTGAGTTATAAGTATATTTTGACAGTCAGCTGTTACATTTTGAGGGTGGGAGTCAGTAAGGCAACTTACACTAAATATAGCAAATTTCCTCCTCTTTACAATGAGGGTAATCTCGTTTGAATATCTTTTATGGTTTTTGAGTTATAAAGGAAAATATCAAGTAACTACAGCAAATCTAATTGTCTGTCTTGAGTCATAAGTATATTTTGACAGTCAGCTGTTACATTTTGAGGGTGGGAGTCAGTAAGGCAACTTACACTAAATATAGCAAATTTCCTCCTCTTTACAATGAGGGTAATCTCGTTTGAATATCTTTTATGATTTTTGAGTTATAAAGGAAAATATCAAGTAACTACAACAAATCTTATTGGTTGTCTTGAGTTATAAGTATATTTTGACAGTCAGCTGTTACATTTTGAGGGTGGGAGTCAGTAAGGCAACTTACACTAAATATAGCAAATTTCCTCCTCTTTACAATGAGGGTAAGCTCGTTTAAATATCTTTTATGGTTTTTGAGTTATAAAGGAAAATATCAAGTAACTACAGCAAATCTAATTGTCTGTCTTGAGTCATAAGTATATTTTGACAGTCAGCTGTTACATTTTGAGGGTGGGAGTCAGTAAGGCAACTTACACTAAATATAGCAAATTTCCTCCTCTTTACAATGAGGGTAATCTCGTTTGAATATCTTTTATGGTTTTTGAGTTATAAAGGAAAATATCAAGTAACTACAACAAATCTAATTGGCTGTTTCAAGTCATAAGTATATTTTGACAGTCAGCTGTTACATTTTGAGGAGGGGAGTCAGTAAAGCAACTTACACAATATATAGCAAATTTCCTCCTCTTCACAATGAGGGTAATCTCGTTCCAATATCTTTTATGGTTTTTGAGTTATAAAGGAAAACATTAAGTAACTACAACAAATCTAATTGGCTGTCTTGAGTTATAAGTATATTTTGACAGTCAGCTGTTTCATTTTGAGGAGGGGAGTCAGTAGGGCAACTTACACTAAATACAGCAAATTTCCTCCTCTTTACAATGAGGGTAATCTCGTTCCAATATCTTTTATGGTTCTTGAGTTATGAAGGAAAATATCAAGTAACTACAACAAATCTAATTGGCTGTCTCAAGTCATAAGTACATTTTGACAGTCAGCTGTTACATTTTGAGGAGGGGAGTCAGCAAGGCAACTTACACTAAATATAGCAAATTTCCTCCTCTTTACAATGAGGGTAAGCTCGTTTCAATATCTTTTATGGTTTTTGAGTTATAAAGAAAAATATCAAGTAACTACAACAAATCTAATTGGCTGTCCTAAGTCATGAGTATATTTTGACAGTCAGCTGTTTCATTTTGAGGAGGGGAGTCAGTAAGGCAACTTACACTAAATACAGCAAATTTCCTCCTCTTTACAATGAGGGTAAGCTCATTTTGATATATTTTATGGTTTTTGAGTTATAGAGGAAAATATCAAGTAACTACAACAAATCTAATTGGCTGTCTTAAGTCATAAGTATATTTTGACAGTCAGCTGTTACATTTTGAGGAGGGGAGTCAGTAAGGCAACTTACACTAAATATAGCAAATTTCCTCCTCTTTACAATGAAGGTAATCTCGTTCCAATATCTTTTATGGTTCTTGAGTTATGAAGGAAAATATCAATTAACTACAACAAATCTAATTGGCTGTCTCAAGTCATAAGTATATTTTGACAGTCAGCTGTTACATTTTGAGGAGGGGAGTCAGTAAGGCAACTTACACTAAATATAGCAAATTTCCTCCTCTTTACAATGAGGGTAATCTCGTTTGAATATCTTTTATGGTTTTTGAGTTATAAAGGAAAATATCAAGTAACTACAACAAATCTAATTGGCTGTCTCAAGTCATAAGTATATTTTGACAGTCAGCTGTTACATTTTGAGGAGGGGAGTCAGTAAGGCAACTTACACTAAATATAGCAAATTTCCTCCTCTTTACAATGAGGGTAATCTCGTTTCAATATCTTGAATAGTTTTAGAGTTATAGAGGAAAATATCAAGTAACTACAACAAATCTAATTGGTTGTCTCAAGTCATAAGTATATTTTGACAGTCAGCTGTTACATTTTGAGGAGGGGAGTCAGTAAGGCAACTTACACTAAATATAGCAAATTTCCTCCTCTTTACAATGAGGGTAATCTCGTTTCAATATCTTGAATAGTTTTTGAGTTATAGAGGAAAATATCAAGTAACTACAACAAATCTAATTGGTTGTCTCAAGTCATACGTATATTTTGACAGTCAGCTGTTACATTTCGAGGAGGAGAGTCAGCAAGGCAACTTACACTAGATACAGCAAATTTCCTCCTCTTCACAATGAGGGTAATCTCGTTTGAATATCTTTTATGGTTTTTGAGTTATAGAGGAAAATATCAAGTAACTACAACAAATCTAATTGGCTGTCTCAAGTCATAAGTATATTTTGACAGTCAGCTGTTACATTTTGAGGAGGGGAGTCAGTAAGGCAACTTACACTGAATATAGCAAATTTCCTCCTCTTTACAATGAGGGTAATCTCGTTGCAATATCTTTTATGGTTTTTGAGTTATAAAGGAAAATATCAAGTAACTACAACAAATCTAATTGGCTGTCTTGAGTCATAAGTATATTTTGACAGTCAGCTGTTACATTTTGAGGATGAGAGTCAGTAAGGCAACTTACACTAAATATAGCAAATTTTCTCCTCTTTGCAATGAGGGTAATCTCGTTTCAATATCTTGAATAGTTTTAGAGTTATAGAGGAAAATATCAAGTAACTACAACAAATCTAATTGGCTGTCTTGAGTTATAAGTATATTTTGACAGTCAGCTGTTACATTTTGAGGAGGAGAGTCAGTAAAGCAACTTACACTAAATATAGCAAATTTCCTCCTCTTTGCAATGAGGGTAATCTCGTTTCAATATCTTGAATAGTTTTAGAGTTATAGAGGAAAATATCAAGTAACTACAACAAATCTAATTGTCTGTCTTAAGTCATAAGTATATTTTGACAGTCAGCTGTTACATTTTGAGGGTGGGAGTCAGTAAGGCAACTTACACTAAATATAGCAAATTTCCTCCTCTTTACAATGAGGGTAAGCTCGTTTAAATATCTTTTATGGTTTTTGAGTTATTAAGGAAAATATCAAGTAACTACAACAAATCTAATTGGCTGTCTCAAGTCATAAGTATATTTTGACAGTCAGCTGTTATAATTTGAAGAGGGTGGTGGATAAAGCAAATCACATCAAATATAGTATTTCCTCCTCTTTCTAGTGACACCAAATCCGTTTTGATATCCTTGATAGTTTTTGAGTTATTCATTAATTTATATGGTGACTACGTTGAGTGTAATTGGCTAAAATCTCCAATTATATTCAGTAAAATAATTGATGGAAGCAAACAGGTGAGTTTTGGGAATTTTTGGTGACAATTTAAATATTTCAAAGTTAAACCATTAAAAGAATATAATCCCGTCTCATCCCCTTTATTTCCGCATCTAAAAAAACTAAATAAACCCAATCCACCGTCACCAATTTAATCCATCCCTTACCTGCCCGTATTTCTATACAATCCATCCCAAGATTATCTCTTTCTTGTATCAAAAATTTGTTCTACCCGAGCATCTCCAAATAAAGCGAACAAAACACCCGTCCCGGCTTTATTTCATTTTTTCTTATTCGTTTTATTCACGCAAACCGAATTTGAAAACTGGCTGCGATCCGGAAAAAAACGATCGGATTTCTTTTCCGCACAAAAATAGGGTGTTGAGAAGGAAGACGTTAATACAGATTTGTCAAAATATTATGATCGGTTTGGTTCTCAGGCTGTGGATTTTTTGAAAATTATGCTCGTTTATCAAAAATATTCGAATCAATCAATTGAAACAATGACAAAATTCACACGAAAGATTCCTCAATTTATTTATGTTGAGGTACCATCATTGCGCCACTCGAACTTGAGTACCCACCAGTACGACTCCCACAATTGGTTCAAATTGATTTTTGAATTAAAAAGTTGTTCATTCAATAATAACCAAGTGAGATTAAAAAATTATTTAAATCCCCATTTCTGCCATTGAATAAAAAAAAAATCCATTGTCCAACCCCAACAACTGCATCTCAATTATTCCTTTTCCTTTTAAGTGAATGGTACAGGAAATCCATTCTTCTCAATTAAAAAGATCCCATTTTTTCGATGTACTCATCTTTGATGGTGTGTTTGCACACAACAGCACTCGGAATAAAAGAGTCGACAGACAAAAAAGAAAAGGCCAATTTGGACAAGAGATTGAGGGCCTCTCAACTTTGAGTCATCCGCGATGGTTTTGATTTATTGTCCAATTTTGAATATTGGACAACAGTTAAATATATGGGGTTTTGTTTGATGGAACAAAGGAGGTTTATGGTTTGGTTTTTACGAGGGTATAAATGTAAGTTATGCCAAGAAATGCTTCATATTTTATTGGATTTTCGTTTAATTTTTGAATTTAAATGTTCTTGTCTGAAATTATTGATTTTTTTATGGTGTTTTAACTCCGGAACTATTCGAGTTACAGTGTTGCAATTTACAGGGATTATTGATGATGGCAGTACCTCTATTTGGTGAAAATTGCAACCAATAATTCCAAGTGGTTTCAAAATGATCAATTTTTTTATGGTGTTTTCGGTACGTCGATGTCAGAACTAGATATTCTATAACTCCGGAACTAATTGAGTTACAGCGTTGCAATTCACAGGAATTATTGATGATGGTGGTACCTCTATTTGGTAAAAATTGCAACCAATAATTCCAAGTGGTTTCAAAATTATCAATTTTTTTATGGTGTTTTTGGTACGTCGATGTTATAACTAAATATTTTATAACTCCGGAACTAATTGAGTTACAGTGTTGCAATTTACAGGAATTATTGATGATGGCAGTACCCCTATTTGGTGAAAATTGCAACCAATAATTCCAAGTGGTTTCAAAATTATCAATTTTTTTATGGTGTTTTTGGTTCGTCGATGTTATAACTAAATATTCTATAACTCCAGAACTAATTGAGTTACAGTGTTGCATTTTACAAGAATTATTGATGATGGCAGTACCTCTATATGATGAAAATTGCAACCAATAAATTCCAAGTGGTTTCAAAATTATCAATTTTTTTATGGTGTTTTTGGTACGTCGATGTTATAACTAAATATTTTATAACTCCGGAACTAATTGAGTTACAGTGTTGCAATCTACAGGAATTATTGATGATGGCAGTACCTTTATTTGGTGAAAATTGTAACCAATAATTCCAAGTGGTTTCAAAATTATCAATTTTTTTATGGTTTTTTTGGTTCGTCGATGTTATAACTAGATATTCTATAACTCCGGAACTAATTGAGTTACAGTGTTGCAATCTACAGGAATTATTGATGATGGCAGTACCTCTATTTGGTGAAAATTGCAACCAATAATTCCAAGTGATTTCAAAATTATCAATTTTTTTATGGAGTTTTTGGTTCGTCGATGTTATAACTAGATATTCTATAACTCCGGAATTAATTGAGTTACAGTGTTGCAATTTACAGGAATTATTGATGATGGCAGTACCTCTATTTGGTGAAAATTGCAACCAATAATTCCAAGTGATTTCAAAATTATCAATTTTTTTATGGAGTTTTTGGTACGTCGATGTTATAACTAAATATTCTATAACTCCGGAACTAATTAAGTTACAGTGTTGCAATTTACAGGAATTATTGATGATGGCAGTACCTCTATTTGGTGAAAATTGCAACCAATAATTCCAAGTGATTTCAAAATTATCAATTTTTTTATGGAGTTTTTGGTACGTCGATGTTATAACTAAATATTTTATAACTCCGGAACTAATTGAGTTACAGTGTTGCAATTTACAGGAATTATTGATGATGGCAGTACCTCTATTTGGTGAAAATTGCAACCAATAATTCCAAGTGGTTTCAAAATTATCAATTTTTTTATGGTGTTTTTGGTTCGTCGATGTTATAACTAGATATTCTATAACTCCGGAACTAATTGAGTTACAGTGTTGCAATCTACAGGAATTGTTGATGATAGTGGTACCTCTATTTGGTAAAAATTGCAACCAATCATTCCAAGTGGTTTCAAAATTATCAATTTTTTTATGGTGTTTTTGGTACGTCGATTTATAACTTGATATTCTATAACTCCGGAATTAATTGAGTTACAGTGTTGCAATTTACAGGAATTATTGATGATGGCAGTACCTCTATTTGGTGAAAATTGCAACCAATAATTCCAAGTGATTTCAAAATTATCAATTTTTTTATGGAGTTTTTGGTACGTCGATGTTATAACTAAATATTCTATAACTCCGGAACTAATTAAGTTACAGTGTTGCAATTTACAGGAATTATTGATGATGGCAGTACCTCTATTTGGTGAAAATTGCAACCAATAATTCCAAGTGATTTCAAAATTATCAATTTTTTTATGGAGTTTTTGGTACGTCGATGTTATAACTAAATATTTTATAACTCCGGAACTAATTGAGTTACAGTGTTGCAATTTACAGGAATTATTGATGATGGCAGTACCTCTATTTGGTGAAAATTGCAACCAATAATTCCAAGTGGTTTCAAAATTATCAATTTTTTTATGGAGTTTTTGGTACGTCGATGTTATAACTAAATATTCTATAACTCCGGAACTAATTAAGTTACAGTGTTGCAATTTACAGGAATTATTGATGATGGCAGTACCTCTATTTGGTGAAAATTGCAACCAATAATTCCAAGTGATTTCAAAATTATCAATTTTTTTATGGAGTTTTTGGTACGTCGATGTTATAACTAAATATTTTATAACTCCGGAACTAATTGAGTTACAGTGTTGCAATTTACAGGAATTATTGATGATGGCAGTACCTCTATTTGGTGAAAATTGCAACCAATAATTCCAAGTGGTTTCAAAATTATCAATTTTTTTATGGTGTTTTTGGTTCGTCGATGTTATAACTAGATATTCTATAACTCCGGAACTAATTGAGTTACAGTGTTGCAATCTACAGGAATTGTTGATGATAGTGGTACCTCTATTTGGTAAAAATTGCAACCAATCATTCCAAGTGGTTTCAAAATTATCAATTTTTTTATGGTGTTTTTGGTACGTCGATTTATAACTTGATATTCTATAACTCCGGAATTAATTGAGTTACAGTGTTGCAATTTACAGGAATTATTGATGATGGCAGTACCTCTATTTGGTGAAAATTGCAACCAATAATTCCAAGTGATTTCAAAATTATCAATTTTTTTATGGAGTTTTTGGTACGTCGATGTTATAACTAAATATTCTATAACTCCGGAACTAATTAAGTTACAGTGTTGCAATTTACAGGAATTATTGATGATGGCAGTACCTCTATTTGGTGAAAATTGCAACCAATAATTCCAAGTGATTTCAAAATTATCAATTTTTTTATGGAGTTTTTGGTACGTCGATGTTATAACTAAATATTTTATAACTCCGGAACTAATTGAGTTACAGTGTTGCAATTTACAGGAATTATTGATGATGGCAGTACCTCTATTTGGTGAAAATTGCAACCAATAATTCCAAGTGGTTTCAAAATTATCAATTTTTTTATGGTGTTTTTGGTTCGTCGATGTTATAACTAAATATTCTATAACTCCAGAACTAATTGAGTTACAGTGTTGCATTTTACAAGAATTATTGATGATGGCAGTACCTCTATATGATGAAAATTGCAACCAATAAATTCCAAGTGGTTTCAAAATTATCAATTTTTTTATGGTGTTTTTGGTACGTCGATGTTATAACTAAATATTTTATAACTCCGGAACTAATTGAGTTACAGTGTTGCAATCTACAGGAATTATTGATGATGGCAGTACCTTTATTTGGTGAAAATTGCAACCAATAATTCCAAGTGGTTTCAAAATTATCAATTTTTTTATGGTTTTTTTGGTTCGTCGATGTTATAACTAGATATTCTATAACTCCGGAACTAATTGAGTTACAGTGTTGCAATCTACAGGAATTGTTGATGATAGTGGTACCTCTATTTGGTAAAAATTGCAACCAATCATCCCAAGTGGTTTCAAAATTATCAATTTTTTTATGGTGTTTTTGGTACGTCGATTTATAACTTGATATTCTATAACTCCGGAATTAATTGAGTTACAGTGTTGCAATTTACAGGAATTATTGATGATGGCAGTACCTCTATTTGGTGAAAATTGCAACCAATAATTCCAAGTGATTTCAAAATTATCAATTTTTTTATGGTGTTTTTGGTACGTCGATGTTATAACTAAATATTTTATAACTCCGGAACTAATTGAGTTACAGTGTTGCAATTCACAGGAATTATTGATGATGGCAGTACCTCTATTTGGTGAAAGTTGCAACCAATAATTCCAAGTCATTTCAAAATTATCAATTTTTTTATGGTGTTTTTGGTACGTCGATGTTATAACTAAATATTTTATAACTCCGGAACTAATTGAGTTACAGCGTTGCAATTCACAGGAATTATTGATGATGGTGGTACCTCTATTTGGTAAAAATTGCAATCAATAATTCCAAGTGGTTTCAAAATTATCAATTTTTTTATGGTGTTTTTGGTACGTCGATGTTTTAACTACATATTTTATAACTCCGGAACTAATTTAGTTACAATGTTGCAATCGACGGGAACTATTTATCAATTTTTTTATGATGTTTTGGGTATTTCGTCGTTGATCATAATATTTATTGAAAATTACAACTCTCAATCACAAGTAAGTACTTTCAAGACCATTTTAAATATTTTTTCCAGTGACTCAATCTATTGACCATCATTACAACTCAATCAACCCCATAAGATCCCCCAACAAAGGTCCCATACAAACCCCATTAAAAGCATCTTTTTCCTTTTTTTTTCCCAAAAAACCACTCGACTGCACAAACTCTATAAATAATAAGATTAAGGACAAAAGATGGCTTTTAACCGCATTTAGAGGATTTTGCGTAAGAATGAATGATATTCCAAAACCGGGGATTTGGGATGCAGATGGTACCTCGATTATGGGTACCATGCTGAGCGGATTTGGGCTCTTAACTTTTTCGGAAGTGCTTCGTGATTATTTTGGGATTTAAGCTGATTATGTTGATATGTTGTGGATGGGAATGTCGTAAAATATTTTCAGCTGTAATTATTACATAATTACTATTATTTTATTATATTATTTAATTTATTGTTTTTCAAAAATTGTTAAATTTTTGTCTTTAACTTTATTCTTTAAAATTTTTCATAGATTTTGAGATATTTTCTGAAAACACGTAACAAAATCCAGTTTTATTCAACTTCCTGTATTTCAAAAACTGTCAACAGTAAAAAAAACTTCATGAGTGTTTTTGATGCAAAATTTTATGTCCTTCAATTCCACTTTTAAATATTTTTCCGATTAAGCCCTAGTTTTGGAAATATTTGCGGAAAACTGAAATCGATAAGCACATTTTTTATTCAACACCTTGTATCTCGAAAATAATTGATACTAGAGGAAAACTTCAAGGAAGTTTTTGATGCAAAATTTGACGATATTCAACTTTTTACTCAACAGTTTTTTGAAAAACCTGATAGTTTTTGGAATTTTTGCTGAGAAGTGATTCATGTAAAAAAAATCAATATGCATTTTTTTTTTTCAACTTCCTGTATTTCGAAAACGATTGACATTAGAGGCAAACTTCATGTAAGTTTTTGATGTTAAATTTGACGATCTTCAACTTTTTCATTAACAGTTTTATGATAAACCTGATAGTTTTTGAAATATTTGCTGAGAAGTGATTAAGGTAAGAAAAATCAATATGCACATTTTTCTCCAACTTCCTGTATCTCGAAAGCTATTGACATTAGAGGAAAACTTCATGAGTGTTTTTGATGCAAAATTTGACGATCTTCAACTTTTTCCTTAACAGTTTTTTGATAAACCAGATAGTTTTTGAAATATTTGCTGAGAAGTGATTCATGTAAAAAAAATCAATATGCATTTTTTTTTTTCAACTTCCTGTATTTCGAAAACGATTGACATTAGAGGAAAACTTCATGAGAGTTTTTGATGCAGAATTTGACGATCTTCAACTTTTTCCTTAACAGTTTTTTGATAAACCAGATAGTTTTTGAAATATTTGCTGAGAAGTGATTAATGTAAAAAAAATCGATATGCACTTTTTTTTTCAACTTCCTGTATCTCGAAAACTTTTGATATTAGAGGAAAACTTCATTCAAGTTTTTGATGCAAGATTTGACGATCTTCTACTTTTTCCTTAACAATTTTTTGATAAACCGGATAGTTTTTGAAATATTTGCTGAGAAGTGATTAAGGTAAGAAAAATCAATATGCACAATTTTTTTCAACTTCCTGTATCTCGAAAACTTTTGACATTAGAGGAAAACTTCATAAAAGTTTTTGATGCCTAATTTGACGATCTTCAACTTTTTTCAAAACAGTTTTTTGATAAACCAGATAGTTTTTGCAATATTTGCTGAGAAGTGATTAATGTAAAAAAAATCATCATGCACATTTTTCTTCAACTTCCTGTATCTCGAAAACTTTTGACATTAGAGGAAAACTTCATGAAAGTTTTTGATGCCTAATTTGACGATCTTCAACTTTTTCTTTAACAGTTTTTTGATAAACCAGATAGTTTTTGCAATATTTGCTGAGAAGTGATTAATGTAAAAAAAATCATCATGCACATTTTTCTTCAACTTTCTGTATCTCGAAAACTTTTGACATTAGAGGAAAACTTCATGAATGTTTTTGATGCCTAATTTGACGATCTTCAACTTTTTCCTTAACAGTTTTTTGATAAACCTGATGGTTTTTGCAATATTTGCTGAGAAGTGATTAATGTAAAAAAAAACAATATGCACATTTTTTTTCAACTGCCTCTATTTCGAAAACTATTGACATTAGAGGAAAACTTCATAAAAGTTTTTCATGCAAAATTTGACGATCTTTAACTTTTTTCTTAAAAGTTGATAAACCTGGTAGTTTTTGAAATATTTGCTGAGAAGTGATTAATGTAAAAAAAAACAATATGCACATTTTTTTTCAACTGCCTCTATTTCGAAAACTATTGACATTAGAGAAAAACTTCATAAAAGTTTTTCATGCAAAATTTGACGATCTTTAACTCTTTTCTTAACAGTTGATAAACCAGATAGTTTTTGAAATAGTTGCTGAGAAGTGATTAATGTAAAAAAAATCAATATGCAATTTTTTTTCAACTTCCTCTATTTCGAAAACTATTGACATTAGAGGAAAACTTCATGAATGTTTTTGATTCAAAATTTGACGATCTTCAACTTTTTTCTTAACAGTTTTATGATAAACCAGATAGTTTTTGAAATATTTGCTGAGAAGTGATTAATGTAAAATAAAATAATATGCAATTTTTTTTTCAACTTCCTGTATTTCGAAAACTATTGACATTGGAGGCAAACTTCAATTAAGTCTTTGATGAAGAATCTGACGATCTTCAACTTTTTTCTCAACAGTTTTTTGATAAACCTGATAGTTTTTGGAATATTTGCTGAGAAGTGATCAATGTAAAAAAAATCAATATGCACTTTTTTTTTCAACTTCCTGTATTTCGAAAACTATTGACATTAGAGGAAAACTTCATACAAGTTTTTGATGCAAGATTTGACGATCTTCTACTTTTTCCTTAACAATTTTTTGATAAACCGGATAGTTTTTGAAATATTTGCTGAGAAGTGATTAAGGTAAGAAAAATCAATATGCCCATTTTTTTTCAACTTCCTGTATCTCGAAAACTTTTGACATTAGAGGAAAACTTCATACAAGTTTTTGATGCAAGATTTGACGATCTTCTACTTTCTCCTTAACAATTTTTTGATTAACCGCATAGTTTTTAAAATATTTGCTGAGAAGTGATTAATGTAAAAAAAATCAATATGCACTTTTTTTTTCAACTTCCTGTATCTCGAAAACTTTTGATATTAGAGGAAAACTTCATATAAGTTTTTGATGCAAGATTTGACGATCTTCTACTTTTTCCTTAACAATTTTTTGATAAACCGGATAGTTTTTGAAATATTTGCTGAGAAGTGATTAAGGTAAGAAAAATCAATATGCACATTTTTCTTCAACTTCCTGTATCTCGAAAGCTATTGACATTAGAGGAAAACTTCATGAGTGTTTTTGATGCAAAATTTGACGATCTTCAACTTTTTCCTTAACAGTTTTTTGATAAACCAGATAGTTTTTGAAATATTTGCTGAGAAGTGATTCATGTAAAAAAAATCAATATGCATTTTTTTTTTTCAACTTCCTGTATTTCGAAAACGATTGACATTAGAGGAAAACTTCATGAGAGTTTTTGATGCAGAATTTGACGATCTTCAACTTTTTCCTTAACAGTTTTTTGATAAACCAGATAGTTTTTGAAATATTTGCTGAGAAGTGATTAAGGTAAGAAAAATCAATATGCACAATTTTTTTCAACTTCCTGTATCTCGAAAACTTTTGACATTAGAGGAAAACTTCATAAAAGTTTTTGATGCCTAATTTGACGATCTTCAACTTTTTTCAAAACAGTTTTTTGATAAACCAGATAGTTTTTGCAATATTTGCTGAGAAGTGATTAATGTAAAAAAAATCATCATGCACATTTTTCTTCAACTTCCTGTATCTCGAAAACTTTTGACATTAGAGGAAAACTTCATGAAAGTTTTTAATGCCTAATTTGACGATCTTCAACTTTTTCTTTAACAGTTTTTTGATAAACCAGATAGTTTTTGCAATATTTGCTGAGAAGTGATTAATGTAAAAAAAATCATCATGCACATTTTTCTTCAACTTTCTGTATCTCGAAAACTTTTGACATTAGAGGAAAACTTCATGAATGTTTTTGATGCCTAATTTGACGATCTTCAACTTTTTCCTTAACAGTTTTTTGATAAACCTGATGGTTTTTGCAATATTTGCTGAGAAGTGATTAATGTAAAAAAAAACAATATGCACATTTTTTTTCAACTGCCTCTATTTCGAAAACTATTGACATTAGAGGAAAACTTCATAAAAGTTTTTCATGCAAAATTTGACGATCTTTAACTTTTTTCTTAAAAGTTGATAAACCTGGTAGTTTTTGAAATATTTGCTGAGAAGTGATTAATGTAAAAAAAAACAATATGCACATTTTTTTTCAACTGCCTCTATTTCGAAAACTATTGACATTAGAGAAAAACTTCATAAAAGTTTTTCATGCAAAATTTGACGATCTTTAACTCTTTTCTTAACAGTTGATAAACCAGATAGTTTTTGAAATAGTTGCTGAGAAGTGATTAATGTAAAAAAAATCAATATGCAATTTTTTTTCAACTTCCTCTATTTCGAAAACTATTGACATTAGAGGAAAACTTCATGAATGTTTTTGATTCAAAATTTGACGATCTTCAACTTTTTTCTTAACAGTTTTATGATAAACCAGATAGTTTTTGAAATATTTGCTGAGAAGTGATTAATGTAAAATAAAATAATATGCAATTTTTTTTTCAACTTCCTGTATTTCGAAAACTATTGACATTGGAGGCAAACTTCAATTAAGTCTTTGATGAAGAATCTGACGATCTTCAACTTTTTTCTCAACAGTTTTTTGATAAACCTGATAGTTTTTGGAATATTTGCTGAGAAGTGATCAATGTAAAAAAAATCAATATGCACTTTTTTTTTCAACTTCCTGTATTTCGAAAACTATTGACATTAGAGGAAAACTTCATACAAGTTTTTGATGCAAGATTTGACGATCTTCTACTTTTTCCTTAACAATTTTTTGATAAACCGGATAGTTTTTGAAATATTTGCTGAGAAGTGATTAAGGTAAGAAAAATCAATATGCCCATTTTTTTTCAACTTCCTGTATCTCGAAAACTTTTGACATTAGAGGAAAACTTCATACAAGTTTTTGATGCAAGATTTGACGATCTTCTACTTTCTCCTTAACAATTTTTTGATTAACCGGATAGTTTTTAAAATATTTGCTGAGAAGTGATTAATGTAAAAAAAATCAATATGCACTTTTTTTTTCAACTTCCTGTATCTCGAAAACTTTTGATATTAGAGGAAAACTTCATATAAGTTTTTGATGCAAGATTTGACGATCTTCTACTTTTTCCTTAACAATTTTTTGATAAACCGGATAGTTTTTGAAATATTTGCTGAGAAGTGATTAAGGTAAGAAAAATCAATATGCACATTTTTCTTCAACTTCCTGTATCTCGAAAACTTTTGACATTAGAGGAAAACTTCATACAAGTTTTTGATGCAAAATTTGACGATCTTCTACTTTTTCCTTAACAATTTTTTGATTAACCGGATAGTTTTTAAAATATTTGCTGAGAAGTGATTAATGTAAAAAAAATCAATATGCACTTTTTTTTTCAACTTCCTGTATCTCGAAAACTTTTGATATTAGAGGAAAACTTCATACAAGTTTTTGATGCAAGATTTGACGATCTTCTACTTTTTCCTTAACAATTTTTTGATTAACCGGATAGTTTTTAAAATATTTGCTGAGAAGTGATTAATGTAAAAAAAATCAATATGCACTTTTTTTTTCAACTTCCTGTATCTCGAAAACTTTTGATATTAGAGGAAAACTTCATATAAGTTTTTGATGCAAGATTTGACGATCTTCTACTTTTTCCTTAACAATTTTTTGATAAACCGGATAGTTTTTGAAATATTTGCTGAGAAGTGATTAAGGTAAGAAAAATCAATATGCACATTTTTCTTCAACTTCCTGTATCTCGAAAACTTTTGACATTAGAGGAAAACTTCATACAAGTTTTTGATGCAAGATTTGACGATCTTCTACTTTCTCCTTAACAGTTTTTTGATAAACCGGATAGTTTTTGAAATATTTGCTGAGAAGTGATTAAGGTAAGAAAAATCAATATGCACATTTTTCTTCAACTTCCTGTATCTCGAAAACTATTGACATTAGAGGAAAACTTCATAAAAAATTTTGATGCAAAATTTGACGATCTTCAACTTTTTCTTCAACAGTTTTTTGATAAACCAGATAGTGTTTGAAATATTTGCTGAGAAGTGATTAATGTAAAAAAAATCAATATGCACTTTTTTTTTCAACTTCCTGTATCTCGAAAACTTTTGATATTAGAGGAAAACTTCATACAAGTTTTTGATGCAAGATTTGACGATCTTCTACTTTTTCCTTAACAATTTTTTGATAAACCGGATAGTTTTTGAAATATTTGCTGAGAAGTGATTAATGTAAAAAAAATCAATATGCAATTTTTTTTTTCAACTTCCTGTATCTCGAAAACTTTTGATATTAGAGGAAAACTTCATACAAGTTTTTGATGCAAGATTTGACGATCTTCTACTTTTTCCTTAACAATTTTTTGATAAACCGGATAGTTTTTGAAATATTTGCTGAGAAGTGATTAAAGTAAGAAAAATCAATATGCACATTTTTCTTCAACTTCCTGTATCTCGAAAACTATTGACATTAGAGGAAAACTTCATGGAAGTTTTTGATGCAAAATTTGACGATCTTCAACTTTTTCCTCAACAGTTTTATGAGAAACCAGATAGTTTTTGAAATATTTGCTGAAAAGTGATTAATGTAAAAAAAATCAATATGCAATTTTTTTTTCAACTTCCTGTATTTCTAAATCTATTGACATTAGAGGAAAACTTCATGGGTGTTTTTGATGCACAATTAGATGTTCTTCAACTTCACTTCAAAACATTCTTCCGATAAAGCCCACAGTTTTGGAAGTATTTGCGGAAAACTGAAAAACGATAAGCACATTTTTTATTCAACACCTTGTATCTCGAAAATTATCTATATTGGAGGAAAACTTTATGGAAGTTTTTGATGCAAAATTTGACGATCTTTAACTTTTTACGAGACAGTTTTTTGATAAACAGGATAGTTTTTGAAATATTTGCTGAGAAGTGATTAATGTGAAAAAAATCAATATGCACTTTTTTTTTCAACTTCCTGTATTTCTAAATCTATTGACATTAGAGGAAAACTTCATGGGTGTTTTTGATGCACAATTAGATGTTCTTCAACTTCACTTCAAAACATTCTTCCGATAAAGCCCACAGTTTTGGAAGTATTTGCGGAAAACTGAAAAACGATAAGCACATTTTTTATTCAACACCTTGTATCTCGAAAATTATCTATATTGGAGGAAAACTTCATGGAAGTTTTTGATGCAAAATTTGACGATCTTCAACTTTTTACTCAACAGTTTTTTGATAAACCAGATAGTTTTTGAAATATTTGCTGAGAAGTGATTAATGTAAAAAAAATCAATATGCATTTTTTTTTTCAACTTCCTGTATTTCGAAAACTATTGACATTGGAGGCAAACTTCAAGTAAGTCTTTGATGAAGAATCTGACGATCTTCAACTTTTTCCTCAACAGTTTTTTGATAAACCTGATAGTTTTTGGAATATTTGCTGAGAAGTGATCAATGTAAAAAGAATCAATATAAACATTTTTTTTTCAACTTCCACTATTTCGAAAACTATTGACATTAGAGGAAAACTTCATGAAAGTTTTTGATTCATAATTTGATGATCTTTAACTTTTTTCTCAACAGTTTTTTAATAAACCAGATAGTTTTTGAAATATTTGCTGAGAAGTGATTAATGTAAAAAAAATCAATATTATGCAATTTTTTTTTCAACTTCCTCTATTTCGAAAACTATTGACATAAGAGAAAAATTTCATGGAAGTTTTTGATTCAAAATTTGACCATCTCCAACTTTTTCCTTAACAGTTTTATTATAAACCAGATAGTTTTTGAAATATTTGCTGAGAAGTGATTAATGTAAAAAAAATCAATATTATGCAATTTTTTTTTTCAACTTCCTCTATTTCGAAAACTATTGACATAAGAGGAAAATTTCATTGACGTTTTTGATTCAAAATTTGACGATCTCCAACTTTTTCCTTAACAGTTTTATGATAAACCAGATAGTTTTTGAAATATTTGCTGAGAAGTGATTAATGTAAGAAAATCAATATGCACATTTTTTTTCAACTTCCTGTATCTCAAAAACTATTGACATCAGAGGCAAACTTCATAAAAGTTTTTGATGCAAAACTCAATGATCTTCAACTTTGTCCTTAACAGTTTTTTGATAAACCGGATAGTTCTTGAAATATGACTCCATCAAGTTTTTCCGAAATCTCCAATCTCACTAATTACAGTTGGTCCATTTAATCTCAATTTCCTCTATCGACAAACAAGGCCTCTCTGTCAAGTTGAACTCTTCAATTAAACCCAAACAAGGCCCCTCTATGACCACTTAATCAGCTTACCGAACAAAGACTCTTTCAAGTCACGTCGACAAGAGATTTCTCACCGTTTACAAAATATTCAATTTCGAATGGTCGACCGAGTCTATTTGACTGAAACTCCATTAATAGACTCAAAAATTAGTGTTATGGCCTGTGAAGACATTCATCTATAACCTTTTTTTCGGCTTCTGTATAGAAATCCCAATCCGATTATCATTATAAAGACCTTAAGGTCGTTATCGAAATACAAAGCGAGACTGTTTGGCTTAATCAATATGCGCCAATTCCCATTTTCTTGCACATTTGCATTTTGGCCGGATTTGCATGCGGAACACGACATATTTCGTATAGTTCGTTTATTTCTGAATGGTTTATTAAGTTTGCGGGAAGCTGATTCAGCTGCTGTTACGGATGAAAGTCAACTTTTTCAAATTTACCTCATAGCTGGCTTTTTGTTGACAATTATTTATGAAGTCACTTCATCAGTGCAGTTTTTTTGCGAAATTTAATTCAATCAATTATCAATAGATATTGAAGCTGGTCAATGCAGCATTGAATATTATACTAATTAGAAAAGCGGATTATTGAATGAAACTGAGATGATATCACTATAAATAATTAAAAATCAATTAAACAAGCTATACCTGTCCAAAGCTGACTAAGCAAATATACGGGGGTTTTGGTCAAAACCCTGCAAATTAATATTCGACGCCCAATTCCCCGGGTTTGATCAAACAATGAATGCGGGCGAAATTGCCGTTTGTTTATTTAATGAACGGACACCCGTTTCCTCTTTGCCTTATTAGCGAATTAGCATTAATTTGGAACTAATAAGTCCCGGAGCGTGCTCTATGAATTTTCCATCCATTGCTGAACATGGTAGCTGATGCGGAGGAGGCCTCAATGGAATGGTGTTTGACCTCTGTACAATGGCCAATTGAAAATAATTACTTTAGCGTTTGGATGAATGTAATTTGTAGTTGAGATGGACTGAGTACTCAATAATGTGTCCTCAATTGAGTTACTCTTTGTTAGACTCATAATCTTCCCCGAATAATTCTTGAGGAATTTTTGAATGGACCTCTTCAACAAATTGTTTCAAATTACTTTGAAGGTATGCCATTTTTTATCGAGGCTACATGGAGGTCTCAAATTTGAACTGAGTACTCTCTAATGTGTCCTCAATTGAGTTACTCTTTGTAAAACTCATAAACTTCCCCGAATAAATCTTGAGGAATTTTTATATGGACCTCTTCAACAAATTGTTTCAAATTACTTTGAAGGTATGCCATTTTTTATCGAGGCTACATGGAGGTCTCAGATTTGGACTGAGTACTCTCTAATGTGTCCTCAATTGAGTTACTCATTGTAAAACTCATAAACTTCCCCGAATAATTCTTGAGGAATTTTTATATGGACCTCTTCAACAAATTGTTTCAAATTACTTTGAAGGTATGCCATTTTTTATCGAGACTACATGGAGGTCTCAGATTTGGACTGAGTACTCTCTAATGTGTCCTCAATTGAGTTACTCTTTGTAAGACTCATAATCTTCCCCGAATAATTCTTGAGGAATTTTTATATGGACCTCTTCAACAAATTGTTTCAAATTACATTGAAGGTATGCCACTTTTTATTGAGGCAATTGGAGGTCTCAAATTTGAACTGAGTACTCTCTAATGTGTCCTCAATTGAGTTACTCTTTGTAAAACTCATAAACTTGCCCGAATAATTCTTGAGGAATTTTTATATGGACCTTTCCAACAAATTGGTTCAAATTACTTTGAAGGTATGCCATTTTTTATTGAGACTACATGGAGGTCTCAGATTTGGACTGAGTACTCTCTAATGTGTCCTCAATTGAGTTACTCTTTGTAAGACTCATAATCTTCCCCGAATAATTCTTGAGGAATTTTAATATGGACCTCTTCAACAAATTGTTTCAAATTAATTTGAAGGTATGCCATTTTTTATCGAGACTACATGGAGGTCTCAAATTTGGACTGGGTACTCCTCAATGTGTCCTCAATTGAGTTACTCTTTGTAAAACTCATAAACTTCCCCGAATAAATCTTGATGAATTTTTATATGAACCTCTTCAACAAATTGTTTCAAATTAATTTGAAGGTATGCCATTTTTTATCGAGACTACATGGAGGTCTCAGATTTGGACTGAGTACTCTCTAATGTGTCCTCAATTGAGTTACTCTTTGTAAAACTCATAACCTTCCCCGAATAATTCTTGAGGAATTTTTATATGAACCTCTTCAACAAATTAATTCAAATTAATTTGAAGGTATGCCATTTTTTATCGAGACTACATGGAGGTCTCAGATTTGGACTGAGTACTCTCTAATGTGTCCTCAATTGAGTTACTCTTTGTAAGACTCATAATCTTCCCCGAATAATTCTTGAGGAATTTTTATATGGACCTCTTCAACAAATTGTTTCAAATTACATTGAAGGTATGCCACTTTTTATTGAGGTAAGTGGAGGTCTCAAATTTGAACTGAGTACTCTTCAATGTGTCCTCAATTGAGTTACTCTTTGTAAAACTCATAAACTTCCCCGAATAAATCTTGAGGAATTTTTATATGGACCTCTTCAACAAATTGTTTCAAATTACATTGAAGGTATGCCACTTTTTATTGAGGCAATTGGAGGTCTCAAATTTGAACTGAGTACTCTTCAATGTGTCCTCAATTGAGTTACTCTTTGTAAAACTCATAAACTTCCCCGAATAAATCTTGAGGAATTTTTATATGGACCTCTTCAACAAATTGTTTCAAATTACATTGGAGGTATGCCACTTTTTATTGAGGTAATTGGAGGTCTCAAATTTGAACTGAGTACTCTTCAATGTGTCCTCAATTGAGTTACTCTTTGTAAAACTCATAAACTTCCCCGAATAAATCTTGAGGAATTTTTATATGGACCTCTTCAACAAATTGTTTCAAATTACATTGGAGGTATGCCACTTTTTATTGAGGTAATTGGAGGTCTCAAATTTGAACTGAGTACTCTTCAATGTGTCCTCAATTGAGTTACTCTTTGTAAAACTCATAAACTTCCCCGAATAAATCTTGATGAATTTTTATATGGACCTCTTCAACAAATTGTTTCAAATTACATTGAAGGTATGCCACTTTTTATTGAGGCAATTGGAGGTCTCAAATTTGAACTGAGTACTCTCTAATGTGTCCTCAATTGAGTTACTCTTTGTAAAACTCATAAACTTCCCCGAATAATTCTTGAGGAATTTTTGTCAGGACCTCTTCAACAAATTGGTTCAAATTACATTGAAGGTATGCCACTTTTTATTGAGGCAATTGGAGGTCTCAAATAAACTGAGTACTCTTCAATGTGTCCTCTATTGAGTTACTCTTTGTAAAACTCATAATCTTTGCCGAATAATTCTTGAGGAATTTTTATATGGACCTCTTCAATAAATTGTTTCAAATTACATTGAAGGTATGCCACTTTTTATTGAGGCAATTGGAGGTCTCAAATTTGAACTGAGTACTCTCTAATGTGTCCTCAATTGAGTTACTCTTTGTAAAACTCATAAACTTCCCCGAATAATTCTTGAGGAATTTTTGTCAGGACCTCTTCAACAAATTGGTTCAAATTACATTGAAGGTATGCCACTTTTTATTGAGGCAATTGGAGGTCTCAAATAAACTGAGTACTCTTCAATGTGTCCTCTATTGAGTTACTCTTTGTAAAACTCATAATCTTTGCCGAATAATTCTTGAGGAATTTTTATATGGACCTCTTCAACAAATTGTTTCAAATTACATTGGAGGTATGCCACTTTTTATTGAGGTAATTGGAGGTCTCAAATTTGAACTGAGTACTCTTCAATGTGTCCTCAATTGAGTTACTCTTTGTAAAACTCATAAACTTCCCCGAATAAATCTTGAGGAATTTTTCAAAGATGTTTCAAACCAAATTTTTCAAATTAAATTTTCAATTGATCCCGTATTCACATTAAAATATCGTTTTCCGTACGCCGCGTCGAAGTTAACTATTCAACTACTGTCCGGAACAGTCTACGTAACGTTTATGTGAAACAGTCGGTTAATAGTAAAACGTCCTTGAAAACTTTAAAAAAACCTAAAAGCTTCTAAAAAAAATACAAAGATCTTTAAAAAGTAAAAAAAAACACAAACACAAAAACAAATTATTACAGAAAAAGACGCAAGCCTGCTTGAGACCTGAAAAAACGAAGATAAAAAATTTTTAGTTGGAAAAAGCATAAAAGGTTCTTAAAAACAAAGACACAAATACAAAATCGAAATTTATACAAAACAAAGAAGAAAACCTCCTTGAAAAGTATGAAAAAGTTTAAAAATCATAAAACCTTTAAAAAAAAATCACAAACACAAAAGAATAATTCACAAAAAAAATGAATAAAACCTTCTCAAAAAATACAAGAAAATTTAAAAAGTAAACAAAAAGGCAACAATGCCCATTAAACTTTTTAAAAAGTTCGCAGATTATTTTTAGTGTACAAAATTAACCAAAAATCACAAAAATTGGAAAAAAGTTATAAAAAGAATAAAAAACTTTTTAAAGAATAAAAATAACCCTCACAAGCGCTTCTAAGAAGTGAAAAGAACTATACTGTGACAAAATATCCCCGAAAAATGAAAAAAACTTGTCAAAATCAGTAAAAAAATAACAAAACTATTAAAAAAGCCAGATAAATATAATAATCCGATCCCAGTGGGAGTATTATCACAAAAACCCGATACAATCTTCAAAACTATTGAAACTTCACACCTTGAGTACCTGAACCCTGAGAACCAACATTCAGGTGCAAAACCCCTTTTTGAAAGGGTGGGAATGGTATCGATCGAGAGAAACTGTAGCATACAGAATGGCATAATGGAATCAAATTTTTTTTAATTACAGCTTTGCCGATGTGAGTCGAAACGGAAATTGCGGAAAGTGGAGCGGAATATTGAGACAGACAAGTCGGAATGTCAGATTTGAGATGGATTTAATTCAAAATTGAGATACAATTTTATTTAAATCGAAATTGAAATGCACGAGCAGAAAATTGGATGTTATGGATAAAATGTCGTATTTCGAAAAAGTTGAATTTTACGCAAAAAATGTCCTATGAGTTTATGTTGTAGTATAAATATTGACAGAGATACAGGGTGTTGGGAGAAATGTCTCCAGTTCAAATTATCACGACATAACCTCACATTTTATTGAATAATTACAAAACAATGTGTTATACGGAGATGAATTTGGCAACATTGAGTTTCTGAGGAAATTTTCTACAAAAAACATCCGAAGAGTATTGAAGTACCATGCTAGGAACCATCTGTAAATTTTCATTAAAAATTTATAATTTTCACTTCAAGTTCTCAGGACATAACCTCCCATTTTATTGAATAATTACAAAACAATGTGTTATACGGGGATGAATTTAGTGCCATTGGGTTTCTGTGGAAATTTTCTACAAAAAACATCCGAAGAGTATTGAAGTACCATGCTAGGAACCATCTGTAAATTTTCATTAAAAATTTATAATTTTCACTTCAAGTTCTCAGGACATAACCTCACATTTTATTGAATAACTACAAAACAATGTGTTATACGGGGATGAATTTGGTGCCATTGGGTTCCTGTGGAAATTTTCTACAAAAAACATCCGAAGAGTTTTGAAGTACCATGCTAGGAACCATCTGTAAATTTCCATTAAAAATTTATAATTCTCACTTCAAGTTCTCAGGACATAACCTCCCATTTTATTGAATAATTACAAAACAATGTGTTATACGGGGATGAATTTAGTGCCATTGGGTTTCTGTGGAAATTTTCTACAAAAAACATCCGAAGAGTATTGAAGTACCATGCTAGGAACCATCTGTAAATTTTCATTAAAAATTTATAATTTTCACTTCAAGTTCTCAGGACATAACCTCACATTTTATTGAATAACTACAAAACAATGTGTTATACGGGGATGAATTTGGTGCCATTGGGTTCCTGTGGAAATTTTCTACAAAAAACATCCGAAGAGTTTTGAAGTACCATGCTAGGAACCATCTGTAAATTTCCATTAAAAATTTATAATTCTCACTTCAAGTTCTCAGGACATAACCTCCCATTTTATTGAATAATTACAAAACAATGTGTTATACGGGGATGAATTTAGTGCCATTGGGTTTCTGTGGAAATTTTCTACAAAAAACATCCGAAGAGTATTGAAGTACCATGCTAGGAACCATCTGTAAATTTTCATTAAAAATTTATAATTTTCACTTCAAGTTCTCAGGACATAACCTCACATTTTATTGAATAACTACAAAACAATGTGTTATACGGGGATGAATTTGGTGCCATTGGGTTCCTGTGGAAATTTTCTACAAAAAACATCCGAAGAGTTTTGAAGTACCATGCTAGGAACCATCTGTAAATTTCCATTAAAAATTTATAATTCTCACTTCAAGTTCTCAGGACATAACCTCCCATTTTATTGAATAATTACAAAACAATGTGTTATACGGGGATGAATTTAGTGCCATTGGGTTTCTGTGGAAATTTTCTACAAAAAACATCCGAAGAGTATTGAAGTACCATGCTAGGAACCATCTGTAAATTTCCATTAAAAATTTATAATTTTCACTTCAAGTTCTCAGGACATAACCTCACATTTTATTGAATAATTACAAAACAATGTGTTATACAGGGATGAACTTGGTGCCATTGGGTTCCTGAGGAAATTTTCTACAAAAAACATCTAAGGAGTTTTGAAGTACCATGCCAGGAACCATCTGTAAATTTCCATTAAAAATTTATAATTTTCACTTCAAGTTCTCAGGACATAACCTCACATTTTATTGAATAATTACAAAACAATGTGTTATACGGGGATGAATTTGGTGCCTTTGGGTTCCTGTGGAAATTTTCTACAAAAAACATCCGAAGAGTATTGAAGTACCATGCTAGGAACCATCTGTAAATTTTCATTAAAAATTTATAATTTTCACTTCAAGTTCTCAGGACATAACCTCACATTTTATTGAATAACTACAAAACAATGTGTTATACGGGGATGAATTTGGTGCCATTGGGTTCCTGTGGAAATTTTCTACAAAAAACATCCGAAGAGTTTTGAAGTACCATGCTAGGAACCATCTGTAAATTTCCATTAAAAATTTATAATTCTCACTTCAAGTTCTCAGGACATAACCTCCCATTTTATTGAATAATTACAAAACAATGTGTTATACGGGGATGAATTTAGTGCCATTGGGTTCCTGAGGAAATTTTCTACAAAAAACATCTAAGGAGTTTTGAAGTACCATGCCAGGAACCATCTGTAAATTTCCATCAAAAATTTATAATTTTCACTTTAAGTTCTCAGGACATAACCTCACATTTTATTGAATAATTACAAAACAATGTGTTATACAGGGATGAATTTGGTACCATTGGGTTCCTGAGAAAATTTTCTACAAAAAACATCCGAAGAGTATTGAAGTACCATGCTAGGAACCATCTGTAAATTTCCATTAAAAATTTATAATTTTCACTTTAAGTTCTCAGGACATAACCTCACATTTCATTGAATAATTACAAAACAATGTGTTATACGGGGATGAATTTGGTACCATTGGGTTCCTAAGGAAATTTTCTACAAAAAACATCCAAGGAGTTTTGTAGTAATATGCTAAGAACCATCTGTAAAGTTCTATCAAGAATTTATAATTTTCAGCTCAAGTTCTCACGACATAGCCTCACATTTTATTGAATAATTACAAAACAATGTGTTATACAGGGATGAATTTGGTACCATTGGGTTCCTGAGGAAATTTTCTACAAAAAACATCCGAAGAGTATTGAAGTACCATGCGAGGAACCATCTGTAAATTTCCATTAAAAATTTATAATTTTCACTTTAAGTTCTCAGGACATAACCTCACATTTCATTGAATAATTACAAAACAATGTGTTATACGGGGATGAATTTGGTGCCATTGGGTTCCTGTGGAAATTTTCTACAAAAAACATTCGAAGAGTATTGAAGTACTATGCGAGGAACCACCTGTAAATTTCCATTAAAAATTTATAATTTTCACTTCAAGCTATCAGGACATAACCTCACATTTTATTGAATAATTACAAAACAATGTGCTATACGGGGATGAATTTGGTACCATTGGGTTCCTAAGGAAATTTTCTACAAAAAACATCTAAGGAGTTTTGAAGTACCATGCTAGGAAACATCTGTAAATTTCCACTAAAAATTTATAATTTTCACTTTAAGTTCTCAGGACATAACCTCACATTTTATTGAATAATTACGAAACAATGTGTTATATACGGGGATGAATTTAGTGCCATTGATGGGTTTCTGTGGAAATTTTCTACAAAAAACATCCGAAAAGTATTGAAGTACCATGCTAGGAACCATCTGTAAATTTCCATTGAAAATTTATAATTTTCACTTAAAGTTCTCAGGACATAACCTCACATTTAATTAAATAATTACAAAACAATGTGTTATACGGGGATGACTTTGGTGCCATTGGGTTCCTGAGGAAATTTTCTACAAAAAACATTCGAGGAGTATTGTAGTACCATGTCGAGAACCATCTGTAAATTTCCATTGAAAATTTATAATTTTCACTTTAAGTTCTCAGGACATAACCTCACATTTAATTAAATAATCACAAAACAATGTGTTATACGGGGATGACTTTGGTGCCATTGGGTTCCTGAGGAAATTTTCTACAAAAAACATCCGAGGAGTATTGTAGTACCATGTCGAGAACCATCTGTAAATTTCCATTGAAAATTTATAATTTTCACTTTAAGTTCTCAGGACATAACCTCACATTTAATTAAATAATCACAAAACAATGTGTTATACGGGGATGACTTTGGTGCCATTGGGTTCCTGAGGAAATTTTCTACAAAAAACATCCAAGGAGTATTGTAGTACCATGCGAGGAACCATCTGTAAAGTTCCACTAAAAATTTATAATTTTCAGTTCAAGTTCTCACGACATAACCTCACATTTAATTGGATAATTTTGAAACCCAAGTTGAATTTTGCACTATCGAATTCCTGAGGTTATATTCTATGAAAATCTTTCGAATTTTATGGAACCACCTGTAACTTTCCTCAAAAACAGCAACGCAATATAAAATTACACCATCTCACCCACTTCCGCACAACACCATTATATCCGAAAAATCCCGAAACGCCCCAAAAAGTTCAAATTGAATGTAAACCGAAAAACACGTGCATTCAAATCTTGAATGTACGGAGGCAAGCACAGGAAATCGGCATGAAAAGACGTGCCACGCCTCGTTTTGAACAAAGAATCTTTTTTTGGGACAATTCGACGAATGTCGTCCCCCTTTTCCAGTTTCTTCCCCAGCGATCATGCAAACGTGTCTTTCTGAACATGCCGGTAACAATTAAGAATTTTCTGGTCCAAGCGCCCTTATTTGAGTGTACTCAAAGGGATTAGGGATGCTGAGGGTCGCGTGTCAACATGAACATAGACACGGGGAATTTTTGCATTGTTTGCCGGAAAAAATGTTGGTGGAGTTTTTCTTGTTTCTAGTAGTTGGTTACATTAAATTATATTGAAAATTCCAAACTCTTTAACCCAATTAACTCAGGAATTATCTGTTGCAATTTTCACGAAATAGAGGTACTGCCATCATCAATAATTCCTGTAAATTGCAACACTGTAACTCAATCAGTTCCAGAGTTATAGAATATTTAGTTATAACATTGACTTACCAAAAACACCATAAAAAAATTAATAATTTTGAAACCACTTGGAATTATTGGTTGCAATTTTCACCAAATAGAGGTACTGCCATCATCAATAATTCCTGTAAATTGCAACACTGTAACTCAATTAGTTCCAGAGTTAAAGAATATTTAGTTACAACATCGACGTACTAAAAACACCATAAAAAAATGATATTTTTGAAACCACTTGGCATTATTTATTGCAATTTCTAACGAATAGAGGTACTGCCATCATCAATAATTCCTGTGAATTGCAACACTGTAACTCAATTAATTCCGGAGTTATAGAATATTTAGTTATAACATTGACTTACCAAAAACACCATAAAAAAATTGATAATTTTGAAACCACTTGGAATTATTGGTTGCAATTTTCACCAAATAGAGGTACTGCCATCATCAATAATTCCTGTAAATTGCAACACTGTAACTCAATTAGTTCCAGAGTTATAGAATATTTAGTTATAACATTGACGTACCAAAAACACCATACAAAAAATGAGAATTTTGAAACCACTTGGAATTATTGGTTGAAATTTTCACCAAATGAAGGTACTGCCATCATCAATGATTACTGTGAATTGCAACACTGTAACTCAATTAATTCCGGAGTTATAGAATATTTAGTTATAACATTGACGTACCAAAAACACCATACAAAAAATGAGAATTTTGAAACCACTTGGAATTATTGGTTGAAATTTTCACCAAATGAAGGTACTGCCATCATCAATGATTACTGTGAATTGCAACACTGTAACTCAATTATTTCCGGAATTATAGAATATTTAGTTATAACATCGACGTACTAAAAACACCATTAAAAAAATGATGATTTTCAAACCACTTGGAATTATTGGTTGCAATTTACATCAAATAGAGGTACTGCCATCATCAATAATTCCTGTAAATTGCAACACTGTAACTCAATTAATTCCGGAGTTATAGAATATTTAGTTATAACATTGACGTACCAAAAACACCATAAACAAATTGATAATTTTGAAACCACTTGGAATTATCTGTTGCAACTTTCACATAATAGAGGTACTGCCATCATCAATAATCCCTGTAAATTGCAACATTGTAACTCAATTAATTCCTGAGTTATAGAATATTTAGTTATAACATCGACGTGCTAAAAACACCATTAAAAAAATGATGATTTTGAAACCACTTGGAATTATTGGTTGCAATTTACATCAAATAGAGGTACTGCCATCATCAATAATTCCTGTAAAGTGCAACACTGTAACTCAATTAATTCCAGAGTTATAGAATATTTAGTTATAACATTGACGTACCAAAAACACCATAAAAAAATTGATAATTTTGAAACCACTTGGCATTATTTATTGCAATTTCTAACGAATAGAGGTACTGCCATCATCAATAATTCCTGTAAATTGCAACACTGTAACTCAATTAATTCCGGAGTTATAGAATATTTGGTTATAACATTGACGTACCAAAAACACCATAAAAAAATGATATTTTTGCAACCACTAGGCATTATTGATTGCAATTTTTACCGAATAGAGGTACTGCCATCATCAATAATTCCTGTAAATTGCAACACTGTTACTCAATTAATTCCGGAGTTATAGAATATTTAGTTATAACATCGACGTACTGAAAACACCATTAAAAAAATGATGATTTTGAAACCACTTGGAATTATTGGTTGCAATTTACATCAATAATTCCTGTAAAGTGCAACACTGTAACTCAATTAATTAAAGAGTTATAGAATATTTAGTTATAACATTGACGTACCAAAAACACCATTAAAAAAATGATGATTTTGAAACCACTTGGAATTATTGGTTGCAATTTACATCAAATAGAGGTACTGCCATCAATAATAATTCCTGTAAATTGCAACACTGTAACTCAATTAATTCCGGAGTTATAGAATATTTAGTTATAACATTGACGTACCAAAAACACCATTAAAAAAATGATGATTTTGAAACCACTTGGAACTATTGGTTGCAATTTACATCAAATAGAGGTACTGCCATCATCAATAATTCCTGTAAATTGCAACACTGTAACTCAATTAATTCCGGAGTTATAGAATATTTAGTTATATTATCGACGTACTAAAAACACCATAAAAAAATGATATTTTTGAAACCACTTGGCATTATTGATTGCAATTTTTACCGAATAGAGGTACTGCCATCATCAATAATTCCTGTAAATTGCAACACTGTAACTCAATTAATTCCGGAGTTATAGAATATTTAGTTATAACATCGACGTACTAAAAACACCATTAAAAAAATGATGATTTTGAAACCACTTGGAATTATTGGTTGCAATTTACATCAAATAGAGGTACTGCCATCATCAATAATTCCTGTAAAGTGCAACACTGTAACTCAATTAATTCCAGAGTTATAGAATATTTAGTTATAACATTGACGTACCAAAAACACCATTAAAAAAATGATGATTTTGAAACCACTTGGAATTATTGGTTGCAATTTACATCAAATAGAGGTACTGCCATCATCAATAATTCCTGTAAAGTGCAACACTGTAACTCAATTAATTCCGGAGTTATAGAATATTTAGTTATAACATTGACGTACTAAAAACACCATTAAAAAAATGATGATTTTGAAACCACTTGGAATTATTGGTTGCAATTCACATCAAATAGAGGTACTGCCATCATCAATAATTCCTGTAAATTGCAACACTGTAACTCAATTAATTCCGGAGTTATAGAATATTTAGTTATAACATCGACGTACTAAAAACACCATTAAAAAAATGATGATTTTGAAACCACTTGGAATTATTGGTTGCAATTCACATCAAATAGAGGTACTGCCATCATCAATAATTCCTGTAAAGTGCAACACTGTAACTCAATTAATTCCAGAGTTATAGAATATTTAGTTATAACATCGACGTACTAAAAACACCATTAAAAAAATGATGATTTTGAAACCACTTGGAATTATTGGTTGCAATTTACATCACATAGAGGTACTGCCATCATCAATAATTCCTGTAAAGTGCAACACTGTAACTCAATTAATTCCAGAGTTATAGAATATTTAGTTATAACATTGACGTACCAAAAACACCATAAAAAAATTGATAATTTTGAAACCACTTGGCATTATTTATTGCAATTTCTAACGACTAGAGGTACTGCCATCATCAATAATTCCTGTAAATTGCAACACTGTAACTCAATTAATTCCGGAGTTATAGAATATTTGGTTATAACATTGACGTACCAAAAACACCATAAAAAAATGATATTTTTGCAACCACTAGGCATTATTGATTGCAATTTTTACCGAATAGAGGTACTGCCATCATCAATAATTCCTGTAAATTGCAACACTGTAACTCAATTAATTCCGGAGTTATAGAATATTTAGTTATAACATCGACGTACTAAAAACACCATAAAAAAATGATATTTTTGAAACCACTTGGCATTATTGATTGCAATTTTTACCGAATAGAGGTACTGCCATCATCAATAACTCCTGTAAAGTGCAACACTGTAACTCAATTAATTCCAGAGTTATAGAATATTTAGTTATTACATCGACGTACTGAAAACACCATAAAAAAATGTTATTTTTGAAACCACTTGGCATTATTGATTGCAATTTTTACCGAATAGAGGTACTGCCATAATCAATAATTCCTGTAAAGTGCAACACTGTAACTCAATTAATTCCAGAGTTATAGAATATTTAGTTATAACATTGACGTACCAAAAACACCATTAAAAAAATGATGATTTTGAAACCACTTGGAATTATTGGTTGCAATTTACATCAAATAGAGGTACTGCCATCATCAATAATTCCTGTAAAGTGCAACACTGTAACTCAATTAATTCCAGAGTTATAGAATATTTAGTTATAACATCGACGTACTAAAAACACCATTAAAAAAATGATGATTTTGAAACCACTTGGAATTATTGGTTGCAATTTACATCAAATAGAGGTACTGCCATCATCAATAATTCCTGTAAAGTGCAACACTGTAACTCAATTAATTCCAGAGTTATAGAATATTTAGTTATAACATTGACGTACCAAAAACACCATTAAAAAAATGATGATTTTGAAACCACTTGGAATTATTGGTTGCAATTTACATCAAATAGAGGTACTGCCATCATCAATAATTCCTGTAAATTGCAACACTGTAACTCAATTAGTTCCAGATTTATAAAATATTTAGTTATGGAGGAGATCCACAAATTGGACATTATAAAAAAAAATTAATAACACTATTCGAGATAAAATGATAAAAAATTTCACAAAGGGATTTCAACTCTTGGAGTTATTGAATATTTAGTTATGTAGGTTTCATAGTCACATGATCCAATAATTCTCCCAAGTATAAATTTGCGTATCACGCACACAATTTCCATAAATAACGCAAAAATCACATTTCTATCAAAAGCCAACATCATAATAAATCTATCGTAAATTTTACGACATTTTTGACTGAGTATCCAGGCGCCATCGTCGCCTGGCATTGGAACACAAATCTATTCATTTTCCCGATACACACAAATGTGATTTATCGCTGCAGTGCTAAAACTCCCCCTGTACAAGAGGGGATTATAATAATCCCTTTTCCATACACTTGCAGCGCATGATGGGAAAACTAATAGGTTTCCAATCCTGTGACACTAATCCGAATTATTTATAAGAAAAAAATTTGCGAATCATAAATCAGGCGACACTAATTAGAATGAAAATTAAAACAAATCGATTCATTACGCCTAATTTTAGCGGTTTAATTAATCATCATTTAAAGCCCATTTTGCCAAACTGAAAGAAATTTATCAATCAATTAAGAGTCGAGGCAGGAACAACGGCAACGTTGCGCATTGATTACAAGACAAGCGCAGCAAGGCATCAAGCATTTCAGTATGCGCGGCGTTGCCGTTGTTGTCGCACCCCACGTCTATCATTATTTTTAATCCATTGTAATTTAGTTCGGGTCCCCGATTAAGACCCCATTGGTATGGCGGGACATGTGTCGATAAAATAGAAATCTATCTGTTCAATCTGTATTATTAGTGTCCCAATTGGACTTGGATTATTCGAGTGGGACCAGTTCGAGTCCAAAGGGGGCTCATTGGGGGCGAAGGGTGGAAAATTGCTGATTTGTGACGTCATCATCGTTGAAGGGTGGCTTGGCCGGATATTACGTTGATATCTTGATTATTACATTTTTCAACACCTTCAGAAAAATGTGTAAAAACTTTCGACAAAAAAAATATTTTGCGTATCTCAAGTGAAATATTCTACGTCCAAGTTTGAAGTTGATATCGCAAGTAATTTTCTCAGTATAGGCCGCTGAAGTTGACAATGAAAATGTCATTTTGTCACATTTTTCAAAAATCTGCCAAATTTTTATTCGATGGATTTTGATTAAATTGCGCATGTCGTTGCAAAAAGTATACTTCAAGATATGCCTCAGTCAAATTTGAAGTTGATATCTCAAGTAGTCCGCTCAGAATAGTCTGCTGAAGTTGACAAAGAAAATTTTATTTTGTCACATTTTTCACAAATTTGCCAAAATTTTATATGTTGGATTTTGATTAAATTGCGCATGTCGTTTCAAAAAGTATACTTTGAAATATTCCTCAGTCAAATTTGAAGTTGATATCTCAAGTGGTCCGCCCAGGATAGTCTGCTCAAGTTGGCAATGGAAATTTTATTTTGTCACATTTTTCACAAATTTGCCAAAATTGTATATGTTGGATTTTGATTAAATTGCGCATGTCGTTGCAAAAAGTATACTTTGAAATATTCCTCAGTCAAATTTGAAGTTGATATCTCAAGTGGTCCGCCCAGGATAGTCTGCTCAAGTTGGCAATGGAAATTTTATTTTGTCACATTTTTCACAAATTTGCCAAAATTGTATATGTTGGATTTTGATTAAATTGCGCATGTCGTTGCAAAAAGTATACTTTGAAATATTCCTCAGTCAAATTTGAAGTTGATATCTCAAGTAGTCCGCTCAAGATAGTCTGCTCAATTTGACAAAGAAAATTTTATTTTGTCACATTTTTCACAAATTTGCCAAAATTTTATATGTTGGATTTTGATTAAATTGCGCATGTCGTTTCAAAGAGTATACTTTGAAATATTCCTCAGTCAAATTTGAAGTTGATATCTCAAGTAGTCCGCTCAGGATAGTCTGCTGAAGTTGACAAAGAAAATTTTATTTTGTCAAATTTTTCACAAATTTGCCAAAATTTTATATGTTGGATTTTGATTAAATTGCGCATGTCGTTGCAAAAAGTATACTTTAAGATATTCCTTGGTCAAATTTGAAGTTGATATCTCAAGTAGTCCGCCCAGGATAGTCTGCTGAAGTTGACAAAGAACATTTTATCTTGTCACATTTTTCACAAATTTGCCAAATTTTTATTTGTTGGATTTTGATTAAATTGCGCATGTCGTTTCAAAAAGTATACTTTGAGATCTTCCTCAGGCAAATTTGAAGTTGATATCTCAAGTAGTCCGCTCAGAATAGTCTGCTCAAATTGGCAATGAAAATTTTATTTTGTCACATTTTTCACAAATTTGACAAATTTTTATATGTTGGATTTTGATTAAATTGCACATGTCGTTTCAAAAAGTATACTTTGAGATATTCCTCAGTCAAATTTGAAGTTGATATCTCAAGTAGTCCGCTCAGAATAGTCTGCTCAAATTGGCAATGAAAATTTTATTTTGTCACATTTTTCACAAATTTGCCAAAATTTTATATGTTGGATTTTGATTAAATTGCGCATGTCGTTTCAAAAAGTATACTTTAAGATATTCCTTAGTCAAATTTGAAGTTGATATCTCATTAGTCCGCTCAGGATAGTCTGCTGAAGTTGACAAAGAAAATTTTATTTTGTCAAATTTTTCACAAATTTGCCAAAATTTTATATGTTGGATTTTGATTAAATTGCGCATGTCGTTTCAAAAAGTATACTTTGATTTATTCCTCAGTCAAATTTGAAGTTGATATCTCAAGTGATTTTCTCAAGATTGCTTGCTGAAGTTGACAAAAAAAAAAAAAAAATCACACTTTTTCCAAAAATCGACATAATCATCCTTTCACATAGTCCCTTATAAAATTTGAAGTTGATATCTGAATAAGCTTTCTCGGGGTAATCTGCTGAAGATGACAAAAACAATTGAATTTTTGAAAAAAATCTCCAAACTTTTATAATATGCAGTATTTTCATTTTCTTGCGCATGCCAATTTGAAAAGTTAACTTTGAAATTTGAAATATCCCTCAACCAAATTTGAAGTTGATATATCAAACAGTGTGCTCACAAAGCTATTTTTGGAATGCACTTTATCACTATCCAATCATAAATAATTTAAATCCATTACTACGTTTCAGCTCGCTTTAGTTCAATTAAATCATTAATATTCCAATTCGGACACTTCGAGGCGGTTTTCAGCAATCAAATCATAAATTTTGTAGTGTTTTTGTGTTCAAGAATTAATGAAAAGAGTTATGGCGAAGTGCAGACAAAAATTGATTTATTTTTATTATATCTCTGTCGCCATCAGTCCCTTTTCTTTCAACAACCAAACAACCACAAAATATCTCCATTATGTCAAAACCATCCATCGGCGCCAAAACTGTCATCAAAGGCATTGATTTTGGGTACTTCCGGTCACCCTACTGCGTCTAGACATGGGACAATAATCCGAAGAATTCCATCAGATAAACATGGAATTGTCGTTCAAGTGTTAAAATTGCTACACATATAAACAAATCGGGATTTGTTTATACGATCCCATTACACGGTTTATGTTAACTCTTTTCGAACGGCCACATATGGAAGAGGTCTGTTGAAGGATATATTTCGCTTTGGTAAACAAACTTGAGTGGCGTTCTCATAAAACGATTTAAATTGGCAACGTTGTAGTATGTCATTATGTCAACCTCATGCAACATTGCCATTTAAATAATATCATGTGTTTAATATGGAAAGTGACGAAATTTATGACCGGATTATAACAAAGCGCAATGGATTTTTCTATTTATGACTCGTTCGCTTGTCCACGCGCCAATATTTTCATTATTTACGATTCGATAGTTTAAAAGCTTGTTCTGTGATAGTTTGCAGTTCACAATTTATGATTAGCTTGTCCGAAACGGCATTTTATACAATAATTGGATTAGACTAGTTGATGAATTTATGGAAGGGACATAATGTGAGTAACTCAAAGAAAAATCAATTTATGGGAGTCAAATCTGAAATTTCTGGAAGGGCGCACTATCAGTAACTCAAAGAGGAAGGTTTGAGGAGTACCTTATGTGAAATTCACTCATCTGGACTTCCATGGTCACACCCTACATCACCAAGAATTTTGATTTAATAAGAAACCTTGCCATGCATCACTTGATAAAATAATTTATGGGAGCCAAATTTGGAATTTTTGGAGGGGCGCACTATGAGTAACTCAAAGAGAAAGGTTTGAGGAGTACCTCATGTGAAATCCACTTATCCAGACTTCCATGGTCACACCCTACATCACTATGTTTTGATTTAATAAGAAACCTTGCCATGCATCACTTGATAAAATAATTTATGGGAGCCAAATCTGGAATTTCTGGAGGGGCGCACTATGAGTAACTCAAAGAGGGAGGATTGAGGAGTACCTCATGTAAAATCCACTTACTAAGGCCTCCATGGCTACTCCCTACATCACTATTAATTTTGATTTAATAAGAAACCTTGCCATGCATCACTTGGTAAAATAATTTATGGGAGCCAAATCTGGAATTTTTGGAGGGGCGCACTATGAGTAACTCAAAGAGGAAGGTTTGAGGAGTACCTCATGTGAAATCCACTTATCCAGACTTGCATGTTCACACTCTACATGACCATGAATTTTGATTTAATAAGAAACCTTGCCATGCATCACTTGCTAAAATAATTTATGGGAGCCAAATCTGGAATTTCTGGAGGGGCGCACTATAAGTAACCCAAAGAGGAAGGTTTGAGGAGTACCTCATGTGAAATCCACTCATCCAGACATTCATGGTCACACCCTACATCACCATTAATTTTGACTTAATAAGAAACCTTGCCATGCATCACTTGATAAAATAATTTATGGGGGAGCCAAATCCGGAATTTCTGGAGGAGCGCACTATGAGTAACTCAAAGAGAAAGGTTTGAGGAGTACCTCATGTGAAATCCACTCATCCAGACTTTCATGGTCACACCCTACATGACCATGAATTGATATTTAATAAGAAACCTTGCCATGCATCACTTGATAAAATAATTTATGGGAGCCAAATCTGGAATTTTTGGAGGGGCGCACTATGAGTAACTCAAAGAGGAAGGTTTGAGGAGTACCTCATGTGAAATCCACTCATCCAGACTTTCATGGTCACACCCTACATGACCATGAATTGATATTTAATAAGAAACCTTGCCATGCATCACTTGATAAAATAATTTATGGGAGCCAAATCTGGAATTTTTGGAGGGGCGCACTATGAGTAACTCAAAGAGGAAGGTTTGAGGAGTACCTCATGTGAAATCCACTTATCCAGACTTCCATGGTCACACCCTACATCACCATGAATTTTGATTTAATAAGAAACCTTGCCATGCATCACTTGATAAAATAATTTATGGGAGCCAAATCTGGAATTTCTGGAGGGGCGCACCATGAGTACTCAAAGAGGAAGGTTTGAGGAGTACCTCATGTGAAATCCGGACTTCCATGGTCACGACTTACAACACTGAATTTTGAATTTAATTTAATGAAATGGATTTCTTGAACATTCAATAACTTAGTCAATGTAACCCAAAACCTGGTTCATAAGTAAAGTCAAGCTCGGAAGAAAATTCAATAAACAACCAGTTTTATCAGCGTAAGCTAAAAAGTTCAATGTATTTCAAATCCAGCAAATCCCATCGTACCACGGATATAAAATTTCATTCGTTCTAGATATGAAGTGTGCTTATCACAATATCACAAATACCTTATTGTGATTTTCACATGCTTCTGTGAAACAGATACGCGATTGTTTCGTATGGAATTCACGACAGAACAATGCCAATCAATTATTTACTTTCTCCATGCAGCTATAAAACGAATTTCATCCCCTTTATTCCGACAATAGTAGCCAATATTAAAAATAGAACATCCGGAATAATCCACATGTGTTCGGAAATGTGAAAACTTCTTTTGAGGGGTGGAGTTTCTTGTCACAAACATGCGAGTGGGAAGTTTTTCCATTTGGTTGTCATTTGCAGATGTATGGATGGAGTTTTCTTTTATCAATAATTGTCAGTTTAATTCTGCTGAAGATATTTTTAGACTGGGGTTGCCACCCTTAAATCCACAAATGTCAGGAAGTGCACCATAAAAAACTTTTATCTTCCGGTGTGTTACCCATCGAAAATGCAATATTACTGGGAAAGACGCATCCTGCAAAAAGGGACTCTTCCAAGCAGAAACAGGTGCAGGAACAAATAAAATATTTATGTTTTTTTAGGGCGTATTTTTGAATTTATTTACATGTGCTTAGATGGCACAAATACGTCATATATGATTTTTATTGTAACCCCTAAGCATGAAAAATTCATAAAATATCGTCACCACCCCCTTTCAATTAAATCACAGATAAAGGGATGATCCCGTGAGAAATCTCCACCAAACACGCGTTTCAACACTTAATGGAAATGCGCAACCCTCTGTATAATCGCCCTTTATCAGTGTTTCCCATGCATGTGGTTGAGGAGGCTTGTAAGGACACGTGACCTTATTTTTGGAATTGTCATAAATTTTGAATGGGCCGGAAATCCAAAAGTGTCATCCATATGTCTTGGAAGTGGTTCTCGGTAAACCAGAATAACACATGCCTGTGATTAGTACCGAAATCTGAAACTTGATATTTTTTTTTTTGGAAAAATTTGTTGGCTGCACAAATTGCATTTCCTGTCGCCACTACACGTGCTTGAAAAACGTCTGCAGAATTTACATTTTGAGAACATTTTTTTGTGAAAAATCATGATGCTGCATTTTTCAAAAAACGCTCATTGAACTTATTTTTGGAAAATCTGACTCATCAAATAGTTTCTAACTTATTGAAAAATGGACTAGGAAGGGTGATTTTTGTACCAGATTATTTAATAAGCTTTGTTTTGTGTTAAGTGAAAAAATGATGAAGCTGGGTCAGCTACATTTTTCAATAGAAGCCCTCAAACTATTTTTTGGAAAATTTGTCACAAAATCGTAAATAATTTGTTACTTTTTAAAAATTGGACTAGGAGGAGTGATTTTTGTACCAGATTATTTAATTAGCTTTGTTTTGTGTTGAGTAAAAAAATGATGAAGCTGGGTCAGCTACATTTTTCAATAGAAGCCCTCAAACTCAATCATACTATTTTTTATAAAATTTGCCACAAAATCGTAAATAATTTGTTACTTTTTAAAAATTGGACTAGGAGGAGTGATTTTTGTACCAGATTATTTAATTAGCTTTGTTTTGTGTTGAGTGAAAAAATGATGAAGCTGGGTCAGCTACATTTTTCATTAGAATCCCTCAAACTCAATCAACTATTTTTTGGTAAATTTGCCACAAATTCGTTAATAATTTGTAACTTTTTGAAATACTGACTAGGAGGGGTGATTTTTGTATCAGATTATTATATGAGCTTTGTTTTGTGTTGAGTGGGAAAATGATGAAGCTGGGTCAGCTACATTTTTCATTAGAATCCCTCAAACTCAATCAACTATTTTTTGGTAAATTTGCCACAAAATCGGTAATAATTTGTTACTTTTTAAAAAACGGACTAGGAGGGGTGATTTTTGTACCAGATTATTTAATTAGCTTTGTTTTGTGTTGAGTGAAAAAATGATGAAGCTGGGTCAGCTACATTTTTCATCAGAAGCCCTCAAATTATTTTTTGGAAAATTTGTCACAAAATCGTTAATGATTTGTTACTTTTTAAAAAACGGACTAGGAGGGGTGATTTTTGTACCAGATTATTTAATTAGCTTTGTTTTGATTTGAGTAAAAAAATGATGAAGCTGGGTCAGCTACATTTTTCATTAGAAGCCCTCAAACTCAATCAAACTATTTTTTGAAAATTTGCCACAAAATCGTTAATAATTTGTAACTTTTTGAAAAACGGACTAGGAGGGGTGATTTTTGTACTAGATTATTATATAAGCTTTGTTTTGTGTTGAGTGAAAAAATTATGAAGCTGGGTAAGCTACATTTTTCAATAGAAGCCCTCAAACTCAATCAAACTATTTTTTGGAAAATTTGCCACAAAATCGTTAATAATTTGTTACTTTTTGAAAAACGGACTAGGAGGGGTGATTTTTGTACCAGATTATTATATAAGCTTTGTTTTGTGTTGAGTGAAAAAATGATGAAGCTGAGTCAGCTACATTTTTCAATAGAAGCCCTCAAACTCAATCAAACTATTTTTTGGAATATTTGCCACAAAATCGTTTATAATTTGTTACTTTTTAAAAAACGGACTAGGAGGGGTGATTTTTGTACCAGATTATTATATAAGCTTTGTTTTATGTTGAGTGAAAAAATTATGAAGCTGGGTCAGCTACATTTTTCATTAGAAGCCCGCAAACAATTTTTGGAAAATTTGCCACGAAATCGTAAATAATTTGTTACTTTTTGAAAAACGGACTAGGAGGGGTTATTTTTGTACCAGATTATTTAATAAGCTTTACCATAGAGTTCGTACTTTTGGAGGTATAACAGTGAAATATCAAAAGTCCCATATCCAGACAATAAATACCAAGAACACTCATACAATACAGTAAAACCGGCCTAATTGGCCTACAAAAGCCCGCTTTTAACGAGATAGATAACTAGATAATGCAGAAATTCCTCTCCCGCAGTAGCAGGAGAATTTCTGCAATAATTGTTGTCATTCCATAAATTTACTGTGATTTCAACCGACTCGCTGACTCTCCTAATGACCATGAATTATGGTGCGTTTTTTTTTAATGACAGAAATTCTTTGGTCCAATTTACCCTGCATCCCCCTTTTTATTAAAAAGGTGATTCACCTGACAAATCCAGCCAATACAGGTGGTTCTCCCCCTTGACGACCGACACCCCTCGCTAAGGGATGAAATGGGGGTATTAAATATAAATTGCGCCTCTGTATGTTATTTCCGATTGAGCTATACATTTTTCATAATGCAATATTCATTGTAGGGGGTTGAATTGGTCTCCATACGGTCCTGATTTGATGCTGGGGAGATTTTTGAGGATTTGTTATAGTTATGGGGTCTCGAAATAGTTCATATTTTATTTGGCTTATTGGGAATATCTCAAAAACTTTATAAAAATAAATTGAATTTTCCACAAAAAAGTTCTCAGGAAATTTTTCGTGGCAACAATAGTTTTCTCCTTACACAAAGCCAAACAAATCATTAATTTTGCAGGAAGTAGGCCTCGCTACTGGCCAGATTCAGTTACACGCGACTGTCATACCGTTCATTTTTTATGCTCTGCTAAAGCAGGAATTATAGTAATAATGTTGAATGTCGTTTTAATGAAATATTAATAATTAGTTGCGTTTTATGTGACTTTTTTTGGAGACATTTCTCTTGTTAGCATAATTTAATCGAGACTCCCACAACGGAAATTACCATTAATCGACATCAATTAACGTTTCAATTAATACAAAATTAATCTACAATGTTCAAAAAAATATTCATCAAGCTTTAATTAGGCTGACAAATCCGGACTGATAATTCTATGGTCCTGCTAATCAGTTAATTGCCACTTGAGTTGTAATTAATTAATACAGTATGTTGCTTGATTGATTGAATTTGACAAAGTCAATGAAATTTCACCCAAGTCCACAGCAGTAAAAAATGAATTTTCGAAATTTTAAAAATTCAGCAGGCTGTCCCAAAATCCTTAAACTTGAGCTGTGAAAATTGTACTGGATCATCTGCAAATCTTCTTTAGTCAGCAATATACAGTATGTTTTAAAATTCCTGACGATTTTCTTTTTATTGATTTTTTTATTGAGCAATGGGGAAAATTTTAAAAATTACTCAAAATTCAAAGAGCTGTCCCAAATTCCCTAGAGGTACTGGAGATATGAAAATTGTACTGGATCATCTGCAAACCTTCTTAATATCAGCAATACACAGTATGTTTCAAAATCCCTGGCGATTTTCTTTTTATTGATTTTTTTATTGAGCAATGGGGAACATTAAAAAAATTACTCAAAATATGAAGAGCTATTTCAAATTCCCTAGAGCTACTGGAGTTGTAAAAATTGTACTGGATCATCAGCAAACCTTCTTAATATCAGCAATATACAGTATGTTTCAAAATTCCTGTCGATTTTCTTTTTATTGATTTTTTTATTGAGCAATGTGGAAAATTTAAAGAATTACTCAAAATTCAAAGAGCTGTCCCAAATTCCCTAGAGGTACTGAAGATGTAAAAATTGTACTGGATCATCAGCAAACTCTCTTAATATCAGCAATATACATTATGTTTCAAAATTCCTGTCGATTTTCTTTTTATTGATTTTTTTATTGAGCAATGTGGAAAATTCAAAAAATTACTCAAAATTCAAAGGGCTATCTCAAATTCCCTAGAAGTACTGGAGATGTAAAAATTGTACTGGATCATCTGCAAACCTTCTTTATATCAGCAAAATACAGTACGTTTCAAAATTCCTGTCGACTTTATTTTTATTGATTTTTTTATTAAGCAATGTCGAAAATTCAAAAAAAAATTACGTAAAATTGAAAAAGCTGTCCCAAATTCCCTAGAGCTACTGAAGATGTAAAAATTGTACTGGATCATCAGCAAACTTTCTTAATATCAGCAATATACATTATGTTTCAAAATTCCTGTCGATTTTCTTTTTATTGATTTTTTTATTGAGCAATGTGGAAAATTAAAAGAAATACGTAAAATTCAAACGGCTGTCCTAAATTCCCTAGAGGTACTGGAGATGTAAAAAATGTACTGGGGTATCTACTAACCTTTCTCATATCAGCAATATACAGTATGTTTTGAAATTCCTGACGATTTTCTATGTATTAATTTTTTGATTGGACAATTTTGAAAATTTTTAAAGTCACCGGAAATTGAAAGGGCGATGTCCTTTCCCAAAAGTACTGGAGATGTAAAAATTGAACTGGATCATCTGCAAACCTTCTCAATATCAGCAATATACAGTATGTCACAAAAATTCTTGTCCGTTTCATTTTTAAAATTTTTCACCTTGTGTTGAAAATAAAAATTCCTGGAGGTACTGGAGCTTACCAAACAGTACCAACTCACTTCCAAACTATTTAAAAAAAAAACAACAAAAAATCTCTCAACAAGTTTACTAAAAAAAACCTACTTAAGCCACAATTAAACTAGTCTGGAATTCCTTAGTGACCAACTGCTGCAAACTGCCCGACTCTGGCCGATTTTTCCCCTGCGCCCACCCCACAAACAAGTCAGCTACAAACTCCAGTGGCGTCCACGTGGAGAAGTCAGCTTTGGGCATCCATTTTCTGTTCATTGGCGTATCGAGCGTCACCGGCAAGATGGCGACAACAGTGCTGTTGTCCGGCAAGCCACTGTCTTTGCTGGCCAGCGATTTGGTCAAATGGTGGACTGCTGATTTGGCCATACCATAGCCGATCATACCTGGTGTGCCATCTAGAGCTGCTTTGGCTCCGGTCAGTTGCAGGACGCCGCCCGTTTTGAGGAATTTGGCGGCTAAAGAAGCGGCAATGACGCTGCTGCACACGCTTTGGGTCCACATTAGTTCGGTGTTTTTGGCTAGGTCTTTGCTGGCGCTGCCTCCTGCCCATCCACCTGGGAAAAGAGGATATTGTGTTTGGGAAGTTGTGAAAATTTGAAGTTGATATCTCTAAAATCAAGGGAGATGTGAATTTTTGAAAAATGAATGCTTTAAAAAAGGGACGCCCTGTATATGGCTAAATCGCCCCTCCAAGTGGCGCTCTGACAAATATAAAAAAAAGTTGAGATAATACTCTATAATTCCTGAAAGTTTGAAGTTGATATCTCTAGAATTAAGGGAGATATGAATTATTAAAAAATTAATGCTATAAAATCAATGTTTTCATAGGACGCCCTGTATATGGCTACATCGTTGTTCCAAGTGGCGCTTTGACGAATATAAAAAAAAGTTGAGATAAAACTCTATAATTCCTGAAAATTTGAAGTTGATATCTCTAGAATTAAGGGAGATATGAATTATTGAAAATTAATGCTATAAAAAGTCATGTTTTCATAGGACGCCCTGTATATGGCTAAATCGTTGTTTCAAGTAACAATTTGATAAATATAGAAGAAAGTCGAGATGATATCTATAATTTCTGATAATTTGAAGCTGATATCTTTAAAATCAAGGGAGATATGAGTTTTTGAAAAATTAATGCTTTAAAAAAGGGACGCTCTGTATATGGCTAAATCGCTTCTCCAAGTGGCGCTTCGACAAATATAAAAAAAAGTTGAGATAATACTCTATAATTCCTGAAAATTTGAAGTTGATATCTCTAGAATTAAGGGAGATATGAATTATTGAAAATTAATGCTATAAAAAGTCATGTTTTCATAGGACGCCCTGTATATGGCTAAATCGTTGTTTCAAGTAACAATTTGATAAATATAGAAGAAAGTCGAGATGATATCTATAATTTCTGATAATTTGAAGCTGATATCTTTAAAATCAAGGGAGATATGAGTTTTTGAAAAATTAATGCTTTAAAAAAGGGACGCTCTGTATATGGCTAAATCGCTTCTCCAAGTGGCGCTTCGACAAATATAAAAAAAAGTTGAGATAATACTCTATAATTCCTGAAAATTTGAAGTTGATATCTCTAGAATTAAGGGAGATATGAATTATTGAAAATTAATGCTATAAAAAGTCATGTTTTCATAGGACGCCCTGTATATGGCTAAATCGTTGTTTCAAGTAACAATTTGATAAATATAGAAGAAAGTCGAGATGATATCTATAATTTCTGATAATTTGAAGCTGATATCTTTAAAATCAAGGGAGATATGAGTTTTTGAAAAATTAATGCTTTAAAAAAGGGACGCTCTGTATATGGCTAAATCGCTTCTCCAAGTGGCGCTTCGACAAATATAAAAAAAAGTTGAGATAATACTCTATAATTCCTGAAAATTTGAAGTTGATATCTCTAGAATTAAGGGAGATATGAATTATTGAAAATTAATGCTATAAAAAGTCATGTTTTCATAGGACGCCCTGTATATGGCTAAATCGTTGTTTCAAGTAACAATTTGATAAATATAGAAGAAAGTCGAGATGATATCTATAATTTCTGATAATTTGAAGCTGATATCTTTAAAATCAAGGGAGATATGAGTTTTTGAAAAATTAATGCTTTAAAAAAGGGACGCTCTGTATATGGCTAAATCGCTTCTCCAAGTGGCGCTTCGACAAATATAAAAAAAAGTTGAGATAATACTCTATAATTCCTGAAAATTTGAAGTTGATATCTCTAGAATTAAGGGAGATATGAATTATTGAAAATTAATGCTATAAAAAGTCATGTTTTCATAGGACGCCCTGTATATGGCTAAATCGTTGTTTCAAGTAACAATTTGATAAATATAGAAGAAAGTCGAGATGATATCTATAATTTCTGATAATTTGAAGCTGATATCTTTAAAATCAAGGGAGATATGAGTTTTTGAAAAATTAATGCTTTAAAAAAGGGACGCTCTGTATATGGCTAAATCGCTTCTCCAAGTGGCGCTTCGACAAATATAAAAAAAAGTTGAGATAATACTCTATAATTCCTGAAAATTTGAAGTTGATATCTCTAGAATTAAGGGAGATATGAATTATTGAAAATTAATGCTATAAAAAGTCATGTTTTCATAGGACGCCCTGTATATGGCTAAATCGTTGTTACAAGTAACAATTTGATAAATATAGAAGAAAGTCGAGATAATATCTATAATTCCTGATAATTTGAAGCTGATATCTTTAAAATCAAGGGAGATATGAGTTTTTGAAAAATTAATGCTTTAAAAAAGGGACGCCCTGTATATGGCTAAATCGCTTCTCCAAGTGGCACTTCGAGAAATATAAAAAAAAGTTGAGATAAAACTCTATAATTCCTGAAAATTTGAAGTTGATATCTCTAAAATCCAGGGAGATATGAATTTTTTAATTACTCACCAGCAACACAGAAAATCCCATCTAACTTTTCATCGTTGAGCGCAGTACCAACGGCACCCAAAATGGTACTTTCTTGCTGAACGAAGCTGTCTGATGGTTGGACAGCTACATTTAAATCAGCTTCAGCATTGGCAGCTAAGTCAATGCAGGCAACCCAGAAATTGGCTGCTTTTAGGTGGGAGATACATTTGGCACCAAGAGCACCACGACCTCCGTAGACTAGTACCCGACCGGCGACCATTTTGGAAGGTACTGAAATTATTTTGAGATTTTTCTAGTACAAAAATCATCAAAATCGGTTGAAAAATAATCGAGCAGTGTAGGTTCAAAAATTGTTGTACAAAATTTATCTAAAAATCTTTTCGACCAAATTATCTTGGACATAAAATAAAAAAAGTACTTTGAGCTACATTTTAATAAAAATCACCAAAATCCGCACAAAAATGACTAAGCAATGCGGTTATTTGTCATTCAAGTTTTCACTGATTCACTTGTTTTCTCTGAATTAACAAAAAGAAAGCTGACTCATAAAAATCACTAAAACATGGTACTTACTAGAAACACACAATCGCACAAATGAAAAATGAAAGTGAATTAAATGAGCAATAAACAGAACAAGGTTGAAATCAAGATCAGGTTCCCTTCTATTGCATACAGTGCGGTCAAAAATTAACGTCCCCTTTACATACCAAAGCTATGGTCATTGAACCGCCATATAAACGTTGCTTCAAAGCCTGGCTGTACCCTGTAGATAACAATGTCAAGGCAAAGTTATCTACGGCTGATATATTGACGAGTTTATTTTTAAATTTTTGAATTTTTAACGACTCTTTGACAGACAAATAGGAAATGTCTGAGAGGGTCGTAAATGATAAGTGCCCTTAGTTATGATTATTTTTTATGAGGCAAGGCTCCAATGAATTTATTATATTCCTTGAACCTCTTTGACTTACTCGATTTATTGAGTGAATTTCACATGAGGTACTCATCAAACCTTCCTCTTTGAGTTACTCATAGTGCGCCTCTCCAGAAATTCCAGATTTGGCTCCCATAAATTATTTTATTGAGTGGTGCATGGCAAGGTTTCTTATTAAATCAAAATTCATAGTGATGTAGGTACTAACCATGGAAGTCTGGATAAGTGAGTTTCACATGAGGTACTCCTCAAACCTTCCTCTTTGAGTAACTCATAGTGCGCCCCTCCAGAAATTCCTGATTTGGCTCCCATAAATTATTTTATTGAGTGGTGCATGGCAAGCTTTCTTAATAAATCAAAATTCATAGTGATGTAGGTACTAACCATGGAAGTCTGGATAAGTGAGTTTCACATGAGGTACTCCTCAAACCTTCCTCTTTGAGTAACTCATAGTGCGCCCCTCCAGAAATTCCTGATTTGGCTCCCATAAATTATTTTATTGAGTGGTGCATGGCAAGCTTTCTTAATAAATCAAAATTCATAGTGATGTAGGTACTAACCATGGAAGTCTGGATAAGTGAGTTTCACATGAGGTACTCATCAAACCTTCCTCTTTGAGTTATTCATAGTGCGCCCCTCCAGAAATTCCTGATTTGGCTCCCATAAATTATTTTATTGAGTGGTGCATGGCAAGCTTTCTTATTAAATCAAAATTCATAGTGATGTAGGGAGTAGCCATGGAGGTCTTAGTAAGTGAATTTCACATGAGGTACTCATCAAACCTTCCTCTTTGAGTTACTCATAGTGCGCCTCTCCAGAAATTCCAGATTTGGCTCCCATAAATTATTTTATTGAGTGGTGCATGGCAAGGTTTCTTATTAAATCAAAATTCATAGTGATGTAGGTACTAACCATGGAAGTCTGGATAAGTGAGTTTCACATGAGGTACTTCTCAAACCTTCCTCTTTGAGTTACTCATAGTGCGCCCCTCCAGAAATTCCTGATTTGGCTTCCATAAATTATTTTATTGAGTGGTGCATGTCAAGGTTTCTTATTAAATCAAAATTCATAGTGATGTAGGTACTAACCATGGAAGTCTGGATAAGTGAGTTTCACATGAGGTACTCCTCAAACCTTCCTCTTTGAGTAACTCATAGTGCGCCCCTCCAGAAATTCCTGATTTGGCTCCCATAAATTATTTTATTGAGTGGTGCATGGCAAGCTTTCTTAATAAATCAAAATTCATAGTGATGTAGGTACTAACCATGGAAGTCTGGATAAGTGAGTTTCACATGAGGTACTTCTCAAACCTTCCTCTTTGAGTTACTCATAGTGCGCCTCTCCAGAAATTCCTGATTTGGCTTCCATAAATTATTTTATTGAGTGGTGCATGTCAAGGTTTCTTATTAAATCAAAATTCATAGTGATGTAGGTACTAACCATGGAAGTCTGGATAAGTGAGTTTCACATGAGGTACTCATCAAACTTTCCTCTTTGAGTTACTCATAGTGCGCCCCTCCAGAAATTCCTGATTTGGCTCCCATAAATTATTTTATTGAGTGGTGCATGGCAAGGTTTCTTATTAAATCAAAATTCATAGTGATGTAGGTACTAACCATGGAAGTCTGGATAAGTGAGTTTCACATGAGGTACTCATCAAACCTTCCTCTTTGAGTTATTCATAGTGCGCCCCTCCAGAAATTCCTGATTTGGCTCCCATAAATTATTTTATTGAGTGGTGCATGGCAAGCTTTCTTATTAAATCAAAATTCATAGTGATGTAGGGAGTAGCCATGGAGGTCTTAGTAAGTGAATTTTACATGAGGTACTCCTCAAACCTTCCTCTTTGAGTTACTCATAGTGCGCCCCTTCAGAAATTCCTGATTTGGCTCCCATAAATTATTTTATTGAGTGGTGCACGGCAAGGTTTCTTATTAAATCAAAATTCATAGTGATGTAGGTACTAACCATGGAAGTCTGGATAAGTGAGTTTCACATGAGGTACTCCTCAAACCTTCCTCCTTGAGTTACTCATAGTGCGCCCCTCCAGAAATTCCTGATTTGGCTCCCATAAATTATTTTATTGAGTGGTGCATGGCAAGGTTTCTTATTAAATCAAAATTCATAGTGATGTAGGTACTGACCATGGAAGTCTGGATAAGTGAGTTTCACATGAGGTACTTCTCAAACCTTCCTCTTTGAGTTACTCATAGTGCGCCACTCCAGAAATTCCTGATTTGGCTTCCATAAATTATTTTATTGAGTGGTGCACGGCAAGGTTTCTCATTAAATCAAAATTCATGGTGATGTAGGGTGTGACCATGGAAGTCTGGATAAGTGGATTTCACATGAGGTACTCCTCAAACCTTCCTCTTTGAGTTACTCATAGTGCGCCCCTCCAGAAATTCCTGATTTGGCTCCCATAAATTATTTTATTGAGTGGTGCATGGCAAGCTTTCTTATTAAATCAAAATTCATAGTGATGTAGGGAGTAGCCATGGAGGTCTTAGTAAGTGAATTTTACATGAGGTACTCCTCAAACCTTCCTCTTTGAGTTACTCATAGTGCGCCCCTTCAGAAATTCCTGATTTGGCTTCCATAAATTATTTTATTGAGTGGTGCACGGCAAGGTTTCTTATTAAATCAAAATTCATAGTGATGTAGGGTGTGACCATGGAAGTCTGGATAAGTGGATTTCACATGAGGTACTCCTCAAACCTTCCTCTTTGAGTTACTCATAGTGCGCCCCTCCAGAAATTCCTGATGTGGCTCTCATAAATTATTTTATTGAGTGGTGCATGTCAAGGTTTCTTATTAAATCAAAATTCATAGTGATGTAGGTACTAACCATGGAAGTCTGGATAAGTGAGTTTCACATGAGGTACTCATCAAACTTTCCTCTTTGAGTTACTCATAGTGCGCCCCTCCAGAAATTCCTGATTTGGCTCCCATAAATTATTTTATTGAGTGGTGCATGGCAAGGTTTCTTATTAAATCAAAATTCATAGTGGTGTAGGTACTAACCATGGAAGTCTGGATAAGTGAGTTTCACATGAGGTACTCATCAAACCTTCCTCTTTGAGTTACTCAAAGTGCGCCCCTCCAGAAATTCCTGATTTGGCTCCCATAAATTATTTTATTGAGTGGTGCATGGCAAGCTTTCTTATTAAATCAAAATTCATAGTGATGTAGGGAGTAGCCATGGAGGTCTTAGTAAGTGAATTTTACATGAGGTACTCCTCAAACCTTCCTCTTTGAGTTACTCATAGTGCGCCCCTTCAGAAATTCCTGATTTGGCTTCCATAAATTATTTTATTGAGTGGTGCACGGCAAGGTTTCTTATTAAATCAAAATTCATAGTGATGTAGGTACTAACCATGGAAGTCTGGATAAGTGAGTTTCACATGAGGTACTCCTCAAACCTTCCTCTTTGAGTAACTCATAGTGCGCCCCTCCAGAAATTCCTGATTTGGCTCCCATAAATTATTTTATTGAGTGGTGCATGGCAAGCTTTCTTATTAAATCAAAATTCATAGTGATGTAGGTACTAACCATGGAAGTCTGGATAAGTGAGTTTCACATGAGGTACTCATCAAACCTTCCTCTTTGAGTTACTCATAGTGCGCCTCTCCAGAAATTCCTGATTTGGCTTCCATAAATTATCTTATTGAGTGGTGCACGGCAAGGTTTTCTGATATATCAAAATTCATAGAGATGTAGGGAGTAACCATGGAAGTCTGGATGAGTGAGTTTCACATAAGGTACTCTTCAAACCTTCCTCTTTGAGCAACTCATAGTGCGCCTCTCCAGAAATTCCTGATTTGGCTTCCATAAATTATTTTATTGAGAGGTGCACGGCAAGGTTTCCTACTATATCAAAATTCATAGTGATGTAGGGAGTAACCATGGAAGTTTGAATGAAAGAGTTTCACATGAGGTACTTCTCAAACCTTTCTCTTTGAGTTACTCATAGTGCGCCCCTCCAGAAATTCCCGATTTGGCTTCCATAAATTATTTTATTGAGAGGTGCACGGCAAGGTTTCCTACAATATCAAAATTCATAGTGATGTAGGGAGTAACCATGGAAGTTTGAATGAGTGAGTTTCACATGAGGTACTTCTCAAACCTTCCTCTTTGAGTTACTCATAGTGCGCCCCTCCAGAAATTCCTGATTTGGCTTCCATAAATTATTTTATTGAGAGGTGCACGGCAAGGTTTCCTACTATATCAAAATTCATAGTGATGTAGGGAGTAACCATGGAAGTCTGGATGAGTGAGTTTCACATAAGGTACTCTTCAAACCTTCCTCTTTGAGCTACTCATAGTGCGCCTCTCCAGAAATTCCTGATTTGGCTCCCATAAATTATTTTATTGAGTGGTGCATGGCAAGGTTTTCTAATATATCAAAATTCATAGTGATGTAGGGAGTAACCATGGAAGTCTGGATGGGTGAGTTTCACATAAGGTACTCTTCAAACCTTCCTCTTTGAGCTACTCATAGTGCGCCTCTCTAGAAATTCCTGATTTGGCTTCCATAAATTATTTTATTGAGAGGTGCACGGCAAGGTTTCCTACTATATCAAAATTCATAGTGATGTAGGGAGTAACCATGGAAGTTTGAATGAGTGAGTTTCACATGAGGTACTTCTCAAACCTTCCTCTTTGAGTTACTCATAGTGCGCCCCTCCAGAAATTCCAGATTTGGCTTCCATAAATTATCGTATTGAGTGGTGCACGGCAAGGTTTTCTGATATATCAAAATTCATAGTGATGTAGGGAGTAACCATGGAAGTCTGAATGAGTGAGTTTCACATGAGGGACTCCTCAAACCTCCCTCCTTGAGTTACTCATAGTGCGCCTCTCCAGAAATTCCTGATTTGGCTTCCATAAATTATCTTATTGAGTGGTGCACGGCAAGGTTTTCTGATATATCAAAATTCATAGTGATGTAGGGAGTAACCATGGAAGTTTGAATGAGTGAGTTTCACATGAGGTACTCTTCAAACCTTCCTCTTTGAGCTACTCATAGTGCGCCTCTCCAGAAATTCCAGATTTGGCTTCCATAAATTATCTTATTGAGTGGTGCACGGCAAGGTTTTCTGATATATCAAAATTCATAGTGATGTAGGGAGTAACCATGGAAGTCTGAATGAGTGAGTTTCACATGAGGGACTCCTCAAACCTCCCTCCTTGAGTTACTCATAGTGCGCCTCTCCAGAAATTCCTGATTTGGCTTCCATAAATTATCTTATTGAGTGGTGCACGGCAAGGTTTTCTGATATATCAAAATTCATAGTGATGTAGGGAGTAACCATGGAAGTCTGAATGAGTGAGTTTCACATGAGGTACTCTTCAAACCTTCCTCTTTGAGCTACTCATAGTGCGCCTCTCCAGAAATTCCTGATTTGGCTTCCATAAATTATTTTATTGAGAGGTGCACGGCAAGGTTTCCTACTATATCAAAATTCATAGTGATGTAGGGAGTAACCATGGAAGTTTGAATGAGTGAGTTTCACATGAGGTACTTCTCAAACCTTCCTCTTTGAGTTACTCATAGTGCGCCCCTCCAGAAATTCCTGATTTGGCTTCCATAAATTATTTTATTGAGAGGTGCACGGCAAGGTTTCCTACTATATCAAAATTCATAGTGATGTAGGGAGTAACCATGGAAGTCTGGATGAGTGAGTTTCACATAAGGTACTCTTCAAACCTTTCTCTTTGAGCTACTCATAGTGCGCCTCTCCAGAAATTCCTGATTTGGCTTTCATAAATTATTTTATTGAGAGGTGCACGGCAAGGTTTCCTACTATATCAAAATTCATAGTGATGTAGGGAGTAACCATGGAAGTTTGAATGAGTGAGTTTCACATGAGGTACTTCTCAATCCTTCCTCTTTGAGTTACTCATAGTGCGCCTCTCCAGAAATTCCAGATTTGGCTTCCATAAATTATCTTATTAAGTGGTGCACGGCAAGGTTTTCTAATATATCAAAATTCATAGTGATGAAGGGAGTAACCATGGAAGTCTGGATGAGTGAGTTTCACATGAGGTACTCCTTAATCCTTCCTCTTTGAGTTACTCAAAGTGCGTCTCCAGAAATTCCTGATTTGGCTCCCATAAATTATTTTATTGAGTAGTGCATGGCAAGGTTTTCTAATATATCAAAATTCATAGTGATGAAGGGAGTAACCATGGAAGTCTGGATGAGTGAGTTTCACATGAGGTACTCCTTAATCCTTCCTCTTTGAGTTACTCATAGTGCGCCCCTCCAGAAATTCCAGATTTGGCTTCCATGAATTATCTTATTAAGTGGTGCACGGCAAGGTTTTCTAATATATCAAAATTCATAGTGAGAAAGGGAGTAACCATGGAAGTCTGGATGAGTGAGTTTCACATGAGGTACTCCTCAATCCTTCCTCTTTGAGTTACTCATAGTGCGCCCCTCCAGAAATTCCAGACTTGGCTCCCATAAATTATTTTATTGAGTGGTGCACGGCAAGGTTTTCTAATATATCAAAATTCATAGTGATGAAGGGAGTAACCATGGAAGTCTGGATGAGTGAGTTTCACATGAGGTACTCCTTAATCCTTCCTCTTTGAGTTACTCAAAGTGCGTCTCCAGAAATTCCTGATTTGGCTCCCATAAATTATTTTATTGAGTAGTGCATGGCAAGGTTTTCTAATATATCAAACTTCATAGTGATGAAGGGAGTAACCATGGAAGTCTGGATGAGTGAGTTTCACATGAGGTACTCCTTAATCCTTCCTCTTTGAGTTACTCATAGTGCGCCCCTCCAGAAATTCCAGATTTGGCTTCCATGAATTATCTTATTAAGTGGTGCACGGCAAGGTTTTCTAATATATCAAAATTCATAGTGATAAAGGGAGTAACCATGGAAGTCTGGATGAGTGAGTTTCACATAAGGTACTCTTCAAACCTTCCTCTTTGAGCTACTCATAGTGCGCCTCTCTAGAAATTCCTGATTTGGTTTCCATAAATTATTTTATTGAGAGGAGCACGGCAAGGTTTCCTACTATATCAAAATTCATAGTGATGTAGGGAGTAACCATGGAAGTTTGAATGAGTGAGTTTCACATGAGGTACTTCTCAAACCTTCCTCTTTGAGTTACTCATAGTGCGCCTCTCCAGAAATTCCTGATTTGGCTTCCATAAATTATTTTATTGAGTGATGCACGACATGATCAAGTAGGGGATAACCAAGGAAGTCTGGATATATAAATTTTACATGAGTTACTCCTCCAACTTTCCTCTTCAAAACAACAGCCCACTACAAACTCGATTAACTCCCAAACTCATCCACAAATTTCCAACTCCGCCATAAATCAAACCTCAAAATTGCCGTGACATCTGCAAAACTTCTTTCATTAAAACTTTCTTTATTCCAGCCGGAAAATTTTGTTTTATTTTCGACGGTTTGGCAACGCCGTTTCCATAACCTACACACACAACAGCACAGCTGATCTATATTCAAACCCAATATTTTTTTTAAAGGAATTTTCTGGAAAACTCACCTGGAAAATAGTTTCACTGAAAATCGACACAATTCACTCGTAAATGCGGTTTTTTGGGGATTTTTTATGCGGGAAAAATAACGCTTTGTCAGTCAAAGTGAAACTGAAGTGAAAGAAGCTGCGATCAATAATACATGTTGAATGACAGTGTTGCCGTCTGTACGGAATTTGTTGATTAGTGTTGATTAAGGTGGGATAATGTTCGTGATTAATTATTGTTGTTAAAATTGAATTTACCTTCACGATTTAATTGTGATTTTTTGTAGAAGGTTGTTTTGTTTAAATGTTAGGTCAAGGAGATTTATTTTTCTTTAATTAGGATAGGATATTTTTAGGATTTATCCAACCCTCCATCGGAATTTTTAACAAAGTTATGCGGAATTTCATCTGGAATTCAATGTAATGGTCTTGTATTTTGGGCTGTACCAATTTTAACAGTGAAAATTCGCAATAATGGTTGAATTGATTGTTGAAGCTGATTAAATTTTCCACATTTTGACGTTTTATTCAACCCTCCATCGTGATGTTTAACAACGTTATGCGTAATTGAATTTGACATGGAATTTACCGATTGAAATTCTGTAATGGTCTTATATTTTGGATTGTAGCACTTTTCACAACAAAAATTCGCAAAAATTGTTAAATTAATTATTGAAGCTGTTCAAATTTACCACATTTTGACGTTTTATTCAACCCTCCATCGTGATGTTTAACAAAGTTATGCGTAATTGAATTTGACATGGAATTTAGTGATTGAAATTTTGTAATGGTCTTATATTTTGGATTGTAGCACTTTTCACAACAAAAATTTTCAAAAATTGTTAAATTAATTGTTGAAGCTGATTAAATTTGCCACATTTTGACGTTTTATTCAACCCTCCATCGTGATGTTTAACAAAGTTATGCGTAATTGAATTGACATGGAATTTAGTGGTTGAAATTTTGTAATGGTCTTATATTTTGGATTGTAGCACTTTTCACAACAAAATTTCGGCTAAATTGTTAAATTAATTATTGAAGCTGATTAAATTTGCCACATTTTGACGTTCTATTCAACCCTCCATCGTGATGTTTAACAAAGTTATGCGTAATTGAATTGACATGGAATTTAGTGGTTGAAATTTTGTAATGGTCTTATATTTTGGATTGTAGCACTTTTCCCAACAAAAATTCACAAAAATTGTTAAATCAATTGTTGAAGCTGATCAAATTCTCCACATTTTGACGTTTTATTCAACCCTCCATCGTGATGTTTAACAAAGTTATGCGTAATTAAATTTGGCATACAATTTAGTGATTGAAATTTTGTAATGAGCTTATATTTTGGGTTGGTCCACTTTTCCCAACAAAAATTTGCAAAAATTGTTAAATTAATTGTTGAAGCTGATTAAATTTGTCGTATTTTGACGTTTTAGTCAATCCCCTATCGTGATGTTTAACAAAGTTATGCGTAATTGAATTTGATATGGAGTTTGGTGATTGAAATTTTGTATGGGTTTTATATTTTGGATTGTAGCATTTTTCCCGACAAAAATTTGCGAAAATTGTTAAATTTATTGTTGAAGCTGGTCAAATTTGCTACATTTTGACGTTTTATTCAACCCTCCATCGTGATGTTTAACAAAGTTATGCGTAATTAAATTTGACATGGAATTTACCGATTGAAATTTTGTAATGGTCTTATATTTTGGATTGTAGCACTTTTCACAACAAAAATTCGCAAAAATTGTTAATTTAATTGTTGAAGCTGATTAAATTTGCCACATTTTGACGTTTTATTCAACCCTCCATCGTGATGTTTAACAAAGTTATGCGTAATTGAATTGACATGGAATTTAGTGGTTGAAATTTTGTAATGGTCTTATATTTTGGATTGTAGCACTTTTCACAACAAAAATTCGGATAAATTGTTAAATTAATTATTGAAGCTGATTAAATTTGCCACATTTTGACGTTCTATTCAACCCTCCATCGTGATGTTTAACAAAGTTATGCGTAATTGAATTGACATGGAATTTAGTGATTGAAATTTTGTAATGGTCTTATATTTTGGAATGTAGCACTTTTCACAACAAAAATTCGGCTAAATTGTTAAATTAATTATTGAAGCTGATCAAATTTGCCACATTTTGACGTTCTATTCAACCCTCCATCGTGATGTTTAACAAAGTTATGCGTAATTGAATTTGACATGGAATTTACTGATTGAAATTTTGTAATGGTCTTATATTTTGGACTGTAGCAGTTTTCACAACAAAAATTCTCAAAAATTGTTGAGTTAATTGTTGAAGCTGATTAAATTTGCCACATTTTGACGTTTTATTCAACCCTATATCGTGATGTTTTACAAAGTTATGCGTAATTAAATTTGACATGGAGTTTACTGATTGAAATTTTGTAATGGTCTTATATTTTGGATTGTAGCACTTTTCACAACAAAAATTCGCAAAAATTGTTAAATTAATTTTTGAAGCTGATTAAATTTGCCACATTTTGACGTTTTATTCAACCCTCCATCGTGATGTTTAACAAAGTTATGCGTAATTAAATTTGACATGGAATTTACCGATTGAAATTTTGTAATGGTCTTATATTTTGGATTGTAGCACTTTTCACAACAAAAATTCGCAAAAATTGTTAAATTAATTGTTGAAGCTGATCAAATTTGCCACATTTTGACGTTTTATTCAACCCTCCATCGTGATGTTTAACAAAGTTATGCGTAATTGAATTTGACATGGAATTTAGTGATTGAAATTTTGTAATGAGCTTATATTTTGGATTGTAGCACTTTTCACAACAAAAATTCGCAAAAATTGTTAAATTATTTGTTGAAGCTGATTAAATTTGCCACATTTTGACGTTTTATTCAACCCTCCATCGTGATGTTTAACAAAGTTATGCGTAATTAAATTTGGCATACAATTTAGTGATTGAAATTTTGTAATGAGCTTATATTTTGGATTGTAGCAGTTTTCACAACAAAAATTCTCAAAAATTGTTGAGTTAATTGTTGAAGCTGATTAAATTTGCCACATTTTGACGTTTTATTCAACCCTCCATCGTGATGTTTAACAAAGTTATGCGTAATTGAATTTGACATGGAATTTAGTGATTGAAATTTTGTAATGAGCTTATATTTTGGATTGTAGCACTTTTCACAACAAAAATTCGCAAAAATTGTTAATTTAATTGTTGAAGCTGATCAAATTTGCCAGATTTTGATGTTCTATTCAACTCTCCATCGTGATGTTTAACAAAGTTATGCGTAATTGAATTTGACATGGAATTTAGTGATTGAAATTTTGTAATGAGCTTATATTTTGGATTGTAGCACTTTTCACAACAAAAATTCGCAAAAATTGTTAATTTAATTGTTGAAGCTGATTAAATTTGCCACATTTTGACGTTTTATTCAACCCTCCATCGTGATGTTTAACAAAGTTATGCGTAATTGAATTTGACATGGAATTTAGTGATTGAAATTTTGTAATGGTCTTATATTTTGGACTGTAGCAGTTTTCACAACAAAAATTCTCAAAAATTGTTGAGTTAATTGTTGAAGCTGATTAAATTTGCCACATTTTGACGTTTTATTCAACCCTCCATCGTGATGTTTAACAAAGTTATGCGTAATTAAATTTGACATGGAATTTACTGATTGAAATTTTGTAATTATCTTATATTTTGGATTGTAGCACTTTTCACAACAAAAATTCGCAAAAATTTTCAAAACAATTGTTGAAGCTGATTAAATCTGCCACATTTTGACGTTCTATTCAACCCTCCATCGTGATGTTTAACAAAGTTATGCGTAATTAAATTTGACATGGAATTTAGTGATTGAAATTTTGTAATGGTCTTATATTTTGGATTGTAGCACTTTTCACAACAAAAATTCGCAAAAATTGTTAAATTAATTGTTGAAGCTGATTAAATTTGCCACATTTTGACGTTTTATTCAACCCTCCATCGTGATGTTTAACAAAGTTATGCGTAATTAAATTTGACATGGAATTTACTGATTGAAATTTTGTAATTATCTTATATTTTGGATTGTAGCACTTTTCACAACAAAAATTCGCAAACATTTTCAAAACAATTGTTGAAGCTGATTAAATCTGCCACATTTTGACGTTCTATTCAACCCTCCATCGTGATGTTTAACAAAGTTATGCGTAATTAAATTTGACATGGAATTTAGTGATTGAAATTTTGTAATGGTCTTATATTTTGGATTGTAGCACTTTTCACAACAAAAATTCGCAAAAATTGTTAAATTAATTGTTGAAGCTGATTAAATTTGCCACATTTTGACGTTTTATTCAACCCTCCATCGTGATGTTTAACAAAGTTATGCGTAATTAAATTTGACATGGAATTTACTGATTGAAATTTTGTAATTATCTTATATTTTGGATTGTAGCACTTTTCACAACAAAAATTCGCAAAAATTTTCAAAACAATTGTTGAAGCTGATTAAATCTGCCACATTTTGACGTTCTATTCAACCCTCCATCGTGATGTTTAACAAAGTTATGCGTAATTAAATTTGACATGGAATTTAGTGATTGAAATTTTGTAATGGTCTTATATTTTGGACTGTAGCAGTTTTCACAACAAAAATTCTCAAAAATTGTTGAGTTAATTGTTGAAGCTGATTAAATTTGCCACATTTTGACGTTTTATTCAACCCTCCATCGTGATGTTTAACAAAGTTATGCGTAATTAAATTTGACATGGAATTTACTGATTGAAATTTTGTAATTATCTTATATTTTGGATTGTAGCACTTTTCACAACAAAAATTCGCAAAAATTTTCAAAACAATTGTTGAAGCTGATTAAATCTGCCACATTTTGACGTTCTATTCAACCCTCCATCGTGATGTTTAACAAAGTTATGCGTAATTAAATTTGACATGGAATTTAGTGATTGAAATTTTGTAATGGTCTTATATTTTGGATTGTAGCACTTTTCACAACAAAAATTCGCAAAAATTGTTAAATTAATTGTTGAAGCTGATTAAATTTGCCACATTTTGACGTTTTATTCAACCCTCCATCGTGATGTTTAACAAAGTTATGCGTAATTAAATTTGACATGGAATTTACTGATTGAAATTTTGTAATTATCTTATATTTTGGATTGTAGCACTTTTCACAACAAAAATTCGCAAAAATTTTCAAAACAATTGTTGAAGCTGATTAAATCTGCCACATTTTGACGTTCTATTCAACCCTCCATCGTGATGTTTAACAAAGTTATGCGTAATTAAATTTGACATGGAATTTAGTGATTGAAATTTTGTAATGGTCTTATATTTTGGATTGTAGCACTTTTCACAACAAAAATTCGCAAAAATTGTTAAATTAATTGTTGAAGCTGATTAAATTTGCCACATTTTGACGTTTTATTCAACCCCTCATCGTGATTTTTAACAGAACTATGCGGAATGAAATTATCTTTAACCAATAATAACATTAAATAAAATCGGTTCCAAACATCTGTCAGGAACACCCATAACCCCATAATTTTCTCACATATAAAAATCCACTAATCTCTTCGTTTAACCTCAGGTGTCGATAATATAAATTTTTAAAACAGGTGAGGCACGCCAGTTTAAATAAAAAAAAAAAAAATCCTCCCCGTGAATTAAATTGATTATCGCACAATGGCCAATAGTAACTCATCTGAATTTTGTATGGATAAATTGGCATGGAAGTGATGTTGATTGGATCTTGAAAGGGCAGCTCATCCTGGGGGGTAGAATGGGTAATTGGGGACGGTCAGTGGCGTAGATCAACAGCAAACATTCCCCTTGTTTCTAATTTAAAATCTTTATCCCTCACAGTCGTATATTATCACGTAACTATCCAGACGTAAGGGTTACAGGAAACAGGAACACGGATTTTTTAGGGATTTAATCTAATTATAGATGGGTGATGGATGTTGGTGAGGCACGTTACACGAGTTAATTATTTTTAAGGTGGAGTTTATTGAGTTATGTGGGTGGGGGAGTATATCCAGACAACCATTTGTTTTGTATTTTTTCAATTTAATTAATTATTTTGAGGATGCGCCTTATAACTTTTTCAAAGAGGATTGATTCATTGCTGATCACCTCCCAACTCAATTGATTTCGGAGATTGACTCATCTCATCCCCAAATTTTCGTCCTTTGCAAAAAGCAGCAATCAAACAACGTTTCATGCCCCGTCAAATTGAATAAAAGCCCCCTTATTGGGGTCACTACCCCCCCGCTTTTGTGCGATATTCCCCATGGGATAAAATAGGCCTACATCGCCCCGTCCTTTTGAACTCGGAAATAAGGTAAACACCGAAGTAATCAGCCACCCATTAAAATTTTACTTTCCTGCGAACACTGCATATATTTCTTCACCCTCCTGCAATTTATGTCACTCTATGAATTATTCGGAGGTGTTTGAGCTTTGTGAGCGAATTGCTTCTATGAATTTTTCGGAGGCTTGGAATTTTCTGCAGGAAGAATTAGACAAAAGGTGGAGGAATTTGAAATGATTTCTTATTTGGTGTTTTATTTGGGGATTTTGGAAAAACTGAACTTTTGTCGTTGTTCTTTTAAAATATTTCCTGGACCATTAGATTCCTCACTGAATTTCCTATAAATCCTCACCATAGACTACTGTATGGAACCACGAGAACCATGAGAAAAATTAGTATGGACAAAAGTGACATTGTCGCAGTTTTTTCCAAGTATCTCCGGAACCAAACGAGCTAGCGACTTATATTTGTCACCGTTGGATTTCCCACTGAATTCCCTATAAATCCTCACCATGGACTATTTTGCGGAACCACGAGAACCATGAGAAAAAGTCTCTAGAATATTAATATGGACAAAAGTGACATTGTCGCAATTTTTTCTAGATATCTCCGGAACCAAACGGGTTAGCGACTTATATTTAACACCGTTGAATTCCTCACTAAATTCCCTATAAATCCTCGCCATGGACTTTTTTTAAGGAACCACGAGAACCATGAGAAAAAATCTCTCGAATATTAATATGGACAAAAGTGACATTGTCGCAGTTTTTTCTTAATATCTCCGGAACCAAACGAGCTAGCGACCTATATTTGGTACCGTTGGATTCCTTACTAGATTCTCTATGAATCCTCACCATGGACTATTTTACGGAACCACAAGAACCATGAGAAAAAGTCTCTCGAATATTAATATGGACAAAAGTGACATTGTCGCAATTTTTTCTTAATATCTCCGGAACCAAACGAGCTAGCGACCTATATTCAACACCGTTGGATTCCTCACTAAATTCCCTATGAATCCTCACCATGGACTATTTTACGGAACCACGAGAACCATGAGAAAAAGTCTCTCGAATATTAATATGGACAAAAGTGACATTGTCGCAATTTTTTCTAGATATCTCCGGAACCAAACGGGTTAGCAACTTATATTTAACACCGTTGGATTCCTCACTAAATTCCCTATGAATCCTCACCATGGACTATTTTACGGAACCACGAGAACCATGAGAAAAAGTCTCTCGAATATTAATATGGACAATACTGACATTGTCGCAATTTTTTCTAGATATCTCCGGAACCAAACGGGTTAGCGACTTATATTTAACACCGTTGGATTCCTCACTAAATTCCCTATAAATCCTCGCCATGGACTTTTTTTGAGGAACCACGAGAACCATGAGAAAAAGTCTCTCGAATATTAATATGGACAAAAGTGACATTGTCGCAATTTTTTCTAGATATCTCCGGAACCAAACGGGTTAGCGACTTATATTTAACACCGTTGAATTCCTCACTAAATTCCCTATAAATCCTCGCCATGGACTTTTTTTAAGGAACCACGAGAACCATGAGAAAAAATCTCTCGAATATTAATATGGACAAAAGTGACATTGTCGCAGTTTTTTCTTAATATCTCCGGAACCAAACGAGCTAGCGACCTATATTTGGTACCGTTGGATTCCTTACTAGATTCTCTATGAATCCTCACCATGGACTATTTTACGGAACCACAAGAACCATGAGAAAAAGTCTCTCGAATATTAATATGGACAAAAGTGACATTGTCGCAATTTTTTCTTAATATCTCCGGAACCAAACGAGCTAGCGACCTATATTTAACACCGTTGGATTCCTCACTAAATTCCCTATGAATCCTCACCATGGACTATTTTACGGAACCACGAGAACCATGAGAAAAAGTCTCTCGAATATTAATATGGACAAAAGTGACATTGTCGCAATTTTTTCTAGATATCTCCGGAACCAAACGGGTTAGCAACTTATATTTAACACCGTTGGATTCCTCACTAAATTCCCTATGAATCCTCACCATGGACTATTTTACGGAACCACGAGAACCATGAGAAAAAGTCTCTCGAATATTAATATGGACAAAAGTGACATTGTCGCAATTTTTTCTTAATATCTCCGGAACCAAACGAGCTAGCGACCTATATTTGGTACCGTTGGATTCCTTACTAAATTCTCTATGAATCCTCACCATGGACTATTTTACGGAACCACGAGAACCATGAGAAAAAGTCTCTCGAATATTAATATGGACAAAAGTGACATTGTCGCAATTTTTTCTAGATATCTCCGGAACCAAACGGGTTAGCGACTTATATTTAACACCGTTGGATTCCTCACTAAATTCCCTATAAATCCTCGCCATGGACTTTTTTTGAGGAACCACGAGAACCATGAGAAAAAATCTATCGAATATTAATATGGACAAAAGTGACATTGTCGCAGTTTTTTCTTAATATCTCCGGAACCAAACGAGCTAGCGACCTATATTTGGTACCGTTGGATTCCTTACTAGATTCTCTATGAATCCTCACCATGGACTATTTTACGGAACCACGAGAACCATGAGAAAAAGTCTCTAGAATATTAATATGGACAAGAGTGACATTGTCGCAGTTTTTTCTTAATATCTCTGGAACCAAACGAGCTAGCGACCTATACTTGGCACCATTGGATTCCTTACTAGATTCTCTATGAATCCTCACCATGGACTATTTCACGGAACCACGAGAACCATGAGAAAAAGTCTCTCGAATATTAATATGGACAATACTGACATTGTCGCAATTTTTTCTAGATATCTCCGGAACCAAACGGGTTAGCGACTTATATTTAACACCGTTGGATTCCTCACTAAATTCCCTATAAATCCTCGCCATGGACTTTTTTTGAGGAACCACGAGAACCATGAGAAAAAGTCTCTCGAATATTAATATGGACAAAAGTGACATTGTCGCAGTTTTTTCTTAATATCTCCGGAACCAAACGAGCTAGCGACCTATATTTGGTACCGTTGGATTCCTTACTAGATTCTCTATGAATCCTCACCATGGACTATTTTACGGAACCACGAGAACCATGAGAAAAAGTCTCTAGAATATTAATATGGACAAGAGTGACATTGTCGCAGTTTTTTCTTAATATCTCTGGAACCAAACGAGCTAGCGACCTATACTTGGCACCATTGGATTCCTTACTAGATTCTCTATGAATCCTCACCATGGACTATTTCACGGAACCACGAGAACCATGAGAAAAAGTCTCTCGAATATTAATATGGACAATACTGACATTGTCGCAATTTTTTCTAGATATCTCCGGAACCAAACGGGTTAGCGACTTATATTTAACACCGTTGGATTCCTCACTAAATTCCCTATAAATCCTCGCCATGGACTTTTTTTGAGGAACCACGAGAACCATGAGAAAAAGTCTCTCGAATATTAATATGGACAAAAGTGACATTGTCGCAGTTTTTTCTTAATATCTCCGGAACCAAACGAGCTAGCGACCTATATTTGGTACCGTTGGATTCCTTACTAGATTCTCTATGAATCCTCACCATGGACTATTTCACGGAACCACGAGAACCATGAGAAAAAGTCTCTCGAATATTAATATGGACAATACTGACATTGTCGCAATTTTTTCTAGATATCTCCGGAACCAAACGGGTTAGCGACTTATATTTAACACCGTTGGATTCCTCACTAAATTCCCTATAAATCCTCGCCATGGACTTTTTTTGAGGAACCACGAGAACCATAAGAAAAAGTCTCCTGAATATTAATATGAACAAAAGTGGCATTGTGACTAAACGAGCTAGCTGGCTTGATAAATTTTGCGAAAAATTGACGATTTTTGAATTATTTTCCGAAAAGTTTCAGCATTGACTGCATGTCAAAAGTCTGTCTAACAAGGTTTTTTTCCCGACCCTGTATCTGGGAATCCATTCGTTTAACAGGAAAGTGTGTATGTATAATTTTTGTAAGGAATTTTCTGTTCCACTACTTTGAAAGAGACAACATTTTCCGAAAAATTGACGGATTTTGAGATAATTCCAAAAAAAACTGGTGACAAATGATTTTTCTCCATTTCCCTGTATATTGAAATACATTGATTTTACAGAAAAAATTGTATCCATCATTTTAATAAAGAATTCTCTGTTCTTCAACTTTGCAAGAGACAATTTCTTAAGAAAAATCAATGGAATTCGAGATAATTGCCAAAGACTCCATAAGTGAATTTTTTACGGTCCTACACGTGTCGTAACCACTATGGTTACTTTTACACACCCCAACCTGTTTTATTATGCACGCGTTCAAAGTATGTTTTTAACCGTTCATCCCAGCTCAAACATGCGGAGATTAATCCAGAAAACGCTAAATTTTTCACAATAATAAATCATACAGTCGCAAACATCCAAAGCATCAGACTCTTCTCGTTTAAAATTTATAAATTTAAACTCCAACCCGTGCCAGTCGAAATTCCATCCTACAAAATAATTCAAACCAGACGTGGCTAAACACGAAAAACCTTTTGCGGAAAATTTCAATTTTGCATCGATATCACCTTAAAAAAATTGAATTAATTCAACATTTTTTAAAATTTTAATGAAGTTCTGTACGGTCTCCATGCTCCAATTGTAGCGGCTCAAACTAAGTCAGCGGCACTTAATCATTTGAAATTTTAATTTCCATACGTGTAGCCCTTAGCCCTTGATCCCGGTGGTAACTGGCTGATTAAAAATCTCGTTTAGGGGATGATGTGATGAGTTTTGAGATGGAATGTCTTTTGTTCATTTTTAATGTGGATGCTTAATTAAAAGTCAACTTTCACTGAAAATTAATTACTATCAAACTATAGCTTGAAGTATTATCTATAAATCTATAATCTGTAGTAACTACGCAAAAATATCAATTTCCACATTACGATTACTCCCTTAGCTCTTAGTCAGGTGAACAAAGGAAGGGGCACGTAAACAAATAAATCATAAAACCATATATCCTTCAATATCCGGGCATAATTCATAGACTAGCCTCCGCTCTGACCGGATATATGGTCTCTTGACTGACGATTGTCACACATGAACTCTCTGATTGTCATGCTGTTGCCGTACCTTGGGGCGTTACGCTTGGAGAAAAACTTTTTAAATGAAAATTTTTCGCTTATCCAGAGTTTCGAGTTTAAAACAGAAAAGCGCCCATACATATTAGATGTTCCAGGTACTTTGCCAGGATAAATTAGTTCAAGAACGGCATTTGCATAAAATCCCGTTAAGAAGTTCGGGTGCATTATAGATCGGGGTTGCTCGGGGAGTTTTGTCACTTTGCAGCGAGTCCGCAGGGGGTTTATTGCTTTTAAAAGGGTTTTAGCGGGGATTTTTCCTGCTGTTTTATATTCGAGTTGATGCCTGCGGACGAGGAATTGTCTGTATTGGTGTGGGAGTTAATCTATATGAGATATTTCTAAATTTCGTATAGCTTTGTTGAATATCATTGTAGAGGGTTGAAAAAAACGTCAAAATGTGGCAAATCTAATCAGCTTCAACAATCAAATCAACCATTTTTGCGAATTATCACTGTTGAAACTGCTACAGCTCAAAATATAAACCCATTACAAAATTTCGATCACTAAATTGCATGCCAAATTTAATTACGCATAACTTTGTTAAGCATCACGATAGAGGGTTGAGTAAAACGTGAAAATGTGTGAAATTTAATCAGCTTCAATAAATAATTCAACAATTTTTGCAAATGTTCATTGTAAAAAGTGCTACAATCCAAAATATAAGACCACTACAAAATTTCAATCACCAAATTTGATTACGCTTAACTTTGTTAAACATCACGATGGAGGGTTGAATAAAACGTCAAAATGTGGCAAATGTAATCAGCTTTAATAATTAATTAAACAATTTTTGAGAATTTTTGTCGGGAAAAGTGCTACAATACAAAATATAATTCAATTACAAAATTTCAACCACTAAATTCCATGTCAAATTCAATTACGCATAACTTTGTTAAACATCACGATGGAGGGTTGAATAGAACGTCAAAATGTGGCAAATTTAATCAGCTTCAACAATTAATTTAACAATTTTTGCGAATTTTTGTCGGAAAAAGTGCTACAATCCAAAATATAAGACCACTACAAAAGTTCAATCACTAAATTCAATTACGCATAACTTTGTTAAACATCACGATGGAGGGTTGAATAAAACGTCAAAATATGGCAAATTTAATCAGCTTCAACAATTAATTTAACAATTTTTGCGAATTTTTGTCAGAAAAAGTGCTACAATCCAAAATATAAGACCACTACAAAAATTCAATCACTAAATTCAATTACGCATAACTCTGTTGAACATCACGATGGAGGGTTGAATAAAACGTCAAAATATGGCAAATTAAATCAGCTTCAACAATTATTTTAACAATTTTTGCGAATTTTTGTCGGAAAAAGTGCTACAATCCAAAATATAAGACCACTACAAAATTTCAATCACTAAATTCAATTACGCATAACTTTGTTAAACATCACGATGGAGGGTTGAATAAAACGTCAAAATGTGGCAAATTTAATCAGCTTCAACAATTAATTTAACAATTTTTGCGAATTTTTGTCGGGAAAAGTGCTACAATCCAAAATATAAGACCACTACAAAATTTCAATCACTAAATTCAATTACGCATAACTTTGTTGAACATCACGATAGAGGGTTGAATAGAACGTCAAAATGTGGCAAATTTAATCACCTTCAACGATTAAATTAACAATTTTTGCGAATTTTTGTCGGGAAAAGTGCTACAATACAAAATATAAGACAATTACAAAATTTCAAACACTAAATTCCATGTCAAATTCAATTACGCATAACTTTGTTAAACATCACGATGGAGGGTTGAATAAAACGTCAAAATGTGGCAAATTTAATCAGCTTCAACAATTAAATTAACAATTTTTGCGAATTTTTGTTGTGAAAAGTGTTACAATCCAAAATATAAGACCATTACAAAATTTCAACCACTAAATTCCATGTCAATTCAATTACGCATAACTTTGTTAAACATCACGATGGAGGGTTGAATAAAACGTCAAAATGTGGAAAATTTAATCAGCTTCAACAATTAATTTAACAATTTTTGCGAATTTTTGTCAGAAAAAGTGCTACAATCCAAAATATAAGACCACTACAAAATTTCAATCACTAAATTCAATTACGCATAACTTTGTTAAACATCACGATGGAGGGTTGAATAAAACGTCAAAATGTGGCAAATTTAATCAGCTTCAACAATTAATTGAACAATTTTTGCGAATTTTTGTCGGAAAAAGTGCCATCACCAATATAAGACGCTAACAAACTTCTCCGACCCACAAAGCACATTTTCACGATTATCTCAAAACCCCCTCAACTAACAGACATAATGTATAGAACCTTATTTATACATCCTATTGAAACCTATCTTTTACTTCCTATAAACATCTCCATCAAATCAATAATTATTCAGAAAAACTCAAACGTATCAAATTTCGCACCAACTGTGCATTATTTTACGATCGTCTTAAAGTCACGATTTTGAGCCATTATTTCAAAAATAGACGCCATTCATGACGGGATACAATATCAATTCCCTTCCACATTTCCTGTCTCAAAAATATGTTCATAACAGACAAACATACGACCATGAACGACAGACAAAAATATCGAACGTGACAATTTCAATGAAACAAACTCTCTTTTATTCGGACACGTTTAAGCTTTCACTGGGTTGAATTTAATCAAAATAATCCCTGGGTGTTGATTATCATTTTGTGACTTTAATACCGTGTTGAATGACCTTTTTTTTAAAAAGATTTATGAGAAAATTTTAATTGGCCCCATTGCAAACAAAGCGAGAAATTAATATTGTTAATACTTCCTTAGTGTACATACATGATTCACAGCCCATTTTCTCAAAAAGTAATTTTTTTGGGAAAAGGAAAATCTGTACAGTGGAAGAGTATAATTTTTGACATAATTTGATAAAAAGATCATCCATCTACGTCAAATGGTTTGGGAGATATGAATTTTTGAATTTCACTTAGTACGGTATCCTCTTGGGACATGACGTCATTCATAATCAATTTTCTCAAAAACTCAATTTTTTGAAAAAAATAAAAAAAAAATATGTTGATAGAGCATACTTTTTGGCGTAATTTGGTAAAAAAATCATTCATCTACGTTGACTGGTTTGGAAGATATGAATTTTTGAATTTCACATAGTACGGTATCCTCTTGGGACATGACGTCATTCATAATCAATTTTATCAAAAAGTTAATTTTTTGAAAAAGTTAAAATTTTTATGTTGATAGAGCATACTTTTTGGCGTAATTTGGTATAAAAATTATCCAGCTACGTTAACTGGTTTGAGAGATATGAATTTTTGAATTTCACTTAGTACGGTATCCTCTTGGGACATGACGTCATTCATAATCAATTTTATCAAAAAGTTAATTTTTTGAAAAAGTGAAAATCTATGCGTTAATAGAGCAAACTTTTTGACGTAATTTGATAAAAAAATCATCAATCTACGTTAACTGGTTTGGGAGATATGAATTTTTGAATTTAACTTAGTACGGTATCCTCTTGGGACATGACGTCATTCATAATCAATTTTATCAAAAAGTTAATTTTTTGAAAAAGTTAAAATTTTTATGTTGATAGAGCATACTTTTTGGCGTAATTTGGTATGAAAATTATCCAGCTACGTTAACTGGTTTGAGAGATATGAATTTTTGAATTTCACTTAGTACGGTATCCTCTTGGGACATGACGTCATTCATAATCAATTTTATCAAAAAGTTAATTTTTTGAAAAAGTTTAAATTTTTATGTTAATAGAGCATACTTTTTGGCGTGATTTGGTATAAAAATTATCCAGCTACGTTAACTGGTTTGGGAGATATGAATTTTTGAATTTCACTTAGTAGGGTATCCTCTTGGGACATGACGTCATTCATAATCAATTTTCTCAAAAAGTTAATTTTTTGAAAAAGTTAAAACTTTTATGTTGATAGAGCAAACTTTTTGGCGTAATTTGGTAAAAAAATCATCCATCTACGTTAACTGGTTTGGGAGATATGAATTTTTGAATTTCACATAGTACGGTATCCTCTTGGGACATGACGTCATTCATAATCAATTTTATCAAAAAGTTAATTTTTTGAAAAAGTTAAAATTTTTATGTTGTTAGAGCAAACTTTTTGGCGTAATTTGGTAAAAAAATCATCCATCTACGTTAACTGGTTTGGGAGATATGAATTTTTGAATTTCACATAGTACGGTATCCTCTTGGGACATGACGTCATTCATAATCAATTTTATCAAAAAGTTAATTTTTTGAAAAAGTTAAAATATTTATGTTAATAGAGCATACTTTTTGGCGTAATTTGGTATAAAAATTATCCAGCTACGTTAACTGGTTTGGGAGATATGAATTTTTGAATTTCACTTAGTAGGGTATCCTCTTGGGACATGACGTCATTCATAATCAATTTTCTCAAAAAGTTAATTTTTTGAAAAAGTTAAAACTTTTATGTTGATAGAGCAAACTTTTTGGCGTAATTTGGTATAAAAATTATCCAGCTACGTTAACTGGTTTGGGAGATATGAATTTTTGAATTTCACTTAGTACGGTATCCTCTTGGGACATGACGTCATTCATAATCAATTTTATCAAAAAGTTAATTTTTTGAAAAAGTTAAAATTTTTATGTTAATAGAGCATACTTTTTGGCGTAATTTGGTATAAAAATTATCCAGCTACGTTAACTGGTTTGGGAGATATGAATTTTTGAATTTCACTTAGTAGGGTATCCTCTTGGGACATGACGTCATTCATAATCAATTTTCTCAAAAAGTTAATTTTTTGAAAAAGTTAAAACTTTTATGTTGATAGAGCAAACTTTTTGGCGTAATTTGGTAAAAAAATTATCTAACTACGTTAACTGGTTTGGGAGATATGAATTTTTGAATTTCACTTAGTACGGTATCCTCTTGGGACATGACGTCATTCATAATCAATTTTCTCAAAAAGTTAATTTTTTGAAAAAGTTAAAATTTTTATGTTAATAGAGCAAACTTTTTGACGTAATTTGATATAAAAATTATCCATCTACGTTAACTGGTTTGGGAGATATGAATTTTTGAATTTCACTTAGTAGGGTATCCTCTTGGGACATGACGTCATTCATAATCAATTTCCTCAAAAAGTGAATTTGTTGAAAAAGTGAAAAATTCCACGTTAATAGAGCATACTTTTTGGCGTAATTTGGTATAAAAATTATCCATCTACGTTAACTGGTTTCGGAGATATGAATTTTTGAATTTCACTTACTATGGTATCCTGTTGATACATGACGTCATTCATAATCAATTTTCTCAAAAACTTAATTTTTTGAAAAAGTGAAAATTTACACGTTAAAAGAGCATACTTTTTGACGTAATTTGACAAAAAAAATCGACTACTTGAACTGATTGGGAAGATATGAATTTTTAAGTTTCATTTCCAATAAACTGATGAGAAAATTTAGATAGAGCCCCTCTCAAATATTTACAGAACAAATACCTCAAATGGGTCCCTACAGGTACAAAATCACTTCCGGTCACTCAAACGTGTCTCCGCATAACGGAAGGAGTCACGTTTCTCGTTTTACGACAAGGCAAACATTCGAACCCTTTTTCATGTTAAATCGCGATTGCACGCCACTGGTCTGTCAGAAACATGCGTTAGATGGAGATAAGGGGGGGCAATGAATGGGGTAATTATGTTTTAAGTGTAATTGATTTGATAGGCTCCCCTATTCTGATGATTGTGTTAATTATATGTTTTTTTTTAGTGAGAAATCGTTGTTTTTTTTAATATTATATTTCCAAAAATTTTCAGTTTGTGATTGATACACTCAATTGAGGATATATTGAGGAGTAATTATTCCAAATTTGAGTGCTCCAAGTAGCCTAAAAAAAAAATGGGCACCACCTCAAATTTTTAAAGGATTTTTTTTTTGATTTTCGTTCGAGTGCGGTAAAAGAAATCCCAATAATTTTCTGAGCAAGATTTTCAGTAGGTGGTCAATTCACTCAATTGAGGATATATTGAGGAGTGCTCAGACTCAGAAAAAAATTGGCTTTACCTAAAAGTTCACCAGGAATTTTATTAAGTTTTTCGTTATAGTGCGATGTAAAAGTTTCCAAAAAATTCACTAAGTAAATTTTTGAGTTGTAGGTCATTGAACTCAAATAATTTTATGTACATTGAGTAACATTGAGTCAAAATCATTGCATTATTCAATGAATATTTATTCAGTGTTTCTTATCTAAAAGCCAACAGAACCATAACGGAATTAATCAATTCCGTCAACCGTAAAATTCAATCTACAGGACGTTGCAAAAATGTGTGATTGTATGAAAATAACCATCATTGTTTGCGTGCATTTCAAAATATCAATTTTTCCAAAAAAACGACGATTTTCCGGTGTATGAATCCGTCCGAGGCGATAAATTTCGTCAAACAAATTTTGCGGTCAACCATTCGCATTCAGATTGCGTCCATTCAAAACTGACGAGATATCGGGATAAAAACATGTTCTTTTTGGAAATGTCGAGAGGAAATGCCAAATGGACAGAATGGAGAGTAGGAATTATTGCTTTCCTACAAAAAAAATATGGCTGTAAAGATTGGAACTAAATTCGGACATTCATATCTTCCAAACTAGTTGACGTGGATGGATGATTTTTTTACCAAATTACGTCTAAAAGTATGATTTATTATAGTACAGATTTGCAGTTTTCTATAAAAATTTGTTTTTGAGAAAATTGATTATGAATGACGTTATGTCCCAAGAGGATACCGTATTAAGTTGAATTCAAAAATTCATATCTCCCAAACCAGTAAACGTAGATTGATGATTTTTCACCAAATTACGCCAAAAAGTATGCTCTATTAACGTAAAAGTTTTCACTTTTTCAAAAAATTTACTTTTTGAGAAAATTGATTATGAATGACGTCATGTCCCAAGAGGATACCGTACTGAGTGAAATTCAAAAATTTATATCTCCCAAACCAGTAAACGTAGATGGATAATTTTTTCATCAAATTACGCCAAAAAGTATGCTCTATTAACGAAAAAATTTTCACTTTTTCAAAAAATTCACTTTTTGAGAAAATTGATTATGAATGACGTCATGTCCCAAGAGGATACCGTACTAAGTGAAATTCAAAAATTTATATCTCCCAAACCAGTAAACGTAGATGGATAATTTTTTCATCAAATTACGCCAAAAAGTATGCTCTATTAACGAAAAAATTTTCACTTTTTCAAAAAATTCACTTTTTGAGAAAATTGATTATGAATGACGTCATGTCCCATGAGGATACCGTACTAAGTGAAATTCAAAAATTCATATCTCCCAAACCAGTTAACGTAGTTGGATAATTTTTATATCAAATTACGTCAAAAAGTTTGCTCTATTAACGCATAGATTTTCACTTTTTCAAAAAATTGAGTTTTTGAGAAAATTGATTATGAATAACGTCGTGTCCCAAGAGGATACCCTACTAAGTGAAATTCAAAAATTCATATCTCTCAAACCAGTTAACGTAGCTGGATAATTTTTATACCAAATTACGCCAAAAAGTATGCTCTATCTACATAAAAATTTTTACTTTTTCAAAAAATTAAATTTTTGAGAAAATTGATTATGAATGACGTCATGTCCCAAGAGGATACCGTACTAAGTTAAATTCAAAAATTCATATCTCCCAAACCAGTTAACGTAGTTGGATAATTTTATACCAAATTACGTCAAAAAGTTTGCTCTATTAACGCATAGATTTTCACTTTTTGAAAAAATTAAGTTTTTGAGAAAATTGATTATGAATGACGTCATGTCCCAAGAGGATACCGTACCAAGTGGAATTCAAAAATGTATATCTCCCAAACCAGTTAACGTGGATGGATGATTTGTTCACGAAATACGTCAAAAAGTATGATCTATTAACGTGCAAATTTTCACTTTTCCATAAAAATCAGATTTTGAGAAAGTTCATTATGAATGACGTCATGTCTCAAGAGGATACCCTACTGAGTGAAATTCAAGAATTCATATCTTCCAAACCAGTTAACGTAGTTGGATAATTTTATACCAAATTACGTCAAAAAGTTTGCTCTATTAACGCATAGATTTTCACTTTTTGAAAAAATTAAGTTTTTGAGAAAATTGATTATGAATGACGTCATGTCCCAAGAGGATACCGTACCAAGTGGAATTCAAAAATGTATATCTCCCAAACCAGTTAACGTGGATGGATGATTTGTTCACGAAATACGTCAAAAAGTATGATCTATTAACGTGCAAATTTTCACTTTTCCATAAAAATCAGATTTTGAGAAAGTTCATTATGAATGACGTCATGTCTCAAGAGGATACCCTACTGAGTGAAATTCAAGAATTCATATCTTCCAAACCAGTTAACGTAGTTGGATAATTTTATACCAAATTACGTCAAAAAGTTTGCTCTATTAACGCATAGATTTTCACTTTTTGAAAAAATTAAGTTTTTGAGAAAATTGATTATGAATGACGTCATGTCCCAAGAGGATACCGTACCAAGTGGAATTCAAAAATGTATATCTCCCAAACCAGTTAACGTGGATGGATGATTTGTTCACGAAATACGTCAAAAAGTATGATCTATTAACGTGCAAATTTTCACTTTTCCATAAAAATCAGATTTTGAGAAAGTTCATTATGAATGACGTCATGTCTCAAGAGGATACCCTACTGAGTGAAATTCAAGAATTCATATCTTCCAGACCAATTGACGTAGATTGATGATTTTTTCACTAAATTATTTCAAAAAGCTTGCTCTAATAACGTAAACATTTTCACTTTTTGAAAAAAATTGGTTTTTACGAAATTTTGTTTTGAAGTGTCGTTTGAGGAAAGGAAGGTTAATGGACGACCTCTTGCCATCACGCCGGTTGATACAGTAGAAGCGGTGTCAAAATGTACGCCACTGACTTTGTTGTGATTTTATTTTTCTCCATGAATGAAACCACCAAAAATACATTCTTTTGCATTGAATTTTATTTTGTAGTATTTTGTACCTTTCTGCAGTTTTTCTAACTCCGCAAAATAACTTGAGTTTTCTTTTGATGCGTAAAGTAGGTACACATTTTAAAACAAATAAAACGAGGCCACATACGAAAAAGATCCAAGAGGCAAAAAGGTTTTTTTTTAGTTGTTTGTTAAGAAAAAAAAATCACAACAGAGTCAGTGGCGTGGTAATAATTCCCAATGAAAGATAATTTCAGCAATTCCTTGCGAATGTTATTGAGTTTCAGAAAAAGAGGCATTCTTTCCTAATACTTCATCAAAAAACTAATTCCCATATAGCTGGAATTATTGTTCTTGAAAAACAGCATTTTTAGGACTGTAGAATTATTTTTAAGGATAACTATTATCATCACCACTGACAAACACTGATTCCGGAATTACTAAAACATTATTCAAAAATTAATCTTTATCTGTTTTAGTATTTATACCTGGTCTAATGAAAATGATTATTTTGAAAAAAAATCATCAACGCTTTTAGAAACTGATTCTGAAATTACCCTAACAAGAATTCGCATGATTATCCCTAAAGAAATTATTTAGAAAATAAGAAACCAACTAAATATTCCGGAATTATTGAAAAATCAGTAGATAATTCCATTTTGAGTTTATATAGTTTACCAGATCGATTGAAAATACTATAAAAAATTATCACTAGATTGAGTAGACTTGATAAAATTTTGAGGGTATTATGACCGCTTACAAGAACTAATTACCGCTACAAGAATTAATAATTTTAATAATAAAAATATTCAAGTATTTTGCCAGGACTATAATTCCAGCAAAATCTCTTAAAATTATGATCGTTTCATGGAAACTAATGCCGGAATTAATTAATATAGTTAAGAGCAGTTGAAGTGATTCCAAGCAACTTAAGTTTTTTCAAAAAAATTGAATTATTTATACCAGTAATAATAGTTTTGCTGAATTAAATTTTTTTTTATTCATTTCATTTATTTTTACCTATTCAAATTGTTCATTCTTTTTTAATTCACATTTTATGAAGATTTTTAAAGCCGTGTTGAAGCAAAATAAATAGAAAAATATTAGTGATGAGAATAAAAAATAGAATAAAAATTTGAGGGAACATAAAAGAAAATATTTAGTAAAATCCAAAAAATAAGAAAAACATTGGATTCTGCAAGGAAATATGGAAATTGAGAGAGAACAAAAAGCATTTAAAAAAAGAACTAAATTCAACAAATCAAAAAACAATTTGAAAAATTTAAGAATAATTAAACATTTCATAAAGCTTGGAAAAAGCTGCTTTAGGTGGACTTGTAGACTTTTTAGTTCTTGACTTTTTTCCAAGATAGCACCGAAGTAAACAAGAGGGGGTGAAAATGTAGCAATATAAAAGATTTTAAAGAGGTATTACTCAAAATCAAGTAGTTTTTCAATTTCCAGTTATAGAGGTTAATTGACTCGCCAATACCTTATCACCTTGCTGTGCAAATTTCATCTTAATCGGTCATGGGGTATGGAGGCTACAACCATAATGGTAACAATCACCATATCCACTAATTTGTATTACAAACAGCCACCATTGTTTGTTAATAAATTAGTCATGTATGTTAACAGTTAGCCTAAACGTTGCTGACATAGTTTTTCTTGTACGAGTGAAAAGAACAAATTTCGCTTCAATGTGGGCCAATAAGAAAAAAAGAAAAAACACGTATCGTTTTATTTTTCAGCATTAAAAAAAATTGATTGTTACGAAGTAATTAGCGGCTCAAAAACTCAATTTAGGTACAAAGAACATAAACTCCCATCCAAATAACAAAAACATGGAAATGCGCTACGAAACAAGAAATTTACAACCGCATCCAGACGTGACCCGCGCCACTCCAGAGAATTGGAAAAATAGACTCGTCTCTAGGTAAGGGCACGTATTATCAACCATTAAAATGATTTATCTGGTCCATTCGTCAAACGGCCCAAAATGGGAAAACTTGAAATTATAAACTTGTATCTGTGTAGCTGGTTTAAATTAAATTCCACTCTAGAGTGGCGGAAATTGGATTTTTCCAGATTTTTAGTTTTAGGGCAAAGTGCATTAGAGTTGCTCTATGGGCTTTGTCTTTATTAGAGACATGTTGACTTTAATGGAACTTCAGTGGGCCATTAGAGTGGAGTTTTTGACGCTATTTAGTAAAAACATCATCCATCTACGCCAGTTGGTTTAGGGGATATGAATTTTTGGATTTCACTTAGTAAGGTATTCTCTTGGGACATGACGTCATTCATAATCAGTTTTCTCACATACTGTTTTTCCTGGAAAAGTGAAAATTTGTACGTTAATAAAGCAAACTTTTTGACGTCATTTGATGAAAAAATCATCAATATACGTAAACTGGTTTGGGAGATATGAATTTTTGAATTTCACTTAGTACGGTATCCTCATGGGACATAACGTCATTCATAATCAATTAAGAAAAAAAACAAATTTTTTGGAAAAGCAAAAATCTATACGTTAATAGAGCATACTTTTTGGCGTAATCTAGTAAAAGAATCATCCATCTACGTTAACTGGTTTGGGAGATATGAATTTTTGAATTTCACTTAGTACGGTATCCTCTTGGGACATGACGTCATTCATAATCAATTTTCTCAAAAAATAAATTTTTTGGAAAAGAAAAAATGCATACGTTGGTAGAGCAAACTTTTAGACGTAATTTGATAAAAAAATCATCAATCTACGTTGACTCGTTTGGGAGATATGAATTTTTGAATTTCACTTAGTATGGTATCCTCTTGGGACATGACGTCATTCATAATCAATTTTGTCAAAAAATAATTTTTTTAAAAAAGTGAAAGTAACACATGTCAATGTTCTTGAGTTATAGTCAAAATAACAAAATGTTAAAATGTTTTAACTTTCAATTTTTAACACCCTGTACATTGATAAAAGTTGATCCCAGAAAAATATCCTGAAGAAAAAAAATGTAAAAAATCGATTGCTCTTGAAAAAAGTTCCCGAGTACTTTCACCTCAAGTTTCATAGTCATAATCAATTCAACCCATAAAACCCACTTCAACATAAAACCGAGTGACTCTAAAAATTAAAAGCCTAATAATAGAGCCGATAGAGCAGAAATGGCGGCCGCATAGAGACGCGGACAATAATTAAATGTAAAGTAAACATTTTTTTTTCAATTTGGCTTGTAGTGAAAATGAATTTGGGGATTGGAGCGAATTTAGATGCGAAAATTAATGCGGGACTTTATGAAGGACAGCTTTTAATTATGGAGCTGTGGAAATGAGGTTTTAGTGAAAAGGTACACAAAAGAAACTTTATTTATCTGGAATTTTCCCATTAAACGTTATGTGTATCGCATAACAAAATTAAAGTTGCATTGGCAAACACAATGATTTATTTCAAGGGTCATTTAATTGGAAATTGTAATTTATTATTAGTTGGGCATATTTTATTATTATTTGTTTATGCACATTGTGTTTTATTTTGATAATTTGAACTGGAGGATTAATTAATTTTTGAATTATAGAAATCAGATTTTCCTTGAAAATCAAAGTTTATTTTGTGATACATCAATGAATGTGGAAGACACTTGATTAAATATTTCCTATAAAAAAAAAGAAACTCCAGTACCCCTGGGTTATCTGGGACAGCCCTTTGAATTTTGTGTTTTTTATTTATTTTCAACACAGCTTAATTAAAAAATTCATAAATATAAAATGGACGGGAATTTAGTAACATACTGTACATGGCTGATATTTTGACGGTTTTCTGATGACACAGTACAATTTTCACACCTCCACTACTTTTAAGGAGTTCGGGACAGCTCTTTGAATTTAAAGTGTTTTTTTAATTTTCAACACAGCTCAATTAAAAAAATCATAAATATAAAATGGACGGGTATTTAGTAACATACTGTACATGGCTGAGATTTTGACGGTTTTCTGATAATCTAGTGCAATTTTCACAACTCCAGTACCTCTAGGGAGTCTGGGACAGCCCTTTTAATTTTTTATGATTTTTTTTATTTTCAACAAGGCACAATTAAAAAATTCATAAAAATAAAATCGACGGGAATTTTGTGACATACTGTACATGGCTGAGATTTGAACGGTTTTCTGATAATCTAGTTCAATTTTCACAACTCCAGTATCTCTAGGGAGTCTGGGACAGCCCTTTTAATTTTATGTGATTTTTTTTATTTTCAATAAGGCTCAATTAAAAAATTCATAAAAATAAAATGGACGGGAATTTTGTGACATACTGTACATTGCTGAGATTTTGACGGTTCACTGATGATCCAGTACCATTATCACAGCTCCAGTACCTTTGGGGAGTCTAGGACAGCCTTTTTAATTTTTTGTGATTTTTTTTATTTTCAACAAGGCACAATTAAAAAATTCATAAAAATAAAATGGACGGGAATTTTGTGACATACTGTATTTGGCTGAGATTTTGACGGTTTTCTGATAATCTAGTTCAATTTTCACAACTCCAGTACCTCTAGGAAGTCTGGGACAGCCCTTTGAATTTTGAGTGTTTTTTTAATTTTCAACACAGCTCAATTAAAAAATTCATAAATATAAAATGGACGGGAATTTTGTGACATACTGTACATGGCTGATATTTTGACGATATACTGATAATCCAGTGCAATTTTCACAACTCCAGTACCTCTAGGGAGTCTGGGACAGCCCTTTAAATTTTTTGTTTTTTTTTTATTTTCAACACAGCTCAATTAAAAAAATCATAAATATAAAATGGACGGGAATTTAGTAACATACTGTACATGGCTGAGATTTTGACGGTTTTCTGATAATTTAGTGCAATTTTCACAACTCCAGTACCTCTAGGGAGTCTGGGACAGCCCTTTGAATTTTAATTGTTTTTTTTTATTTTCAACACAGCTCAACATAAAAATTCATAAATATAAAATGGACGAGAACTTTGTGACATACTGTACATGGCTAATATTTTGACGGTTTTCTGATAATCTAGTGCAATGTTCACAACTCCAGTACCTCTAGGAAGTCTGGGACAGCCCTTTGAATTTTGAGTGTTTTTTTAATTTTCAACACAGCTCAATTAAAAAAATCATAAATATAAAATGGACGGGTATTTAGTAACATACTGTACATGGCTAAGATTTTGACGGTTTTCTGATAATTTAGTGCAATTTTCACAACTCCAGTACCTCTAGGGAGTCTGGGACAGCCCTTTGAATTTTAATTGTTTTTTTTTATTTTCAACACAGCTCAACATAAAAATTCATAAATATAAAATGGACGAGAATTTTGTGACATACTGTACATGGCTGAGATTTTGACGATTCACTGATGATCCAGTGCCATTATCACAGCTCCAGTACCTTTAGGGAGTCTGGGATAGCCCTTTTAATTTTTTGTGATTTTTTTTATTTTCAACAAGGCTCAATTAAAAAATTCATAAAAATAAAATGGACGGGAATTTTGTGACATACTGTATATTGCAGACATTTTGGTCGTTTGTTGATGGTCCAGTGCGATTTTTTTAACTCCAGTACCTCTAGGGAGTCTGGCATAACCCTTTGAATTTCAAGTGATTTTTTTCATTGTAAACACAGTTCATATAAAAAAATTCATAAAAATAATGAAAGTGAAAAATACTCAATTTTCCACGAAACAATAGGTTTCTATTCTGAATAAACAATAGTAACATGTTAGACACAGAAGACGAGCACAAAAAATCAACTTGGCAACGTTGCCATCTGTCATCAATGTCAAAAATTGCAACTGATCGGTCAAAATATGCAAAAAAAATCGAAGAAAATCACTGGGCTTTGTTTGTTAAGGGATTGAATTAAACATCACGAAGTTTTGAGTGTTTTTTTTCTAAATTGAAGCAGTGGCGTAAGCTTGAAGAGCAACATAACATCACCCTAAGATTATTTTGAGCATTTTTTGTTGTTTTTATGAAAAATATTCACTCTTTTGATTTTGTTTTGAATTTTGAAGATCGAACTAAAATTGAAACAGTGGCGTAGGCTTGAAGTGTCGTTGGTCAAACTTGACGTTGAATTATAGAACACCCTGTATACTATTTTCTAGGTTTTTTTTTGTACGACAAATTCAGATTCCTTCATTGATTTTTTTGAATTTTGAAGATTGGACTGGAATTTAAGCAGTGGCGTAGGTTTAAAGAGTTGGTGAAATTGACTTACAGAGCACCCTGTATAAAATTTAACAGGAAACTTCCGGACAATGTTATAACAATTTTCGATTCTTGATGAACCACTCTTCACTTTTCTTTTTCAATTTTGAAGATCGGAAGAAAAATTAATCAGTGGCGTAGGCTTATTAATTGCGTTAGAGGGATCTTAACTCGGTACCACGGAAAGTACCATAGAAAGATTCCATATTGAAGCAAGCCAACAATCTCCCTTCAACCTCTCCCTAGCACCTCCACCACACTCCACCAACCAGAAAGGAGGGGGTTACAGCTACCTGACTTACTCCGTGCTTTACCGTGCCGAACAGTAGTGGGAGTTGAAACGCGCATCTTCACAGAAAATAAAACTTTGTCCGTCAGTCGGTCTTGAACAAACGTACGGTGGGTTGTGCCGCATCTGAATTATTTTTGTTGTTAAAGACGCGTTGTTGCGGACAACCAACGGAGAATCGATACAAGTGATATGCTGTAAACATTCAAAAAAATGGAGTTTAAATTGGTTTTTTGGCAACTTTTCCTAGTCGGTTTGGCACGGAGTTTGGAACTGAGAAACGGCGCCTATGAAGAGTTGGTGATTAAAATTGCCGATAATGTGCCTGAGGATGATTGTCGCGAAGTTTTGGATAATTTGGAGGTGAGTTGGGTTTAATTGCGTGCACTTGATGGTTGATGGTGAATCAACAAACCATGACCAGTTCCCCTGTGAATACGGAATGGGTTTCCGGTGCCGGCGTATACATTGGTATACAAGGTGTGACGGAGATTTATTTTTAATTAATTCGACAAAATCTTTTTTTCCATATATTTTGGAGTTTTTAGCTTGAATCATACGCAAATCGGTCCATGGGTGCGAAAGTTATGATTAATTTTCTGCAACAGTCTTGTTATATTTGTATGGTAACTTTGAGGATGTATAACTCAAAATTGAGTGAGTTTACAATATTTGTCCATATAAGTTAACTTGTCCCCTATTGTCTTTTGAGTTTCTAGTTAAAATTTTATCCAAATCGCTTTATGGGTGTGAAAGTTATGGTTAATTTTCTGCAACAGTCTTGTTATATTTGTATGGTAACTTTGAGGATGTATAACTCAAAATTGAGTGAGTTTACAATATTTTTCCATATAATTTAACTTATTCCCTATTGTCTTTCAAGTTTCTAGTTAAAATTTTATCCAAATCGCTTTATGGGTGTGAAAGTTATGGTTAATTTTCTGCAACAGTCTTGTTATATTTATATGGTAACTTTGAGGATGTATAACTCAAAATTGAGTGAGTTTACAATATTTTTCCATATAGGTTAACTTGTTCCCTATTGTCTTTTGAGTTTCTAGTTAAAATTTGATCCAAATCGCTTTATGGGTGTGAAAGTTATGGTTAATTTTCTGCAACAGTCTTGTTATATTTATATGGTAACTTTGAGGATGTATAACTCAAAATTGAGTGAGTTTACAATATTTTTCCATATAGGTTAACTTGTTCCCTATTGTCTTTTGAGTTTCTAGTTAAAATTTGATCCAAATCGCTTTATGGGTGTGAAAGTTATGGTTAATTTTCTGCAACAGTCTTGTTATATTTGTATGATAACTTTGAGGATGTATTACTCAAAATTGAGTGAGTTTACAATATTTTTCCATATGAGTTAACTTATTCCCTATTGTCTTTTGAGTTTCTAGTTGAAATTTTATCCAAATCACTCTATGGGTGTGAAAGTTATGGTTATTTTTCCGAAACAGTCATGTTATATTTATATGGTAACTTTGAGGATGTATAACTCAAAATTGAGTGAGTTTACCATATTTTTCCATATAAGTTAACTTGTTCACTATTGTCTTTTGACTTTCTAGTTAAAATTTTATCCAAATCGCTCTATGGGTGTGAAAGTTATGGTTAATTTTCTGCAACAGTCTTGTTATATTTGTATGGTAACTTTGAGGATGTATAACTCAAAATTGAGTGAGTTTACAATATTTTTCCATATAAGTTAACTTGTTCCCTATTGTCTTTTGAGTTTCTAGTTAAAATTTTATCCAAATCGCTTTATGGGTGTGAAAGTTATGGTTAATTTTCTGCAACAGTCTTGTTATATTTGTATGGTAACTTTGAGGATGTATTACTCAAAATTGAGTGAGTTTACCATATTTTTCCATATAAGTTAACTTGTTCACTATTGTCTTTTGACTTTCTAGTTGAAATTTTATCCAAATCGCTTCATGGGTGTGGAAGTTATGGTTAATTTTCTGCAACAGTCTTGTTATATTTGTATGGTAACTTTGAGGATGTATAACTCAAAATTGAGTGAGTTTACAATATTTTTCCATATAAAATAACTTGTTCCCTATTGTCTTTTGAGTTTCTAGTTAAAATTTTATCAAAATCGCTTTATGGGTGTGAAAGTTAGGGTTAATTTTCTGCAACAGTCTTGTTATATTTGTATGGTAACTTTGAGGATGTATAACTCAAAATTGAGTGAGTTTACAATATTTTTCCATATAAGTTAACCTATTTCCTATTGTTTTTTGAGTCTTCAGTTAAAATTTTATCCAAATCGCTTAATGGGTGTGAAAGTTATGGTAAATTTTCTGCAACAGTCTTGTTATATTTGTATGGTAGCTTTGAGGATGTATAACTCAAAATTGAGTGAGTTTACAATATTTTTCCATATAAGTTAACTTGTTCCCTATTGTTTTTTGAGTTTCTAGTTAAAATTTTATCCAAATCGCTTCATGGGTGTGAAAGTTATGGTTAATTTTCTGCAACAGTCTTGTTATATTTGTATGGTAACTTTGAGGATGTATAACTCAAAATTGAGTGAGTTTACCATATTTTTCCATATAAGTCAACTTGTTCCCTATTGTCTTTTGAGTTTCTAGTTAAAATTTTATCCAAATCGCTCTATAGGTGTGAAAGGTATGGTTAATTTTCTGCAACAGTCTTTTTATATTTGTATGGTAACTTTGAGGATGTATAACTCAAAATTGAGTGAGTTTACCATATTTTTCCATAAAAGTTAACTTGTTCCCTATTGCCTTTAGAGTTTCTAGTTAAAATTTTATACAAATCGCTTTATGGGTGTGAAAGTTATGGTTAATTTTCTGCAACAGTCTTGTTATATTTGTATGGTAACTTTGAGGATGTATAACTCAAAATTGAGTGAGTTTACCATATTTTTCCATATAAGTTAACTTGTTCCTTATTGTCTTTTGAGTTTCCAGTTAAAATTTTATCCAAATCGCTTTATGGGTGTGAAAGTTATGGTTAATTTTCTGCAACAGTCTTGTTATATTTGTATGATAACTTTGAGGATGTATTTCTCAAAATTGAGGGGGTTTACAATATTTTTCCATATAAGTTAACTTATTTCCTATTGTCTTTTGAGTTTCTAGTTAAAATTTTATGCAAATCGCTCTATGGGTGTGAAAGTTATGGTTAATTTTCTGCAACAGTCTTGTTATATTTGTATGGTAACTTTGAGGATGTATAACTCAAAATTGAGTGAGTTTACCATATTTTTCCATATAAGTTAACTTGTTCCTTATTGTCTTTTGAGTTTCTAGTTAAAATTTTATCCAAATCGCTTGATGGGTGTGGAAGTTATGGTTAATTTTCTGCAACAGTCTTGTTATATTTGTATGGTAACTTTGAGGATATATAACTCAAAATTGAGTGAGTTTACAATATTTGTCCATATAAGTTAACTTATTCCCTATTGTCTTTTGAGTTTCTAGTTAGAATTTTATCCAAATCGCTTCATGGGTGTGAAAGTTATGGTTGATTTTCTGCGACAGTCATGTTATATTTATATGGTAACTTTGAGGATGTGTAACTCAAAATTGAGTGAGTTTACAATATTTGTCCATATAAGTTAACTTATTCCCTATTGTCTTTTGAGTTTCTAGTTAAAATTTTATCCAAATCGCTTCATGGGTGTGAAAGTTATGGTTGATTTTCTGCGACAGTCTTGTTATATTTATATGGTAACTTTGAGGATGTATAACTCAAAATTGAGTGAGTTTACAATATTTTTCCATATAAGTTAACTTGTCCCCTATTGTCTTTTGAGTTTCTAGTTAAAATTTTATCCAAATCGCTTTATGGGTGTGGAAGTAATGGTTAATTTTCTGCAACAGTCTTGTTATATTTGTATGGTAACTTTGAGGATGTATAACTCAAAATTGAGTGAGTTTACAATATTTGTCCATATTAGTTAACTTATTCCCTATTGTCTTTTGAGTTTCTAGTTAAAATTTTATCCAAATCGCTTTATGGGTGTGAAAGTTATGGTTAATTTTCTGCAACAGTCTTGTTATATTTGTATGGTAACTTTGAGGATGTATAACTCAAAATTGAGTGAGTTTACAATATTTTTCCATATAAGTTAACTTGTTCCCTATTGTCTTTTGAGTTTCTAGTTAAAATTTTATCCAAATCGCTTTATGGGTGTGAAAGTTATGGTTAATTTTCTGCAACAGTCTTGTTATATTTGTATGGTAACTTTGAGGATGTATAACTCAAAATTGAGTGAGTTTACAATATTTTTCCATATAAGTTAACTTGTTCCCTATTGTCTTTTGAGTTTCTCGTTAAAATTTTATCAAAATCGCTTTATGGGTGTGAAAGGTAGGGTTAATTTTCTGCAACAGTCTTGTTATATTTGTATGGTAACTTTGAGGATGTATAACTCAAAATTGAGTGAGTTTACAATATTTTTCCATATAAGTTAATGTGTTCTCCATTGGTTTTTGAGTTTTCAGCTAAAATTTTATTCAAATTTGTTCATGAGCGTGAGGGTTATGATTATTTTTTTGAAACGATAGTGCTTTTTCATTATTTTTTTTTAATATTGACTTTGTGAGCGTATATCTCAAAATTGAGGCATCTCACAACGATTATTTATATACATCAATTTTTTCCTTGTAGTTTTGTGAGTTTTCACTTCAAATTTCATTCAAATCGTTCGAGTGGTTTGGAAGTTACGATTTTTTTTCTGGAATGGTGTTTATATATGAAAAATGATTTTGAGGACAAATAACTCAAAATTGTGACAATTTTCGACTTTTATCCATATAACTCAATTTCTTCTTAATAGTTTTTAGAGTTTCCACTTCAAATTTCATTTTAATCGGTTGACAAGTTTGACAGTTATGACATTTTTCCTAAAATAGTGCTTTTTCAAAATTTCATTTGATTTAACTAGTTTAAAGACGAATAATTCAAAATTGAGACATCTTTCAACGATTATTGTTATAACTTTATTTATTCCTTGTAGTTTTTTGAGTTTCCACTCCAAACTTTATTTTTGGGAGTTATGATTTTTTTTCTGGAATAGTGTTTATAATTGAAAAATCAATTTGAGGGCAAATAACTCAAAATTGGAGCATTTTTCAACGATTATTTATATAACTTAATTTATTCTATATAGTTTTTGGAGTCTTCTATTCAAATTTCATTCAATTTGGTTGAATAGATCAACAGTTATGACACTTTTTCTAAAATTACTCTAATTAATGACTTTGAGCATGTATAAGTCCAAATTTCGGCCTCAACTCATAAAACTCAAATTACTCTTCATTATACAGTCCAAATCCCTTGAAGGGCTTAAAAGTTATGACCCTTTTCATGGTAACAAACACACTTTAAACAGCAAAGTTCAACGACACAAAGATAAGCCTTATCAGCACCCAGGTAGATACAAATAAACCAGTGATTTGGGTACCATTCTACAGGTGACAATAAGGGCTTTGGGTTCCCACGCTAAGGGATGTATTCAAGCCTTTTATGGTGATTTATTTGTTCCAATCGGCGACGTTCCCTGTAAAAATCGCGCTTGATCAATATCAATGGACTTTCCATGTTTGTGGGAAAGTTCATTCTAGGCTAATTCCATTGGCAATTAATAATAATGATAATTTTTTTTTGTAGCAGAAAAGAAAATGAACCTTTAACCTCGCAGCATCGCGCGCGGCACCAAAATCCCGAGAAAGTAACGGTTCTTTGGGTTCTTATAACACTTTCGGCGTGGAGAAATCTTGTTTTGGAGATACGCATCTTGTCAGCTTTTTGAGGAGAATTATTTTAATGGTTTTTGCTGGTTTATTTATTTTGTTTGCTGGGTTTTGGTGATAAAACGATGAAATGCAGCGATTTGGATGAAATTTTCAGCTTAATTTTGAAACATACTGTATATTGATGGGATTTTGACGGTTTGCAGATGATTGTGAACAATTTTCACAGTTCCAGTACCTCTAGGGAGTCAGGGAATTTTATATGATTTTTTCAACTTTAAACAAAGCTTTATATAAAAATTCATCAGAATAAAATGGGCAAGAATTTTGTGACATACTGTATATCACTTGGATAATGAAGGTTTGCAGATGAGCCAGTACAATTTTCACAACTCCAGTACCTCTAGGGAATTTGAGACAGCCCTTTCAATTTTAACTGTCTTTTTTTTAACTTTCAACACAGCCCGATATAAAAATTCATAAAAATAAAATGGTCAGGAATTTGGTGACATCCTGTATATTGCTTGGATTTTGAAGTTTTTCTGATGAGCCAGTACAATTTTCAAAGTTCCAGTACCTCTAGGGAATTTGGGACAGTCCTTTGAATCTTAACTGTTTTTTTTTTAACTTTCAACACAGCCCGATATAAAAATTCACAAAAATAAAATGGACAGGAATTTGGTGACATACAGTATATTGCTTGGATTTTGAAGTTTTTCTGATGAGCCAGTACAATTTTCAAAGTTCCAGTACCTCTAGGGAATCTGGGACAGTCTTTTGAATTTTAACTGTTTTTTTTTAACTTTCAACACAGCCCGATATAAAAATTCACAAAAATAAAATGGACAGGAATTTGGTGACATACTGTATATTGCTTGGATTTTGAAGTTTTTCTGATGAGCCAGTACAATTTTCAAAGTTCCAGTACCTCTAGGGAATCTGGGACAGTCCTTTGAATGTTAACTGTTTTTTTTAACTTTCAACACAGCCCGATATAAAAATTCACAAAAATAAAATGGACAGGAATTTGGTGACATACAGTATATTGCTTGGATTTTGAAGTTTTTCTGATGAGCCAGTACAATTTTCAAAGTTCCAGTACCTCTAGGGAATCTGGGACAGTCCTTTGAATGTTAACTGTTTTTTTTAACTTTCAACACAGCCCGATATAAAAATTCACAAAAATAAAATGGACAGGAATTTGGTGACATACAGTATATTGCTTGGATTTTGAAGTTTTTCTGATGAGCCAGTACAATTTTCAAAGTTCCAGTACCTCTAGGGAATTTGGGACAGTCCTTTGAATCTTAACTGTTTTTTTTTAACTTTCAACACAGCCCGATATAAAAATTCACAAAAATAAAATGGACAGGAATCTGGTCACATACTGTATATTGCTTGAATTTTGAAGTTTTTCTGATGAGCCACTTCAATTTTCAAAGTTCCAGTACCTCTAGGGAATTTGGGACAGTCCTTTGAATTTCAACTGTTTTTTTTTTTAACTTTCAACACAGCCCGATATAAAAATTCACAAAAATAAAATGGACAAGAATTTTGTGACATACTGTATTTTGCTTGAATTTTGAAGTTTTTCTGATGAGCCAGTACAATTTTCAAAGTTCCAGTACCTCTAGGGAATTTGGGACAGTCCTTTGAATTTTAACTGTTTTTTTTTTTTAAATTCAACACAGCCCAATATAAAAATTCACAAAAATAAAATGGACAGGAATTTGGTGACATACTGTATATCACAGGGATTTTGAAGGTTTGTAGATGATCCAGTACAATTTTTAAAGTTCCAGTACCTCTAGGGAATTTGGGACAGTCTATTGAATTTTAACTGTTTTTTTTTTTATTTCAACACAGCCCGATATAAAAATTCACAAAAATAAAATGGATAGGAATTTGGTGACATACTGTATATTTCCTGAATTTTGAAGTTTTTCTGATGAGCCAGTACAATTTTCCAAGTTCCAGTACCTCTAGGAAATTTGGGACAGTCCTTTGAATTTTAACTGTTTTTTTTAAATTTCAACACAGCCCTATATAAAAATTCACAAAAATAAAATGGACAGGAATTTGGTGACATACTGTATATCACAGGGATTTTGAAGTTTATAGATGATCCAGTACAATTTTCATATCTCCAGTACCTCTAGGGAATCTGGGACAGTCCTTTGAATTTTAACTGATTTTTTCAACTTTCAACACAGCCCGATATAAAAACTCACAAAAATAAAATGGACAGGAATTTGGTGACATACAGTATATTGCTTGGATTTTGAAGTTTTTCTGATGAGCCAGTTCAATTTCCAAAGTTCCAGTACCTCTAGGGAATTTGGAACAGTCCTTTGAATTTTAACTGTTTTTTTTTAGCTTTCAACACAGCCCAATATAAAAATTCACAAAAATAAAATGGACAGGAATTTGGTGACATACTGTATATTGCTTGGATTTTGAAGTTTTTCTGATGAGCCAGTACAATTTTCAAAGTTCCAGTACCTCTAGGGAATCTGGGACAGTCCTTTGAATGTTAACAGTTTTTTTTAACTTTCAACACAGCCCGATATAAAAATTCACAAAAATAAAATGGACAGGAATTTGGTGACATACAGTATATTGCTTGGATTTTGAAGTTTTTCTGATGAGCCAGTACAATTTTCAAAGTTACAGTACCTCTAGGGAATTTGGGACAGTCCTTTGAATCTTAACTGTTTTTTTTTAACTTTCAACACAGCCCGATATAAAAATTTACAAAAATAAAATGGACAGGAACTTGGTGCCATACTGTATATTTCTTGAATTTTGAAGTTTTTCTGATGAGCCAGTACAATTTTTAAAGTTCCAGTACCTCTAGGGAATCTGGGACAGTCCTTTGAATGTTAACTGTTTTTTTTAACTTTCAACACAGCCCGATATAAAAATTCACAAAAATAAAATGGACAGGAATTTGGTGACATACAGTATATTGCTTGGATTTTGAAGTTTTTCTGATGAGCCAGTACAATTTTCAAAGTTCCAGTACCTCTAGGGAATCTGGGACAGTCCTTTGAATGTTAACTGTTTTTTTTAACTTTCAACACAGCCCGATATAAAAATTCACAAAAATAAAATGGACAGGAATTTGGTGACATACAGTATATTGCTTGGATTTTGAAGTTTTTCTGATGAGCCAGTACAATTTTCAAAGTTCCAGTACCTCTAGGGAATTTGGGACAGTCCTTTGAATCTTAACTGTTTTTTTTTAACTTTCAACACAGCCCGATATAAAAATTCACAAAAATAAAATGGACAGGAATCTGGTCACATACTGTATATTGCTTGAATTTTGAAGTTTTTCTGATGAGCCACTTCAATTTTCAAAGTTCCAGTACCTCTAGGGAATTTGGGACAGTCCTTTGAATTTCAACTGTTTTTTTTTTTAACTTTCAACACAGCCCTATATAAAAATTCACAAAAATAAAATGGACAAGAATTTTGTGACATACTGTATTTTGCTTGAATTTTGAAGTTTTTCTGATGAGCCAGTACAATTTTCAAAGTTCCAGTACCTCTAGGGAATTTGGGACAGTCCTTTGAATTTTAACTGTTTTTTTTTTTAAATTTCAACACAGCCCAATATAAAAATTCACAAAAATAAAATGGACAGGAATTTGGTGACATACTGTATATCACAGGGATTTTGAAGGTTTGTAGATGATCCAGTACAATTTTTAAAGTTCCAGTACCTCTAGGGAATTTGGGACAGTCTATTGAATTTTAACTGTTTTTTTTTTTATTTCAACACAGCCCGATATAAAAATTCACAAAAATAAAATGGATAGGAATTTGGTGACATACTGTATATTTCCTGAATTTTGAAGTTTTTCTGATGAGCCAGTACAATTTTCCAAGTTCCAGTACCTCTAGGAAATTTGGGACAGTCCTTTGAATTTTAACTGTTTTTTTTAAATTTCAACACAGCCCAATATAAAAATTCACAAAACTAAAATGGACAGGAATTTGGTGACATACTGTATATCACAGGGATTTTGAAGTTTATAGATGATCCAGTACAATTTTCATATCTCCAGTACCTCTAGGGAATCTGGGACAGTCCTTTGAATTTTAACTGATTTTTTTAACTTTCAACACAGCCCGATATAAAAACTCACAAAAATAAAATGGACAGGAATTTGGTGACATACAGTATATTGCTTGGATTTTGAAGTTTTTCTGATGAGCCAGTTCAATTTCCAAAGTTCCAGTACCTCTAGGGAATTTGGAACAGTCCTTTGAATTTTAACTGTTTTTTTTTAGTTTTCAACACAGCCCAATATAAAAATTCACAAAAATAAAATGGACAGGAATTTGGTGACATACTGTATATTGCTTGGATTTTGAAGTTTTTCTGATGAGCCAGTACAATTTTCAAAGTTCCAGTACCTCTAGGGAATCTGGGACAGTCCTTTGAATGTTAACAGTTTTTTTTAACTTTCAACACAGCCCGATATAAAAATTCACAAAAATAAAATGGACAGGAATTTGGTGACATACAGTATATTGCTTGGATTTTGAAGTTTTTCTGATGAGCCAGTACAATTTTCAAAGTTCCAGTACCTCTGGGGAATTCGGGACAGTCCTTTGAATTTTAACTGTTTTTTTTAACTTTCAACACAGCCCGATATAAAAATTCATAAAAATAAAATGGACAGGAATTTGGTGACATACTGTATATCACAGGGATTTTGAAGGTTTGTAGATGATCCAGTACAATTTTCAAAATTCCAGTACCTCGATTGAATCTGGGACAGCCCTTTGAATTTTTTAACTTTTAACAAAGCCCAATATAAAATTTCATAAAAATAAAATGGACAGGGAATTTGTGACATACTGTATATTGCTTGGATTTTGAAGTTTTTCAGATGAGCCAGTAAAATTTTCAAAGTTCCAGTACCTCTAGGGAATCTGGGACAGCCCTTTGAATGTTAACTAATTTTTTTAATTTTCAAAACAGCTTGATATAAAAGTTCTTAAAAATAAAATTCACGGCCTTTTGAATTTTGACTGATTTTTTCAATTTTCAATACAGCGCAATATAAATGTTTCAAAAAATAATATTTCATACTAATTAAACCAACATAACATACTGCGCACCTCTTAAACACAGAAGATGCGCACAAAAATGCAACTTGGCAACGTTGCCATCTGTCATCAACGTCAACTAATCGATCAATGTGTGCAAAACGTTGCCGCATCATTGCATGCGCTCTTGAGCTAGTTTGATTGGATAAGTTATCATTGATATTTAGGTAATAAATAATGTTAAATAATTGTAATAAAATGGGGAGCATGATTAAAAATAACTCCTCAAACATTGTAAATAGAAAATAATATTGAAGAAACAACAGTATTGATCAATAATAATAATTGTATTTCAAGCCATCCAACCAGATCAAATGAAATTTGAAACAGATATAAAAAAACAATTTTGAACAAATCAAATTTAAAATACGCCCAAATCGATAAACACCATTTTTGATTAAATTATTACATTCAACTGTCAGATATAATAACCTATAATAAAATTACCGATTCTCCACGTGAAATTTCCAAAAAGCCATCAACATGACAAAAGAAGACCTCACATAGACCCATCATTATCGCATTAATCCGTCAAGCATTGCACAGAAAAAAACCCAATTTCCCTAATGGTCCCCAATGGTAACTTGAAGCTGTTTTTTAATTTCTTAAACGCTGAAACCCCACAAGGGTAAATTGAAACGTGATCGAGGATGATGTCTTTTTGGCTTCGGCGCTTCCTTTCGGAAACCATATGCTGTTGAAAATGTGAAATCATGCTGACTGATGATCAACAAATTTCAAGGTTTAACAACGATGAAAAGACCTGAAAATGTCCACTTTTTTTATAGACAACGTATTTCACGGTAGATTGACGTTTTCGAAAAAACGTTTATTGAATTCGGTTCGAGCGAGATCATTGTATGGAAAAATTATGGTGATGCTCGAGAGAGACCATTAGCTGACACACCTTGCTATTGTGATGGGGATTAGCATATACAAGGCGAATTTTGAATGTTAACTAATTTGGTTATCCTTGACTTGTGTTTTTAGTTATTTGTTTTCAATGTTGTGTGTCTACAAAAAATATACAAGCAAATTTTCAAAAAAACATTATTTTAAGGACCTTTAACACTAATTTTCGAAAATTCATAACTCCTTTAGTTTTGTTAGGTATTGAGGTGATATTTTCACACAGCGTACTTCAATATATTATCTTTCAATGGTATTCTAAAGAAGTACCAACAGCAATATACAGGGCGTCCAAGAAAATACATAGAATTTTTAACAATAATTTTCAAAAATTCATAACTCCTTTAGTTTTGGAGATATTGAGGTGTCAATTTCACACAGCGTACTTCAATACATCATCTTTCAATGGTATTCTATAGAAGTACCAACAGCAATATACAGGGCGTCGAAAAAAATACATAGAATTTTTAGCAATAATTTTCAAAAATTTACAACTCCTTTAGTTTTGGAGATATTGAGGTGATATTTTTACACAGCGTACTTCAATACTTCATCTGTCAATGGTATTCTATAGAAGTACCAACAGCAATATACAGAGCGTCCAAGAAAATACATGGAATTTTTAACAATAATTTTCAAAAATTCATAACTCCTTTAGTTTTGGAGGTATTGAGGTGAAATTTTCACACAGCGTACTTCAATACATTATCTTTCAATGGTACTCTATAGAAGTACCAACAGCAATATACAGAGCGTCCAAGAAAATACATAGAATTTTTAACAATAATTTTCAAAAATTCATAACTCCTTTGGTTTTGGAGGTATTGAGGTGATATTTTCACACAGCGTACTTCAATACATTATCTTTCAATGGTACTCTATAGAAGTACCAACAGCAATATACAGGGCGTCCAAGAAAATACATAGAATTTTTAACAATAATTTTCAAAAATTCATAACTCCTTTGGTTTTGGAGGTATTGAGGTGATATTTTCACACAGCGTACTTCAATACATTATCTTTCAATGGTACTCTATAGAAGTACCAACAGCAATATACAGGGCGTCCAAGAAAATACATAGAATTTTTAACAATAATTTTCAAAAATTCATAACTCCTATAGTTTTGTAGGTATTGAGGTGATATTTTCACACCGCGTACTTCAATACATTATCTTTCAATGGTACTCTATAGAAGTACCAACAGCAATATACAGGGCGTCCAAGAAAATACATGGAATTTTTAACAATAATTTTCAAAAATTCATAACTCCTTTGGTTTTGGAGATATTGAGGTGATATTTTCACACAGCGTACTTCAATACATCATCTTTCAATGGTATTCTATAGAAGTACCAAGAGCAATATACAGGGTCTCAAAGAAAATACATAGAATTTTTAACAATAATTTTCAAAAATTCATAACTCCTTTAGTTTTGGAGGTATTGAGGTGATATTTTCACACAGCGTACTTCAATAAATTATCTTTCAATGCTTTTTTATCGAAGTACCACTAGCAATATAGAGGGCGTCCAAGAAAATACATAGAATTTTTAACAATAATTTTGAAAAATTCATTACTCTTTTAGTTTTGGAGGTATTGAGGTGTTATTTTCACACAGCGTACTTCAATACATCATCCTTCAATGGTATTCTATAGAAGTACCAACAGCAATATACAGGGCGTCCAAGAAAATACATGGAATTTTTAACAATAATTTTCAAAAATTCATAACTCTTTTAGTTTTGCAGGTATTGAGGTGATATTTTCACACAGCGTACTTCAATACATAATCTTTCAATAGTATTTTATAGAAGTATCACCAGCAATATACAGGGCGTCAAAGAAAATACATAGAATTTTCAACAATAATTTTCAAAAATTCATAACTCCTTTAGTTTTGCAGGTATTGAGGTGATATTTTCACACAGCGTACTTCAATACATAATCTTTCAATAGTATTTTATAGAAGTATCACCAGCAATATACAGGGCGTCAAAGAAAATACATAGAATTTTCAACAATAATTTTCAAAAATTCATAACTCCTTTAGTTTTGGAGGTATTGAGGTGATATTTTCACACAGCGTACTTCAATACTTCATCTGTCAATGGTATTCTATAGAAGTACCAACAGCAATATACAGGGCGTCCAAGAAAATACATGGAATTTTTAACAATAATTTTCAAAAATTCATAACTCCTTTGGTTTTGGAGATATTGAGGTGATATTTTCACACAGCGTACTTCAATACATAATCTGTCAATGGTATTCTATAGAAGTACCAACAGCAATATACAGGGCGTCCAAGAAAATACATAGAACTTTTAACAATAATTTTCAAAAATTCATAACTCTTTTAGTTTTGCAGGTATTGAGGTGATATTTTCACACAGCGTACTTCAATACATAATCTTTCAATAGTATTTTATAGAAGTATCACCAGCAATATACAGGGCGTCAAAGAAAATACATAGAATTTTCAACAATAATTTTCAAAAATTCATAACTCCTTTAGTTTTGGAGGTATTGAGGTGATATTTTCACACAGCGTACTTCAATACTTCATCTGTCAATGGTATTCTATAGAAGTACCAACAGCAATATACAGGGCGTCCAAGAAAATACATAGAATTTTTAACAATAATTTTCAAAAATTCATAACTCTTTTAGTTTTGCAGGTATTGAGGTGATATTTTCACACACCGTACTTCAATACATAATCTGTCAATGGTATTCTATAGAAGTACCAACAGCAATATACAGGGCGTCCAAGAAAATACATAGAATTTTTAATAATAATTTTCAAAAATTCATGACTCCTTTAGTTTTGGAGGTATTGAGGTGATATTTTAACACAGCGTACTTCAATACATAATCTATCAATAGTATTTTATAGAAGTATCACCAGCAATATACAGGGCGTCCAAGAAAATACATAGAATTTTTAACAATAATTTTCAAAAATTCATAACTCTTTTAGTTTTGCAGGTATTGAGGTGATATTTTCACACAGCGTACTTCAATACTTCATCTGTCAATGGTATTCTATAGAAGTACCAACAGCAATATACAGAGCGTCCAAGAAAATACATGGAATTTTTAATAATAATTTTCAAAAATTCATAACTCCTTTAGTTTTGGAGGGATTGAGGTGATATTTTCACACAGTGTACTTCAATACATCATCTTTCAATGGTATTCTATAGAAGTACCAACAGCAATATACAGGGCGTCCAAGAAAATACATAGAATTTTTAACAATAATTTTCAAAAATTCATAACTCCTTCAGTTTTGGAGATATTGAGGTGATATTTTCACACAGCGTACTCCAATACATTGTCTTCCAATGGTATTCTATAGAAGTACCACCAGCAATATACAGGGCGTCGAAAAAAATACATAGAATGTTTAGCAATAATTTTCAAAAATTTACAACTCCTTTAGTTTGGGAGGTATTGAGGTGATATTTTCACACAGCGTACTTCAATACATTATCTTTCAATGGTATTCTATAGAAGTACCACCAGCAATATACAGGGCGTCGAAAAAAATACATAGAATTTTTAGCAATAATTTTCAAAAATTTACAACTCCTTTAGTTTGGGAGGTATTGAGGTGATATTTTCACACAGTGTACTTCAATACATCATCTTTCAATGCTATTCTGAAGAAGTACCAACAGCAATATACTGGGCGTCGAAAAAAATACATAGAATGTTAAGCAATAATTTACAAACATTTACAACTCCTTTAGTTTGGGAGGTATTGAGGTGATATTTTCACACAGCGTACTTCAATACATAATCTTTCAATAGTATTTTATAGAAGTATCACCAGCAATATACAGGGCGTCAAAGAAAATACATAGAATTTTCAACAATAATTTTCAAAAATTCATAACTCCTTTAGTTTTGCAGGTATTGAGGTGATATTTTCACACAGCGTACTTCAATACATAATCTTTCAATAGTATTTTATAGAAGTATCACCAGCAATATACAGGGCGTCAAAGAAAATACATAGAATTTTCAACAATAATTTTCAAAAATTCATAACTCCTTTAGTTTTGGAGGTATTGAGGTGATATTTTCACACAGCGTACTTCAATACTTCATCTGTCAATGGTATTCTATAGAAGTACCAACAGCAATATACAGGGCGTCCAAGAAAATACATGGAATTTTTAACAATAATTTTCAAAAATTCATAACTCCTTTGGTTTTGGAGATATTGAGGTGATATTTTCACACAGCGTACTTCAATACATAATCTGTCAATGGTATTCTATAGAAGTACCAACAGCAATATACAGGGCGTCCAAGAAAATACATAGAACTTTTAACAATAATTTTCAAAAATTCATAACTCTTTTAGTTTTGCAGGTATTGAGGTGATATTTTCACACAGCGTACTTCAATACATAATCTTTCAATAGTATTTTATAGAAGTATCACCAGCAATATACAGGGCGTCAAAGAAAATACATAGAATTTTCAACAATAATTTTCAAAAATTCATAACTCCTTTAGTTTTGGAGGTATTGAGGTGATATTTTCACACAGCGTACTTCAATACTTCATCTGTCAATGGTATTCTATAGAAGTACCAACAGCAATATACAGGGCGTCCAAGAAAATACATAGAATTTTTAACAATAATTTTCAAAAATTCATAACTCTTTTAGTTTTGCAGGTATTGAGGTGATATTTTCACACACCGTACTTCAATACATAATCTGTCAATGGTATTCTATAGAAGTACCAACAGCAATATACAGGGCGTCCAAGAAAATACATAGAATTTTTAATAATAATTTTCAAAAATTCATGACTCCTTTAGTTTTGGAGGTATTGAGGTGATATTTTAACACAGCGTACTTCAATACATAATCTATCAATAGTATTTTATAGAAGTATCACCAGCAATATACAGGGCGTCCAAGAAAATACATAGAATTTTTAACAATAATTTTCAAAAATTCATAACTCTTTTAGTTTTGCAGGTATTGAGGTGATATTTTCACACAGCGTACTTCAATACTTCATCTGTCAATGGTATTCTATAGAAGTACCAACAGCAATATACAGAGCGTCCAAGAAAATACATGGAATTTTTAATAATAATTTTCAAAAATTCATAACTCCTTTAGTTTTGGAGGGATTGAGGTGATATTTTCACACAGTGTACTTCAATACATCATCTTTCAATGGTATTCTATAGAAGTACCAACAGCAATATACAGGGCGTCCAAGAAAATACATAGAATTTTTAACAATAATTTTCAAAAATTCATAACTCCTTCAGTTTTGGAGATATTGAGGTGATATTTTCACACAGCGTACTCCAATACATTGTCTTCCAATGGTATTCTATAGAAGTACCACCAGCAATATACAGGGCGTCGAAAAAAATACATAGAATGTTTAGCAATAATTTTCAAAAATTTACAACTCCTTTAGTTTGGGAGGTATTGAGGTGATATTTTCACACAGCGTACTTCAATACATTATCTTTCAATGGTATTCTATAGAAGTACCACCAGCAATATACAGGGCGTCGAAAAAAATACATAGAATTTTTAGCAATAATTTTCAAAAATTTACAACTCCTTTAGTTTGGGAGGTATTGAGGTGATATTTTCACACAGTGTACTTCAATACATCATCTTTCAATGCTATTCTGAAGAAGTACCAACAGCAATATACTGGGCGTCGAAAAAAATACATAGAATGTTAAGCAATAATTTACAAACATTTACAACTCCTTTAGTTTGGGAGGTATTGAGGTGATATTTTCACACAGTGTACTCCAATACATCATCTTTCAATGCTATTCCAAAGAAGTACCAACAGCAATATACAGGGCGTCCAAGAAAATACATAGAATTTTTAACAATAATTTTCAAAAATTCATTACTCCTTTGGTTTTGGAGGTATTAAGGTGATATTTTCACACAGTGTACTCCAATACATCATCTTTCAATGCTATTCTAAAGAAGTACCAACAGCAATATACAGGGCGTCCAAGAAAATACATAGAATTTTTAACAATAATTTTCAAAAATTCATAACTCCTTTAGTTTTGGAGGTATTGAGGTGATATTTTCACACAGTGTACTCCAATACATCATCTTTCAATGCTATTCTAAAGAAGTACCAACAGCAATATACAGGGCGTCCAAGAAAATACATAGAATTTTTAACAATAATTTTCAAAAATTCATAACTCCTTTGGTTTTGGAGGTATTGAGGTGATATTTTCACACAGTGTACTTCAATATATCATCTCTCAATGGTATTCTATAGAAGTACCAACAGCAATATACAGGGCGTCCAAGAAAATACATAGAATTTTTAATAATAATTTTCAAAAATTCGTAACTCCTTTAGTTTTGGAGGGATTGAGGTGATATTTTCACACAGTGTACTTCAATACATCATCTTTCAATGGTATTCTATAGAAGTACCAACAGCAATATACAGGGCGTCCAAGAAAATACATAGAATTTTTAATAATAATTTTCAAAAATTCGTAACTCCTTTAGTTTTGGAGATATTCAAGTGAAATTTTCACGAAATTCTCTTCAATTTATGGAGTTTGTATGTTTTTTTTTATGGTGCCAAATCAATATGAAATGTCCAACAATAATTTTCAAAAATTCATAACTCGACCATTTTTGAAGATAACAACCTCCATGATAACAACATATTCGCATTTCAATCGTTTCATAAAAAAATTCCTCAAAGTTATTGAGCATACTTTTTCCAATAATCCACCGTGTGAATCAAACCTTCATCATCATATAGAACCACGACCTCAATTTTAAATCTCCCGCTGACACCAATCTTCAATCCCATAGAATCTTCGATGGAAATCTTCGCAAAGACGCAGATCTAGCGTTGCAACAGCGGCTGACCTTTCATAGTCGCAGCACGACCCACTTTCAAGAAGATGCAAGATCTCGAAACAATTCAATCTATTGATGCAAATACTCATGGCCCTTGATTAAACTCCGGCACCCTCAATAATTAAATTTCATTGTCATTTGCAGTTTGCAGGTTACCATTGGCCCTTCTTGGGGGATTTGCATGTCAAAGGCTGGATTAAAATTATTTAACGACAAAAGGAATGGTTATGAGACGATTGCTTTTGATCCAGCCAGGATTAATATGGAAATTTTTGGGTGATTAAATTCGGGGTAGAAAGATAAATAATCTTGATTTCCGGTGAATCTGATACCGAAGGGTGATAGAAGAGAATTTGATGAACACTTTTTGTTCTTGGACAATTGCAGGAAAAATGCCTTGTTTTGAAGTTATAGACCTGCAGTTTCAATTTGTGCTTTTTAATCACTCTTTGGACATACGTTCATATTTTGTTCCATAACTCCTGAACCATGAGAGATATCAAAGTGAATCTAAATTTTTTGGGTTCCCTGGAAAATTTTACACAATTTTCATATAAATGTTATATAGATTCTATGCAAGGAACCTTGTCAAAACCAGATATGAATTTTGTTCTTTGTTTATACAGTTTTTTTAACATGTCTCCACATTTTGCTCAATAACTCCTTAACCAAAAGAGGTATTGAGTTGATTCAAGATTCATTGGGTTCCCTGGAAAATTGTACACAATTTTCATATAAATATAATATAGGTTCTATGCAAGGAACCTTGTCAAAACTAAATATGAATTTTGTTCTTTGTTTATTCAGTTTTTTTAACATGTCTCCACATTTTGCTCAATAACTCCTGAACCAAAAGAGGTATTGAGTTGATTCAAGATTCATTGGGTTCCCTGGAAAATTTTACACAATTTCCATATAAATGTAATATAGGTTCTATGCAAGGAACCTTGTCAAAACTAAATATGAATTTTGTTCTTTGTTTATTCAGTTTTTTTAACATGTCTCCACATTTTGCTCAATAACTCCTGAACCATAAGAGGTATTGAGTTGATTCAAGATTCATTGGGTTCCCTGGAAAATTTTACACAATTTCCATATAAATGTAATATAGGTTCTATGCAAGGAACCTTGTCAAAACTAAATATGAATTTTGTTCTTTGTTTATTCAGTTTTTTTAACATGTCTCCACATTTTGCTCAATAACTCCTGAACCAAAAGAGGTATCGAGTTGATTCAAGATTCATTGGGTTCCCTGGAAAATTTTACACAATTTCCATATAAATGTAATATAGGTTCTATGCAAGGAACCTTGTCAAAACTAAATATGAATTTTGTTCTTTGTTTATTCAGTTTTTTTAACATGTCTCCACATTTTGCTCCATAACTCCTGAACCAAAAGAGGTATTGAGTTGATTCAAGATTCATTGGGTTCCCTGGAAAATTTTACACAATTTCCATATAAATGTAATATAGGTTCTATGCAAGGAACCTTGTCAAAACTAGATATGAATTTTGTTCTTTGTTTATTCAGTTTTTTTAACATGTCTCCACATTTTGTTCAATAACTCCTGAACCAAAAGAGGTATTGAGTTGATTCAAGATTCATTGGGTTCCCTGGACAATTCTACACAATTTTCATATAAATGTAATACAGGTTCTATGCAAGGAACCTTGTCAAAACTAGACATCAACTTGGTCCCTTGTTTATTCAATTTTTTTAACATGATTTCACATTTTGCTCAATAACTCCTCAACTAACAGAGATATTGAGTTGATACAATGTTCATTGGGTTCTCTGGAAAATTTTACACAATATCCATATAAATGTAATATAGGTTCTATGCAAGGAACCTTGTCAAAACTAGATATGAATTTTGTTCTTTGTTTATACAGTTTTTTTAACATGTCGCCACATTTTGCTCAATAACTCCTGAACCATAAGAGGTATTGAGTTGATTCAAGATTCATTGGGTTCCCTGGAAAATTTTACACAATTTCCATATAAATGTAATATAGGTTCTATGCAAGGAACCTTGTCAAAACTAAATATTAATTTTGTTCTTTGTTTATTCAGTTTTTTTAACATGTCTCCACATTTTGCTCAATAACTCCTGAACCAAAAGAGGTATTGAGTTGATTCAAGATTCATTGGGTTCCCTGGAAAATTTTACACAATTTCCATATAAATGTAATATAGGTTCTATGCAAGGAACCTTGTCAAAACTAGATATGAATTTTGTTCTTTGTTTATTCAGTTTTTTTAACATGTCTCCACATTTTGCTCCATAACTCCTGAACCAAAAGAGGTATTGAGTTGATTCAAGATTCATTGGGTTCCCTGGAAAATTTTACACAATTTCCATATAAATGTAATATAGGTTCTATGCAAGGAACCTTGTCAAAACTAGATATGAATTTTGTTCTTTGTTTATTCAGTTTTTTTAACATGTCTCCACATTTTGTTCAATAACTCCTGAACCAAAAGAGGTATTGAGTTGATTCAAGATTCATTGGGTTCCCTGGACAATTCTACACAATTTTCATATAAATGTAATACAGGTTCTATGCAAGGAACCTTGTCAAAACTAGACATCAACTTGGTCCCTTGTTTATTCAATTTTTTTAACATGATTTCACATTTTGCTCAATAACTCCTCAACTAACAGAGATATTGAGTTGATACAATGTTCATTGGGTTCTCTGGAAAATTTTACACAATATCCATATAAATGTAATATAGGTTCTATGCAAGGAACTTTGTCAAAACTAGATATGAATCTTGTTCTTTGTTTATTCAGTTTTTTTAACATGTCTCCACATTTTGCTCAATAACTTCTGAACCAAAAGAGGTATTGAGTTGATTCAAGATTCATTGGGTTCCCTGGAAAATTTTACACAATTTCCATATAAATGTAATACAGATTCTATGCAAGGAACCTTGTCAAAACTAAATATGAATTTTGTTCTTTGTTTATTCAGTTTTTTTAACATGTCGCCACATTTCGCTCATTAACTCCTGAACCAAAAGAGGTATTGAGTTGATTCAAGATTCATTGGGTTCCCTGGAAAATTTTACACAATTTCCATGTAAATGTAATATAGGTTCTATGCAAGGAACCTTGTCAAAACTAAATATGAATTTTGTTCTTTGTTTATTCAGTTTTTTTAACATGTCTCCTTCGCCCAATTACTCCTGAACTAAAAGAGGTATTGAGTTGATTCAAGATTCATTGAGTTCCTTGGAAAATTTTACACAATTTTCATATAAATATAAAATAGGTTCTATGCAAGGAACCTTGTCAAAACCAGATATGAATTTTGTTCTTTGTTTATTCAGTTTTTTTAACATGTGTCCACATTTTGCTCAATAACTCCTGAACCAAAAGAGGTATTGGGTTGATTCAAGATTCATTGAGTTCCTTGGAAAATTTTACACAATTTTCATATAAATATAAAATAGGTTCTATGCAAGGAACCTTGTCAAAACCAGATATGAATCTTGTTCTTTGTTTATTCAGTTTTTTTAACATGTCTCCACATTTTGCTCAATAACTTCTGAACCAAAAGAGGTATTGAGTTGATTCAAGATTCATTGGGTTCCCTGGAAAATTGTACACAATTTCCATATAAATATAATGTAGGTTCTATGCAAGGAACCTTGTCAAAACCAGATATGAATTTTGTTCTTTGTTTATTCAATTTTTTTACATGTCTCCACATTTCGCTCAATAACTCCTGAACCAAAAGAGGTATTGAGTTGATTCAAGATTCATTGGGTTTTCTGGAAAATTTTACGTAATTTTCATATAAATGTAATATAGCTTCTATGCAAGGAACCATGTCAAAACTAGACATGAATTTTGTGCATTGTTAATTCAAATTTTTAACATGTCTCCACTTTTTACTCAATAACTCCCAAACCAGACGAGATATTGAATTGATCCAATGTTCCCTGGACAATTTTATAATGTTCATATAAATGTAATATAGGTACCATCTAAGGAACCATGTCAAAACTAGACATGAATCTAGTTCCTCATTTCAAGAACCCAGCAACGATTGCGGCTTTGCAGCATTTACCAAAGAATGCTTGTCGGCACCACAAAGCCCATGCTTCCGTATTTCATCACACATTTATTTTCAATAAAAATAAATGCCAAGAGAAGATCCATTTCGTGACTTGCAATCACGTCTCTAAACAAGTCCGATCAAAGACAAAAAATCAATTTCTATTATTTCAGTGGCTTTCACTTTGTGGTTGAGGCTTTTCAACTATTTTTACGCTTTATTATCGAAATTGTCCGAAAGCAAATGTTTGCTCGCTTCTTAGCGTATGCTGCGTTTGTTGGACGATCCCACGGTTGGGTTCCAAGTAGGTGGGTTGATGGTACCACGCCTGATGGGTACGGGATAATTATATGGGATGGGTTGGTTATGACACCCTGTGGGGGATAGGGTTCCTTAAGTACATGTTGCTTGTTGATTTTTTTCAGTACCATTATGGTTCCATGGAAAGTCATTATTTTGAAGTTTATTGTGTGTAAATATCACCTCAATACCTCCAAAACTAATAGAGTTATGAATTTTTGAAAGTTATTGATAAAAATTCCAACATTATTTTTAAAGACGCCCTGTATATCGCTGGTGATACTCCTATAAAAAATACCAATAAGAGACAATTATTGAATATCTGTCAAACTAACGTAAAATGTGCAACCCTGTAAATACATGATTAATTCAGTACCACGCAACATCCTCATTCCTCATACCAATGGATTTAAATGAAACATCAACAGGTACAACAAATGAGTAATTCACCTTGAAACCATCATCTCCGTTTTCTGAGAACAAAATAAAATCCACTCACATTGCATCATTGAATTTTTCAATAACTATTTAGAAATCCATCAATTGTTCAACCAAAGCAACCTTGAAACTCGTTTCACTTGTTTCAAAGTTAATTAAAAAATGTGACACCTGCAGCACGTGCCCTAAACCTCAATTTTTTTTCAGGGAACCCTTACCAGTGCCTCACAATATCTGTTTTCCGCTTTGGACAGCAGGGCCTATTTGAAAACGGTCACCATATTGCTGCCGGCCACGTGGAGTGACAGTTGCGCACCGAGGGAGGTTCTCGCAGGTTCCGGCGAAGTGTCGGATATCACAGGTGAGATCTTTTTCATAGAAACTTAACTTGGCATCTGTAATCAAGGAGGTTGGGGCGGTTGCAATTATATCAATAATTTTTGGTTAGATTTTGACTAATTTTGCTCTGAACTGAAATGAAAATGACAATGACGAAATATTTTTTCAAAAAAATGCACCGTTCTCGGAATTTTGGCAACTTTGTTAATTTCAATTTTTTCGATATAGTGTGACATATCAAGTGAGGGTAGTTTTCTCCAACTAAGACAATGGCCGGAATATTTTTCCGAAAAAATGCACCGTTCTCGGAATTTTGGCAACTTTGTTAATTTCAATTTTTTCGATATAGTGTGACATATCAAGTGAGGGTAGTTTTTTCCAACTAAGACAATGACCGGAATATTTTTTCAAAAAAATGCACCGTTCTCGAAATTTTGGCAACTTTGCTAATTTCAATTTTTTCGATATAGTGTGACATATCAAGTGAGGGTAGTTTTTTCCAACTAAGACAATGGCCGGAATATTTTCCCGAAAAAATGCACCGTTCTTGGAATTTTGGCAACTTTGTTAATTTCAATTTTTTCGATATAGTGTGACATATCAAGTGAGGGTAGTTTTTTCCAACTAAGACAATGGCTGGAATATTTTTTCAAAAAAATTCACCGTTCTCGAAATTTTGGCAACTTTGCTAATTTCAATTTTTTCGATATAGTGTGACATATCAAGTGAGGGTAGTTTTTTCCAACTAAGACAATGACCGGAATATTTTTTCGAAAAAAATGCACCGTTCTCGAAATTTTGGCAACTTTGCTAATTTCAATTTTTTCGATATAGTGTGACATATCAAGTGAGGGTAGTTTTTTCCAACTAAGACAATGACCGGAATATTTTTTCAAAAAAATGCACCGTTCTCGAAATTTTGGCAACTTTGCTAATTTCAATTTTTTCGATATAGTGTGACATATCAAGTGAGGGTAGTTTTTTCCAACCAAGACAATGGCCGGAATATTGTTTCAAAAAAATACACCGTTCTCGGAATTTTGCCAATTTTGTTAATTTTATTTTTTTTGATATAGTGTGACATATCAAGTAAGGGTAGTTTTTTCCAACGAAGACAATGACCGGAATATTTTTTCAAAAAAATTCAGCGTTCTCGAGATTTTGGCAACTTTGTTAATTTCAATTTTTTCGATATAGTGTGACATATCAAGTGAGGGTAGTTTTTTCCAACTAAGACAATGGCCGGAATATTTTTTCAAAAAAATGCACCGTTCTCGGAATTTTGGCAACTTTGTTAATTTCAATTTTTTCGATATATTGTGACATATCAAGTAAGGGTAGTTTTTTCCAACTAAGACAATGGCCAGAATATTTTTCCGAAAAAATGCACCGTTCTCGGAATTTTGGCATATTTGTTAATTTCAATTTTTTTTATATAGTGTGACATATCAAGTAAGGGTAGTTTTTTCCAACGAAGACAATGACCGGAATATTTTTCCAAAAAAATTCAACGTTCTCGAGATTTTGCCAACTTTGTTAATTTCAATTTTTTCGATATAGTGTGACATATCAAGTGAGGGTAGTTTTTTCCAACTATAACAATGGCGGGAATATTTTTCCGAAAAAAAGCACCGTTCTCGGAATTTTGCCAACTTTGTTAATTTCAATTTTTTCGTTATAGTGTGACATATCAAGTGAGGGTAGTTTTTTCCAACTAAAACAATGGCCGGAATATTTTTTCGAAAAAAATGCACCGTTCTCGGAATTTTGCCAACTTTGTTAATTTCAATTTTTTCGATATAGTGTGACATATCAAGTGAGGGTAGTTTTTTCCAACTATAACAATGGCGGGAATATTTTTCCGAAAAAAAGCACCGTTCTCGGAATTTTGCCAACTTTGTTAATTTCAATTTTTTCGTTATAGTGTGACATATCAAGTGAGGGTAGTTTTTTCCAACTAAAACAATGGCCGGAATATTTTTTCGAAAAAAATGCACCGTTCTCGGAATTTTGGCAACTTTGCTAATTTCAATTTTTTCGATATAGTGTGACATATCAAGTGAGGGTAGTTTTTTCCAACTAAGACAATGGCCGGAATATTTTCCCGAAAAAATGCACCGTTCTTGGAATTTTGGCAACTTTGTTAATTTCAATTTTTTCGTTATAGTGAGACATATCAAGTGAGGGTAGTTTTTTCTAACTAAAACAATGGCCGGAATATTTTTTCGAAAAAATGCACCGTCTCGAAATTTTGCCAACTTTGTTAATTTCAATTTTTTCGATATAGTGTGACATATCAAGTAAGGGTAGTTTTTTCCAACTAAGACAATGGCCGGAATATTTTTTCAAAAAAATGCACCGTTCTCGGAATTTTGACAATTTTGTTAATTTTAATTTTTTCGATATAGTGTGACATATCAAGTGAAGGTAGTTTTTTCCAACTAAGACAATGGCCGGAATATTTTCCCGAAAAAATGCACCGTTCTTGGAATTTTGGCAACTTTGTTAATTTAAATTTTTTCGTTATAGTGAGACATATCAAGTGAGGGTAGTTTTTTCTAACTAAAACAATGGCCGGAATATTTTTTCGAAAAAATGCACCGTCTCGAAATTTTGCCAACTTTGTTAATTTTAATTTTTTCGATATAGTGTGACATATCAAGTAAGGGTAGTTTTTTCCAACCAAGACAATGGCCGGAATATTTTTTCGAAAAAATGCACCGTTCTCGGAATTTTGGCAACTTTGTTAATTTCAATTTTTTCGATATAGTATGTCACACTATATAAGTGATCAAGCGAGGGAAGTTTTTTCTAACTAAAACAATTGCCGGAATATTTTTTCAAAAAAATGCACCGTTCTCGAAATTTTGCCAACTTTGTTAATTTCAGTTTTTTCCGGTATAGTGCATTAATTTTTATTTTCGACTAGTTTCTACACAAAACTTGACATTTTCATCAATATCTCCGTAATTGGTTAAGTAACGGGGTTGAAGCAAACACCATGACATTTTTGGGTCAATTTTGGTCATTTGTCGGTACCACCTTATAACGTGGTCAAAATCACAATCTAAACAATAATTTCCCATTACAGTACTCCCAGCCGACCCCATACGAGGCGCCCTCTACACCCAGCAATCCCTAGGCTGCGGCCAGCCCGGCGACCAAATCTACATCAGCCATCAAACCCTCATCGAACCCTCCACCACGCTACCACGCAGCCTCATCAAGGAATTCGCCATGTACCGCTACGGCGTCTTCGAAGAACAAGGCTTCTTCAACGACCCCGTCTACCCCATGTGCTACTACGACGACCAAACCCACCAAACCCGTGTAACTGGCTGCAGCGACTTACACATCAGTGACAATGGCGTTTGTAGCTCATCAACCAGCTTCAATGTAACTCAAATGGTTGATGTTGACGCTCGTAGCAGTATAATGTTTGCTGCTGAAGCCCCCAACGTAAGCATGTTCTGTGATGATGGCAATCACGATCGATATGCACCTACCAAGCATAATTTGATTTGCCAACGCAGAAGTGTCTTGGATGTGGTACTGAAGCACCAGGACTTCAAAGATGGTGATCATAGTGGGTTTGGTAGTCAAATTTTAGACACCAAACCTGTGGTCAGTTATAAACGGCAAAACCTGACAAGATATGTGTTTGTTGTGGAAAATAACAAGGACATGTTACAACGTGAATCATGGTCGTACTTGCGCCTAGCAATGAGGTTTTGGGCCAAGTACGTAGTACCTGACAACACCGAGCTGGGCCTGGTTTTAAGTACATCCAACCCCACCAAAACATTTAAGATAGTGAACGTGAAGAATGACGTAGTTGACAGATTTGGCACGTCAAAACGGGACAATTTCTACTCGGCCTTGCCCTATACACCGAGTGATTCAATGCAAAGTGGGTGTCTTCATTGTTCGCTTAAAGTAGCCATGGATATGTTACTGGACAGAACACGCTCTCATGGACCAGCCAATAATGTCATTGTTGTCATAGCGCCAGGAATGGAACTGACGGATCAACTGCGTAACATTGCTGATGATCTCAGACGTAACTCCATTAAAGTCGCCACTATCAACTATCCAGATGTCTTGCGCAGCAACACGCTGCGCCATCTAGCGTTGACTACAAATGGCAAAGATTATACGGTGTTTGAGCGCAAGCTCAACGTAGATACCACCATGTTGACTACATACTTCGACTTGCACAACGCCCTCTATAATATTGTTTTGGACTTTTACAGCGGCAGCCCTAGTGATCTACCTTTGGAGGTACATCGTAGAGAGATTACGGATAAAACAGGCCGCCCCCTGGTGAGCGGTACGTTTATTATAGACGAATCCTACACGGAGCCAGCACAATTTACGTTTTTCACCTACAACAACTACGCCCCCTTGTTTAAAAATCTAAAACTAACCAGTCCGAGCAACCACGTCTATGACACAAGAACGGATAAGTTTATTGATTTTAAAATGATCACCCTCAATGCCAACCTATCAGAAGTAGGAACATGGACTTATAACGTGGAGCCTTATGCTGGCAACCCTCAACCTCACTATTTGCAAGTGATGGCAACGCCGGTAAACCCCCTGGTGCCGGTGGTGAGAACTACGTTTCATATACACCAACAAAATGACCTGTACGTCCTGATCGCCTCAGCCAAATATGGGGATTTGCCCATATTAGGCGCCAAGGTTGAGGTAACAATAACCAAACAGGCCAATCAAACTTATGAACAGCAAATTGTGTACCTCATGGATTCAGGCAGTGGTGACCCAGACATCACCAAAGGGGACGGGGTTTACACCCGTTACTTCTCACCAGATTCTGCTGGATTGTACACGTTTCAACCTGTGATAACCAACAACGACAACACCGCCTATACGTGGAGTCACCAACTCATCGATGACAAACCTTGCTGTGGTAGCAGTATAAAAAGCAATGGCGCCCAGCAAATCAGCCCCTTTCAGCGCATCCTCCCTCAACAGACTTTGATGGTAGACCAAGTCACCCCATCTAGTGATGTAGGTCGTATAGGGGACCTGCGCGTTGACGTACAAGACCTCAAAGCCAAGCTCACCTGGACTGCACCAGACATGGCAGGAAGCAAAGTGACAAGGTACGAAATCAAGTACTGTTTCAACGTACAAGATGTACTGGACAAATTTGAAACTGGTTGTGTGGAGTGGGACACCAACAATGGTCCATACCCCATGGACCCTGGTAGTGAAACTTCGTACATTCTAGACTTCAATGATGAATTACTAGATAAACCTGTTTATTTTGCTGTTAAGGCTTACAAAGGAACTGCAGGAGCTCAAAGTAACTACGTGAGAATTCTAGTTGCATCCCCTCCACCTCCATCAACAGTACCTCCAACTTTATCGCCAGACATATGGCCTAATCACGTTAACACCGCTGGCCTTGATCCTGCTGGTCCAAGCAAAGCCAAAACCATGGGCATAGGCATCGATATTATTCTACCAGTAATAATAGGCGTGATTCTTTTAATAATCCTGCTGGTAATGTACTGTTACTTATGCGTGCTGCGCAAAAAGCCATCCGCAAAGCCCATACAAAAAGATTTGAGCAGTACCATTACTATTGTCCCCCAGCCCCAACCCCCATCCCCCCAAGCAACAGAAGTGGGGATTCCAATAAACTACGCGTATGAAGATGAAACGAAAAAACGCTTTTCCTTGGTTAACCAGCAGGAGCAGCAGCTGATTGAGGAGTTAAAACAACATCAGCCTCCAGCCTACAGTGGGATAAGCGTAATTCAACAGCCTCTCAGTCCGTACAACTCGTGGACAGCCTCCCAGCTGTTGCACGAGCATGAACGTCGCTACAGTCCCATGGACGATGAGCAACTCATTCACCAAGAAGTGCTGGCGCAGATGGATCATATGAGCTTGCAGCATCAGGATCAGATGGTAGATCCTTACGCTCCGCCGGTACCACCATTGCCGCAGTTCTCCTACCCATCGAATTATAGTATCTATGGGGTGAATCCCCATCAAAACCCGATTTATGAGCAGTTCAATGGGAGTATGACGTCGGTGAATAGTGGCGAAAAAAAGAGGAGGAATGTGACGATGGTATAACATATGGTTGTTTTTAAAAGAGTGACGTTGCAGGATGAGAGCTTTTTGTGAGCTATAGTCGATTTATTTTGTTACAAAGACTGATCTCGTGTACATTATTATTTTCAGTTGCGTGTGTGTTTTATATTTTATTGTACATAGAAGCGTAGTGTACAGAGTTAGATTGTAAGGATTTTGATGCCAGTAAATGTTTTTGTGAATTATGTTGGTTTTATTTGTTGATTGTTGATGATATGGCGGAGAAAATTTAATTAGAAAACGAATAAGTCAATATCAGCGCCATCTACAAGTTGATGACGGATGCAAGGATGTAATTTAGCCAGTAAATTAGTTTGGTTTTATTTATTGATTGTTGATGATATGACGGAGGAAAATCTGTCAACCAAATAAGCAAATATCAACAGTTGCACCATCTACTGGTTAATGACAGATGTAAGGGTCTTGATGTCAATAAAAAATAATGTTTTTGTGGACAGTCTTTGTTTTATTTACATATCTTTCGCCATAAAATGACGAAATCGACTTGATGACAAATATATTGACGAATGCTTGTCTATCAATTACTAGTTGCTCCATCTAGTAATAAGTGACCCATGTAAATGAAGTGTAAATTTTTACTAAAACTCAAATTTCGATATTTCTAAAACGGAAAGAGATATCTACATAGTTGCAGTCGAATCATGGACGGTATGTTTCTTTCATTTATCCACCTATACATACATTACGTACAGCCAGCTGCCAAAAACTCTCTATTCATGTCCAAAACTCAATTTCTAATGAAAACGTATAACCAAAATTGACTGAAATACGCGAATAAACCCATTTGATTGAAAAGAGTGTGTGCGCATGCATGTCGATACAAAGTTTGTCGACATCGACGACGGTAAAAAATCGATGTCTCCCAAGAAGGAGTTGACGGATTGCGTCGCAATTTTTTTTGTTTGAAAGGAAATCGAGTGTGTTTTCACATTACGTACTGCCATCTGCCGAAAACTTCGTATTCATGTCCAAAACTCAATTTCTGATGGAAACGTATAACCTAAACTAACTGAAGTCATCGATATTTTCTCATTTAGTTGAAACAGGCATGTGCGCTTGCGTATCAATGAAGAGTTTGTCGATATCGACGACGGTAAAAAACAAGTGTCTCCCAAGAAGGAGTTGACGGATTGCGTTGCAACTTTTTTTGTTTCAAATGAAATTAGGTGTGTTTTCACATTACGTACTGCCATCTGCCGAAAACTTCGTATCCATGTCCAAAACTCATTTTCTGATGAAAACGTAAAACGAAAACTGACTGAAGTCATCGATATTTTCCCATTTAGTTGAAACGGCCGTGTGCGCTTGCATATCGATGAAGAGTTTGTCGATATCGACGTCGGTAAAAAACAAGTGTCTCCCAAGAAGGAGTTGTCGGATTGCGTTGCAACTTCTTTTGCTTAAAAGGAAATTCAGTGTGTTTTCACATTACGTACTGCCATCCGCCGAAAACTTCGTATTTATGTCCAAAAATCAATTTCTGATGAAAACGTAAAACGAAAACTGACTGAAGTCATCGATATTTACCCATTTAGTTGAAACGAGCGTGTGCGCTTGCATATCGATGAGGAGTTGGTCGATATCGACGTCGGTAAAAAACAAGTGTCTCTCAAGAAGGAGTTGACGGATTGCGTTGCAACTTTTTTTGTTTGAAAGGAAATTTATTGCGTTTTCACATTACGTACTGCCATCTGCCGAAAACTTCGTATTCATGTCAAAAACTCAATTTCTGATGAAAACGTATAACCAAAACTGACTGATGACATCGATATTCACCCATTTAGTTGAAACGGGCGTGTGCGCTTGCATATCGATGAAGAGTTGGTCGATATCGACGTCGGTAAAAAACAAGTGTCTCCCAAGAAGGAGTTGACGGATTACATCGCAACTTTTTCTGTTTCAAAGAAAATTAGGTGTGTTTTCACATTACGTACTGCCATCTGCCGAAAACTTCGTATTTATGACCAAAACTCAATTCCTGATGAAAACGTATAACCAAAACTGACTGAAGTCATCGATATTTACCCATTTAGTTGATACAGGCATGTGCGCTTGCATATCGATGAAGAGTTGGTCGATATCGACCTCGGTAAAAAACAAGTGTCTCCCAAGAAGGAGTTGTCGGATTGCGTTGCAACTTTTTTTGTTTGAAAGGGAACTTAATGTGTTTTCACATTACGTACTGCCATCTGCCGAAAACTTCGTATTCATGTCCAAAACTCAATTTCTGATGAAAACGTAAAACGAAAACTGACTGAAGTCATCGATATTTACCCATTTAGTTGAAACGAGAGTGTGCGCTTGCATATCAATGAAGAGTTGGTCGATGTCGACGTCGGTAAAAAACAAGTGTCTCCCAAGAAGGAGTTGTCGGATTGCGTTGCAACTTTTTTTGTTTGAAAGGGAATTTAATGAGTTTTCACATTACGTACTGCCATTGGCGGAAACCTTCGTATTCATGTCCGAAACTCAATTTCTGATGAAAACGTAAAACGAAAACTGACTGAAGTCATCGATATTTACCCATTTAGTTGAAACGGGCGTGTGCGCTTGCATATCGATGAAGAGTTGGTCGATATCGACGTCGGTTAAAAACAAGTGTCTCCCAAGAAGGAGTTGACGGATTGCGTTGCAACTTTTTTTGTTTGAAAGAAAATTTAGTGTGTTTTCACATTACGTACTGCCATCTGCCGAAAACTTCGTATTCATGTCCAAAACTCATTTTCTGATGAAAACGTAAAACGAAAACTGATTGAAGTCATCGATATTCACCCATTTAGTTGTGCGCGATATCGACGTCGGTAAAAAACAAGTGTCTCCCAAGAAGGAGTTGTCGGATTGCGTTGCAACTTTTTTTGCTTGGAAGGAAATTCAGTGTCATCTGCCGAAAACTTCGTATTTATGTCCAAAAATCAATTTCTGATGAAAACGTATAACCAAAACTGACTGAAGTAATCGATATTTTCCCATTTAGTTAAAACAGGCATGTGCGCTTGCATATCAATGAAGAGTTTGTCGATATCGACGACGGTAAAAAACAAGTGTCTCCCAAGAAGGAGTTGTCGGATTGCGTTGCAACTTTTTTTGTTCGAGAGGGAACTCAATGTGTTTTCACATTTCGTACTGCCATCTGCCGAAAACTTTGTATTCATGTCCAAAACTTGATTTCTGATGAAAACGTAAAACGAAAACTGACTGAAGTCATCGATATTCACCCATTTAGTTGAAACGGGCGTGTGCGCTTGCATATCGATGAAGGGTTGGTCGATATCGACGTCGGTAAAAAACAAGTGTCTCCCAAGAAGGAGTTGTCGGATTGCGTTGCAACTTTTTTTGTTTGAGAGGGAACTCAATGTGTTTTCACATTTCGTACTGGCATCTGCCGAAAACTTTGTATTCATGTCCAAAACTTGATTTTTGATGAAAACGTACAACGAAAACTGACTGAAGTCATCGATATTCACCCATTTAGTTAAAACGGGCGTGTGCGCTTGCATATCGATGAAGAGTTGGTCGATATCGACGTCGGTAAAAAACAAGTGTCTCCCAAGAAGGAGTTGTCGGATTGCGTTGCAACCTTTTTTGTTTGAAAGGGAACTCAATGTGTTTTCACATTTCGTACTGCCATCTGCCGAAAACTTTGTATTCATGTCCAAAACTTGATTTTTGATGAAAACGTACAACGAAAACTGACTGAAGTCATCGATATTCACCCATTTAGTTAAAACGGGCGTGTGCGCTTGCATATCGATGAAGAGTTGGTCGATATCGACGTCGGTAAAAAACAAGTGTCTCCCAAGAAGGAGTTGTCGGATTGCGTTGCAACTTTTTTTGTTTGAAAAGGAACTCAATGTGTTTTCACATTTCGTACTGCCATCTGCCGAAAACTTTGTATTCATGTCCAAAACTTGATTTTTGATGAAAACGTACAACGAAAACTGACTGAAGTCATCGATATTCACCCATTTAGTAAAAACGGGTGTGTGCGCTTGCATATCGATGAAGAGTTGGTCGATATCGACGTCGGTAAAAAACAAGTGTCTCCCAAGAAGGAGTTGTCGGATTGCGTTGCAACCTTTTTTGTTTGAAAGGGAACTCAATGTGTTTTCACATTTCGTACTGCCATCTGCCGAAAACTTTGTATTCATGTCCAAAACTTGATTTTTGATGAAAACGTACAACGAAAACTGACTGAAGTCATCGATATTCACCCATTTAGTTAAAACGGGCGTGTGCGCTTGCATATCGATGAAGAGTTGGTCGATATCGACGTCGGTAAAAAACAAGTGTCTCCCAAGAAGGAGTTGTCGGATTGCGTTGCAACTTTTTTTGTTTGAAAAGGAACTCAATGTGTTTTCACATTTCGTACTGCCATCTGCCGAAAACTTTGTATTCATGTCCAAAACTTGATTTTTGATGAAAACGTACAACGAAAACTGACTGAAGTCATCGATATTCACCCATTTAGTAAAAACGGGTGTGTGCGCTTGCATATCGATGAAGAGTTGGTCGATATCGACGTCGGTAAAAAACAAGTGTCTCCCAAGAAGGAGTTGACGGATTGCGTCGCAACTCTTTCTGTTTCAAAGGAAATTAGGTGTGTTTTCACATTTCGTACTGCCATCTACCAAAAACTTTGTATTTATGTCCAAAATTCAGTTTTTAATGAACACATATGATCAAATCTGACTGGTATTCTCGACATTTACCCATTAAGTGGAAACGAGCGTGTGCACTGCACAAACATATCCATGGAAAGTTGTTGATATCGACGACGTTAAAAAATGATCATCTCCCAAATAAAAGTTGACGGATCACTTTCAAACTGGTTTGTACTTTTCGATTACCTCAAATTTTTCCTGTCTGTTGTTTCTTTGAGTAGAGCCACTTTTTTACTGAATTCCTTTTTTGTTTGAGTCCAACTCTCTTTTTGGCAGGTGAAAGTTGTTATCTTCTACAAAGTTAGTGACGGATTCAAGAATATCAGGATTTTGATGCCAATGAATGGTTTTTCAGATAATTTTTCATTTTATTTACGAAGGGATGGCTTCCTCCGCCATAAAATGAAGCAATCAACTAAATTGACAAATATGGGCCAATTAATGCCCCCTAGCGTTGATATGAAGAACTCAACTATGATGAAAATCAGCAAATTCTATAATACAACAGTTACGCCATCTACCATTTATGGACGGATGTAACGATGTAAAGACTTTGAAGCCACTGAATATTTGTGTCGACAATCCTTTGTACCATTTACAAAAAATTTGTTGCCATAAAATGAAAAACTCGACTTAGCAAAAGCAAATAATATATCAATTAATAGTTGCGCCATCTACTAGTTAGTGACTGATGTAACTAAAAACACATCAAAACTTTTGTCTGTACAGTTTTTGATAAAAATGGGTAGCACCGACTCAAAAAGAAAAATTGAACAAACGATAATCTAGTCATAAAAGAAACTGTGAGATCAAAACTTTCTTTTCTAACGGAGATACAGAGCCCCAAAGATTTATTTTTTCAAAATAAATTGTTATAATTCAAAAATCTTAGCAAAGGAGTCATGCTTACTATATTAACAGAGCCCTTAGGGTTATTTTTCAAGTAATAATAGCATCAATAATCAATAATCACAATTATTGATGAAATTTAAATTTTCAACAAAATATTGTCGAGACTGCTCAAACAAGTTAATCTGGTGCATCCGCCAATTATCCAATTTTTAGTCTATTTCTATAACACCAACAAACCTAAAATCTACCCTTATTGCTTATGCAAGTGTAGACGAGTTTACATAGATGACGCCAGCGTACTCCAAGATAATTCCATCGCAAACCTACACAAATCGTCCATAGATGTCGCGGAACAAAGTGCAGAAACCTATTTCATGATGGCGATATTTTGTCGTTGCTGGGTGAGTTTGCAGTAAATCAGTTTTTAATGAGATAATATAAAAGTGATATTATCCAGGCAGCAATCGTTTTTACAATCATTTCACCCCTCATTTTTGGAGCAAGAAACACAAATTTGGCGTAAGATTTCACGTAAAATTGTTTTTAGACCCCCAAGAATTTTTTTAACGCTGAAAAATACAGAAAAATATAAGTGAATTTTTGGGAGTACCGTTCCCACTTACGGTGTTGGTGGTCGAGACATTTTTGATTTGAAATTAAATTGAAACATTCCTGATAGAATGGCGAATGCACTAAAAGATGCATATGAAAGTACAGAAACCTGTAGCATGTTTCACTCAAAAAACTACAGATGACACTGGCTGTCAATAAAAAATTTCATCCGCCATTAAATGAACAAATAAAGGCCAACATTCCAAATTCTGTATAAGTTTTATTTTAGAATATTAGTTCAGGTATAATAACATATAAATCAATAAATATATACAGGATAGGGACTATAATTCAATTCAACAACAGATTAACAATTTGACTAGAATGGTTATTTTCAGTGCATTGAAACGGTCTATACATATAAAAATATATCATCATAGATATGTATCAAATGAAAAATTGACCTAAACCGGCGTAGTCCTGCGCATCCCATCATCAAACCTCCGCCTCGAACTCAAACTCACAATACTTTGCGCCCTCACCGGTAGAGGCTCGTCCAAGTCAAACGCAACAAACTCGGGCAAACTCGGCGAGTACTCGTCAAACAACTCGTCCAAGTTAACATCGACGCTCGTGCTGACAGTATTCATGGTGACATCACGATTAAGTCGATCGTTAAACTTGTAGCTGATAGATGGCGGCGGGGGGAACTCGTAGTGGGCGACATCTTTCAACGAGGGCGTGGACTGATGCACCCGCGACCGGTGCAACGAACACGGTGACTCATGAGGTTTATAGATGGTGCTGTTGGAGTTTATGTATAAATAAGGGTGTTTCTTGCAGGGTTCTATTGGTTGCGGAGGGTCCATTCGCAAGGTTCGGGTTCCTTTGCGCCATTCGTCGAATTGGCAACGTTTCCAGTGATATTGTACTCTGCAAGGGAGGTTGTTGGAGGGTTTGTCGGTAGATGGGGGTGGTTTACCTGTACATGAATAAAAACACACAGCCAATGCCCGCCAGTTTGGTCGAGCACAATCCAATGATGTACATGAGGAGGGAGTAGCCGTATTTATACTCAAATAAAGGAGGTCTCACGAGGCTTTGAGGCCTCAATTTGCTGCCCACTTCGGATTTGAATACGGATATGTACACCACCAGGCCTAGGAGCATTATTAACCCTAGAATTTTGAAGTAAAAATTGTCAATGTTTTACATTTTCTTCAATAACTCAAGAACCGATTGAGATATCGGGATGAAAAAAGAACCATTGGGTTCCTTGAAGGATTTCTAATGATTTTTATCCTATGAACTATTATCGTACAACGTGAGAAAGTCTATGAAAATGGACATTACATTTTTTTTTGGTTCTTCGACAAGGCCCGACGTTTTGGTGGATAATGCCGGAACCAATAAAGATATCTGGATGAAATAAAAATAGTTGGGTTCCTTAGTTAATTTTGAGTGATTTTTGTTATATAAGCTTTTGTCGTACCCCATTCGGAAACCTGTCAAAAGTAGGATTGAATTTTACCAATTTTTTTAAAAGGATTCCTAACATAGTTTCACGTTTTACTCCATAACTCCGGAACCAAAAGAGATCTCCGGATAAAATAAAAATAATTGGGTTCCTTAGTTAATTTTGAGTGATTTTTGTCATATAAGCTTTTGTCGTACCCCATTCGGAAACCTGTCAAAAGTACGATTGAATTTTACCAATTTTTTTAAAAGGATTCCTAACATAGTTTCACGTTTTACTCCATAACTCCGGAACCAAAAGAGATCTCCGGATAAAATAAAAATAATTGGGTTCCTTAGTTTATTTTGAGTGATTTTTGTCATATAAGCTTTTGTCGTACCCCATTCGGAAACCTGTCAAAAGTACGATTGAATTTTACCAATTTTTTTAAAAGGATTCCTAACATAGTTTCACGTTTTACTCCATAACTCCGGAACCAAAAGAGATCTCCGGATAAAATAAAAATAATTGGGTTCCTTAGTTTATTTTGAGTGATTTTTGTCATATAAGCTTTTGTCGTACCCCATTCGGAAACCTGTCAAAAGTACGATTGAATTTTACCAATTTTTTTAAAAGGATTCCTAACATAGTTTCACGTTTTACTCCATAACTCCGGAACCAAAAGAGATCTCCGGATAAAATAAAAATAATTGGGTTCCTTAGTTAATTTTGAGTGATTTTTGTCATGTAAGCTTTTGTCGTACCTCATTGGGAAACCTGTCAAAAGTACGATTGAATTTTACCAATTTTTTTATAGGATTCCTAACATAGTTTCACGTTTTGGTCCATAACTCCGGAACCAAAAAAGATATCCGAACAAAATAAAAATAATTGGGTTCCTTAGTTAATTTTGAGAGATTTTTGTCATATAAGCTTTTGTCGTACCTCATTGGGAAACCTGTCAAAAGTACCATTGAATTTTACCAATTTTTTTTATAGGATTCCTAACATAGTTTCACGTTTTACTCCATAACTCCGGAACCAAAAGAGATGTCCGGATAAAATAAAAATAATTGGGTTCCTTAGTTAATTTTGAGTGATTTTTGTAATAAAAGCTTTTGTCGTACCCCATTGGGAAACCTGTCAAAAGTACGATTGAATTTTACCAATTTTTTTTATAGGATTCCTAACATAGTTTCATGTTTTACTCCATAACTCCGGAACCAAAAGAGATATCCGGATAAAATAAAAATAATTGGGTTCCTTAGTTAATTTTGAGTGATTTTTGTAATAAAAGCTTTTGTCGTACCCCATTTGGAAACCTGTCAAAAGTACGATTGAATTTTACCAATTTTTTTTATAGGATTCCTAACATAGTTTCATGTTTTACTCCATAACTCCGGAACCAAAAGAGATATCCGGATAAAATAAAAATAATTGGGTTCCTTAGTTAATTTTGAGTGATTTTTGTAATAAAAGCTTTTGTCGTACCCCATTTGGAAACCTGTCAAAAGTACGATTGAATTTTACCAATTTTTTTTATAGGATTCCTAACATAGTTTCATGTTTTACTCCATAACTCCGGAACCAAAAGAGATATCCGGATAAAATAAAAATAATTGGGTTCCTTAGTTAATTTTGAGTGATTTTTGTAATAAAAGCTTTTGTCGTACCCCATTTGGAAACCTGTCAAAAGTACGATTGAATTTTACCAATTTTTTTTATAGGATTCCTAACATAGTTTCACGTTTTACTCCATAACTCCGGAACCAAAAGAGATGTCCGGATAAAATAAAAATAATTGGGTTCCTTAGTTAATTTTGAGTGATTTTTGTAATAAAAGCTTTTGTCGTACCCCATTGGGAAACCTGTCAAAAGTACGATTGAATTTTACCAATTTTTGTATAGGATTCCTAACATTGTTTTACGTTTTACTCCATAACTCCGGAACCAAAATGGATATCCGGACAAAATAAAAATAGTTGGGTTCTTTAGTTAATTTTGAGTGATTTTTGTAATAAAAGCTTTTGTCGTACCCCATTGGGAAACCTGTCAAAAGTACGATTGAATTTTACCAATTTTTTTTATAGGATTCCTAACATAGTTTCATGTTTTACTCCATAACTCCGGAACCAAAAGAGATATCCGGATAAAATAAAAATAATTGGGTTCCTTAGTTAATTTTGAGTGATTTTTGTAATAAAAGCTTTTGTCGTACCCCATTTGGAAACCTGTCAAAAGTACGATTGAATTTTACCAATTTTTTTTATAGGATTCCTAACATAGTTTCATGTTTTACTCCATAACTCCGGAACCAAAAGAGATATCCGGATAAAATAAAAATAATTGGGTTCCTTAGTTAATTTTGAGTGATTTTTGTAATAAAAGCTTTTGTCGTACCCCATTGGGAAACCTGTCAAAAGTACGATTGAATTTTACCAATTTTTTTTATAGGATTCCTAACATAGTTTCATGTTTTACTCCATAACTCCGGAACCAAAAGAGATATCCGGATAAAATAAAAATAATTGGGTTCCTTAGTTAATTTTGAGTGATTTTTGTAATAAAAGCTTTTGTCGTACCCCATTTGGAAACCTGTTAAAAGTACGATTGAATTTTACCAATTTTTTTTATAGGATTCCTAACATAGTTTCACGTTTTACTCCATAACTCCGGAACCAAAAGAGATATCCGGATAAAATAAAAATAATTGGGTTCCTTAGTTAATTTTGAGTGATTTTTGTAATAAAAGCTTTTGTCGTACCCCATTGGGAAACCTGTCAAAAGTACGATTGAATTTTACCAATTTTTGTATAGGATTCCTAACATAGTTTCACGTTTTAGTCCATAACTCCGGAACCAAAAGAGATATCCGTATAAAATATAAATAATTGGGTTCCTTGGTTAATTTTGAGTGATTTTTGTCATATAATCTTTTGTCGTACCTCATTGGGAAACCTGTGAAAAGTACGATTGAATTTTACCAATTTTTTTTATAGGATTTCCAACATAGTTTCACGTTTTAGTCAATAACTCCGGAACCAAAAGAGATATCGACTTGAACTTGAAAGCATTCGATTCCTCAAAAAATTTTGAGTGATTTTCATCATACAAACCATGTCAATAACTCAAGAGGAAACCACGCAAAATTAAAATTAAAAAATCACTTCACCTTACCTGTAAAAATAAACAACAATCCCGATATAAAAGTGTAAATTCCTCTATACCGCACACACTGTCCTAAAATACAACAAATAAAGGCAGCCATCATGGTACAACTGGCCAATAGAAAGTGTATGGCCGCCTTAGACACCACATCTGAAACCCATTTCCATTATAAAAAAAATACCAGTAAAAAATACGTACATGGTATAACCAAAGTGGAATCTTGCGGGTCTGGAATGTAGTTTTCCTGGGCAAAATAGTCGATTCTTTTGCAGGAAAAGTGCGATTCTCCCGCTGAAAAGAAATAATTGATGAGATAGGTCACTCAAACACAGATGGCGCCATGTCATTAACAAGCTGTTTTGTAACGAACTATGTAATTGACAAGGTTCAGCCATCAAGACACAGATAGCGCCATAGCATTAGCAAGGTTTCTCCCGTAATGAACAGATAACGCCGTGTAGTTGGCATTAAGACATAGATGGCGCCAACAAATTATTCCAAATAATAACATGTTTAATCACAGATGGCGCATTATTCTGAATCCATCTGCATAATAGGCCCCTTAACAAACAAAGACTAATTAAAAAAGTTCGGAAATCTCCGTAGTCTGTGAAACAATCGCATTTTTTAATTGAAAACTTTTCTAATGATTATCATTGGGTTGCTTCTCGTTTTCCCCCGTTTAATTGGATGAAACGGAGTATTGTGTTCACTTGTGAAAAACGTCCGCCTCGGACTTTTATTATTGTTGGCGGGTTTTAACGGCGAATAATGGACTTTCCAGATTGAAGAATGTCCATTCAGAGAAACAATGGACTAGAGCTAGAAATGTATAGCTTTATTAATCTTTTGTCTTTATTTAATAAGAATTTCGAAACTAAACCCCTTCATCAAATGGCGGAGGACTGAGTAGCTAGACGTAACACCCAACAGATGTCTCACTTAACGCTGGGTACAGTTGTCTGTTAAGATCAACAGATGGAGTCGCCGGCCACAAAAACGCATTTATCGTTTTTTAGTTTTTTGCAAATATTTCGTAAACGGTTGACTTTAGCGGGTAATGCCTGGAGAGTAAAGTTGAAGCTCTGAAAACTTGCTATGGAAAACCTTTATCTAATTTTCCCGAAATGTTTGTGGATTTTTGAGTTATAAGGCTTGATATAAGTTTTTTGGATGTATTTCGAAAACCGTTGAGTTTAGAGACAAATTTTACTAAAGTTGAGTTGAAGTCAATAAAATTTGCCACAAAAAACTTCCCGATTACTTTACTCTATCTATTACAGTTCATGAGCTACATGGCTTGGAATAAATTATTTTTTTTTATGTGAATTAGGGATTTAGATGGAGTTTTTTGAGTGTATTTCGAAAACCGTTGAGTTTAGAGACAAATTTTACTAAAGTTGAGTTGAAGTCAATAAAATTTGCCACAAAAAACTTCCCGATTACTTTACTCTATCTATTACAGTTCATGAGCTACATGGCTTGGAATAAATTAATTTTTTATATGTGAATTATGACTTGGATGGAGTTTTTTGAGTGTATTTCGTAAACCGTTGGGTTTAGAGACAAATTTTACTGGAGTTGAGTTGAAGTCAATAAAATTTGCCACAAAAACCTTCCCGATTACTTTACTCTATCTATTACAGTTCATGAGCTACATGGCTTGGAATAAATTATTTTTTTTTATGTGAATTAGGGACTTGGATGGAGTTTTTTGAGTGTATTTCGAAAACCGTTGAGTTTAGAGACAAATTTTACTAAAGTTGAGTTGAAGTCAATAAAATTTGCCACAAAAAACTTCCCGATTACTTTACTCTATCTATTACAGTTCATGAGCTACATGGCTTGGAATAAATTAATTTTTTATATGTGAATTATGACTTGGATGGAGTTTTTTGAGTGTATTTCGTAAACCGTTGGGTTTAGAGACAAATTTTACTGGAGTTGAGTTGAAGTCAATAAAATTTGCCACAAAAACCTTCCCGATTACTTTACTCTATCTATTACAGTTCATGAGCTACATGGCTTGGAATAAATTATTTTTTTTTATGTGAATTAGGGACTTGGATGGAGTTTTTTGAGTGTATTTCGAAAACCGTTGAGTTTAGAGACAAATATTACTGGAGTTGAGTTGAAGTCAATAAAATTTGCCACAAAAACCTTACCGATTACTTTACTCTATCTATCACAGTTCATGAGCTACATGGCTTGGAATAAATTATTTTTTTTTATGTGAATTAGGGACTTGGATGGAGTTTTTTGAGTGTATTTCGAAAACCGTTGAGTTTAGAGACAAATTTTACTGGAGTTGAGTTGAAGTCAATAAAATTTGCCACAAAAACCTTCCCGAATACTTTACTCTATCTATTACAGTTCATGAGCTACATGGCTTGGAATAAATTATTTTTTTTTATGTGAATTAGGGATTTAGATGGAGTTTTTTGAGTGTATTTCGAAAACCGTTGAGTTTAGAGACAAATTTTACTAAAGTTGAGTTGAAGTCAATAAAATTTGCCACAAAAAACTTCCCGATTACTTTACTCTATCTATTACAGTTCATGAGCTACATGGCTTGGAATAAATTAATTTTTTATATGTGAATTATGACTTGGATGGAGTTTTTTGAGTGTATTTCGTAAACCGTTGGGTTTAGAGACAAATTTTACTGGAGTTGAGTTGAAGTCAATAAAATTTGCCACAAAAACCTTCCCGATTACTTTACTCTATCTATTACAGTTCATGAGCTACATGGCTTGGAATAAATTATTTTTTTTTATGTGAATTAGGGACTTGGATGGAGTTTTTTGAGTGTATTTCGAAAACCGTTGAGTTTAGAGACAAATATTACTGGAGTTGAGTTGAAGTCAATAAAATTTGCCACAAAAACCTTACCGATTACTTTACTCTATCTATCACAGTTCATGAGCTACATGGCTTGGAATAAATTATTTTTTTTTATGTGAATTAGGGACTTGGATGGAGTTTTTTGAGTGTATTTCGAAAACCGTTGAGTTTAGAGACAAATTTTACTGGAGTTGAGTTGAAGTCAATAAAATTTGCCACAAAAACCTTCCCGATTACTTTACTCTATCTATTACAGTTCATGAGCTACATGGCTTGGAATAAATTATTTTTTTTTATGTGAATTAGGGACTTGGATGGAGTTTTTTGAGTGTATTTCGAAAACCGTTGAGTTTAGAGACAAATATTACTGGAGTTGAGTTGAAGTCAATAAAATTTGCCACAAAAACCTTCCCGATTACTTTACTCTATCTATTACAGTTCATGAGCTACATGGCTTGGAATAAATTATTTTTTTTTATGTGAATTAGGGACTTGGATGGAGTTTTTTGAGTGTATTTCGAAAACCGTTGAGTTTAGAGACAAATATTACTGGAGTTGAGTTGAAGTCAATAAAATTTGCCACAAAAACCTTCCCGATTACTTTACTCTATCTATTACAGTTCATGAGCTACATGGCTTGGAATAAATTATTTTTTTTTATGTGAATTAGGGACTTGGATGGAGTTTTTTGAGTGTATTTCGAAAACCGTTGAGTTTAGAGACAAATTTTACTGGAGTTGAGTTGAAGTCAATAAAATTTGCCACAAAAACCTTCCCGAATACTTTACTCTATCTATTACAGTTCATGAGCTACATGGCTTGGAATAAATTATTTTTTTTTATGTGAATTAGGGACTTGGATGGAGTTTTTTGAGTGTATTTCGAAAACCGTTGAGTTTAGAGACAAATGTTACTGGAGTTGAGTTGAAGTCAATAAAATTTGCCACAAAAAACTTCCCGATTACTTTACTCTATCTATTACAGTTCATGAGCTACATGGCTTGGAATAAATTATTTTTTTTTATGTGAATTAGGGACGTGGATGGAGTTTTTTGAGTGTATTTCGAAAACCGTTGAGTTTAGAGACAAATGTTACTGGAGTTGAGTTGAATTCAATAAAATTTGCCACAAAAAACTTTCCGATTACTTTCCTCTATCTATTACAGTTCATGAGCTACATGGCTTGGAATAAATTAATTTTTTTTATGTGAATTAGGGACGTGGATGGAGTTTTTTGAGTGTATTTCGAAAACCGTTGAGTTTAGAGACAAATGTTACTGGAGTTGAGTTGAAGTCAATAAAATTTGCCACAAAAAACTTCCCGATTACTTTACTCTATCTATTACAGTTCATGAGCTACATGGCTTGGAATAAATTATTTTTTTTTATGTGAATTAGGGACGTGGATGGAGTTTTTTGAGTGTATTTCGAAAACCGTTGAGTTTAGAGACAAATGTTACTGGAGTTGAGTTGAAGTCAATAAAATTTGCCACAAAAAACTTCCCAATTACCTTCCTCTATCTATTACAGTTCATGAGCTACATGGCTTGGAATAAATTAATTTTTTCAATGTGAATTAGGGACGTGGATGTAGTTTTTTGAGTGTATTTCGAAAACCGTTGGGTTTAGAGACAAATGTTACTGGAGTTGAGTTGAAGTCAATAAAATTTGCCACAAAAAACTTCCCGATTACTTTACTCTATCTATTACAGTTCATGAGCTACATGGCTTGGAATAAATTAATTTTTTTTATGTGAATTAGGGACGTGGATGGAGTTTTTTGAGTGTATTTCGAAAACCGTTGAGTTTAGAGACAAATGTTACTGGAGTTGAGTTGAAGTCAATAAAATTTGCCACAAAAAACTTCCCGATTACTTTACTCTATCTATTACAGTTCATGAGCTACATGGCTTGGAATAAATTATTTTTTTTTATGTGAATTAGGGACGTGGATGGAGTTTTTTGAGTGTATTTCGAAAACCGTTGAGTTTAGAGACAAATGTTACTGGAGTTGAGTTGAAGTCAATAAAATTTGCCACAAAAAACTTCCCAATTACCTTCCTCTATCTATTACAGTTCATGAGCTACATGGCTTGGAATAAATTAATTTTTTCAATGTGAATTAGGGACGTGGATGTAGTTTTTTGAGTGTATTTCGAAAACCGTTGGGTTTAGAGACAAATGTTACTGGAGTTGAGTTGAAGTCAACAAAATTTGCCACAAAAAAACTTCCCAATTACTTTCCTCTAACTATCACAGTTTATGAGCTACATGGCTTGGGATGAATTTTTTTTTTTTAATGTGAATTAGAGACTTCGATGGAGTTTTTTGAGTGTATTTGGAAAACCGTTGTGTTTAGAGACAAATGCTACTGGAGTTGAGTTGAAGTCAATAGAATTTGCCACAAAAAACTCCCCTATTACTTTCCTCTGTATGTTACAGTTCATGAGCTACGTGGCTTGGAATAAATTAATTTTTTATATAGGGACATCGATAGAGTTTTTTGAGTGTATTTTGAAAACGGTTGATTTTAGCCACAAATGTTACTGGAGTTGAGTTGAAGTCAATAAAATTTGCCACAAAAAACTTCCCGATTACTTTCCTCTATCTATTACAGTTCATGAGCTACATGGTTTGGAATAAATAATTTTTTTTTATGGGAATTAGGGACGTAGATGGAGATTTTTGAGTGTATTTCGAAAACCGTTGGGTTTAGAGACAAATGTTACTGGAGTTGAGTTGAAGTCAATAAAATTTGCCACAAAAAACTTCCCGATTACTTTACTTTATCTATTACAGTTCATGAGCTACGTGGCTTGGAATAAATTAATTTTTTATATAGGGACATCGATAGAGTTTTTTGAGTGTATTTCGAAAACCGTTGGGTTTAGAGACAAATGTTACTGGAGTTGAGTTGAAGTCAATAAAATTTGCCACAAAAAACTTCCCGATTACTTTACTCTATCTATTACAGTTCATGAGCTACGTGGCTTGGAATAAATTAATTTTTTATATAGGGACATCGATAGAGTTTTTTGAGTGTATTTCGAAAACCGTTGGGTTTAGAGACAAATGTTACTGGAGTTGAGTTGAAGTCAATAAAATTTGCCACAAAAAACTTCCCGATTACTTTACTCTATCTATTACAGTTCATGAGCTACGTGGCTTGGAATAAATTAATTTTTTATATAGGGACATCGATAGAGTTTTTTGAGTGTATTTTGAAAACCGTTGAGTTTAGCGACAAATGTTACTGGAGTTGAGTTGAAGTCAATAAAATTTGCCACAAAAAACTTTCCGATTACTTTTCTCTATCTATTACAGTTCATGAGCTATACATGGCTTGGAATAAATTAATTTTTTTCATGTGAATTAGGGACGTGGATGGAGTTTTTTGAGTGTATTTCGGAAACCATCTGATTTGCCGATAAGACCCATAAAAGTTTAATTGAAGATTATAAAATTTCCCACAAAAAAACTTGCCAAAATACACGCCCTGAAATAAATAACAAAATCCACAATAAGTAAAGTAAAAGGAAAAATTAATTCCGAGCCAATTTTCCAATTTGTTCTATAATTCCACTCCAAGTTGTTCATTATGAATTACACTAACAAATTTCGAGTATAACCGGCAATTTCTATACAAATAGGAATTTTACAGCGAAACGCGATATTTGCCCGATTAATTGAAATATAATCCGATATTGAAATGAAGTGAGGCAGCGAAATGGCAATAATTCAAATACACCCCGTAAATTATTTTTCAAAATTAATTCCCGAGTGTCCAGTTGTGTCCCGGGACATGTTAAACAAATACGCGTCCATTTCTCAAATGTTAAGACTCGACGAAGTGAGTTCCAGCCTTGATTAGACTCGCCGACTCACACTTTGCGGATTTCGTTTTGATTCCGACAAATTGACTTGTCTTTCTCGCCTCGCTCCATCTTGCTTTATGGATGGGTGGATTACAATCTTGTATGTTATGGCAGGGATTATTGCGAAATTGGATTTTTGTGACGTTGTAATTGGTTTTATGCTTGTTTGTGCGCCATATAGGCGATATCTGGAAAACTAGCAGGAATCAGGAAAAATATCAGAATATCAAAGTTGAAGATCGATGAATTTTATTTAAAAAACTTCCCGGACATTTGTTTCTAATGTTGATATTTATCGAGTTATAGCAATTTTAATATGAGTCACAAACAACGTTGATCAACGATATACCTACAGTTTTTTGTAAATATCTCCTGAACTATGAGGTTTTGGTGAAAATATTATAGAAGTGAAATTGAAGGGCGTTAAATTTTCTATGAAAAAAAAAAAAAAAAATTTCTATTTGAAATTTCACTCGGCAATATTCGTCAATTTTTCACAAAGTCATGAGGAATTTTGTATTTATCCCCATTTTGTATTAAACTTTATACAATTTTTCCACAAAAGAAATACAACAAAGTTTTGCATACACTTTTTGTAAAGTTGAGTTTTCCAAACAATTTGACGTTTGAATCAATCCTCTATCATGATTTTCAAAAAAGTTACAGCAAAAAATGTGTTTTCGTAAATTTTATCCAAGGTTGAAATTTGAGACACCCTGTATCGCAAATTTCTTTTCAGGTACAAATTTCAATGAAACCATGTGAAAGAGGGACTTTTTGCCATTTTTTGGAATTTTACTCGGCAATATTCGACAATTTTCACAAAGTTATGAGGAATTTTGTAATTATCCCCATTTTGTATTGAACTTTATACAATTTTTTCCACAAAAGAAATACAACAAAGTTTTGCATACACTTTCTGTAGAGTTGAGTTTTCCAAACAATTTGACGTTCGAATCAACCCTCTATCATAATTTTCAAAAAAGTTACAGCAAAAAATGTGTCTTCGTAAATTTTTTCCAAGGTTGAAATTTGAGACACCCTGTATCGCAAATTTCTTTTCAGGTACAAATTTCAATGAAACCATGTGAAAGAGGGACTTTTTGCCATTTTTTGGAATTTTACTCGGCAATATTTGTCAATTTTTGACAAAGTTATGGGAAATTTTGTAATTATCCCCATTTTGTATTAAACTTTATACAATTTTTTCCACAAAGGAAATACAACAAAGTTTTGCATACACTTTTTGTAAAGTTGAGGTTTCCAATCAGTTTGACGTTTGAATCAATCCTCTATCATAATTTTCAAAAAAAGTTACAGCAAAAAATGTGTTTTCGTAAATTTTATCCAAGGTTGAAATTTGAGACACCCTGTATCGCAAATTTCTTTTCAGGTACCGATTTCAATGAAACCATGTGAAAGAGGGACTTTTTGCCATTTTTTGGAATTTTACTCGGCAATATTTGTCAATTTTTGACAAAGTTATGGGAAATTTTGTAATTATCCCCATTTTGTATTAAACTTTATACAATTTTTTCCACAAGAGAAATACAACAAAGTTTTGCATATACTTTTTGTAGAGTTGAGTTTTCCAAACAATTTGACGTTCGAATCAACCCTCTATCATAATTTTCAAAAAATTTACAGCAAAAAATGTGTTTTCGTAAATTTTATCCAAGGTTGAAATTTGAGACACCCTGTATCGCAAATTTCTTTTCAGGTACAAATTTCAATAAAACCATGTGAAAGAGGGACTTTTTGCCATTTTTTGGAATTTTACTCGGCAATATTCGTCAATTTTTCACAAAGTTATGAGGAATTTTGTAATTATCCCCATTTTGTATTAAACTTTATACAATTTTTTCCACCAAAGAAATACAACAAAGTTTTGCATATACTTTTTGTAGAGTTGAGTTTTCCAAACAATTTGACGTTTGAATCAACCCTCTATCATAATTTTCAAAAAAGTTACAGCAAAAAATGTGTTTTCGTAAATTTTATCCAAGGTTGAAATTTGAGACACCCTGTATCGCAAATTTCTTTTCAGGTACAAATTTTAATAAAACCATGTGAAAGAGGGTCTTTTTGCCATTTTTTGGAATTTTACTCGGCAATATTCGTCAATTTTTCACAAAGTTATGGGAAATTTTGTAATTATCCCCATTTTGTATTAAACTTTATACAATTTTTTCCACAAAAGAAATACAACAAAGTTTTGCATATACTTTTTGTAGAGTTGAGTTTTCCAAACAATTTGACGTTTGAATCAACCCTCTATCATAATTTTCAAAAAAGTTACAGCAAAAAATGTGTTTTCGTAAATTTTTCCCAAGGTTGAAATTGTAGACACCCTGTATTGCAAATTTCTTTTCAGGTACAAATTTCAATGAAACCATGTGAAAGAGGGACTTTTTGCCATTTTTTGGAATTTTACTCGGCAATATTCGTCAATTTTTCACAAAGTTATGAGGAATTTTGTAATTATCCCCATTTTGTATTAAACTTTATACAATTTTTTCCACAAAGGAAATACAACAAAGTTTTGCATACACTTTTTGTAAAGTTGAGGTTTCCAATCAGTTTGACGTTTGAATCAATCCTCTATCATAATTTTCAAAAAAAGTTACAGCAAAAAATGTGTTTTCGTAAATTTTATCCAAGGTTGAAATTTGAGACACCCTGTATCGCAAATTTCTTTTCAGGTACCAATTTCAATGAAACCATGTGAAAGAGGGACTTTTTGCCATTTTTTGGAATTTTACTCGGCAATATTTGTCAATTTTTGACAAAGTTATGGGAAATTTTGTAATTATCCCCATTTTGTATTAAACTTTATACAATTTTTTCCACAAGAGAAATACAACAAAGTTTTGCATATACTTTTTGTAGAGTTGAGTTTTCCAAACAATTTGACGTTCGAATCAACCCTCTATCATAATTTTCAAAAAATTTACAGCAAAAAATGTGTTTTCGTAAATTTTATCCAAGGTTGAAATTTGAGACACCCTGTATCGCAAATTTCTTTTCAGGTACAAATTTCAATAAAACCATGTGAAAGAGGGACTTTTTGCAATTTTTTGAAATTTAACTCGACAATATTCGTAGATATGGATCACAATCACCAAAAGACATAGCGGGAGTTTTTTGCAAATACCATCACATCAAAACTATAAGGTTTTTACAAAAATATTATAAAAGTAAAATTAAAAAGTAATAAATTTCCTACAAAAAGTTTCCTATAAGTTTTCTTCTAATTTGAATATTTTTCTCGGAAAATAAATAAAAACCAATTCCCACCCATATATACTAAAAAAAACGCCCCTGCCAAACCCCTCGAACGTCACGATCTAAACCACGCCCCTTTCACAACAATGCCACACCCATTTATTTCGTCAAGAGCGTTACTATTATAGAACCGTTCCCAATTCAAGTGAAGTGGGTGTGTCTTAATGTTAAATTTCTCCGTCTACTTGGCGTGGCTTTGTAAACATGGGAGGAGTTAGTGAACATAATCATTTAAAGCGGGCGTGGCCTAGATTATGATTGATGTTTTTATCGGTTTTCGGGTTAGTCATTTTTGTACACACAACAAAAAATCATCGATAAAAAAAATGACAATTTTGCACCCCATTAAGTTCAGGATTCCATTCGCTCCAGTTGTATCCAGAAATAATTCAAAGTTGCAGCTGCAAAAATGACCGCAGTTTATTCTCCAGTAAATTCCAGTTGTATTGTCGCCAAATATGGAGCATTGTTTATTTTTATGTTGGCGCCCTTTTTTATTAAAAACTCCCAAGGAATGTACTCTATCCGGTGCTAAATCAGCGCGGCAAATTTTTCTGACCTCGTGTACCTACAAGCATTGTACATTCCAACAACACACCTGAGGAGTTATTCTTAGTTAGATTAGCTTCTATTCAATTGAAGAAATACGACGTATCTTTTGCGTTTATACCTGAAGAAGGGTCTTTCAAGGATAAATGTTTGGTCACAGTTTTTCTATTGAAAACGGTGTGTAGATATGCCCCTGCTGAGGGCTCTGTAAACCGAAACTAACGGGCAAAATGGTTCTGATCAGACTTTAAGGGGTTTTAAATTGTTAGTCGCACACATTGCCAATCCCTGTAGGAAAGAACTTGCGGAGTTTCACGCATAGTTGTCGCTTTAATTAGGTTGGGGTTTTATGATGCGATAAGTTTAATTACTTATAGCAACTGAGATAATTTTTTTACATTGAATAACACTACTACTGCTAACTGAACCCAAACTAACCACACCTACTTCAACAAATCACGCCCCCGGCAAGCCAAGATACGCCCACTTAACTAAGCCACACCCATTATTTCACGTTGAATTGTACCCGTTCCAAGTCTAACCACGCCCTTATTGGAATTGTGTTGTAACGAGGCGTACTTTTTTTAATAAAGTGGGCGTATAGTTTGTTTCGGTACGATTTTGAATGAAATATTTAAATTAAAAAAAATATATATCGGAAATAAGACGCTCTTTGATTTTACTCTTTTGATATTTTTTTGAATACCTCATAGTCCAAAACACTGTATATATATTGTCAGGTAACTCAAATTAACGAGGATGGTGATTTATTTTAAACAAGCTGTAACTGAATGAATATCAACATAACAAAAAAGTTTGTGGGAGATTTTTGATAGAAAATTTGATGCGCTTTAATTTTGATATCTTGATATTTTTCCGAAATCCTGCTAGTTTTCAAAATATCGGCAAAAAACCTACATGACTACAAACAAAAATGTATTGGTATATGTGGTTAGTGGGGTGGAGTCTTGAAATTATCATGTTGGGGGTGTGGCTTCGATTTTGATTGGCCAACCCACTCAAGTGGGCGTGCCCCTGTATATAGGCAACATCTCAACCCAACCCTGGATTTATTCATATACAAGGTGAGACATGCATCGATTTTAAAAATCCACTGCAATATCAAAAAATCATTACTGATGCTTCAAATTTCAAATAATCTTCTAATTTCAAAAAAATTATTGAAGATAATAGTTTACACAGTCACCCTAAATATTGGCAACATCCTAAGCCAACCCTGGATTTATATACAGAGTGAAACATGCATTGATTTCAAAAATCCATTGCAACATGAAAAAAATCATTACTGCTTCAAATTTCAGAAAAAATATTGAAGATAAAAGTTCACAGAATCACCCTGTATATAGACAACATCCTAAGCCAATCCTGGATTTATACACAGGGTGAAACATGCGTCGATTTCAAAAATCCATTGCAACATGAAAAAAATCATTACTGCTTCAAATTTCAAACAATCTTCAAATTTCAGAAAAAAGTATTGAAGATAATAGTTTATAGAATCACCCTGTATATTGGCAACATCCTAAGCCAACCCTCGATTTATATACAGGGTGAAACATGCAATGATTTCAAAAATCCATTGCAACATGAAAAAAATCATCACTGCTTCAAATTTCAAACAATCTTCAAATTCCAAAAACATTATTGAAGATAATAGTTTACACATTCACCCTAAATATTGGCAACATCCTAAGCCAACCCTGGATTTATATACAGAGTGAAACATGCATCGATTTCAAAAATCCATTGCAACATGAAAAAAATCATTACTGCTTCAAATTTCAGAAAAAATATTGAAGATAAAAGTTCACAGAATCACCCTGTATATAGACAACATCCTAAGCCAATCCTGGATTTATACACAGGGTGAAACATGCGTCGATTTCAAAAATCCATTGCAACATAAAAAAAATCATTACTGCTTCAAATTTCAAACAATCTTCAAATTTCAGAAAAAAGTATTGAAGATAATAGTTTATAGAATCACCCTGTATATTGGCAACATCCTAAGCGAATCCTCGATTTATATACAGGGTGAAACATGCAATGATTTCAAAAATCCATTAAGTACAACATAAAAAAAATCATTTCTGCTTCAAATTTCAAACAATCTTCAAATTTCAAAAAAATTATTGAAGATAATAGTTTACACAGTCACCCTGTATATTGGCAACATCCTAAGCCAACCCTGGATTTATATACAGAGTGAATCATGCATCGATTTCAAAAATCCATCGCAATATAAAAGAAATCATTACTGCTTCAAATTTCAAACAATCTTCAAATTTCAGAAAAAGTATTGAAGATAATAGTTTATAGAATCACCCTGTATATTGACAACATCCTAAGCTGACCCTCGATTTATATACAGGGTGAAACATGCAATGATTTCAAAAATCCATCGCAACATAAAAAAAATCATTACTGCTTCAAATTTCAAACAATTTTCAAATTTCAAAAAAAGTATTGGAGATAATAGTTTATAGAATCACCCTGTATATTGGCAACATCCTAAGCCGACCCTCGATTTATATACAGGGTGAAACATGCAATGATTTCAAAAATCCATCAAGTATAACAAAAAAAATCATTACAGCTTCAAATTTCAAAAAATCTTCAAATTTCAAAAAAAGTATTGAAGATAATAGTTTATAGAGGCACCCTGTATATTGGCAAAATCCTAAGCCGACCCTCGATTTATATACAGGGTGAAACATGCATCGATTTCAAAAATCCATTGCAACATAAAAAAAATCACTACTGCTTAAAATTTCAAACAATTTTCAAATATCAGAAAAAGTATTGAAGATAATAGTTTATAGAATCACCCTGTATAGTGGCAACATCCTAAGCCGACCCTCGATTTATATACAGGGTGAAACATGCATCGATTCCAAAAATACATTGCAACATAAAAAAAATCATTACTGCTTCAAATTTCAAACAATCTTCAAATTTCAGAAAAAGTATTGAAGATAATAGTTTATAGAGTCACCCTGTATAGTGGCAACATCCTAAGCCGACCCTCGATTTATATACAGGGTGAAACATGCAATGATTTCAAAAATCCATCAAGTATAACAAAAAAAATCATTACTGCTTCAAATTTCAAACAATCTTCAAATTTCAGAAAAAGTATTGAAGATAATAGTTTATAAAATCACCCTGTATATTGGCAACATCCTAAGCCGACCCTCGATTTATATACAGGGTGAAACATGCAATGATTTCAAAAATCCATCAAGTATAACAAAAAAAATCATTACAGATTCAAATTTCAAAAAATCTTCAAATTTCAAAAAAAGTATTGAAGATAATAGTTTATAGAGGCACCCTGTATATTGGCAAAATCCTAAGCCGACCCTCGATTTATATACAGGGTGAAACATGCATCGATTTCAAAAATCCATTGCAACATAAAAAAAATCACTACTGCTTAAAATTTCAAACAATTTTCAAATATCAGAAAAAGTATTGAAGATAATAGTTTATAGAATCACCCTGTATAGTGGCAACATCCTAAGCCGACCCTCGATTTATATACAGGGTGAAACATGCATCGATTCCAAAAATACATTGCAACATAAAAAAAATCATTACTGCTTCAAATTTCAAACAATCTTCAAATTTCAGAAAAAGTATTGAAGATAATAGTTTATAAAATCACCCTGTATATTGGCAACATCCTAAGCCGACCCTCGATTTATATACAGGGTGAAACATGCATCGATTCCAAAAATACATTGCAACATAAAAAAAATCATTACTGCTTCAAATTTCAAACAATCTTCAAATTTCAAAAAAAGTATTGAAGATAATAGTTTATAGAGTCACCCTGTATATTGGCAACATCCTAAGCCAACCCTGGATTTATATACATAATTAAACATGCATCGATTTCAAAAATCCATTGCAACATAAAAAAATCATTACTGCTTCAAATTTCAAACAATTTTCAAATTTCAGAAAAAGTATTGAAGATAATAGTTTATAGAGCCACCCTGTATAATGGCAACATCCTAAGCCAATCCTGGATTTATATACAGAGCTCGATACAGAGTGAAACATGCATCGATTTCAAAAATCCATTGCAACATAAAAAAAATTATTACTGCTTAAAATTTCAAACAATTTTCAAATATCAGAAAAAGTATTGAAGATAACAGTTTATAGAATCACCCTGTATATTGGCAACATCCTAAGCCGACCCTCGATTTAAATACAGGGTGAAACATGCATCGATTTCAAAAATCCATTGCAACATAAAAAAAACATAACTGCTTCAAATTTCAAACAATTTTCAAATTTCAGAAAAAGTATTGAAGATAATAGTTTATAGTGTCACCCTGTATATTGGCAACATCCTAAGCCAACCCTGGATTTATATACATAATTAAACATGCATCGATTTCAAAAATCCATTGCAACATAAAAAAATCATTACTGCTTCAAATTTCAAACAATCTTCAAATTTCAGAAAAAGTATTGAAGATAATAGTTTATAGAATCACCCTGTATATTGACAACATCCTAAGCTGACCCTCGATTTATATACAGGGTGAAACATGCAATGATTTCAAAAATCCATCGCAACATAAAAAAAATCATTACTGCTTCAAATTTCAAACAATTTTCAAATTTCAAAAAAAGTATTGGAGATAATAGTTTATAGAATCACCCTGTATATTGGCAACATCCTAAGCCGACCCTCGATTTATATACAGGGTGAAACATGCAATGATTTCAAAAATCCATTAAGTATAACAAAAAAAATCATTACAGATTCAAATTTCAAAAAATCTTCAAATTTCAAAAAAAGTATTGAAGATAATAGTTTATAGAGGCACCCTGTATATTGGCAAAATCCTAAGCCGACCCTCGATTTATATACAGGGTGAAACATGCATCGATTTCAAAAATCCATTGCAACATAAAAAAAATCACTACTGCTTAAAATTTCAAACAATTTTCAAATATCAGAAAAAGTATTGAAGATAATAGTTTATAGAATCACCCTGTATAGTGGCAACATCCTAAGCCGACCCTCGATTTATATACAGGGTGAAACATGCATCGATTCCAAAAATACATTGCAACATAAAAAAATCATTACTGCTTCAAATTTCAAACAATTTTCAAATTTCAGAAAAAGTATTGAAGATAATAGTTTATAGAGTCACCCTGTATATAGGCAACATCCTAAGCCAACCCTGGATTTATATACAGGGTGAAACATGCATCGATGCAAGATAAAAGATTACAAAATCATCCTGTATATAGGCGACCTGGTTTTATCCACAGGGTGTAACAGGCACCAATTTAAAAGAATCAAAAAATTGATTTCACCATTTTTGAGTAAAAAAAACACAACTGTGTTGTTGGTTTAGTGATCTGAGTCATTGATCAGTGAAATATTCATTTTTTTTTTCATTTTAAGGGCTAAAATTCGAGAGTTTCCACTTTTAATTGGCGCGACTTAATGAGATGGAAATCCTGATTGTTATTGGCAAACTTCTTTTTTGATAATTACCCCAGGTACACCTAGGAGAAGGGTTTTAATTTCACTTCTTGGCAAAGTGGAAAGTTGATAAAACTTCCGCAACTTCCTAAATGATATTTCGCATTGATTCCATTAAAAATCCTTCTAAAACACTTTCAATTCATAATGAATCACTCCGTCTCAGCCAGTGATGTAGATTAGCTAAAGCCATCTATTAAACAGGTAGTTAGTGTGTGCAGTGATTAATTCAGCGTCAATAAAGCAAGCCCGAGAGTTGAATTTGTGTTTATGCGAAAAGTTAGCACAAATCCTTCTTTGTCTTGGCCATTAAGTTTCGTCTCGTGTCGCAATTAGGGCGGGATACAATCAACGAGAGCTACGTGACACTTTTTGCTAAATAGTCAAATTTGTGCTTCAGGAATTCTCTTGTTGTGGGGTGCTGATTGCCGTCGATTGTTTTGCTCCTACAAGCTTTGATGGATTTATGTCTGCTAGTAAGGCACCATATGCTTTTGCAACAAGATAATTTTCTCCTACAAGTCATAATAGTCCACTTTTGCAACAAGCTTTTCTCGTCCTACAAGCTTCAATGGCTAATATCAATGACCCTGTTTGCCACAAGCCATCCTATATGCTTTGCAACAAGTCATAATAGTCCACTTTTACAACAAGCCCTGATCCTACAAGGCACAAGTGAGATATCATTTACCCTGTTCGCCACAAGTCTACAATCACAACCATGCTTTGCGACAGGCCAATTTTACCATACAAGCCATAATAGTACTTTTGCAGAAGCTTTTCTCATCCTACAAGCCTTGATGGATTTATCACAAGCCATCTGACAACCAGGACTTTGATTAGTTCAGTTGCCACAAGCATTTTTTTTTCCTACAAGCTCTCATGGATTTGTTAAGTTACTTTTTGGCACAAGCTTTCCTTGTCCTACAAGCTTGACTTTTCAACCCTTATTTGCCACAAGTACTTTTGAAACAAACTTTCTGTTATACAAGCTCAATGGATTTATCACAAGACATTCGACAACCAGGAATTTGATAACTTCTGTTGCCACAAGCATTTTTTTCCTATAAGCTCTAATGGATTTGTAAAGTGATTTTTGGCACAAGATTCTCTCGTCCCACAAGCTTAAAATTCCTTGCACAAGTAACTTTTACAACAAGGTTTTTCTGTCCTACAAGCCTCAATTAATTTATTACAAGCCTGCTGACAACCAGAAAATCAATTTAGATTCTTCACAACCTAACTATGATAAATTAAGTGGCCACAAGCCATTTCCACAAGTCATAATGGATAGAGAGTTCTTTTTGACAGACTGTCAAAAAGTGACTTTTCAAGGCCAAATACAAAATACCCAATATTGGAGAAATTTTTTTTTTCCGATGTGCTGTGTATTGTCTTGAAATATGACAATATTTCAAGACATTTTTATTCTTGAAAAAATTTTGATAATATCGAAAATAACAGCACTAGAAGCCATTTGAGGAATTGATGACGTGGCATATTTTCTCAAATCAAAATTCAATATTTCATGAACGGTTGACATTTTGACGGTGAAATTTGATGGGAAGGGGTTTTTGGGGATGCTCTTTCGATTGGTGGCATTTTTGGAACTGTCGAAATGATATTTCAAGGTCAAAATATAAAATATTTTGAAAATTATTTCTTTTTTGATGTACTATGAGTAGATTGTCATATTTCAAGACATTTTTGTTCGTGTGAAAATTTTGAAAATATGAAAAATAACAGCGCTAGAAGCAATTTAAGGAATTGATGACGTGGCATATTTTTCCAAATCAAAATTCAAATTTTTATGAACGGTTGACATTTTGACGGTGAAATTTGGTGGGAAGGGGTTTTTGGGGATGCTCTTTCGATTGGTGGCATTTTTGGAACTGTCGAAAAGATATTTCAAGGTCAAAATACAAAATATTTTGAAAATTATTTCTTTTTTGATGTACTATGAGTAGATTGTCATATTTCAAGACATTTTTGTTCGTGTGAAAATTTTGAAAATATGAAAAATAACAGCGCTAAAAGCAATTTAAGGAATTGATGACGTGGCATATTTTTCCAAATCAAAATTCAAATTTTTATGAACGGTTGACATTTTGACAGTCAAATTTGGTGAGAAGGGGTTTTTGGGGATGCTCTTTCGATTGGTGGCATTTTTGGAACTGTCGAAAAGATATTTCAAGGTCAAAATACAAAATATTTTGAAAATTATTTCTTTTTTGATGTACTATGAGTAGATTGTCATATTTCAAGACATTTTTGTTCGTGTGAAAATTTTGAAAATATGAAAAATAACAGCGCTAGAAGCAATTTAAGGAATTGATGACGTGGCATATTTTTCCAAATCAAAATTCAATATTTTATGAACAGTTGACATTTTGACGATGAAATTTGGTAGGAAGGGGTTTTTGAGGATGCTCTTTCGATTGGTGGCATTTTTGGAACTGTCGAAATGACATTTCAAGGTCAAAATACAAAATATTTTGAAAATTATTTCTTTTTTGATGTACTATGGGTAGATTGTCATATTTCAAGACACTTTTCTTCTTGGGAAAAAATTTAAATATCATGAATAACAGCGCTAGAAGCAATTTAAGGGATTGATGACGTGGCATATTTTTCCAAATCAAAATTCAAATTTTTATGAACGGTTGACATTTTGACGGTGAAATTTGGTGGGAAGGGGTTTTTGGGGATGCTCTTTCGATTGGTGACATTTTCGGAACTGTAAAAGTGACATTTCTTTGTCAAAATACCCAATATTTTGAAAATTATTTTTATTTCGATGTGCTATAGATAGATTGTCATATTTCAAGACATTTTTGTTCCAGTGAAAATTTTGAAAATATGAAAAATAACTGCGCTAGAAGAAATTTAAGGAATTGATGACGTGGCATATTTTCCAAAATCAAAATTCAATATTTCATAAACGGATGACATTTTGACGATGAAATTTGGTGGGAAGGGGTTTTTGGGGATGCTCTTTCGATTGGTGGCATTTTTGGAACTGTCGAAATGACATTTCAAGGTCAAAATACAAAATATTTTGAAAATTATTTCTTTTTTGATGTACTATGGGTAGATTGTCATATTTCAAGACACTTTTCTTCTTGGGAAAAAATTTAAATATCATGAATAACAGCGCTAGAAGCAATTCAAGGGATTGATGACGTGGCATATTTTTCCAAATCAAAATTCAAATTTTTATGAACGGTTGACATTTTGACGGTGAAATTTGGTGGGAAGGGGTTTTTGGGGATGCTCTTTCGATTGGTGGCATTTTTGGAACTGTCGAAATGATATTTCAAGGTCAAAATACAAAATATTTTGAAAATTATTTCTTTTTTGATGTACTATGAGTAGATTGTCATATTTCAAGACATTTTTGTTCTTGGAAAAAGTTTGAAAATATGATAAATAGCAGCGCTAGAAGCAATTTAAGGAATCGATGACGTGGCATATTTTTCCAAATCAAAATTCAAATTTTTATGAACGGTTGACATTTTGACGGTGAAATTTGGTGGGAAGGGGTTTTTGGGGATGCTCTTTCGATTGGTGACATTTTCGGAACTGTAAAAGTGACATTTCTTTGTCAAAATACCCAATATTTTGAAAATTATTTTTATTTCGATGTGCTATAGATAGATTGTCATATTTCAAGACATTTTTGTTCCAGTGAAAATTTTGAAAATATGAAAAATAACTGCGCTAGAAGAAATTTAAGGAATTGATGACGTGGCATATTTTCCAAAATCAAAATTCAATATTTCATAAACGGATGACATTTTGACGATGAAATTTGGTGGGAAGGGGTTTTTGGGGATGCTCTTTCGATTGGTGGCATTTTTGGAACTGTCGAAATGACATTTCAAGGTCAAAATACAAAATATTTTGAAAATTATTTCTTTTTTGATGTACTATGGGTAGATTGTCATATTTCAAGACACTTTTCTTCTTGGGAAAAAATTTAAATATCATGAATAACAGCGCTAGAAGCAATTCAAGGGATTGATGACGTGGCATATTTTTCCAAATCAAAATTCAAATTTTTATGAACGGTTGACATTTTGACGGTGAAATTTGGTGGGAAGGGGTTTTTGGGGATGCTCTTTCGATTGGTGGCATTTTTGGAACTGTCGAAATGATATTTCAAGGTCAAAATACAAAATATTTTGAAAATTATTTCTTTTTTGATGTACTATGAGTAGATTGTCATATTTCAAGACATTTTTGTTCTTGGAAAAAGTTTGAAAATATGATAAATAGCAGCGCTAGAAGCAATTTAAGGAATCGATGACGTGGCATATTTTTCCAAATCAAAATTCAATATTTTATGAACGGTTGACATTTTGACGGTGAAATTTGGTGGGAATGGGTTTTTGGGGATGCTCTTTCGATTGGTGGCATTTTTGGAACTGTCGAAATGACATTTCAAGGTCAAAATACAAAATATTTTGAAAATGATTTCTTTTTTGATGTACTATGGGTAGATTGTCATATTTCAAGACACTTTTCTTCTTGGGAAAAAATTTAAATATCATGAATAACAGCGCTAGAAGCAATTCAAGGGATTGATGACGTGGCATATTTTGCAAAATCAAAATTCAATATTTCATCAACGGTTGACATTTTGACAGTCAAATTTGGTGGGAAGGGGTTATTGGGGATGCTCTTTCGATTGGTGGAATTTTTGAAACTGCCAAAGTGACATTTCAAGGCCAAAATACCCAATGTTTTCAAAATTATTATTTTTTCGGTATGCTATGGATAGATTGTCATATTTCAAGACACTTTTATTCTTGGAAATTTTTTGATAATATCGAAAATACCAGCGCTAGAAGCAATTTGAGGAAATGATGACGTGGCATATTTTGCAAAATCAAAATTCAATATTTCATAAACAGTTGACATTTTGACAGTCAAATTTGGTGGGGAGGGGTTTTTCGCGAAGCTCTTTCGATTGGTGACATTTTTGAAACTGCCAAAGTGTCATTTCAAGGCCAAAATACCCAATGTTTTTAAAATTATTATTTTTTTGGTATGCTATGGATAGATTGTCATTTTTCAAGACATTTTTAATCCTGGAAATTTTTTGATAATATCGAAAATACCAGCGCTAGAAGCAATTTGAGGAAATGATGACGTGGCATATTTTGCAAAATCAAAATTCAATATTTCATAAACAGTTGACATTTTGACAGTCAAATTTGGTGGGAAGGGGTTTTTGGGGATGCTCTTTCGATTAGTGACATTTTTGAAACTGCCAAAGTGACATTTCAAGGCCAAAATATCCAATATATTCAATAATTATCATTTTTTATATGCTGTGGATAGATTGTCATTTTTCAAGACATTTATAGTCGTGGAAAAAAATTGTTAATATCGAAAATAACAGCGCTAAAAGAAATTAAGGAATTGATGACGTGGCATATTTTTCCAAATCAAAATTCAATATTTCATGAACGGTTGACATTTTGACGGTGAAACTTTGTGGGAAGGAGTTTTTGGGGATGCTCTTTCCATTGGTGACATTTTTTCAACTGTCCAAGTGACATTTCAAGGTCAAAATAAACAATATTTTGAAAATTATTTCTTTTTCGATGTATTATGGGTAGATTGTCATATTTCAAAACATTTTCCTTCTTTGTTTTTTTTTTTAATATCAAAAATAACAGCGCTGTAAGGAATTTAAGGAAATGATGACATGGCATATTTTCCAAAATCAATAGTCAATATTTCATAACCGGTTGACATTTTAACAGTAAAATTTGATGGGGATTGCTCTTTCGAAAGGTGAAATTTTTTCTGAGCTACACTTATGATTATAGAAAAAAAATTCAGGTAGTAGTCATGGTTTTTTGTGAATATCTCGAAAACTATCAACTTAAGCGTAAAACATGAGGTTGTCAAAGTTGAAGCTGATTAAATTTTCCATAAAAAAGCTCTGTTTAATATTTTCGCAAAATCGATGGTTTTGAGCTACACTTATGATAAAAAAAAAGTTGATTTTCTGATTGTTATCATGGATTTTTGGGAATATCTCGAAAACTATCAACTTCAGCAAAAAATCATAGCTGAACAAAGTTGAAGCTGATTAAATTTACCACAAAATCTTCCTGAAGAAAATTTCTAAAAAGTGAATAATTTTGGAGATATTTTCATGTTTATGTTATGTTAGAAATAACCATTTCCAAAATATAGAAGCACATCTATCGGAACAACATCTACCAAACCCACATCCCAGTAGCCAGCCCAGTGTAAATAATTGCGCATCTCCTCTTATTGTCAAAATCGTCCGGGTCCAGGTGGCCCAAAGAACAAAGAACCCTGCATTGTGGCCCTTGAATAGAACCAGGGCCCCTTTTCAACTCGACAATTTCCTGTATGCCTTTCTCGGAACTTTAATCCCCTCATTCATGCGAGCATCGATTTTTTCCAAAACGAAATTTCACTCGACCAAAGACAAATAATGAAGTAATCTTTCAGCCCTTGGGCGTGGCCCCGGCAACCATTGTCGATAAACGGTACCATCTCGGTGCAGATCCATACCACGAGTGAAAGGTACGATCGTCTGCAAACGGCAGTTAGTAGCGGTAAAGTAATAGGCTTTCGGTTTTTTTCGCATTTATTTGCTACAACTGTAATTTGGTTTTTGATTTGATGCGATAATGAGACTGTGGTCGATAACATTCGAATTGATTTTGATTTATTCTGAGAAACATTGACTTTGAGGAAATATTCACTGGGAGTTTTTTGGAATTAAATCAACTTCAACCAGCACTACAAAAAACTCAATTTAATTTTGTTTGTGATATTCTTCAGCATATCTCAGAAACTGTTATTTTTTCAAAAATGTTGTCGGGAAGTATTTTATGCAGAATTTGATCCGCTTCAACTTTACCTCTTATAAACATTGCGCCCAACCTGATAGTTTTTGAGATATTTCCAAAAAACTACAACCACTACAAAAAATTAAATTTTGTTTACAAACTTCACTTATTATTTTGTAGGACAAAAATGATGCTTACATGGGACACTCCGTAAATTATTTTACATTTCTACGATAATTGAGGAGCGAATTAAATGATATTGCACATTGCAGAGTGCTCAAGAAATTAATGACATCAGGAATCAATTTTTTAGTAATTTTCAACAACCTTCACTAATTATTTTATAGGACAAAATTGAGGTTTTTATGTAACACTCCGTATATATTTTAACATTTCTACGATAATTAAGGAGTGAATTTAATGATATTGCACATTGCAGAGTGCTCAGGAAATTAATGACATCAGGAATCAATTTTTTAGTAATTTTCAACAACCTTCACTAATTATTTTATAGGACAAAATTGATGTATATATGGAGCACTCTGTATACTATTTTACATTTATACGATAATTGAGGAGTGAATTAAATGATATTGCACATTGCAGAGTGCTCAGGAGATTAATGACATCAGGAATCAATTTTTTAGTAATTTTCAACAACCTTCACTAATTATTTTATGAGACAAAATTGAGGTACATATGGAACACTCTGTATACTATTTTACATTTTTACGATGATTGAGGAGTGAATTGAATCATATTGCACATTGCAGAGTGCTCAGGAAATTAATGACATCAGGAATCAATTTTTTAGTAATTTTCAACAACCTTCACTAATTATTTTATAGGACAAAATTGATGTATATATGGAGCACTCTGTATACTATTTTACATTTTTACGATAATTGAGGAGTGAATTAAATCATATTGCACATTGCAGAGTGCTCAGGAAATTAATGACATCAGGAATCAATTTTTTAGTAATTTTCAACAACCTTCACTAATTATTTTATAGGACAAAATTGATGTATATATGGAGCACTCTGTATACTATTTTACATTTCTACGATAATTGAGGAGTGAATAAAATGATATTGCACATTGCAGAGTGCTCAGGAAATTGATGACATCAGGAATCAATTTTTTAGTAATTTTCAACAACCTTCACTAATTATTTTATAGGACAAAATTGATGTATATATGGAGCACTCTGTATACTATTTTACATTTTTACGATAATTGAGGAGTGAATTAAATCATATTGCACATTGCAGAGTGCTCAGGAAATTAATGACATCAGGAATCAATTTTTTAGTAATTTTCAACAACCTTCACTAATTATTTTATAGGACAAAATTGATGTATATATGGAGCACTCTGTATACTATTTTACATTTCTACGATAATTGAGGAGTGAATAAAATGATATTGCACATTGCAGAGTGCTCAGGAAATTAATGACATCAGGAATCATTTTTTTAATAATTTTCAACAACCTTCACTAATTATTTTATAGGACAAAATTGAGGTACATATGTAACACTCTGTATACTATTTTACATTTATACGATAATTGAGGAGTGAATTAAATGATATTGCACATTGCAGAGTGCTCAGGAAATTAATGACATCACGAATCATTTTTTTAATAATTTTCAACAACCTTCACTAATTATTTTATAGGACAAAATTGAGGTACATATGTAACACTCTGTATACTATTTTACATTTATACGATAATTGAGGAGTGAATTAAATGATATTGCACATTGCAGAGTGCTCAGGAAATTAATGACATCACGAATCAATTTTTTAGTAATTTTCAACAACCTTCACTAATTATTTTACATTTCTACGATAATTAAGGAGTGAATTTAATGATATTGCACATTGCAGAGTGCTCAGGAAATTAATGACATCAGGAATCAATTTTTTAGTAATTTTCAACAACCTTCACTAATTATTTTATAGGACAAAATTGATGTATATATGGAGCACTCTGTATACTATTTTACATTTCTACGATAATTGAGGAGTGAATAAAATGATATTGCACATTGCAGAGTGCTCAGGAAATTGATGACATCAGGAATCAATTTTTTAGTAATTTTCAACAACCTTCACTAATTATTTTATAGGACAAAATTAAGGTACATATGGAACACTCTGTATACTATTTCACATTTTTACGATAATTGAGGAGTGAATTAAATGATATTGCACATTGCAGAGTGCTCAGGAAATTGATGACATCAGGAATCAATTTTTTAGTAATTTTCAACAACCTTCACTAATTATTTTATAGGACAAAATTAAGGTACATATGGAACACTCTGTATACTATTTCACATTTTTACGATAATTGAGGAGTGAATTAAATGATATTGCACATGGCAGAGTGCTCAGGAAATTAATGACATCAGGAATCAATTTTTTAGTAATTTTCAACAACCTTCACTAATTATTTTATAGGACAAAATTGAGGTATATATGGAGCACTCTGTATACTATTTTACATTCATACGATAATTGAGGAGTGAATTAAATGATATTGCACATTGCAGAGTGCTCAGGAAATTAATGACATCAGGAATCAATTTTTTAGTAATTTTCAACAACCTTCACTAATTATTTTATAGGACAAAATTGTGATTAACATGGAACACTCTGTATATTATTTTACATTTCTACGATAATTGAGGAGTGAATTTAATGATATTGCACATTGCAGAGTGCTCAGGAAATTAATGACATCAGGAATCAATTTTTTAGTAATTTTCAACAACCTTCACTAATTGCACATTGCAGCCTGCTCAGGAAATTAATGACATCAGGAATCAGTTTTTTAGTAATTTTCAACAACCTTCAATAATTATTTTATAGGACAAAATTGTGATTAACATGGAACACTCTGTATATTATTTCACATTTCCAAGATAACTGAGAAGGGGTTTGAATGATTTTCCACATTGCAGAGTGCTCAGGAAATTAATGACATCAGGAATCAATTTTTTAGTAATTTTCAACAACCTTCACTAATTGCACATTGCAGCCTGCTCAGGAAATTAATGACATCAGGAATCAGTTTTTTAGTAATTTTCAACAACCTTCAATAATTATTTTATAGGACAAAATTGTGATTAACATGGAACACTCTGTATATTATTTCACATTTCCAAGATAACTGAGAAGGGGTTTGAATGATTTTCCACATTGCAGAGTGCTCAGGAAATTAATGACAGAAGGCATCAATTTTCAAAGTAATTTTCAACAAATTTCACTTGATCAAATCTGAACTGACACTGTTTCACTTTTTTCAAAATATCTCCAAAACCAAACAAGCTATCGCCTGAAATTTGGCATCATTGGATTCCTCACTAAATTTCCTACAAATCCTTACCATGGACTATTTTATGGTATCACGAGAATCATGTGAAACAGTCCCCTGAATATTAATATGGACAAAAGTAACATTGTTGCAGATTTTTCCAAATATCTCTTGAATCAAACGAGCTAGCGACTTAAATTTGGCACCATTGGATTCTTCACTAAATTTTCTATAAATTTTCCCGTTGACAATCTTCAATAACACCAGAGAAAGTATGAGTAAACATGTCCCAAAACTAATTATAAATTGACAGAAAACAACGCCCCATTAACTCTTTGTTCTCCAGAAATATATTCATTTCCGCTCCAAATAAACAAGAAAACAGACGTAAAAATGCATTTTGCCCCGGCTAAAATAAGCACAACAAAAGAAAACGTAATTCCAAACAAAAGCGCATTCGATTTCACAACAAAAAACTCATATCATTACTTTGGCAGAAGTGAAACTCCGAAAAACTTTTGCCCAATTTATGTGTAAAAAAATCCGATCGCATTATGCGGGATAAAGTAATCGAGCATTTTTCCAGAGCAGAATAAAATTTGTCACGAAACGATTGACGACAAGCCATCCGTGGCAAAGGATCCCGAAAAAGCAAAAATTCCAGGATAACGAACTTGTCCCGAATTCAGCCAACAGTGAAATTTTAATGACAACCATTGTCCGACTTTTAAATCTAAAATGTGCTGCAAATTCGACAAACGACTGGGAATCGTTTTAAAGAGTTGCGGCAGATGTGTTCGTGATAAAATGTCCCTTTTTGAGGTGCGCTTTTGAGGAGGTGCATCACTCCAATTTAATATGAGCACTCCTTGACTCATATTTCGATATAATATACCATTTTTTTCTATGGTATTTGCTCAAAAAATTCAGGACAAAGATTAAAAGGAAGTTATGTGGTGAAAAATTTGTTATACTAAATATCTTAATGAATAACTCAAAAATGGTGAGCTTTATTCAAAAATCGTAAAGGAACTTTTATGAAGACAATTTAATTTCTTTTAATTTTTATTTGAAGCATTTTTTCATAAAATGAGCTGTTTTCAGGGTGTCAAATAAATTTGAGTTATACAGGGTGTCAAATAAATATCAACTCAAAATGAAGTCAAGTTTTTTATGAATAACTCAAAAACGGTGAGGTTAACTCAAAAAACGTGAAGGAACTTTTATGAAGACAATTTAATTTTCTTCAATTTTTATTTGAAGCTTTTTTTCATAAAATGAGCTGCTTTCGTTATATAGGGTGTCAAACAAATATCAACTCATAAATGAAGTTAAGTTTTTTATGAATAACTCAAAAACGGCGAGGTTAACTCAAAAAACGTATAGGAACTTTTATGAAGTCAATTTTATTACCTTTAATTTTTATTTGGGAAATTTTTTCATAAAATGAGCTGTTTTCGTTATACAGGGTGTCAAATAAATATCAACTCATAATGAAGTTAAGTTTTTTATGAATAACTCAAAAACGGTGGGGTTAATTCAAAAATCGTAAAAAAACTTTTATGAAGACAATTTAATTTCCTTTAATTTTTATTTGAAGCATTTTTTCATAAAATGAGCAGCTTTCGTTATACAGGGTGTCAAATAAATATCAACTCATAATGAAGTTAAGTTTTTTATGAATAACTCAAAAACGGTGTGGTTAATTCAAAAATCGTAAAGAAACTTTTATGAAGACAATTTAATTTCCTTTAATTTTTATTTGAAGCATTTTTTCATAAAATGTGCTCTTTTCGTTATACAGGGTGTCAAATAAATATCAACTCAAATTGAAGTTAAGTTTTTTATGAATAACTCAAAAACGGTGAGGTAAATTCAAAAATCGTAAAGAAACTTTTATGAAGACAATTTAATTTTCTTTAATTTTTATTTTAACCATTTTTTCATAAAATGAGCTGTTTTCGTTATACAGGGTGTCAAATAAAAATCAACTCATGATGAAGTGTAGTTTTTTTATGAATAACTCAAAAAGTTATTCAATATTTTCAAAATGTATTTTTAATAAAGATATTTGTGATGTTTTATAACGTGTTATCCATTTTAATAGTTGTGAAAAATTGCTTACCAATAAGCTAGGTTTGACAACGCTGTAACTGATCATAAGCTTCTTTTAAGCGCAGTCATTCAGTCGACTGCGCGAACAATGATAACATTATGCGGTGTTGCCTATACTAATTGATGGTATTTTTCAATTTATTGTCGATTAGTGTTGATTTTATCATTTTCATTTTGATTTTGAGTTGTTTGAATTTTCATTGCTCAGTTTTGAGCCTTTGAGACAATTTTTCATTATGATGATTTTTCACTGATCTTCGAACTTTTTTTTTTTTAAAGGTAAATTCAAATATTTTAGTCACCTTTTTACTATTTTATTTTTTTTTCTTCATAATTTTATTTTTTTTCGCCTTTTCACTTATTCATCTCGATTTTTTATCAAATATTTCAGTTCTCATTTCATCTTCATATAATTTTTTTTCATATTATTTGTTGTTACTGTTAATTTTATCCAGATGTTTTTTTTAATTTGTATCTTTTCCCTTGAGCTATCCTATTTTTTTTACTTTTCCAACATTTCTAATTTGTTTAAATAATATTTTCATTAGATACGAATCATCTAGGAGTTGAAATTTTTGGAAATTTAAATCATTGCTACAAAATTTTCGAGTAGCTTGAATATCTTAATAATGACTTTTATTGAATTTTTTATATCAAAACAAAATTTCAATTGATTTTCAATTTTATGTCGAATTTTTTAATAATTTTTCTCAAATTGACTTTTTGAGTGAGTATTTTTATCATCGTGATTTTATTCTTTCTATTAGGTTTATAAATGATGATAAAAACTACAGCTCCGATTATAAAAAAAAATTAAGTGGTTACTACAATTCGTGGAATGGAAAAAATTAAAAAACTTTCAAATTTAAACAGTCAAAAATTAATATTTTTTAAAATATTCACGAAAATTAATTTTGGTTAGCATCAGCAATGAGGGCCACGAATTTTGGAAATTCATAAACTTTGAGTGTCCAAAACCAGGACACATCTGTCCTCTAGTGGATTTTCCAGATTATAAAATACGAAGGCTAATCCTAATACGTTTAAGAGCAACAAAATGGGGTACGTGCGTGCTCGAGAGCCCCATTTCGTATTGAAATCGACCCTTTTATTTGGCGATCGGTTTCGCTTCGATAAATTTCCAACGTTGGAGGGCCCTCCAACATGTGGACCTCTTAGACGTACATTCGATGCAGATTTTTGTTGCTCGATCAAGTCTATTTTATTATTTCCGTCATTTTTGTTTAGCAGCAGCGGAGACGAAATGGAAATTTATTCGACGATAAGCTTTGATTAAGCCGTAGAGTCGGTTTGTTTGTAGAAACGCCGCAGGAGCGCTTTTTTTTACCTTTTTTCCGGTTTGCTGTTCTAACACCGGTTAACTGACCACTTGATTTAAACGCTCGGTTGACAATTTGATTTTATGATTTTTTTTTTTTATTTATCAAAGATTCACTCTAATAGTTTTATCAATAAAACATCTATATAGTCAGACAATAGTGCTCCACAGGTTTCACTGGGGAAATTTTTAGGAAATTTAGTGAGGAATCCAATGTTGTCAGATTTAAGTCGCTAGCTCATCTGGTTCCGGAGATATTTATAAAAAACTGCGACAATGTCACTTTAGTCTATATTAATATTCGGGAGACTTTTTCTCGTGGTTCCCTTGGTTCCATAAAATAGTCCATGGTAAGGATTTATAGGAAATTTAGTGAGGAATTCAATGGTGCCAGATTCAAGTCGCTAGCTCGTTTGGTTTCAGAGATATTTAGAAAAAACTGCAATAATGTCACTTTTGTCTATATTAATATTCGGGAGACTTTTTCTCATGGTTCCCGGGGTTCCATAAAATATTAAATGGCAAGGATTTATGGGAAATTTAGTGAGGAGTTCAATGGTGCCAGATTCAAGTCGCTAGCTCGATTGGTTCCGGAGATATTTGGAAAAAACTGCAACAATGTCACTTTTGTCTATATTAATATTCGGGAGATTTTTTCTCATGGTTCCCGAGGTTCCATAAAATATGACATGGCAAGGATTTATAGGAAATTTAGTGAGGAATTCAATGGTGTCAAATTCAAGTCACTAGCTCGTTTGGTTCCGGAGATATTTGGAAAAAACTGCAACAATGTCACTTTTGTCTATATTAATATTCGGGAGACTTTTTCTCATGGTTCCCGAGGTTCCATAAAATATGACATGGCAAGGATTTATAGAAAATTTAGTGAGGAATCTAATGGTGTCAAATTCAAGTCACTAGCTCGTTTGGTTCCGGAGATATTTGGAAAAAACTGCAACAATGTCACTTTTATCTACATTAATATTCGGGAGACTTTTTCTCATGGTTCTGGAGGTTCCATAAAATATTACATGGCAAGGATTTATAGGAAATTTAGTGAGGAATTCAATGGTGTCAAATTCAAGTCACTAGCTCGTTTAGTTCCGGAGATATTTAGAAGAAACTGCAACAATGTCACTTTTGTCTATATTAATATTCGGGAGACTTTTTCTCATGGTTCCCGAGGTTCCATAAAATATGACATGGCAAGGATTTATAGAAAATTTAGTGAGGAATCTAATGGTGTCAAATTCAAGTCACTAGCTCGTTTGGTTCCGGAGATATTTGGAAAAAACTGCAACAATGTCACTTTTATCTACATTAATATTCGGGAGACTTTTTCTCATGGTTCTGGAGGTTCCATACAATATTACATGGCAAGGATTTATAGGAAATTTAGTGAGGAATTCAATGGTGTCAAATTCAAGTCACTAGCTCGTTTGGTTCCGGAGATATTTGGAAAAAACTGCAACAATGTCAGTTTTGTCTATATTAATATTCGGGAGACTTTTTCTCATGGTTCTCGAGGTTCCATAAAATATTACATGGCAAGGATTTATAGGAAATTTAGTGAGGAGTTCAATGGTGTCAAATTCAAGTCACTAGCTCGTTTGGTTCCGGAGATATTTGGAAAAAACTGCAACAATGTCACTTTTATCTACATTAATATTCGGGAGACTTTTTCTCATGGTTCTCGAGGTTCCATAAAATATGACATGGCAAGGATTTATAGGAAATTTAGTGAGGAATTCAATGGTGTCAAATTCAAGTCACTAGCTCGTTTGGTTCCGGAGATATTTGGAAAAAACTGCAACAATGTCACTTTTGTCTATATTAATATTCGGGAGACTTTTTCTCATGGTTCCCGAGGTTCCATAAAATATGACATGGCAAGGATTTATAGGAAATTTAGTGAGGAATTCAATGGTGTCAAATTCAAGTCGCTAGCTCGTTTGTTTCCGGAGATATTTAGAAAAAACTGCAACAATGTCAGTTTTGTCTATATTAATATTCGGGAGACTTTTTCTCATGGTTCTCGAGGTTCCATAAAATATTACATGGCAAGGATTTATAGGAAATTTAGTGAGGAGTTCAATGGTGTCAAATTCAAGTCACTAGCTCGTTTGGTTCCGGAGATATTTGGAAAAAACTGCAACAATGTCACTTTTATCTACATTAATATTCGGGAGACTTTTTCTCATGGTTCTCGAGGTTCCATAAAATATGACATGGCAAGGATTTATAGGAAATTTAGTGAGGAATTCAATGGTGTCAAATTCAAGTCACTAGCTCGTTTGGTTCCGGAGATATTTGGAAAAAACTGCAACAATGTCAGTTTTGTCTATATTAATATTCGGGAGACTTTTTCTCATGGTTCTCGAGGTTCCATAAAATATTACATGGCAAGGATTTATAGGAAATTTAGTGAGGAGTTCAATGGTGTCAAATTCAAGTCACTAGCTCGTTTGGTTCCGGAGATATTTGGAAAAAACTGCAACAATGTCACTTTTATCTACATTAATATTCGGGAGACTTTTTCTCATGGTTCTCGAGGTTCCATAAAATATGACATGGCAAGGATTTATAGGAAATTTAGTGAGGAATTCAATGGTGTCAAATTCAAGTCACTAGCTCGTTTGGTTCCGGAGATATTTGGAAAAAACTGCAACAATGTCACTTTTGTCTATATTAATATTCGGGAGACTTTTTCTCATGGTTCCCGAGGTTCCATAAAATATGACATGGCAAGGATTTATAGGAAATTTAGTGAGGAATTCAATGGTGCCAGATTCAAGTCGCTAGCTCGGTTGGTTCCGGAGATATTTGGAAAAAACTGCAACAATGTCACCTTTGTCTATATTAATATTCTGGAGACTTTTTCTCATGGTTCCCGGGGTTCCATAAATTATTAAATGGCAAGGATTTATAGGAAATTTAGTGAGGAATTCAATGGTGTCAAATTCAAGTCACTAGCTCGTTTAGTTCCGGAGATATTTAGAAGAAACTGCAACAATGTCACTTTTGTCTATATTAATATTCGGGAGACTTTTTCTCATGGTTCCCGAGGTTCCATAAAATATGACATGGCAAGGATTTATAGGAAATTTAGTGAGGAATTCAATGGTGCCAAATAAAAGTCGCTAGCTCATCTGGTTCCGGAGATATTTGAAAAAAACTGCGACAATGTCACTTTTGTTTATATTAATATTCGGGAGACTTTTTCTCATGGTTCCCGAGGTTCCATAAAATATTAAATGGCAAGGATTTATAGAAAATTTAGTGAGGAATTCAATGGTACCAAATTCAAGTCACTAGCTCGTTTGGTTCCGGAGATATTTAGAAAAAACAGCGACAATGTCACTTTTGTCTATATTAATATTCGGGAGACTTTTTCTCATGGTTCCGATGGTTCCATGAAATACTCCATGGTGGGGATTTATAGTAAATTTAGTGAGGGATCCAATGGTGCCAAATCTAAGTCACTAGCTCGTTTGCTTTCCTTAACTTTTGCGAGAATTAAATATTCATTTTTCTTTTAACAGGGTTCCAGAATATACAAATTTTATCAGTTTGAAATTATGGGAATAATAAAATTTTATTGGATTCAAAAGAAAGGTAATAATATCAATTTTCTGTGTACAGGATTCTCGAAAAACCGCGAACAAATTAAAAAAAAAAAATGCACATTTTGTCATTTTTGGATTGGTTTAGTCGATTTTTTTTTTTCATAACATATTATACATTTTTTGTAATTCTTTTGTAGCCAAGTGCTAAATACGATTTTTCTGGAATTCAAGACCATTTACGGAGTCCAATTTCAACCATCAACTTTGGAAAAAAGATAATACATTTTCATCCTGAAGATGGTCAAAAATAAAACCGAAACGTCCAAAATTTGCCCAACGTTTCACGATTAAACCTTCCAAACCATGGACAACAAAAGCTAGGGTTATATACCCATACCCAAAATACTTTCATACCTAAAAGTTGCACATGTCGTGTATGTGAGTTGGGACACCTGGTTTCACATCTGCCTTCTTGGCAGCCGGTATACGGACGAAATGAACAAAAGAAAAATGCGCCGACCACTGTATGAGGCCACCTTTTCTTATGTGAGCCCGAAAAAAAAACAGTTGAACTTGAGAACAGCTGCCCTGAAGACGGGTTTTTGATTAAGGTACATGGAAAGTGGGGTAAGATTTTCGGGAAGATGTTTCTTCACCCTGAAATGATTTATGGGTGGAAAAATGTTTTGCCCTGTATAAAGGAACGTGGGGGTTCTAGGAGAAAATGGTTCAGATGAAAGTTGTAGGAAATTCTGTTGTTAACAAAAAATGTCCTATTGATTTTTACATAGAAACTCATCGGTTTTGAGTAATACTCCAAAATGTGAATCGTATTCCATTGGAGCGTTCAAATTTTTTTGACGCCCTGTACACGAGAGGGCAATTGTTTTGCGGAAAAATCTTCTATATAAAAGTTGTAGGAAATTTTGTTGTTAACAAAAAATGTTATAGTGATTTTTACATAAAAAGTCATCGGTTTTGAGTAATACTCCAAAATGTGAATCTTATTTCATTGGAGCGTTTAAATTTTTTTGACGCCCTGTACACAAGAGGGCAAGTGTTTTTTGGAAAAATGTTTTAGATAAAAGTTGTAGGAAATTTTGTTGTTAACAAAAAATGTTATATTGATTTTTACATAGAAACTCATCGATTTTGAGTAAAACTCTAAAATGTGAATCTTATTCCATTGGAGCGTTTACATTTTTTTGACGCCCTCTACACGAGAGGGCAAGTGTTTTTTGGAAAAATGTTTCAGATAAAAGTTGTAGGAAATTTTCTTGTTAACAAAAAATGTCATATTGATTTTTACATAGAAACTCATCGGTTTTGAGTAATACTCCAAAATGTGAATCTTATTCCATTGGAGCGTTGAAAATTTTTTGACGCCCTGTATACGAGAGGGCAAGTGTTTTTTGGAAAAATGTTTCAGATAAAAGTTGTAGGAAATTTTGTTGTTAACAAAAAATGTCCTATTGATTTTTACATAGAAACTCATCGGTTTTGAGTAATACTCCAAAATCTGAATCTTATTCCATTGGAGCATTTCAATTTTTTTGACGCCCTGTATACGAGAGGGCAAGTGTTTTTTGGAAAAATGTTTCAGATAAAAGTTGTAGAAAATTTTGTTGTTAACAAAAAATGTCATATTGATTTTTACATAGAAACTCATCGGTTTTGAGTAATACTCCAAAATGTGAATCTTATTCCATTGGAGCGTTGAAATTTTTTTGACGCCCTGTATACGAGAGGGCAAGTGTTTTTTGGAAAAATGTTTCAGATAAAAGTTGTAGGAAATTTTGTTGTTAACAAAAAATGTCATATTGATTTTTACATAGAAACTCATCGGTTTTGAGTAATACTCCAAAATCTGAATCTTATTCCATTGGAGCATTTCAATTTTTTTGACGCCCTGTACACGAGAGGGCAAGTGTTTTTTGGAAAAATGTTTCAGATAAAAGTTGTAGGAAATTTTCTTGTTAACAAAAAATGTCATATTGATTTTTACATAGAAACTCATCGGTTCTGAGTAATACTCCAAAATGCGAATCTTATTCCATTGGAGCATTTCAATTATTTTGACGCCCTGTACACGAGAGGGCAAGTGTTTTTTGGAAAAATGTTTCAGATAAAAGTTGTAGGAAATTTTGTTGTTAACAAAAAATGATATATTGATTTTTACATAGAAACTCATCGGTTTTGAGTAATACTCCAAAATGTGAATCTTATTCCATTGGAGCGTTGAATTTTTTTTGACGCCCTGTACACGAGAGGGCAAGTGTTTTTTGGAAAAATGTTTCAGATAAAAGTTGTAGGAAATTTTGTTGTTAACAAAAAATGTCATATTGATTTTAACATAGAAACTCATCGGTTTTGAGTAATACTCCAAAATGCGAATCTTATTCCATTGGAGCAATTCAATTTTTTTGACGCCCTGTATACGAGAGGGCAAGTGTTTTTTGGAAAAATGTTTCAGATAAAAGTTGTAGGAAATTTTGTGGTTAACAAAAAATGTCATATTGATTTTTACATAGAAACTCATAGGTTTTGAGTAATACTTCAAAATGTGAATCTTATTCCATTGGAGCGTTTAAATTTTTTTGACGCCCTGTACACCAGAGGGCAAGTGTTTTTTGGAAAAATGTTTCAGATAAAAGTTGTAGGAAATTTTTTTGTCAACAAAAAATGTCATATTGATTTTTACATAGAAACTCATCGGTTTTGAGTAATACTCCTAAATGTGAATCTTATTCCATTGGAGCATTCCAATTTTTTTGACGCCCTGTACACGAGAGGGCAAGTGTTTTTTGGAAAAATGTTTCTGATAAAAGTTGTAGGAAATTTTGTGGTTGACAAAAAATGTCATATTGATTTTTACATAAAAACTCATAGGTTTTGAGTAATACTCCAAAATGTGAATCTTATTCCATTGGAGCGTTCAAATTTTTTTGACGCCCTGTATACGAGAGGGCAAGGGTTTTTTGGAAAAATGTTTCAGATAAAAGTTGTAGGGAATTTTGTTGTTTACAAAAATTTCCTATTGATTTTAACATAGAAACTCATCGGTTTTGAGTAATACTCCAAAATGTGAATCTTATTCCATTGGAGCGTTTAAATTTTTTTGACGCCCTGTATACGAGAGGGCAAGTGTTTTTTGGAAAAATGTTTCAGATAAAAGTTGTAGAAAATTTTGTTGTTAACAAAAAATGTCATAATGATTTTTACATAGAAACTCATCGGTTTTGAGTATTACTCCAAAATGTGAATCTTATTCCATTGGAGCGTTGAAATTTTTTTGACGCCCTGTATACGAGAGGGCAAGTGTTTTTTGGAAAAATGTTTTAAATAAAAGTTGTAGGAAATCTTGTTGTTAACAAAAAATGTCATAATGATTTTTACATAGAAACTCATCGGTTTTGAGTATTACTCCAAAATGTGAATCTTATTCCATTGGAGCGTTGAAATTTTTTTGACGCCCTGTATACGAGAGGGCAAGTGTTTTTTGGAAAAATGTTTCAGATAAAAGTTGTAGGAAATTTTCTTGTTAACAAAAAATGTCATATTGATTTTTACATAGAAACTCATCGGTTTTGAGTAATACTTCAAAATGTGAATCTTATTCCATTGGAGCGTTTAAATTTTTTTGACGCCCTGTATACGAGAGGGCAAGTGTTTTTTGGAAAAATGATTCAGATAAAAGTTGTAGGAAATTTTGTTGTTAACAAAAAATGTCCTATTGATTTTTACATAGAAACTCATCGGTTTTGAGTAATACTCCAAAATGCGTATCTTGTTCCATTGGAGCGTTTAAATTTTTTTGACGCCCTGTATACGAGAGGGCAAGTGTTTTTTGGAAAAATGTTTTAAATAAAAGTTGTAGGAAATCTTGTTGTTAACAAAAAATGTCATAATGATTTTTACATAGAAACTCATCGGTTTTGAGTATTACTCCAAAATGTGAATCTTATTCCATTGGAGCGTTTAAATTTTTTTGACGCCCTGTATACGAGAGGGCAAGTGTTTTTTGGAAAAAAGTTTCAGATAAAAGTTGTAGAAAATTTTGTTGTTAACAAAAAATGTCCTATTGATTTTTACATAGAAACTCATCGGTTTTGAGTAATACTCCAAAATGCGTATCTTGTTCCATTGGAGCGTTTAAATTTTTTTGACGCCCTGTATACGAGAGGGCAAGTGTTTTTTGGAAAAATGTTTTAAATAAAAGTTGTAGGAAATCTTGTTGTTAACAAAAAATGTCATAATGATTTTTACATAGAAACTCATCGGTTTTGAGTATTACTCCAAAATGTGAATCTTATTCCATTGGAGCGTTGAAATTTTTTTGACGCCCTGTATACGAGAGGGCAAGTGTTTTTTGGAAAAATGTTTCAGATAAAAGTTGTAGGAAATTTTCTTGTTAACAAAAAATGTCATATTGATTTTTACATAGAAACTCATCGGTTTTGAGTAATACTTCAAAATGTGAATCTTATTCCATTGGAGCGTTTAAATTTTTTTGACGCCCTGTATACGAGAGGGCAAGTGTTTTTTGGAAAAATGATTCAGATAAAAGTTGTAGGAAATTTTGTTGTTAACAAAAAATGTCCTATTGATTTTTACATAGAAACTCATCGGTTTTGAGTAATACTCCAAAATGCGTATCTTGTTCCATTGGAGCGTTTAAATTTTTTTGACGCCCTGTATACGAGAGGGCAAGTGTTTTTTGGAAAAATGTTTAAAATGAAAGTTGTAGGAAATCTTGTTTTTAACAAAAAATGTCATAATGATTTTTACATAGAAACTCATCGGTTTTGAGTAATACTCCAAAATGCGTATCTTGTTCCATTGGAGCGTTTAAATTTTTTTGACGCCCTGTATACGAGAGGGCAAGTGTTTTTTGGAAAAATGTTTTAAATAAAAGTTGTAGGAAATCTTGTTGTTAACAAAAAATGTCATAATGATTTTTACATAGAAACTCATCGGTTTTGAGTATTACTCCAAAATGTGAATCTTATTCCATTGGAGCGTTTAAATTTTTTTGACGCCCTGTATACGAGAGGGCAAGTGTTTTTTGGAAAAAAGTTTCAGATAAAAGTTGTAGAAAATTTTGTTGTTAACAAAAAATGTCCTATTGATTTTTACATAGAAACTCATCGGTTTTGAGTAATACTCCAAAATGCGTATCTTGTTCCATTGGAGCGTTTAAATTTTTTTGACGCCCTGTATACGAGAGGGCAAGTGTTTTTTGGAAAAATGTTTTAAATAAAAGTTGTAGGAAATCTTGTTGTTAACAAAAAATGTCATAATGATTTTTACATAGAAACTCATCGGTTTTGAGTATTACTCCAAAATGTGAATCTTATTCCATTGGAGCGTTGAAATTTTTTTGACGCCCTGTATACGAGAGGGCAAGTGTTTTTTGGAAAAATGTTTCGGATAAAAGTTGTAGAAAATTTTGTTGTTAACAAAAAATGTCCTATTGATTTTTACATAGAAACTCATCGGTTTTGAGTAGTACTCCAAAATGTGAATCTTATTCCATTGGAGCGTTTAAATTTTTTTGACGCCCTGTACACGAGAGGGCAAGTGTTTTTTGGAAAAATGTTTCAGATAAAAGTTGTAGGAAATTTTGTTGTTAACAAGAAATATTATATTAAATTTTCCAGTAAAACCTATCGTTTTTGATAAATACTCAAAAATCTGTACAAAAATGGAACTTATCGTCAAACCAAACTTTCACTGAAAATTCTAAGCCGATTTTACAATTTTACACCTGAAAGTGACAACAATAATCACAAAAATAATTCCTACCTTCCCCAGGTAATTTTCAGCAAAACAGATTGTAAAAATCTCAGAAATGTTGCAATCCGACCGAGATTTCATCTCAACGGACTTTTTTTTCACACACCTGGACCAGATGTGATCCAATTTCGCATCTTCAGGTACGAAACTGTCTCTTACCTGAATTGCTTCTGACAATGGCACCCCAAATATCAACCCCCTTGTTCAGATTAATGTATTTCGGAATAAATCTTTTTCGGGTGGATATTTTTTCCGAATGGATTTGTGAGAAATAGGTCAGGGAAACGATTTTTGTTATGCCAAATTGAAAAATATACGTCGACATTGTTTTGAGGCCAAATTTGAAGTTGATATATTTCAGAGATGTTGTCTCAATACCAGATTGAAGCAGACATTTTTAAAAATTTGTCATCCAATACAAAATTTGGTGTAACCCATCACGCCTGATAAAAGGATATGTAACAACATATATTGGGACCAAATTTGAAGTTGATATCTTGCATTATCTGTCCTGGACGCGGCCCCAGACAGCAGTCAATTTTTAAATTTTGAGCACACCATTGCGTCTAGTAGCACTTTTATTCTCAATAATTTCATTTTTTTTTTCTAACAAACGAGGCACATTGAAAAAGAGATAATTTTCAGAATATTATGTATTTTGACCTTGAAATGTCACGTTGACAGTCCCAAGTGTCACTGATCGAAAGAGCATCCCCAAAAACCCCTTCCCACCAAATTTCACTGTCAAAATGTCAAACGTTCATGAAATATTGCAATTCGAGTTTGGAAAATATGCCACGTCATCAATTGATTAAATTGCTCCTAGCGCTGTTATTTTTGATATTTTCAAAATTTTTCCAAAAATAAAAATGTCTTGAAATAGTACAATTTATCAAAAGCATATCGAAAAACAATAATTTACGAAATATTGTGTATTTTGACTTTGAAATGTCACTTTGACAGTTCCAAAAATGTCACCAATCGAAAAAGCATCCCCTAAAACCCCTGTCCGCCAAATTTCACCGTCAAAATGTTAACCGTTGATGAAATATTGAATTTTGATTTGGGAAAATATGCCACGTCATCGATTCCTTAAATTACTTCGAACGCTGTTATTTTCGATATTTTCTAGTTTTTTCCAGGAATAAAAATGTCTTGAAATATGACAATCTATGCATAGCATATCGAAAAAATGATAATTTTCACAATATTGGGTATTTTGGCCTTGAAATGTCACTTTGACAGGTCCAAAGATGTCTCAAATCGGAAGAGCATCCCCAAAAACCCCTTCCCACCAAATTTCACCGTCAAAATGTTAACCGTTCATGAAATATTGAATTTTCATTTTGGAAAATATGCCACGTCATCAATTCAATAAATTGCTTGTAGCGCTGTTATTTTCAATATTAGTAAAAATTTTCCAAGAATAAAAATGTCTTGAAATATGATAATCTATCAATAGCATATCCAAATTTCACAAATATTGTGTATTTTGACCTTGAAATGTCACTTTGACAGTTCCAAAAATGTCAACAATCTTAAGAGCATCCTCAAAAATTTCTTCCCACCAAATTTCACCGTCAAAATAGCAACCGTTCATGTAATATTGAATTTTGATTAGGGAAAATATGCCACGTCATCAATTCCTTAAATTGCTTCTAGCGCTGTTATTTCCAATATTAGTAAAATTTTTCCAAAAACAAAAATGTCTTGAAATATGATAATCTATCAATAGCATATCCAAAAAAAATAATTTCCAAAATATTGTGTATTTTGACCTTGAAATGTCACTTTGACAGTTCCAAAATGTCACCAATCGAAAAAGCATCCCCCAAAACCCCAGTCCGCCAAATTTCACCGTCAAAATGTTAACCGTTAATGAAATATTGAATTTTGATTTTGGAAAATATGCCACGTCATCGATTCCTTAAATTCCATCCAGCGCTGTCATTTTTGATGAATTTTCCCAAATTCAGCAGAAATAAGAAAATTGATAAAAAAGTGTTTACCAACAAAATGAAATTTTTTGGTGAATCAAAAATCTAAATTACCCTCGACTGAGCCATTTAAGGCGTATTACATTGGCGCCATATCGAGTAATCAAGTCCAGCTTTCGTCCATTGTTCATCTGCCCCTATGGCAGGTGTTTTGTCAATTTTGGTTTATTTTTATTGTTTGGAAAAAAGGCGCGTGTTCGTATATGTAATTTTGGTGATTAAAAATCGGATGTTCGTGAGTACCATATGCTCGACAGAGCCTACCTGGTTGATTTATTCTCGGACAGATGCCGTTTAATTGTTGCTGGGTCACCCTGTAGGTTTTTTCCTTCATAAATCACACGTTTCGAGACTATCAGCATTCCGCGGCCATCCGGAAAGATAGCCCGTGTTCTCGGGAGATTTTACATTTTTCGCCAAGTTGCCTGGAATGATAAAAAGTTCCCGGAAATCGACACCGGGAACGCTTTATTGTTTTCCTATGAATTATTGACGGGGTTTTCGAAGAAAGAAGGATGAATGGTTTTTTTGTGGTTTACTGACTGAGAAATTTATGTATTTTTCGTTATAAATGAATATTGGCCATATTTGTCAATTTTTGACTTTTGTGCTTTGAAGGATATCAACTATAAATTTGGTCCTAATTTATGTTGTTGAATATGGCATTTTATATTGGAAAAAATCGGGCAAATTTTGAAAATGTCTGCTTAAAATGTAATTGAGCCAACGTCCAGGATAGATTATCAAAGATATCAACGTCAAATTTGGTCCCAATATATGTTGTTATATATCCTTCCCTTCTAGCGTGATTTCATAGTGGCTTTGCTCAAATTAACTGATATCTTTGGAGCAGTGTCCTGAACAGACTATAAGAGATATCAACTTCAAATTTGGTCCCAATATAGATGTTTATTGGGAATTTAGTGAAGAACCCGTCAGTGCCAAATTCAACTCGATATGTTGATTGGTTCCGGCGATATTCAATCAAAACATTGTCATTTTTCCTCGAGAAAGTTTGAGCTCGATTTTGACGTGGTTCCTCAAGTGGTACCGTAATTATTTATATGAAATGATTTATTGGGAATTTATTCGGGAACCCGTCAGTATCAAATTCAACCCGATATGTTGAAAGGTACCTGACATATTCAATAAAATGTAAGACGTTCTCATTTTTTTCCATGAAAGTTTAGGCTCAGTTTTGACGTGGTTCCTCAAGTGGTACCGTAATTATTTATAATGAATGATTTATTGGGAATTTATTCGGGAACCCGTCAGTATCAAATTCAACCCGATATGTTGAAAGGTACCTGACATATTCAATAAAATGTAAGACGTTCTCATTTTTTTCCATGAAAGTTTAGGCTCAGTTTTGACGTGGTTCCTCAAGTGGTACGGTGATTATTCATATAAAATAACATGTTGGGAATTTAGTGAGGAACCCGTCAGTACCAAATTCAACTCGATATCTTGATAGGTACCGGAGATATTCAATTATATGTAAGATGTTTTCATCTTTTCCTAAGAAACTTTAGGATCGATTTTGACGTGGATCCTCAAGTGGTACCGTAGTTATTCATATAGAATAATTTGTTGGGAATTTAGTGAGGAACCCGTCTTTACCAAATTCAACTCGATATGTTGATAGGTACCAGAGATATTCAATAAAATGTAAGACGTTGTCATTTTTCCCTAAGACACTTTAGGCTCGATTTCGACGTGGTTCTTCAAGTGGTACCGTAATTATTCATATGAAATAATTTGTTGGGAATCTAGTGAGGGCTTTGTCAGTACCAAATTAAACTCGATATCTTGATAAGTTCCGGAGATATTCAATAAAATGTAAGACGTTGTCTTTTTTCCCATGAAAGTTTAGGATCGATTTTGACGTGGATCCTCAAGTGGTACCGTAGTTATTCATATAGAATAATTTGTTGGGAATTTAGTGAGGAACCTGTCAGTACCAAATTCAACTCGATATCTTGATAGGTACCGGAGATATTCAATTATATGTAAGATGTTTTCATTTTTCCCTAAGAAACTTTAGGCTCGATTTCGACGTGGTTCTTCAAGTGGTACCGTAATTATTCATATAAAATAATTTGTTGGGAATTTAGTGAGGAACCCGTCAGTACCAAATTCAACTCTTGATAGGTACCGGAGATATTCAATTATATTATGTAAGATGTTTTCATTTTTCCCTAAGAAACTTTAGGCTCGATTTTGACGTGGATCCTCAAGTGGTACCGTAGTTATTCATATAAAATAATTTGTTGGGAATTCAGTGAGGAGCCCGTCAGTGCCTATTTGAACTCCATAAGTTGATTGGTTCCAGTGACATTGAATTAAATGGGAGACATTGTAATTTTTTTCAATCAAAGTTTAGGCAAGATTTTAACGTGGTTCCTCATGTGGTACCGTAATTAGTCATGTTAAATAAGTGGTTGGAATTATTGTTATATAGCCTTCCACCTAGAGTGATTAATTACACCAATTCTTTTAATGGAAGAGATCAGCAAATTTTTGAAAAAGTCTCTGTATATTGAGGAAAACTGACTTTGGGACAGCGTCCTGAACAAGGTATGAAAGATATCAACTTCAAATTTGGCCCATTTTTACTGTCCTATATACTATTCCATCTGGCATGATTGATGAAGCCGAATTTTATCATGGAAAATTTAGCAGTTTTTTGAAAATGCCTCTGCAAAATGAGGAAAATTTTAAAATTGACTGTTGTCTTTGAAACAGCGTCCTGGAAAAACTATGGAAGATATCAACTTCAAAATTGGCCCATGTTTACTGTCATATATACTTTTCCATCTGGCATGATTGATGAAACCGAATTTTATCATGGAAAAATTCAGCAAATTTTTGAAAATGCCTCTGCAAAATGAGGAAAATTTTAAAATTGACTATTGTCTTTGAAACAGCGTCCTGGAAAAACTATGGAAGATATCAACTTCAAAATTGGCCCATGTTTACTGTCATATATACTTTTCCATCTGGCATGATTGATGAAACCGAATTTTATCATGAAAAAATTCAGCAAATTTTTGAAAATGCCTCTGCATAATGAGGAAAATTTTAAAATTGACTATTGTCTTTGAAACAGCGTCCTGGACAAACTATGGAAGATATCAACTTCAAAATTGGCCCATGTTTACTGTCATATATACTTTTCCATCTGGCATGATTGATGAAACCGAATTTTATCATGAAAAAATTCAGCAAATTTTTGAAAATGCCTCTGCATAATGAGGAAAATTTTAAAATTGACTATTGTCTTTGAAACAGCGTCCTGGACAAACTATGAAAGATATCAACTTCAAAATTGGCCCATGTTTACTGTCATATATACTTTTCCATCTGGCATGATTGATGAAACTGAATTTTATCATGGGAAAATTCAGCAAATTTTTGAAAATGCCTCCGCAAAATGAGGAAAAATTTGAAATTGACTGTTGTCTTTGAAACAGCGTCCTGGAAAAACTATGAAAGATATCAACTTCAAAATTGGCCCATGTTTACTCTCATATATACATTTCCATCTGGCATGATTGATGAAACCGAATTTCCTTATGGGAAAATTCAGCAAATTTTTGAAATTCCCTCTTCATAATGAAAAATCTTTAAAACAGCATAAATTATGTATGTACTTCAAATTTGGACTTGAAAAAATTTAAATAAAGTGGACTGGTAAAAACATTAAAATTGTCCCATGTTGGGACACCCCATTTCCTCTACCCTTTAATCACCCATCAATTTTCACTGCACCATTAAAAAATCAAGGTGCACACACATCAACCTGCACCCCCCATAACAGGTGCAAGAAATCATCGTGTTATCTTCATGGGCAGCTGCATGACATGTGCCCACTTATCTTCGATTCAAGAATTTTCGAAATTTTATAGAATCGATTTATTGCCGGTGCTAAAGTCGTAAATAAATTGACTTTTTCCCAAAATCCCATGGTTTAGTTTATTAGGGGGTGATAAACTAATTGACTGCAAAATTCTATGGTAAATTTTGAAAAATTGACTGTAAAGTTAATTGGGGGTTTTGGACATTTTATGGGGGGTTGAAGCAATATTATTTATAGGGGCTGTGATTTTTATGGGGGTTGCACTACCTTGAAATTGAAAAAAAATAGACTGTGTTTGGGCAGAATAACTCGAAACTACTTGACGGATTTTGGATTTTTTTTGAGACACGATTTCTCAAAAACTAACCGACCGATTTTGGATTTTTTTTCACGAAAATGTAGCCAAAAGTGAGCTCTTCAAATAATCATTCACAAATATTTTCCAAATCTCACCCAATTTTGAGTTATTGAGCGCTAAATGACGTCATGGCATTTTATCACATTTAAACAGGCAAACTTTGAGACACGATTTCTCAAAAACTAACCGGCCGATTTTGGATTTTTTGTTACGAAAATGTAGCCCAGAGTGAGCTCTTCAAATTATTTTTCACAGATATTTTCCAAAACTCACCCAATCTTGAATTATTAAGCGCTAAATGACGTCATGGCATTTTATCAAATTTAAACAGGCAAACTTTGAGACACGATTTCTCAGAAACTAACCGACCGATTTTGATTTTTTTTTTACCAAAATGTAGCCAAAAGTGAGCTCTTAAATAATCGTTCACATATATTTTCCAAAACTCACCCAATTTTGAATTAATAAGCGCTAAACGACGTCATGGCATTTTTTCAAATTTAAACTGGCAAACTTTGAGACGCGATTTCTCAAAAACTAACCGACCGATTTTAGTTTTTTTTTCACGAAAATGTAGCCCAAAGTGAGCTCTTCAATTTATCTTTTATAGATATTTTCCAAAACTCACCCAATTTTGAGTTATCAAGCGCTAAATGACGTCATTTCTCAAATTTAAACAGGCCAACTTTTTGAGACACGATTTCTCAAAAACTAACCGACCGATTTTGGATTTTTTTTCACGAAAATGTAGCCCAAAGTGAGCTCTTCAAATTATTTTTCACAGATATTTTCCAAAACTCACCCAATATTGAATTAATATGCGCTAAACGACGTCATGGCATTTTTTCAAATTTAAACTGGCAAACTTTGAGACACGATTTCTCAAAAACTAACCGACCGATTTTGGAATTTTTCTAACGAAAACGTAGCCCAAAGTGAGCTCTTCAATTTATCTTTCACAGATATTTTCCAAAACTCAACAAATTTTGAGTTATAAAGCGCTAAACAACGTCATGGCATTTTTTCAAATTTAAAATGGCAAACTTTGAGACATGATTTCTCAAAAACTAAAAGACCGATTTTAGTTTTTTTTTCACGAAAATGAAGCCCAAAGTGAGCTCTTTAAATTATTTTTCATAGATATTTTCCAAAACTCACCCAATTTTGAGTTATCAAGCGCTAAATGACGTCATGGCATTTTATCAAATTTAAACAGGCAAACTTTGAGACGCGATTTCTCAAAAACTAACCGACCGATTTTAGTTTTTTTTTCACGAAAATGTAGCCCAAAGTGAGCTCTTCAATTTATCTTTTATAGATATTTTCCAAAACTCACCCAATTTTGAGTTATCAAGCGCTAAATGACGTCATTTCTCAAATTTAAACAGGCCAACTTTTTGAGACACGATTTCTCAAAAACTAACCGACCGATTTTGGATTTTTTTTCACGAAAATGTAGCCCAAAGTGAGCTCTTCAAATTATTTTTCACAGATATTTTCCAAAACTCACCCAATATTGAATTAATATGCGCTAAACGACGTCATGGCATTTTTTCAAATTTAAACTGGCAAACTTTGAGACACGATTTCTCAAAAACTAACCGACCGATTTTGGAATTTTTTTAACGAAAACGTAGCCCAAAGTGAGCTCTTCAATTTATCTTTCACAGATATTTTCCAAAACTCACCCAATTTTGAGTTATCAAGCGATAAATGACGTCATTTCTCAAATTTAAACAGGCCAACTTTTTGAGACACGATTTCTCAAAAACTAACCGACCGATTTTGGATTTTTTTCACCAAAATGAAGCCAAAAGTGAGCTCTTCAAATAATCGTTCACAAATATTTTTCAAAACTCACCCAATTTTGAATTATTAAGAGCTAAATGACGTCATGGCATTTTATCAAATTTAAACAGGCAAACTTTGGGACACGATTTCTCAGAAACTAACCGACCGATTTTGGATTTTTTTTAACGAAAATGTAGCCCAAAGTGACTTCTTCAAATTATCTTTCACACATATTTTCCAAATTTCACCCAATTTTGAGTTATTAAGCGCTATATGACGTCATAGCATTCTGTCAAATTCAAACAGACAAACTTTGAGACACGATATCTCATAAACCACCCAACCGATTTTGGATTTTTTTCCACCAAAATGTGGGAACTTCAAATTATCTTCCACAAACATCTTTCAAAAATCCCTAAATTTTGAGTTAAACCAAATTCTGCCAATTTGTCCACCCTCCATCAACCCCCTTAATTGTGCCACATCATCAAATTATCCACCCGTCCAATTTCAATGCAAATCGAAACAGTAGGTGACTAAAAAAAAAAATTAATTTATCACAGAGTGATTCAGGGGAGGCGGTGCCAATTTGTATGAAGTTTTGTCAATCACGGACACGTGCAAAGGGGCGGTTAAACCAAGGGGTGAGTTCGCGCCAAAATCGCCATGGTTGCCGCCTTGTGCCAACCGTGACAACCCCGCCAAATCAACCCCATCAAGGTATAGAAGGTCCATCCCCACCCATTGGTTGTGACCCGTATATAGACCATACCATATGCCGGTTGTGGTTAGTTGAGCGCAGCGCGTTGGGTCGGTTGGTATGGGCATACCATGGGTTGTTTTGTCGCGAGTGTTGTTGTGGAAGTGTACCATGGATTTTTTCTTTTTGGACTTAACGGGCGTAAGTAAAAAATTGGCTATTTTTCAACCGATTTGGCTGAGTTTTACACTGGGACATAGCTTGAAGCTTGCTCTTCAAATTATTATTACACATTTTTTTTTTTTTTTTTTTGAAAAATCAGTACTCCTTTATTTTTCAACCGATTTTTCTGATTTTTATAGAGAACTGTAGATTGAAGTGTGCTCTTTGAATTATTATTCTTTATAAAATTTTCAAAAATTGATAGTTTGTGAGTTATTGGCATCTATACATCAGTCCACCAAGTTTTTAACAAGGTGGAACTATCTTTTTTTTTGGAAAATCAGTACTCGCTTATTATTAGGCCGATTTTGATGCAATTTTTATCAAATTATAGCTCAATGTATGCTCTTTAAATTTGTTTATTTTATAATTTTTCGAAAAGTTGATTGTTTTTGAGTTATTGAACCGTATACACCAATGATTTGATTTTAACAAGGTCATTTTTTTTTTTTTTTTTTTGAAAACTCGTTCTCCCTTATTAATCTGCCGATTTTGATGAACTTCACCAAAAAGTCTAGCTCAAAGTGTTCTGTTAAAATTTGATATCTTGATAAATTTTCGAAAAATTGACAGTTTTTGAGTTATCGAACTTCCCAAATTTATTGGTTTTTTTTTTTAAAGATCAGTACTCGTTTACTTTTCTACCGATTTTGCTGAATGTTACCTGAAATCATAGATCAAAGTATGCTCTTTGAATTGGTTATCTTTGAAAATTTTAAAAAAAGTTATAGTTTTTGAGTTATTTAACTTTATACATTTCAGTTTTTAACGAGGTCATATCATATGATTTTTGGAAAATCATCTCCTTTATTTTTCAACCGATTTTGATGATTTTTACACACAATTATAGTTTAAAGTCTGCTCTTCAAATTAGTTTTCTTTATAATTTTTCCAAAAATTGATAGTTTTTGAGTTATTGGATTAATAACCGGCAAGGTCAAATATTTTTTTTTTTTGAGAAAATCGCTTATTACAGAGGCGATTTTGATGATTTTTTCAAAAAAGTGTGACCTAAAGAGTGCTCTTCAAATTTATCCACCTGGCAAATTTTTGAAAATGTCGTAGTTTTAAAGTTATTGAACATTTCACATTATGAAACCAGTTCTAATCAATATTTTTTGAAAAATCACTCCTCGCTTATTTTTCAACCGATTTTTATGATTTTTTTACAGAAAGATAGCTTGAAATGTCCTCTTTAAAACCTTTTTTTAACTTTCCTCAAAAACCTCTGAATTTTCAAGATATTAACTCCGAAACGCCTCAGCCGATTTTGATGATTTTTTTACTCAAATGTAGTCCAAATTATTATCTTTAATTTCTATTCAATGCAAAAATCAATTAAAACTGTCACATTTTTAGTTATTCATGATAACAGTACCGGCGCCTAAATCCAAATACTGATAAAACCCCAAACCAAAAATCGCCAGTATTTACACAGGATGTTGATTTAGTGACGCACTTTAACAAATGCCAGTTTATTATCGTAAATATTTACGAGAACGCGTTAATTAACATTTTCCTATCATGAAAAAATTTAGTCAAAACCCAAAAATACGCCTCAAATTGAAACCAATCAACTGAGGTCAAATTCATCATTGGGTACTGTTAGGGGGGAGTTTTAGCGGTTCATCCGAAAACTCTCGTACCGTTAAATGAGGGCAGGAAATAAACAGTATTGTTTGAAATTCTCGATACGTTTAGTTGGGAGGAAGTTGCTACGGTATTTTGGTACCGTTGGGATTTCTCGGTTATTTTTGGGTTTGTTAAGCTGATTTTGGACAGGAGTGTAGATTGAGGTGTGTTCTTTCATTTTTTTCTTGTTGTATGGCTTTATGGGAGCAGCTCCGTTATTTTCCAGCCGATTTTGTTGATTTTTTTACAGAAATATAGCTGAAAGCTTGGTTCATAAAAAAATTATTTTGAAAAATTACCAATTTCCGAGTTATTGAGGTCGAAACTTTTTTTTTCACTATTTGTTGTGTAAATCTTTGAGAACTCATAGCTCGGTTAATTTTTGATCGATTTGAATAACTCTTTCATTAAAATAAAGCTAAAAACTTTTCCTATAAAATTTATATTTAGAAAAAAATGCAAAAACTTGATAATTTTTGAGATATGGAGTCCCAAAATTTGCTCTAAAAACGGTTATCAGTTTTCAACTTATTATTGCTTGAGGTTTTCTCTTCAAAAAACATTTTGGCGCAAATTTTTTCGATTTAGTAACACCCAAAAAATAATCAAAAATCCCGTTCAACCATCATGAAACCAGTTACGAAATAATCAATTAAACATCAACGATCGGAACCGTTAATCATGCTAATTCATCTGATGAATTTTTTTTCTGCCACATGAAGTACTCAACACCCAAGATGGTTATCGAAAAGAAAAACTGGTAACATTACCATCGGGCGTACTTTATGGCAGTACTTAAGGCCATTTCAATTACTTCTATCAGTACGTGGAATCTTATGGGTATGTACCATCAACAGTACCTTTATTGGTTGAGAGAAGTTGGGAAAATTCATTCGACCATGTTGGGTTTTTGCTGAATATCAAAAAATCGGCTCAATAAACGAATTTCAAAAATCTTTCAGAGTCAAAAATCGGCCAAATTTTGAAGAAATCAGCTCAATTTCATTTTAAAAAATCGACCTGCTAAATTTCAAAAAACTGACCGATAGGAAAGTTCTCATGTTCAAAAAATCGGCTCGTGGTCAAAATCGGCTGTTTTGAAAAAAATCCTTACTTTCTTAATGTAAAAAAGACCGGCTAAATATCACAAAAAATTACTGAATTGAAAAAATACGTCGAAAAATCGGTCATTCTTAAAAATCGGCCTGATTCAAAGAGGTTGATCAAAAAATCGCAGGAGCTTCACAAAATCAAATCACTGTCAAAAATCGACAAAATTTTGGAAACGGTCGATTATCAAAAATCATCTGAATTTCAAAAAAATTGACTCAAATTTCAAGAAAATCTGCTTAAGTGCAAGAAAATCGGATAGTGGAAAAATGTTTGAAACGTAACAAAATGATCTCAAAAATCGGCCAAATTTTTTGAAAAAATGAAGAATTAAAAAAGCAGCTTGATATAAAAAAATCTCAAAAATCGGCTTCATTTTGAAAACATCGGCTCGATGGAGCCTGAATTTTAAACAGTAAAAAATCGTCAAAATTTCAAAAAATTGTCTAAATTTCAAAAATCGGATGGATTCCAAAATTTGATAGATCATAAAAAAATTACTGGAATTGAAAAAATCGATTTTAAAAATCAGTTTATGTCGTTTATGTTTAGTGTTTTGTTGAAATTAAAAAAATCGCTCCAATTAACAAAAGGTCATATTAGCGAAATCGTTTAAATTAGAAAAAATCGGCTAAATTCCAAAAGACAGCTAGAATTTGAAGAAATCATCCAAATTCTAAATATCGACGAATTTTTAAAATTGACTGAATTTTCAAAATACTCGATACTCAAAAATCGGCTGAAATTCCAAAAATCGGCTCAATTTTGCAAATTTAATCTTAACAATTTATTGTTAAAAATTTCTCCATTTTCAAAAATCGACACCGTGTCAAAAATAGGCAGGCGAAAATTGGCTTAATTCCAAAAATTGGAATTCCAAAAATCGGAATTTTGAATTTGGAAATATGTCAAAAATCGTCAAAATGTCGAGAATAATTAACGGAAATCTAAAAACCATTGGCGAAATGCCAACAACTGGTTAAATTTTGAAAACACCTGAAATTCCAAAATCGGCTGATAATTAAAATCGATCAAAATCAGAGATTTGGTGGATTGTCAAAAATTGGCAGGATTTCAAAAAATAAACAAAATTTGAAGAAAAAACAAAAATCGGCAGAAAATATTTTTAAAAAAATCAGCACAAACTTGTCAAGTGTGGAAAATACGTATAAACAATCAAAACTCGATCAAACCACCTTCAACAATAAACCTAAACCACCCCATTGAATTCCAGCTAACAATATTCCAGCACCTGTAGCTGACTCAGCACCCGACAAAGCCCCCTTTATAGTCCGTGATGCGTGACAATATTGTATAACAAAAAAATATTGCACTAGTCCCGGCCTATAAAGCCGCGCTCACATCAACCGCTATTATTCCAGAAACAATGCCCATTTTCCAGAATAATCCCACTATGGTATTTAGGTCGCGATTTGTGCAACTTTGTCTAATGGTAAAAAAATCAAATTGCACTTGTCCCGGCCTGCTTGCCATGGTAAAAAGCGCATTCTGGAATAGTTTGGCATCGAATGGCTGATCAAAGAGACCATCAGCTGGATAAACACCGGTGGTTAATTAGTTGATTGGTTATTGATTGGATGGGTTCCCTCCCCATCAGGTGTCCCCTATTTGTATTTGCAACAAAAACATTTTTTGTTGAAATTTGATGACATTTTTGAACTCTTATTGCTTGGTTAATTTCCGCCTGATTTAGATGATTTTTCCACTAAGATATAGCTCAAAGTCTCTTTCAAAAAGTACATATTCATTCAAAAATTGTCGAAATGTGAAAAATCGGCTAATTTTTAAAAATGTGCTAATTACAAATAAATGCTGAATCAAAAATCGGTTGAATTTTGAAAACAACTAAAATCAGTCAAAACTCAAAGTTCGGCTATTTAAAAGAAAAATAGGAAGAATTTCTAAAATCGGCCCACTTTCAAAAATTGGTGAATAAAGCACAAAGATCAAAAATCCCTTGAATTTCCAAAACAGCTAAAATACAAAATCGGCTGATAGTCAATATCGGCCAAAACTAAAAGATCGGCAGAATTTCAAAAATTGGCTAAAATTCAAAAAAGAACAAGATGAAATATTTTCAAAAATCGGTTCTTTTATAAAAAAATTGCCAGCGCAAAATGTCAAAAATCGACCAATTTTAAAAAACTGTTGAATTAGGTACAAAGATCAAAACTCGCTTGATTTTCAAAATCGGCTGATAGTCAATATCGGTCAAAACTCAAAGATCGGCAGAATTTCAAAAATCGGCTAAAATTCAAAAAAGAACAAGATGAAATATTTTCAAAAATCGGTTCTTTTATAAAATAATAGCCAGCGCAAAATGTCAAAAATCGTCCAATTTTAAAAAACTGGTGGTACAAAGATCAAAACTCGCTTGATTTCCAAAATCGGCTGATAGTCAATATCGGTCAAAACTCAAAGCTCGGCAAAATTTCAAAAATCGGCTAAAACTAAAAAAAAAACAAGATGGAATATTTTCAAAAAACGGTCATTTTATAAAAAAATTGCCAGCGCAAAATGTCAAAAATCGGCCAAATTTTTAAAATTGGCCGATTTTTGACATTTTGCGCAGGCTATTTTTTTCGGTCGGTCAAAACTCGAAGCTCAGCAGAATTTCAAAAATCGGCTGAAATTAAAAAAAACCAAGATGAAATATTTTCAAAAATCGGTCCTTTTATAAAAAAATAGTCAGCGCAAAATGTCAAAAATCGGCCAATTTTAAAAAACTGGTGGTACAAATATCAAAACTCGCTTGATTTCCAAAATCGGCTGATAGTCAATATCGATCAAAAAAGCTCGGCAGAATTTCAAAAATCGGCTAAAAGCTAAAATTTAAAAAAAAAACAAGATGAAATATTTTCAAAATTCGGTCCTTTTATAAAAAAATGTCCAGCGCAAAATGTCAAAAATCGGCCAATTTTAAAAAACTGGTGGTACAAAGATTAAAACTCACTTGATTTTCAAAATCGGCTAATAGTCAATATCGGTCAAAACTCAAAGCTTGGCAGAATTTCAAAAATCGGCTAAAATTTAAAAAAAACAAGATGAAATATTTTCAAAAATCGGTCATTTTATAAAAAAAATGCCTGCGCAAAATGTCAAAAATCGGCCAATTTCAAAAAACACCACCAGTTTTTAAAATTGGCCGATTTTTGACATTGCGCTGGCTATTTTTTTCGGTCGGTCAAAACTCAAAGCTCGGCAGAATTTCAAAAATCGGCTAAAATTAAAAAAAAACGAGATGAAATATTTTCAAAAATCGGTCCTTTTATAAAAATAGCCAGCGCAAAATGTCAAAAATCGGCCAATTTTAAAAAACTGGTGGTACAAAGATCAAAACTCGCTTGATTTTCAAAATCGGCTGATAGTCAATATCGGTCAAAACTCAAAGATCGGCAGAATTTCAAAAATCGGCTAAAATTCAAAAAAGAACAAGATGAAATATATTCAAAAATCGGTTCTTTTATAAAATAATAGCCAGCGCAAAATGTCAAAAATCGTCCAATTTTAAAAAACTGGTGGTACAAAGATCAAAACTCGCTTGATTTTCAAAATCGGCTGATAGTCAATATCGGACTAAAACTCAAAGCTCGGCAGAATTTCAAAAATCGGCTAAAATTTAAAAAAATAAACAAGATGAAATATTTTCAAAAATCGGTCCTTTTATATAAAATAGCCAGCGCAAAATGTCAGAAATCGGCCAATTTTAAAAGACACCACCAGTATTTTGAAATTGGCCGATTTTTGACATTTTTTGCTGGCTATTTTTTTCGGTCGGTCAAAACTCAAAGCTCGACAGAATTTCAAAAATCAGCTAAAATTAAAAAAAAAAAGATGAAATATTTTCAAAAATCGGTCCTTTTATAAAAAAAATAGCCAGCGCAAAATGTCAAAAATCGGCCAATTTAAAAAAAACTGTTGAATCAGGTACCAAGATCAAAACTCGCTTGATCTTCAAAATCGGCTTATAGTCAATATCGGTCAAAACTGAAAGCTCGGCAGAATTTCAAAAATCGGCTAAAATTAAAAAAAAAACAAGATGAAATATTTTCAAAAATCGGTCCTTTTATAAAAAAATAGCCAGCGCAAAATGTCAAAAATCGGCCAATTTGAAAAAACTGGTGGTACAAAGATCAAAACTCGCTTGATTTCCAAAATCGGCTGATAGTCGATAGCGGTCAAAACTCAAGCTCGGCAGAATTTCAAAAATCGGCTAAGACCTCGAAAATCAACACAAAGAACAGTTGAAAATCGACAGAAAAACAGTTGAAATATTTTCAAAAATCGATCTTTTTATGAAAAAAAATTGCCAGCGCAAAATGTCAAAAATCGGCCAATTTTAAAAATTTGGTAAATTAGGACAAAGATCAAAACTCGCTTGAATTTCCAAAATCGGCTGATGGTCAATATCGGCAAAAACTCAAATCTCGGCGGAATGTCAAAAATCGGCTATAAGACCTCAAAAATCAACACAAAGTAGAATTGAAAATCGACAGAAAAACAGTTGAAATATTTTCAAAAATCGATCTTTTTATAAAAAAAATTGCCAGCGCAGAATGTCAAAAATCGGCCAATTTTAAAAATTTGGTAAATTAGGTACAAAAATCAAAACTCGCTTGAATTTTCAAAATCGGCTGATGGTCAATATCGGCAAAATTCAAAGCTCGACGGAATGCAAAAAATCGGTTAAACCCCAAATATGAACAAAATGTAGAGTCAAAAATCGGCAGAATATCAGTTGAAATATTTTCAAAAATCGGTTTAACCTTGTCGAACTGACTGAAAATAACTATAAAAAGATCAGTTCGGGATATTCCGGATTAGTTTGGGGTTAGGATTTGATTTTTTTCAAAAACTCCAAAATTTTTTAATTTTGGACGTCGAAATTTTTTTCCCGATTTTCGATGTGAAATTGTCGATTTTTGATTCATCATTACTTCATTAAATCTTGGCCGATTTTGATGATTCAAACAAAATGAAGCTTTTGGAAAAAGTTCTCATGACAAATTCGAATTCTTTGTATTTTTTGAGTTATAATCAGAAAATCTGTTGGGTGAAGGTGAAGGAAAGAATTCCTCATATAATAAAAGAAAATATGTATGAAAGATTCACCAAAGCTAAAAAATATCCTGGAAAAATGGAGTAATTATATTTATTAAATCTATTAAAAAACGCGTAAATTATCACCAATGCAAACAAATTCTTCAAAAAAAAAAAAAAGTTTAAAGAAATAAACAAATAATTTAGAAAGGAATATTTCTTAAAAGACAACTCTTTGAAAAGAATGAAAAAGCTCCCTAAGAACGATGCAAAAAAAAAACTATGGAACGTGAAAGATTTCAAGAACAAATTCATTGAAGCTGCAGTATAAGAAAAAAATAAGAAACTTGAAAAAAGAAAAATGAATAATTGTCAACACTCGTGAAACAGATAAAAACAAAAAATCTAAAATAAACAGGCTAAAAATGCCTAAAATAAAGACAAAAATACCATTTAAAACACACATTTAAAAAAAAATGATTTATTTGTGAAGAATGTACTTCTTGAACCATTTGCCACACCATAAGCCCAACAAGCACCAAATTTGGCACGACGACTCTTTCTAGCTTCTTCATCTTCTCGTAAAGAAATCGACTGAAGATCGAAGACCTGAAACGGCAACAAGTGGGAGTCCGTCGAGTCCGCCAAGTACAGTTTCTGTAACGGTTATCTTCGCTGCAAGAAACCCATAAAAATTACCAAGAAATAATTGATTCGTAGATCGAGAGAGATTCCTCAAAAACCATTGGCTGGTGGATTTATCAAAAACTTGACATTTTCTACGTCAATGACGGAGATATAGCCCCTTTAATGTGAAGCTGACTTGTTGTCAATGTTCCATTCACATCTCCCCTATTTATAAACAGCAATGTTTGAATAAAATTAAAAATAGCTAAGTTGAAGCTGAATATTTTATCAATAATTTGACGTAATTTACGTTGACATGTGTCAAATTTTGACATTTATAAAAGTATCTGAATTATAGCATAGTGTGCAGATTGGTTTATTAGCTCAGTAATTTTTCAGGCACCCCTGTATACAAAGCGATGTTGAACAAGGTAATATGATATAGCTGGGTTGAAGCTGGATGTTTTAGCTACAATTTGACTCTTGGTACGTCAACGTACTTCAATTTTTGACGGAGATATATCCCCTCTAATGTGCAGCTGACTTTTTGTTAATGTTCCATTTGAATCTCCCCTGTATATAAACAGCGATGTTTCAATAAAATTAAAAATAGCTAAGTTGAAGCTGAATATTTTATCATTAATTTGACGTAATTTACGTTGACATGTGTCAAATTTTGACGTATCTAAAAATATTTGAATTTTAGAATAGTGTAGTGCGCAGGACGGTTTATTAGCTCAGTAATTTTTGAGGCGCCCCTGTATACAAAGCGATGGTAAACAAGAAGATATGATATAGCTAGGTTGAAGCTGGACGTTTTAGCTACAATTTGACGCTTGGTACGTCAACGTACTTCAATTTTTGACGGAGATATAGCCATTTTAATGTGTAGCTGACTTTTTGTTAATGTGCAATTTAAATCTTCCCTGTATATAAACAGCGATGTTTGGATAAAATAAAAAGTAGCTACGTTGAAGCTGAATATTTTATCATTAATTTGACGTAATTTACGTTGACATGTGTCAAATTTTGACATATCTAAAAATATTTGAATTTTAGAATAGTGTAGTGCGCAGGACGGTTTATTAGCTCAGTAATTTTTCAGGCGCCCCGGTATACAAAGCGATGGTAAACAAGGAGATATGATATAGCTAGGTTGAAGCTGGACGTTTTAGGTACAATTTGACGCTTGGTACGTCAACGTACTTCAATTTTTGACGGAGATATAGCCCTTTTAATGTGTAGCTGACTTTTTGTTAATGTTCCATTTAAATCTTCTCTGTATATAAAAAGCGACGTTTGAATAAAATTAAAAATAGCTAAGTGGAAGCTGAATATTTTATCAACAATTTGACGTAATTCACGTTGACATATGTCAAATTTTGACACATCTAAAAGTATCTGAATTAGAGCATTGTGTGCAGGTTGGTTTATCAGTTTAGTAATTTTTGAGGCGTCCCTGTATACAGAGCGATGATAAACAAGGAAGTATGATAAAGCTGGGTTGAAGCTGGACGTTTTAGCTACAATTTGACGCTTGGTACGTCAACGTACTTCAATTTTTGACGGAGATATAGCCACTTTGATTTGTAGCTGACTTTTTGTTAATGTTCCATTTAAATCTTCCCTGTATATAAACAGCGATGTTTGGATAAAATTAAAAGTAGCTACGTTGAAGCTGAATATATTATCAACAATTCGACGTAATTTACGTTGACATATGTCAAATTTTGACATATCTAAAAGTATTCGAATTATAGCATTATGTGCAGGTTGGTTTATTAGCTCAGTGAGTTTTGAGACGCCCCTGTATACAAAGCGATGGTAAACAAGAAAATATGATATAGCTGGGTTGAAGCTGGATGTTTAAGCTACAATTTGACGCTTGATACATCAACGTACTTCAATTTTTGACGGAGTTATAGCCACTTTGATTTGTAGCTGACTTTTTGTTATTGTTCCATTTAAATCTCCCCTGTATATAAACAGCGATGTTTCAATAAAATTAAAAATAGCTAAAATGAAGCTGGATATTTTATCAACAATTGAACGTAATTTACGTTGACATATGTCAAATTTTGATATATCTTGACGAATTTTAATTTTAGCATAGTGTGCAGGTTGGTTTATCAGTTTAGTAATTTTTGAGGCACCCCTGTATACAAAGCGATGGTAAACAAGGTAATATCATATAACTGGGTTGAAGATGGACGTTTTAGCTACAATTTGACGCTTGGTACGTCAACGTACTTCAATTTTTAACGGGGATATAGCCCTTTTAATGTGTAGCTGACTTTTTGTTGATGTTCCATTTTAATCTCCCCTGTATATAAACAGCGACGTTTGGATAAAATTAAAAATAGCTAAAAAGAAGCTGGATATTTTATCAACAATTAAACGTAATTTACGTTGACATATGTCAAATTTTGATATATCTTGAAGAATTTTAATTTTAGCATAGTGTGCAGGTTGGTTTATCAGTTTAGTAATTTTTGAGGCACCCCTGTATACAAAGCGATGGTAAACAAGGAAATATGATATAGCTGGGTTGAAGCTGGACGTTTTAGCTACAATTTGACGCTTGGTACGTCAACGTACTTCAATTTTTGACGGAGATATAGCCGCTTTGATTTGTAGCTGACTTTTTGTTAATGTTCCATTTAAATCTCCCCTGTATACCCCTGTAAACATATGTCAAATTTTGATATATCTTGAAGAATTTCAATTTTAGCATAGTGTGCAGGTTGGTTTATCAGTTTAGTAATTTTTGAGGCACCCCTGTATACAAAGCGATGGTAAACAAGATAATATCATATAGCTGGGTTGAAGATGGACGTTTTAGCTACAAATTGACGCTTGGTACGTCAACGTACTTCAATTTTTGAGGGAGATATAGCCATTTTAATGTGTAGCTGACTTTTTGTTAATGTTCCATTTAAATCTTCCCTGTATATAAACAGCGATGTTTGGATAAAATTGAAAATAGCTAAGTTGAAGCTGAATATTTTATCAACAATTTGACGTAATTCACGTTGACATATGTCAAATTTTGACACATCTAAAAGTATTTGAATTAGAGCATTGTGTGCAGGTTGGTTTATCAGTTTAGTAATTTTTGAGGCGCCCCTGTATACAAAGCGAAGATAAACAAGGAAGTATGATATAGCTGGGTTGAGGCCGGACATTTTTGCTACAATTTGACGCTTGGTACGTCAACGTACTTCAATTTTTAACGGAGATATAGCCCTTTTAATGTGTAGCTGACTTTTTGTTGATGTTCCATTTAAATCTCCCCTGTATATAAACAGCGACGTTTGGATAAAATCAAAAGTAGCTACGTTGAAGCTGAATATTTTATCAACAATTAAACGTAATTTACGTTGACATATGTCAAATTTTGATATATCTTGAAGAATTTTAATTTTAGCATAGTGTGCAGGTTGGTTTATCAGTTTAGTAATTTTTGAGGCACCCCTGTATACAAAGCGATGGTAAACAAGGAAATATGATATAGCTGGGTTGAAGCTGGACGTTTTAGCTAGAATTTGGCGCTTGGTACGTCAACGTACTTCAATTTCTGACGAAAATAGAGCCCTTTTAATGTGTAGCTGACTTTTTGTTAATGTTCCATTTGAATCTCCTCTGTATATAAAAAGCGACGTTTGAATAAAATTAAAAATAGCTAAGTTGAAGCTGAATATTTTATCAACAATTTGACGTAATTCACGTTGACATATGTCAAATTTTGACACATCTAAAAGTATTTGAATTAGAGCATTGTGTGCAGGTTGGTTTATCAGTTTAGTAATTTTTGAGGCGCCCCTGTATACAAAGCGAAGATAAACAAGGAAGTATGATATAGCTGGGTTGAGGCTGGACGTTTTAGCTACAATTTGACGCTTGGTACGTCAGCGTACTTCAATTTTTAACGGAGATGTAGCCCTTTTAATGTGTAGCTGACTTTTTGTTGATGTTCCATTTAAATCTCCCCTGTATCTCCCCAGCGACGTTTGGATAAAATCAAAAGTAGCTACGTTGAAGCTGAATATTTTATCAACAATTAAACGTAATTTACGTTGACATATGTCAAATTTTGATATATCTTGAAGAATTTTAATTTTAGCATAGTGTGCAGGTTGGTTTATCAGTTTAGTAATTTTTGAGGCACCCCTGTATACAAAGCGATGGTAAACAAGGAAATATGATATAGCTGGGCTGAAGCTGGAAGTTTTAGCTACAATTTGACGCCTGATACGTCAACGTACTTCAATTTTTGACGGAGATATAGCCACTTTAATTTGTAGCTGACTGTTTGTTGATGTTACATTAAAATCTCCCCTGTGAATAAATAGAGATGTAAGAATAGAATTCAAAATAACCGAGGTGAAGCTGGATATTTTGGCCACAATTTGATGTAATTTGCGTGGACTTTCGTCAAATTTTGACAGATCTACAACGATTTTAATCCTAGCATGGTGTGCAGGTTGGTTTATTAATTTGATAATTTTAAAAGCGCCCCTGTATACATAGTGATGGTGAAAAAGAAATGAGGATATAGCTGGATGTTTTAGCTATAATCTGACGTCAAAGTATCTCAATTTTTGACGGAAATATAGCTAGTTTAATTTGTAGGTATACTCTAGGCTATTTTTCGAAAAATATTGAAGCTGATTGTTTTGGCTACACTTGGACGTGTTGGGCGTCAATATATCTCAAGTTTTTCCGATGTATTTGGAAAAATTCAAATTTAAATGTTATCAAATAAAATATAATATTGCATAAATTTGAGTTTTTTTTCTCTCGCCTTTTCCCCCATAAGACAGCTGTTTAATCAGCGATATGAAATTTTGATTTCCTGCCTGTTGCACAAATATTTACTTGATGCTGTTTGCTTATCGGTTCTCGGGAAAATATTCACACCAACTTGAAGAACTGGATTTGTTCTCCTTATATCGCTTAATTAGTAAATTAATTATGGCAGATTTTAATTACTGTTATTTGATATAGGAAAAGGCGTGTTGCGTAATCAGCGTCACACCTAAAAAAAATAATTTGATTCATTAAAAAATCATCAACTCGAAATTACAATAGATATCGATTTGAAATTTGCACCATTGACATTTTTTCATAGGAACTGATAAAAAAATATACAGGGTGATTTGAGAAAAAAATCAGCAAACGCATTTTAAAATTAATATTAAATTTATTAACCTTGAGAAACAACTCAATAGATAATTCAAAAACTATACAAGACATACGTTTTTTGCATAAGAAACAATGGAAAAATATACAGGGTGATTTAGGAAAAAAATCAGTTTTGCAGAGGAATATTCATTTTGATAAAGAATTTGTGCAAATTTGACAACATTGCAGGGGGGAGCAAAGTTATGACCATTTTGCACAATATAGTCAGATTTGCAGTCAGTTAGCGGCGTTATTTCAAGTCAAATCGTCAAAATTTAAAAAAAATCTACGATCAATAAATAGAGGCCTCAATTCCCACAGCAAACTAATTCATCAAAGTCCAATATTTGTACAAAACCATAAAAAACACGACAGTCAGATAGAGAGAGATTCGAAACTTTTCCCAAACTAACACATTCCAAAGTTTCAGCTCTATTAGGAGGAAAATTTATATCAATTCAGCGGAAGTTTAATAGAGTTCGTCTCTATCGAATGCCACTTTTCAAACTGTGTAAATATACTTTGAAATCGAATTATCGGTTTGTTTTAGTATGCCGGGCCCCAAATGACCGCCTTTGGAGACTCTGGTGTGTGAGGGAATTGCAATGTAAAGTTTTTAAACAGTGATGGACGAGTCTCGCAACGTTGCCAAACGTACACAAACATCCCGGAAATTATTTTTCTATTGCTCAATATTTCTCGTCCCAGGTGCATTTGTGACCTAAACTTGTTTGCAATGTTGATAATACCCATGCTGGGTTTCCGGGTGTCTTACCGATTATTATCTGGTATGTATGAGGATTACGCTGGTATTCATGTCTTGGTAATGTTAATGGGCGACGAGATATGCTCGTTACGATGCTCTCAGGAATGGGATGGGGCATTTTTTACCATTTTATGGACTGTAGTGACTTGCAATGGTTGTAACTTAGAAGTGGTTGGCTTGTGTGAAAAATTTATCTTGATATTTATTGTTGGGGATTTAAATTTAAATAAGGAGGAGGTTGTTACACCTCATGGGGGAACTCCAGTTCCGAATTAAGTGCTCGTACGGACACTACAAAAGAATATTGCTTGTAGCAAAGGGTCGATTCTTAAAGCTTGCAGACAGCATCATATAATTTAATGGTTTTAATAATTGAATTCTTGTATTCTAAGAATATATAAAGGCTTGTGGCAAACTGCAATTGAATTTTGAGTTTCATCTACAAGCAAGAAAAGAATTGTGAACACTGTTGGTGGGTTAAAAATGCTGACCCTTGAAAGCTTGTGGGATAAGAGCTTGTGGCCAGTATTGTATTGAAGCTTGATCACACTATTGAGTAAAATGCTTGTGCAAAGTTTGTGGACAATCAATTTTCTTCTTTGAGGCTTGTGGCAAATTGTTTCATCTACAAGCTACAAGCCAAAAAAAGATTGTGATAATTGTAAGTGGGTTAAAAATGCTGACCCTTGAAAGCTTGTGGCCTGTAATGGATAAATGCTTGTGTGGAAGCTTGTGCACACTTTTGAATTATGCTTGTGACAAAGCGTCGATTTTCAAAGCTTGTAAACAATGGATTTTCTTCCTTAAGGCTTGTGGCAAATTGTTTCATCTAGAAGCTACAAGCCAAGAAAAGATTGTGATTACTGTAAGTATGGGTTTAAAATGCTGACCCTTGAAAGCTTGTGGCCTGTAATGGATAAATGCTTGTGTGGAAGCTTGTGCACACTTTTGAATTATGCTTGTGACAAAACTTCGATTTTCAAAGCTTGTAAACAATGGATTTTCTTCCTTAAGGCTTGTGGCAAATTGTTTCATCTAGAAGCTACAAGCCAAGAAAAGATTGTGATTACTGTAAGTATGGGTTTAAAATGCTGACCCTTGAAAGCTTGTGGCCTGTAATGGATAAATGCTTGTGTGGAAGCTTGTGCACACTTTTGAATTATGCTTGTGACAAAACTTCGATTTTCAAAGATTGTAAACAATGAATTTTCTTCCTTAAGGCTTGTGGCAAATTGTTTCATCTACAAGCTACAAGCCAAAAAAGATTGTGATTACTGTAAGTATGGGTTTAAAATGCTGACCCTTGAAAGCTTGTGGCCTGTAATGGATAAATGCTTGTGTGGAAGCTTGTGCACACTATTGAATTATGCTTGTGACAAAACTTCGATTTTCAAAGCTTGTAAACAATGAATTTTCTTCCTTAAGGCTTGTGGCAAATTGTTTCATCTACAAGCTACAAGCCAAGAAAAGATTGTGATTACTGTAAGTATGGGTTTAAAATGCTGACCCTTGAAAGCTTGTGGCCTGTAATGGATAAATGCTTGTGTGGAAGCTTGTGCACACTTTTGAATATTGCTTGTGACAAAACTTTGATTTTCAAAGCTTGTAAACAATGAATTTTCTTCCTTAAGGCTTGTGGCAAATTGTTTCATCTAGAAGCTAAAAGCCAAGAAAAGATTGTGATTACTGTAAGTATGGGTTTAAAATGCTGACCCTTGAAAGCTTGTGGCCTGTAATGGATAAATGCTTGTGTGGAAGCTTGTGCACACTTTTGAATTATGCTTGTGACAAAACTTCGATTTTCAAAGCTTGTAAACAATGAATTTTCTTCCTTAAGGCTTGTGGCAAATTGTTTCATCTACAAGCTAAAAGCCAAGAAAAGATTGTGATTACTGTAAGTATGGGTTTAAAATGCTGACCCTTGAAAGCTTGTGGCCTGTAATGGATAAATGCTTGTGTGGAAGCTTGTGCACACTTTTGAATATTGCTTGTGACAAAACTTTGATTTTCAAAGCTTGTAAACAATGAATTTTCTTCCTTAAGGCTTGTGGCAAATTGTTTCATCTACAAGCTAAAAGCCAAGAAAAGATTGTGATTACTGTAAGTATGGGTTTAAAATGCTGACCCTTGAAAGCTTGTGGCCTGTAATGGATAAATGCTTGTGTGGAAGCTTGTGCACACTTTTGAATATTGCTTGTGACAAAACTTTGATTTTCAAAGCTTGTAAACAATGAATTTTCTTCCTTAAGGCTTGTGGCAAATTGTTTCATCTAGAAGCTAAAAGCCAAGAAAAGATTGTGATTACTGTAAGTATGGGTTTAAAATGCTGACCCTTGAAAGCTTGTGGCCTGTAATGGATAAATGCTTGTGTGGAAGCTTGTGCACACTTTTGAATATTGCTTGTGACAAAACTTTGATTTTCAAAGCTTGTAAACAATGAATTTTCTTCCTTAAGGCTTGTGGCAAATTGTTTCATCTACAAGCTACAAGCCAAGAAAAGATTGTGATTACTGTAAGTATGGGTTTAAAATGCTGACCCTTGAAAGCTTGTGGCCTGTAATGGATAAATGCTTGTGTGGAAGCTTGTGCACACTTTTGAATTATGCTTGTGACAAAGCGTCGATTTTCAAAGCTTGTAAACAATGAATTTTCTTCCTTAAGGCTTGTGGCAAATTGTTTCATCTACAAGCTACAAGCCAAGAAAAGATTGTGATTACTGTAAGTATGGGTTTAAAATGCTGACCCTTGAAAGCTTGTGGCCTGTAATGGATAAATGCTTGTGTGGAAGCTTGTGCACACTTTTGAATTATGCTTGTGACAAATCTTCGATTTTCAAAGCTTGTAAACAATGGATTTTCTTCCTTAAGGCTTGTGGCAAATTGTTTCATCTACAAGCTACAAGCCAAGAAAAGATTGTGATTACTGTAAGTATGGGTTTAAAATGCTGACCCTTGAAAGCTTGTGGCCTGTAATGGATAAATGCTTGTGTGGAAGCTTGTGCACACTTTTGAATTATGCTTGTGACAAAACTTCGATTTTCAAAGCTTGTAAACAATGGATTTTCTTCCTTAAGGCTTGTGGCAAATTGTTTCATCTAGAAGCTACAAGCCAAGAAAAGATTGTGATTACTGTAAGTATGGGTTTAAAATGCTGACCCTTGAAAGCTTGTGGCCTGTAATGGATAAATGCTTGTGTGGAAGCTTGTGCACACTTTTGAATTATGCTTGTGACAAAACTTCGATTTTCAAAGATTGTAAACAATGAATTTTCTTCCTTAAGGCTTGTGGCAAATTGTTTCATCTACAAGCTACAAGCCAAAAAAGATTGTGATTACTGTAAGTATGGGTTTAAAATGCTGACCCTTGAAAGCTTGTGGCCTGTAATGGATAAATGCTTGTGTGGAAGCTTGTGCACACTTTTGAATTATGCTTGTGACAAAACTTCGATTTTCAAAGATTGTAAACAATGAATTTTCTTCCTTAAGGCTTGTGGCAAATTGTTTCATCTACAAGCTACAAGCCAAAAAAGATTGTGATTACTGTAAGTATGGGTTTAAAATGCTGACCCTTGAAAGCTTGTGGCCTGTAATGGATAAATGCTTGTGTGGAAGCTTGTGCACACTTTTGAATTATGCTTGTGACAAAGCGTCGATTTTCAAAGCTTGTAAACCATGAATTTTCTTCCTTGAGGCTTGTGGCAAATTGTTTTATCCACAAGCTACAAGTCAAAAAAAGATTGTGATTACTGTAAGTATGGGTTTAAAATGCTGACCCTTGAAAGCTTGTGGCCTGTAATGGATAAATGCTTGTGTGGAAGCTTGTGCACACTATTGAATTATGCTTGTGACAAAACTTCGATTTTCAAAGCTTGTAAACAATGAATTTTCTTCCTTAAGGCTTGTGGCAAATTGTTTCATACACAAGCTACAAGCCAAAAAAAAATTGTGATTACTGTAAGTATGGGTTTAAAATGCTGACCCTTGAAAGCTTGTGGCCTGTAATGGATAAATGCTTGTGTGGAAGCTTGTGCACACTTTTGAATTATGCTTGTGACAAAACTTCGATTTTCAAAGCTTGTAAACAATGAATTTTCTTCCTTAAGGCTTGTGGCAAATTGTTTCATACACAAGCTACAAGCCAAAAAAAAATTGTGATTACTGTAAGTATGGGTTTAAAATGCTGACCCTTGAAAGCTTGTGGCCTGTAATGGATAAATGCTTGTGTGGAAGCTTGTGCACACTTTTGAATTATGCTTGTGACAAAACTTCGATTTTCAAAGCTTGTAAACAATGAATTTTCTTCCTTAAGGCTTGTGGCAAATTGTTTCATACACAAGCTACAAGCCAAAAAAAAATTGTGATTACTGTAAGTATGGGTTTAAAATGCTGACCCTTGAAAGCTTGTGGCCTGTAATGGATAAATGCTTGTGTGGAAGCTTGTGCACACTTTTGAATTATGCTTGTGACAAAGCGTCGATTTTCAAAGCTTGTAAACCATGAATTTTCTTCCTTGAGGCTTGTGGCAAATTGTTTTATCCACAAGCTACAAGTCAAAAAAAGATTGTGATTACTGTAAGTATGGGTTTAAAATGCTGACCCTTGAAAGCTTGTGGCCTGTAATGGATAAATGCTTGTGTGGAAGCTTGTGCACACTTTTGAATTATGCTTGTGACAAAGCGTCGATTTTCAAAGCTTGTAAACCATGAATTTTCTTCCTTGAGGCTTGTGGCAAATTGTTTTATCCACAAGCTACAAGTCAAAAAAAGATTGTGATTACTGTAAGTATGGGTTTAAAATGCTGACCCTTGAAAGCTTGTGGCCTGTAATGGATAAATGCTTGTGTGGAAGCTTGTGCACACTATTGAATTATGCTTGTGACAAAACTTCGATTTTCAAAGCTTGTAAACAATGAATTTTCTTCCTTAAGGCTTGTGGCAAATTGTTTCATACACAAGCTACAAGCCAAAAAAAAATTGTGATTACTGTAAGTATGGGTTTAAAAAGCTGACCCTTGAAAGCTTGTGGCCTGTAATGGATAAATGCTTGTGTGGAAGCTTGTGCACACTTTTGAATTATGCTTGTGACAAAGCGTCGATTTTCAAAGCTTGTAAACAATGAATTTTCTTCCTTAAGGCTTGTGGCAAATTGTTTCATACACAAGCTACAAGCCAAAAAAAAATTGTGATTACTGTAAGTATGGGTTTAAAATGCTGACCCTTGAAAGCTTGTGGCCTGTAATGGATAAATGCTTGTGTGGAAGCTTGTGCACACTTTTGAATTATGCTTGTGACAAAGCGTCGATTTTCAAAGCTTGTAAACCATGAATTTTCTTCCTTGAGGCTTGTGGCAAATTGTTTTATCCACAAGCTACAAGTCAAAAAAAGATTGTGATTACTGTAAGTATGGGTTTAAAATGCTGACCCTTGAAAGCTTGTGGCCTGTAATGGATAAATGCTTGTGTGGAAGCTTGTGCACACTTTTGAATTATGCTTGTGACAAAACTTCGATTTTCAAAGCTTGTAAACAATGAATTTTCTTCCTTAAGGCTTGTGGCAAATTGTTTCATACACAAGCTACAAGCCAAAAAAAAATTGTGATTACTGTAAGTATGGGTTTAAAATGCTGACCCTTGAAAGCTTGTGGCCTGTAATGGATAAATGCTTGTGTGGAAGCTTGTGCACACTTTTGAATTATGCTTGTGACAAAGCGTCGATTTTCAAAGCTTGTAAACCATGAATTTTCTTCCTTGAGGCTTGTGGCAAATTGTTTTATCCACAAGCTACAAGTCAAAAAAAGATTGTGATTACTGTAAGTATGGGTTTAAAATGCTGACCCTTGAAAGCTTGTGGCCTGTAATGGATAAATGCTTGTGTGGAAGCTTGTGCACACTTTTGAATTATGCTTGTGACAAAACTTCGATTTTCAAAGCTTGTAAACAATGAATTTTCTTCCTTAAGGCTTGTGGCAAATTGTTTCATACACAAGCTACAAGCCAAAAAAAAATTGTGATTACTGTAAGTATGGGTTTAAAATGCTGACCCTTGAAAGCTTGTGGCCTGTAATGGATAAATGCTTGTGTGGAAGCTTGTGCACACTTTTGAATTATGCTTGTGACAAAAATTCGATTTTCAAAGATTGTAAACACTGAATTTTCTTCCTTGAGGCTTGTGGCAAATTGTTTTATCCACAAGCTACAAGCCAAAAAAAAATTGTGATTACTGTAAGTGGGTTAAAAATGCTGACCCTTGAAAGCTTGTGGCCTGTAATGGATAAATGCTTGTGTGGAAGCTTGTGCACACTTTTGAATTATGCTTGTGACAAAAATTCGATTTTCAAAGATTGTAAACACTGAATTTTCTTCCTTAAGGCTTGTGGCAAATTGTTTTATCCACAACCTACAAGCCAAAAATAGATTGTGAATACTGTTAGTAGGTTAAAAATGCTGACTCTTGAAAGCTTGTGGCCTGTAATGGATAAATGCTTGTGTGGAAGCTTGTGCACACTATTGAATATTGCTTGTGATAAAACGTCGGTTTTCAAAGCTTGTCAACAATCAAATTTCTGTACTAAAGCTTGTGGACACCATCTTTGTTAAAAAACTTCGGTTTTTGAAGCTTGTGGTCAATCAGTTCTTTTTCTAAAGTCTTGTAGGACAACCTGGTGGCCATAACTATCGTTACTGAAGCACGTAAGCTACTTGTAGGAAAATGTCTTCTGAACAGCATTAACTAAAATTCCTCAATGCAATAAAGGCTTGCAAATTGATTGTGAATGTATTTCAAGGGCAACAAGACAAAAAAGAACATTTTTGTCTTGTTTTTATTGAAAAAAAAAAGTGAAGCTTGTGGACTATTTCACGTAAGGTGCTCGTAGATAGATGTCGTTGTCGAATAATGCTCAGCTTTAAGACCTAAGGCCTACAAGACAAATGCTTGTAGGACAACCTTGTGGGTTCTAGGCAGCTTGTAGATACATAGATGTCATTGTGGTGTACAAATAATGGCCGCATCCATCACAACCTTATGTCCTTCAAAGCCAAAACAGCTTTCATACTGCACACAACAAATATTCCGCATCCGAAATGATCATCGAATGACAATCCAAAATGTTGAATGTACAGCGCCAGAGCAATTTATAATATTTGCTTCTCATTATATCCATGTATATCTGGACCCGATCCCGATTTTAATTGATGAACGTACACGTCATTTATCTCGCGTATAATTTCGTTATAAATCGTCGCTATTTTGACATTCTAATAAAAGGGATTGTTCGTTTTTAGACTACTGGTCTTCAATTACCATGCGGCTGGTTTTAATGAAAATAATCTTCGAGAGAAAACGAAGAAGCAGCATCTGAGAACAGTCAAGTTCAATGGTCTGCTGTGTGTGTGTGTGATGCGGAGACAGTTATAAAAATTAATCGAGCTGTATCTTTGTTTTGGGTGGGGCACCAGACACCATGCATTATGCAATTAAAACCTATATGCTATTTTCTGAGACAGTATTCATTTTTGACTATTACAAAAAACAGTGGGATTTATTAAATAGTGATAATGTCACTTTGTCTATATTGATATTCGGAAGACTTTTTCTCATGGTTCCCGTGGTTCCATAAAATATTCTATGGTGAGGACTTGAAGTTTTCATTATGCAGGACCATATCAAAAGACAATAAAATTTCCTACAAAACTTTTTTCCAAGAAAGCTCCCATTTGCTTACCCACCCGCTCATCCCTTCTTCCTGGTAGGGATTTATAGGAAATTCAGTGTTGAATCCAATGGTGCCAAATAAAAGTCGCTTGCTCGTTTCGTTCCGGAGCTATTTAAAAAAAAACTGTGATAATGTCATTTTGTCTATATTATTATTCAGGACTTTTTCTCATGGTTCCCGTGGTTCCATAAAATATTCTATGTTAAGGACTAGGCGTTTACATTATACAGGGGGACAAACATCACCACACATCAAAAGACAATAAAATTTCCTAAAAAACTTTTTTCCAAGAAAGCTCCCATTTGCTCACCCACCCGCTCATCCCTTCTTCCTGGTCGGGATTTATAGGAAATTTAGTGATGAATCCAATGGGGCCAAATAAAAGTCGCTTGCTCGTTTCGTTCCGGAGCTATTTAAAAAAAAACTGTGATAATGTCATTTTGTCTATATTATTATTCAGGACTTTTTCTCATGGTTCCCGTGGTTCCATAAAATATTCTATGTTAAGGACTAGGCGTTTACATTATACAGGGGGACAAACATCACCACACATCAAAAGACAATAAAATTTCCTAAAAAACTTTTTTCCAAGAAAGCTCCCATTTGCTCACCCACCCGCTCATCCCTTCTTCCTGGTAGGAATTTATAGGAAATTCAGTGATGAATCCAATGGTGCCAAATAAAAGTCGTTTGCTCGTTTCGTTCCGGAGCTATTTAGAAAAAACTGGGATAAAGTCAGTTTGTCTATATTATTATTCAGGACTTTTTCTCATGGTTCTCGTGGTTCCATAAAATATTCTATGGTAAGGACTTGGCGTTTACATTATACAGGAGGACAAACATCACCAGACATCAAAAGACAATAAAATTCCCTAAAAAACTTTTTTCCAAGAAAGCTCCCATTTGCTTACCCACCCGCTCATCCCTTCTTCCTGGTCGGGATTTATAGGAAATTTAGTGATGAATCCAATGGGGCCAAATAAAAGTCGCTTGCTCGTTTTGTTCCGGAGCTATTTAGAAAAAACTGGGATAATGTCACTTTGTCTATATTATTATTCAGGACTTTTTCTCATGGTTCCCGTGGTTCCATAAAATATTCTATGGTAAGGACTTGGCGTTTCCATTATACAGGAGGACAAACATCACCAGACATCAAAAGACAATAAAATTCCCTAAAAAACTTTTTTCCAAGAAAGCTCCCATTTGCTCACCCACCCGCTCATCCCTTCTTCCTGGTAGGAATTTATAGGAAATTCAGTGATGAATCCAATGGGGCCAAATAAAAGTCGCTTGCTCGTTTTGTTCCGGAGCTATTTAGAAAAAACTGGGATAATGTCACTTTGTCTATATTATTATTCAGGACTTTTTCTCATGGTTCCCGTGGTTCCATAAAATATTCTATGGTAAGGACTTGGCGTTTCCATTATACAGGAGGACAAACATCACCAGACATCAAAAGACAATAAAATTCCCTAAAAAACTTTTTTCCAAGAAAGCTCCCATTTGCTTACCCACCCGCTCATCCCTTCTTCCTGGTCGGGATTTATAGGAAATTTAGTGATGAATCCAATGGGGCCAAATAAAAGTCGCTTGCTCGTTTTGTTCCGGAGCTATTTAGAAAAAACTGGGAAAATGTCACTTTGTCTATATTTTTATCCAGGACTTTTTCTCATGGTTCCCGTGGTTCCATAAAATATTCTATGGTGAGGACTAGGCGTTTCCATTATACAGGAGGACAAACATCACCAGACATCAAAAGACAATAAAATTCCCTAAAAAACTTTTTTCCAAGAAAGCTCCCATTTGCTCACCCACCCGCTCATCCCTTCTTCCTGGTAGGAATTTATAGGAAATTCAGTGATGAATCCAATGGGGCCAAATAAAAGTCGCTTGCTCGTTTCGTTCCGGGGCTATTTAGAAAAAACTGGGATAAAGTCACTTTGTCTATATTATTATTCAGGATTTTTTCTCATGGTTCCCGTGGTTCCATAAAATATTCTATGGTGAGGAATTGGCGTTTCCATTATACAGGGGGACAAACATCACCATACATCAAAAGACAATAAAATTCCCTAAAAAACTTTTTTCCAAGAAAGCTCCCATTTGCTTACCCACCCGCTCATCCCTTCTTCCTGGTAGGAATTTATAGGAAATTCAGTGATGAATCCAATGGTGCCAAATAAAAGTCGCTTGCTCGTTTCGTTCCGGAGCTATTTAGAAAAAACTGGGATAATGTCACTTTGTCTATATTATTATTCAGGACTTTTTCTCATGGTTCCCGTGGTTCCATAAAATATTCTATGTTAAGGACTAGGCGTTTCCATTATACAGGGAAACAAACATCACCAGGCATCAAAAGACAATAAAATTCCCTACAAAAAATGTTTCCAATAAAGCTCCCATTTGCTTACCCACCCGCTCATCCCGACTCGACTCGAATTACATCAAATACACTCGCAAACAAAGCTCTAGATCTAATTAAATCTAATTAAATAAAATTTTATGAGATTCCGTATTTTTAATCCGGAAAGTGCAGCATTGGAGAGCAATTAAAAATTTGCATCGCCACTACAATTTAACAAAAATTCACTCCCTAACGAACGTCGATTCATTGAAGAAAAGCTTTTGTGCAAATTCCAAAATGAAAAATTCCTGTTCCGATAAGGAAGTGTCTGAAGGGACAGTAAATAATTGTTGATTATCTCGTAATATCATTCAATCTTGCTCACTTTGTAATAAAATCAAGATCTAATTGCAAGCGAAATTATATATCATCCAATTTGCCCATGTCTAAGGACTTCCGTCTATGCAAAATGGCTTCGGATGATCGGTTTATTGAGGATTTCAAAGAAATTTGTTTAAGGTTTTACTGTAGGAGGTATACGTAATTTTGTAGAATATAATTTAAAGTGCGTTCACATATATTAATTTTTAAACAGAATAAAATCATTTTCACAATACGAGACGTCAAATCACAACAATATAATTAGATAAGAATTCTCAATAGAGTTCTATTCAATAAAAATTACAAAGCACATCAAAAATACCGTTAATTTTCCAAACGCGGCGGCATTCTCCAATTTAATTTCCAGTTCCGTTGCACTGACAATTCCATTAATTTTTCCACAACTGAAAAATTCTCTCAACCCCAATTATTAATACATTCACCGGATACGAATGAAAAGTTGCCCATAAAGAAACTGGATCCTCTTTGAAGAAATCCCTTTTGTTCAACTTTTATGGGACCTTCTTTGAGGGGACCAAATAAAGCCCGGTTTATTTTTATTATTTTTTTTAAATTTTAACGGTTGTTGCTTTTGTTGTGTTTTTTTTCTCGAGGCTGCAGCTGGTGAGGTTTGTTTGGGAAATTTTTGATCGATTTTAATGATTGTAAAAATAGCTTAAAGCTTCATTTTGAAAATCACGTTTTGGTAAATTAACGGAAATTTTATGGTTTTCAACTAATGGAGGTCTAAATTTTTTCTCTCTATATTTGTTTGAAAAAAAACAATTTTTGCGGCCCAATTGCTCGGTTACCTGGTTACTAAGCAATTTGGATGTTTTTTTTCACTGAAATGTATAGCTTTTTTTCATTTTTCTGTGAAAAAAAAATCGAAAATTTTGTACTTTTTGGTTTATAATAATAGTCGAAACTCGAAACATTCCTTGTGGTATTTGATTATTATTTTAATTATGGAGTTCGAGAGAGTTTTTGAAAACTGACTCAGCATCAGTTTCTTTACACCACAGAAAAACAAGTTTTTCAAATAATCTCGCGCAAGAGTCAGCTTTCCCGGTGAATTTTCCAAAATATGCGATTTTGTGACAAATTTCTCAAAAATTAGTTTGCTGGTTTTTGAGAGCACATTCTGAAGAATGTATAGCTGACTCAGCTCCGTGATTTTTTCACACAACAAAAAACAAACTTTTAAAGATAGTCTGCTGCAAAATCACCCCTCCAAGTGGATTTAAAAAAAAAATACAAATTATTTAAGATTTGTTGAAAAATATCCCAAGAATTATTTCGATTGAGTTTGGAATCGTTTTTTAAAAAAAGTAGCTGACTCCGCTTCATGATTATTTCACACAACAAAAAACAAAGTTTTGGAAACGATCTGCTCCAAAAATCACCCCTCCAAGTTCATTTTTAAAAAAATTAGGAATTATTTTCGATGAGGTGTCAAATTCCAAAAAAATAAGTTTGAGAGCGTTTTTTGAAAAGTGTGGAAGACTCAGCTTCATGGTTTATTAACACAACAAAAACCAAAGTTTTTGAAATAATCTGGTGCAAAAATCACCTCTTCAAGTGAGTTTTTCAAAAAATTAGAAATTATTTAAGATTTTATGATAAATTTCCCAAAAATTATTTCGATTGAATTTGGGAGCGTTTGTTGAAAAAAGTAGCTGACTCAACTTCATGATCATTTCACACGACAAAAAACAAAGTTTTAGAAACGATCTGCTCCAAAAATCACCCCTCCAAGTTCATTTTTGAAAACATTAGAAATTATTTTCGATGAGGTGTCAAATTTTAAAAAAACAATTTTGAGAGCGTTTTTTGAAAAGTGTAGAAGACTCAGCTTCATGGTTTATTAACAAAACAAAAACCAAAGTTTTTGGAATAATCTGGTGCAAAAACCACACCTACAAGTGAATTTTTCAAAAAATTACAAATTATTTAAGATTTTGTGACAAATTTCCCAAAAATTATTTCGATTGAATTTGGGAGCGTTTGTTGAAAAAAGTAGCTGACTCAGCTTCATGATTATTTCACACAACAAAAAACAAAGTTTCAGAAACGATCTGCTCCAAAAATCACCCCTCCAGGTTCATTTTTAAAAAAATCAGAAATTATTTTTGATGAGGTGTCAAATTTCAAAAAATAAGTTTGAGAGCGATTTTTGAAAAGTGTAGAAGACTCAGCTTCATGGTTTATTAACAAAACAAAAACCAAAGTTTTTGAAATAATCTGGTGCAAAAATCACACCTACAAGTGAATTTTTCTAAAAATTACAAATTATTCAAGATTTTGTGACCAATTTCCCAAAAATTATTTTGATTGAATTTGAGAGCGTTTTTTGAAAAAAGTAGCTGACTCAGCTTCATGATTATTTCACACAACAAAAAACAAAGTTTAAGAAACGATCTGCTCCAAAAATCACCCCTCCAAGTTCATTTTAAAAAAAAATAGAAATTATTTTCGGTGAGGTGTCAAATTTCAATAAATTAAATTTGAGAGCGTTTTTTAAAAAGTGTGAAAGACTCAGCTTCATGGTTTATTAACCCAACAAAAACCAAAGTTTTTGAAATAATCTGGTGCAAAAATCACCCCTTCAAGTGAATTTTTCAAGAAATTACAAATTTTTTAAGATTTTATGACTAATTTCCCAAAAATTATTTAGATTGAATTTGGGAGCGTTTGTTGAAAAAAGTAGCTGACTCAGCTTCATGATCATTTCACACAACAAAAAACAAATTTTTAGAAACGATCTGCTCCAAAAATGACCCCTCCAAGTTCATTTTTAAAAAAAATATAAATTATTTTCGATGAGGTGTCAAATTTCAATAAATTAAGTTTGAGAGCGTTTTTTGAAAAGTGTGGAAGACTCAGCTTCATGGTTTATTAACACAACAGAAAACAAAGTCTTTGAAATAATCTGGTGCAAAAATCACCCCTTCAAGTGAATTTTTCAAAAAATTACAAATTATTTAAGATTTTATGACAAATATCCCAAGAATTATTTCGATTGATTTTGGAAGCGTTTTTTTAAAAAAAGAAGCTGACTCAGCTTCATGATTATTTCACACAACAAAAAACAAAGTTTCAGAAATGATCTGCTCCAAAAATCACCCCTCCAAGTTCATTTTTAAAAAAATTAGAAATTATTTTCGGTGAGGTGTCAAATTTCAATAAATTAAATTTGAGAGCGTTTTTTAAAAAGTGTGAAAGACTCAGCTTCATGGTTTATTAACCCAACAAACACCAAAGTTTTTGAAATAATCTGGTGCAAAAATCACACCTACAAGTGAATTTTTCTAAAAATTACAAATTATTCAAGATTTTGTGACCAATTTCCCAAAAATTATTTTGATTGAATTTGAGAGCGTTTTTTGAAAAAAGTAGCTGACTCAGCTTCATGATTATTTCACACAACAAAAAACAAAGTTTAAGAAACGATCTGCTCCAAAAATCACCCCTCCAAGTTCATTTTTAAAAAAATTAGAAATTATTTTCGGTGAGGTGTCAAATTTCAATAAATTAAATTTGAGAGCGTTTTTTAAAAAGTGTGAAAGACTCAGCTTCATGGTTTATTAACCCAACAAACACCAAAGTTTTTGAAATAATCTGGTGCAAAAATCACACCTACAAGTGAATTTTTCTAAAAATTACAAATTATTCAAGATTTTGTGACCAATTTCCCAAAAATTATTTTGATTGAATTTGAGAGCGTTTGTTGAAAAAAGTAGCTGACTCAGCTTCATGATTATTTCACACAACAAAAAACAAAGTTTCAGAAACGATCTGCTCCAAAAATCACCCCTCCAAGTTCATTTTTAAAAAAATTAGAAATTATTTTTGATGAGGTGTCAAATTTCAAAAAATAAGTTTGAGAGCGATTTTTGAAAAGTGTAGAAGACTCAGCTTCATGGTTTATTAACAAAACAAAAACCAAAGTTTTTGAAATAATCTGGTGCAAAAATCGCACCTACAAGTGAATTTTTCTAAAAATTACAAATTATTCAAGATTTTGTGACCAATTTCCCAAAAATTATTTTGATTGAATTTGAGAGCGTTTTTTGAAAAAAGTAGCTGACTCAGCTTCATGATTATTTCACACAACAAAAAACAAAGTTTAAGAAACGATCTGCTCCAAAAATCACCCCTCCAAGTTCATTTTTAAAAAAATTAGAAATTATTTTCGGTGAGGTGTCAAATTTCAATAAATTAAATTTGAGAGCGTTTTTTAAAAAGTGTGAAAGACTCAGCTTCATGGTTTATTAACCCAACAAACACCAAAGTTTTTGAAATAATCTGGTGCAAAAATCACCCCTTCAAGTGAATTTTTCAAGAAATTACAAATTTTTTAAGATTTTATGACTAATTTCCCAAAAATTATTTAGATTGAATTTGGGAGCGTTTGTTGAAAAAAGTAGCTGACTCAGCTTCATGATCATTTCACACAACAAAAAACAAATTTTTAGAAACGATCTGCTCCAAAAATGACCCCTCCAAGTTCATTTTTAAAAAAAATATAAATTATTTTCGATGAGGTGTCAAATTTCAATAAATTAAGTTTGAGAGCGTTTTTTAAAAAGTATGAAAGACTCAGCTTCATGGTTTATCAACACAACAAAAACCAAAGTTTTTGAAATAATCTGGTGCAAAAATCACCTCTTCAAGTGAATTTTTCAAAAAATTACAAATTATTTAAGATTTTATGATAAATACCCCAAGAATTATTTCGATTGAGTTTGGAATCGTTTTTTGAAAAAAGTAACTGACTCAGCTTCATGGTTTATTAACACAACAAAAACCAAAGTTTTTGGAATAATCTGGTGCAAAAATCACCGCTCCAAGTGAATTTTTCAAAAAAATACAATTTTCGATGTGGTGTCAAATTTAACTAAAATAAGTTCAAGAGCGTTTTTTGAAAAATGTAGCTGAATAAGCTTCATGATTTTATTACACACAGAAAAACAGAGTTTTTGAAATAATCTGGTGCAAAAATCACACCTACAAGTGAATTTTTCAAAAAATTACAAATTATTTAAGATTTCATGACAAATATCCCAAGAATTATTTCGATTGAGTTTGGAATCGTTTTTAAAAAAAGTAGCTGACTCAGCTTCATGATTATTTCACACAACAAAAAACAAAGTTTAAGAAACGATCTGCTCCAAAAATCACCCCTCCAAGTTCATTTTTAAAAAAATTAGAAATTATTTTTGATGAGGTGTCAAATTTCAAAAAAATAAGTTTGAGAGCGTTTTTTGAAAAGTGTAGAAGACTCAGCTTCATGGTTTATTAACACAACAAAAACCAAAGTTTTTGAAATAATCTGGTGCAAAAATCACCCCTACAAGTGAACTTTTCAAGAAATTACAAATTATTTAAGATTTTATGACAAATATCTCAAGAATTATTTCGATTGAGTTTGGAATCGTTTTTTGAAAAAAGTAACTGACTCAGCTTCATGATTTTATTACACACAGAAAAACAGAGTTTTAAAAATAATCTGGTGCAAAAATCACCCCTACAAGTGATTTTTTCAAGAAATTACAAATTATTTAAGATTTTATGACAAATATCCCAAGAATTATTTCGATTGATTTTGGAAGCGTTTTTTTGAAAAAAGAAGCTGACTCAGCTTCATGATTATTTCACACAACAAAAAACAAAGTTTCAGAAATGATCTGCTCCAAAAATCACCCCTCCAAGTTCATTTTTAAAAAAATTAGAAATTATTTTTGATGAGGTGTCAAATTTCAAAAAAATAATTTTGAGAGCGTTTTTTGAAAAGTGTAGAAGACTCAGCTTCATGGTTTATTAACAAAACAAAAACCAAAGTTTTTGGAATAATCTGGTGCAAAAATCACACCTACAAGTGAATTTTTCAAAAAATTACAAATTATTTAAGATTTTATGACAAATATCTCAAGAATCATTTCGATTGAGTTTGGAAGCGTTTTTTTGAAAAAAGTAGCTGACTCAGCTTCATGATTATTTCACACAACAAAAAACAAAGTTTTGGAAACGATCTGCTCCAAAAATCAACCCTCCAAGTTCATTTTTAAAAAAATTAGGAATTATTTTCGATGAGTTGTCAAATTTCAAAAAAATAAGTTTGAGAGCGTTTTTTGAAAAGTGTGGAAGACTCAGCTTCATGGTTTATCAACACAACAAAAACCAAAGTTTTTGAAATAATCTGGTGCAAAAATCACCCCTACAAGTGAATTTTTCAAAAAATTACAAATTATTTAAGATTTTATGACAAATATCCCAAGAATTATTTCGATTGATTTTGGAAGCGTTTTTTTGAAAAAAGAAGCTGACTCAGCTTCATGATTATTTCACACAACAAAAAACAAAGTTTCAGAAATGATCTGCTCCAAAAATCACCCCTCCAAGTTCATTTTTAAAAAAATTAGAAATTATTTTTGATGAGGTGTCAAATTTCAAAAAAATAAGTTTGAGAGCGTTTTTTGAAAAGTGTGGAAGACTCAGCTTCATGGTTTATCAACACAACAAAAACCAAAGTTTTTGAAATAATCTGGTGCAAAAATTATCCCTCCAAGTGAATTTTTCTAAAAATAACAAATTATTTTTTCCAAAAATGGTTTTGATTGAGTTTGAGAGCGTTTAAAAAAAAAGTAGCTGACTCAGCTTCATGATTATTTTATGCAACAAAAAACAAAGTTTTTGAAATAATCCGGTGCAAAAATCACCCCTCCTTGTGAATTTTCCAAAAAGCTGCACTACATTTTCTATTTTATGAAAAAATGTCCATATCAGTTAATTAACACGTTTTATGGCTTGGAATATGTTCACAATAGCCATAAATCGAGGTCACCATAAGGGCCCATCCCGAAACCTTATTATACCATTGAAACCAACCCACTTCCGGCATTTACATGCCGCTTCCGTTCGTCCTTTATCCGAAATCATGCGTAAAAAAATCAAGATCGAAAATCCCGTTGCCCGACGCTTTATTTTTCCCTGGACAGTCCCATTAATAAAGTACAAATATTATGACGTTTCCTAGACAGATAAGTACTGAATACAGTAGTACTGGCCATTAAATAATCTTTCCTTTCGCGAGGTTTGTTTCCTTGTCGTTGTCGACTGAACGATACCGTTGCTTGCTGACCTGGGCTTATTAAGAGTACCAATCCTGTCATGTATTGAATTTTTAAGAGTGATTTTGTCAAATATAAATATACAGGGTGATAGAGGAGTGTGGTAGCTTTAATAAACTTTTTTATTTTTGAAAATCGGTTTGTTTTTGACGTCGTAGTGAGTTTTAGAAAATATCGCATTTTTTATTGAGGGTGTTTGACATATGTTTATAAATCACTCTGTATAAAATTAACAAGAGTGATTTTGCCAAATGCAAATATACAGGGTGATAGAAGAAGGTTGTAGCTTCAATAGTTTTTTTCAATTTTCCAAATTGGTTGACTTTTGAGGTCGTGGTAAATTTTCAAAAATGCCCCATTTTATTCAAGGGAATTTGACATATGTTTTTAAATCACACTGTATTAAATTGTCAAAAGTGATTTTACCAAACGTAAATATACAGGGTGATAGAGGAAGGTTGAAGCTTCATTTTTTTTTTTTTTTGAAGATAGGTCAACTTTTGGGGGCCATGGTGAATTTTTAAAAATGCCCCATGTTTATCAAGGGAGTTTGACGTATGTTCATAAATCACCCTGTATAAAATTGTCTAGGGTGATTTTGCTAAATGCGAATATACAGTGTGAAAGCGAAAGGTTGGAACTTCAGTATTTTTTTTTTATTTTAAGAATCGGTCAATTTTTGGGGACGTGGTAAATTTTCAAAAATGCCCCTTATTTTGTTGAGAAAATTCAACATATATTTATAAATTACCCTGTGTAAAATCGACAAGAGTGATTTTGTCAAATGTGAATACACAGGGTGATAGCAGAAGGTTGTAGCTTCAATATATTTTTTTTAATTTTTGAAAATCGGTTCATTTTTGACGTCGTGATGAATTTTAGAAAACGTATTTTTCATTGAGGGAGTTGGACATATGTTTATAAATCACCTTGTATAAAATTGACAAGAGTGATTTTGCCTAACGCAAATATACAGATAGAAAAAGGTTGTAGATTTGATAGTTTTTTTTATTTTTGAAAATCGGTTTGTTTTTGACGTTTTGGTGAATTTAAGAGAATGTCGCATTTTTTTGGGAGGGGGGGGGATTTGCGATTTTGCTAGCTGTAAATATACAAGGTGATAGTGGAAGGTTGCTGCTTCAATACTTTTTTCAATTTTCAAAATTTGATCACTTTTGAGGACGTAGTAAATTTTCAAAAATGCCTCATTTTATTTAAGAGAATTTGACATATGTTTATAAATCACACTGTTTAACATTGTCAAGAGTGATTTTACCAAACGTAACTAAACAAGGTGATAAAGGAAGGTTGAAGCTTCAATTTTTTATTTAATTTTTAAAAATCGGTCAATTTTTGGGGACGTGGTGAATTTTTGAAGAAGCCCCATTTTTATTAAGGTAATTTGACGTATGTTCATAAATCACCCTGTATAAAATTGTCTAGGGTGATTTTGCTAAATGCGAATATACAGAGTGATAGAGAAAGGTTGGAGCTTCAATATATTTTCTTTATTTTGAAAATCGGTCAATTTTTGGGGCCGTGGTAAATTTTCAAAAATGCCCCTTATTTTGTTAAGTGAATTTGACATAATATGTTGATAAATTACTCTGTATTAGCCCGTCAAAAGTGATTATGCCAAATGTAAATATACAGGGTGATAGAGGAAGGTTGAAGCTTCAATATATTTTTTTAATTTTGAAAATCAGTTCATTTTGAACTAAGACTTGTCACTCTTAAGCCCATAACTCAACAACACCAAGATATATCATTATCCTTTTAATACCAATATCACGGTTGAGTTTCTCGACACGGCAATATATTCAGACCCTGTATAATTATACCGAGTGTACAAAAAGTCTAATATAGAATGACGTCGACAAAGAGTGAATTTATGACGACATTCAAACACATCGAGACGAATATAATTTGGCAAGAAAAGTCACTCTCTTCATGTCGGAATATTTTGCGTTGCAGGAAATGAGATTGCAGGAGATGACAGGTGGCATATAGTGGAGAATGGAGAGGATGGATGTGCCTCTTTGCTGCGAATACTAAGCTTTTGAAGTGTGCAGCGAATATGGTATTTTTGGAACAATGGAAAATGTGATAAACTGCTATGATTTTCGTGGAAAATGAGCGAATTACTTGCCACCCTGTACAATAATAACGCTCAATCTCTCAACACACTAACTAAATCCCCTCCTGCAAATAAACTAACCCATCAAAACGTAATCCTGCAAGACGAATCGGCTGCGACACTGAAAAATCGACCCTTTCGAGGTGTCAAATTACAACAACAATTTCCCACACGGACGTGTGTGTGAGTTGCAGACGACGGCGCCATCTACTAGATTATAGATGGGACGATGCAACAATTGTCTCTTTGTGCAGGAATTCGCGATTTGCCGTAAATCTTCGACTGGGAAAAATGCAATCGGATTTTATGAGTCGAAGCGGACCGTTTCTACAATCGACAATAAAATATTTAGGTATCGCTTTCGGATTTTCTTGTTGTCGTTCCAGCGATAAATATTACGGTTCTGGTAAATTGCTTGTTGTCAGTTTTTTGCTTTGCATGGAAAAAGAGTCATTTATGATTCTTGACTCGAAACTAACGAAAATTGGCTTAATATCCCTAAAAGGTAACCAAAATGGAAAAATTCCACCTGTATCGTCTTAGTTGGAAAATCTTAACATAAATTGACCCCCCACTTGATACACCTAACCTCGAAACTAACAAAGATCGGTTAAAACTTTCCACTCGATGATCAAAATGGAAAATTTCCACTTGCATTGTCTTAGTTGGAAAATTTCAACATAAATTGACACCCCACTAGATACACCTAACTTCAAAACCAACAAAAATAGGCTATATCTTCCCTCTCGATAATCAAAATGAAAAAAATCCACCCCCATCGTCTTAGTTGGAAAATTTCAACATAAATTGACCCCCCACTTGATACACCTAACCTCAAAACTAACAAAGATCGGTTAAAACTTTCCACTCGATAATCAAAATGGAAAATTTCCACTTGCATTGTCTTAGTTGGAAAATTTCAACATAAATTGACACCCGACTTAATACACCTAACCTCAAAACTAACAAAAATAGGCTATATCTTCCCTCTCGATAATCAAAATGAAAAAATTCCACTTGTATCGTCTTAGTTGGAAAATTTTAACATAAATTGACACCCCACTTGATACACCTAACCCCAAAATTAACAAAGATCGGTTAAAACTTTCCACTCGATAATCAAAATGGAAAATTTCCACTTGCATTGTCTTAGTTGGAAAATTTCAACATAAATTGACACCCGACTTGATACGCCTAACCTCAAAACTAACAAAAATAGGCTATATCTTCCCTCTCGATAATCAAAATGAAAAAATTCCACTTGTATCGTCTTAGTTGGAAAATTGACACCCCACTTGATACACCTTACCCCAAAATTAACAAAGATCGATTAAAACTTTCCACTCGATAATCAAAATGGAAAATTTCCACTTGCATCGTCTTAGTTGGAAAATTTCAACATAAATTGACACCCCACTTAATACACCTAACTTCAAAACCAACAAAAATAGGCTATATCTTCCCTCTCGATAATCAAAATGAAAAAAATCCACTTGCATCGTCTTGGTTGGAAAATTTCAACATAAATTGACACCCGACTTAATACACCTAACCTCAAAATTAACAAAGATCGGTTAAAACTTCCCACTCGATGATCAGAATGGAAAATTTCCACTTGCATCGTTCCAGTTGGAAAATTTCAACATAAATTGACACCCGACTTGATACACCTAACCTCAAAACCAACAAAAATAGGCTATATCTTCCCTCTCGATAATCAAAATGAAAAAAATCCACCCCCATGGTCTTAGTTGGAAAATTTTAACATAAATTGACACCCGACTTGATACACCTAACCTCAAAAGTAACAAAAATAAGCTATATCTACCTTCTCGATATTCAAAATGACAAAATTTCACTTGCATCGTCCTAGTTGGAAAATTTCAACATAAATTGACACCCGACTTAATACACCTAACCTCAAAACCAACAAAAATAGGCTATATCTTCCCTCTCGATAATCAAAATGAACAAAATCCACTCCCATCGTCTTAGTTGGAAAATTTCAACATAAATTGACACCCCACTTGATACACCTAACCTCGAAACTAACAAAGATCGGTTAAAACTTTCCACTCGATGATCAAAATGGAAAATTTCCACTTGCATCGTTTAAGTTGGAAAATTTCAACATAAATTGACACCCGACTTAATACACCTAACCTCAAAACCAACAAAAATAGGCTATATCTTCCCTCTCGATAATCAAAATGAAAAAAATCCACCCCCATCGTCTTAGTTGGAAAATTTTAACATAAATTGACACCCCACTTGATACACCTAACCCCAAAATTAACAAAGATCGATTAAAACTTTCCACTCGATAATCAAAATGGAAAATTTCCACTTGCATCGTCTTAGTTGAAAAATTTCAACATAAATTGACACCCGACTTGATACACCTAACCTCAAAACTAACAAAAATAGGCTATATCTTCCCTCTCGATAATCAAAATGAAAAAAATCCACTTGCATCGTCTTGGTTGGAAAATTTCAACATAAATTGACACCCGACTTAATACACCTAACCTCAAAATTAACAAAGATCGGTTAAAACTTTCCACTCGATGATCAGAATGGAAAATTTCCACTTGCATCGTTCCAGTTGGAAAATTTCAACATAAATTGACACCCGACTTAATACACCTAACCTCAAAACCAACAAAAATAGGCTATATCTTCCCTCTCGATAATCAAAATGAAAAAAATCCACTCCCATCGTCTTAGTTGGAAAATTTTAACATAAATTGACACCCCACTTGATACACCTTACCTCAAAACTAACAAAAATATGCTATATCTTCCCTCTCGATATTCAAAATGACAAAATTTCACTTGCATCGTCCTAGTTGGAAAATTTCAACATAAATTGACACCCCACTTGATGTACCTAAAAAATTCTACTCGTATCGTTTTAGTTGGAAAAATTCAACATAAATTATTATTGACACCCCACTAATTACACAAAAGTCGAATTAACACTCTTTAATGAATCCAAATCTTAAAAGTCACTTCACACTTCCATCGAGTAAGTAATTTATTGTCAGAGGGATAAATAATTACTTACCCTATTAGATATAAATCACACATCCGTCCAATAGTGAAGCATAAAATTATAGAGTAATTTACTGCACATTTTACCTTGATGAGTAATTTATAATCGCAAGGATAAATTAATTATTACTTATTCCTCCAAATCACTTGAGCTTCTATTGCGAAGGCATTAAGTATAAAGTAAATCACTCTACATTTTCTTCAGATAAGTAATTTATAGTCGAGGAGATAAATTAATTATTCCTCTTGATTACTTTACCCATCTACTATGAATTACAATAGCAAAGCATGAATAATCATGAAGAAAGTAACTTACTTCACATCCTTAGATAAGTAATTTAAACCTAGTGGGGCCATAAATTACTTTTCCTCTAAATTACTTACCCTAACTATTATGATAATGATTTATTGGTGAAGGCCAAACTATAAAGTAACCTATTTCATATTTTTCTTGGGTAAGTAATTTATAGTTGGAGAGTTAAATTGCTCATTTTATTTTATTAACGCCTATTAATGAATTGACGTTAGTAATTTGTAGTAATATAAAGATAATTTACTTTTTGAATGTCCATTTACTCAATAAACGTTATTCGATTCTATAAATTACTTACGCCATTTTATTCACCATTTTCTAATATAAATTTTATTGGTAAAGTATAAATTGCAAAGTTACTTATTTCAAAATAATCACTTTTTTATGTAGTTTATAGTCTGAGTGAAATAAACTACTTATAAAAATTTTCCATTGACTTAAACTAAGTAATTAATAAAAATTACTTACATTACTAGGGTTTATTTACTCAATTAGAACGTTATTTCGTCATGGAATAAATTACTACAGAAGTTTAATAAGGATGTAGATAAGTAATTTATAGTCGAAAAGATAAATTGCTTTTTCTTGAAGATTATACTCACAGAGGAGGCAAACTAGGAAAATATAGAGTGAAGTAGGATGAGTGAGGGTTTCAAGAGTAACTCATGTGAATTTTATTGATCCATAAAAAAATTTGAAGGAGGCATGCAATTTGAGAAAAAATGGAGTAAAAGGAGAAGGAGGATGTAAATTCTATCAAGCGGAGCCTATAAATTCACTCCCTCCATTAAATGATGAATTTTTCAAACACTCAACACATAAGCTCACTCCATCAAACCCTCCACTCTCCAATGCATTCCTAATTAGCAAATAATGATTATCCTCCCATTCCCAATGCCCTTTGGACTTACATCAGCCCTAATTAATTCATAGCTTGGTCAAGCAAGATTGGCGCTCCGATAATTCACATTCACAAGCCTGTTACAACAGGTCATCTATGACGTCATCGAATTTTTCCATCCAACAAACATAAAGGAAATTGTTCAAAGGGATTTTCCATTCGTTGCGCATCGAGGTCTCGGTGAAAATTCTCACTTTTTCCGCTCGGTCGTGTATAAACGTCCGCCATTTTGGCTTGAATTTGTTTTGCATTCCTGCCATTTTTCCCGTCCAGGAAGTCGCATCTCGTTGCGTTACACTTTATGTTACGATCGGGGGTAATGTTAGGTCGTTACTGCACGCATTAAAATTAGCAACTCGACATTCCTGCTGCGGATTTATGAGATGATTTTGTCATTATAGAATGGCCGGATGACGCGATTTTCGTGTTCAGGAGTGTTTAAGGGATAACTCCTGCAAATTTGAAAAATACTTTGAAGATACAACCTTTTGCTATCACCCTGTGCATTTATATTTGTCAAAATCACTGTTGACAATTTTTTACATGGTGATTCATAAACATAATGTCAAATTCCCTTAGGTACTAGAAATTCCACATTTTTGGAAATTTGCCACGACCTCTAAGATAAACCGATTTTAGGAATTGAAGAAAAATATCAAAGACACAACCTTGTACTAACACCCTGTATAATTGCTTCTAGCAAAATTATTTTTGAAAATTTTATACAGGGGGATTTATGAACATATTATGTCAAATTCCCTTGATAAAAAAATTGGACAGTTTACTTCTTTGTTTTGACAGCTCCTCGTGGTAATTAGTTAAGGGAAAATTACCCGTCCAGGTAAATTGTTGGCGAAAAAACTCACTTTTTCCGAAAATATCAAGACAAACTACCTGCAAATAATTCAACTTACCTGACATTTTCGACGGGTAAATGGTAAAAAAATTAGTGGTTTGATATAAATTACCCGCATAGTTAACTTGTTGATTTTACCTGTGGATAAAAATTCGTAACATAGTCTGAATATTTCAATTTACCTGACTTTTTTGACGGGTAAATAGTGGCTTTGTCAACAGGTAAAAAGAAAACAACATGTTAGTGGTTTGATATAAATTACCCACATAGGTAACTTGTGTAAATAATGATAATAGTGTTGCTCACTTCAACTTACCCCCATGTAAAAATGGATTACCCGTGAAGGACTTGAATTATTACACTGGTAAAAAATTACCCGCATAGGTGAACTGTCGATTTTATTTGACATTGATTGAGGATAATAATAGGTAATAAATATAGTCATACACCTCAACGTACCCCGACAATGTAAAATGAATTTTTCAATTTACCTGACTACTTTTTTTTGACGGGTAAATAGTAACTGTGTCAAAAGAGAAAAAAATATACCCGCATAGGTAACTTGTCATTTTTACCAACTAGCTACCCCAATATTAAGTATGACAATGCAAAAACTGCAACCTAAGCAGGAAACCCAGGTGTCCAATTCCCTTAAAGCCCTTCATCGTATAAAACATAAAACCCCCGCCATTAAAGATTATACACTTTCCGGGTCAAAACTTGAATGTTGCGACAACAAGAGTTATGAAGTTGGTGCGGATTAATTTACTGAGTGTTCTCATTTTCCCCGGCTCTATCTATTACGATCAATATGGTGCTTTTTATTCGGGCTAATTGTGAATAAGAGGATTGGTTTTAATGAGCATCGCTTCGGCAAGATTAAGCTCGCAAATGATGTGAAAACTATTGAGAGCATACTAATGTTGCTCATTAACACATATACGGCTCTATGGGGCTGGATTGAGCGTATTTATTGCTTTGAATAAGGGAGGTTGGGGGTTTTATTGTTAGTGCAATTGTGTATAAAATTAATGTCAAGGGCAAATGTAGATATACAGGGTGATAGCGGAATGTTGTAGCTTCAATGTTTTTTTTTATTTTTTTAAATTGGTGTATTTTTGACGTTGTGGTGAATTTTAGAAAATGTCGCATCCTTTGTTGAGGGAATTTGACATATGTTTATAAATCACCCTGTATAGGATTGTCAAAAGTGATTTTGTAGAATGTAAATACACAGGGTGATAGCGGAAGGTTGTGACTTCGATTTTTTTTTTTTAATTTTGAAAATCGATCCATTTTTGAGGTCGTGGCAAGGTTTCGAAAATGTCCCATTTTTGGTAAGGGAATGTGACATATTATGTTTATAGATAACCCTGTATAAAATTATCAATAGTAATTTTGCCAAATGTTAATACACAGGGTGATAGCGGAAGGTTGTAGCTTCAACATTTTTCTTCAATTTTTAAATTCGATCCATTTTTGAGGTCACAACAAGGTTTCGAAAATATCCAATTTTTTATTAAAGAGATTTTATATATGTTTATAAATCACCTTGTATAAAATTGTCAAGAGTGATTTTGCAAAATCTAAATAAACAGGGTGGTATCAGAAGGCTGTAGCTTCAACATTTTTCTTCAATTTTGAAAATCGATCCATTTTTGAGGTCGCAGCAAGGATTCGAAAATATCCAATTTTTCATTAAAGAAATTTTATATATGTCGATAAATCACCTTGTATAAAATTGTCAAGAGTGATTTTGCAAAATCTAAATATACAGGGTGATAGCGGAATGTTGTATCTACAATAATTTTCTTTAATTTTTAAAATCGATTAAATTTTGAGGTCGTGGCAAGGTTTCGAAAATGCCCCATTTTTAATAAGGGAAAGTGACATATGTTTATAAGTCACCCTGTATAAAATGGTCAAGAGTCATTGTGCCTAATGTAAATATACAGGGTGGTATCAGAAGGTTGTAGCTTCAACATTTTTCTTCAATTTTAAAAATCGATCCATTTTTGACGTCGCAGCAAGTTTTCGAAAATATCCAATTTTTTATTAAAGAAATTTGATATATGTTTATAAATCACCCTATATAAAATGGTCAAGGGTCATTGTCCCTAATGTAAATATACAGGGTGGTATCAGAAGGTTGTAGCATCAACATTTTTCTTCAATTTTAAAAATCGATCCATTTTTGACGTCGCAGCAAGTTTTCGAAAATATCCAATTTTTTATTAAAGAAATTTGATATATGTTTATAAATCACCCTGTATAAAATGGTCAAGAGTCATTGTGCCTAATTTAAATATACAGGGTGGTATCAGAAGGTTGTAGCTTCAACATTTTTCTTCAATTTTCAAAATCGATCCATTTTTGAGGTCGCTGCAAGGATTCGAAAATATCCAATTTTTTATTAAAGAAATTTGATATATGTTTATAAATCACCCTGTATAAAATGGTCAAGAGTCATTGTGCCTAATGTGTATATACAGGGTGGTATCAGAGGGTTGTGGTTTCAACATTTTTCTTCAATTTTGAAAATCGATCCATTTTTGAGGTAGCAGCGAGGTTTCGAAAATATCCAATTTTTTATTAAAGAAATTTGATATATGTTTATAAATCACCCTGTATAAAATAGTCAAGAGTCATTGTGCCTAATGTAAATATACAGGGTGGTATCAGAAGGTTGTAGCTTCAACGTTCTTCTTCAATTTTGAAAATCGATCCATTTTTGAGGTCGCAGCAAGGTTTCAAAAATATCCAATTTTTTATTAAAGAAATTTGATATATGTTTATAGATCACCCTGTATAAAATTGTCAAGAGTGATTTCGCAAAACTTAAATATAAAGGGTGATAGCGGAAGGTTGTATCTACAATAATTTTCAAAATCGATTGAATTTTGAGGTCGTGGCATGGTTTCGAAAATGCCCCATTTTTAATAAGGGAAAGTGACATATGTTTATAAGTCACCCTGTATAAAATGGTCAACAGTGATTGTGCCTAATGTAAATACACAGGGTGGTATCAGAAGGTTGTAGCTTCAACATTTTTCTTCAATTTTAAAAATCGATCCATTTTTGAGGTCGCAGCAAGGTTTCGAAAATATCCAATTTTTTATAAAAAAATTTGATATATGTTTATGAATCACCCTGTATAAAATGGTCAAGAGTCATTGTGCCTAATGTAAATATACAGGGTGGTATCAGAAGGTTGTAGCTTCAACATTTTTCGTCAATTTTAAAAATCGATCCATTTTTGAGGTCGCAGCAAAGTTTCAAAAATATCCAATTTTTCATTAAAGAAATTTGATATATGTTTATAAATCACCTTGTATAAAATTGTCAAGAGTGATTTTGCAAAATCTAAATATACAGGGTGATAGCAGAACGTTGTATCTACAGTAATTTTCTTTAATTTTTAAAATCGGTTTCGAAAATGCCCCATTTTTAATAAGGGAAAGTGACATATATTTATAAGTCACCCTGTATAAAATGGTCAAGAGTCATTGTGCCTAATTTAAATATACAGGGTGGTATCAGAAGGTTGTAGCTTCAACATTTTTCTTCAATTTTAAAAATCGATCCATTTTTGACGTCGCAGCAAGGTTTCGAAAATATCCAATTTTTTATTAAAGAAATTTGATATATGTTTATAAATCACCCTGTATAAAATGGTCAAAGGTCATTGTCCCTAATGTAAATATACAGGATGGTATCAGAAGTAAGTAGCTTCAACATTTTTCTTCAATTTTAAAAATCGATCCATTTTTGACGTCGCAGCAAGTTTTCGAAAATATCCAATTTTTTATTAAAGAAATTTGATATATGTTTATAAATCACCCTGTATAAAATGGTCAAGAGTCATTGTGCCTAATTTAAATATACAGGGTGGTATCAGAAGGTTGTAGCTTCAACATTTTTCTTCAATTTTCAAAATCGATCCATTTTTGAGGTCGCAGCAAGGATTCGAAAATATCCAATTTTTTATTAAAGAAATTTGATATATGTTTATAAATCACCCTGTATAAAATGGTCAAGAGTCATTGTGCCTAATGTGTATATACAGGGTGGTATCAGAGGGTTGTGGTTTCAACATTTTTCTTCAATTTTGAAAATCGATCCATTTTTGAGGTAGCAGCAAGGTTTCGAAAATATCCAATTTTTTATGAAAGAAATTTGATATATGTTTATAAATCACCCTGTATAAAATAGTCAAGAGTCATTGTGCCTAATGTAAATATACAGGGTGGTATCAGAAGGTTGTAGCTTCAACGTTCTTCTTCAATTTTGAAAATCGATCCATTTTTAAGGTCGCAGCAAGGTTTCGAAAATATCCAATTTTTCATCAAAGAAATTTGATATTTGTTTATAAGTCACCCTGTATAAATTTGTCAAGAGTGATTTTGCAAAACTTAAATATACAGGGTGATAGCGGAAGGTTGTATCTACAATAATTTTCAAAATCGATTAAATTTTGAGGTCGTGGCAAGGTTTCGAAAATGCCCCATTTTTAATAAAGGAAAGTGATGACATATGTTTATAAGTCACCCTATATAAAATGGTCAACAGTGATTGTGCCAAATGTAAATATACAGGGTCGTAGCAGGAGGTTGTAGCTTCAATATTTTTCTTTAATTTTGAAAATCGATCCATTTTTGGGGTCAAGGCAAGGTTTCGAAAATATCCAACTTTCCATCAAAGAAATTGACATGTTATGTTCATAAATCACCCTGTATAATGTTGTCAAGAGAGATTTCGCAAAACGTAAATACACCAGCTGATAGCGGGAGGTTGAAGCTTCAATAATTTTTTTCAATTTTGAAAATCGATTCGCTTTTGAGGTCGTGGTAAATTTTTGAAAATGCCCCGTTTTTAATAGGGAAATGTGACGTTGTTTTATAAATCACCCTGTAAAGCTCGACAAATTACCTATGCGGGTAACTTATTCCAAGTATTGCCCAACTAGTTTTATTACCCGCAATATACTTAATATTTGTTTATTTAACAACTCGAAAGGTAATTTGTAATCGATGTCGAGAGATTATCCTTCACTAATTACCCAAAACTACCTTCAGGGTAATCATTTGCGACAAATTACCTGCGCTTGGAAAGGTAAGCTGGTCTTATTAGCTCTAGCCACCCACAGATTGATGCTCATTTTTTTTAATTACCTTTATTATCATTCACCAATGTACAGGTAAGTTGGACATGTTACCTTTGCGGGTAATTTATTCAAAGTATTGCACTAAGGAACTGAAGGTAATTTGTTGATAATCAATTTTGGGTGATTAATCAACTTATTACCCTATAGAAGGTAATTTGTCAATAGTGTCATTGAATAATTCGACAAGTTTTTGAATGATCAACTAGCCTGCATTTCTTGACTAGTTACCCGAAATTACCCTCATCTGCATGATTAAAGGTAACTTGTCTGATGAGCTTTGGCAACCTGCAACTAATCACGACATCTATTGATTGTTTCAGGTTTTATGTGGCCAATTACCCATGCCAAACTTATATTTTCGCATAATCAATTTCCCAGCGACTTTTGATGGTTTTCCCGATAAAAGCGCCGAGTGCAATTGTGCCCGTTGCAGTAGCATTCGAATCGACAAAGGGCCCGTTTCCGCGACACACAAAAGACAAGATTCCATATCTCTCGCCAGTCAAAATGAGCTTTGAATCCATTTGCATTCGGCTGTATTATTGATTGCAAATGCGATTCCATCTCTTGCCGTTCGGATCGAATGAAATTTCCGATCTTTTCTCTTTTCCGCAATGCTTTTTGAGGGGGGTTTGTATAAATTACTCCCCTCACCACATCCCTGTAGTTGGATTGTTTGATAACAAGGGAATTTGACAAATTATACGAGGTAGCTGGACAATTTTTTCCGTCTATTTTTATAGAAAAATGTCTAAAAAATCGACTATTGAAAGATTTACACCTCTATCTCTTATCGTTATGGAGTTAAGAATTTTTCAAAATAATCTTCAAACATTTTTTCAGGACGATTTTTTTTTAATTCCCCCTATTGTATTACCTACAACTTTTTTCATCAATTCCCATGAAAAAAATTCTATCCCTTACAGTTATGGAGTTATGATTTTTTTAAATAACTTTTAATTTTTTTTTTAATTTTCCGTTAAAAAATCGACTAGTAAATTATTCACAACTGTCTCTTACGGTTATGGGGTTATGCATTTTTTTTAAATAATTTTTAACATTTTATCACGACAATATTTTGTTAAATTTCCCATATACAAACAACAACTTTTTTTATCAACTCCTACAGAAAAATGTCTAAAAAATCGATTGGTGAAAGATTCACAACTCTATCTCTTATGGTTATGGAGTTATGATTTTTTTTTTAATTTTCTAAAACCAGGACGATTTTTTTTAAAATTTTCCCTATATTACCTACAACTTTTTTTACAAATTCCTGTAAGAAAACTGTCTGAAAAAGCGACTGGTCAAAGATTCACAACTCTCTTTGTTATGGCTATGAAGGTATGAATTTTCAAAAATAATAAAAATAATAAAATAACATTTTATTAGGATCATTTTTTTTTTAAAAAATTCTCATATAACCTACAACTTTTTTTTATCAATTCCTACAGTAAAATGTTTAAAAAATTGACTGGTGAAGAATCCACAACCCTCTCTTATGGTTATGAAGCTATAGATTTTTTTAAATATTAAAAAAAAAATTAAGACGATTTTTTTTTAAATTTTCCCCATAAAACAAAAACTTTTTCCATTAATTCCTAATATCTGGAAAGTCGACTGGTATAAAATCTTGTATTGATATCGGGTTATGATTTTTAAAAAAATTATCTGGCAATGACAATTTGGTTGTAGGGGATGATGACCTCGGACAAAATTTGACAGCTGTCACATCAAAAACCCCAGCTCCAATAAAAAAACTTCTCAAATAAAAGTTACTCCCTGGTTAATTGTCTATTACTTTTATCTAAAGAATTTTCCTCTCAGAGGTACTGCTTTTAAGATATCGTCGAAAGACTACAACTCGTCGGTTATAAAAAAGATGACGTCGGACAAAATTTGACGGCCATTTTATCAAAAATCGTAACTCCAATCAAAAAATTCTTCAAATAAAAGTTACTCCCTGGTTAATTGTCTATAACTTTTATCTAAAGAATTTTCCTCTCAGAGGTACTGCTTTTGAGATATCGTCGAAAGACTACAACTCGTTGGCTATGAAGAAAGATGACGTCGGGCAAAATTTGACGGCCATTTTATCAAAAATCGTAACTCCAATCAAAAAATTCTTCAAATAAAAATTACTTCCTGGTTAATTGTCAACAACTTTTATCCCAGCAGTTTTCCTCTTAGAGGTACTGCCTACAAGTTATCCTTGAAAGACTACAACTCGTTGGCTATAAAGAAAGATGACGTCGGACAGAATTTGACGGCCATTGTATCAAAAACCGTAACTCCAATCAAAAAATTCTTCAAATAAAAGTTACTCCCTGGTTAATTGTCTACAACTTTTATCCCAGCAGTTTTACGCTTAGAAGTACTACTTTTAAGATATCGTTGGAAGACTACAACTCGTTTGTTATAAAAAAAAGATGACGTCGGACAAAATTTGACGGCCATTGTATCAAAAACCGTAACTCCAATCAAAAAATTCTTCAAATAAAAGTTACTCCCTGGTTAATTGTCTACAACTTTTATCCCAGCAGTTTTCCTCTCAGAGGTACTGCCTTCAAGTTATCCTTGAAAGACTACAACTCGTTGGCTATAAAGAAAGATGACGTCGGACAAAATTTGACGGCCATTGTATCAAAAACCGTAACTCCAATGAAAAAAATCTTCAGATAAAAGCTACTCCCTGGTTAAATGTCTACAACTTTTATCCCAGCAGTTTTCCTCTCAGAGGTACTGCTTTCAAGTTATCGTTGGAAGACTACAACTCGTTGGCTATAAAGAAAGATGACGTCGGACAAAATTAGACGGCCATTGTATCAAAAACCGTAACTCCAATCAAAAAATTCTTCATATAAAAGTTACTCCCTGGTTAATTGTCTACAACTTTTATCCCAGCAGTTTTACGCTTAGAAGTACTACTTTTAAGATATCGTTGGAAGACTACAACTCGTTTGTTATAAAAAAAAGATGACGTCGGACAAAATTTGACGGCCATTGTATCAAAAACCGTTACTCCAATCAAAAAATTCTTCAAATAAAAGTTACTCCCTGGTTAATTGTCTACAACTTTTATCCCAGCAGTTTTCCTCTCAGAGGTACTGCCTCCAAGTTATCCTTGAAAGACTACAACTCGTTGGCTATAAAGAAAGATGACGTCGGACAAAATTTGACGGCCATTTTATCAAAAACCGTAACTCCAATCAAAACATTCTTCAAATAAAAGTTACTCCCTGGTTAATTGTCTACAACTTTTATCCCAGCAGTTTTCCTCTCAGAGGTACTGCTTTCAACATATCGTCGAAAGACTACAACTCGTTGGCTATAAGAAAAGATGACGTCGGACAAAATTTGACGGCCATTGTATCAAAAATCGTAACTCCAATAAAAAAAATCTTGAAATAAAAGTTACTCTCTGGATGATTGTCTACAACTTTTATCCGAACAATTTTCTTCTTAAAGGTACTGTTTTCAAGTCTACTACATGTCATAATTTGCAAGAATACGATGATCACTTCTTCATCACATCGATTCCATCCTTGCCTCAATCAAACCTTCCGATGCAACTCAAATCACCTCCCCCTGCTCAATTCCAACGTCCAGCACCTCAAAATCGAGCCCAATCGGGCTCGAAAATCAATTAGCAACTTGTTCCGGTCAGTTAACACGACGCGCATTCGATTCCACTTGTTGAGGCACGTCTTTGAGGGGCCAATTTTTTTCTCTCGATTGACTCGTGAATTTATTCCCCGCGCTCATTAGCAAATAAGAGAAGGGATTGCGGATATGAGCCCTGGAGGCTTTTGAGGCCTCCATGAATTATTCAACGCGCCATTTTGCCGCTATTAGATTTGGCTTGAGAGGCAAAAGATATTCGCCTGACTATTTGAGGCGTTGGAGGTGGAGATTTGATTATGGCGTATTCTAGAAGATTGAGGCACCTGTGTTTGCTTTTGGAGGCTTGAATGAATGGTGAAGTGTCCACATAACTTAAAAAGAAAATTTAAGGCTGGTTTTCGAGTGGTTCCTTGATTGGAACCCGATTAAGTCATTTGTTATAATTTAGAGGGAAACTTGTGTAGATTGCAATGGTACCAGATTCGACACGATGAGTGCAATTTTTTAATTCCAAAACTTTGTATAAAAGCAAAATACTTAAACAAAATTATATCTCAAAACTTAAAAAGATGGCCTTGTGCAGTCTTCACCAGTGGATTCAGCATACATTTTTTATCTTAAAACATAAAAAAAATATACAGGGTGTATTGGGAAATTATGGAGATAAATCGACCCAAGCTCTACAATATAGCAAAACCTCAAAAAAGCTAACATTGTGTAGTCACTGACCTCATCGAGGTTGTTTGGTCATCAAAACAACAAACTACTCCCCCCACTCCAGACCACAAACCAAGGGTCCTTTGAGCGAAACCGCAACAGCAGCGAAATTTGGATTCAAGGAAATTTATCGTCCCCATCGAATAAATCAAAAAGTAAAAGTTACTGACGACACATTTGCTACTCGCCCGTCAACTGGGCGGATTTATGAGACAACTTTTTGTTTCGTACAAATTGAGATTACGGAAACATACACCTCCATGTGTTGGTGGCACCTCAATTATTCATAACTCCTCAAATTACGTGCAGATTATTCGTTTTATCATGAACAAAGTCCATTACAACAATGCCAGTTTGGTCCATACTTATATTCGGGAGACTGCTTCTCATAATTTTTGAGGTTCCATAAAATAGTCGATGGTAAGGACTTGGCGTTTTCATTATACAGGGGGACAAACATCACCAGACCACAGAAGACAATAAAATTCCCTAAAAAACTTTTTTCCAAGAAAGCTCCCATTTGCTTACCCACCCGCTCATCCCTTCTTCCTGGTAGGGATTTATAGGAAATTCAGTGATGAATCCAATGGTGCCAAATAAAAGTCGCTTGCTCGTTTCGTTCCGGAGCTATTTAGAAAAAACTGGGATAATGTCACTTTGTCTATATTATTATTCAGGACTTTTTCTCATGGTTCCCGTGGTTCCATAAAATATTTCTATGGTAAGGACTTGGCGTTTACATTATACAAAGGACAAACATCACCAGACAACAGAAGACAATAAAATTCCCTAAAAAACTTTTTTCCAAGAAAGCTCCCATTTGCCTACCCACCCGCTCATCCCTTCTTCCTGGTAGGGATTTATAGGAAATTCAGTGATGAATCCAATGGTGCCAAATAAAAGTCGCTTGCTCGTTTCGTTCCGGAGCTATTTAGAAAAAACTGGGATAATGTCATTTTATCTATATTATTATTCAGGACTTTTTCTCATGGTTCCCGTGGTTCCATAAAATATTTCTATGGTAAGGACTTGGCGTTTCCATTATACAGGAGGACAAACATCACCAGACATCAAAAGACAATAAAATTCCCTAAAAAACTTTTTTCCAAGAAAGCTCCCATTTGCCTACCCACCCGCTCATCCCTTCTTCCTGGTAGGGATTTATAGGAAATTCAGTGTTGAATCCAATGGTTCCAAATAAAAGTCGCTTGCTCGTTTCGTTCCGGAGCTATTTAGAAAAAACTGGGATAATGTCATTTTATCTATATTATTATTCAGGACTTTTTCTCATGGTTCCCGTGGTTCCATAAAATATTTCTATGGTAAGGACTTGGCGTTTCCATTATACAGGAGGACAAACATCACCAGACATCAAAAGACAATAAAATTCCCTAAAAAACTTTTTTCCAAGAAAGCTCCCATTTGCCTACCCACCCGCTCATCCCTTCTTCCTGGTAGGGATTTATAGGAAATTCAGTGTTGAATCCAATGGTTCCAAATAAAAGTCGCTTGCTCGTTTCGTTCCGGAGCTATTTAGAAAAAACTGGGATAATGTCATTTTATCTATATTATTATTCAGGACTTTTTCTCATGGTTCCCGTGGTTCCATAAAATATTTCTATGGTAAGGACTTGGCGTTTCCATTATACAGGAGGACAAACATCACCAGACATCAAAAGACAATAAAATTCCCTAAAAAACTTTTTTCCAAGAAAGCTCCCATTTGCCTACCCACCCGCTCATCCCTTCTTCCTGGTAGGGATTTATAGGAAATTCAGTGTTGAATCCAATGGTTCCAAATAAAAGTCGCTTGCTCGTTTCGTTCCGGAGCTATTTAGAAAAAACTGGGATAATGTCATTTTATCTATATTATTATTCAGGACTTTTTCTCATGGTTCCCGTGGTTCCATAAAATATTTCTATGGTAAGGACTTGGCGTTTCCATTATACAGGAGGACAAACATCACCAGACATCAAAAGACAATAAAATTCCCTAAAAAACTTTTTTCCAAGAAAGCTCCCATTTGCCTACCCACCCGCTCATCCCTTCTTCCTGGTAGGGATTTATAGGAAATTCAGTGATGAATCCAATGGTGCCAAATAAAAGTCGCTTGCTCGTTTCGTTCCGGAGCTATTTAGAAAAAACTGGGATAATGTCATTTTATCTATATTATTATTCAGGACTTTTTCTCATGGTTCCCGTGGTTCCATAAAATATTTCTATGGTAAGGACTTGGCGTTTCCATTATACAGGAGGACAAACATCACCAGACATCAAAAGACAATAAAATTCCCTAAAAAACTTTTTTCCAAGAAAGCTCCCATTTGCCTACCCACCCGCTCATCCCTTCTTCCTGGTAGGGATTTATAGGAAATTAAGTGAGGAATCCAATGGTGTCAAATTTAAGTTGCTAGCTTGTTTGGTTTCAGAGATGTTTAAAAAAAAGTGCAACGGTGTCACTTCAGATTTGATCAAGTGAAAGTTGTTGAAAATTACTAAAAAACCTGTTATCATTAATTTCCTGAGCACTCTACAATGTGTTTAATCATTCAAACCACTCCTCAATTATCATGGAAACATAAAATAATATACAGAGTGTGCCATGTACAACAAGATCACGAAAAAAAAGAATTATTGAGGACACATGCAAGAAGTATGTTATACCTGAGAAAGTAAAGTCCAAGTCAGTACTGGATTTTTCACCAAAACGGGCAATTATACATTAAAATTCATAACTCAATAACGATAAAACGAAGTTAGTTTCCAAATTTACTGGCACAGTTTTAAAAGCCTTGTCAAAAATGCATGCTCTAAAAGATGAAGCACCTGCTCCAGTGATAAATTTCCTCCTCAAAGAAACGCCCATCGTACTCTCAAAGATTATGAAAACAATTCCGGTGCACAACAAAATATCCATAAACCCCGTTCTAAGTGTTTCCTCCTGCGGGCATCGATAGATTCCACCCTTTAATGGACTTGCCATGTCAGAAGCAAAAATGGATTTTTGAAAAATATTACCAATCTTGAGCTAATCGAGTTCCATTGCCGTTCAATTTGTAAATGAAGTCTCATAATTTCGTTTCACCTGAATTGGGCCTTTCGATGGGATTCACTTAGCTTATTAACTTTTGATTCTCCCTCTCGTTCGATCTTTTTTAAAAGGTTTTACCTCCGGCTGTTGAGTGCCTTCTAATGCCATCAATGAACTTGGATTTTTCTCGTTCAAATAAACTGACAAAAAAGGTCATATATTTCGCACTCCATTGACATTCAGTCGGTATATTTTATTATACCTCAAGGCAGCGGGAGTAAATCCTCCAATTCACACTTTGGAATAAAAAGGGGCCCCGGAGCCAATCATTTCTGGTCTTTTTATGCCTCACATTGGATTCGGATATGTCAATTTCTTCATGATCTGATCTTTCATCCACTCAAATCCAATCATCTTCCCCTTTGTGCGATACAAAGAGATCTCGAAAAGTCAACTAGAGGCAGTAATAGTTAATTTTAATTATCTCCAATTACAACCGACGATAAATTCAAAGGGCCACATTAGAGCGGGGGAATGTAGGCCAGATTGGCGTAATTTATTGCCGACATGCTGATTTATGGGCGCCAGATGAGATTAGGACTAGAAGAACATTGATGTTTTTTGACTGGAACTAACAACTAGCGGAATCTTCCATAATTTGTGGAGATATGATTGCCACTTTCTTTATATACTGAAATTTAATGAAACTTGGCAACGTTGCCACTCAATACGACTTCAATGGTGCCTGTTCATCACCTACATTCTCAGAAACCTCCAAGAATAACATAACTGGAAAGTGAGTTTGGAGAGTATTCAGACTGGTCATCCATTTGAACTCAAGCCAAATATTGAGTTGATCGATTTGAGTTGAATTTGCACCAGGTACTCCTCAATATAGCCTCAAAAGTTACAAAACAACGTGACTCAAAAAAGCTCCTCGTTGTTCATACAAAGAGTTTTCTGAAAGTCAAAATATGCTGTGGACCAGCCTCCATAACTCAATATTGAGTTGACCATTTTGAGTAAAATTTTTATATGTCACCAGTAAACATGCAGTGGAAGTTATTCTGAAATAAAATCCCTCAAAACTTGGCAAAAACAAAAATTTAGTTAGTATACTGTGAGGAAAAGCATCGTTATATGCCAAAAAGCAGGTTCCAGCATCCATAACTCAATATTGAGTTGACCATTTTGAGTAAAATTTTGATATGTCACCAGTCAACATGCATTGGAAGTCATTCTGAAGTAAAATCCCTCAAAAATGGTCAAGAACAAAAAATGTGGTCCATCTATGGAGAAAGACAATGATTCAATGCAAAATATTTGACTTCTCAATACAGCCTCAAAAGTGTCCCCTATTCTTGAATATCATTTAAATTGAATAAATTGAAATTTGCAGGAAACACCAAAAATAGATTCCCCCATCAAACACAAAAACCCACTCAAAATCCTCGACTCCCCCTCACACGAGTCGGCAAAGTACACACTCAACTTTTGTGTCAATATTGAGGATTTTCACCTCAATATACCCGAAAATGACTCTGTTATTCTCTCCAACTAATCAAGTGGTTGGGGGTGGAATAAATGAAAAAAGCTTCCTGGAACATTCTTATAACAGAATTTTAGTTGAGAAAATCGACAATATGTGGTAGATTATAGATGTTTGGCAACACCGCGCCATTAACTAATGAGCCAAACTCCTTTGGTTAAAGTTTTTGCTAAATTTAACGATGAAAATACATCACAAAATTGGATCGCTACTTGCTACAATCTGTCAACGTTGCCGATGAGATAAATCGAAAGAGCACACCAAAAAACCACCGTATATTAAATTTGATAAAAATACCTTAAGGCGTTGTGGAGTTATAGCAATTTTGCAGAGGCATAGTCAATTTTTCAAACATTAACCAGCTTGATTGTCGTTTGAGGTATTCGTCTCAATTTGACAACGTTGCTTATGCGATAAATCGAAAGAGCACACCAAAAAAACCCCGTATATTAAATTTGACAAAAATACCTTAAGGCGTTGTGGAGTTATAGCAATTTTGCAGAGGCATAGTCAATTTTTCAAACATTAACCAGCTTGATTGTCGTTTGAGGTATTCGTCTCAATTTGACAACGTTGCTTATGCGATAAATCGAAAGAGCACACCAAAAAAACCCCGTATATTAAATTTGACAAAAATACCTTAAGGCGTTGTGGAGTTATAGCAATTTTGCAGAGGCATAGTCAATTTTTCAAACATTAACCAGCTTGATTGTCATTTGAGGTATTCGTCTCAATTTGACAACGTTGCTTATGCGATAAATCGAAAGAGCACACCAAAAAAACCCCGTATATTAAATTTGATAAAAATACCTTAAGGCGTTGTGGAGTTATAGCAATTTTGCAGAGGCATAGTCAATTTTTCAAACATTAACCAGCTTGATTGTCGTTTGAGGTATTCGTCTCAATTTGACAACGTTGCTTATGCGATAAATCGAAAGAGCACACCAAAAAAACCCCGTATATTAAATTTGACAAAAATACCTTAAGGCGTTGTGGAGTTATAGCAATTTTGCAGAGGCATAGTCAATTTTTCAAACATTAACCAGCTTGATTGTCATTTGAGGTATTCGTCTCAATTTGACAACGTTGCTTATGCGATAAATCGAAAGAGCACACCAAAAAAACCCCGTATATTAAATTTGATAAAAATACCTTAAGGCGTTGTGGAGTTATAGCAATTTTGCAGAGGCATAGTCAATTTTTCAAACATTAACCAGCTTGATTGTCGTTTGAGGTATTCGTCTCAATTTGACAACGTTGCTTATGCGATAAATCGAAAGAGCACACCAAAAAACCCCCGTATATTAAATTTGATAAAAATACCTTAAGGCGTTGTGGAGTTATAGCAATTTTGCAGAGGAGTAGTCAATTTTGCAAACATTAACCAGCTTGATTGTCGTTTGAGGTATTCGTCTCAATTTGACAACGTTGCCTAGGCGATAAATCGAAAGAGCACACCAAAAAACCCCCGTATATTAAATTTGATAAAAATACCTTAAGGCGTTGTGGAGTTATAGCAATTTTGCAGAGGAGTAGTCAATTTTGCAAACATTAACCAGCTTGATTGTCGTTTGAGGTATTCGTCTCAATTTGACAACGTTGCTTATGCGATAAATCGAAAGAGCACACCAAAAAAACCCCGTATATTAAATTTGATAAAAATACCTTAAGGCGTTGTGGAGTTATAGCAATTTTGCAGAGGCATAGTCAATTTTTCAAACATTAACCAGCTTGATTGTCGTTTGAGGTATTCGTCTCAATTTGACAACGTTGCTTATGCGATAAATCGAAAGAGCACACCAAAAAACCCCCGTATATTAAATTTGATAAAAATACCTTAAGGCGTTGTGGAGTTATAGCAATTTTGCAGAGGCGTAGTCAATTTTGCAAACATTAACCAGCTTGATTGTCGTTTGAGGTATTCGTCTCAATTTGACAACGTTGCCTAGGCGATAAATCGAAAGAGCACACCAAAAAACCCCCGTATATTAAATTTGATAAAAATACCTTAAGGCGTTGTGGAGTTATAGCAATTTTGCAGAGGAGTAGTCAATTTTGCAAACATTAACCAGCTTGATTGTCGTTTGAGGTATTCGTCTCAATTTGACAACGTTGCTTAGGCGATAAATCGAAAGAGCACACCAAAAAACCCTATCTTGCCAAATTTCATCAAAAAATCTTAAAAAGTTCATGAGTTATAGCAATTTTGCATTGATGTAGTCAATTTTGCAAATGTTGTCAAGCCATATTATGGCACCATCTATTATCCGATTGGAAAAATTCAAACTCATTAATCTTCCTCAGATCAATACCTACAAAAACCAACATCCAAACCTCAGTAAATTTCAATCTTGTCCCTTTTCCCCATCCAGATGCCGAAAAGTGACGGAATAATTGATACGAACGAGCGGATAATTGTTTGGATGTCAAGTTCGATTTTGCCAGCTATTGACGGGAAATTACATTCATCATTCGCGCTCTATTTCGATTAGCTGAAGCTGATATTCAGCTGACCGTGTGTTTTTGTAGCTGAGTAAATTTGAATTTCAATCTCCTCCCTTCATAAATCCCAACTTAAAAATCCAATCCCAAAATGACCATCAATAATTCATGGAGAAACAACAAAGTTGGAAGATGGTCCCGGAACGGTCGTTGTGGTTGCATAATTTCACTTATTTGATATTTACAACCGTCCAGCCCCTTTGCCGGAATTCCTGCGGGCATTTTCCGACGGGAAAAACGCACCGCTACATAATATGCTAATTCAATTTGCATTTACTCACGTTCAGTGAAACAGTAAGTCCACAAGCCAGATACAGTTCGTTTGGCCAGGAATTCATCGTCGCCGGTACCGTTGTAGCGGGCATTGGGCATGCGCTCTAAAGTATACAGCCAATTGGTGGTGCTGATTGATATGACAACACTGGCAACACTGAGTGATGATAGGAACGGCACCAGCAACCAGAATATGTTGAGTTTGGTTTTGAGTGGTCGAATTAGGAATTCTTCTTCGGTTAGTTTCGCCATTTTGACGAAGATTGTGCGGAATCTGGAAAAAAAACTGTCGTTTTGGTGACATGGCAACATCGCAAATTTTGTTCAATAATATCAAGCGGTTTAGATTATGCGGGTTTTGCATTAGAATAATAGTCAAGCTATGTTTGACAGAGCGTAGGGGCTTTTCTGTGCATTTGACAACATTGCAAATTATTTTATCGGTAAGTTTATCAACAAAATATTTTACAGTACACATTTCATTAAAAAAAAATGAAAAACGTCATGTATAATATGAAGGTTTGCTTTGCATAGTTTTCCAAATACGTAATAATATCGCTAATAAAATAGATCATACCGAAGCTCGAGTTTCGTAAATTTAGGTGAAAGAATTGGAATATTCCAATCGTCTTTGACAAAGCGTGAGGATTTGTGTGTACATTTGACAACATTGCAAATTACATCACTGGAAAGAGTATATTGAAAAGATCAAACAAGGGTAGTTTTGGCTGACTAATACGATGAAATAAAAAAAAATCAAAAAATATTTACCCAAAGCGAAAAATCTGGCAACTGTGTAAATGATGATTTTTTTCATTATATTGCGAAACATCAAGTAAGGATAGTTTTTTCTCACTAAAACAATGGGACCAATATTTTTACAAAAAAATCTCATCTATAGCGAGAAATCTGGCAACTCTGTAAAAAATTACTTTTTCATTATAGTGCGACACATCAAGTAAGGGTAGTTTTGTCTGACCAAAACAATGCAACAAATATTTTCCCAAAAAATTTCATTTGTACCAAGAAATCTGGCAACTCTGTCGATAATGATTATAGTGCGACACATTAAGAAAGGGTAGTTTTGTCTGACTAAAACAATGCCACACATATTTTTCCAAAAAAATTTATCCATAGCAAAAAATCTGGCAACTCTGTAAATGATGATTTTGTCATCAAAGTGCGACACATCAAGTTAGGGTAATTTTGTCTGACTAGAACAATGCGGCCAATATTTTTTCAAAAGATTTCATCTATAGCGAGAAATTTGGCAACTCTGTGAAAAATGACTTTTTCATTATGGTGCGACACATCAAGTAAGGTTAGTTTTGTCTGACCAAAACAATGCGATAAATATTTTTCGGAAAAATTTCATCTAAAACGAGAAATTTGGCAACTCTGTAAATAATCATTTTTTCATTATAGTGCGACACGTCAAGTGAGGGTAGTTTTGCCTGACTAAAACAATGCGACAAATATTTTCCCAAAAAATTTCATTTGTACCAAGAAATCTGGCAACTCTGTCGATAATGATTATAGTGCGACACATTAAGAAAGGGAAGTTTTGTCTGACTAAAACAATGCCACACATATTTTTCCAAAAAATTTTATCCGTAGCAAAAAATCTGGCAACTCTGTAAATGATGATTTTGTCATCAAAGTGCGACACATCAAGTTAGGGTAATTTTGTCTGACTAGAACAATGCGGCCAATATTTTTTCAAAAAATTTCATCTATAGCGAGAAATTTGGCAACTCTGTGAAAAATGACTTTTTCATTATGGTGCGACACATCAAGTAAGGTTAGTTTTGTCTGACCAAAACAATGCGATAAACATTTTTCGGAAAAATTTCATCTAAAACGAGAAATTTGGCAACTCTGTAAATAATGATTTTTTCATTATAGTGCGACACGTCAAGTGAGGGTAGTTTTGCCTGACTAAAACAATGCGACAAATATTTTCCCAAAAAATTTCATTTGTACCAAGAAATCTGGCAACTCTGTCGATAATGATTATAGTGCGACACATTAAGAAAGGGAAGTTTTGTCTGACTAAAACAATGCCACACATATTTTTCCAAAAAATTTTATCCGTAGCAAAAAATCTGGCAACTCTGTAAATGATGATTTTGTCATCAAAGTGCGACACATCAAGTTAGGGTAATTTTGTCTGACTAGAACAATGCGGCCAATATTTTTTCAAAAAATTTCATCTATAGCGAGAAGTTTGGCAACTCTGTAAAAAATGACTTTTTCATTATGGTGCGACACATCAAGTAAGGTTAGTTTTGTCTGACCAAAACAATGCGATAAATATTTTTCGGAAAAATTTCATCTATAACGAGAAATTTGGCAACTCTGTAAATAATGATTTTTTCATTATAGTGCGGCGACACGTCAAGTGAGGGTAGTTTTGCCTGACTAAAACAATGCGACAAATATTTTCCCAAAAAATTTCATTTGTACCAAGAAATCTGGCAACTCTGTCGATAATGATTATAGTGCGACACATTAAGAAAGGGAAGTTTTGTCTGACTAAAACAATGCCACACATATTTTTCCAAAAAATTTTATCCGTAGCAAAAAATCTGGCAACTCTGTAAATGATGATTTTGTCATCAAAGTGCGACACATCAAGTTAGGGTAATTTTGTCTGACTAGAACAATGCGGCCAATATTTTTTCAAAAAATTTCATCTATAGCGAGAAATTTGGCAACTCTGTGAAAAATGACTTTTTCATTATGGTGCGACACATCAAGTAAGGTTAGTTTTGTCTGACCAAAACAATGCGATAAACATTTTTCGGAAAAATTTCATCTAAAACGAGAAATTTGGCAACTCTGTAAATAATGATTTTTTCATTATAGTGCGACACGTCAAGTGAGGGTAGTTTTGCCTGACTAAAACAATGCGACAAATATTTTCCCAAAAAATTTCATTTGTACCAAGAAATCTGGCAACTCTGTCGATAATGATTATAGTGCGACACATTAAGAAAGGGAAGTTTTGTCTGACTAAAACAATGCCACACATATTTTTCCAAAAAATTTTATCCGTAGCAAAAAATCTGGCAACTCTGTAAATGATGATTTTGTCATCAAAGTGCGACACATCAAGTTAGGGTAATTTTGTCTGACTAGAACAATGCGGCCAATATTTTTTCAAAAAATTTCATCTATAGCGAGAAATTTGGCAACTCTGTAAAAAATGACTTTTTCATTATGTTGCGACACATCAAGTAAGGGTAGTTTTGTCTGACCAAAACAATGCGATAAATATTTTTCCGAAAAAATTCATCTATAACGAGAAATTTGGCAACTCTGTAAATAATGATTTTTTCATTATAGTGCGACACATCAAGTGAGAGTAGTTTTGTCTGACTAGAACAATGCGACGAATATTTTTTCAAAAATTACAGTCCAATTACATAAAAAAAAATGAAAAAGTCAAAAATATGAGGATTTTGCAGGAATAGTCAAATTTGCATACAGAGTCAATTCCGTTGTGACTTTGTTCCAAAATATTTCCAGATAATTACAAATAAAAAATTTATCAATGTCAACATGGCTATCTTTCGAGAATCACTGAAAATGATACTATACTATTTTATCACCTCATAAAAAATGCGGCAAACCACTCCACGAAAAAAAACCCTCTATTCTCTCTCTTGTCCCAGCAAAACCGCTGTCCCGTAAATCACGAACGCGTACGGACATCTCATTGTGTCCTGTTTTCAATATTAGTCCCGATATTGCCCCCGAAACAGGACAAAGGCTGCTGATCAGTACATTGTTTGCCTATACGATGGCCAAGTCGTGATGCCATCAATTTTAATTTGAAATTTAAAATCAACATCCATTCAAAATTCATTTCATCACATCGATACGTTCAAATTAGTTTCACTCGTGTTTATTTTGTAAATAATATTGTTCTGGAAAAATACTGTTTATTTGCCTAATTATTATTATGATTATATTTGGAATTTGCAAATGGATTTTTCTTATCGGCTCTCAGGGAATTATTGTTCCAGGCTCGGGGGCGGTGCGGAAATGTCAAATTTTTACATTTTCAGATAGGGTGGAAAAACCACCCTCGACCCTTTCCGATAGATGTATGATAAATGAACCCACTTTGGGCGGTGTGACAGATTATTCGGTTTTTGACAAGGGTTGATGTTTGCTGATGAAGATGGGTTATTTTGTGATTCAATTTTTCACAAAAAAGTGACAAATTAGTAAAATTTTCAACAACTTATTATTTTGGGAACATTTTACAAAGGAATTTTTGTTGATAGATGTGAAATAACGTCACAAACGGGCTCAATCTGACTATCCAAAGCAAAACTCCTATATCTTTGACATTTTCCAATAGTGAGTTATTAAGGAAATAATCTTGACAGAGATGACAATTGCAATGTTGTCAAATGTACCAAAAAATCCCTACACTTTGTCAAAGAAAATTTGACTATTCCAATGCAAAATCCGCTTCATATTTTTGACTCAAATTTTGGTGACAAAGTTTTAGAATGCTTGTTCCAAAAAACTGCTTGGCGATGTTGCCATATCAATCGAAATTTCTCCTGAATTAGAATCACGTATTACAACGTAATATGTGACCTAATCATTACTACCAGGAAATAACTACACTCTTTCCAAACCCTATCCATAACTCATCCAGAGCGGAAATGAACAAATCAGCAATGCTCACGTACACGTTGATAAATCATCGACTTCCTGCTCGTTTTCTTACTAAATGTCAGTCTAGGTTTCAATATTTCCATAATTTGAGGGGTGATGATACACATTTTGTGAATTTATCATAGGCCATCTTATCCACCAGGATGTAATCCAGTCCAAATCCTAAGAAAGATTAACCGCTCATCCCGATACAGTAAATCCAGACAAAAGCGGCACTTTCCGACATTGTTAAGTGAAGTCATTCAGTGCCGATCTTTTATGGGTTTCCTGCATGGCAGCAGCATCGATTCCTGTGATTCCCGATTCCGGATGATGTGCAAATGTTTTAAAGATGTTTCCTGTACATTTGCTCGATAACGAGCGATAGAGATGTGTTGTGTCGAGGATTATTGTGTCAATGTTTGCAGGATAAAAAGGGAATTGTTGAATAAAACAGCTGGCAGGGGGAGTTTTATCAACCGTTTTGATGTGGTATTGACATGGAAATTTTATCTTTATGATTTTTATCCGACGTTTTATAAAAAACAAACATACAAAATGAAATGAGTTTTATTACTACATTATTACCAAAAAACCCCGATCACTGATCCTCCCGATAATCATCCTTAGGGAAATCGTTTTTCTTTTTCATCTCCTCCTCAACGTTGCCGATCCATTTATCAAACTTTCTCTTCTTTGATCTCATCATCTCTTGATAATCGGGATTCTCCACGTCTCTCCATTGTGGTTTGGGAACTTGTTTTATCTTTGTCCTATCTATTGTGGGCTTTTCATTTTGTGTTTTTGTTCTAATTTTGAATTCGACTTTTTTCAATTGCGAATTCTTGACCAGGAATTGTTTCGGTAATTTTTTTAGGCCTGACATGACATGATATTTTTGGGTGACAAGTCGATTTAACGGTATGGCTAGGAGGGCGTTCAGGAATTAAAAACATCAAAATAAAATTTGATATTATATTATATTTATATAAAATAAACCAATTTCCACTTTTCATTAACAAAAGCGAAAATCACTGTTTATTGACAACATATTGCTCTTTGTCAGAGCCGGTCCAATAAAGAAAAAATATTGATTTGATTAAATTTTCGAAAATACAAGCTGATGCACAACTGGTCAGCTATCAGTCAGCAATAGATGGCTGTTTGGATACGCACCGAAATGGATAGCTGACATTAATGGTTTTGTATTTTTCCTATGAATGTAGATTCTGATGGCTACATCAGATTCCATCAGATTTTTTTTGGTTTACGTGGGAATTAATGGTGAAAAAAATTGAAACGTTCTGAAAGAACTTAATTACGTAACTTACTTTTTATAAAAAAAAAACAACAATATCCACGGACGTTTCAGTGAAAATATTGGACGTTCTACAAAATAGATAAAGTATTGTTGGGCAGAAATCGTCGGACGTTTTTGGAAACATGATTGAAATGTATTTTTATGAAATATTCTTTTTGACTCCCTGTATTAGATAAATGGTGAGGTATATGGAGAAATGTATCAGATGAAAGTTGTAGAAAATTCTCCTATCAACAAAAAAGATCTCTTGAGATTTTTTGATAGGAACCTTAATTTTTGAGCTATACGTGAAAACGTGGATTACTCTCAAATCCTTTCTACAATTTTTTTATGGAATGAAGTTTTTTGACTCCCTGTATAAAATGCATGGTAAGGTGTATGGAAAAATATTTTTTATAGGAATTGTAGGAAATTTTCCTGTCAACAAAAAAGGTTATTTGAGGTTTTTTGATAGAAGCCATAACTTTTTAGTTATGCGTGATTACGTGGATTGTCCTCAAATTCACTTGATGTTTTTTTTATGTAATGAAGTTTTTTGACTTCGTGTATAAAATAAATGGTGAGGTGTATAAAAAAATTTCTTATATGAAAAATGTAGGAAATTTTCCTCTGAACAAAAAAGGTTATTTGAGGTTTTGTGATAGAAGCCATAATTTTTGAGTTATACGTGAAAACGTGGATTGTCCTCAAATTCAATTGATGGTTTTTTCATGAAATGAAGTTTTTTGACTCCTTGTATAAAATGCATGGTGAGGTGTATAGAAAAATATTTTTAAAAAAAATTGTAGGAAATTTTCCTGTGAAGAAAAAAGGTTATTTGAGGTTTTTTGATAGGAGCCATGATTTTTGAGTAATACGTGAACACGTGGATTGTCCTCAAATTCAATGGATATTATTTTTATGGAATGAAGTTTTTTGACACCCTGTATAAAATGCATGGTGAGGTATATAGAAAAATATTTTATATAAAAATTGTGGGAAATTTTCCTGTCAACAAAAAAGGTTATTTAAGGTGTTTTGATAGAAGCCATAATTTTTTAGTTATACGTGATTACGTGGATTGTCCTCAAATTCACTTGCTGGTTTTTTTAAAGAATGAAGTTTTTTGACTTCCTGTATAAAATGCATGGTAGGGTGTATAAAAAAATATTTCATTTAAAAATTGTGGGAAATTTTCCTGTCAACAAAAAAGGTTATTTGAGGATTTTTGATAGAAGCCATAATTTTTTACTTATACGTGATTACGTGGATAGTCCTCAAATTCACTTGATGGTTTTTTTTATGGAATGAAGTTTTTTGACTCCCTGTATAAAATGCATGGTGAGGTATATAGAAAAATATTTTATATAAAAATTGTGGGAAATTTTCCTGTCAACAAAAAAGGTTATTTGAGGTTTTTTGATAGAAGCCATAATTTTTTAGTTATACGTGATTACGTGGATTGTCCTCAAATTCACTTGATGGTTTTTTTAAAGAATGAAGTTTTTTGACTCCCTGTATAAAATGCATGGTGGGGTGTATAAAAAAATATTTTATATAAAAATTGTAGGAAATTTTCCTCTGAACAAAAAAGGTTATTTGAGGTTTTGTGATAGAAGCCATAATTTTTGAGTTATACGTGAAAACGTGGATTGTCCTCAAATTCAATTGATGGTTTTTTCATGAAATGAAGTTTTTTGACTCCTTGTATAAAATGCATGGTGGGGTGTATAAAAAAATATTTTATATAAAAATTGTAGGAAATTTTCCTCTGAACAAAAAAGGTTATTTGAGGTTTTGTGATAGAAGCCATAATTTTTGAGTTATACGTGAAAACGTGGATTGTCCTCAAATTCAATTGATGGTTTTTTTAAAGAATGAAGTTTTTTGACTCCGTATAAAATGCATGGTGGGGTGTATAAAAAAATATTTTATATAAAAATTGTAGGAAATTTTCCTCTGAACAAAAAAGGTTATTTGAGGTTTTGTGATAGAAGCCATAATTTTTGAGTTATACGTGAAAACGTGGATTGTCCTCAAATTCAATTGATGGTTTTTTTAAAGAATGAAGTTTTTTGACTCCGTATAAAATGCATGGTGGGGTGTATAAAAAAATATTTTATATAAAAATTGTAGGAAATTTTCCTCTGAACAAAAAAGGTTATTTGAGGTTTTGTGATAGAAGCCATAATTTTTGAGTTATACGTGAAAACGTGGATTGTCCTCAAATTCAATTGATGGTTTTTTTAAAGAATGAAGTTTTTTGACTCCGTATAAAATGCATGGTGGGGTGTATAAAAAAATATTTTATATAAAAATTGTAGGAAATTTTCCTCTGAACAAAAAAGGTTATTTGAGGTTTTGTGATAGAAGCCATAATTTTTGAGTTATACGTGAAAACGTGGATTGTCCTCAAATTCAATTGATGGTTTTTTTAAAGAATGAAGTTTTTTGACTCCGTATAAAATGCATGGTGGGGTGTATAAAAAAATATTTTATATAAAAATTGTAGGAAATTTTCCTCTGAACAAAAAAGGTTATTTGAGGTTTTGTGATAGAAGCCATAATTTTTGAGTTATACGTGAAAACGTGGATTGTCCTCAAATTCAATTGATGGTTTTTTCATGAAATGAAGTTTTTTGACTCCTTGTATAAAATGCATGGTGAGGTGTATAGAAAAATATTAAAAAAAAAAATTGTAGGAAATTTTCCTGTGAACAAAAAAGGTTATTTGAGGTTTTTTGATAGGAGCCATAATTTTTTAGTTATACGTGAAAACGTGGATTGTCCTCAAATTCACTTGATGGTTTTTTTAAAGAATGAAGTTTTTTGACTTCCTGTATAAAATGCATGGTAGGGTGTATAAAAAAATATTTCATATAAAAATTGTAGGAAATTTTCCTGTCAACAAAAAAGGTTATTTGAGGATTTTTGATAGAAGCCATAATTTTTTAGTTATACGTGAAAACGTGGATTGTCCTCAAATTCAATTGATGGTTTTTTTAAAGAATGAAGTTTTTTGACTCCGTATAAAATGCATGGTGGGGTGTATAAAAAAATATTTTATATAAAAATTGTAGGAAATTTTCCTCTGAACAAAAAAGGTTATTTGAGGTTTTTTGATAGAAGCCATAATTTTTGAGTAATACGTGAAAACGTGGATTGTCCTCAAATTCACTTGATGTTTTTTTATGGAATGAAGTTTTTTGACTCCCTGTATAAAATGCATGGTAGGGTGTATAAAAAAATATTTTATATAAAAATTGTAGGAAATTTTCCTGTCAACAAAAAAGGTTATTTGAGGATTTTTGATAGAAGCCACAATTTTTTAGTTATACGTGATTACGTGGATTGTCCTAAAATTCACTTGATGTTTTCCTTATAGAATGAAATTTTCCGACTCTCTGTACTATCCCAAACTATGCTAAAGAACCTAAGAACCAAAGAACCAAACTAACCAAAACAAACCCAAAGATCCAAACTAATCAAAATCCAAAGAACCAAACTAACCCATAGAACATGAAAGAACCCAAAAAAAATCGACAGGAGCCAGCAGAACCAAGGAGTCCGACAGAACACGAAATAACTCGAAAGCAACCAAAAAGAACAAAAACCAAAGCCTGGTAAAATAAAGGAACGTTTTAAAAAACAAAAACCATGAACATTTCGATAAACACAATCGACGGACGTTGTGGGCAAGCATAACGTAGCAAAACCTCCTCTTCGTTGAAAATTGAACAATAAAATCCAATAACCGGAAAAGTTAGCACCAAATAAAATTGAATCACCCCGTCTAATCAGCATTAAGGGTGAGCTGTCGCCCTTATTAAATGACACCCTTAACTTGCGCACACACAAACGGAACGTCGTATATTTGCGAATTGTGGAAATTTCGATTTTTCCAAAATTACTCGGAGAATCGGTAAATTTTCCACTACGAATTAATCTTTTGTAATGGTTATGGATGGGCTCTTTTTGGCCGGATGCAAAGCTATAATAAAAATTTAGGAGTTCTCCAGGTTTTTATCGGAAGTTGCAAGATACAATCCGGCTTGGAATAACATTTGCTACAATGTTGCCAAACCATGCTGAATTGGCAACGTTGCCAGCATCATAATTAAAAAAAGCATAACCAAAAACCCCTGCATCTTAAATTCCATCCGCAATATTGCCAAACTTCCTCACATCCTCTCAACAATCCAATGCAAAATCGGCATATTTTCCAAAACTTTCTTGCTCTTCAAGTGCGCATTGTTGTCACATCATCACAAAACCAAGTAAAACCCCCAAAACACAAGAAAACCGGTCCAAAGCTCATTTCGCACCCTATCAATCTTGCATACGAGCAATAATAAGGGACATTACTCACGCCCTAAGGCGCGATGCAAAGTTCGTTTTTCAAGTGCAGAGAAATGGTGAGTCTCAATGGAAATTCTTAGCTTGGAAATTCTATTCTGAGACTGATATGAAACGTTTTATTCATTACAAGATTGATTCCTTGTCATATATATATTTGTCCTAAGGGGGACATTATTTTGACGTTATAGTCCATATTTATTTCCATCCCCAGTTATTTTGTATGTCATTTTATAATGGGATTTGTGAATTATGTTTCCATATTCATACGGAAAATTAATGGGGTAATTTATTTGACATTCCTTTGCACAAAAAATATTTGCGTTTCAATGATAAAATGACATCTGGCAACATTGCAACCACCATCTTCAGGGTGTTGGGGAGGTTTGGCAACATTGCGTTTTGCATTAAGCAGTCAGATTTGCATATTATGTTGTCAACGAGAATATGACGGTGTGTTCATAATTAGACAAAAAATTCTTGTTGTCAAGCCGATTTATAACGTTATCGTTAGCCGAATAAAAAAATTCCACCAACCCAATCAAAGTTGCCGAATTTTTATCAAGCATTGTTTGGCAGCTTCCATTAAATCCGCCGTCAAAAAGTTGAAAACTAAACCGGATAGTTTCCAGTTTCCATGCAACAAAGCCCGATTGAAACGTGTGCGTGCCAAAAGTAGATAATTGGATCAATTTTTTTTTTCCTGGCCACAAAGACGAAAACTCATCAAAAACTTGTGCCATTAATTCGTCAGAATTAGCTTTTTAATTATTCTAACATTTGCCACTTGACGATAGTAATTACTGCAATAAGAGGCGCGGAAAATAAAAACATGCTGCTGAAAAGTTAGATTGAGAGCAAAGTTATCTCGAAAAACAGAAACTTGTATTTTTGTGTTCTGCAACTGTGAATTGTGCAGAGAAACCAGAACTTCTTCCATTACATTGCAGGCTGATTTGAATAAAATGGAGGCCGGGTCAACCAAGCACAATTCTGAAACGAGAAATTCAATTATTTTGTTGGAAATTGCGTCATAGTTTGGCTTGACAATGGTTTTTTTTAATATTTCATTTTGATACAGTTTTAATGGGAAACTTTACTGGTAAACATTTCACAAGCCTTTTATTTTCAGTTCTAGAGTTATGATTTTTTGGGGCAACGTTTTCTTATACTACCATGGGTACCTATACTTTCTCATATTCTTATGGAAAATTGCCCAAAAAGTCAGTAATAAAAGTTTTGAAACCCTATTTTTTTCAACAGAATAACAAAACAATTGCCACGTGCAAAACCTCCGAAACTGATATGATATTTCCGAAAATCCAGTGACATTCTCACTTTGGCGCCGCCCGCGGGCATCGCGGCGCGCGTTTCCGGAAAATTCATATTTTCCCCAAAACGAGTTATTTGAGCGGGTCGTTGAAATATGTTGTTTTTCGCTTATTCTTTGGCTCGACCACAATTCAGAGCATGCCATGCTCCAAATAATATCATGAAAGCATGCTGGGACAATGCTCGGCTCCCACAATGACGTTTGGTGGGAGGTGAGTGGGGAATTTTGTCATGTTGGGGCTTTTTATGGAACGGATAATGTGACTGGATATTTCAGCTTCAGTGTACGTTTGCAGGATTAAATGGATAATTTATTTTGACAGGTTTTTTTGGGTCAATCGCGACGACAGCAGACCGTATTCTTTTGGTTCTATTTCGAACACATCATGGTTTTTGACAGAATCGATAAAACCATCAACGAGGTTGCAATGACAGCAGACCGTATTCTTTTGGTTCTACTCCGAACTCATCTTGTTTTTTCACATAATCAGTGAAATATACAAAACAGTCGTCAAGATTGCAATGACAGCAGACCGTATTCTTTTGGTTCTTCTCCGAACTCATCTTGTTTTTTAACATAATCAGTGAAATATACAAAACAGTCAAGATTGCAATGACAGCAGACCGTATTCTTTTGGTTCTTCTCCGAACTCATCTTGTTTTTTAACATAATCAGTGAAATATACAAAACAGTCAAGATTGCAATGACAGCAGACCGTATTCTTTTGGTTCTACTTCGAACACATCATGGTTTTTGACAGAATCGATAAAACAATCGTTGCAATGACAGCAGACCGTATTCTTTTGGTTCTACTCCGAACTCATCTTGTTTTTAACATAATCAGTAAAATATACACAACAGTCGTCAAGATTGCAATAGCCTAGTTTACATCGATAACTCGTTTAGTTCGGTCCGATAGGACCAAGCTGGTGGGGATAGTACGGTAGAACCAATGCTTGCTTCTTGCTCGTTTACACCGTCTTGCAACGCGTGAACTAATTGAGTACGCCCGCAATTCGACAAATGTCAAAAACAAGTCGAAATTATTCATCAACACAATTCGTAACCAAAAAAAACATAAGTAAGTACGCTCAGATTGCCTTAGAAACTCAGAACCAACACAATTCACAATAATAACAATCAACATAACCTCATAATTTTGATCCAGATCGAATCAAATTTAGTTCGGTACACTTGCTGGTGAGTACCGAACCAAGAGCGGACCAACTTAGACGCAACTGTTTACACCATTCGAACCAAGTATTTGGTTCTGATATAGTTCGAATTTAGTACTTGGTCCGCGGACCAAGTTGTCGGTGTAAACTAGGCTAATGACGGCAGACCGAATTCTTTTGGTTCTACTTCGAACACATCATGGTTTTTGACAGAATCGATAAAACAATCGTTGCAATGACAGCAGACCGTATTCTTTTGGTTCTTCTCCGAACTCATCTTGTTTTTTAACATAATATCAGTGAAATATACAAAACAGTCGTCAAGATTGCAATGACAGCAGACCGTATTCTTTTGGTTCTTCTCCGAACTCATCTTGTTTTTTAACATAATCAGTGAAATATACAAAACAGTCAAGATTGCAATGACAGCAGACCGTATTCTTTTGGTTCTTCTCCGAACTCATCTTGTTTTTTAACATAATCAGTGAAATATACAAAACAGTCAAGATTGCAATGACAGCAGACCGTATTCTTTTGATTCTACTTCGAACACATCATGGTTTTTGACAGAATCGATAAAACCATCAACGAGGTTGCAATGACAGCAGACCGTATTCTTTTGGTTCTACTCCGAACTCATCTTAGTTTTTAACATAATCAGTGAAATATACAAAACAGTCAAGATTGCAATGACAGCAGACCGTGTTCTTTTGGTTCAACTCCGAACTCATCATGTTTTTGGACATAATCCGTAAAATAAACTATATTATTTACACCGTTGCCATATTATTCATTGCATGAAAAATATCCAGCTTTGTCATACAATACAGCGATAAAATTTGCGACACGAAATGCATATTTCAAGAAATCAACTCGATAAAATTGAGTGCTCTATATCGTCGCCTCTGAAATTGTTCGGCCAACATAGAGAGTGCAATACGCGTCATATTGTCAGTCAAAGCAATAGAGACATGTGTATCGAAAACGGCTCAAAATAGCTCTATTGTCGATCGCTCTTCGAATGTAGAGCGAATATTTTCGAAATTAATTATTCAAATTTATATGGAATGCGGCTCGAATAAATTCTCCTGATTGAAATTGTATTTTTCATGATGATGAAATATATAAGGAAAAAAATGGCCTGGATTAGAACCCTCGCCACCAACAAACCGTCCATTATCTAACTGGAATTACACAGGGTATCAATGAATCCAATTATTACGAATTTATGGCACAGTTCTCAATAAAACCCAATATTGCATGAATCCGCATGGATTTAATATCGTTACGATATAATTTACACATTTGGAGTTAATTCATATAAGTTGGACTTTTGACCGGCATTGTCCATTTTGCCGCTAATCCGTCTCTCAACACTGTAATTCCCTGTCAAAATAGAGCATTATAGAGTCAAGAGGCCATTGAGCCATGGAATAATAGAGCCACAGGCCATTGGGATGGTGTTTCTGAGGTGACGGGTTGATTATGTGCTTTTGTAAGATATTGATCGTTTAGAGGAAAATATAAGTAAAATCGGCACATGTTGGCAACGTCACTAAATCTCAATACGTTTACGGAAATGGGTGCGACGTTAGGCGTGTTTTATTGGGTTGTCAAGAGAAGCTCGTAGACAAAGGACAAAGAATGAGCCTTTTACTATAATACAGCGTTTTCATGGAGTATGGTATCATGAGACCATTCCAGTTTGGTCTGTCATCAACGTCACTTTACTCACTTTCAGCCAATCGGCGAGCTGCAAGTGACGTTAATGACAGACCAAACTGGAATGGTCTCATGATACCACTCCATGAAAACACTAAATACATTCAGATTCAAAAAAAAACCTACAAATTTTGAAACGTTGAAGATACAGTTTTTTCAAGTCATTAAATAACGCGAAACAAGTGAAAAAGATGTCATAACTCCCAAACTCCACCGATTTACATGAAATTTAGACAGTTGACTCAGAAGAGATTGTAGTTTGAGTTAAATACCTCCTCCATTTAGAGTTACGGTTACGGAAAATCGCCCAAGATTCATATCAGTGATTTAAATCAAAATTAGATAATATACTGAGTCACCTACTTGAATAGCAGCGTTCCCCGCAGACTATTACTTCATCCCATCACGTGTAACTCTCAAGCAACAATTTCCTAATATTCTCATTACGTCCTTGGACTGTTTTTTTCCATACTTTCCATGTTTTTTCCAAATTTCCACTTTCACGCCCAATGTTTACATTCATCTTCAACAAACCGAGATTGAGGTTATGTAGTTAAGTCGTCTTTTCAAGCTTTGATGATACATGTTGCCAAGTGTACTAGGAGGTTACACAATTAGATGTCGCAAATGTACTTAATTTTGAGTTAAACCTCAATGATATTGATGTTATGACTCTAGTAAAAACAGTACTTACATTGGTCACAAGAAAATTTAAAATGAGCACATGTTGGCAACGTCACCCAATCAGTCATCCTCAACCCAACAGGCGTTTACGGAAATGGGTACGTCATTAGGCGTGTTTTATTGGCTTGTTACAAAGCTCGTGATCAAAAAATAAGCCTTTCACCACATTTATCCAAATATATTTTTTGTCTACGAATATTTATATCTCTAAATCTATTTGCCAATCTGTTCCATTTTAAATCAATCTATATATTATATTTTTACAAAATTTTGTATCAATTTGCAATGTTTTTTCACTTTTTTATCAATTTTCATGATTTTTTGATGCCTTTAACACTTTCTGCATGATTTCCACTTCTCATTCAATTTACTTGTAAGATTTCTTTTGTTTAAATAATGTATTTTTGATAGTTTTTCAGTGAATTTCGTCATTTTCTTCGTGCTAATTTATTCAATTTCTGTTTGTTTCTTGTGAAAAGGATTAAGATGGATTCTAGATTTTTTTTCGTACTAAGATTTGTCGTCTCGACTTTTTTTTGGAATTTGTTCCGTTTTATAATTTTTTTGCATTTTTTTACGCAGAGGCAAAAATGTGTTTTTCGTCGTCGATAGCACAGGGTAGGTAAAAAAAGTTCCTCATTTCTCCTCCTCGCGCGCACGATTGTTCTTGAAAATGGTTTAAGGTTATGTCTATCCTAAGGAAAATTGCTTTGGATTATGTTTTTTATTATTGTGAAAATATGAAAATTATTAAGATCGTTAAGTTTGATAGTTGTACTGTCGTTCTCAAATGAGGAATCAACACTAAAATTCTAACCGGAAAATCTAAAAATACAAGAGAAATTCAGTTTGACATTAATGACAGAGAACAACGTTGCCAAGTTGCTAATTGTTACTTGTTTTTCATCATGATGAGCGCATGAATTAAACAACATTTTTTTTTATTAAATCCTGAAACTATGCGATAAATATTTGACATTAAAAACATTGACATTGATGACAAAGTCCCGTCAGCCTAAAATGTGTGGCGTCAAGTCCAAGCTTATAGAAACCTCATAGTCAGAACTTGTTTTGTAGTTTTTAAATTCGTTTACTAAAACAGCTATCGTCCATAAATCTCCTTCAAGAGTCATCAATCAACTTCAGGAGAACAACAATTCCACCAATATAACTTCACCTACTCCCACGATTGATAAAACCACACACTGGACAAAAATTAATTTCGCCTCTTTTCGCAAAAGTTCGTGTCTCTCCCAATGGAGAATTTTATCCATTAGAAAAGGGAAAAGTTGCTCTACGAGATTTGTCGGTCACTTTTCGTTTTATTGGCCCGCCGGTCATAATGGAATTGTTTTAGTCGGACACAATTATGGACAACTCGATTTTGCCACGATCGACGATTGCCGATTGAAATGTAATGGGATTTTTGAAATGATATTAGATGGGATTTGGAGAGATCTTATTATTTTCGAGTGGAACTGCAGAATCTATTTACTGAACAGATAAAATATATAGGTCATAACTCCTCAACCGATTTGGATTTGAATGGAATTTGTAGTTCCCAATTTTGACTTTTAACCGAAATCAACAAAAATTAACCCAGGCTTGTACAACACATTTGCCGACTCATTCAAAAATGTGAAAATCCTGAAATCCCAGCCCATTAGCCGCAAAACGCACTCATTAACCGTGCACGGGCTGATGGCCAAAAAACCACGTGGTTGCATCAAAAACCCACAAAAATTAGATAAATCTCGTGGAAATTGCACTCGCATTTGGATTTTATTATTGCACTTGCGAAATAATGGCTCCATCACGATAAAATTTCTCTGTGCTGTGAAATTTTTATGCTTTTGGAGATTGGCTGAGTTATGATGATGAAGTCGCGATTCCCTCTTTGCGTTAAAACGATTATTCGAGCGACCTCTTCACTTATACATTTTACTCATTTTACTAGAAAATAGATTAAGTTTTTTTTGTTTACGAGATTGTCTTAACGGCCCAATAGAACACGCCATACGATGTACCCATTTCCGTAAACGCCTGTTGTGTTGATGATTGGGCGACGGTGCCAACATGTGCCAAGTATACTTATATTTTCCTCTGAACCATGTCACTACCTCTGTTTTCACTGTTTGAATAATAAGTATAATTCAAGATTGAGGAACTTTTTGACGTTTTGGCAATATTTTACCAGATCCAACAAAAATTCTTGAACAAAATTATCGCCAAATTCAGTAGATTTGATAACATTTTGAGAGTATATCACCGCTTACAAGAATTAATTTCGAGATTAATAATTATAAGTGAGGATGTTTGGCTGAAAATTGGTAAATTTACTGGTATAGCAGCCACAAAAATCTCAAGAATTTTGCCAGTCGTTGTCAAGGAATAACAATTTTCTATAATTCCAGCGAAATCTGTTATATTTATTTATGGAAACTAGTTCCGGAATTAGTTAAAATACTTAGAAGCTGTAGAGGTAATTTGAAGTAAGTATCTAGACTGAATCGATAAAATAATGAAACAATCGACAAAATCGTAACGACAGCAGACCGTATTCTTTTGGTTTCACTCCGAACTCATCGTGTTTTTTGACAGAATCAACAAAATTATGAGACAATCGACGAAATCGGAATGACTCATTGAAATTGTCTACTTGAAAAAAGTCTCACTATCGGATTATGTATGTTAAAATGTCAAAAAAGCACAATAAATAATAATAAAACCAATAAAAAGTATTAATAACATTGAGCGTTTAGGAAAAAAATTCAATTGTACAAAAGAGCAAATTTTAAGCAAAATAAAAAAAATGATATTGTTAATAATGTAAAATAAAATACAAATTTTAGGGAACATGACAAAGATAATACTGAAACCTTGTCGTACCTCATAGAGAAACCTGTCAAAAGGCTTCTGACATAGTTTCACGTTTTACTAAATAACTCCGGAATCAAAAGAGATATCCGGATAAAAAAAAAGAATCTTGAAAAAGTAAAATGGAGACTGTGTGAAAAAATGGAAATCAGGAGAGAATTGAAAGAAAAAAAAAGAAAAACAGCGTTAAAAAAACTAAATTGAACACAAAGAAATTTAAGCAAAATTGTTACCTACCTCAAGCTATTTTTTCTACAGTAGAACTTTTGCACTGGTTATGGCGTATTTATTCAGTTGTAAAAACTCAATCTTTCACTTTTCAACATTTTTTCTTTTATTAATCTTATGTGGGAGTTCCTAACAACCCAATAAAACACGCCTTACAACGTTCCCATTTCCGTAAACGCCTATTGTGTTGACGGTTGTGTGATGAGACAAGGTTGCCAACATGTGTCGTTATTACTTATATTACCTTCTAAACCCCTGTTTGTTGTTGGCAAAAAACATCCCCTTTCCATAAACTTTAACCCCTCAAATAAAAGCAATAAAAGTTTGATTCGTCCACTTGGAATGTTTGCCGTCGCATTTCAGTTTTTAATCAAACACGTCATAAAAATTTGATTGGCCTGCCATTACACGTTTGCCTCTCTCGGAAGTCAAACAGTTCTCGCCTGTAATGCCATTGATATTCCACAGGGATATCGGGCAATAAATTCAGACTCGTTTTAATTTCAGCTTTTTGATGATGGATATCCGCCATTTCAATCGATTGGCTTATCAATTTAATTCGCTAAATATTAATATGCATTCTTCTTGTACCATATTTCTCAGGCGCACGTTCTGATTATTGATGAACTATTCCAGAAACTGGAAAGTTAAAAATTTTCTTCATCGCCTCTAAGCAGTGGAAAAGTTTTCTGGAAACAGCCACTGAAATATGTATTGAAACGTGTTGTGAATAAATGGCAGAAAAGTTCGTCTTGTTAATGGATGGACGAGTCTGGGGGGACTTTTGAATGTAACAGACCATAAGAAAAGAAAAAAAATTGTGGGACGTGTGGGATTCGAACCTTCATTGGGAATCAACCATGCAATTAGCAGTCGAGAGTTCAAAACCAATGAAGGACACATTTTTTTGAAGTATTTTATCAATATTTTTTTGGGAATTTTCTTATTCTGGATGAAAAAAGACACATAAAATTTTAGGGTGCTCCCAAGCTGAGACTTTCTGAGCCTCGTATAAGAAAAGACAATCATTGTTCTATCATATAAATTTTGATTCACTCATTTTCAGAAAAGATACAGGGATTTATATTCTGGGGAGCTCCTAAAAATGTTTCATTTTTGACTCACCCCGTATTCATTTTTGAGAAATTTTGATACTTTCTGGGCATTGTATTGGTTTATTATAGATTCACACATTTTCCTTAATTTTCAAAAAAGTTACAGGGATTTTTTATGCCAGGATCTTTGTAGGATAAAAAATTTTTTTTCGGAACACCGTGTATAAATTATCACCGACCTACATTATATGATTATATCAAAAATCAGTTTAAATTTTAATCAACAGAATAAATTCAATTTTTCAAAATGTAAAAACACTTTTTAAATATATTTTTTTTTTCTTACCTCTCCTCCAGTCACAAACCCACTCCCACAACAACCCCCTCAAATCCACGAGAAAAACACATCACCGAAAACTCGCGATCCCGAATCCTGGCCGTCGCCGAAACACGCTTCCAGGAATTCTCCAGAACGACTGACACCACCACAATGCCGCCCTTTGCCGCCCGGTGTGCAATTTGTAAAAAAAAAACAGACGCGCATGCGTTCCTTTTCCAAAATTCCATCTTTTCAACGACAAAACAACAGCAAATTCGACGACAAAAGTCTGTTTGTTTGTCGGTCTAGTTCGAAATTTACCTTTATCGTCAAACTTGTTGAAATTAATTTCAACCCGTAAATGACAGTTTTGTGTGGGAGAACGTTTGAGAGGAAATGAGCTTTTGTTTGGGGTATTGTTGATTGTGGTTTCGGGCGTTAGATGGCGCTTTATTTTGCTCTATTTCGAGCAAGTTAATTTGAAATTAATTATAGATGGCGTCAATCTTGAACCTTGGTGCGGGAAATGGGTAATTTGAATTTTAATTTACAACGAGATGGTGCTAGGTGTCAACGGGGGCGGAGCATTGTAAAAGCCGTTAATTTGAATTGAAGGAAATGAGTAATTGTTCGTTGGAAGAAACTGAACTTGGCAACGTTGCAATCTGTCAATAATGTCAGGATTCAGGCTATATTAATCAACGATTGTAAGTTTTAACACAGTAACGCCATGAATACTGTTGGTTGATGATGTTAGATGTAAACTAGAAGGTTGACGCTGTCTCTAAATAAATCTACAATTTTTATGAGCATTGCTCAGAATGCTATCTGTCAATAACGTCAGGATTCAGGCTACATTAATCCACGCTTGTAATTTTTAACCAACCAACGCCAAGGACACGGTTATTGATGATTTTTGTTGATGCTTGCTTCAAATGAATCCACAATTTCATATAAACTTTGCTTGTTTCATCAATTTGCTAAAAACTGTTGATTTGAGTCTCACTCATTTAGCATTTTATCAACTAAAATCTATACAAACCTAGACGAGCAATGTATAGATGGCACTTTTCATCAAAAGCTTAATTCAAATTCCGGCCGCTGGACATTTAATAAAGCCACTACAGCATGCAGGCTTATGATTAAATCACTCCAACATAAAAGAGCGACCGAAAAACAAAATTCCAGCTAATATGGGGCGGTTTATTAAAACCCAATTCGGTTGTGGCAGATAACAGAAAAGCGCAAAATAATACCGTAATTAATCAAATTATGAAGACGAAAGACCCAGTTAAACGAGATTAAGGCGGCGGCGTTAATTAAATAAAATATACTCCCCCTTGTTACACACTTTTTTCATATTTTATGCTGGAGCTGACCTATCGCGAATTAGCCATTATCAATCTTGGTGGCTTATTATGGCAACACGTAAAATGGCCGTAAAATGACGGAGTAAACGGCTTTTTGATGGCCACGCTGTTTATTATGTGTCTTGAAGGCGGCGACGGACAGCTACAATGCTTTTTTGACAGCTCTAATCCACTCTGTTGTTGATAAGGGTGTCAATGTTTGGATTTGGAAGCTTATAACTCTTTGTGTTGATGTGCTGTCAAATTCAAAATAACGGTTGATATTGTAGACTCCGCCCCGCCACCACCAACGCCATCTCTCAACAAAGACAAATTAACCTAAAATATCCATATTCCATGCAACTCCTCCATTAAGCCACTTACTTTGCGGAATTAACTAATATTAACCAGTTAATCAACTTAATGGTTTTTTAATTGCAATAGCCCTTCCAGTTTGAGAACAATTAATTAGTAAATGGCTGCAATGGAAGGTCTTTTATAGTTGTGTATACGGCCATTTTTCACATCTTTCCAAAGGTAGCAGCCTGCCAAAATTTATGAAGTCGTTTTCGTCGTTTAACACAAGTTGAGAAACATCAATTTTTGTCGCAACCCGTTACGAGGCGAGGGGTGGAAACGTGTGAAACAGACGATCAGGGTTGATTTAGGTTTTTCGACGGTTGGAGGGTTTTTATTGGAGATGAAAGATGTCGTTGTGGCCGGCTACGAGGCGAATTAACGGGTTTCCCAAGGCTCCGCCTCTTCGATATAGAACGCCATCTGGTACTAAATTGAAGTTAGAATTGACATTTCTCACTTAACATAGCGCCACCTTACGTTGACAAGGATTCAAATTGACTCTCATCACAAAGCATATTTTTCGCAAGGTTCCGGTTCATTTGAGATAGAGCGCCATCTAGTACTAAATAAATAAATATCATAACTTGTTCCAAATTATGCGGAAGTTGATCAAAATCAGCAAAAACATCAACAAGCTAGCAACAAGGCCCAAGAAAATTAGCAAAATTAACCTTAAAATTTGCGAAAAGATAAAAAAAATAGCATAACTTGTTCCAAATTATGCGGAAATTGATCAAAATCAGCAAAAACATCAACAAGCTAGCAACAAGGCCCAAGAAAATTAGCAAAATTAACCTTAAAATTTGCAAAAAGATAAAAAAAATAGCATAACTTGTTCCAAATTATGCGGAAATTGATCAAAATCTTCAAAAACATCAACAAGCTAGCCACAAGGCCCAAGAAAATTAGCAAAATTAACCTTAAAATTTGCAAAAATATAAAAAAATAGCATAACTTGTTCCAAATTATGCAGAAATTGATCAAAATCAGCAAAAACATCAACAAGCTAGCCACAAGGCCCAAGAAAATTAGCAAAATTAATCTTAAAATTTGAAAAAGATAAAAAAAATAGCATAACTTGTTCCAAATTATGCAGAAATTGATCAAAATCTTCAAAAACATCAACAAGCTAGCCACAAGGCCCAAGAAAATTAGCAAAATTAACCTTAAAATTTGCAAAAATATAAAAAAATAGCATAACTTGTTCCAAATTATGCAGAAATTGATCAAAATCAGCAAAAACATCAACAAGCTAGCCACAAGGCCCAAGAAAATTAGCAAAATTAACCTAAAAATTTGCAAAAAGATACAAAAATATCATAACTCCAAATTATGCAGAAATTGATCAAAATCAGCAAAAACATCAACAAGCTAGCTACAAGGCCCAAGAAAATTAGCAAAATTAACCTTAAAATTTGCAAAAATATAAAAAAATAGCATAACTTGTTCCAAATTATGCAGAAATTGATCAAAATCAGCAAAAACATCAACAAGCTAGCCACAAGGCCCAAGAAAATTAGCAAGATTAACCTTAAAATTTGCAAAAATATAAAAAAATAGCATAACTTGTTCCAAATTATGCAGAAATTGATCAAAATCAGCAAAAACATCAACAAGCTAGCCACAAGGCCCAAGAAAATTAGCAAAATTAATCTTAAAATTTGAAAAAGATAAAAAAAATAGCATAACTTGTTCCAAATTATGCAGAAATTGATCAAAATCAGCAAAAACATCAACAAGCTAGCCACAAGGCCCAAGAAAATTAGCAAGATTAACCTTAAAATTTGCAAAAATATAAAAAAATAGCATAACTTGTTCCAAATTATGCAGAAATTGATCAAAATCAGCAAAAACATCAACAAGCTAGCCACAAGGCCCAAGAAAATTAGCAAAATTAACCTAAAAATTTGCAAAAAGATACAAAAATATCATAACTCCAAATTATGCAGAAATTGATCAAAATCAGCAAAAACATCAACAAGCTAGCTACAAGGCCCAAGAAAATTAGCAAAATTAACCTTAAAATTTGCAAAAATATAAAAAAATAGCATAACTTGTTCCAAATTATGCAGAAATTGATCAAAATCAGCAAAAACATCAACAAGCTAGCCACAAGGCCCAAGAAAATTAGCAAGATTAACCTTAAAATTTGCAAAAATATAAAAAAATAGCATAACTTGTTCCAAATTATGCAGAAATTGATCAAAATCAGCAAAAACATCAACAAGCTAGCCACAAGGCCCAAGAAAATTAGCAAGATTAACCTTAAAATTTGCAAAAATATAAAAAAATAGCATAACTTGTTCCAAATTATGCAGAAATTGATCAAAATCAGCAAAAACATCAACAAGCTAGCCACAAGGCCCAAGAAAATTAGCAAAATTAATCTTAAAATTTGAAAAAGATAAAAAAAATAGCATAACTTGTTCCAAATTATGCAGAAATTGATCAAAATCAGCAAAAACATCAACAAGCTAGCCACAAGGCCCAAGAAAATTAGCAAGATTAACCTTAAAATTTGCAAAAATATAAAAAAATAGCATAACTTGTTCCAAATTATGCAGAAATTGATCAAAATCAGCAAAAACATCAACAAGCTAGCCACAAGGCCCAAGAAAATTAGCAAAATTAATCTTAAAATTTGAAAAAGATAAAAAAAATAGCATAACTTGTTCCAAATTATGCAGAAATTGATCAAAATCAGCAAAAACATCAACAAGCTAGCCACAAGGCCCAAGAAAATTAGCAAAATTAACCTTAAAATTTGCAAAAATATAAAAAAATAGCATAACTTGTTCCAAATTATGCAGAAATTGATCAAAATCAGCAAAAACATCAACAAGCTAGCCACAAGGCCCAAGAAAATTAGCATAATTAACCTTAAAATTTACAAAAATATAAAAAAATAGCATAACTTGTTCCAAATTATGCGGAAATTGATCAAAATCAGCAAAAACATCAACAAGCTAGCCACAAGGCCCAAGAAAATTAGCAAGATTAACCTTAAAATTTGCAAAAATATAAAAAAATAGCATAACTTGTTCCAAATTATGCAGAAATTGATCAAAATCAGCAAAAACATCAACAAGCTAGCCACAAGGCCCAAGAAAATTAGCATAATTAACCTTAAAATTTACAAAAATATAAAAAAATAGCATAACTTGTTCCAAATTATGCGGAAATTGATCAAAATCAGCAAAAACATCAACAAGCTAGCCACAAGGCCCAAGAAAATTAGCAAAATTAATCTTAAAATTTGAAAAAGATAAAAAAAATAGCATAACTTGTTCCAAATTATGCAGAAATTGATCAAAATCAGCAAAAACATCAACAAGCTAGCCACAAGGCCCAAGAAAATTAGCATAATTAACCTTAAAATTTACAAAAATATAAAAAAATAGCATAACTTGTTCCAAATTATGCGGAAATTGATCAAAATCAGCAAAAACATCAACAAGCTAGCCACAAGGCCCAAGAAAATTAGCAAAATTAATCTTAAAATTTGAAAAAGATAAAAAAAATAGCATAACTTGTTCCAAATTATGCAGAAATTGATCAAAATCAGCAAAAACATCAACAAGCTAGCCACAAGGCCCAAGAAAATTAGCAAAATTAACCTTAAAATTTGCAAAAATATAAAAAAATAGCATAACTTGTTCCAAATTATGCAGAAATTGATCAAAATCAGCAAAAACATCAACAAGCTAGCCACAAGGCCCAAGAAAATTAGCAAAATTAACCTTAAAATTTGCAAAAATATAAAAAATAGCATAACTTGTTCCAAATTATGCAGAAATTGATCAAAATCAGCAAAAACATCAACAAGCTAGCCACGAGGCCCAATAAAATTAGCAAGATTAACCTAAAAATTTGCAAAAAGAAGAAAAAAATAGCATAACTTGTTCCAAAATATGCGGAAATTGATCAAAATCAACAAAAAACATCAACAAGCTAGCAAGACGGCCCAAGAAAATTAGCAAAATTTAACAAAAAAATGTTAAAAAAGGAAAACAAAACGATATGATTTGTTCCATATATTATGTGGGAACAGATCGGAAAACTCAAGAAAATGAGCGACATTTTTAAAAAAGCCTAGAAAAGAAAAAACCACATAAACTCGTTCTAAATAAATAAAAATGGCAAAAATCAGCAAAACTTCCTAAAGAATGGTCAAAAGCAGTAAGAATACAGCATAATTTATTAGAAATAAGTAAATACCGTTCAAAATCAGCAAAACCTTCTACCATGTTGGTAGGAATGCCCAAAAAAATCGATCGCAAACATCAAAAATTCAGCAAAATTAATTCGAAAAAAGTGGACATTGATCAAAATCAGAAAAACCTTTAACAACATTGGTAGGAATGCCAAAAAACATGCAAAATTTTGCCAAGACATTAAAAACAGTAAAACATCAGCACATATCTGAATATGTATCTGGAAATTGAAAAAAATACAAAATTAAGAAAACGCTTTAGCCAAGTTGGTAGAAATACCTAATAAAATCAGCAAAAATAAGCATAATAATTCATTCTAAATAAGTAAAAATCTGCAAAACTTTCAACGTTTGGATAAAAAAAAAATTGCAAAGAACTGGCAAAGAGCAGTAGGGGATCCGAATTTCATCAAAAAAACAGCATAACTCATTCTAAATACCCATAAATTGATAAAAATCAGCAAACTCATAAACAAGTTGACAAAAACGCTCAAGAAAATCAGCAAAATTTTATGAAGAATCCACAAAAACATAAAAAAATACCATACTTAATTAACTCTAACTTAAATGTCAACAATCAAAACTTAACATAACTTAAAAATTATTCTTGTTTAAAACATACAAAACTTTATTTTCCAAAGAAATCAAAAAAAGATGGTTATTTTGATTTTTTTTCGCGCCCATCTTTTAAAAATTTGACATGCATAGAGTGATTTTGATTTTTTTCCGAGAAAACGAAGAGAGATACGAGAAAATATCAAGACACAAAAAAGTTGTATTTGTAGCTGCTCTATTGAAAAAAATATATATATGTCCTATATAGTCCGGTTTCGACATACAGGAAGTTTCAGAAATCGGATCTCAAAGTTTTATTCCCGATTCTGTTGAATTTTTGTGGAATTTTTCATTATAATAAGACGCTCAATTAGCACTAACCACATGGTAATTATCAGTTCCAGTGGCGACCAAAGAGACAGTTTCACGAATAAAAATCACGAAAAATGTGCGTCACTGGCTTTTTTTGAAATTTTTTCATTCTTTTCAGAGTGAACAGCTAAAAATAAAACTTTTCTGTCTCTCCATATTTTTCGTATCTTTCTCCCTTTTCCTGGAAAAAATAAAAACCACTTTATTTTAACAATTTGTCGACATGCAATAAAGTGGTTTTGATTTATTTCCTCGAAAACGAAGAAAGATACATAAAAATATCAAGAGACAAAAAAGTTGTATATTTAAATGCTGTATCTAAAAAAATATGAAATTTCCAGAAAAAGTCAGTGGCGCACATTTTTCATCAATATTATTCGTTAATCTGCCCTTCGGGACGCCACTGGAATTCATAATTACCATCTAGTTAGTGCTAATTGAGCGTCTTGTTATAATGATTTTTTTTTCAAAATTCAACAAAATCGGCAAAAAGATCTTTGAGATATTAAACCTTTTACACCCTTAATAGAAGTTATATGAACAAAAATCATGAAGCGTGCCTCAATTTTTAATTTACACATCCTCAAAGTTATATCATAACCAATCTCGATAAAAATTTTAAATAAATCAGGGACTCTAAACAAAACTAATTACGTAGCCCAAATATCTCTCGCCCTTAAAGCACCGATATCCGAGCAAGAAAGCGTGGAAATTTATTTCGTTCAAAATTAAAGAACTTCCTAATCCCCGACGACGGGCATATATTGCTTTGCACAAAGCCGTGTAAATTGTAGCTTTTCCACCCTGTATAATGCTGTTCTAACTCCAGGGCGACGATAAAAACAGAGCAACAAGTTTGGCGAAGATAATTACGCTCTATGCGAAAAAAAAAAATCTATGCGAATTGACGAGTAGGTAAACTTCTAGCATAATATTTAGTCAAAGTTGGCTGCACCATTTCCAGCCAGCGCTGGATGAGTTAGTGTCCCCCAAGTCTCGATTCGGACCATTAAATAAATTAGTATATAGCCGACGGTCATATTACTGCTAAATTAATATATAGGAAGCGGGATAGTCGGGCTAATTTTATTAATAACCGGCCGGTTGTGAGACTGAGCAGAAGTTGCAGGGGAACGTTTTTGGATAAATTCTGTTTCATACTCCTCAGGAGGGACATTGAGGTTTTACGCCAATATGCAAAGTGCATCTAAGTCTAAGTGCTCTACAGACAGTGGTGGTGTCTCCGATGTTACGGTTAAAAATCACTCAACATTTTCAGTAATTTAAATCGGAAATAAATAATGTACTGAGTCACCTACTTGAATAGCAGCGTTTCCTGCAGACTATCACTTCATCCCATCACGTATGTCTCTCAAGCCACCATTTCCTGTAATTCTCATTACATCCTTGTCCTGTTTTTTTCCGTACTTTCCATAATTTTTCGAAATTTCCACTTTCACACCCAATGTTTACATTCATTATCAATAAACCGAATAGTGAGGTTATGTCGTCCAAATATCGTCTGTCATTTCAAGTCAAGCCATTGAACTCTAGCTAAATAACTGGAATTGACGAAACTTCGAAGTAAAAGTGTCAGATTTCCGCTTGGCAAACAAGAAAATGTTTAATATTGATGCATGGTGGCATATGATTTACGTTTGGCAAGTGGAAATCTGTCACTTTCACTTCGAAGTGAAATTGATAATTTAATGTAACTCAGGTTTGATGGACTAAATAAAATGGATATAAATACAGGGTGTCTGTTTTAGATGATGCCACTACTACTATCTTCGAAACAGTCGGTTAAATAAGAAAAAGTTTGCAGTTCTTGATGCTGATCAGAGATCCATTCAATGTGTCGCTTATTTTCAGTTTGCGAGATACAGGGGGAATTGTGAAAATAGCCAAAATTATTTTATTACATATTGCAGAGAGTATGAATTTTCCAGACACAGTTTAAATTTGAAAGTCTATAATTTTTTCCATTCTACATGTCTTCATTAGATCAAAAAAAAATCCAAATTTTTTCGTTTATATGAATTGAGTATTAAAACAAAAACACAAGATATTTATATCTATGATATTTTGTGGACAAAAGTTATAGCGGCCATAGTCGCAATAGCTTTCTCGCAAAAAGGATGAAATTTCGTTTTTGGAGGTTTCGATGTCATAAAGATCAGTAATTTGAGGGAAAAATTGAGGTCTCGCGATTCTGAATACTCAAAAAAACTAGGGTAATTTTTTTTCGAAATTCTGGAAAGGACTGGAGAAAAATTACCATTGCTATATATACAGTGTTTCATTTTGATTGACAAAATTCGCCATTCAACTAGAAATAGACGCATTTGAAAAAACTTTTTTTTTTAGCTTATACAGGGTGTTTCAGAATAACATGCTAATAATAAAGGGGGTGATTCTTGGGCTCATTTTAAGAAAAAAAATTCATATGAACGTATGTCCTAAACGCCTTAACTTTTTTCCCAAAAAATATGCAAACCAAAACCCGCATGGACGGCACTGGTCAGAATAATTAAATTGTTGGTGCATCAAAGAATGAGTATTAATGCCTAAAATACATGACTCAAATTTCATAAAGATATCTACAGTAATGACAAAGTTATTGTAAAAAAAGTATCTATTTTTTAAAACTTTGACACCCTGTATTTCAAAAGTTAAGGCGTTTAGGACATACGTTCATATGATTTTTTTTTCTTAAAATGAGCCCAAGAATCACCCCCTTTATTATTAGCATGTTATTCTGAAACACCCTGTATATAGTACTCAAAAAACTCAATCTTTTCAAAAAAAAAAAATTGACACATGTCATTTCCAAATGCCAAATTCAGAAACGCTATCCGTTTTCAATTTAAAAAAATGCCTATAACTTTTCGCGTTTTTGGGGATCGTCTATCAATCAAAGTAGGCCCATGGAAATGACATATGTCAATTTTTGGTTAAATAACGAATTGTCGCCAATCAAAATGAAACACACTGTATACGGTTAGAGTTCGAACGGTTTTGTTTGTCACCAGGAAGGTTTCTAGGTTTACTTTTGACAAAATTTACGTCTTCTTCTTTTCAAAGAAATCCTTTTTTTTTTTTATTTTATCATTGTATGAATCATTGTGCTTCGCATTTTTTGTTTGATAGGTGAATTTCAAAAAAGTGAGCATTTTTTAACGTAGCAGCTGTTTCTGCATGAAATAATAAAATTGAGGCTGGGCGCCATTTTGAAACATTTTTTTGAATGGAAAGGGGGGTCGTGTAACACCTCATTTTGAAGATCCTGATGAGTACTTTATAACCCTTGAATATTGAGTCGATATCTTCAAGTACTACAAAATGGCGGTACATTTAATTACTACATTTATTTATTATTTCTAGTACTATAGGTGAATATGCTTTAGAAATAGGGTCTCATTTTTGACATATGTGGATAGCTAAAAAATCATTTTTGTCCATTGTTCGACGGACAGTGCGACGTTTCGTAGTCGAGTAAACATCATCAACTTCATTTTTTTAAATACGGACCTATATTTTTTATCATCATTTTTTAAACCTTTTTCAATAATGTACGACTACACAAATACCATTGACAGAATTTGCTCAGTCCATCGTTGGAAAGGGTGTGATGAAAAGTTGAAAAAAACTATGATAAGAAATCCAGGTCCGTATTCAAAAAAATGAATTTGATGATTACTCGAATACGAAATTTAAAATGTGTCCAAAAAACCAAAGACCATGCAGTTGCTGGCCATCAAATAAAATCCTACTTCAGAACTGTCCCTCGTATTTATTATTCTTAATGGTAGTTAACCATGAAATCACGTCATAATGATCATTCACGGTCGCAACAAGAAACGTAGCAGTTTATATTTGATTACCAATCCAGTTCGGTGTGGCTATTTTTAGCAAAAAGTGATTTTTGGGTAAAAACTAGGTGAGAAGTGAAACTTGTGACTTATTCACGTGGCATGTTTTCGTGGACTTTGGCGCAACTAATTGAATTCTCAATGTTTTTGTTATTGTAAGGGACAATAGATTCGTCCTGACAACGACTAGACATCATTTTAGATAAACGGTACTGTTTTGCGTAGTTTATATGTACAACAGTGGCAACGTCGCGTGCACTAAGATGCCGGGCTTGATGGCGCCTTATAGAAGTTGTTAATGGGCAGGGTTGCCGTTGTGCTCGTTTCTTCTAGTTTCCATTTTTTTACTCCAATGAAGTAGATCATCAATAAATGTTACAAGATCCTTAGGCATCAGTTGATTAAACTGCCTGAAAAGATAAAATAAAAAAAAATGATGTAGTATATATTTTAGTGATTAACTGGAAAAAAATAGAATTTAAAGAGTGAAAGTGAGTAGAACCATTTTTGCAGATTTCATCAAGACATCTTTTATGTTTTATGCAAATTTTCCATAAAATTGATAGTTTACAGGGAAAAACATAAATTACGTTTTGATATTATACAGGGTGCTTCATTAATATTGCGAAAAAATTTAGGGTGAGTTTCCCCACTTAAAAATAATAAGAAAACTTCATATGAAGGTGTGTCCGGAAATGCTTTGTTACAGAGCTACAGGGTGTTGAAGTTTTATTTTTATTTTTGTTTTTTCTAAATAATATTTGAACCAATGTCTATATTTCCTTAAAAATTGGTATTTGAGGGTTTCTTTTTATGCGGAATTCGAATTTTATCTCAGTTTGGCTCTAACTTGTAGAGAGCGCCACCTACACTCATTTGTCCTGACATGTACAGCCATAACTTTTTTGGACGTAACCGTATGACATATTTGAGTGAAAAAACATATTTCTCCTTTATTTTTATGCAAAAAAGGCATACTTGTTAGAAGTCACTACGTGGAACCATTTTCGAGATATTTGGATTTGAAATAATTAATACATGGGATTTTGAAATTTTCTGGAAAACCATAGATTTTAGAGTAAAAGTGGATGGAATCATTTTTGTAGATTTCATCAAGATACATCTTTTATATCCTATAAAACTTTCTCGTAAAATTGATAGTTTACAAGTAAATACCTAAAATGCCTTTTGATATATACATGCCATAATAAACTTTTTCTTATTTTCTCGAAAACCTTAGATAACACGTAACAAGTGAAAAGGAGCTTTTTGAAAGTTTCCACAAACCTTCATTTTGCGTTCTATACAAATAAGTAAGCTTAGTTTTTGAAAAAAAAACAATACTCAAAAACTCCGTTTTGCCAAATTAACTCGGAAACCATTCATTTTAGAGAAAAAAACAATAGAATCATTTATGTAGTTCTCATCAAGACGCATCTTTCATGTTCCTTAAGTATTTTTCATAAAATCAACAGTATTCAAGAAACAATAGGAATTGTGTTTGAATATATACATGACTAGTAAATTCCAGTTTTTCCTCATTTTCTAGAAAACTATACGTCCGAGGCAATAATTGCAAATAACATTTTCGAAAGATATTGTAAAAACCCATATTTTTTGTTCTATACACTTTCCGTAAAAAGTGCATAGTTTTCGAAAAAAAACTATTTGGAATTACAAATGAGCATTATCGATTAAAATGTAGCAGCCAAACTGGCCACTTCATTATTAATATTCATGCTCGTTTTTCGAATATACATGATGTACATTGTCCGTTTATACCACTATAATAGCGTCAAACAAACAAAAGGGCCTGTCATACAGTATACACCTTTTTTGTCCATAAAACATCACAATAAAACCTTGAAGTATGTTCCGGGAACATCAACATCTATAATTATTCGTGACCAGATGCGACTGCGGTAAATTCCGTTTTTTCTTTGTTATGCTCTCGTTTCGAGTTTCGATAACTCTTGACCTGACAGTCGCGATAATATAAATCTCAGTAAAATTGATACGAAATCCCATCAAATATTTGCTACGACTCTTTTGTTTACTTTAAACTCTATATTAAATTTTCCAGTTTTGTCAACGCGGTTATGTTTGCTCTGGATGGAGACGTGATTGTATTTGTATAGATGGCGCCAGTGTATTGAATATACTTTTTGTAGAAATTCGAGCTCAAATTGCCTTTACTGATCAAATTAGTCGCTAAAATGCAAAGTGCTTAACAACCTGACGACTGATTTAATTATAGCAGGGGGAGATAGTGAGAAGACATTGTGCAGCAAATTGTGTTAAAAGTCAAAGACAAATGTGATTTGTTGTCAATTTATTAAATATAGGAAATTTAAGGTCATTTACAAACCTTGCTTGATACCTGGTTGTAAGGTTACTATCAAGAACAATATTTTTTTTATTAGCAATTAATGTAGTGTTGTAAATATTTTCCTGAAATTTGAATTGGCTATACTTCAACATCTTCTTTATCAATTTTTCATATTAAAATCCAAATCACTTCACTGGTTTTTGAAAATCCGTTCTCTAGTTTTTCATAAATAATTTTTTTTGTTAGACTCTGTATATTCTTTTCCTGATGATAAATCAGCTCGAAACTTCCCTAACATATTTTTTTTCCAGATTTCAATGAAGCACCTGCTGCTTACCCTAACATTCCTCCTCACAGTTGCCACCTGGAGCGAAGCCTTTACTAGTAACACCCATCACATTACCTTTGCACATAAAAAAAATAACCTTTTCCAGAATATGGAAGATCCTGCAAAGACATAGGATGTCCAGGAAGCCAAACTTGCGTCATGGAAACCGACCCCTGCTCCTACAGGGGTCAGGGAGAGTGTGGATCGTAGGTATTCAAAACTGTCCATCCAGCCATTTGCTTTTAAAAAAAAATTACCAGCTATCCAACGTGCAAGAGGAAATCATCATCATCAGCCAGAACTTGTTCCACATTTGTCTGTCCTCCCAGTCAAGTGTGCAGGATGGATGGGGATACCCCCAAGTGTGTTAATGATGCGTCTAAGAGTACGTATTTTTTTTTTAGATAATTGGAGATTAATTGGCTTTTAGGTGGACTGGTTGGGTATGACACTCAAGCGGCGAATGCCCCATTGGATCCTAGTGCGCCTCCTGCGGGAGGGGGGCAGTTGTACCCCCAGATACCCAGAGGGGAGACTACTCCTAGGCCATATATGAGGTTAGTGAATTTTGTCAATGAGTTATAGTGATACAAGGTTGAATATTTGTTGTTCTTGGACATTTTTAAGTGTATCTCTAGAACCAATGGGTTCCTGGGAAAAGGTCTAATGAATTTTGTCATATGAGTTATGGTGGTACTACCAAAGGAACCTTGTCAAAATGGCATTTGAATTTTATTTTTTTTTTAACTAGTTTCTAGGCAATTGGTCATAGGTACTATGGTGGTACCACCTAAGAAACCCGGTCAGAACTAAAGTTGGATTGCTTCTGTCACATTTTGCACCGTATCTCTTGAACCAGATCACATATTGGGTTGAAACTAGAACCAATGGGTTCCTGGTTCCTGGGGAATTATCAAAATGACATCATTTTCACTTTTATTTGTAGACCATCTTCCGGTGGAGGAGGAGGAGGCTACACAGGCCAAATAGGCTCGGGATATCCAGGATACTCAGGTGGTTATCCACAACAAAATGGTGGTTATCCACAACAAAATGGTGGATATCCACAACAAAATGGTGGATACCCCCAATACCCTCAACAAAACGGCGGTTATCCTCAGGGAGGCTATTCTAACTACCCTCAAGGAGGTTACCAGAACCCATATGGAGGTTACAATCAACAAATCCCTCAAAAGTCGGCCGGCTCGTCCATAACGGACAAAATTACGGATAGTTTGAAGACGATAGGTACCAATTTTTTGAAAGATTATTTATCCAAAGCTCTGAGTGGACGGAATTGATAATTTTTTTGGTTGCAGGGTTATTCTACGCCTGTTATTTTGTTGCCGGCAGAGTTTGAGTAAGACTGTATTTTTGTAAATAACTTTTGTCTGTATAAACTACTAATGGTTGGTGCTGGCTTTGTGTAGAATAACCCTTGCTTAGAGCATAGTGAACAAGAATGTATATTATTGTTATTAAAGACTTAGGTACCATTTCTGTTGTATTTATTTGAACGTTTTTTTGAGTTGTTTCCGAAAATCTCTCACTCAGCACATTGTAGATACAATAACGAGATAATGGAAGCTATCCAAACATTTGCCGCGCTTAATTGAAACTCTGTGGGAAAAGTTTTGCAAACACCGCGATAGGTAATCTTGGCTGCATATTGTGGAACTTTACTCGGGCAAATCTGGAAAGGGTAGTTTTCCACATCCCGGGAATATTTTACTTGTCCAAACAATATGTGGCCGGAAAGTTTGTTATTGAGTTGAACGGATTTTTCAACATAATCATAAAATGTTGCTCATCTTCTAATGTATGCACCCGAAACTCCCCACAATAGGCGCAAATGGCCCGACAAAAGTTCACCGGCTGAAAAAGTTTCCTGATAACGGGTAACGATGTAAAGTTTTTAACTCGTCAACAATTTCGCGAGAAATACATAAAAAAGTTGCCAGTTGGCAGGGCCATTTATAAGACGTGGGCGAACCCCTCTGGAAATCAAGCCGTTCATGTCTATGGAGTTGATAAATCTCTTTGGGGGAATTGGGAGAAATATCACTTTTTTTCACGTTGATTCAATAACACATACTAAGTCGATTATTTTGATATGCATTTTTTTCACACCCCTCGTATAATTAGTCAAAGCGATTCGAAGTAACCCTGGTATATCAGCTTCATAGGAAATCTTCCGCTCTTTCCTTTGAAACTGGTTTTATCAAAATCGGACTTATAGTTCAGGAGATAATGAGGGTTTTATACAGAGTTGCCACTCAAGACAAGTTTTCATTACGGGAGGAGTTGAACGAGAATTGAGGATGATTTGGACAGTGGCATAGGTTGAGTTCTATGATAAACTTGATTAGCTTTCAAATAACATTTGAATCATGAAAATCCTATGTTTTTTGAGTTTTTGAAAATTTATTTGATCGAACTGATTTTTTTTCACTAACCCCGTATATTTAGTGAGGATGATTTAGAACAAACTGAGTATATCAGGTTTATAGGAAATCTTCTGCTCTTTCCATTGAAACTGGTTTTATTAAAATCGGACTGATAGTTCAGGAGATATTAAGGGATTTATACAGAGTTGCCACTTAAGACAAAGTTTCCATTACGGGAGGAGGTGGACGAAAATTGAGGATGATTTGGACAGTGACATAGGTTGAGTTTTATCATAAATTTGATTAGCTTTCAAATAACATTTGAATCATGAAAATCCTATGTTTTTTGAGTTTTTGAAAATTTATTTGATCGAACTGATTTTTTTTCACTAACCCCGTATATTTAGTGAGGATGATTTAGAACAAACTGAGTATATCAGGTTTATAGGAAATCTTCTGCTCTTTCCATTGAAACTGGTTTTATTAAAATCGGACTGATAGTTCAGGAGATATTAAGGGATTTATACAGAGTTGCCACTTAAGACAAAGTTTCCATTACGGGAGGAGGTGGACGAAAATTGAGGATGATTTGGACAGTGACATAGGTTGAGTTTTATCATAAATTTGATTAGCTTTCAAATAACATTTGAATCATGAAAATCCTATGTTTTTTGAGTTTTTGAAAATTTATTTGAGCGAACTGAATTTTTTTCACTAACCCCGTATATTTAGTGAGGGTGATTTAGAACAAACTGAGTATATCAGGTTTATAGGAAACTTTCCGCTCTTTCCATTGAAGCTTGTTTCATTGAATTTGGATGGATAGTTCAGGAGATAATGAGGGTTTTATGCCACATAAAACAAGTTATGGTCTTTTTTTCACGTTGATTCAGTAACACATACTGAGTCGATTATTTTGATATGCATTTTTTTCACAACCCTCGTATAATTAGTCAAAGCGATTCGAAGAAACCCTGGTATATCAGCTTTATAGGAAATCTTCCGCTCTTTCCTTTGAAACTGGTTTTATCAAAATCGGACTGATACTTCAGGAGATAATGAGGGTTTTATACAGAGTTGCTACTCAAGACAAGTTTTCATTACGGGAGGAGGTGAACAAGAATTGAGGATGATTTGGACAGTGGCATAGGTGGAGTTTTATAATAAATTTGATAAGCTTCTAAATAAAATCTCAATCATGAAAATCGTATGTTTTTTTAAGATTTTGAAAATTTATTTGAGCGAACTGAATTTTTTTCACTAACCCCGTATATTTAGTGAGAGTGATTTAGAACAAACTGAGTATATCAGGTTTATAGGAAATCTTCTGCTCTTTCCATTGAAACTGGTTTTATTAAAATCGGACTGATAGTTCAGGAGATATTAAGGGATTTATACAGAGTTGTCACTTAAGACAAAGTTTCCATTACGGAAGGAGGGGACGAAAATTGAGGATGATTTGGACAGTGTCATAGGTTGAGTTTTGAAATAAATTTGATTAGCTTTCAAATAACATTTGAATCATGAAAATCCTATGTTTTTTGAGTTTTTGAAAATTTATTTGATCGAACTGATTTTTTTTCACTAACCCCGTATATTTAGTGAGGGTGATTCAGAACAAACTGAGTATATCAGGTTTATAGAAAATTTTCTGCTCTTTCTATTGAAACTGGTTTTATTTAAATCGGACTGATAGTTCAGGAGATATTAAGGGATTTATACAGAGTTGCCACTTAAGACAAAGTTTCCATTACGGGAGGAGGTGGACGAAAATTGAGGATGGTTTGGACAGTGGAATAGGTTGAATTTCATAATGAATTTGATTAGCTTTTAAATAAAATCTGAAACATGAAAATCCTATGTTTTTTGAGTTTTTGAAAATTTATTTGATCGAACTGATTTTTTTTCACTAACCCCGTATATTTAGTGAGGGTGATTTAGAACAAACTGAGTATATCAGGTTTATAGGAAATTTTCCGCTCTTTCCATTGAAGCTTGTTTCATTGAATTTGGATGGATAGTTCAGGAGATAATGAGGGTTTTATGCTACAAAAAACAAGTAATGGTCTTTTTTTCACGTTGATTCAGTAACACATACTAAGTCGATTATTTTGATATGCATTTCTTTTCACATCCCTCGTATAATTGGTCAAAGCGATTCGAAGTAACCCTGGTATATCAGCTTCATAGGAAATCTTCCGCTCTTTCCTTTGAAACTGGTTTTATCAAAATCGGACTTACAGTTCAGGAGATAATGAGGGTTTTATACAGAGTTGCCACTTAAGACAAAGTTTCCATTACGGGAGGAGGTGGACGAAAATTGAGGATGATTTGGACAGTGGCATAGGTTGATTTTTATGATAAATTTGATTAGATTTCAAATAACATTTGAATCATGAAAATCCTATGTTTTTTGAGTTTTTGAAAATTTATTTGAGCAAACTGATTTTTTTCAATAACCCCGTATATTTAGTAAGGGTGATCAAGACCAAACTGAGTATATCAGGTTTATAGGAAATCTTCTGCTCTTTCCATTGAAACTGGTTTTATTAAAATCGGACTGATAGTTCAGGAGATATTAAGGGATTTATACAGAGTTGCCACTTAAGACAAAGTTTCCATTACGGGAGGAGGGGACGGAAATTGAGGATGATTTGGACAGTGACATAGGTTGAGTTTTAAAATAAATTTGATAAGCTTTCAAATAAAATCTTCATCATGAAAATCCTATGTTTTTTGAGTTTTTGAAAATTTATTTGAACGAACTGAATTTTTTTCACTAACCCCGTATATTTAGTGAGGGTGATTCAGAACAAACTGAGTATATCAGGTTTATAGGAAATTTTCTGCTCTTTCCATTGAAACTGGTTTTATTTAAATCGGACTGATAGTTCAGCAGATATTAAGGGATTTATACAGAGTTGCCACTTAAGACAAAGTTTCCATTACGGGAGGAGGTGGACGAAAATTGAGGATGATTTGGACAGTGACATAGGTTGAGTTTTATCATAAATTTGATTAGCTTTCAAATAACATTTAAATCATGAAAATCCTATGTTTTTTGAGTTTTTGAAAATTTATTTGATCGAACTGATTTTTTTTCACTAACCCCGTATATTTAGTGAGGGTGATTAAGAACAAACTGAGTGTATCAGGTTTATAGGAAATTTTCTGCTCTTTCCATTGAAACTGGTTTTATTAAAATCGGACTGATAGTTCAGGAGATATTAAGGGATTTATACAGAGTTGCCACTCAAGACAAAGTTTCCATTACGGGAGGAGGTGGACGAAAATTGAGGATGATTTGGACAGTGACATAGGTTGAGTTTTATCATAAATCTGATAAGCTTTCGAATAACATTTTAATCATGAAAATCCTATGTTTTTTAAGTTTTTGAAAATTTATTTGAGCGAACTGAATTTTTTTCACTAACCCCGTATATTTAGTGAGGGTGATTTAGAACAAACTGAGTAGATCAGGTTTATAGAAAAATTTCCGCCCTTTCCATTGAAGCTTGTTTCATTGAGTTTGGATGGATAGTTCAGGAGATAATGAGGGTTTTATGCCACATAAAACAAGTGATTTAGTAACACCCAATGGGCGGGGCATAGGAAACAACATACTATGAAAAATAATTTATTCACACTATTTTCCTGCATAATGATGCCCCACATGGTGCCTCACCCCCCATTTATAATTGGCATTTTTGTCAGTCTTAACGAAGGTGTGTACTGGGCCTGTTATGCCCTCCCCATGCTCCCTTTTATCCCTGGGGGCGTGGTCTGAAAGGGGGCGTGTCAGTGATTGTTAACAAAACAAACGACTCACCTTGTTCGAAGTATTGGGGCATGGCCATGGACAGGGCCAAAAAGGACAGCAAGAGAGTTACCTGTGAAGCAAATTATTGTAAATAAATTCCTGCTACAATCTTAGGACTTACGAAAGTGTAGAAGTTCATTTTGGACTGATGATTATAATGACAAATGATTTTATTTATACAAAATTTTTGTCGATAAAAACAGACTTTCTTTGCCCACAATGCGTAGAAAGTGATTTTGCGGTCGGAGCAATTGGAAAGTAAATCAGCGGCGTACTTGTTCGATTGAAAAGGGATTTCAATAAAGCCCTAATTACAGGAAAGCTGCAATCTTCGTTTTATGTTTGGCCATAAAGTCGATATCCTGTTATTTCGTTTTAATGGCGGCTTTATTTGCAACAGTACAATCCGACTATGATGCAAGGCCCATTTATTGACAAGGACTGCGTCAATAAAATCCTTTTTAGTTGATATATACACGCCCTTTTTTATAAGAGGGAGGAGGGAGGAGTTGCAATCATTTTTAATCGTTATGAAAATACAGTAATCTTGAAAATGGAAAAAAAACTAGTTTTCAAATATTTAATCTTTTGGTGGCGCACGAGAAAAATCGGTCAACGAAAATTTTATGGCATTGAATTAGGAAAACCGTTTTTTCAAATTTATCATTAACGGGTGGTGCGGCAGTAAAAGAGTTTAAACGTAGAGATTTCAAAACTGGTCTCCCAAGATTTTTTTGAATTTTTGGTCGATATAAAGATGCAACGATTTTAAAAATTGGAGAAACGGTTTTTTTTCAAATATTTCATCAACGGGTGGCGCCCGAGCAAAAACAGACAAACACGGTTCTTAAACATTAAAGTTTCCCACAAAAATTATATCATGTGAATTATTGTTCGTATTTCCAGTTTCTATAAACATAACGTTTGTTTAGAAATTTAGGGCAATACTTTTATCAACGGGTGGAGAGAATTGTTCGTATTTCTAATATCTATGAAGATAATGAAAGTTTAAAAATTGAGGAAAATATTTTTTCCTAATATCTCATCAACGGGTGGCGCACGAGCCAAATTTTCCAGCGATTCAAACTTCCTTCAAAAAATGTCTCTTGAGTAACTTGAAAAATTGAAAAACACATTTTTTCAAATATTTCTTATTTCATCTTTTGGTGACCGCCGAGGAAAAACGGTCATTGAAAAGTTTATGAGGTCTTCGACAGAAACAGTCCCATGAAAATAGTTTGTTCTCTAGTCTCTATAAAGATGAGGCAATTTTAATAATTGGGGAAACTAGTTTTTTTCAAATATCTGATCAACGAGTGGCGCTCGAGCAAAAATGGTCATGAACAATTATTTCATAAACATTCTAATCTCCTACTAAAAAATGTCTTTCGAAAAATGTTCGTATCTTTAGTCGTTATGAAGATACAGTAATTTTGAAAATTGAGAAAAACAGTTTTTTTTTTCAAATATTTCATCCTCTGGTGGCGCCCGACTAAAAAAAACATAGACGAACTAATAAAAATTCCACGGAATATGTTTTTGAAAATGTTCCATATTTTTTATTGTAAGTATAAAGATACAGCAATTTTGAACATTGTGAATAAAGTTTTCCAAATATCTGATCAATAAGTGGCGCCCGAGTTAATGATCATTTGAGTTATAATTAAAAAAAAGCAAATGCGCGATTGTTCACAAACATTTATTCAAGTAAAAAAACCCTAAACCTACGCAGTCTCCACCAATACATCAAAATTCTCCTGCAACTGCTGATGGGCAGCCACCGCCATCTGCCCCAGCTGCCCCTCCGGCTGACTCACCGGCTCGTGTTGCAAAATCTCCACCGCCTTTCCCAAAATGTCCACCGACTGCTGCAACTTCTCCTTAAAATCCTCCTTGCTCAACGCCCCATATTGGTACTGATGCCTTGCATGGATCATTATCGAACCATGGAGCTCGTACAGCGTTATCCCTCTTATCCTCGACAAACCCGGTTCAATCACATCCAGCACCTCGAGCAAATGGTAGCAAAGCTCGATTTTACGTTCCAGAACTATATCTGGAAGATCTTCCAACGTGTACCCTTGGACTTTTCCGTACAATTGTGTGAGGGCGCTGCGGAGGATGGTCATGTAGGCGTTCTTCGGGTGCAGAACCGAGCGATACTTTTTGAAAATGGTCTCCCTCTGCTGGATGCCCTCAGGCCCTCCAACATACTCCACCTGGTCGATTTCGTTCTGGATTGCCGCAAAAACCTTCCGCACAGCCCTCCCGTTGGTTTTGAACTCACAATGGGTGCAGTTCCACTCGCAAAAGTCATCTGCAATAAGATGAACATCATTGATTCCAGTTGACCAACCTACCTAAAGGGTTCGACGCCATAATCACCCCATTGTCACACCGTTGACATTTGAGGCTGCTCATGTGGGTGTCCAGTTCGGTTTTATCTGAACACCTTGGGCAACAACAGTCGAAGTATTTGCTCTCCCTTAGGAACTCTCTGCGGACCAGGGTGGGCCAGAGGGAGAAGGTGTAGCTGCTAAACAGTTCTCTTCCTTTTGGTATGTCTGTTGCTGCTCTTACTGTGACTCTGTGTAGAAAATCAGTACGATATGTTAAATGTAATTTGGTACTTACACACAATCCCCGGCCTCCCCATTGGCTTGACAATCAACAGAGTGATGTATATTAGACACGCAATTATGGGACAAAATGGCCAGCTTCGGATACAAACACCGAATAGTGTAGCAGCTGGGAGTTCTAGCTTCAAACGCATTGACTTCCAAGATGCCGCAAACCTTGAACATTATTTTCAATGACGTACTTAAACATTAGCTGTAAATTCACCGTATGGATGAGGTCCTCATCAAACTGTTCAAGCTTCAAAGGACCTCTGATGAACCCGACAATGTTTTGCTGATTAAAATTCCAAATGGGTATGTTCTTGCGTTGGTCATTGTGGGCCTCCATCATGGAAACCTCCTCTTGCCATCTTTTGGGGTTGCGCTGTTTTTCCAGCAACACTCTCAACGGGGTGATGCACTCGTATTGAAGACAAGTGTCCGTGGGGTCTTCCACAGCTTGAAACTTGACTCTGGATGTTTGGAAGATGTGACATTCGTTGTCCTGGTGCACTTTGAGAGATTCACAGCTTGGGCCGCAAAGGGGCCAGGAACATTTGGAGCAGAGGTAGGAACAGTCCACGGGGCTGTGACAGCCTAGGCAGAGGCAGGAACAGTCTGGGGATGATCTCTGTTGTGGTTCACATTAGTTTTGGTAGTTGTTACCTGATTTGGGGCCATAAGCAAAGGGGGCTTCCGCTAACACTACATCACCAGGCTTAAGGTCGTCACTTGCCACAGCGTAACGTCCTACTTTATCGTTCTTTTCCACCGTAAACTTATCCATTTGGCCAAGCAGTGGTTTTGCTACTGAATCCTCAATGCTTATATATTTAGCCCGTGGCTAAATTTAGACCATCTAGAAATATCCCAATACGAATCGAAAAGTAAACACCCGTCGAGATTGTACAAAGGATATTTTTAATATACGGAGGGTAGAATAAATAGTCCCCAAGCAATTTCGAGGGTAATTTGAATATTCGGTCACGTCGTCAAACTTAAATCGCGACTTTTCCGGACCATCTCGTCAATTAAATGGCTACCTTAATAAAAGAGCTCGAGGGGACGAAACAACAATAAAAGGGCGCGTGACAATTAGCATTCTGAGTGGCTAATTTTCTGGAAATAAATTGGAAATATTTTGGAAGAAAAGCCAGATTACAAAGGGGAAAAGGTGTTTCTTTTGATGGGGCTGTAAAGAAGGTTTATTCAATGCTATGTATTGGAGGTTGCGATATCCTCAAGACACTGATTTATATTTGTATGAAATCTTCAAAATTCAGTGATAATAACTAGACTCCACATCCGACCACTCCTTTCGGTGACAAAATTAATCCCAAGCAAATGCATAAGCCCATCCCACCTTTTTGGCGCAGTCTCCAGCCAGATTGTTTTTCCAAAAGTATCTAACATATTCAACTAACCCAAACTCCTCGGGTAACGGAAAATTCGTCTTCATTACTCCGCACAATGTCACACGCAACACATAATATGCGCCTTATGTATGCGGACAAAAACTGCCCTCGTTCGGCTGTTTCCGGCAGCACTTTGTCAATAAACGACCAATCAAAATTGTCGTCCGTAGTCCGACATGCGCGAATCCTTGTATTCTGGCCACATATATAGAGTCAGCAGTTGTAGGTCAAAGTGGGGTCAAAGGGTCTTCAAAATAAGTTATCACTCACTTCATTTAAATTTTTCACTCAAAATGGCGCCCAGCTGTCATTTTGACATTTTCAGCTGTCACTATTATGTCAAAAAATGCAGAACGTCCTCAAAATGCTGTCCAAATTTGGATCGCCTATATAAAACGGTTCAAAAGTTAGAAGAGGGGGCCCTTTTTGAGCCGCACTGTATAAATATGCGGTAAGTCACTTACCATCATATATCAATATAACATTTACATTCAATTTCACTTCGAAGTGAAAATGACAGATTTCCGCTTGCCAAACAGGAATCATACTATGCTACCATCCACAATGAATTTGGCGTAAGCGTGACTTTAAAACTCGCAACATGTAGATGGTAGCGTATAGTTCCCGTTGGGCAAGCGTAAATCTGTCACTTCCACTTTGAAGTGAACCTATACGGATTCCTTTGCCTATTTTCTGATATGTCAAAATAAAAATATAGCCTAGTTTACATCGATAACTCGTTTAGCACGGTCCGATAGGACCAAGCTGGTGGGGATAGTACGGTAGGACCAATGCTTGCTTCCTGCCCGTTTACACCGTCTTGCAACGCGTGAACCAAATGTGTACGCCCGCAATTCGTCAAATGTCAAAAACAAGTCGAAATTATTCATCAACACAATTCGTAACCAAAAAAAAAATGAGTAAGTACGCTCAGATTGCCTTAGAAAATCAGAACCAACACAATTCACAATAATAACAATCAATATAACCTCAAAATTTTGATCCAGATCGAACCAAATTTAGTTCGGTACACTAACTGGCGAGTACCGAACCAAGAGCGGACCAGCTTAGTCCGCGACTGTTTACACCATTCGAACCAAATATTTGGATCGGATATAGTCCGAATTTGGTACTTTGGTCCGCGGACCAAGTTGTCGGTATAAACTAGGCTTATGTCCTTCATTTCTCATAAGTTAAACGCGGCAACGTTGTGAAATCAAAAATACAACACAGGAAAGATTCTTGCCGACTGAAGGTGCGTCCCCATGGGCGTAGTGGCCGCGTTTTGACATTTTAAGCGTATTGACATGTCCGTTCTGATTGATGTATAATTTTGAATCATGACGGCGGGATTATCACGACCAATCATATCGCAGAACGCAGAAACGCCGTCCTTGAAATACGCACATGAGGACCCAACATCACTTCCCATGACACTTTGCATTAGCTACTAATATATTAGGCGCGTTAAACGGACAGTTGGTTAGTTCTATTCTGGTCGTTGAATAACAACACCCAATTTTTAACGGACAGTTGTGAACATAAATAGTTGTGATGTAAATTATTGTTCTAAATAATAGTGAATGTACATAGTGACTTCAAATAAATTAGTTAAATATGGACTATGATTTCCATATCCAAGAAATATTACAGTAATGTAGATATAGGATGAAGAAGGAAAAGGAATACATTTTTATAAAACCACAATATTTTGCTTATGGGTAAGAGGATACGATGATTCTAACAACGGCGACAAAAAAATTGAAAGCTCATTATATGTTGCCTCCAGCCAATCCAAGTCTTTTTTCTTGTGAGAGCAAAATTTTCAAAAATCTACTCATATCCTGAAAATTTGTTATAAAAAGCAAAATATTGTGATTTTTCAAAAATAGACATTCTTCACCCTGTATCTACATAACAGTATCGATTCAAAATAAAACAAAGGTAGAACATTTTTGGGTATACATCAAATACGTGACTTTTGTCATATTTAGCGACGTCGTATCTCTTACCGTTTCTGAAACACACATGCAGTTACTAGCCTAGTTTACACCGATAACTCGTTTAGCTTGGTCCGATAGGACCAAGTGAGTGGGGATAGTACGGTAGGACCAATGCTTGTTTCTTGCCCGTTTACACCGTCTTGCAACGCGTGGACTAAATGAGTATGCGCAGCAATTCGTCAAATGTCAAAAACAACTCGAAACTATTTATCAACACAATTCGTAACCAAAAAAACAAGACATACGTAAGTACGCTCAAATTGCCTTAGAAATAGAACCAACAAAATCATAACACATCAACAGACAACATAACCTCATAATTTTGATTGAGATCGCACCAAATCCGGACCAAATTTAGTTCGGTACACCTGCTGGCGAAAACCAAACCAAGAGCGGACCAGCTTAGTCCGCAACTGTTACACCATTCGAATCAAATATTTGGTTCTGATATAGTTCGAATTTAGTACTTGGTCCGCGGACCAAGTTGTCGGTGTAAACTAGGCTACTTTTTCCTCTCTCTCTTTCAAACACATTTATTCAACAAACAGAAAATTACAGGACAGGTTACAGCATGTTTCCCAATATTAGACAAGTATAAAAGACAACAGGTAAAACACTTATATACTAGGACACCCTGTAGAATGGATAGTGTCAAATGTTAAACAAATATCATAATTTAAATCTGGCAACCATGAGCCGTGTTTTAACGTTGACATTTGTCATGAATGTCAGGAGCAAGTCTGTATTTGTTTGAACTCAAACAGCTGATTGTCAAAAAAAATCCGGTGTTTTTCTGTGCGAGTTTATAAGAAAATAATCTATTTTACCAGGGAATGTTGATTTTTCCACATATAATACCATGAATTCCAATGGGAAGGATAATAAGCCTTTTCCGGCAAGGCTGAAGGACTTTTTCAACAAAAAGGGCCACTCTGGTAGGTTGTAGAACATTGAACCCTGTAATTTATTAATTCAGGGAATTTCCACAGGCAACCATTCAGGTAAAGGAGAATTTGTCCTGACCCAAGACGTAATACGCGACTTGAAAAAGGAAACCCCCTTGCAAATACGGCTAAAAACACTGAAAGAACTATGCACCATTGTGGAACACGAAAAGCTTGCCAATGTAAGTTTGCACTGATTTAATCATTTATGCACATATAAATTTTCATACTTTGCACACCTATATATACATGGACGGCACTTTTTGACAACTACTTTGCTTCAAGTGAGGTTAGGTTTAGGTTGTTAACAATCAGAACATTCGACAAAATGTCAACCTTGAAATACATCATTTTGAAACAGCCCATTTGACCGTCCATACTTGTTTTATAGTCATTGTCACGTTGGTTTAACAACCTAACCTCACTTTAAGTGAACTAGTTCTCAAAAAGTGCCGTCCAAATGATATTAGTCCAGTAACCATATACAATAATATACATCAGACCTTGCGTTAGATCCGGTAGTTCTGATTTTTCCAAGTTTCGACCTCGAGCGCCGAACGCAACGTTGTCAAATTTCAAAAAAAACAAAATTTCTACCTTTTATCTAGTTTTGCTACGAGTGCATACAAAAAAGTTATATGGCTATTTGAATGACTGAAAAGGTCAGATTTGGATTTCGCATGTCAAATCGCAATGTTTTTGTGTAAGGCAATAAGGCATAACCCTTAAAGTTTGGCAACATGTTTCTGAAACACCCTGTACACTACTAGACCAGGAAACTGTTTCGACGCCATTCGAGCAATGAGAGCTACAAAGAAAAAGAGTGGTTTTTGAGCTATTGTTGGCAACATCGCATTTCAATTACATAAAAAGGGCAAAGAACACTAAAATAGAAACAAATCATAATCAATCACAAAGTTTCATAAAATTAAAATTTGAAAATGGCCTTATTATGGTAATTTTGAAATTAGCTGCAATGCTCAATGTTTCTCGATTAAAAAAAATTAATCTCATTTTATATTTTTTTGCAAAAAAAAACATTTCAAAATTTTCCATTCGAAACCATATAGCATGGATTACTTCAAGTTCAAATATCTTGAAAAAGGCTACTCCTATCCAAATAAATCAAAAATTAAAATTCGACTTTGACACCTTGTATCTCTGTTGATATCATCTTTCGAAATAGACAAATTCAAGGCGAATGCAATATTTTACTTTTGGTCCACCCAGTATATTTCACGTTACATTTATTAAATATACACTGTGGGCCAAATTAAGTTAGAACCTAGTTTGATCCTCAATATTTTTTTTGTTTGTTTATGGATTTAGATGAATTTTGGATATGATATTGGTCAATATGTTCTGGATGTTCCTCCAAAATTGAGTTTTCGAATTTTGAACAGGACCGGACTTACGACGTTTTTATAAAATTGGTGCAATTAAGCTCGTTGCAAAAACGAACTGCGCTACGTATTGACCAACTGATATATTTTTTTAAAAGGACATTAGTGGGAAAAGGTATCCTGATAATATCAATATTTTAGAACCATAACCTAAGAAACTATGATTTTTTCTATATGATGGTGCTTGTCGGCATTAAAACTATTTCACTTCATTTTGATCAAAGTTTCTTAAAATTTCATAGCAACGTGGAACACTTTTGCAGAATGTTCCCGAAAAATTGTGGTCGCTGACTGAGGATTTGTTTTCCCGTGAAAACCCTCAGGAGGCTCGCCATTTGACGTTTCAATTCATGCAATGCATGGTTCGGGGACAAAACGAAAGAACCACCCCCATGCGGGCGCAGTTTTTCCGTTTAATCAAGCACCACGACCATCCTGATGATATCGGCCAAAAAATGGACTTGTTAATCGCGTTAACGTCAAACGGCAAAGTCGTGTTATTTTTCGAAGAAGAAATCGGACGGTTTCTGCTGAATTGGCTGCCAGAAATCAGCAGGAGCGGCAGAATTGAAGAATATCTCACCATGATTGACAATGTTATTCGATTTAACGCGGCCTTTTTAAACGAGGAAATCATCAACGGGTTTATCGAGCATATTTGTTTGCTTTGTGGGCCTACAAGCCAATACACGACCATCGATAAGTGTCTGATGATTATGGCTAGTATTGTGGCGTATAGCAACATGTCCCCTGATGCCTTGCCCAAGTTTATAGGGGCTCTTTGTCGGACGGTTATTGTGCAAAAGTACACGCAAAAGAGTTGGCTGATTATGAAGAACTTGTTGGGGACCCATATGGGTCACTCGACTATTTATACGATGTGCAGGATTATGCAGGATCCAGCGTTGAGGGCCCATATTGACCTGTTGAGAGGGGCAGTGTTTTTTACCAGTATGGGCTTGTGGAATGTGGAGATGAGGGATTTACATTGTCCGCCCAGTTCGATTTTGCCGTCATTTTTGCAGGTGAGTTTTTGTTATTGGAGAGAGGATTCAACTTTTTTTGTTATTGGCCGATTTGAATGGACTGTGCCATTGAATAAAATATCGCCATGGCCATTTTGCACTGTAACGGTACCATTGCGACATGGCAACGTGGTAGGATTGTGACAGATGGGTTGACAATGATGTATGAAATATGGACGGGGACAGCTTTATCTGTCATCCATTTATTACGTTTGGATTGTCTGCATAAAAATGATTTTTCAAGACCGCGTCACGACACTTTTTGTCTCGCAAAAGATCCACGTATCATACGACTAATGAAAAAAAGAGAGAGGGAATTAGATTATTATTTCAAAATTTTCGGTTTAGGCTGAAAAAGTGAGGTTCACGAATCAAGGCCCACACACTTTGAAGTATTTTCAGTCCAAATTTCAAGTCATTATTTCAAGCGGTTTGACTTTGGTGATTTTTTTAATTTATACAAACTGTTTTATGCAGAGTCATTTTTCAAACTTCCCCATTAATTTTTTGGTTGAAGTCAACCAGGTTTGAACCACTTTACATGAAAATACACACTTTGAAGTGTTTTCAGTACAAATTTCAAGTCATTATTTCAAGCGGTTTGACTTTGGTGATTTTTTTAATTTATACAAACTGAATTATGTAGAATCATTTTTCAAAATTCCCCATAAATTTTTCAGTTGAAGTCAACAAGGTTTGAACTATTTTACATAAAATAACACACTTTGAATTATTTTCAGTCCAAATTTCAAGTCATTATTTCAAGCGGATTGAACTTGGTGATTTTTTTTTAATTTATGAAAATGAATTATGCAGTCATTTTTCAAACTTCCCCCTTAATTTTTCAGTTGAATCAACGAGGTTTGAAACATTTTAAAAGAAAATACACACTATGAAGTATTTTCAGTACAAATTTCAAGTCAATATTTCAAGCGGTTTGACCTTGGTGATTTTTTTAATTTATACAAACTGTTTTATGCAGAGTCATTTTTCAAACTTCCCCATTAATTTTTTGGTTGAAGTCAACGAGGTTTCAACCATTTTACATGAAAATACACACTTTGAAGTATTTTCAGTCCAAATTTCAAGTCATTATTTCAAGCGGTTTGACTGGTGATTTTTTTAATTTATACAAACTGAATCATTCATGACTCCAAAAATACATCGATAATCTGTCCGCCCACTACAATAAATGGAAAATGAAAGTCGATCATTTCGTTTTAAACTGAGTGTGGGTGATTTTTCAAGGCCGCGTCACGACACTTCGTCTCGCAAAAAAGATAAAATACGACTGTAATAAGACAGAGAGAGAAAGGAAGAAAAAATAGAAGTATGTATGTTGCTTTCTCCAAAACATTTCATAACAAATTATCACACAAATATTGACAAATTGTTTACTTTCAAGGCCGATCCAACATTATTTTATTTTTTTCTCTTATCCACAAAACAGTCCTCTTCCTGCAATTTGCCAAATTTATATATGGTTCTACAAAAAATGCCAAACAACTTTCGATTCACGTCATAATTGCCAGTATTGCCACCAAGCGAGTTATTATGTGATTTGCAGGTGACCAAATCTGGCCACCAGCAAACTTCATAACAAAGACATAACGTTGTGGGTATATCAAAGATTATAATAAAAATCAAGAGAGAGGGTGGGTGAGGCAATGGGAGCATTGTTTTCTAGACGTTTGCCGTTTTGACTGAAAGTGAGATATTGACAATCAAGTGATTTTTTTATACAATATGGCGGGTTGTAGGCAGCTAGTACTTTTATTACGTTCTTGAAGCGACACAGTTTATGAAATTTTCGTCACGCAAGAGACATTCTCCATCTCTCTTATGAAATTAATAAAGAAGTTTTACACAATCTTTCCAAAAGGCTCTCAAAGGTAACCAACCAGCAGTAGCCTACGAAGTAGCCTTGGCCCTGCAAAAGCTAATCGACCGTCTCGGTCCCGAACTATTCGACTCCTCCTGGTCAATCATCCTGCTGATAATCTCCCAGATAATCAACATAGCAAACACCCAACCCAACCCTCATAAAATCGAGTTTAAATCCACCCTAATGAACACCATGAACACCATAGAAAACTACATTGAATCCGGACATTATAATGGCAGTTTGAAAAACTACTGCAAGCTGGTGGAACAGTGCGCCCAGGACCGGCCTGACGAGAGTATTTTGCGTCTTTTGGAAAATTTGTCCAGAGACATCACGCCGTTGTGCCATTCGTGGATGAAGAATCTGATTAGTTTGTTGAACAAGTATTTTAAGATTGAGATGAGGACGGCGATTAGGGTGAAAGTGTTGCAGATTTTGATGGATGTTTTCAAGTTGCACAGGTAAGATGAACGTGTGTTGGTTTCATTCAATTGCCTCAGAGATCAATACGAGGATGAAATCATCGAGCACGTGGTCATCCCGCACATGACTGCCGTGGTTCATGACCAGGATGTACTGATCCGCACCTCTGTGATAAAAATGCTCATTGAAATGTGCACCGTGTGCGAGTCAAAGCGCTGTCTTGAACTGCTTGATATACTTGAGAAGGTAGTTTTCAACTTGTTTTCATTGACAATCACATCAACCTTCTAGTTCCTTTACCGCCCCTTTGACGGTACCACCCCCGAATCATATGACGACATAAGTTGTCTAGTAACAGGCCTTACAGGGTTATTCGTCAAAAAAATCCACAAGCTACCATCATCCCATGCTGTGCGCATATATACAATGCTCGTGGGGTTTTTGGAGAAGCACTACGAGTCGCCCAAGCTGTTTCAGGGTGCCCCCAAAATCCGACATGCTGTAGGTTTTTTATATATAATAACTACTAACCTCGTCATCAAACATTTTAGATTTTTGACTGTTTTCTGAAAATGCGCGCTGATACTCTGTACCACCTGGGCTACCCCGAGGAAAGCTCCTTGAAATTTAGTCCTTATCTGTGCGTGGTCTATCGTAGTTCAATGAACTCGCCCCAGTCGCCCCAAATAGCCCCCCAGCCCAACTGCAGCGTCACCTATGTGTCCCTGAGAAAAGCCTTCAAGGTCATCATAATCTGTCTTAAACAAGAAAAAGACTGGGACGTGCTCAATCTGGTGCTAACCGGCATAACTAAGGGTTTGCAGAACAAAACCCTGGTGTTGGGCCGCGGCAACAACGAGCTGGATTTGTTGGTCAACGTGCTCTGTTCCATGGTTCTGGACAAAACAATGAACTTGCCCGATTCGTTGAATGTGAAAATCAACAAGGCGGACTTTCACAGCACGGTTTCGTTGGTTTGGGTGAACTTGGCCTCGTATCACTCTTATTTGGATCATTCGAGCCAGACGAAGATGATTAGGTGCATCATGAAGTGCATTTCAAGCGCCCCCAAAAGCTCCAAGCCCTCCATATCGGCCCTTACAATCTGCACCTTGGAGATGAGGGAGGTTATGGTGAAAATACTGCCGGAAATCGTGCTGAATTTATCGAAAATGTCGCCGACAAATCATGTGGCAGTGCCCGTTTTGGAGTTTCTATCCAGTAAGTTCATGAATTTTTGTGTTTTCTTGTTTTGTCCTTTTTCAATTTTTGAATTTCACATAGTTGCAGCTTAATTTTTATAGGAAGGATTTTTTTTTTGACAAACCAAAAAATTCATGTTTTGCGAACAAAATGGTGCAAATTTCATCTCGATATCTCAAAAAATAACAAAGTTATGAGCCTTGGCAGATTCAAAAACATGTAATAATATTATATTTCACAGTTTTGATTCCTCATTATTCAAAATTATCAAAATTTTGTATCTGTAACTGGGGAATGTTTGTCACTTTTTTTTTTTGTTCTATCTTGGATAATTCCTCTTTTTTGTTGAATTTTTTTGTTTTGTTTCTTTTGCTTTTTAATTATTTTGTTTTTTTTAGATAGTTTTGTCCTATTTTCTCGTATCATTGTTTTGCATCATATCTATCAATTTTTAAAATTTTATTATTTCCAGTTTTTCTGATCTTTTGCACGTGTATACGGATTTTATACCTTTGTGAGCTTTTATTAAATATTTTTTGATGTTCCAAGGTTATTTTTATTCTATCGTATTCTGTATTATTCATCGTTTTTTCCAATAATTATAACAATAAACTTTGTTTAGCATTGACGTATACAGGTAAACACATATTAAAAAATAAGTGTGAACAAACATCAACCCACAATTTCAACAGTCAGTAATCTATGTTCAGAATTCCATTACAAATAATTGAAATCTGGACAATCTTGCCCATAGTAGGCCGATCTTCCCCATACTTATCTCGCTATGGTATGGCCTGCAGATCTACTATGCGAACGATCGGCCATGAATAAAGGCGTAATTTTATGTAGAACTAACGGGAGATTCTTGATAAATCAGCTTTTTTTGTTTTTTTTTGTTTTTTTTTAATACAATTATTAATTCTATTTTATCTGGTTTGTTTTAACAGATTTTTTTTGATTACCTTTGACAGTTTTTTTTGGAATTCCATAACTTTTGAACGGTTGGACCGATTTTAATGAATCTTGTGTCATTTTGTAGAGAATTTCTTCAAACATCTTCATGAATTTTTGTGATTTTCTTATCTTTAAGGACTCCTTCGTAATTCAAAATATTCGATATTGTGACATTTTCAAGCGTTCTAAAACTTTAAAACGCTATAACTTTTAAAAAAGTTGACCAAATTGCATAAAAATTGCGCCATATTGAACAATTTCATCCAGTTTATTCATTAATTTTTTTATTTTCCTTTTTTTTTAATTCGAATTTTTCAACTTTTGGGTTACACATAGCGTGAAATTGGCAACTTAATTTTCATGGGAAGAATTTTTTGGTTTGTCCAAAAATTTTGAGGTTTTTGTGGAATTTTTTTTGAATACAATTAGTTCTACTTTATTTGGTTTGTTTTAACAGATTTTTTTTAATTACCTTTGACAGTTTTTTTTGACATTTTTTTTGGAATTCCATAACTTTTGAACGGTTGGACGATTTTAATGAGTTTTGCGTCATTTTGTAGAGAATTTCTTCAAACATCTTCAAGAATTTTTGTGATTTTTTTTTATCTCTGAGGACTCCTTCGTAATTCAAAATATTCGATAATGCGACATTTTCAAGCTTTCTAAAATTTTATAAAACGCTATAACTTTTGAACCAGTTGACCAAATTGCATGAAAATTGCGCCATATTGAAGACAATTTGATCCAGTTTATTCATGATTTTTTTGTTTTCCTTTTTTTAAATTCGAATTTTTCAACTTTTGGGTTAAACATAGCGTGAAATTTTCATGGGAAGAAATTTTTTGACAAACCAAAAAATACATGCTTTGCGAACAAAAATGGTGTAAATTTCATCTCGATATCTCAAAAGATAACAAAGTTATGAGCATTGGCAGGTGCAAAATCTTATATTTTACAGTTTTAACTGTGTTCTGTTTGGTCCTTTTTCAGTTTACGTTTGCGGTTTAATTTCTCATTATCCAAAATTATTTGCTATTTCTGTATCTGTAACTGGGGGATGTTTGTTATTCGTTTAACGTTGTTTATTGGTTGTTAGTTTCAATTTTTTTATGTTCTATCTTGAATAATTCCTCTTTTTTATTGAATTTCATTGTTTTGTTCTCTTTGTTTTTTTTATAGATTGTTGAAGATTGTTGAAGTTCCAAGGTTATTTCTATTCTATCGTATTCGGTTTTATTCATCTTTTTTGCAATAATAATAACAATAAACTTTATTTAGTATTGAGGTACATATAATAACTATAATGTAAATATCAAAAAATAAGTGTAAACAAACATCTCCCCACAATTTCAACAGTTAATAATATATGACCAGTGTTCCATTGCAAATAACTATTGAAGTCCGGACAATATTGTCCATAGTAGGCCGACCTTTTCCATACTGATCTCGCTATGGTGCGGCCAGCAGATCTACTATGCGATCGATCGGCCATGAATAAAGGCAGAATCTTATGTAAAACTAACGCTTTTGTAGACAAATCTTTGGGTTTTTTTGTGGAATTCTTTTCGGATACAATTAATTCTACTTTATTTAGTTTGTTTGGTTTAAACTCATAACTTTTGAACGGTTGGTCCGATTTTGATGAGTTTTGCGTCATTTTGTACTTCAAACTTCTTCATGATTTTTGATCTCTGAGGACTCCGTCGTAATTCGTAAATAAGTGGTGCTCAATATTTCAAAAAATAAAAAAGTTGACAGCTAACAAATGGTGGTTTGCAGCCATGACCCAGCTACCGACCATATTTGCCAACTTTGTAGCTGACCAGTATATGTCAGTATTTGCTGTGGCGCTGCCCTACATAAACCCTTTTAAGTTCAACCACTACATAGTTTCCCTGGCCCACCACGTCATAGCAGTCTGGTTTCTTAAATGCCGTTTGACGTTTCGCAGGGACTTTGTCAAGTTTATACTTATTGTAAGTACTTACCCTTGGTAAGTTCGAATTATTTATTTATTTAGGGGTTGAAAACCAACTTGCAAAGTCACGAAGAATCCCTGGGCAAGCTGGACTTATCCAGTATAAACCAGGACAGTTCGGACCGTAAACGATCGTCTAGTTTGACAGAGCAAGGCTCTAGAAGGCGGGACGACCGCAGCATGCCTCTCAGAATGGATAAGGGGAGGCGCATGCCGCCCCCCAGCAAAATGCTCAGCACCTTCTATGAAGAGCTCAATGAAACTTGCATTGATTTGATGGCTAGATATGCCTTTTCCCCTTGCAGCACCGCCCCTCGGCGACTTCCAGGGGCTGAATTTTTGCTCAGTGGCGGTCAGTCGATGACGTGGCTTGTGGGTAACAAGCTGGTGACTGTTACGACAAGCGGATGCGCACAAAAAGTTCTTAAACAGAATTTGTGTGACAAGTGTTGGACAATGTGTAATACGCGCACTGATCGCTCGAGTACTGAACCTAGCAGGCAGAATTCCAGCGACAAGCCTTCGTCGCCGCAGGATGATAAGTTGCAGGATATATTCAAGGATGACAAGGAGGAGAAGTATTCGTGCGCATGTTGGTGTCAAGGGTGGGCGGAGGTGTTTATACGCAGACCCACAGGCGATATGTCGTGGGTGATGCGCGTGCAAAATGACATTTCTAGTGGATACGATTTTCCCTTGAACGAAGTGAGCACCCTCTATATGCCGTCGTTGTACGAAGAACCCCAAAGGCCGCAGCTGGTGCGGCAGGATACTTTCGACGAGTTGCACAGCAACGAGGACGAGGGTCCGTCCAGACAAAACTCCCAGGACAGCATCGAGGAGGAAACGGACGAAATCATCTATGAGGATGGAACAAGAACGCGCAACCCCGTGCGTCGTTCCAATTCCAGCCCCGAGATGTCAGCAGGCTGGAAAAACCCGTTTCACAAAATGGGCTCTTCATCGACTTCGTCAGAGGGCGATAGCATCGATGAGAAAAAGCCGAGAAATAAAGACATGCGCGTCAGCTGCGAAGCCATTCCTGAGGAGATAGCAGGAAGCCCTCCACAAGACCATCCACCTTTGCACACTTATCACAGCTTTCCGGGAGAAGCGGTGCGGCCTACAACGTTGCCGGTAATAGGGAAGCCTCCTCAGAGCCCGACTCAGGTCCGGTTTAAGGAGTTGCAAAAGAGTTCGTCCACGTCGGTGGTGCTGGATAGAAACAGTCACTTGAACCAAGCCCGCGAGAGGGCCAAGGAGCGCAAGAACAGTGGCAACTCTTGCAATGTGGACCCGAATCAGTCGCAGTTGAGGAGGGATCGGACTCATACTATATCGGTCATGAGTCCTCCAAATAGGAGACCAAGGTCGGAACCAATGAGACAGCGGAGTAAGGAGGCGCCGAAAAGTGGGGTTAATCCGAGCTTTGTGTTTTTGCAACTGTACCATACGCCGGTGGTGAGTGAGGCGCAGCGGGAGAAACCTTTGTTGATTGGCAGCAGTGATGTGGTTAACAGGTAAGCCTAGGATGATTCATTTTCAGCGACAAAGTGCTAGGTGTAAACTATTCATCATACTCAGGAAAAAAGTGTATAGTAATGAAAATATATTTCAAGTTTCTAGGATCGCCGCAAGGGGGCGTAACGGTACTATGAAAACAGAAATTCGATATATTTTAATTTTCCTCATTGATCTACCAAAAAAAAAATGGAGGCAGATCCGGGACGGTATTCTCTACAAACCCCCCTGACTCTTCTCTCTAAGTTGTCAAAGAAGACAGCTGTCAAACATAAATTGTACTTGTTTTAGAGGTTTTCCTATATCTTTTGAAGTATAAGAGTTATGGAGACTTCAGCAATCCTTCGACGAATACTTTTGAAACCGCCCCTGTAAATTTGAATGTGTCAAAAAGTTAGGAGTGCCTTGCCAACGACGGCGACGGTAGACATTTTAAGCATTTTTGTTCTAGTTTCTTGTTTTTTTTTTGTGTTAATATCATTTTTTTTATATTTTTGGAATGTTGACTGGTACATCGTTTTATTTGTAGCTTTCTCACTTATAGGCTTTTCTCTTTGACTTCAACTCAAGTCTTTTTGACATATCCAAATTTACAGGGGCAGTTTTAAAAGTATTTCTTGAAAGATTCCTGATGAAGTCCCCTTGACTCTTTTATTTTGAAAAATATAGAAAAATATAAAGTGGTAAAAAAATCCATACAAGACGATAGAGGCAACTACAGAGTGTCCCATCGATAACGAAACGGTATTGATTTTGGGCATTTAACGTCATATAAAAAAACACTCGGAAACTTCAATTTTTTTTTTCGAGAGGTACGCTTTTTAGGCGTATACGCAAACCCTCATCTGCAACCCCTTGGGCAGGGTGGGACCCCTGAAATCTTAAATGGAATGGATATTTTATTTTGAAGGCACTTCGACACTGATTATAACTGTCGAATTTCAAGCCTCTGCTGTCATTCCTGCGTTGATGTCAGAGCGTGTCAAACAATTTGTTTTGATTTTTTTTCAGTAAATAAAAAATAAAATGAAAATTGATACAAAAAAAAATAAAAATGATGCATCAGTATTTTTTTAAAGAGCGAAGACTTATCTAGAAATGGATCATAAAAGTTGGAAGTCTTTGGAATTTTCGAAGAGGCATTTTTTTTTAAATTGAAATTGCATAACTTTGCCTCCATTTAAACAACCTTATACAGGGTTAGAAGAAATTACCAGAACGGTCGATTATTTCACAAGATACATGAGTTAGAAAACACTATCTCATATAAAAGTTGTGGAACTTTCAAAAATCTACATATATGTCATGATTTGGAATATACAGGGTCTGACATAAAGTAATTGCAGATCAAAGTTGCGTTTTTTCAAATGCAACCCCCTGTATATTGATGAATATTTTGATTCTCCCTTCAATTTTGAGCAAAGATTTCATTTATAAAACGCCGACCCTGTATATTCCAATTCATCACGGTTATGTAGTTTTATTAAAGCCTCACAACTTTTATATGAGAATTTTTTTTTAACACGTGTATCTTTTGAAATAATCGACCGTTGTGGTAATTTCTCCTTACCCTGTATGTATCTCTCGCAGTTTACGAGATCCTTATGCAATACACTCGAATTTGTAACACCCTGTATACCTACATAACTGAGAACCTATAAGGTATGACAAAAAATGAAATGTTTATAATAAGCATAAATTTTTCTTTGTAATGTAATTTTCCACAGTTTTTCGCAATTTATTTTTACGTCAAAATATGTAGGTACTTGTTTGAACTTATGGGTTTTTTTTCTTTGATTGTGTAACTTTTTTACTTTTTATAGTCTCAACTACCTTTAATCTTAACTTTTTTCACCGTTTTGCAATAATTCTTTTTTTTTTGTCAATGAAAAATGTTTTTATATACAAAAAAATATTTTCAAACTTTTTGTAGTTTCAACAATCTTGACATTTTTATATATTTTTAAATAATGTATGGTTAATTTTTTCCATCCCTGGGGTCAAATTTTTGAACCCATTCGCAAGAAATTGGAAGATTTGTATTTTCGATTCAGCATACCATTCGAATTGAAAAAATTGAGTTTCTTCGTTGCTAAGTTGGGCCCGCTGTAGAAAACACCCTGTATAATTTTTTTTTGAATCTGGCGCCCTCTGTAGACTTAACGAAGCAGTTTTGGATATATGTAGGTAAGTTTGCCGAGATCGACTTATTTTTGTGTGGTTAATCGTTGTACACCCTGTATCTAGCCGTGTATAGGTATTCTGTAAAGTTAATTTTGATACATTATTTCGAATGTAGGAACTTTTTTTCAAGTTTCGGTTAGAGTTAAAAAAAAATCAATTGTTTTACCCTCCATCTGGTTATGAGAATTTTAAAATGAGCTTTCTGTTTATCTGAAAATATGACTCCTTCCATATTTTTGCTTTAGTAAGTGGAATATGACCATAGTAATTTACGTTACTAAGGCGGTAAATAATTTTTTAAATTACGAGTCAAGATGTTTATGGACGAGGCGACGAAGGAGCCGAGTCTGGAATTTCTAGACGAGTAGTTTAATGGAATTTAACGGCTGTGTATCGTACATTGTTTTGTTTCATACTTGATAATTTTTGTTAATCGGTTCAAAGTACATTCTTGTCAAACCATACACTCAAATGGCAGACCGCCTCACATTCTTACCATGAGATGGCGCCAGCCAAACCATGTCACCACTTGGGTAATAGATAGATCAATTATATGTAACCAACATTTTATGCCAAGTTATCAATTAAAATCATGAGATGGCGCCAGCCAATTTCACAGTCTTTGATGATGCAAAATGTCATTTTTGTAGTAGTCAAGTAATGTTTTTTTTACAGTATCTGATGATGTAAAGTGTCATTTACCGGACTGGTTTTGGGTCCGGTAAATGATACTTTACGGTACAGTATGAAATAAAATTAATTAAATTTAGTGAAGTATTTTTGAAAAAAAAAGGATGAAGGAAGACAGACTTGCCCAGTGGTCCAAGAACCGAGTGGGTAACTGTCAAGTCATGGACAGTCTTGATCAGCCGTCCATGGAATGTTTTCGTGGCTCAATCGACTATTACTGACTTGAGTACAATTCATTTATTCAAGTAGAGGCCTGAGAGATAAATAAATAAATCCAATTGTTTATTTTTAGAATAAAAAGCATATTTTCCTCTTCAAAATGATCTGAAGAACAGTAAAATCGGTTGAGGGATTCCGAAGTTATAGGTAATTTACTAACATCAAGTAGTGGTCTTATCTGATAACTTTGAGAGCAGTGTCGAGGGGCAATTTTGAAGAAAATTTCCTACCAGTCAATTCTAACCAATCATAGGCTTGCATTTTAACACGTTGCTATGACAACGACCTAATTTTATCGGAAATCACCCTACTTATAATCACGTGACTGAAAGATTAATAAGTGGAAATCTCCCTGGCTTTGCATCTGAATGTAGCTCCTATATGATTACAGTGTTGCCTTTCCCACTGTCCCTAACAATCCCACACTGTGGTTGGTGCATGGGAGCTTCATCCAGCCGCTATTATTAAATCTTCTCAAATAGTTTTGGCATGAAATTTTCTTGCCGAATCTCCCGCGAGCTCGAATTAAAAATCCGGAAATAATCCGTGCTCTAGTGAGATTATGAGTGAAAATATCGTCCCAAATCTGTTGCACTTTTTTTTTGGTAGTTCAGAGTAGAAGTTTTAAAAATATGTCAATTTTCTGTGTTCACAGTACCGTAACGACCCCTTGCGGCGATCTTAAAAACTTGAATATTATGTTCCCTTCTCTATGATGAATAGTTTACGAGAACTCTGGCACTTTTCGCTGAAAATCAATGTTGATCAATGTGTCGCAGAGCTGTCAAAATATTGGATAAAATCGCCCCCTATGAGACGCACAATGTAGGAGTGTTGTACATCAGAGAGGGACAAGTCGATAGCGAAGTCGAAATTTTGAAGAACACTTTTGGCTCGTTGAGGTATATACAGTTTTTGCAGAATTTGGGCACTCTGGTGAAGATTTCCGATGTGGACCCGCAGGTTTTGGGTGAGATGGCATTATTCTAACATTAGTAACTTCGTGTTAAGGTGGTCTAGATGAAAATGGCAACGATGGCAAGTTTGTCTACTTGTGGCAAGACGACATAGTCCGCGTCACCTTCCACATTGCTACAATGATGCCTAATAAGGACACCGATCCGAATTGCAACAACAAAAAAATGCACATCGGCAACGACTTTGTCAATATTGTTTATAACGAGAGTGGCGAGGAATTCGACATTAAAACCATCAAGAGTCAGTTTAATTTTGCCAGCATCATCATACAGCCGTTAGATCACAATTTGAACAGGGTTGTGGTGAAGATCAAGGATGAGTTGAAGGATTTGGCCGTTGTTAGTAATGATGGCAAGGTTGTTTCTGACCAGAATGTTGCTATTTTGGCTCGACAGCTGGCGTTACATGCTAATGTGAGTATAAAATGGATTACTATGTATTGACATCACAAAGGTGGAACAAGGTAGGTAAGTGCATGTTGAGGTTATGATGTTTTCATTTTATTCGTTTCAATCAATCGACTTTTTTTTGCACCATCACGTCGTCATTCCAGTTTTTTTGGTCGAGTTCAATGATTAATGGACTGCCTAAGTTGCGACGTGACAAAAGTGGGTGGAGCTTATATTTTCCCAACAAATTCGTATCCAATGTTGGTGTTTTTGAGTTTGTTAGAATCCAATAAGACTCTTAAAATTGATATTAGGTGATATTTAATGAAATCATATTTTTTGACAACGTTAGTTGATTTTGAGTGTATACAGGGTGTTTCAGAATAACATGCTAATAATAAAGGGGGTGATTCTTGGGCTCATTTTAAGAAAAAAAATTCATATGAACGTATGTCCTAAACGCCTTAACTTTTTTCCCAAAAAATATGCAAACCAAAACCCGCATGGACGGCACTGGTCAGAATAATTATTAAATTGTTGGTGCATCAAAGAATGAGTATTGATGCCTAAAATACATGACTCAAATTTCATAAAGATATCTACAGTAATGACAAAGTTATTGTAAAAAAAGTATCTATTTTTTAAAACTTTGACACCCTGTATCTCAAAAGTTAAGGCGTTTAGGACATACGTTCATATGAATTTATTTTCTTAAAATGAGCCCAAGAATCACCCCCTTTATTATTAGCATGTTATTCTGAAACACCCTGTATTTATGCTTGGAAACATTTTGAGGTTATCTTGTTTGCATTGTTCTCAATTTTATCAACTTTTCTTCAGACTATTTTAAGGAAAATGACTTTGAAGCATATTCTCGAGCTAACTATATGCTTCATTTGAGAACGACAATAAATGCTTTAACAAATTTTCTGAGGTTATGTTACACATTGTTTTGTTTTTGTTGTGTTGATTCCAAAATCATAATATTTGAGATATTGATAGTTTTATTGTTGTTAAAAAAGTTTCCAAGCATTAATTATACACTAAAGTCAACTTACCTTGTCGATAACTCCATTGCTTTGCTTGAATATGTTTTGAGGTTATGGCACAAATTGTTTTGTTTTTGTTGGGGTAAATGCGCCAATTGTCACAAGTCCAGTAAAGTTATCATTATCCAAGAAAAAAATTGCTGACAAGCTGATTTTCTTTATTGAGTGTAACACGACAATTGCCAACTTGTCGGTTTCTTATTTTACAAAATTAATTATACTAATGAGCAAGACTAAAAAGTGTTTATAGAAAGTACAAAATCACCTGCACAGATGAAAAAAACGGCCATTTATAACGAAAAAGTTGGTTTCGTATTTGAAAAAAAAGTGTATGATGGTTGCCATAATTCGAAACGTCGGATATCAATTTCGACCATGTTGCCATGCTAACTTGAAAAGTAGAAAAAGTGGCCATGTCAGTTTGTCCCATGATCTAAGATCATTGAGTGTGTCATTATCTCTCTTTCCAAATAAATTCAGGAAAAAGTTAAAAAATTATTTTGAAAAAGTCGCAAGTCTTCGGAATTTTTCGAATATTCAAAGCGGCATTTTTTTGAGATTCAAACTACGCAACTTTGTCTCCATTTAACCGATGTTGTATTTCCTCTGGTTAACGAGCTATACAGGGTGTTACAAATTCGATGCGCATCATTGGTATCTTGGAAACGGAAGGAGATACAGCGGAGTTTAAATGAGGGCAAAGTTGCGCATTTTGGTGCTCATTAAAATGCCGTTTTGAAATTCAAGAAATTCCAGATACTTTCGGAGATATCCGGAAAAAACCGAAATTTTGTGAAATCGTTTTTATGTTTTCTTATGTGCATTCGAAGAGATATTTCAAAATAAATGTCACATCTTCATTGCCACTTTTTGTCCTCTACAAAATGGCGTCATCAAATCTACGATCCGACGTTTCGTCTATGCGCAGCCATCATCAACTTTGTTTTTTTAAATACGGTCCTGGATTTTTTGAGCCTCTTATGTTCCTTAACGATGTATCGCACTTATTAAAAAAAAGTGTTTGTTTTTGATCCTATTAAAAATACATTTATTGTCTCTCTCTAACACATAAGTTCTTATGGAAAAATCCATTAATATAAATTTTTTAAATGATTGCGATACATCGTTGGTTTGGCAACATGAGAGGCTTTTAAAATCTGTAATTAAAAATCCGGGACCATAAATAAATTTCGGAATTTCTTGAATTTCAAAACGGTATTTTAATGAGCACCAAACTTTGCCCCCATTCAAACTCCGCTGTATCTCCTACCGTTTCCAAGATACCAATGGTGATCATCGAATTTATAACATCCTGTATACAGGGTGTTTAAAAAACATTGGGCAAAAATTATCCACTATCACCACCTTGTAGAGGAGAAAAAGTGGCGATGACTAAGTGCGATTTATTTTAAAATGTTCGGGAAATTTCGTTTTTTTTCGAATATCTTCAGAAGTGGTCGGAATTTTTCAAACTTCAAAATGACATTTTCTTGAGCATAAAAATGCGCAAATTTGCAACCATTCAACCGACCCTGTATCTCTCATAATAACTGTGATCCCCATGCATGCACTCGAATCTGTGGCACCCTGTATACTGGCTTGTCGTATTTAATTATTTATTTTTGTAAAGTCAAGCTGGAGATTTCATCCCTAATAAAAATTACCTCGACTGACTGACACAGTTCATGACTCAAAATCACTTAAAAAAACAAAAATAATTATTTTACCATGAGCAAGTTTCAAACTGCAAACTAACCTCACAAAAAAATATCGTAAATGCGTAAATGTCGAAACGATTGTTGGCGGCGATATAGAAACTAACCCAAGACACGGTTCAGTTTTCGATTTCGGTTATTTTCGCCAAGCTTTATCGCCATGAGGGCAACTCCGACAACCAGCCCAAGCCATAGATATATATTATATACTGGACGGGCTCAAGCCATATTTCTGAATTCTTACTGTGTCTGATCATTTAATCACGACTATTACGGGGGACGGTCGCAATTATATAAGATAAAATCATAATTGAAGTAGGTAAAACTATTTATTTTCTGAAATATGTTTGGGAGGTCATTGCCCCCAATGACCCTATGGAGGAGCCATTACAAACTGTTTTTGGGTAAGAATTAGAAAATTGACAAATTCATATTTATTGGCGGGACTTAAAGAGAAGTTGACGCTGTCTATTTCCTTCCAGCTCGCCTCCTTAGTAGCCAAATCTCTGAAGACCAGCCCCAATGACCCATACGCGTCCAACTGGCTGGAACGACTGCGCCAAATCAAAAACATTCGAAAAAAAGTCCTCAACGAGCTGAAAATCGAAGACCAAACCCTCCCCAATGAAGACTTCACCGATTACTCTTAAGCATTTATTTTATTGTTCTAACGTTTTTTCCAAGTAAACTTCCTTCTGGCACCTTGTTGTCCTGGCTTCTTCCTCTCTCTGGTCCGTATATCAGGGGACAAAAGCCCTGCTAAGCGCATTTGTTCCATTGTATCAATGTCGATGAAACTGCGCAGCCCCCAACTGATGCCCCAACGAATAGCGCCGGCTTGCCCCGAGGGGCCCCCGCCCTGCACCTCAGCCTCCACGTCAACTTTTGTCTCCATATTAGCGAAAATTAGCGGGAGAATCACTTGCTCGCGCTGTTGCACGTCAGTAAAATAATTGATGTCTTGTTGGTTTATTTTAATCAAACCAGTGCCGGGGCTGCGTAGGGTAACCGTAGCTATGGCCCTCTTGCGCCTGCACTCGTAAACTGTCACCAGTTGTCGTCCATCTTGGTCTAATTGCGGCTCAATGGCGCTGAATGTTTTCGTATGGCTCATCAGGGGCTTGCGGTATGACATTATAAATTCACTTTCTTTGTAGGCGTAAGGTAGTTGCGCTAGACGGTCCATTGCGTTAACAAAGTCAGCATACTCTCGGTCCCCCAGAGGCTCCACCACGCGTAGCTCCAACGCAGCCTTATCCACCCACTGTGACCCCCCCAAATCTAATTGCAAAGTCGCATCAGGCTGCAAGTTTTTCCGCACCATCGATTCTTCAAACCGGTTCAAATCAGCAATCTTTTGCACTACATCGTGTAAAATTTGATAAAAATTCGGCCTTCCTGTGTAAAATAAAAAGTGATGCGGCCTGCCAGTTTCGTCAAACTCTGCAGCCTTTCTTTGAGGAAACACCTCTTCGGGGGGCTTCATCAAAGGGCGGGCTTTTTTCTCGAATAAACCACTAGGAAACAGATATTCAATGGCATTGTCCACGTCTTCTTGGGTGAAAGTTTCGGGGTTTTCGCCCATCATGTTGGCCAAGTGTCTTTTGCCGATTTCAAACTCGTGTTTTTGGGTTTTGATGAATTCGTCGTGTTCTTGGGCCCGTTGCAAGTAGGCCTTCATGGCTCTTGATAGGGTTTGAGATTGGGGCTCTTCAGTTGTTAACACATGGTTGGTGGTGGAGATGGTTCTTAGCTCGATTTGGAGGTTTAACGATCTGAGAGGTTCGATTATTGAGTTTATTCGGCGTAACATTTTGAGGATTTGATAATTGATATTGATAACATAACCTCAATTTGACGAGAAGGACAAGAACGACTATCTGAAGCTTTGATCCAATGGTGTCAATTGTCATGGATACCTTTCAAATTCATTCATTCGCAGGGTTGCCACATTATATGAAAAGAGTATAATTACATGGAAACAGGTAGCCTAGTTTACACCGATAACTCGTTTAGTTCGGTCCGATAGGACCAAGTGGGTGGTGATAGTACAAGGTATCTATATAAGAGGTTGCCTCACTTTTACGGTCATGACGTCATTTGTGTCTACTGCGGCCATTCCTCGGACCATTCCATCATAAAATCAATAATGTCATAACCTCACTATTTATTTGGTAGTGGACGAGAGATTTTTTGCTGTCGATGGTTTTTCTTTTGTGAAATTATCCATTTACGTTTTGAAAACTGTTCATAAGTGTCTTATCCTTGGATTTGTCTATCAAATATAGTGTTTTAAAGGTAGGTGTGTCTAGAAATGATCATATTGAGTTTGTTTACATGTGTTCAACTGTTTAGATTATTCTATTCTACCTGAATTTAGCTTTCATTATATTTCAATAGTAGATTTCCCAGTATATTTAGGCAGGACTAATATAAAATAATAGTTAAAAAGTTGTGGAAATCTGAGGGTTGATGTTTTGAATATACATATAGAAAATACTCACATTTGGAACAGTATTTTCGCTTCCTTGACCAATAATATACAATAATAATGTCCCAAAAGATAATTTTACACTCCTATTAATATTTTATTTCGATTTAAATGATAAAATTAGCAAGAAATTCAACGTTTTATCAATCATTGATCGAATGACACAAGACACGATACGATGCAGTCCGATTCAATTGCATGACTGGAATGACACTAATGACAGAATGCGGACTGTTTCAGACCGCTAGCCTCAAATGACGTCATATTTTCCCCCTTCCGTCTTTACCTCAGGCGAAGTGAGGCAACCTCTTATATAGAAACCTTGGGGATAGTATTGTAGGACCAATGCTTGCTTCTCGTCCGTTTACACCGCCATGCAACGCGTGAACTAAAAGAGCACGCGCGCAATTCGTCAAACGTCAAAAACAAGTCGAAATTATTTATCAAAACACAATTCGTAATCAAAAAAAACATAAGTGAGTACGCTCAGATTGTCTTGAGAAACTCAGAACCAACCCAATTCACAATAATAACAATCAACATAAGCCTAGTTTACACCGGTAAATCGTTTAGTTCGGTCCGACAGGACCAAGTGGGTGGGGATAGTACGGTAGGACCAATGCTTGCTTCTCACTCGTCTACACCGTCTTGCAACGCGTGAACTGAATGAGTACGCGCGCAATTCCTCAAATGTCAAAAACAAGTCGAAATTATTTGTCAACACAATACGTAACCAAAAAAAACATAAGTAAGTACGCTCAGATTGCCTTAGAAACTCGGAACCAACACAATTCACAATAATAACAATCAACATAACCTCATAATTTTGGTCCAGATCGAACCAAATTTAGTTCGGTACTCCTGCTGGCGAATACCACCGATCTAAACAACTGGATGAGCAAACGCCGCTCTCGAAATGGCTAAATTACGACCGAAAAACGTAAATGAACACGAACATTTTCCGGCAAGTTGGATATTGCGCGCTGCAGCAAAATAATGTTATCATCACGAGGTGTGGACAGGACCGAACTCATAATATGATATTATATATTTCCGTGAACCGTGAACCTATTAATTTTTATTTTTGATTGGGCAATGAACGTGTTGGAGACACACAAACACTACGTCCAAAACAAAATAATCCACGATACATAATCATAAAGCAATAATATGGCGTCGATCACGAACAAACGAAAACCGATGTAGTACGGGACTGGTTCAGTTGACCGCGAGAGTAAACATCTGGTCGGATCGATAGATTGAATTCTACTACGCATGATCAACATTCCCAGACTCTACTGAAAAATGTCCGTGAAACAGTCGCAGAAACTCATTTTTTCGCCCATGCCTCGCCACATTTGCTTCAGATGACACATGCATTATGATTATCCATGGGTTTAGATCAGTGGCGAATACCGAACCAAGAGTGAACCAGCTTAGTCCGCGACTGTTTACACCATTCGAACCAAATATTAGGTTCTGATATAGTTCGAATTTAGTACTTGGTCCGCGGACCAAGTTGTCGGTGTAAACTAGGCTCTAGCCTCATAATTTTGATCCAGATCGAACCAAATTTAGTTCGGTACACCTGCTGGCAAGTACCGAACCAAGAGCGGACCAGCTTAGTTCGCAACTGTTTACATCATTCGAATCAAATATTTGGTTCTGATATAGTTCGAATTTAGTACTTGGTCCGTGGACCAAGTTGTCGGTGTAAACTAGGCTAGTGACGTGGCGCCCGGGCATGAAATCGAGATAATAATAATAATAAATACATATATAAAAAGGAAAAGTGTAATAACTTCTATTATTACTTAGTGGATGACTTGAAAAGAAAGGTGGCCAATAAAATATAGAGATTTTGAAATGGTTAAATAATTTAAAAAACTTTTTTAGACAATATAAAAGGAAGTTAAAAATTGTAGAAAACGCTTCTATCACGTAAATAAATGAAAAGTTCAACTTATGAAAATTAATAGGAAAATCGATTAGACCTATCTTACCTCAATACAAAAGTTTATGGTAACAGAGATACATACAGGGCGTCAATTTCGAATTTTATTTTTGATTTTTAGGTTTATTTCTTGAGAGGATCATTAAAAACTCATGAAAATTGGAACTTGGAGGTTTTTCTGGGTGGAAAATTTAAATATAAGGTTTGTTCAAACTTACACGATTATGGTACCGTTCCGGAACGGTTATTGACAATTATTTATAAATTGGGCTGGCGTTAATAATATTTGGATATTGTTCTGTTTGTTATTGCAATATGAATAAATAGATAAATAATGGATGCAAGCGAAATCAATGACATAAAACTTCAAGAAGTAGCATCTATGCAACCATTGAGCTTTTCTTAGAACATAGAACCCACTAGAACTAGCGTACACCCTAGATTCCGGGCAAATTGTTTGTCACTATAATAAACATGTTATTATTTACATCTCACGTTGCCTTATTGCAAATAAAAAGCACTCAGAATTTTCACTTTTTAGGAAAGAGGATTAACCAGTGTATTAACGAGGATATGTTTTAATTTTTTATTTGTTTTAATATCGTTGGTGTTATAGGACAATTATGATTTACTGATTATTGATAAGTCTTGTTCACATAAATCAGTTGTTCGGCCATCAAAAATATTGAATTTTGAACAAGCCGACAACAGTGTTCCAAGGGAGCTACAGGCTATGATTGGTTAAAATGACTATCAGCTGTGCTGTGATTGGTTGATCTCAAATAGGCATTTGTGAAGTGTTGCCAGATGTATTTCGTTGCATCGTGTCTACATAAGTATCTAAACATGGAAAAAAAATGAGAATGATTTATCATCACTAATGATCTAAAAATGTACATAATATTATATAATTGGTAACTACCGGAGATGCACTCATAGAGAATAGAGTATTTTTGATTAGAAAAAAAATACCTTGAATACAAGGTAGCTACTTATTAAATTTGCAGTTTTGCAAACACACAAGAATTCCTCTCTCCCCTCAATGTATAAACATGTGACACAAAAAGAGACGTCGGGCTATATCTATATCTAGTGGTTGGAAAATCATTGGAGCTTTCATCTCTTGAGATAGCCTTTTCCGGCCTGCATGCCAGAATTTCATAAAAGTTTGGTGTTCGGTAAATTTTCACCCAGTCTACCTTTTCCATTTCAAATTGTGAGTAGTCTATACAATAACGTTAACTTGTAAGGCTTACATTCATTTTCGAAGTGGAACTGTTAAATTTCCACTTGCCAAATGGGGATCATATGATACCATCTATAATAATTTGTGTTCAAAGTCACGCTTACCCTAAATTCAATGTAGCAAACACACCTATTATGTAAGGTTTACAACTCAATTTGTTTTTGAATTAGAACTCAAATTTGCGCTTAGCAAGCAAGAATCATACGCTACCATCTACAATGAAATTGTGTTTTAAGTCAGGCTTACGCCAAATTCAATGTGGATGGTAAGATATGATTCCCGTTTGCCAAGCGAAAATTTGACAGTTCCACTTCGAAATGAAATTGAATGTAAGCCAGGCATACATGGAAAAAACAACAGACCATTAGCTTTGAAAAGTCACCTGATCATACTGCCTAATCGTCAATATCATACCACGTGATACTCATCTGTCACTGAGTCATGTGTCACAATCTGCCAAAATATTTCAATTTTCAATTACCCCTTGAATGCCATGCTGCAGAGCACGTGTAACAAACTTGCCTATTTTATAATATTTCTTCAAAATGGAACATGAAAAGGCGGTAAAAGACAGCGAAAGTGAATCTGAAGCTGAAGAACAAGAGAATGAAGCCAACCCCGAACAGGAGGAGGATAAAGAAGAATCCACAGTAACATGGCAAGATTTGGTAGGATAAACGATCAAACTGCAATCATGTGTCAATAAATAATTATTATTACATTTACAGGGTCTAGTAGATGCCCTTTGCAAAGCCTGCGACCAACTCAAATGGAAAACACCATCAAAAATCCAACGCGAAGCAATCCCCGTAGCCCTTCAAGGCAAAGACATCATAGGCCTCGCTGAGACAGGATCGGGAAAAACAGCCGCGTTTGCCCTTCCAATCTTACAAGCCTTGCTGGAAAATCCCCAAAGACACTTTGCGCTCGTCCTGACACCTACCAGAGAGTTGGCTTTTCAAATTTCCGAACAATTCGAGGCTTTAGGCAGTGGAATTGGGGTGAAAAGTGTGGTTATAGTGGGTGGAATGGACATGGCTAGTCAAGCGTTGTTGTTGTCGAAAAAGCCCCATATTATTATTGCCACGCCCGGGAGGTTGGTGGATCATTTGTCGAACACTAAAGGATTTAATTTGAGGTTAGTTTCTGTTTTGACCATCACCATTTGTTATAACTTTATTAAATTTTCAGGGCTCTCAAATATCTGGTAATGGACGAGGCAGACCGCATCCTCAACATGGACTTTGAAGTGGAAGTGGACAAAATCCTGAAGGTGATCCCCAGGGAGCGAAGAACGTTCCTGTTCTCTGCTACAATGACCAAAAAAGTCAAGAAACTGCAGCGGGCTTGTCTGCAGGACCCTGTAAGAGTGGAGGTGTCAACCAAGTATCAAACTGTGGAGAAGTTGCAGCAGTATTATGTTTTTATTCCGGTCAAGTTCAAGGTACGAAAGTTAGGTTAGGTTATACCAGTCTTGATAAAGTCATACAAAATCAGCCTGTTTCAAAATGCTTGGTTTACATTCAATTTCATTTTGAAGTAGAACTGTCAAATTTCCGCTTGGCGAACGGGAATCCCATCATACCATCCACAATTGAATGTAAACCTTACATTATTCCAAGTATGACGTATGTCCACATGTTGCCAAATTTTCAATTTTGACCCATATGATGCATAAAACAGTGATTGATTTGCGAATATGATACAATTCACTTCGTCACTACCTCTGATTTCTTTTTATAATAAATACATTGTTTATTTAACGCAAACCAGTACTTATAAATTTTATTTATCTATAACAGGACGTCTATCTAGTTCACATTCTCAACGAACTAGCCGGAAATACGTTCATGATTTTCTGTGCAACGTGCAATAATACCATCAGAACGGCCCTGTTGCTCAGAAATTTAGGCTTTACTGCTGTTCCTCTGCACGGGCAAATGTCTCAGAACAAGCGGTTGGCTGCTTTGACTAAGTTCAAGGCCAAGACTCGGAGTATTTTAATTTCTACGGATGTAGCGAGCAGAGGCTTGGATATCCCTCACGTGGACATAGTGATAAATTTCGACATTCCCACCCACAGTAAGGACTACATTCATCGAGTTGGTAGAACTGCACGTGCTGGAAGGTCAGGGAGATCAATAACTTTTGTTACACAGGTAAATTTTATAAATTCAAACTGTTAAAAGTTTCAAATGTTGTTTAAAATGATGCACAACCTTTAATTGACTAACAATGAAAATACACCTTTTCGTCACTACCTCTGATTTATCCTTTTTAAACTGTCTTCCTCGATTTGCCCAAGAACATTTTTTAACCCCCACCTTTACTTACAGTACGATGTAGAACTCTATCAACGGATAGAGCAACTAATCGGAAAGCAGCTCCCTCTATATAAAACCGAAGAGGAAGAAGTGATGGCGCTCCAGGAAAGAGTGACAGACTCTCAACGTATTGCCAAAATGGAGCTGCGCGATCTGACTGAAAAAAAAGGAAAAAAGAGGAAAGGAGGGGATGATGATGGTGACACAGAGGGCGCTAGTGGAGTGAGAAAGAGGGTCAAAGCGGGCGGAGGAAAGAAAAAGGGGAGAAAGTGATTGATTGAATAAATGTTTTTATATGTAATTGGTTTAATTTTGAAATCTGTGTTTGTGTTATCATAACTCAAAAACGGCATAAAATAATTGATTAAAAATTTGCAGAGTTATCAGTTTAATTGGGGAATAGGCCATGCGCATAATTTTATTCGTCAACTCATAGCTGATTTGGAGAAATTGAGATTTATAGTCAAATTTTTGATAAAAAATGACATTTATCAGCATTTACCATTTTCTTTATTTATTGACAACACTAAACTCCATATTACGTACCTAGAAAGGACCCGGTCTTTGTCGACAATAGCCTAGTTTACACCGACAACTTGGTCCGCGGACCAAGTACTAAATTCGGACTATATCCGAACCAAATATTTGATTCGAATGGTGTAAACAGTTGCGAACTAAGCTGGTCCGCTCTTGGTTCGGTACTTGCCAGCAGGTGTACCGAACTAAATTTGGTTCGATCTGGATCAAAATTATGAGGTTATGTTGATTGTTATTATTGTGAATTGTGTTGGTTCTGAGTTTCTCAAGGCAATCTGAGCGTACTCACTTATGTTTTTTTTGATTACGAATTGTGTTGATAAATAATTTCGACTTGTTTTTGACGTTTGACAAATTGCGTGCGTACTCAGTTAGTTCACGCGTTGCAAGGCGGTGTAAACGGACGAGAATCAAGCATTGGTCCTACCGTACTATCCCCACCACTTGGTCCTATCGGACCGAACTAAACGAGTTATCGGTGTAAACTAGGCTATTAAATCGAAAAGTGAATCATTCCTGTTATGTGTTAGAAAGAGATAGATACCTGTAACTATCGCTTCCACTCTCTTCTCCATGGATATAAACCAATGAGTTGGAAGGATAGATATCTGTAACTAACGCTATCTCTACCTGTTTCACTCTCAATAATAATCGGGTCAGTTCCAGGTAGTATGGAGTTCAATCATTGACAATGACAGTTAGCCTAGTTTACACCGACCACTTGGTCCGCGGACCAAGTACTATATTGGAACTATATCAGAACCAAATATTTGGTTCGAATGGTGTAAACAGTTGCGGACTAGGCTGGTCCACTCTTGGTTCGGTATTCGCCAGCAGGTGTACCGAACTAGATTTGGTTGGATCTGGATCAAAAATTATGAGGTTATGTTGATTGTTATTATTGTGAATTGTGTTGGTTCTGAGTTTCTAAGGCAATCTGAGCGTACTTACTTATGTTTTTTTTGGTTACGAATTGTGTTGATAAATAATTCCGACTTGTTTTTAACATTTGACGAATTGCGCGCGTACTCTTTTAGTTCAGGCGTTGTAAGACGGTGTAAACGGGCGAGAAGCAATCATTGGTCCCACCGTACTATCCCCACCCACTTGGTCCTATCGGACCGAACTAAACGAGCTTTCGGTGTAGACTAGGCGTGATTATTTCATTTGAGGCATGTTCTATTGGTACGTACAAAACATAAAGCCGCCTTCACATTATTACAAGAATATTTGCGTTGATTGGTGAATGTTAATGGGAAACGGTAAGTAGTATAAAAAAAAATTATTAGGTGAAGATTTGGGATTATATTATTTATTGTTTTATGAAAAATATTGAATTTGTCCTTTTCTTAACTTTATTATAGACGGTGAACAAAAGTTAGTTTTTACCATTTGGAATTATTTTATTCTGTAGTGTACTGGCAATGAATAAATAAATAAATAAAAAAAGGGAGCTTTGTTCAAAAGTCCAAAAAGCAAAGCCCACAAAGAGATTCGGATTTTATCTTTTAGGTATTATCAAATGGGAAATTGACTGTACATAAATAGTGGTCAGTAAATAAATTAGTTAAAGTTGGACAAGTGTTTTCTACAGCGAAAAATTATTACAATATTAACTTACAATGGAGTCGCGGGTTTCTGGCTGGTATAATAATAAACTTGCTTCCACACGACCATGAAATTAAGACGAAATTTCAATAAAACTTCTTGTCTTTGGTTCATAAAATAATTACATACAAATAATCAATTAATCTCCAACGAATCCATAAACCTATCCTGATGCGCATGCTTGCCAGGACACAATCCACACTTTTTCCTGTCCATAATAAACACATCCAGATACTTATGCGAATGGAAACTGTCTATTTCCAGGGAGTCGGGAGTAATACTTGGCAGAAAGGAGTTGTAGTCGATTGGAGGAGTATTCCTGGAACAACAAATTAATACTAGACAGAGCGTACGTAACAGTACTCACGGTCGTCCCGCTAACTTAATAACAGGCCCAAAAAACCGTGTTGCTTCCAGAATGGTGTCTTCTTTTTGAGGAAGATTAGTCAAAGATGTATGTGGTCTTGGAACATCATAGTCCGATTCCGTGTGTGACATGGCTCTACGTCTTTGTGGAACCAACTGATCTAGCTGGAATGACAATAATTATGATTATGTATGTACGTTCAATCAAATACCTCTTTATCGTAAATGTTTGGTTCAACCATGCTGTTGGTATTGCGGGGGATTATCAAGGGGGCCTTGGTGATTTTGGTTAACTCATCCAAAAGTTGGTTCAAATCGGTGGGTTGGCTTGATGCATCTTTTTGGGGAGTGTTGAATTGTCTTATGAGGTCTTTCACTTTTCCTAGAAATAGCAATATGGTTTACAGTTGTAAGTTTAAGAATGGGACAGTCACGTCTGATCGGTCAGTTATGGGAGGTATAAAAGAGTGGACAGTTATCTTGAGCAAGTATTTTTAAAGTGTTTATTTTGCAAGGAGTTAACACTTATTTAGAGGGGAGGAGGAATACATACAAAACAAATCCTTCAAACCACTCCAATTTACTATTGGGAGGTAAAAAAAATTAAACTAACTATTTACCTTCTTTAGAAGTCTCGTCACTTTCATCCAACGTCCTATGAAACTTTTCAAGATCCTTCAAAATGTTCTCAATGTTGGAATTGACTTTTTTGTTCTTTTTCGGCGGTACTGCTGGAGGCTTTGCTTTAGTCAGGGTTTTTGGTTGTGCATATTCTGCTGTTACGTCAATTTCGTGTTTTAATGGAATAGTTTGATAGGGGGGGTCTAAAGTAACAAAACATATTAAAAAAAAAAATCAAATTCTTGAACTCACCTGTTTGAGTATACATTTCATAACTAGTCTCAACCTCGTGCTTCTCCACTCTATCGATCCCACGTAACTGAAATTACCATCATCAATTTGTGATTATGAGGGCATCAATTGGTCATTTGCATTTATACCGGGTGAGTCAATTTTCGAAAATAAATGGCATATTTTGCCACAGTTGCAATGATTTGATACTTTTCTAAAAGTTTTTACCCTGTATTTAGTTACCTTTATTGACCTCTCATTTCTGATAATATTTGACAGTTCTGATAAAGTTTTGATTGTTTGATCGTCACTCATTTCAAGCTTAGAGTTCGTAGACTCTTCAGGTGGCGGATTCTTGGCTTTCCTATTCCTTTTACGATTCCAAACCCTTTTTAGAAAACTTTCGGATTTTTTGGGTTTTTTTGATTTTGCTTGAGGTTTTTCTTCGTCTATAATAGAACAATTATAGCGTCAGGGTATTATTATTAATATTATTATAGCTACCTCTATCATCTATTATCCACTTCCGGGCCTCCTCCAATTCTGCATAAATATTCTCTTCCTGATTCTTAACTTTATTTTCATTTATATCCACGTACAAATTGGAACTTCTGTCGTACAAGTTATTTTCAGTCATTTCCCCTTCATCCCTAAAAATATTCCCCCATCAAGTTTAAAAATAACTCACCCTAAAGAAAACCTGGATCTGGATGGTATGGTCTCGTAAACAGTAAAATCCTCACTTTCTATGCTTTTACTACGGAATATTTTTCCGTATTCTTCATTTTCCACCATTATGGAACCTCGGTCGGAATAGGATTTGGTTCTTCTGGAAGCTCTTAGGCTGGATCTTAAGCTTATTGATGGATCAATACCTATAAGGTACAAATTTAATAAAATTCAATAGGCTGGTCATTGATAATTACCATAAGTTTTAGCACCCATTCTGCGCAATTTCTCCACCATGGACATGTTCTCGGTGCTGGAATGGATACTTTTCTGCACTGGTACTATTTCAGACACGCTGTATCTAAAGTGGTTCAATTTAGTGGGCTCGTAAGTTTGGTTCAAGGCTTGCCTCAATGCTTGCATCCATTTTTGTTGATCTTCTTTGGTGTCGGCTTTCTGGAAAAGTTGAAGTTGCAAGGTTGACTGGCAATACTTGACTTACCATAGTAATAGTACTGGTTTTACTCTCAATCTTGAAAGTACCACTAGCAGGGCAAGGCTTTACATTGCAAGTAGGTCCCAGATTTATTGTCCCCTTGCAAGGGGACAATGCATCGTAGTCGTCCTTGGACTTGTAGTACAAAAGAAGTCGTCCTTCCAGGACAAACCAGTACCTTTTGAAGCAACTCAGCATTTTTGCCCGGCCCTTTTTTTCCAGGTAACCGGAGATTTTTGTTGGGGGTGTGATGTCCATGTTTCCTGATAATTGAACATGTATGGTTTTTTAAAAAAAGCTGTATACAGGGTGGTCCATGTTAAGCGTTGTTTATGTCGATAAGTGGTGACAAAAGGAGATTTTCATGAGTTTTTTTTTTTAATTTGACACCGATTGACCAGATTGTTATAGGGAATAGTAGAACTTTAGGAGGTGGAGGTGGAGGTCAGCGAACAGAGAGTGTTTAGTTCAAATTAGATTTGAAGTGTTGATTTTTCATTGTTGTTTATATTAAATTTTTTATAGTTCCCGAAGTTGTTCTAAATAAATTTGACAACTGCGATTGGGTTTTTGTTCTGCCGAAATATGGCAATTTTTGAGTCACTCTTGCAAAAATGCTGAAATTTGTCACATTTGCGAAATTCAATTTTTTTGGATTAAGTTATTATAATCTACACAAAATCCCCTACAATTTGCTGAAAGAAACAATAAAATACGTGAACGGGTAACGGAGTGATGATTATTTGAATTTCAAGTCTTTTTATTGGTGTTTTTTTTAGTCAAAGTGGCAAAAATGATAACATTCCGCACATTTAGGAAATTTTATGAATTGAGTCATTTGAATCTACATAAAATTCCTCACAGCCTGGTGAAAAAATCATCCAAATATGTCAACGCACAACTGAGTTATGAATATTCAAATTTGTTGCAATTTTTAGTGGTGTTTTTGAGTTAGAGTTGCAAAAATGGTAAAATTTGTCATATTTCTGAAATACAGATTTTTTTTTGGATCGAGTTATTGAAGTTTACATCAAATTCCCTACAATTTGGCAAAAAAAAAATTATAAAAATACGTCAACGCATGCTGGAGTTATGATTATTTGAATTTCAAGTCGATTTATTGGTGTTTTTTGAGTCAAAGTGGCAAAAATGATAACATTTCTCACATTTAGGAAATTCCAAAAATTTTATGAATTGAGTCATTTGAATCTACATAAAATTCCTCACAGTCTGGTGAAAAAATCATCCAAATACGTCAACGCACAACTGATGAGTTATGAATATTCGAATTTTTTGCAATTTTTAGTGGTGTTTTTGAGTTAGGGTTGCAAAAATGGTAGAATTTGTCATATTTCTGGAATGCAAAATTTTTTTTGGATAGAGTTATTGAAATTTACATTAAATTCCCTACAATTTGGCAAAAAAATCATAAAAATACGTCAACGCATGCTGGAGTTATGATTATTTGAATTTCAAGTCGATTTATTGGTGTTTTTTGAGTCAAAGTGGCAAAAATGATAACATTTCTCACATTTAGGAAATTCCAAAAATTTTATGAATTGAGTCATTTGAATCTACATAAAATTCCTCACAGTCTGGTGAAAAAATCATCCAAATACGTCAACGCACAACTGATGAGTTATGAATATTCGAATTTTTTGCAATTTTTAGTGGTGTTTTTGAGTTAGGGTTGCAAAAATGGTAGAATTTGTCATATTTCTGGAATGCAAAATTTTTTTTGGATAGAGTTATTGAAATTTACATTAAATTCCCTACAATTTGGCAAAAAAATCATAAAAATACGTCAACGCATGCTGGAGTTATGATTATTTGAATTTCAAGTCGATTTATTGGTGTTTTTTGAGTCAAAGTGGCAAAAATGATAACATTTCTCACATTTAGGAAATTCCAAAAATTTTATGAATTGAGTCATTTGAATCTACATAAAATTCCTCACAGTCTGGTGAAAAAATCATCCAAATACGTCAACGCACAACTGATGAGTTATGAATATTCGAATTTTTTGCAATTTTTAGTGGTGTTTTTGAGTTAGGGTTGCAAAAATGGTAGAATTTGTCATATTTCTGGAATGCAAAATTTTTTTTGGATAGAGTTATTGAAATTTACATTAAATTCCCTACAATTTGGCAAAAAAATCATAAAAATACGTCAACGCATGCTGGAGTTATGATTATTTGAATTTCAAGTCGATTTATTGGTGTTTTTTGAGTCAAAGTGGCAAAAATGATAACATTTCTCACATTTAGGAAATTCCAAAAATTTTATGAATTGAGTCATTTGAATCTACATAAAATTCCTCACAGTCTGGTGAAAAAATCATCCAAATACGTCAACGCACAACTGATGAGTTATGAATATTCGAATTTTTTGCAATTTTTAGTGGTGTTTTTGAGTTAGGGTTGCAAAAATGGTAGAATTTGTCATATTTCTGGAATGCAAAATTTTTTTTGGATAGAGTTATTGAAATTTACATTAAATTCCCTACAATTTGGCAAAAAAATCATAAAAATACGTCAACGCATGCTGGAGTTATGATTATTTGAATTTCAAGTCGATTTATTGGTGTTTTTTGAGTCAAAGTGGCAAAAATGATAACATTTCTCACATTTAGGAAATTCCAAAAATTTTATGAATTGAGTCATTTGAATCTACATAAAATTCCTCACAGTCTGGTGAAAAAATCATCCAAATACGTCAACGCACAACTGATGAGTTATGAATATTCGAATTTTTTGCAATTTTTAGTGGTGTTTTTGAGTTAGGGTTGCAAAAATGGTAGAATTTGTCATATTTCTGGAATGCAAAATTTTTTTTGGATAGAGTTATTGAAATTTACATTAAATTCCCTACAATTTGGCAAAAAAATCATAAAAATACGTCAACGCATGCTGGAGTTATGATTATTTGAATTTCAAGTCGATTTATTGGTGTTTTTTGAGTCAAAGTGGCAAAA